>OY728152.1:1106062312-1108562312 GCA_963277665.1 Viscum album | reverse complement strand
ATTTAATGTTAATAGGTATGCAATCTAATGAATATCATGCATTGATGAAATATATGTTGTTGGTTGTACTACATATAATATTAGTGATACCTATCAAAAATTGAATTACAAGGTTGTTTTACTTTTTAAATTATATTTTCAGTCATTTTTTAGATCAAAATTTTTTAGATGTGTTGGAGAATGAATCTTATTCATGAGTTTTCAACTAAAAATATATTTTACACTATAATTTTTTATATAATGGTTCATATGATCATTTCATTGGTTCATGAAATAATAATATGTGGTCCTATCTATTTATGTTGGATGTTTCTTTTTGAAATGTGTATAAAATTTTTGAAGGTGTATGTTAAAAATATGCATCAACCATAGGCCTATATTTTTGAAAAATGTATATTGGAAGAGTTGATTAAGTTATTTACTGATTTTTTTATGAATAGGATCGCATTAGTCTACCAATATATAAATATTTGATAGTTAATAGTGAAGGTAAATGGTTCTATGGCATAAATGTAAAGTTAATTCCACATGATAAAATCATTAAGGTACATTTATACATTTTGAAAAACATAGGTGTGGTTAAACCATATATATCTTCATATATTATGGGATTGAAGGTGTGATATCTGAAGAGAAAATAAAACTGTTTGCTTACCATATACATCAACACATATTGATGTATTAAGGATTTTATATTTGAAAAGAAATGAAAAGTGGTTGATGAATGAACATAAAAACACATTTTCTTCATGGTTAATGTGAAAGTCAACACTAATTTATCTACATCAGAAATAATGAAATGGATAGTAGTTGGATCAAGTATTAATTTTATTACATGGTTATGTTTTGATATTAATGGTTACATATTTTACACACACAAAACTGGATGATAAGAATACAATTCAAAATGAAGGAGTACAGACCATTACTGAAGTGTTGAATTTTTTGATTGACACTGATAAAAAATGTTATATCTACATAAATAGTATATTTTCAATTTATTGAGGAAATATGGGAAATTTATTATACTATATTTTGATTACCTATGTTTATGTGTGACTGGGTTGATAGTAATAGTGATGTGAGATAAGATAAGTATGAATTTACATTGATTGATTTGAAAAGATTTCATTTCAAAAAGGAATCATGTATCATGGTGACGCATGAGAAATAGATATTTTATATTTTTAAACAATTGAATGATTAGTGTACCATTATTTGGAAAATGGAAAAAATTAAATTTGGGGATTAAAATATTGACGATGTTGAGGACCTATGTAATATTTCTTTATCTATTACATGATTACCTAAGGATAAAAATGACGGTGGTGTAGACATAGAATATGAAATATGAAATGATCCCATATAATGTATATAAGAAAATACATATTATATTTAATTATTCAAGTAAATATATATTTTTAGTTTTTTCAGAAACCAACAAATGAAAAAAAAACTATTTTTTAAACTTTATTATTATATTCTATAGTTATTTAAAATTTTAATTATTTTTTTGTGAAATTGTGTATTCATTAGTTTCAATTAAATATTATTTTTGAAAAATCCAAACATTATAATTTTTAATGAAATTTACACATGTAAAAACACTATTTAATCATTAATATTTAAATATATAGATGTTGATTATTTCTTCCATTTTTTGAAATTATATTATAGTCACTAGTTTTAGTTACATATTTCTAGGTTAACTAGCTTGACATAATTAATTTTTATAGTGAAAAATACACATGTAATGGCATTAGTTGTTTTACATAAAATTACAATTTTATCCTAATAATATATTGGTATATTTAATTTTATTACATTCATCTATGAAAATGATAAAAATGAAGGAAAAGGAATATTTTCCAAGGTATGGGCATATTTTTTATATTAATATAGCTTAAACAATTAAATTATTTGATGAAATTAAACTTTTTTTTCAAAAATTATTTTTATCACTATTGGTGAGCTTCCTAGGGTAGTATCTTTTTATTATTCTCTAGATAAGATGAAACCTAGATTTAGTATATGTGGGATTACATGTTTACAAAAACTTTTATTGGATCATGGGGAGCATATGATATGGATTAAATTTTATGATGATGATAATCCAAGTACACTATATTAAAAAAATTAGGAGTTACATTGCTATACAAATCCATTATATTATTATAATTTTATATAATAATTTGTTGTGTTTTGAAAAAATTGTCAAAGATCATTTTTATGAATTTTTTAGAGTAAAATTTCTCAAAAAATTTATTTTCTACCCAATTTTTCAATTATTATATATTTTTCATGACTAATATTTAATATATTCAATTATAGACTGAATTCATCTTTCATGAAATGAAATAATTTAATAAGAGGTATTTATTTTTACAACAACTAAATGGAGATATTTTTAAATAGAAATTGCAGAATCATTGTGTTTTTAGGGAGAGAAGGAATGAAAAATAATGCCTCAACTATGGGTTTTTAGAAGTAGAACATGGGATAAAATTATAATAAGTAAGAGGTATTAATCCTTTTTAATATAATAATTATTGTATATAAAATCAATTTGAAAAACTAATAATTTATTATCAAATAAATTATTCACATATTCTTATGTAAAAAGGATCCGTAAGATCTCACCAATAAATCCAGATATATAATCTATACACTAATACTACATCATTTTGAGGGTATGATTTACTCGAGGAGCAAATGATTAATAACAATTTTTATTCGTTAAGAACTAAATCTTGAAATAGCACAAAAGAGGTTTGGTTTGACCCTCCATCTCCTCCCACTCACTATTAAAAATGGAAAATGGTAAGGATGAAAAAAATGGGAATGTTTCTTATAGATATATCAATATAAGTAGCTAAGAAAATTGTATGAAATTAATTATAATTTTTCTTGAATATTAGTATTTTTTTAATTTCATTAGACTAATATGACATTTTAATATATCATTTCAAGATTCCCTTTAAGATAGCGTGATGTAAGGGACTTTATCCATAATTTTATGATAGATATTCTTAACTACTTCTTTAGGAAAGTAGGGACACCTGGACCGCATAAGAGTATATAAGGCGGGTGTTAGTATTAGAAAAATTATTGATCGTCCCAGTATGACATTGAGTGAGATTGAATACAAGGGAGAAATAACCTACTTAAAAGATGAGTTGTGAGAGATTAAATATTTGATAGAAGATAAAATTAAATCATCATTATATGATATGTTTTCATAATATATGAGTCAAATGCAGCCCACATAGCCTTCCTACCAAAATCCTCCACCTCCTCATTCAGACCCAATTTTGTACAATGAGTTTCTTGTTTGGGATCCCCATATACATATTTTAGTATAAATAATCATACATAATTTAGTAGATTATGTACATCATTGGATTAGGTATCCAAGCCAGGAAAAATAATAGGAATTTGATTTTATCTATCCTTGTACTCTATTACCATTTCTTACCAAGTGGGTGGGTAGAGTTGTGTAACAACCCATGTTGTTAATTTTCAATTTTTTGGATATTTTTTATAAAAGATGGAAAATTTGATCATGAAGAAATTTATTAAATATATATGGTTTTTTAAAATTTATAAAAAAATATTATTTTGGAGTTAGAATATTTTATGGTTGGATAAAATTAACAATATGATTATTATCTGTGTTATGTAAATACACGAGTATGTGGTTAGTGGTTTTTGAATTATTATAGAAAATTGTATTAATTTTTTTTGAATAAATGAGAATGTTAATTTAATAATAGTTTTATTACAATTGTTGGAATTATAATGGTGTAAATGATGTGAAATAATTAATAAAAATAATAACATCTATTATTATTATCATTATTATTAAAGTGGTATAAAAATTGGTGTGTTTATATTTATGTGTTATATATATACATATGAGTATATATATATTTTTAGTTTTAAATAAATATAAAAATTGGTGTATATGTGTGTGTTTATGTAGAAATCATGATGGAGGGGCACTCCAAAAAATACCTCACACCACTCTCTCCTCTCCCTATCCCTCTATCATTTTTATTTTTATTTTTATTAACATATTCAAACATCATTCATCAATATCTTTTCCTATATTGATCATATTGACATGAAATTAGTGGAATTCGATTCATATTTATAGGATGATGGTGGGTTTCAAAAAAATTCATAGTCGATGAAGAATTTTGTATAGATTTTTATTAAACTGAATTTCCTTAATTATTTAATTTTTCCTCCGATGGTCTTTAGAATAACGTGCCATCAAAAATGTTGGATTTTTATTGATGAGAGTATTATAATCTATGGGTTTATATTTATAGTAAATGAATAATTTTATCCATATTTAATTAAATTATAATTCCATGGTTTTTTGTAAATATGATGATTTATAATGAAGCTTTTTCAGTACCATATGTTATTGGTGGATCAACACCAAGTTCGTGAGTTCATCATATTTGAGTTAGGTGGACTATTATTTAAAAGACAATGTCTATATTTCAATTAAATGTATAAAATGGTAGAGTATTTATTGGTTGATTAGAAATTTAGTTTTATAAATTGAATTAATTAATTTAGTTGATTAATTAATTAAGATATTATGAAATTGGCGATATTGGGATTGTGGATTTGAATAATTAATTGTTGAATAAGTTATTGTATATTGGGATTGTGGATTTCAATAAATAATTTTTGAATTAATTATAGGATATTTGAATTGTGGAATTGAATAATTAATTTTTGAATTAATTATGGGATATTAGGATTGTGGATTTTGAATAATTAATTGATGAATTAATTATGGGATATTATTATTGTGGATTATAATTAATTAGTAGGTGAATTAATTAATGTAATTGATCTGATTAATTAATTGATGAATTAATAAGTGGATTGATGTGATAAAAAAATTATTGAATTAGTAATGAAATTAATGTGGTTAATTGATTAATTAAATAATTAATAATATTATGTGAATATTCATTTTTTGAATTTGACTAATTAATTGGTGAATTAATTAATGTTATATTTTGAAATATATGAATTTAAATGATGAATGGTAATAATGACATTTATATGTGACATGAAATGTTGAATGATAGTAATGGAATCATATGTGACTTGTAATAATTAATGGTAACAATGTAATTCATATGTGTGACTTGAAATAATTAATGGTAGTAATGTAATTCATATGTAACTTGAAATATTGAATGGTAATAATGGAATCCATGTATGACTTGAAATTTTAAATGGTACCAATGGTTTTCATATGTGACTTGAAATGTTGAACAGTAAAAGTGGAATCTATATGTGACCTGAAATGTTTAATGGCAATAATGGAATTAATATATGACTTTAAATGATGAATGGTAACATTGGAATTCATGTGTCACTTGAAATATTTAATTGGTATAATATAATTTATATGTGACTTGGAATGATGAATAGTAACAATGAAATCCATGGGTAACTTCAAATGATGAATGGTAACAATGGAATTCATATATTAACTGACATAATGAGTGGTAACAAGGATATTCCTATGTTAATTGAGAGATCATGTGGTTAAATAAATATTAATTGAATAAATGTAAATTTTTTACTTTATTTATTTTATTTATTCTTTATAAAAATGCATACACTATTTTGAATGGATATTGTTTTAAACGTCATTGGTGGTGTCCTACTGATTTTTACTCACACCCTACTCGGGTTTCCTAGTCTCTACTGCGATACACTTCATGGTTGTATGACAATTTATGGGAATGGGTCTTATGTTAGATGTCTGATTTGGGACGGAGCAAGGATGAGGGAATTGGATGGGTTTCAGGGCCTGCTTGGGAGTTTTTAGGGTCTATTTATTTTAGGTTTTTATATTGAAAATTTTCATGTACTTGGCATGAAATATCTATTTTTTTGTTATTGTATTCCTATTTTGGTCATCATGTGATATTGGTATTAGTTTAGTTGTTTATTATATCCTATTGTTATTAATTTTCATTTATATTGTTTCACAACTTTAATAAAGAGGTTATAGTCTCCTCATAATTAATATAGACCGTGGATACTATTCAAAAGCCTTTGTGGTATGGGAAGATGCATCAGAGGTCACATAGCATGCTGGATCAGGGGCACTAGTGAGTGGCACCCGGGTGGGGATTTTACAAGTTGGGTATAGTATAGGTCATTTCTTTCTCTAATTAGTATGTCTTCATCATTTGCTGACATATTAGGTATGTATTATTTTTAATTTTTTATTTACATTTGATTTCAAATTACTTATAATGTTTTCTTACATTTACCTTATATAGGAGTATCTAGAATCAAAGGAATCGGTGAAAAATAAATAAATTTTTAAGGAATCGGTACCTTTAAATACATCTAAGGTTTTTTATGGTATTACAAAATTAACTCATAAAACATCAGTATTAGAGTAATATTATGATTTTTTGATGATATTTGATATATATATATATGGGATAGACTATGCATTAATAATATTTCGAAAAGATATCATTGATCTTGTTAACGGTGAGGAGATATATGTACATGTGTTGTAGTTGTTTTCTATATAAGTAAATTTATATTTATATTTCTATTTTTAAAATAAATATATCTTATAGTGAATTAAATGAATACTTATATAATTAAGTATTTATACTCTCTCTTCATATAAAAAGAGTTATCTCTAATTTATTGGTTTATAGATCCATTGTATATTTCAATGGTTTTGAAACATATAAGTGCTAGTATTAGAGCTAATTTTATATGTGAAAGATTAATAAATACAGTGATTGGTTATTGGTATCTTACATTCCTTGAAATGTAAGAAGGCTATAATATAATTATTAAATAAGCATCATTATAATTTCATTAATGTTGAAATTTTTATATTGTAGTGGTCATTGGATGTTATATGAATTATGTCTATATTAATACACGACATATTGGTTATGCACATTACTAGGTAGATTTTGTAAAAGTTTTAAATAAAATATTGAATTCATAAGTTTTATTTTATTATTTTAGTTCTTTAATCTTAATTTTTTCTTATTAGACATGATTGGGTAATTGATATATGAAATTATAAGTAGTGGACATTTTTAACAATGTTTAATTATCAACAAAGAATCTAAATAAAATTAAATATGTGAATGTAGAGGTAGTAAAATTTTATATTAGTAAATACTTGTTTCTCTCACATATATAATTTTTCTTATTTTCAAAAAAAATTCATATTCATTGTTTCCCCATAAAAAAAGAATATTTGAATGTGTTTATTATGTTTTAAGATTAATTTATAATATTATCACGATTGAAATGACAATAAATTTTCATAATGTTACCTTCTTTATAACTCTTATGTTTAACAACAATATTTTATATTTTTAATTATACAACATTCCAAATTTTTTAAGTTTTTGATGATGTTACATTGTATACAAAATTAGAATAAAACTACCTTCTAATTTTATTTACAAATTTTTTTAGGTATTATTAATTTTTAGATATATATTTAAAAGTTTCATGTATCATTATTTTTCATGTTGTTATTGTTGAAACATAGTATTTTATTTATTATTTTCTACTTTTTGTTTTTTTCTTCTATTTTTTCTATTTTATCTATTTTTTATACTACAAAATTTTTGAGTATATGTGTTTTATAATGTTTTTTCGAAAATTAATATGTTTTTAACATCATTTTTTTAAAACAACATAAAATCCATGGTTAAACGTTATTTTTTGAATAAAATGTTGTCAAAACAAGCTTTCAACATTTGTTTACACAAAAACAGATGTTGAAGTCATTGAAAAATATAGATTTTTTTGAAGTTTCAACATTATATTTTATTCTAAAATTATGTTTAAAGTATCTTTACATGCTTGTTTGGCTATAAATTGATGTTGAAACTTTTAAAAAACATAATTTTTTAATATTTTCAACATTGGTTTGTAGATAAAATATTTTTGAATGCTTTGTATGTCATTTTTAAATAACCAATATTAAACTATTCTTTTTAACATCAAATAATATCATCATCACTTTTTAGCCGATGTATAATAAATTGACATTAAAAGACTACTTTCCACTAGTGTGTACTCGTATTTAATGTCTTGTACATGCATTATATACAGTTTTGTTATATATATATATATATATATTTTGTTTTTATTTATTTTATGAATAAGAGATATGTGTCTGTTATAGGTTCATACAAGATAAGGCCTACCATATTGTATGATATCCCTACTTAGTGTTAGTTATCAACCCCCAGCCTATTAGAGGTGGGATTGTGGTGGAACAGGTGGCTTACTACCTACTTAGGTGGGGACCTAGTGGGTTGGGTCATGTCAGAGTGGTATCAATGTATTTGATTCCTACGGGAGATGTTCTGTGTGTATAGTCATGTGGGTACTGGTTTAAGAATTTAGGGTAGTGATTTTAAGGGGGGTAAAGAGTTCAATTATATGACTAGGGAGACCGGTGTAGGTATTAAGGTAGATGTATCCTTTTTTTCAACACACCAATAACCTGTTAGTCAACCATGACCTCTATGAAATCAATTTCAGGGTATAAGAAATTTGGTACATACATCATATAGTAGTTAATTATAATCTTTCATTTCCTTCCCATGTCAGATCATCCAGATATCCTCTAATCCTTATGGGTTCATCCTATAAAATGTATGGTTCTTCCTATTGATAGACAAGTTTTATGAAAATCTGGGGTCGTTACAAGCCCATGCATGTAGTTAGGCCTCTTGATTCCAATTAGTGAGTGATAAGGTGTTTTTTCCTCATACTCGATTGAGGAATATAATTTCCCCATGATATAAGGTCGTTTCTCTCCCCTTCATACATGCTGTAAAATTTACTATGAAGTATATAGGATTTCCCACAATGTCAGAAGAGAATGCCAATATGCAAGATATGTTATGTGCATTATCACGGTAGATGCCTCTAGTGTTTTCAAGGAGTGTGTGGTACTCAGGTGACAAAGGTTTAGATGGATTCTAAGACTCATATTTCCATCTAGTTTAAGATATCATTAACTATATAATGATTCATGAATTAAGATCCATATACTAAATATTATCCTATTAGTGGATGATTGTTTTCTATAACTCATGATGGGATTGCTCCACCATGATTTTATTTAAAGCTCTTATTTTGAAGGAAGTTTTATCAGAGGATTCTAATCCCACCGCAGGGTAGAACAACTATATTTGGGTATGCATCAAGGTCTGTGGACCTTGTGAGGTGTTCCTTGTACATTTTTGTGGGGAAATTTTTAGATCGCAGTGGTTCATATGGAGACTATAGAGGAAGAGTTATCAATTTGTTGTTGTTTTTCCAAAACACCACCAATTTCTAAGACACATGAGTTATCATTAATGGTTATGTATTATTAGAATGGAAGAACCCTATCTTTGGAGGTATACTTTTGTTTCACTCAAGGATAGACAAAATTGATGCCATGGGTGGACCTTTGGAAGGGAGATAGCATTGAAATCAAAGATATCATTTTTGTAGGCTCATTTCCCGATTGGAAAGTTATTCAATGGAAGAGACACTTGTGTGAGAGTATTTAGAGTTAGATAATTCATCAATACACTCCCACGATAAACACCTTGGGTTAGATCTTATTGCACATGGTTTGTTGAAAGTTATAGCTTCCATATTATTCATGTGATGGAGGGTTATAGTCAGGAATTGATGAGTGAATTTTGGAGTAAAATTAATGTCCTACATTCATGGACCAATATACTGGATGGAACAAGCATGAGTTATTATTTATGAATCATTTCTTTAAGAGTTATATATTCTAGTGGAACCCGTATCCAGACCCTTTTCTGTCATGAACTGGCTCGGGATGCCATCCAACTAAACACCCAACCTAGAATGTGGCATAACCCAAAGGTCATTCCTGGACCCCATGAGTAGGAAACTAGTTATTGGGAATCAAAAATCACATTTTGGAATAATTTCACCTATAATAAACATCCATAGACATCTCACAAGAATAATTCATCCCAAGATAATCAAAAACTCTAGAAAGAATAAATCCAACTTTCATAAGTTTAATAATTTTACATTTTTTTTAAAACCCAAAAATAACAAAATGGTAGGGGAACTAAGAACCTAAACCAAAAAAAACTCCATTAAATAAAAGGGTCAACCCCCCTCATCCCACCTCCACCAAAACCTACAAGAATAAGAATATTATAAAATAGATCCACCATAACAAATACAGAATATATTTCCTTTACCCCGGTCAAACATAACAAGATCTACATACACACATGGTTGTATGTAGTGTGTGAGCCAATTCCGAGTAGGATACCAACCCAAGAGAGAGATTCCGTGAAAAAACATTATAATACAAAAAAAACATGATAGTTTTATTAGAAATGAATGGAATCATTTTTCAATAAAACATTATTTAAAATTATAAATAAAGGAACAAACAAACCTGATCCAAACCATATGCATAAAATTACACGAGTACCATGGGTAACCCTTAAGTCACAACTGTTAGTGGGACCCTAAGAACCTTGGACCTTAGTTAAAATGGTATTGAAACCAAAATCCACAATGTTCTCATGCACAATCTACTAGTTTGGAATGAATCTCAAGGTCTAGTGGTTAGCAATCATCACCACATGTTTAGTTAGTCTTTTAGAATCAATACATATAGAGGGAACCGTGCCTCCACCCCGTTGATCCATCTAGCGTACTAGTCCTAATCCACCCACCTAGATACCTAGGATTCCATTTGTGAATAATTCCTATTCCAATGTCACATGAACCACCACTTTCATAAACACACCAACAAAAATTGAACTACACAAATCAATAAATCCATTTTCCATATGAGGAACCATTTTCAAAACCCATCAAACATACACACATGCCCAACAATAAATCCTCTCACGAAAACTAGCCATTTTCCTTTATAAAATCTTCTTTCAATCCATATACACACCAAAACCTTTCGAAAACATGATTCACACCACCCACACAATATGAATAATACATTTAAAAAAAATAAATCATACCAATATCATCTAATAATTCTAAATCATCGATTCACCTACTTCAATCTTGGAAACTTTCGAGAACTAGTAGAAAATCACAACTACACCATAAGAAGACCCTTGAAAGGTAAAGGCACAAAATATACATCAAGATCAAATCCAAATAGATAAAGTTCAATCCAAATTTGGGAAACCAACTCATTGGATAATGAAGAACCTATGACGGATGGAATAAGAAACTAAGAAGAAGGGAGAAATGAGAGGAGTAAGGGATTACTTGAAGATATCTTGAAGATACACCAAATCCACCAATGGAATGAGGTCTAAGAGATCAAAGAGGGGAGAGGAACCTATGGAAATGAATCATGAATGGTGTGAGAAATGGTTGATTTATGGTTAAATTAAATGAGTTAAAAAGGTTAAATTCTATATTTTTAATGATATGGGTAGGTCGCATGGTTTGGCCACACGGTTTTCCAAACTGTGCATCAATTGTGAATCCCTCTCATTCCAAAGAGGGATGAGGATACACAGTTTGTGGGGGAGGATACATGCTCATCAGGTCAAATATTCACCTCAGATAGACCCATTATTATGGGAACACTGTGAGCTACATTTCCATGAAAATGTTCATACAGTCTAGACTGTGCCACTGTCCAGGGCACACAATCTCCCGTGGGTTGGCACATGATTTCTACTAACCATGAACCAAACATGAACTACCTGTTATCTGGTATAAAAACTCTATTTTTCATCAAGAACACCCAATAATGATAATAAAACAATATAATACCAAAATAAACAAGAGAATACCTCAAAAATAAATCTCATATGTGACAATTCTCCCCACCAAGAAAAATGTCCTCCCTCATAATATCAAAACGAAGCCTGATCATAGTACAAAAATAGTTACTAATCCTCAACCCAATAATTCCACTCCAAAGTATCATGTTCATCATTCAAATGCTTCCAAAGGACCTGAAAAAATGATATGTACTTCTCCTAATGCAACTTATATTGGGAATCCACATTTCTCATTGTTCGCTCGAACACCAAGAGATTAGGTTCCAACACTAACTCATCCCAATTAGATATGTTCTCCCTCTCAGGGAATATTTAATATATTTCCGACATTACCTTTCTCTCTATTTGGTCATATAGGTAATATCCTCTTATTTCATTGGGGTATCCTATAAAGTTTCACTTTCTGCATTGGGGTTCATGTTTTTTACATAAAAAGGCCTTAACACAAGCTTTTCTTGCCCACATATGTAAATTAAAAAAATAATATTTCTTCTACTCCAAATTCTATATGGAACACCATTATTGGATTTAGTTGTTACTTGGTTTAGTATATGTCTTAATATTTTTAACACGTATCCCCAAAAGGATAATAGATGGCTCACATGACTCATCTTTGATCTAACCATGACGAAAAAGGTGTGGTTCTTCCAATAACTTACATTGTTCCATTGAGTTGTGTAAAGTGTATTGATTTGAGATAGGATCCCAAATTCCCATAAATAATCAATGATCATGATTAAGATATTCTCTATGATGGTCTGACTTGAGTTTCTTAATCTTCTTACCAAGCTATTTCTCAACTTCATTATTGTATTCCATGAATTTATCAAAGGAATCCAATATATACCTCATTAATTATACATATCCATATCTACTAAAATCATCATTAAAATTTATGATGTTTGAGTACTCACCCCATGATTCATTGGAAAATGGTCTGCATACATCTGTATAAACTAATTAACAAACCTCTTTGGATCTTAAACATTTCCTAATAGATGGGGATTTGTCCATTTTACCTTTTAAGGACACATAACATACACCATGTGGTTTAAGTTAAAAAGTATTAAAATATCCATCTTTATGAAATTTAGTTAATCATTTTTCCTTTACATTAACTAGCAGGTGATTCCAAAGAAGGGTTTGGTATGAGTCATGTGAATAAGTTTTGTTATTGATTGTTATTACTCAGTTTTTGTAGATGAACACATATATATCATTATTTAAATTATCATTATGATAAAAAATGTTAAATTTATAAAATAATAATCTATTATTTCTAAACTTAAAAATAAACTCATCCATATCATGTTTGGATATATATATATATAATGTTTTTAGTAATGGATGGAACATAATAACAACATTTTATAATCAAGGTCATTCTCATCAAAGACGTAAGGAGGTAGTCACTAATAGCCATAGCAGCATGTCTAGATCCATTGGATACTTATAGATCTACCTCCCCTCGGCCAATAATTATGAATATAGTTAGTTCTTATATTTGAATACATATATGTGAATCAAAAGAAATATATAATACAAAAAATTTTGAAATAGGTAAATTTCACTCGATAACAAACTCACCTAAATCATCCCCTTACATATTTGGTGGGGTATATCTTTTCATTCAATATCCCTTCTTGGAAAATAAAAAATAAACCTAATATTTTTCCCTTAATTTCCCCATTATATTTCTCTTATTTAAAGGGAATAAAGAAGATTTGGTCTTAGAGGTAATCTCTTTTACTTTCTATTTTTTCACCATAAGGATGGAATGATTTTCACAATTAGTCTTCTTATCTATTTAGAGAAGAAAGGTAAGAAGATCTATGAGAGACTTTTCAATGTTGTTCATGTTAAAATTTAAAAAAAAAACCAAGTGAAGTTCTAAGGGAGTGATAAAAGAATGATATCAGTGTGTAGTTCATCTAGGAGTTTAAACCCTATAACTTTTAGGTACTCAATGTAACCAATATGCTTGACAATGTGAGGACCAATGGGTTCACCCTCACTAAAATTTATTTGAAAAAGATCCTTGGAGATCTCAAATCATTATTTTTTATCCCTCTCCCAGTACAGTCCAGAGAGATTCTCAAGAATACTATAAGGATCTGTGTTTTCATGAGACTTCATAATATCACTAGACATAGATGATAGAATAAATCAGTGAACATCATCCACATAATTCACATTTTTTTCATATAAAATGATCTCTTCATCACTAAACTCCCTGGTATGTGGATCAGGCATTGGGGATTCTAGCACATAAGATTTATGTTCATGACGGATCACAACCTGAAGGAGTCTAAACCACTCCTAGAGTTACTGCCAATGAGGATATGGTATTTCCCCTATATCAATCATATGGGTGGTGTGGATGATGAAATTTAAATTTAATATATGATTTAAAATAGTATTATTAGTGCTTTTATTGATTACAAATTATGTGAGAATAATAATAATTAAATTTGTATTAAATTTCCCATTATTTTATCAAGTCCTAATAGCCCTCACCGTTAAACTTATAATGTCTAGTTGAAAATAAATTCTAGTATCAAGGATCCAAATACCCCTTGTCATTACCCAAAAAAGGGTTTTTCAAGAAACTTAAAGTAATTTAGGTTGGTAATTATTTTCAAAATATGGGTTTGCAACTCCTTGATCCATTCAGTGGATTCCCCAATCCAGAAATCCTGACTTGGATTTCCTCAACACTTGCCTCCAAATTACACCAATTCTAAGAAATGTGAATTCTATTGATGTGAAATGGTTAATTAAACCCAAATCCTTCATAATAACTCACCTAATAAAATTAAGTTCCCCAATAAGGGTTGGTCAAACACTTAGTTCTATTAGTTTCATTCCTAATTAATGAAAGCCTCAATCTAAAAAAATACATATTTCAGTTATTTTAATTTATTATGAATAAATACTATATTTTATTATACTTTACATGAATGGTTAATATTAATTTAATTTTACTTAATTAATTTACCATGTAAGATAAAACATTTACACATAAACCATTTATTTATATTCTATCATTTCACATTAATTAATTTATTTATGTGGTCGTGGTCTTGCATCAATAAATTAAATAATTCGAAATATATAAATTAATTAATTAATTAATTATATGATCATGAGCTTCTCTAATGGTTGATTTACTGAGAAAAAAATTAATCTACCTTTTTCATATGTGAAATAACTCATTGTGATGATGTTAAAATTAGTTACATCATTCCTCTTTTCCACATGAGTATCACCCAGAATGGTAATGTCTTGGTTTTATATTGAATTCCCCTACAAAACTTTTGAAACTCTGTTAATTATATGTATTTATAACTCACATTCATATGTGGGGATCCAAAGTATTATTTAAATGGGATTATATAAATAACCTTGGACATTCATGTCCTACATATTAATTGAGGGAGGGATGAAATGCAAGCCATCATTTTAATTAAATAATTATTAATTGAGTAACCATGAAATAAATTAAATTAAATAAAGCCAACAAATATATATGTCTTGTTCAAGCTCATGAATGGTCACACACATGTAGTTAATACGATAATTTAAAAAAATTTGACATTCATTTCTTATTCATTCTTTATTATTATGATAAATACACTTTCATTAATAAATTAATTCCATTTTATCATAATGACCATCTAAATTCTATTGGATATACCCATTACAAATTAATTAATGGAAAATAAATATTAGAACCAATAATTATAGATTTCTAAAATAAATTAATTTATCATTTCATAATTCATTAAAGATGTTATTAAATTTTAAAACACAATGGGTGTCAATCAATATAATAAGGTTTTAGTGTTGAAATTAAAATTTTAATGTAATTTTATTCCATCACTTATTGGGAGACTACAAGGTGTGTACTTACAATCTACTCATCATGTACTCCTGATACATGCTTGGGGATTTGGCACATTCCACATCCGAACAACACAATGTGTACTAACCAGCTACACATTGTGTGTAATTCTTGTTGTGTGCCTGTCAAACATGTATAAAGACTCAACATGTTCATTAGATGTGGGACTACACAACATGTATAATCTAGTTATACACTACGTATCTCGCAAGTCATGCGTCCACATAACTCACTAAGGAACTCAGCATGTATTTTGGACATGTTAATTAATATTCTACAAATATTGCGCACCACTTACACATAAGGTGCTTCATTAATTAATTTTTCTATTGGTCTCACATCATTTTGAACATGTATTTGACCACAAGATTTGTGTGAATTTCACAACTAAACTATGTATCCTACATTGTGTGTATTCCAGCTACATCCCATGTAATTTAACATGTCACGTGCTTGGAAGACTTGATCTACAAGTGGGGTACAATAACTGCACCATGTGTATTTACTTCTTGGATACTCATATATCGCATGACATGGCTAGTTATAGTGATATTTGGTACACTGTGTATTCTCTAGATACATGTCATGTAATTCAATAATATCTGTCCAAAACCCTTAATACTTCCAGATGGAATCTCCAATCATTCTTCATGTGTTCTAACCCCTTTAAGAAAATGAAAACACTAAACAGTGATTAAAATGTCGAATGAATTTTAATTAAAATTGAATTAAAGAATGAAATTTTTTTGAAATGGAAATCTAACAAAAATTGTGTATATAGATCAATAATAAAATAAATAATTATAAATTTAAAATTTGAGCATTTTTATACGACATAAATTTTTTATGAAAATTGTATGGGCCTTTAGAGGATGATATTTTAAAATTTATTTTAGCATAGGGTTTCCCAAAACCCAAATATAGGATATGTCACATTAAAATTATATTTAACTCATACATGATTGGAATAAATAAATACCTAATATGAGGCTCTTTCTTTGTAGATGATTTTTATCTTTTGAAAAACCCAATTCATATTACCTTCATTGTGTTTAGATGATCCAAGTGTAGAATCCATCTAGAGGTGACCCACATGTGCTCATTTGATCTCTGAATGAAACCAATTGATTCATATGTGCTAGTGTGGAATATAAGTCATATTGCATTGTTTATATTGATCACTCAAGATCCTCTAGGCTTTACGGAGTTCTTATCATTCTTCAGAAGATGATAATAATAATTCAAGAGAGATAAATGTTTGGTGTGTGCAATGATTCTCTATTTCAATTTTTTATTAACACTACAAAATAGACATAACCATCTATTTATAGATCCAGGGATTAGATTAAAATATTAACTAATTTCATATCATCCATTAAATAATATTATAATATTAAACAAACCCCATTCAAAAATAATAATATATTTATTTTATAGTCTATGTGCTGACTTTCACAATGATAAATTTTATTTTATTATATTTTAAATTAATATTTATCAATAGATAAAGTCTTATCCCATTCAAACTGTTTGGTATTTATTGAATAACTAATTTAATAATTAATAAAATATTTCAATTAATCTATATATATTCATGATTGATAAAACATGTATAAAATAATTTCTCAATCTTGAGAATAATATTTATTCTATTAATTAAATTTATATAGAATTTAATTCATATTAATAGAAATACTTAGTGTATGAATCTTTGGGATTATTTCTCATTGGTATTAGGTGATATTGCCTAATGTACAATATAAAAATCAAGAAATAGGTCAAATAACCCAAGAGAATTAACTTAATGTCATAATGTTGAAACCCATATACAAATGGTCAATGTGTAATATAATACCTTTTTTACAATATCTCATCAAGTAGGTTGTACATCTATGTCACCAACCTCTATGCATTATATGTCTTTATATAAAAATGTGAAATAAACACATCGATACACAATGGACATTGAATTTAATATGATGGTTTTATTCCAATAAAATGTCTTAGAAATCAACTTCCATAAAGATTTAAGGGAGAAATCCTTCCTCAAGTTATCCATTAATAACATGTTATTCGTGATACACCCAACGTACCCTTCTTCTACCCATCATATGGCATGAAAATTATGGTCAATAAATATAAGTGTGTGAGTCATGAAATTAATTAATAATAATCATAAATATAAGGACCTTTACACATGTTTACAAATAGGAATATCTGATGACAAAAAAAACATGTATAATTCTTGTTGGCAGTATGTTCTCATAATCTTCCATCTTGGATATTATCTGGTGTGAGCTTCATGAGAAGAATCCACATACACTTATAACTTCTTACAGCTGAAAGTCACATTCTATGTACTACATCATAAAATTTTATTCAACCATAAAATAATATTTAAGAATATCATCAAATAATTTCAAGGTTCTCATTATATCAAGGAACTACTATGACATTATCAGTGTGACAAATACCGTAGGACTTTATTGAATTATGTTCATGTAGAACAATGAAAGATATATAAAAATATATTTTATTAATATTCAAATCATATAATATACATATAATAAAAGTACAAAAAGTTGGTCTTCGGACACTAACTACAACATGTACATGCACCTTAGTGTACATGAAGACCTGATGTCTGCTTCTAGGTTGGAGCATAGGTTTGAAGATGGATGGGGAGGAGGCCCGGTGTTTCTTGATAAAGAAAAGCCACACAAGTGGAGTCTTAATATTTTGTTGGTGAAGCTCAAGCATTGTGGATACAGGGTTTGTGGTTCTTATCATAGTTTTCAGTATAGAAAAATTAATCTCTTTCAGTTTTTTTTATATCTAGTATTCCCAGTGAGCAGCTAGTTTCTTTTTTTCATCCTTTTAGTTTGTATGACTGTATACTTCATTTAATTTTTTAGGGAATGCTTCTGTTTTAGTTCATTTATTATGTGTACTCTAATATTTATCATTGTGTTTGATTTTGGTTTTTTTTTATTTTACTCTAACCAAAGGGTATAGTCTCCCCCAATACACCTTTTAGACCCTCACCACTGGTTGGAAACCTCTGATGTTCGGGGAGGTGTGCATGAGATGATTTGGTAATACAAATTGAGTAATGTGTTAGGTTGACCTAGGATTTTTCATCACAGATACATTTCTCAACTTGTATCAATATTGGTGTCCCCAAACTCTTCCCTTTTTTGAGAGAGGACCATGGTGGTGATATTGATTTAGTGATATCATATGATTAAAGGTCCTTGGGTGATGGACATTAAGGATATTCTCAAAAAGTGAAATCATGTCAACCACTCCCATAGCTAATAGTGGTTTTTCTATGATGTTGGTATTTAATGTCACAGTGTCCATCTTAAAAAACAACACCTTAGTAGATCATGAACCTCATTATAATGTGTCTACTTGACCTTTATGGACATTACTACCATATAGAAACTCCTACTATGAAATGGGGGAGTGGTTTTTCAAAATAGGTTGTTGTTTAAGATTTATCAAGTTTGTCGGGTGTTATCCTAGGGTCATGATCCAATAGAGTAGGTTCATATAAATGGTTAGGACTATCCAGTTCTGATTGTAGTGGATTGGTCCAACTAATAGGGGTGGAGATATTGAGATATTGATGAGGTTTGTGTTCTTAATTATTTTCTCACGGTATCTATCGCAAAAGAGTGAAGAGAACTAGACCATGTTTCATTAATTGAAGATGTGGGTGCTCTAGATATCAGGATGAAAAGAGATAATTTATATGAATATTTAATAATAAATTGGGAAATAAGGCCCAAGTTTCTTTTGTTCCCCAAGTTAGCGACATTGGTGTTTGTGCCTTACTGAAGGGAGATGGAAGAGAATATAAGATTAGTCCAATGATATATGTTGCCTTATAAACCTTATAGTGTTAGTGTAGAATCTTTATGAAGCACTCAATAGTGGAGTGCAATTTTTATGGGTTACAAGTATACAAAAACCATTGGTAATTTTATTTAATGGTGGGGACTGAATCACTCCCACTAGGGATAACCTTATCGAAAAACCATTTTGAGATGGATGGTAGGGGTTTATGGGTTTAATCCCTACCATGTGGTGGGAAGACCTTCATATGACAGAAGTTTATTGAGTGTAGAAACTTTTCAAGTTGTGTATAGAGTGGATGCATGTTTCCATTAAGATCAAACTTTTATATGACCTTGAGTCAATAACATTGGTGATGAATGAATAAGCTCCTATCCAAGGTAGTTGGGTACTGAGTTTTTATGGATCTTGTACCTTTGATGATGAAGGAAGTCTGTGCAAAGGTGGTTTTTTATCAAATGAGGTTTTTTATCTTCTATATTGGGGATCCCTAGTTTTTTCCTTTTTTGGGATGAAAATGTTTAAATGGGAAAATTATGCGGTGACTCGAGTTTTTCCTGATCGGGGTGTGGTGTTTACCCTCAAGATAAGACTTAGAGAATTTCAGAGAGCATTATATTTTAATGGAATTTTAATATTTATTAATTAAATAAATATTCATCTCAGAGCATATATGGTAATATTTTATGTACACTATATTTATTTTTATTTAAAATATTTGTAATATTCATATAATATTTTTGAGGTTGGACATTGTGCCATTTTGGTGTTTGGAGCTTCATAGAGGATCAAGAATAATATATTAAAATTGATATATTATTTTTAGGTAATGTTTTTATTTTTTTAATAAATGGTTTATATCACCTAATCAAAGTTTCAAATGGATAAACCAACATTGTGGTTTCATCTAGATTAGTACGTTTACCCTAAAAGCGGTGCCACGTTTTTTAACACCTAGGGCCCCTAGGATCATACCATTGTGGGAAGAGTTAATTAATTATATAATTTGATTGATTCATTGATTAAAATCATCTAAACCTAGAATCCATTTCCTTATTCATCCTTAAACTCTTTGGTAGGGGTTACAAACCAAAAACTGATCTTGAGAGAGGAAATAATGAAAATGATGGGGGTTTAGAGAACCATAGAATCAAATATTGAAATTAATTATTGTAATATATTGATATCAGATCATGGTAATGTTTGTGATGGAATAGATGACCTGATCATGTTGTGATGATAAATAAGACCTTTGAATTAGTGAAAAATTAAACCAATGATTTTTGATCCATGAGGTAGGTCTTCTTTCTTTTCATTCATGCCACATTCTTTAATCTAATAAATTCATAGAAATCCCCTATTATATTTTTTTATTTTTAACTTCATTTATTTGGATTTTCCAACATCAATCAACATTTTGATCATTATTCAGAAGCCTTCCTTCAAAATCATCAATCTCCTTGGTACAATAATCCCTCATGATGTAAACCTTAAATTATCATTATGTTCCACTCTATGGGTCTTCTTATGGCCCCACATTCATTGTGGTGCATGTTGCGTATGGATATTTGGGCGGCATGTATTCGCATAGGCCATATATTCTTGTTCATTTTCCTCTGATATGTAGTGGATTGTAACATATTTTACTAACTCACTCTAACTAGTAGTAAAACTAGTTTTCCACATGACCTCAAAAGAGCCTCCTTGTATGTAAAAGGATTGTGACTAGTAGTGAAGATTTAATGAGAAATGTATTGAATATTTACCCTCTTTATTATATTAAAACAATAGAATAAATCATAATAATTAATATTAAACAATAACAAGAATATAACCAAAAAATCACATATCAAGTACCCAATACTAGGTAAATTCTCACAAGAAAATAAAGTAAACATTTCATGTCATGATAGCCACATGTTCCAAAAGGAAACCAAAAGAAAACACATAACTAACAATCCCAAAAATAGGTCCTAAAATCTAGATTATACCCCTCATATGTAATCTATCCCCTAAGTCCAAAATCTACCATATGTCATTGGGCCTTTTGCCTTATCCAAACTAGAACCACAAATTCTACTCGGGTACTAACAGCAGCCAGAGCCGGGTGAGAGTATAGCTCAATAAGCGAGCACCAATAGTGACTAAAGAAATATCTAGTATAAAAAATAGTGTATACTAGTGTACAATGGAATAATATACATGGATATCAATGAAAACACATTATGAATATAAATAGTAATTTTTTAACCTCTTTTGGACCTCGGATTTTAAAGTGACACCCAAACCAACCAATCCTTCTTTGTCCCATGTCAAACATCTGAACCATATACCATATAGGATACACAACTCAAGAGATTTAAAGGGATTCATCACTTATTTAAATTTAGGGACCAAGGTGAATCAATCTAAGTATACACACCATATCAAATGATATTAGTTCTCATACCCGTAGATTGTTATCCAAACCATGCATAATCATTGCTGCTACCCAGAGAATCAGTCCATAACTAGGATAATGATGCCTAGAATTAGTCCAAAATAATTACCCATTCTATCATTCATAGTTTCCAAGGACCATTATCCTTGAATTTTTAACATAGAAATATAACCAAGGAGATATATTTCAAACATTCATTATTTTCCATGTTCTATTATACTCAATAACCTAAACCCAATTTCATAGTTAAAACCATTATTCATTTATTAATATAGTGCAACCATCAAATGTTCTTTGAAACCATTTAACTTATTAAATTTACCACCCTAACCATTAATTATTTCATATATTCATCATATTATAAAACATTTATCTTCCATGTTAGGAAAAACAACCCCTTAATCCACACTAGTAAGAAAAGTAACAAGCCTAACTGAGTTAAGATTATAAACCCCCTATTTCAATGTATAAAACCCTATCATACCATTTCTAGGTAATTGTAACACCCCATTGGTGGTCGTAGGTTGAGTATCATAGTCACCAATGGTCCCGACGAAATCTACGAAGGGTATAGGATATCAATTAAAGGCCCAATATATTTTTAATATTAAAGGAAAAAATGATTCACACATTTGTTCCATTTCACTTACAGCATACTCTTGAAGAATAATAATACTATGGGAGAAGATCTTAGATCACCTACCATAGGTTCGTAGATATCCACTAATCCAACACCGACCATTGATTCAATCTAAAATAGTTTCAACTATCAAAGAAAATAAATACTTTGAAATAGAACATATTAGACATATAAGGGAAGGGATAACCAAGTAGTGAATCATCGAAATAATAGAGTTAAATCTACTCATATACTTACTCAAGGATTTTAGTCTCAATGAACTATAATTCAAACATCCTAGGATTGAAGGTGTTACACCCTTAAAAGAGAATTAAGAGTTTGGAGCACACCCGAGGCTGTCAGGAGTGAAATAGAGGAGAAGATATGGTTATATTGATATAATTTAGAGAGGGTAAATGGTAAAATTTAATCTTTTAATGAGTCACACGGTTTCCTAAAGTGTACACCAGCCATGTGAGCTCCTCTGTCCAAGGAAATCTGATGATGCATGACTTTATGGGCCACCAATACGGTTTGATAAACTATGTGGAAGTTGTGTCAATCTAAATGGTCTAAAATTGCATGTTGTTTTGGCCTCCTTACATGGTTTTTCAAACCATGTTCCCCCTTAAATCATATCTCTTGGATATGGTGCATGATTATCACTTATTGTCTACTAATTGTGTTTCATGTACTATAAGCACCATTTTCCACATTTTCAAGTCATGAACCCCTCGAAGGCTCCGAAAACCTTCCCCACTCATATGAAAGCATTATATAATCCAATTAAAAGGATGTTATGAAAAAATAAAATAATAACATGCCTAAATAATGATCCAGATCTTACAACCTCACCACCATAAAACAGTTCATCCTAAATTTGTAGTCCCCAACATCACTATGTTTCCATGTTTAAAATCTCAGGACATTAAAACCACATATCAATTTCCCTATACCATGTTTTAACCTAAACATGAACATTTTACCACAACAATAAAACTAATGGAATGGTATTTCCATGAAGAATTATCTTAATTTGATCCATAACATGAATTGGATGCTACTCAGAGGAAGCATCGACCTCAGGCTTAATATCATCATCATTAATCACATGAGATAAGTCAGTGTGATACTATTAAAGATGCGACACATGTAAAACATAATTCATTAAATTATACCACTATGGAAGTTCCAATCGATATGATACAAGATTGATCCTCTCCACAATTTCAAATGATCGAATATACTTGGGTGCCAACATACCCTGTTTTTTAATTCCATGATGACCTAATCTTAGCAATACAATAAAAAATATATTTTCAACCTCTAAAAACATTGTAGTTTGATGATTTTAATCAGTGTATGTATTTTTTTCTATTATGTGCTATGTACATACATTTACTTATCAACATGACATGTTATGATGTCTCTTTTACAAGCCTTATATCCAACAAATCTAATTCTGCCTCTTCTATCCATCACAAAGGTGATCTATAGGACCTATCATACAGTCCATTAAAGGGCTAAATATGATAAGTATCCTTATAAATATTGATATAGGTGAACTCAATGAGAATTAGGTTCTTATCCATGTTTCTACCAAAATCTATGAAACATTATCTCATTATATCCTCTAACACCTACAAAGTCCATTTAGATTTCATGTCCTTCTGTGGGTGGTATGCACTACTCAAAAACACATGGGTACCAAGAAACATATACAATATTTTTCATAAGCATGAAGTAAAATGGTGATCTATATCAAA
Source organism: Viscum album (assembly GCA_963277665.1). NCBI lineage: Eukaryota > Viridiplantae > Streptophyta > Magnoliopsida > Santalales > Viscaceae > Viscum > Viscum album. Next base: position 1,108,537,864 of record OY728152.1, on the reverse strand, counting down.
AAATTGATACTCTCTGGCATCCTATATATAAGTACTCTCTCCCAAACATATAGGTTACTAAACACGTCAATGGCGAAAGACTATCACATGAATAAGAAATGGGATACCTTTGTCAATCATTCCATAATAACCCATATCATATCACTCTTTTGAGGATTGTTGGGTGAAATCACCATTAAATACATGGTGACATCATCCCAATTCTATTCAAAAATGGGAAAGGGTTTTAATAGACCATTAGACCACTGATTCTCAAACTTGACCTACTGATAGCTGTAAAATCATGTCACAAAACCTGTATTATTCTTCTTCATTCCTTGTAACCATTATTTTCTGAGAATATCACTATACATTTTGGTCAAAAAAAGGTAAATTTCCCATTTTTATTCGTGAAACACAGGAATAAGCTCCTTCCACAAACCCGTAATCATATAAACACATCCATAAATTGGGATAATATCATTTACATTAATGGTTTGATTAGGGGGTAGCATCCTTCTATAAAACTTTTACCTTAAAATCATAGACTCAATATTATCATAATACCTCCTCTTTATCTAGTTTAGAAAAGAGGTTACAATAGATAAAAAATGGGTTTCATTCATTCCTTATCCTCCTAAACATCTATATGCATCCTAGTTAATAAAACTGTTATCTTCTATTTAGAACTATACCCCTAAACTGTCTGGGAATGTTCCTTATGACTTAGACCATGCACAATAATTTTTACTTTCCCAACATGTCTCCTAGCACAAAATTGAAATGTTTCATGTTTCTAACACATATCCTATATCTAATATTTATATCACATTGATAAATGATATGTTTAAGGCTCTAATGATTATTATAAATAGTAAAACTTTAACCCAGTAGAGAGTGTCATAAGAATTTTATGGTGTAAACCACTATGAAAAAATCAAGATCATGTGTAGGATAGTTCTATTCATGTGGACTCAATTATCTTGATCCATATACCATGACTCAATCTATTAAATAAACACTACCCCAAGCCCGATCTTGGATACATTTCAATATATGGTATACTCATAACTCATCTTAGTTAAGATAAGTACTCATGTAGTTATCAAGCACATCTTCACAGCCTAGAATAAATTCTCACATGATCTAGAAAACATGAAATTTACTCCCTTCTTGGTAAATCTATAGAGAGGTACTTCCATGTGAGAAAATTACCAGATAAACCTTTGTTAGTAACCCATTAAACTCAAAAAACATCAGAGTTAAAAAACATTATTGTGCTACCACCAATAAAAAACTTGTTAGACCTTCCTAGGGTCCACATATACACATTCTTATGAGATTATGTAACCTAATAGGTGTACATTTTTTTCAAAAATAACATTTATATAGCTTGTAATATACTTGATGCTCTCTTAGTGTACTCAGGATGATGTCAAGATGTTGGGAATCATCATCTCTAGTCTGAGAGTACCCTAAGAGTTCATCTAAAAATACAAACATAAAATGGATTAAATATTGGGTAAATGTTCATTTCCTTAGGTTTATGAACATGGTTTGAGTATTATTAATCCCAAATAGCATCACAACAAACACATTTAATCCATACCTTATTTTTAAAGAAGTTTATGGTATATTAGATAGTCTCACCCTCAACTGATGGTACTTTGATCTCAAAAAAATCTTGGAGAATATAGAGGCCTCCGTTGGTTGAAGAGATCATTAATACATAGAAGGGGATATCGTCTCTTCAATATCATCTAGTTCATCTTTCAATAATAAACACATAAGTGTAACATTCAATCATCCTTGTTAGAAAATAACTGAAGAACCACAATGTTTCATACTCAATTGAATGAACTCTTTAGCCAATAAATCTTGCAATTGAGTTTTAATATCTTGAAGCAATACTTGTTTCATTATTTAAGGAATAATAGAAATTGGTTCAGCCCCAAGAGTCATCTCAATGGTAATCTCAATTTATCTCTCAGGTGGCAAGCCTAAAAACTATTTTGGAAACACGTCCTAAAACTAATCCATTATAAGATGTAAAACATCCCACTTTTATCCCCTTTCATATAGCATAGGACTCGCAACCTAGGTTGTGAGCTCATTTGGTTACTAATTAACTGGTCCTTCATACCCTTCTTATATATCCCATTCTCTATGATGAACGTAGTTTTTACCCTCATAAGACATTAAATACAGCCTCCTGTAGTAACAATAAATGATAACTTGTTATGTAAAACCCATTATATTCCTAGTATCAAGTCAAAACCTATAATCTAAAGAAAAAATAGATCCCTATGGAAATAGTACCCACCAATCTCAAGGGAACAATCCTTACTATTATGGGTACCTACCAACCTCACCCCTAACGGTGTTTTGATCGACATGGCCCCATATAAGAATTCTACTTCCAAGACCAAAACATTCAAAACCAGGAAGATATGAAATAACGTGAAATGAATATATCAAATAATGCACTAGAATGTATAGAGACTATTAGAATCATACCACAGTTAGTTGATTTCCTAGCCACATTTCTGATGGGAGCATGATGAACTGTATAGAGCTGACCCGTCCCTCTATCTTAATCTCCTATCTAAATATTGTGCACTATAATAATCTATAGATATGTTTTCTCCTATCCTGTAGTAACTCATCCTCTACCCTGACCGATACAACTGGTTGAACTCTAACTTCCATACTGATAAGCGTATGTGGATCCCCTCTTAGTGTTCAGTGTAAACCTAGGTCCACCATCACTAACCATCTTCCAAGGGGTCTTGTAGAACATCTATAAATGACTCATCCTTCAACAATCTTGAAACTCCACTAGTGGTTGATGACACTGATCCCACATGTGACCAAGCCTATCACACTGATATAAGAACACCTATTCACTACCCAGAGATGGTGATCCTCCCCCATGGAGACTCTTTTAGCTGTTTCCTTTGTAAAAGTTCTTATAATGATGCTTTCTATTATCTAAGGACATACTACCAGATCACACATACAAAACTATCTGTGTAACACTAGAAAAATAAATCAAGTTACCCTCATATATAAAATCTTGATTCATTACCTCATCGAACTTCTTTAAGAGGAAAATATTTACCAGTGATGTGATCTCACATCTGAGTCTATCCTGAATAAAATTTAGGTTAAATGCCTCATATCCTACCAGTATCAGAACAAAACACTACAAGTCATTAAAATGTACAATATAATCCCTATTCAACATATCTCTTTAATTAAAACACATAAACTTTATGGATATTTACTATCTTAGTGTATCTAGGTAAAAGTGTTCTAAGAACATCACCTTGAAGTCCTTTTATGAAATTCCATCAATTTGCTCATCATAGACAAGAATATCCCACATGCGCATCACTAGTCCCCATTACATGTAATACATCAACTTAACCATCCTCTCTGAAGGAGACTCTATGTGCTTAAGGATCATCTAGATAGAATCAATCTAGAACTAAGTTATCACAGGACCACCCCCTCTAGTTAATGTTATGGGATACTTCATCTTTAATGCCTTGTTCAGATAAATCATACATGATGTAGTCTACATTGGATATCTCCCTATAAACTGCATAAATCAAGTGAAATTTTCATGTAATTACTCTTCCTCCCTTTCACTTTCAACCATTGGGGGCTCTAGTCCAACTCCTGGAGGAACATTCTCAGCAATGTCCTCTAATAGAGATAATATTTTCCACATTTTTTGTATGAATTTAAATTTTTTTAAGCCATCCAATTTATCAATTTTAGCTTATATGGATCTATATGATGGGAGATAAATTTATCATGATGAGAGTATTAGGATGATCCCTTAAGGGGAGTCTCTGCGAGAGCTTCCCCTAGGCCTAGGGTTTCTTTACACCACCTTTTACCTCCATCCTCCCTCACCTTCTATCCCTTCATCCTTGGCATGGGGTGATCGTGGGTCTGATTATGCAGTGACGGCGTGGTGTGGTATCGATAGGCCGGGGATATCACGGTTTGGCATGGCCTATGGAAATTTGTCGACAAACCTATGACCTTAAACCACCCCCGACGAAATCACTTGGTTGGTCTTTGATCCTGCTCCCATGACAGGCTCTTTTGTCCGGCTCTAATGGCGCCTTCCCCGATTCTGGTTATTATTCTGCGTGGGTTGTCTCTTGATCTCGGCCCTATGGTTCCACGTTCTAGAGCACTGTCAACGAAGCCTTCGCTGTTGTTCATTCTCTGGCGATGTCTCTATACGGGGATCAAGTTTCGTTCTTGGCCCCCTTTCATTTTAGATTGTGCTGGAGGTTTTGGTGTGATAGATCTATCGTGGTGATGGCGCGACCAGTTCTCCTCACCAGATCTCCCCTTCAATTGGGTTTTGTGTTTGTTTTGTTGTGGATGGGTGGTTACCTAGAGTTCATGGTGTGGTTGGGGACACCATGGTGTGGGTATTTTTCTGGGGTGCGTCCAGCTCCATTGTACCCTGGTGTGTGGATGTGCAGTCCCAAGGTGCAGCAGCGGTGCAGCGTACTGAGGATGGCGATGGGATTTGCTGCTGACGGTGGTAGTGTTGGGTTTCTTTCCTAGGTTTGGTGCCTATAATGGTTGATCTCTCTGGGTGCCTTCGGTTTGGTTCTTATTGTTTTGTTTCAACAGTGCCTTCAATGGTTGATCCCCTTGGGCTCATAGTTTTTTCTTGTTGTTATTCCTGTAAGGTTCTCACTTCTCTCGAAAATAATTTTATTTGAAAATTAAAAAATAGTTTTAAGGTGATGCTTATATGGATCAATTATGGATTTATGATGTGTTTTTAGAAAAATTATGAAAAGTACTAATTATGGATTTTTGAAAAAAATTTAAATCAAGTGTATTTTAGTCCTTTATTGAAAAATATAATTCCAAAATGCGACATTAATTTTATTTTGAAATACTGATTTAATTTCCTTAAACTTTTTCTTCTAAACTATGGGTTGATTAGAACATCTATAGGCCTTAAAAATTCAATGAGGGTGAAGAATTGTCTGGGCGAATAGCATGGGCCCCACCACCATAATGAAATTACATCCCAACATATACACTTTCAATTGAGTTTATTAAATACAAATATGAAAGGGTACTCAATGAATCATTCTCCCATTGACTTCCATGATGTTTTTCATCCATCGATGTGGCTTTTGAACAAATTCAATTGAAGGAAGAATCCATGAAATTTCATCAAAAATAAGAAACCACTAATAAAAACCTCATAACTAGTACATGAGGTGTCAAATTAAACTGAAATATTGAGGTTTTCCAAAAAAGGCAATGAGAAAGAACATTAATTAAGTGTCAAAGGTGTGAATACACCGTTTTCATGGTCATTAATGCATGATATGTTAAAGGTGGATAGTCTGCCTATATGGAATATATTCTTGTAGTGAAAATGCCATAACTCCTACACCAAGTGTCCAAATACTCTGAAATTTTAAGGATATATAGAAAAGAAAATTTCTATGAACATTCATTAAGGTATAAACACGTAATTATATTATTAATTGGGTATTAAATGCTCCAACTTGTGGAAGACAAATTCTGCCTATAAAAGGAGAGGAGCTCCATACCTCTCAAAGCATTCCAATCCATCCCATTTCTTCCGAGACACCGAGGATAGGAGGAAAAGGGAAATTTAAGAATTTTATTTATTTAGTTTCGTTTTATTTTAGTTTTATTTTATCATGTAATGCATTCATATTTTTTATATTAATGGTTTTCCTGTTCCTTTATTCATCCTTCTATTTCTTCTAACTCTAATTCTCATTCTCTGTCTTCCATAATTTCAATATGATCTCTTTTCACATTTCATTGGAAAGTGACTAACTCGAGGCTTGGAAATAGGTGTGGTTCCATGATGTTCTTCATTATTGCACTTCAAATTGAAAATGTTTTAAATCAATTTGTGGTGGATGCTATGCTATTACATGAGTGTGGCGGGCATCCACCACGACACTATTTCCAAATCCATTTCATTTCCTTGATTAGTCATTTTCTCTCCCTTCTCTTAGGAATACTCACCATAATGTGGATTTGGGGTTTTCATAAGGGTTGAAACCGCATATGATGGAGCAAGGTCTTGTTGGAATAACATTCTCGGTTGAGGTGTTACCCTATTTGACTATTGGAGGAGGTGTAGTTTGGTGTCAAGGACGCATGCTAAAATCACAAACTTAATAAATCAATAGAAAGAAATTCATTAATAAGGTTTCACTAAATTAATTATCAAATATAATTTAAACATAAATTAAATCATGAATGAAATCGTGTTATCCAACCCTAGGACTAAGACCTTTCTTCCCTAATTTCATTTTTTTTTCATCTAGATTTACATCCGGCATGTCATAATTTTAATTTCACTTTTTCAAAAAAAACAAAACCATTTTTTCAATAAATATTAAAAAAACAAAAAAAAAATTAGATTATGTGAAATACAATTAGTTATTTAACCTTATGAAATTCTCTTCAAGTGAGACGACCCTAGTCAGCCTCTGTGCTGTATTAGGAAAATAATTTTCTTTTTCTCTTCCCTACGACATGTTTGTATCAAAAATGGCATCATTTCTGGGGACATGAGTAGATATTTTGGTCAATTTTTCAAAATTCCTATTTTTTGTAGATATCTTTATTTTTTTTCATTAAAAAATATAAAAAATCCCTTTTCCCATGATGTATTCAAATTATAATTATAATGAAAGGAATGATTACTCATAGGTGTAGGAAGAAGAAACATAATACATTGAGGAGGCCCTCCAATGAAGGGTTGATTCTCTAATGATAAGGTTCAAACAAAAGTAAAGTGGAATAGACACATTGATCTCACTTGATTATTTGATGTTCATGGCTGATGACCTCCAAACTGACATTCAAAGATTCAAGTCCGAGAAGAAACTGCGACTGGTCTTCCTAGATTTCACTGAAGAAACCCAAGAAGTTGAAGACAAACTCGCGGTGGAGGAGTCTTACTACCTAACTCCATCTAGTGATAATCAACTCTAAGAGGCACTCTGCACTGAAGAAAATATTCAATTCGAACCACCTCAGGGAGATTATACATTGATGAAATCCAACTCATCTGATTTTATTTCATCTTATTTGATTATAACTCCCAACTATTTTAAATTTTCAGAATTAGCATACTCTTATTATGCCTTGGTGGATGATTGTAAAAATATTCACTTATTCAAGAAAAATTGGAGCTCCCTGCAGGAATTGAACATCTACTAAAGGATCCCTATCCTGAAGAGATCCAATTTGTTGAGCCAAAAGAAATTAGACAAGAGTCAGAATCCCCCATTAGGATAGCACTAGAAGATAAGATTGTTGCAAAATTAGCAACAAAAAAGAGGAGGTTCCATACTTCATCCTACCCTTTCCATGAATCTTGGACCACATTGAAAAGGGGGAGGATATAGTGTAATCTATCAATGCAGTCCTCCTCAAAAAGAGAAAAGTAATGAAAGATGGAAAGAACCACATGTGGTGGTTCATTTCAAAGAAGATCCACCCACCATCAGATTATGGATAATAGCTGGTACTGCCCATGGGAGGCAGTAAAAATTTAGGTCCCACTTGGGGGATCATACCAAGATTTATCTGTAAATTCTTTTAAGATTTCAATTTCAATTTTTAATAAGTATTTTAGCAAGCAGACAATTCTGTATTATCTTTTTGATCATTAATTACATGATCCATATTCTTATGTGAGTAATTCTCATTTGTAGGTTCAAAAATGGGAAAAGGAATCCATAAATAGTGGAAGATAAGTACTAAGTTTCATGGGAAAGGGAGATCATTTTTATTGTTTAAACTTTTAAACTCCTTGAATATTTTTGTCCAAAACATGTATTAAGATTTATCGATAATAATTTCATGCCCACACTTGAATTATTGAATTAATTAACTTATTTAGGAGGCATGTGTTTCTTAGGAATCATGTGATTCCATGTATTATATTTCAATATTAATTATATTGAATAATCAAAATGGAAAATTGAATGTTTAAAGTGAAGCATGGTTATTGAAATGATTACTCATGATTTAACGAAATTAGTTGATTTATGTAAATGAAATTTCCCTACCATTTTTCATGCTTTGAATTTATGAAATTCATGTGAATTGATCTGTTATTATAAATCATGCCTTGAGTGATTGTCCAATATCATATGTCTCATTACTAAGAGGATTTATAGACCATTTAATTCATATTTTTTCTTGATCATATTACATGAGTGATCTTGGGACATGTCACCAGCCCGAACTTGCATTTTAACTTGTTAAAGCAATGAATGTACAAAAAAAATTAAAATGATTGAGACATCTTTTGAAAATCATTTATCCATAACAAAAACCTTTACATAAATCCTTATTTTAGACCATAGAGACCATGAATTACCTTAATATGGATGAGCGATGTTTAAAGCCATTTTTATCCATTCCTACCTAACTCTTGGTATTTTAATGATATTTTAATGATGAAGTTTGGGGGTGAAGGGAATAATGGTGGAATGGAGGTTATAAATTATAATGAAAAGTATGGTGGTTATATTGTGGGAATTGTAAAATTTTGTGGAATCATTCACTGTACATATGTTTTTCCCCCTCTTGAAATAAAAAATGACATATAATGACAAAAAACAAAATAAATGAGAAAAATGGGTTGTGATTTGGGAAACCCAAAAATCACCATTTTCCAGATAGACAATCTTCTGATCATATGTGGTTCGGTGATGGATGTGAGGTTTTATCTAACCATAAATATCAAAAAAATTAAATATATATATATACAAAAATCAAGAGGGTGAAAAAATCCTTCATTATGCTTATTTGATCATGAGCTTAATTTTAGTTTTGGGGGAAGTTGGTGTTGCTACATGGAAGAGGAGAACATAATTACACTTTTTCATTTGTTATCATGCATTTTAATTAAGAGATTTTCCTCCTCCATGAGCCTTAATTTTTTGTGCATCAAATCCTAACAACCTTAATCCTCAAATCTATTTGAACCTTTATTGAAATTACTCCTGATTTTATGTTTATTTTTTCCTTAAAAAGTGGAGAAAGCAGTTATTTTACAAGATTATGGATATGGAGCATGTTCTCATTATATGATAATAACTCTACTCATTTTTATCATGAGATATGACAGTAAAGATTCAAAGGTGAGGTAAATAATGATATTGAGTGTTTAATAATAATGAATTAAAGAGATTGAATGAATGAAGGGAGAAGTTTCATCATTATTCAAAGGGGAAAAGTAAAATGCATGATTTGATTTTTTCTTTGAAAAATGAGAAATTAAATTGATATTTTATGTGGATTTTTGAAATTTTGATTTTTCATTTAATATTATTAAATTTTATGACTTTGGAATTTGAATATTAGTAACATTGGTGTCCTATGAATTTCATGTTGAGGTTTTATGCTCAAGGAAAAGAACAATTTAAGTATTGTGGAATTGATAAAGATATTATTTTCTACATTTTTTTTTATGCATTTTAAATTTTTTAACCCTCTAAATTTATCAATTTGATATTATATGGATCAATTTTGGATTTTTGAAGTGTTTTGAGAAAAATTGTGAAAAGAGCTTAATTATGGATTTTTGATAGATTTTTATATCAATGATTTTTTAGTCATTTATTTAAATATATAATTCCAAATTGAGAGTTTTTTTGAAACCCTTATTTTATTTACATCAACTATTTCTTCTAGACTATGGGAAGATTAAAAAATCTAGAGGCCTTGAAAAATCAATAATGTTGAAGAATTGTCTGGGCGGATAGTGTGGACCCCTCCACGATAATGGAAGCACATCTTGTCCTACAAACATCCAATTGAGGTGATTCCAAATAAATATGAAAGGGTAATCAATGGGTCATTCACCCATTAAATTCCATGAAGTTTGGAATCAATTAATTTGGCCTTTTAATGAACTAAATTGAGGGAATATTTTTGGAAATTTCATCCAGAAAAAGAATCCTCCAATAAGAAATTCATAACTCATACATGAGGTGGCCAATTAAACTGAACATTACATGGTGTTTGAACATGAAAATTATAAGGAACATTCATGAAAGTTCCAATGTATTAACAGTCTATTTTCATGGTCATTAATGCATGATAATTGAAATTTGGAGAGTCTTCCTAGATTGAATAAATTCTTGTAGTAAAAAGGCCATAACTCCCTCACAAAGAGTCCAAATAATCGGAAATTTTGAGTATAGATGGAAATGTAATTTTTTAATAACTTTCATGAAGGGATTAAAATTTTATTCTATCATAAATTTGGTATTCATAGTTCCATCCTTTGGAGGAAAAATTCTGCATATAAAAGGAGGGGATATCCCACATCTCAAATCATTCCAATCCATCTCATTCCATTCGGGATGCCAAGGAGAAGAGGAAAAGGGCCATTTATGATTTATCTTTCTTTATTTTATTTTTATATTTTTTTTCTTTTCACATTTAATGCACTCTTATTTTTTGTATTAAAGTTTTTCCATTTCCTTCTTTCATCCTTGTTTTTCTTCCAAATCTAATTCTCATTATCCCTCTTCAAATATTCCACTATGATCTCTTTTCACATTATAACAGCAAGTGAATTACACAATTCGTAGACCTAGTGGGTTGTTCATGGTGTTATTCGTTATTTCATGTCAATTTAAAAAAAATCTATTTTTGGTTGATGCGGGGGTATAACACAGGTGTGGGGGTCATCAACCGCGACACTATTTCCAAATCTATTCATTTTCTTTGATTAATCATTTCACCCCCCTTATCATTAGAATACCTATTATATGGTGGATTTTGGGTTTCTATAAGGGTTGAAATGGCATACATTGGATCTATGTCTTGTGTGAATAACATTCTCGGTAGAGGTGTTACCCTATTTGAATATTAGAGGAGGCATGGTTTGTTGTGTCGGACGCATGGTAAAATAACACTCAATAAATAAAGGGAAAGTAATTCATAAATGAGGTTTCAAAAAATAAATTATAAAGTCTAATTTATATAGAAAATAAAATTATGAATGAATTTGTGTTATCCAACCATATGACTAAGACCATTATTCCCTGATTTTATTCTGTTCTCATCTAGATTTATATTCTAAATGTCTTTATTTTAATTGAAATTTTTCCTAAAAAACCAAAAACATTGTTTTCAATAAATACTAAAAACCCAAAAAGAATTATATTAGGTGAATTATAATTAGTTATTGAACCAACTGCAACACTCCTCAAGTGATAGGACCTTGGTTATCCTATATGATACATTATGAAAATAATTTTCTTAACACCCCCTATGAAAGATGTGTCTCATCCTCTCATCACCCAACCAAAAAATGTGGTTGTGAAGGCATCCCTCTATAATTACAAATTCATATTTCAGGGAACATAACATAAAATTTAAATTGTTACAAAAAATAGGTCACAACTTGTCATAATCAAGATACTCCACATGCACTATCCTAATGGATATATGTTCAACATTGTCATTGCACCCAACCACCCCGATCCAGGGCCACTAATTAACTCAGGGTAAAATTAATCTACAAAGTTTCGACCTTTAAATTTAAAACTATTTAAATTAATAAAATTTAAATACTTCAATTTTGAAATACTTCAAACCTCATTATTAGTAACTATTTTTTTAAAATAAAAAAGGTCATAAAAGCATTTTAGTTCCCATAACCCAATTCCTCTATTTCATACAACAGATCAAAACATTCTTTTCTGAGTGTTCCTAATATGATGAATGTCACATAACCACTGTGTTTCTAAAATTATCAATGCATACACTATCTCGATCTATACATTCCCAGTAGTAAAATATCATAGAACAGTAACATCACTCAACATGTTCATTACCCAAGGGGACAAAACACCTCAACTATAACATGAAAACCACAAGAAGAGCAATATCATCCCTGGAAATTTCGGTTTTCCCCCACACATGGGTTAATTTTTCTCATGCACGATCTCATTACCAAGACCCAACACATCCTAGTCTTTTATCTACCATACCCCAAATAGTAAATCAAATGAAAATAACCAGTTCTCTGATACAACATTGTAATGTATTGGGATGACTCACTTTAATTAGTTGCTGAATCCATTCACCATATGACCTTAGGCATTCCTCCATATATTCCAGAGCCTACCGACTAGTAGCAAGGGTCTAATGAGAAATGTGGGTAAACTATAAACTATTTAACATAGTATAAAAATAGTGTAAATTATAATAATAGTAATAATAAATAATAACCAATAAATAACCACACATCACATATCAAATTCCCAAAATTGGGTAAATGCCCACAAGCCAATAAAGTAAACACTTAATGTCATGATAGCCTCATGTGCTAAATGGAACCCAAAATAAAAGAGACACAACTGACAATATCAAAAATAGTTCATGATATCTAGATCAATCCACTCATTCATGATCCAAAACATTATTCCCAAATTAAAAATCTATCACTAAAACTTTTCCCTTATCAAGACGTCCAACCATGACGTCTACTCAGGTGCCAATGGTGGTCTGAGCAAGGTGTGAGTAAAACTCAGTAGGTCACCACCAATGATGTCTGTTGGAACCAAAATTTTGCACGAAAGGAAGGGACAAAAAAGAAGCCTCGTACGCTGCCTCACGAAGCCCCGACGCGAAGCACCCCCAAGCATCACGGTCCTGCGAAGCACCGGAGGTAGTCCCTCTCCGCGAACGGCCTGACGTTCGTGAGCCCACCATGAATCACCAGAGGGGGTACCTCTCCACAAACGGCCTGACGTTCGCGAGCCCGCCGCGAAGCACCGGAGGCGGTACCTCTCCGCGAACAGATTGACATTCGCAAGCGCGCCACGAAGCACCAGAGGCGGCACGTGAGTTCTTCTTCGCGACACCCCTTGCCTATAAATACTGGGCTCCCCCTGAGTCCAAGGGGGTGGAGAATCGGACCTTTCAGCTTCTCCACTCCCAAATCCCAAATCACCCTTTTCCCCGAGAATCTTGAGCTCCGTGAGGTACTTCTACTTCATGTGACGCCTTCACTTTGTCCTGTTTTGAGCCCCTCTTCCGAGAGGGATTCCCTTTGTGAAGCTCAAGGGCATTCACGAAGGAGGGGGATTCCCAAGGGAACCCGGGCAGCCGCAGAGCGTTTATGCTTCGTGAGACACCCATCATGTACTAGTGATCTCCATGCTAGGGCAGGATCGCTACATATCGCAAAGCACACTGCCTCGCAGCACCATGCTTCACGAGGCACCTCTGCTTCATGAGGCAGTGCTCCGCAAATATAATTCCACTTTGCGATGCACCCCCCATCCACACCCCTGCCCCATGCTAGGTCCAAGCCACCCCACTTCGCGAAGCACACTCCTCTGCTTGGAAATTCCTCTCCTCGTGCGACCCTCCTGTTTTGCACGATGTAATTTTAAAGTCCCACAGACAGAACCGCTCATAGCGTTTCATCACCTAATGCTTCTTCGCATAGGCACACTAACGGCTATTTCTTCTTCGCATAGACACGCTAACGTGGACCCCTCTATGGTTCGATCCATGACCCCCTTTTATCATGGCCTTACTGGTACCTTCCCTCCCCCAACGAGCAGAGGGTGTCAGTCATGTATGTCTTATGGGTGCAGAGTGAACCCACCTCGTCTGAGATGCAGGATGTTAAACTGCCAAGCACCTCGTCCTCAATACATGATGTAAAACTATGATCTGGCCCAGTGCTTCGCACGTAGGGACCCCCCAGCTCGGACATTTTTTATGACACCCATATCCACAGAGACGGGGTCACCCCCTTCACAAGGGATGATATCCTCCTTCTCGGAGTAGCGTATTTCCATGGGATAAGGGCAACCGCCTTGGTGTAAGCCCCTAGCCCCTCTTGCGGAAGGTATCACCCATGCACCTCCATACTTCCCCACTGCCAAGGTCAGTGGAGGGCCCGATAGGGAATGAGGAACCTCCCATCATTGGTCGCAAATCCCTCTCTCGTTGTGCTTTTCTGCACATCGGGCCTCCATCCTAGAATAAGTCCCAGCACCATGGGCCGCCTAATGAGTAAACCCATCTTCGCTTCTCACGGATGCACATTTCACAACGTGATCGTCAGGTGCTTGCTGCCTCTTGTTTCTCACACCGAGCATGACTCATGTGGGCTTAGAGTGAGCATCGGCCATGGAAATTTCTTCGTCCAGCATGACGTTAAATTGTATGCCCTCGTCCATCATGAAGTTAAATTGTATGCCTTTGTCTCGCATGACATTAAACTGCACACCCATTTGAACTGCGAGGACTTTGATCCATGTCACGACATGGTACGTAGGAAGCCTCCATGAGGTTCAATCCCACCTCCCATCGGACCAAGGTCCCTTCCTCACGTCGGTTCGCCAACACCCACCACACGAACTACGAGGTCTTTGATCCATGTCAAGTCATGGTACATAGGAAGCCTTCACGAGGTTCAATCCCACCACTAGTGGACCCTTGGGTCTACTTTCACGTCAGTTCACCGATGAAACCGTTTGAACTACAAGGTCTTTGATCCATGTCAAGGAATGGTACGTAGGAAGCCTCCCTGAGGTTCAAGCCCATCTCTCATTGGACCAAGGTCCACCTTCACAGCGGTTCGCTGACGACTTCCATCATTTGAACTACGAGGACTTTGATCCGTGTGATGACATGGTACGTAGGAATCCTCCACGAGGTTCAAGCCCACCCATTATTTATCTATGTTGAGTTCATCCTTGTCCTGCATGATGTTAAATTGCATCCTAGTTCGACGGAAACCCATTGTGACCCACCCGAACTACAAGGACCTTGATCCATGTCAAGGCATGGTACGTAGGAAGCCTCCCCAAGGTTCAAGCCCACCATCCATCGGACCAAGGTCCACTCTCACGTCGGTACGCTGACGAAGCCCCCTTTGAACTATGAGGTCTTTGATCCATGTCACGACATAGTACATAGGAAGCCTCCCAGAGGTTCAAGCCCACCATCCGTTGGTCATCCTGACCCACCTTCATGTCGGTTCACTAGCACCCGGTCAACCTAGTGTGTAAGCCCCATACCATCTGGACCTAGTTCCACATTCACGTCGGTTCGCTGATGACACCCATTGTACCAAGGTCCACATTCATATCGGTTCACTAACGACACCCATCGGACCAAGGTCCACTTTCACTTCAGTTCGCTGACGACATCCATCGGACCAAGGTCCACCTTCATGTCGGTCCACCAGCACCATCCCGAACTACGTGGACTTTAATTCCCTGCCACGGGGATACATATAAGGTCACTTCGAGGCTCAAGCCCAACTTCACCATCGCCCTTGTGATTGTCCCATTTCATTCCCCCTCCACATCATTCAAATCTCCATCATCCACCCTGATTCTCACCTAGACTTCCATATCCCAGCAAGATCATACCATTCCGCTCCTCTTCGCAGCCGCCCATGGGCTGGTCCCGGTATCGGCACCCCATCAAGGGAAATTCCTCAATCCGATCCATTCCATCTAATGCTCTGATCGGGCTGATCCGTCTCTGCTGGACGTTAAACATGCGACATACCTCGTGATAAACATGAGATGCCTGAGGAAAACCTCGGATGACATGCCCTTGGCGTAACCGTCTCCGCTGGACGTTAAACCTGCGGCATACCCTATGCTAAACACATGAAGCTGAGTAAAACCTCAAATATATGTCTATGGTATATACCTCCCCGCACTCGATGTGGGATGCCTTGGGCTTCCACGTCCTCAAGAAGCCCCATGACAAGGGACAAAAGACAGACACGCCAGTTCCCCAGCATACAGACACGCTACTGATGCCTCGACGTGACTACTCCCCTAACTGAAGGTTGCTGCCCTGACCGGACCCTTTGGAATGTCCTGACAGATGCAGTGTAATTAACCAGCATCCATGGAAACATGGCACTGGAAATATTTTCACAAACAACGTATTAAATCTATGAGGGAGACCTGGACTAGTTAAATAGTTCTGAGAAGGAATCCATGGAAGGAAGAACAGACATCCCATCATCCCGGTTTCGATCAAGGAGAAAACTTCCCTGAACAAGGAGTGGATGTCGCCCGCCTTTGGAAAGCGGGAATGCGGGGCTACAATGGAGCACGTCTTCCTCTGCAGATGGATGTGCACGTGCCCCGGAAAAAGCGTTGAAAATAGAAATGGTGAACCTGACGTGAAGGTCTTCTTCTCAAAGTGTAGATTAGTAGCGTTCGAGACACCAGTAGATTGACATGTCACCGGATCCAGATATTCGGCGCTGGGTCCCTCCAAGAAAATAGCGGGCCTGGTGTAAAACTCACCGGATGTTGGGGTATTATAATGTGGGTCATTCCATTTTGCAACGTGTTAGTGTGGATCCTTCTTATAGACATGGAGGATGGAATGACGCTGGGGCACTAGTTGTCAATCCTTTTCCTCACAGTGCTGATGAGTTGATCTCTCTATTTCCTAGGAACCAGTTTGCTGCTATGGACACGTGATCACCACTCGCTCCCCTATGCATGGGAAGGGGAAATACCGGCACATCCACCCTGCATGGCTCCGCTTCCACCACGATGACCTCTACAACCGTGAATACGAGGCGCACACGTCCCCTCTCCCCGTCAGAGATCATACAGTGAAGGGTGATCAGCGGCCTTGTATGCAGGTATGAGGAGGAAGGGGTCATCCCAACTCGGGATATGGCCCGCCTAGACATAGAGGCCTCTAGGTCCCACCGTCAACATCGCCCTAACAGGCCGCACATGGATCCCCTACTCCCCACCCCAACGTTCAATCGTTTTGGGAGCCTGTCCACAGAACGCCTCGACGACTCCTCACATTATGCTGATGAGACGGGTGATGTCTGGCTCAGCCTGCTCAAAGTTCTGATCCAAGGGCTCCAGGAAAGGGCTCCCATTCGGCCGCGTCAGCGCCGCCATCCGGCTTCGCAGGAAGAGCCGGTAGGCTATGCCCCTACACCGCCTGCGCCAGCTCGTCTAACCCGACATCAGCGTCGGGCCCGTGCTGAGGACGCTCGCCAAGATACGTCGACGTCAACAACTACTATGGACCAAGCCACTGCCGACGTATATCATGGAGTTCCTGCATACACTGAGCAGGGGCACTCCTTCACTCGACCGGGATCGAGGCCTCAGCCGCTCCACGGGTAGGCTGGGTTGACTCCCAGGCTAGCAGGCCTGAGCAATGATTTCCACGAACCAATTCGCGGTAACGTCACTCCATATGGAAGTCCTCTCCGTACCACCATTCCATAGAGCGTGGTATTTCCCCGCTCCGAATCTTGTAACAGAGGTATGCCTCGTTCTACCCCCATCCTGAAGGAAGACCCACCCCGCTGCAATGACGCTCGGTGCAGAAACCTCTCCCGCACCCACTATATAGGGTATGGAGTCCCTCCTCCTGCCCCCGACCGCCAATATAAAGGCACTGTCCATCCGGTCCTTCTCCAACATGGGAGTCCTTCCTACATCCTCTCTGCAACTGGAAAATGTCCTCCTCACCCCAGAAACTCTAGGAGTGAAGGTCAGCCTCACTTTACCTGCACCATCCATGGAGGTCCTCCACATGTACCCTTAAACATTTGCCCTGGTTTTCCTCGCACCCCGGCCACCTCGAGCGGGGTCCCTCTCCGCCATGGCGCCAGCGCCGCCCCAAGTCTACATATAGAGAATCAACCTTGTCCTGAAGAGCCACCCTAGGGTAGAAGAGCGGGTCTTCATCACCACAGGAAGAATCCTGGGGGGGGAGCGGGTGGAGATCAAACCGGCTCATTTCTTTGATTCTGAAGCGAAATGCGACTCAGCGATGTAACCTTCTCCTTGCTCCTCCGCATCAAGGACTGGGGCAGGAACCAAGCATGTCAGCCTCATTATCCTGGAATGCGAGGTACACCGGATTCCCACCTCTCTCCGCAGGTACATCCTAGAGGAAGAAATCGTGGAAATTTCGCAGGTCCCGAACGTGCAATCACCACCGTTGTCACCAGAAGTGCCCTCTACCTCTACCAGTGATCACGGAGAGCTATTTTGGGGACCAACGGCGGTAGGGGAACGACATGACCCATTGTCGGCAACCGCAACTCCTTCTCCTAAAGCTGTGGCTATCAGCCCATCATATCGTGATATCGTGGTCAGGTCACCTCACTCTTCAGAGGATGGCCCGGAATTAGGCGGCCAGTCATCTCGTTTTTCGTATTCTCCACCGCCAAGTTTACTATCCCAGAGGTCCACCTCGGTACCGCTTCTGGTCCCTCATCAGCCCTCGGTTGACGAGTGGGGCAATACAAGGCCAGACCCTGAGTCCGAACCCAGGAGCTTCTGGAGCATTCTCGCAGCGGATCACTTCTCGGAGAAGTTCTGGCCGACGGTGGCGCCGAACATTCACGCACCAGAGTCCCTTACCCCAGAGGAAGTGGGGTGCTTTTTTCGAACCCTATGGGCGACACACTTCCTCCTTCGTTACGAGCAGGTGATGTACCCCAGAAGTCTAGTGCACTTTGAGGAAATCGGCGAGTAGTGTCGCCTGATCGATTTGGCCGCACTCCTTGTGGCCCAGCAGCCTGAGTCACCAGGCCGTCAGAGCACCCTTCAACGGAAATGTGTTCAGAGTTTCAAAGTACTCCACAGAGTCATCTGCGAAGCTACCCCCCATGTGCATGTCCGTGGCTGGGGACACTATGCCTCTCTCCTCTTCATCCCTATCAGACGACAGCCCGATTCGTTATGCGACATTGAGGACAGGCCCTCGAGTGGGGTCGCGGTCCACATGGCTGACGTAGTGGACAAGGAAGATGATCTTGAATTTCCCGATGGAGATATACCCCCTGAGGGCGTGCCACCACTGCTGGACCCATCAGGGAGGGTTACCCATTAGTAGTGGAACCTTCTCGGCCTCCCTGCACCCACCGAGTCTCTAGTACTCAGTCGAAATTCCGGTAAGGGTAAGGAGCATGTCGGAACTGTCAAGCACTCTGACCCATCTGCCTCTGTACAGAAGATGGACAAAGATCCCGAGAAGGCTGTGTTACGCGAGCAGATTGCTGAGCAGAAGAGGCTAGTTGACGAACTCTTGGCTGAGCGCACTGTAGAGCGGCGACCCGACTATGGTAATCCCTAGCTGGGGAAGCAGGGGCAGGAACAATTCCCCTCGGTGATATGCCTCCGGGAAACCCTAATCATGCCACTTCCATAGACAGGGTAGAAGCCAGAACTTACAGCAAGAGGGCACGATACATCTCGCCAAACCCTCCTGAACAACAGGGAAATCTAAAGAATCCATTCCGGGTTCCCCCAGTCACCCCACAGGCCGTTCCGCCAGTCGCTCCACGAGCCACTGAAGCCATCTACCATGTCGAATAACCTGGAAACACACTTGTGATTAGGGATCCCCATCAAGATAGGGACCCCCACCCGGATGATATTATAGCAGCACTCATAGCCCGCCTCGAAGCAATAGAAACGCGGCAGGTGAAAATCCCACCGGATGAAAAGCTGTATCCCGCGTGAGTGGATGATATGCACGTACTCCCGGGTTTTGGGAACCCCACTTTCTCACCCTTCAACGGGACAGGGGACCCTCCGCAGCACTTGGCCAATTTTTCTTCCAGGTGAGGCCCCATGATGGGGACTCCGGCGCAGCAAGAAGCCGCCAAACTCCGATGTTTCGTGCAGACATTGGAAGGTCCCGCATTTGTCTGATACAGCCAGCTCCCTATCGGATCGGTGACCGGTTGGGAGGATCTCCACCGGCAGTTCCTATAACAATTAAGCTCCACCACGCGGAAGACCAGCATTGCAGACCTCTTCATGTGCAAGAAAAGGCCTGATTAGTGAGTCACAGACTTCATCACCCGGTGGAAGGGACTTACATACTCCCTCGACATGCCACTGACTGAGGAGAAATTACTGACGATGTGTGTAGGTAATGTTAAAATGGAGCTGGTTACTTCCTTGATCACCCAGAACTACCCTGGAGGGTTCCGGGATTTCCCAGACAGCAGGCTCAGCGCAGAGCTCAACACGCGCAACCCCATCTGACGCCCTCAGCTCTACCTCCACTGTCGTTTGTGCTACTAGGTCAGGAAGAGTTGCCTCATTCGTATCACAGTCAGTCTTGCCCGGCTACAGGCCAGTCTCCGCTGTCCGATCCTAGTCCGTCGACTACTCTCCAGGCTTCAACTAGTAGGCAGAAGGTTGTACCCAGCACTAGCCAACAGCCGGTTCAACCAGCAGGACCCGCTATGCCTCCAACTTCCGAACGACCTCCTGTAAGAAGAGGTTCGCTCTTGGCATGAAAGTATGATGTCCAGAATCACCTGGCCAGAATTCCAGCAAGTCTTTCTATCCTTGAGGCCCTTCTCCTATCGTTTGAAATGTGAGAAGCACTTGCCGAGGCCCTAAGGATCCCCCTTCAGTTTGAGATGGAGGTAGCAGCTCCAGAAGCCTTCAACACTGATACAACTGAGAATGCCGAATGTCAGGCGGTTATATCGTTCTCCGGTGAAGATGAGGACCCTTATATACAGGGGCATATTCTCCCGTTGTACATCACTAGCCACTTCAATGGTGTGGAAGTCCACCGCTGCCTAATTGACACGGGTTCCGGAATCAACCTAATCCCTACTCGGACACTACGAAAGCTGGGTCTGTCTGACGATGATGTTACTCCCTCTGACCTCAGAATCTAGGGATACGACAGGACTGAGCAAACCCCATTCGGCAAGATCCTCCTGAAGACTCAGTTCAGTGGATTAATTGCCAGCACTGAGTTCATGGTCATCTCTCAGGTCACCGCCTACAACGCGTTGATGGGTAGGACATGGCTCCATCTGCATGCTGCAGTCCCTTCGTCGTATCACCAGTGCCTCAAATACTCCCTCAATGGTCGAGTAGACGTGCTCCAAGGAGATGTGTCTCCTTTCGCCTCTTGTGACGCCCACTATCTGGATGCTGATTATTACATGAGTAAAGATAAGAAAATCCTAGTAAGTCAGTATGAACCCTCCCGAGTAACAAGTGATCCCTGGCCAAGCATGGATGACGCCTACACCCTCCCGATCCATCGATTGGAGGCCAAAACCCCCGACATGGGACAATTTTTTGTTATTTCAAGTATGAAAGGAAGTCATGTTCCCATGTCCAACCGACGGCGGAAAATCACCTCATACTCCTACACCAACCAGGCTCAGGTGATCCCGGAGACTCCTACACCTGTGTGGTACCGGAATGTCAAGATTATGACAACGGTGGTACGCCATACGTGTCTCTTCCACCGGGCTGGAATCAACCAACTCAGGCCGACATGTCACCACTGCTTTGATTTCATCAAACGTGGCCCCATAGGCTGAAGGCCAGATGGGATAGGGTCGACTGCCTTAATTGATATGGTCTCAATGGAGAGTGAGTCTCCTGATATGATGACCACTGCAGCCCAAGCCAGCACCAGCTGCCCCTCAGGTTTTGATATCCTAGAAGTATCTCTCGTTTCGGTAAATCCCCCCATGGGTGGAGAGGAAGACCTGGATGATTCTCCCCCTGCCTTCGACGAAGGCGTCTCTACCACGGTTGATGAACTGGTACAGGTGAACCGTGGTAGCGAGGCATATCAGAGACCCACCTTGATCAGTGCCGCCATGTCCCCCGAGGAGCGACAACGGTACGTAGAATTTCTCAAGAAACACCATGATGTGTTTTCCTAGAGTTACAATGAGATGTTAGGACTAGATCCCCAGGTGGTCGTTCACCGCCTGGGCCTTCCATCAAACCATCGCGGGTTTAAGAAGCCCCCCAGAAAGATGCTCCCTTCTCACGGTGATATGGTTGAGGCAGAAGTTGACAAGATTATCAAGGCCAACATCGTTAAGGAAGTCCAATACCCCATGTGGCATTCCAACATTGTGCCGGTCAGGAAGAAGAATGGGAAAATCAGGGTCTGCATCGACTTCCACAACCTCAATCGCCACTACCCAAAGGTTGACTTTCCCATCCCGGTGACCGAGTTATTAATTGATGCTACGGTCGGTTTATAAGCTCTCTCTTTCATGGATGGGTATTTAGGGAACAACCAGATCCGGATGGCCCTCGAGGACTAGGAGTCAACTGCCTTTAGGGCCCCCCAAGGTACCTTTTGTTACCAGGTTATGCCCTTCGGCCTGAAAAATGTAGGTGCCACTTATCAGTGGGCCATGCATCGCATATTCAGGCCAATTCTCACGACGTTGGTGGAATTCTATGTGGATGACCTAGTGGTCAAATTGCACCAGTGCTAGGACCATCTCAAAGACCTTGAGAAAGTGTTTGGTATCCTCTGTTCCCACCACCTGAAGATGAACTCGTTAAAGTGTGCCTTTGGGGTCACCTCTAGGATGTTTCTTGGCTTTGTTGTTAGATACTGAGGCATTTTGATCGAACCAGTGAATATCAAGTCCATCAGCCAAATGCCTCCCCCGAGCAATATTCGGGAACTTTGAGGTCTCCAAGGCCACTTAGACTATACACGCCGATTCATCGCAAATCTGGCCTGCAAGTGTAATCTCTTTTCTCAGCTCATGAAGAAGGGTGACACCTACGAATGGGATGTGGAGTGCCAGACCGCCTTCGAGGAAATAAAGCAGTATCTGATCCAACCTCTGGTTTTGATGCCACCTGTCTCTAGAATGTCACTGGTCCTTTACTTGACCGCCCTGGAATGATCCCTCGGTGCACTACTCGCCCATAAGAATAACGAGGGTAGTGAGAACAGTCTCTACTATCTCAGCCGCATGCTTCTCGATACGGAGGTCAGATACTCCCCTATCAAAAAGATCTACCTTGAACTCATCTTTGCCGTACAAAAGTTATGGCATTACCTGCAGCACCATGAGGTATAGTTGTTCTCTCGGGTAGACCCACTGAAGTATATTCTGAGCTGCCCCATGTTGACTGGCCGACTAGCATGGTGGTCGGTGATTCTCCAGCAGTTTGATATCAGGTTCATACCTCATAAGGCCATTAAAGGGAAGGCGTTGGTAGGCTTTTTAGCTGCCCATACAACCTTCGCGGATCAATCCCTGGACCTGGATTTTCTTGATGAGATGATTCTCTCAGTCTATCGTGTCATCCCATGTTGGCAAATTCACTTCAACGGTGCCTCCTGGAGCCCCACCGGTAGGAGGCTCAATGATCCTAAGCTCAACTGAGTGGGCCTGGGTGTCGTCTTCATTACCCCGTCGCAAGCCATCCTACCATACTTGTTCCTATTTCCAGAAGGTTGTACCAACAACGTGGCAGAGTACCAGGCTCTCATCACCGGCCTCGAGTTGGCCCTTGAGATCGACGTGCCCCATCTACATTTGAAAGGAGATTCCAAGCTGGTAATCAAGCAGGTCAATGGAAATTATGTTGTTAGGAAGCCGGAGCTTGTGCCATTGCTGGAGTGCACCCTCCGCCTAATGGCCCAGTTCTCCTCTCGGCCATAGGTCACCCATGTCCCTCGATCACAGAATGGTCAAGATGACACTTTGGTCGGCTTAGCTGCATCACTCGCAGAACATGAGCAAGATGATTTGATCATACATGTGGCACACCGGAGAGTCATTGCCCCCGTCACCCAGGAGAACAATGATGGCCTGCGGGTAAGTCATCTCACCGTCGGTCCCTCTATGCCAGGGGTCCCAGGTTCATCAGACACAGTGGTTGAAGCCACTCCCGAATAGAGGGAACCTTTTGTCGAGTATCTCCAAAATGGTCACCTCCTGGATGACCGGACCGAGCGCAAGCGAATACGATGTCGCACGCTACAATTTACCCTCCTGAGCGGCCCTAGTTTTGAACAGATCCTTTATAAGCGGAGCTTCGATGGCATCCTCCTCCATCACATTCAAGGAGTAGAGATTCCTCAAGTTATTCAAGAGGTACACGCCAGTTGCTGTGGTGACCATCAAGCTGGGCTGAAGCTGTCCCATCAAATCCAGAGGTCGGGGTACTTCTGGCCCTTTATGATCCATGATTGTATCGGGTATGCCAAAAGATGCCACGTGTTCCATGTTCATGCCAGCTTCCTGCATCAGCTTCCGGAGCCCCTCCACCCCACCATGTAATCTTGGCCATTTGCGGTATGGGGACTTGATGTAGTGGGACCATATACACCAGCAACAGCTCACCAGTGTAGGTTCATCCTGACTGGTATAGATTTCTTTTCCAGGTGGACAGAGGCAGTTCCACTCAAAGAGGTCATGGCCCGTTCAATCTTCGACTTTGTGAGCTCCAATATTATCGACCGGTTTGGGGTCCCTCACGCCGTCATCACTGATAATGTAACCAACTTCCGAGCGGCTGAGCTGAAGAAATTGTACGCCATGTATGACATCTATTCGAACCATACATCCCGCTATCACGCGCAGGAAAACAGACAGATCGAGGTGTTCAACAAAACCCTCTCTAACATTCTACAGAAGATGGTTGGTCAGAACAATAAAAGTTGGCTAGACAAGCTCCCCAACGCCCTCTGGGCATATCGAACTACGACTTGCAACTCTACCCAGGTGACCCCATATTCCCTGGTGTATGGGGCTGAGGCCGTCCTACCCATTGAGATCCAGGTTCCATCGTTATGCACTGTAGTCTATGACCAGCAGGTGCCAGATGAGGTGGCCGAAATCAGTCTAGCTGAATTAGAAGCACTGGACGAGAACCGGCTTCGTGCCCTGCACAATCTGGAAAGGCAACAGAATAAGATAGCGAGGGCCTTCGACAAGAAGGTTCACCTCCGTTCTTTTCTACAGGGGGACCTAGTGCTATCCCTTCAAGCGCCAATGATTCCCGGTAGGAAACCGCCCAAGTTAGAACCCAAATGGGAAGGGCCTTATACCATCCATAAGGTTTACCCCAACAGGGCGTACTCCTTGGTGAATACAGATGGTGAGCACGTAACTCCTCCCACCAATGCCAGGTTCCTCAAGAAGTACTTCTCCTGATCCTTTATGGTCCAACACGACCTTAAACTGTATGGTCCAAGACGACCATAAACATTATGGTCCAACACGACCTTAAATTGTATGATCAAACACGACCTTAAACTGTATGGTCCAACACGACCTTAAACTGTATATTCCAAGATGACCTTAAACTGTATGGTCCAACACGACCTTAAACTGTATGGTCCAACATGACCTTAAACTATATGTTCCAACATGACCTTAAACTGTATGGTCCAACACGACCTTAAACTGTATGGTCCAACACGACCTTAAACTGAATGGTCCAACACGACCTTAAACTATATGGTCCAACACAACCTTAAACTCTATAGTCCAACACCACCTTAAACTGTATGGTCCAACACGACCTTAAAATATATGGTCCAACACGACCTTAAACTGTATGGTCCTGCACGATCGTAAACTGCACCGCCGTCCTGCAGGACGATAAACTGCAAAATAGTCCGAGCTCTGTGACCTTAAACTAATATCTCCCCTCGTCCTTACTGCAAGACGTTAAACTACAAGACAGTCAAGCCTTCCTGTCCAAGGCTCAGCCTCAGGCCCCTTGGCCTCCTTGGGACCCCGACCCCCGTCCTTACTGCAAGACGTTAAACTGGAAGCCAGTCAGGCCTCCCTGACCAATGCGCAGCCTCAGGCCCCTTGGCATTCATCAACTCGGACTCTCTTATAGGATTGTAAAATGTGGTGTGGTTTTACATCCTCATTCACGTCATGTTACCCACCGTACCGTACATATACCCAGTTGAGACACATTTCTCATCCAGAACAATGTTAAACTGCGCTTAAAGAACAATGTGTGGCTTGATTCCCATCTTAATGGGATACGTAGGAATGCTCGGACGCCTCATCTTGAGCCCTACCCCATGCTCTTCTCTCCTACTATCCCCCTTGGGAATAGTTTCCTTGGAGGGTCCTTGCATAGTGAGGAGTAGGATTTTTTAGCCCCTCTCATATAGCCCCACTCATACGAGGATTATAAGGGTTGCACCATGTTCCCACTCCCGTTCTTCTATCCTCCCACGTCCTTACCGCATGACGTTAAACTACATGGCCTTCAAGAACTATGTATGGCTTGATTCCCATACTAATGGGATACATAGGAACTCCCGGACATTTGATCCGTTGGCCCAGCCCAAAAGCCAAAACCTTCCCCTCGGGTCAAGACATATGTCGGGGTGCACACTTTTTCCCCAACTCACACCGAGAAAGCCTCGACCCGGCTGCACGTCCCCCCTGTAGATGTTCGCCTCTTTCATGGATGGATACAGCTATGCTTCACCCACTCCTTGACTGGGATTCCATCATTTTTCACACCCTGAGGGACCCCCAAGAACAGCCTAGATACTACGCCCAAGGGCTCTCCTACCGATACAGGCCAACGCCCCCGAGGGTTTCCAAGCAACCAGCCGATACAAGTCCTGCGTTGTGAATTTTGTCAATGATCGACGCTCATTTTTTGCTCTCATATCAGGTCACCATAGGAATGTTGTGTTTCGAACATCATCAACAGTGTCCTGGATCCTCGGGTCCACCCCGAGATGGACCAAACATCGAGTGCAGTAACTCGTTCTTCCCCATCCTGAAGGGACAAACTTCCCTCCGGGAGGTGCCAACCCTCGGGCCCACGACCTCAATTCTCTTATAAGGAATGTACGGTGTGGTGCAGGATTACGTCCTCTTTCACATCAGGTTACTTTCTAGGCCGTACACATCAGTGGATGAGATACAGTTATCACTTTCCCCATCCATGCTGCAAGATGTTAAACTGCTAGTTAGTCAAGCTGTCCTGACCGAGGCCCAGCCTCATGGCTCCCTCACCGAGGCCTAGCCTCAGGACCCTTAGCCTTTTCGGGCCCTAGCCCAATCTCTTACCTAGATTGTATGGTGTGGTGAAGGATTATGTACACATTCACATCAGTTTTTTCAGCATACCTTACACCTCCTCTGTCCAGAGAATCCTATTCCCCGACCCTCTTCCTCACTGAAAGATGTTAAACTATGATCTTGTCATGCCTTCCTGAGCGAGGCCCAGCCTCCGGTCCCTTTGCCTTGTCGGGGCCCCAGGCCTAGGTTCTTTCCCACCAGATTGTGTGTTATGGTGCGGGATTACATCCCCATTCACGTCAGGCTACTCACCGCATCATACACATCCTCGATAGGGTATCCTGCCCCTGGTTATCTTCTAGAACTACATGTGTATTGATTCTCATCCTTATTGGATATGTAGGACCACCCGAATGACTAAGCTTCGGGTCCAACCCCATCTCTTCGGAATCTCCATCCCAACTTGGCTCTTTGGCCTACCCTTCCTCCACGAGGGGTGTATATGGCGTGGTATGGGACTATGTCCTCATTCACGTTAGTCCTGTAATTACCACGCCATGTACCTCTCCCTCCCGAGCTATTTCATCAACCCTTTTCAGCGGATCACCAATGTGCCTAAGGGTGCACTAGTTTATTACCTGGAATGCCAAACTTTACTCGGACACATCCGCACCTGCTTTCTAGGATTTGTGTATCCCTACATCAGGGATTCCATCATCCTTCACACCTGGAGGGACCCCAAGAATGGCCTGGATACTACGCCCAAGGGCTCTCCCACCGTTACGGGCCAACTCCCCCAAGGTTTTCGGATAGCAAATCGATAAAATCCCACGTTGCGAATATGGTCAGCGGTCGATGCTCATTTGGTGTTCCCACCTTAGGCTAACGCGATATAGAGACTTTTTTTTCAGCCACGGTTAACTGTTTCCCCCTATCACCACACTAACCCCATTAAGCCCAAATTGTCGGTTACACGATTCACATCCTTCTCCAGTCTCATCATGTCCATGTAGAGTCTCAGAACTCTTGGTACTATTCCTTCGTGCACGTCTGCGCATTGGGGGAACAAGCCGCGTCAAAGGTGTCCTTCGGGGCCCTCTTTCGACTCCCCTTTGATGGACACCCCATGTATTGCGATGAGGATTCCCCCCCCCCCCCCCTTGTTTACAACACCGAGTTTAACTCACATGGGCTTAGGGATCGGGCTAACGTCTATGCTTACTCGGTAAGATGTCACCATTCATGGTCCGAGCTCTAAGACCATAAACTAAGATCCATATAGTACTATGTTCAGCTTTATTCCCATACTCATGGGATACATAGGACCGCCCGGATGCCTTGTCTTCAGGTCCAGCCCATTTAGGGAGCTAGTCTCTCCCCCCCCCCCCTCTTTTCACCTATTACCTCTATATAGGCCCCTCGTCCTGAGGTATCACTCTCGGAGTGGCATACAGTGTGATGTGGTATCATGTCTCCATCAATTTTGATTCATGACACTGCACACATTCCCCACCTAGCATCACCTATGCTACGTCTGTGATGCATGATGTTAAAATGCATGCTTGGTCCTGTCACACGACCATAAACTGTGACATTATCATCCTCGCTGCACGAAGAAAAACAGCACTGCATTGTGATGACCTCTTTATAGAGGACATCACGTTGGGTATTGGTCATGTGCCATGCCATTTGTCAACGCCTATCATGGCTTGATTCTTGTGGCGACACCAGGACCTGCTACCCTAGGCCTGTCGCTTCACAAAAAAACCACTCGCCTTAAAGGACAAACAAGATTTACCAAATTCCACTTCTTTTAGTGCAAGGGCCACACCTACACTCCTCTTTTTCCCCAGCACTAGTACCCTACCATGCCACCTTGCAGAACTACGTATGGGTTTATTCTTATCCTCATGAGATACGTAGGAGCGCCTGGGCACTTCCCCGAGGGCCCAGCCTATCCTTCGTGTCCGGTCCCTCAACTCGAGCATTTCCCCAGAGAACGCATGGTAGGTAGGGCTTAGGTCCTCATTCACGTTGGGTTTTGTATCTGCCTTTCCATGTGTCCCCTGCTCCCCTTACCCATCCATGGTCCGAGTTCTGAGACCATAAACTAACACTCCCTCAAGAACTACGTGCAGCTTGATCCCCATCCTCATGGGGTACGTAGGAATTCCTTTGAATTTTTCTTTGGGCCCAGCTCAACTCTTTTTTATGGTCCTCCGACCTGAAATTGTCCGAGAAGCACATGGTGATCGAAACCTCCAGTTCCCATTCACATCAAGTGTCTGAGATACCCCACTGTGTTCCTCCCTTGTTTCCTCCCGACCTTTGGTCTGAATTCTATGACCCTATTATAATATATCCCTATTGAAAATGACTCTGCTCCCTCTATCTAATACGTCTCGTTGTCGTATTCAGATGTGTTTTGACAAAGAGCCCGAAGTGTGGGATTTTCATGGGGGCATTCCCCTCGTCCCATGACCAAGCTTCGTGAGCTCTCTATTTGGATCCTCATCCTCTTCCACATCCAAAAGGACCCTCAAATGACATGGATACTAGGCTTAACGGCTCTCCATGGATGCTGGACCTAAGGGCCCTCCAATCGTTTCGGGCCAACGTCCCTAAGGATCTTTGACAAAATTTGTGACATGGTCCCGTGTTTCAAACATGGTCAATGGTAAACCCTCATTTCTTTGTCCCCATTCTAGGCTAACACGATATGGACGCTGCATTTCCGTCATGGTTAAAAGTTATCCTCTATCGTCACATCATCGCCATTGTGATCCAAATCTCGAGTGTCATGATTCACACATTTCAACTTCCTCATGTTCGAGTGGAATTCCATCATATTCGGCTCTATCTCTTCGCGCATCTAAGTGTGCCACATGGGTGTGTTAGTATCATGGGGTCGGTATTCACCAAGCGTCTCTCCACCCTAACCTGCCATTTTCTGTATCGGGAAAGTCCGACCACTACATGTTTCCTACACTGAGCATGACTCATGTGGGCTTAGTAGTTTTGGCAGGATGTGAACCAACACGGCCAGGATTCTCATCATCCTGCATGACATTAAACTACACTTCCAGAACTACGTGTGGCTTGATCTCCATCCTCATGGGATATGTAGAGACACCCTGGTATTTTTCCTAGGGTCCAGCCTATAGAAATCATCAATCCCATCCTTCCCCTTTTCGACCCCCTGGTCGGACCCCTCACTAGAGAGGCCCTGTCCCAAAGAAGGAAGGATCCATGACCAAAACAACATGCCCATCTGGCGTACTCCCACCATGGTGGTGTAACTACCTAAGTTTCGGATTTTGTTCGGACAAACTATCACTCCATATTCCACGATTTGTGTTCCCCTTATTCGGACCCTCGTCCCCTTTCATGTCTGAAGGGACCCCCTAATGGCCTAGTCTCATGTCGCATCGGCTCACCTACCATCCTGGGCCCACGTTCCAAAAGACTGGTCATGTTTGAAGGGACCCACTAACTGTATGGATGCTTGACCCAGGGTCCTCCAATTGTCCTGGGTCAACATCCCTAATGATTGACCAACAACATTTGTGACATGGTCCCGTGTTTCAAACATAGTCAATGGTCGACCCTCATTTTTCCCCAATTTCAGGATAATGCAGTAAGGATACCGCTTCTCCTCCATGGTTAACAGCTGTCCTTTATTGTCACGCCATCCCCATAGTGCTCTGAATCATGGGCATCGTAATTCATGCTTCCCGTTTCCGTCTGTTCGGACCTATTTCAGTGCCCCTGGAATTGCACCGTTCGTGCATGAGGGCACGCTGAAGAAAATGTAATTCGGCTGTTTTGAGAAATTCCTTCTCCGGCCAAGCCTCTCCCATCATTCGGAAATCCAGAATGGTAATCCAAATCCCGGATGCCTGGAGCTTGGTCTCCACTCTTATGTTAGGTGGGATTAGGAGGCAACTATCTCTTTATTCTCACATCGGGCTTGACCCACGCGAGCTTGGGGAATTATATCCAAATGTCCTGCAAACATTGTAGGGATGTAACAAACCGATTCAAATAGTGGAAATCATGCATTCTATGCCATTCAAAACAAAGGAAGAAATTGAAGTGCGAAAGTACCAATAAAAGGTATTTAGTTTGTTATAGTACTCGGGGGTTGACTCCCCCCATGGACGGGTTGACCCCGTCAAAAGAGCATTGTAGCTCTACCACCCTTCGGCTTGTGGCGTCCAAGACTTGTTGCCGCTGACTCAGCTCCCGCTCCTCCTCAGCAACAGTGGGGAGCAGTTCATCAGCCTTGGCTTTTTCCCTCTCTACCCCAGCCTGAATGGTAGCCATATTTCTAGAAGCCTGCCATATATGATCCTCTACCTCTGCCAATTGGGCCTTCAACCGTGAGATCAGCTCAGATTGTGCATTAAGAGAGGCTGAGTGCTCATCCACCTGGGTCTGCAGCTGTTGGACCTCACTTTCATCCTCTTGGAGCTTCTTGATGTTCGTTTCCTTCCTCCGCTACCAGCCCACGCTGATCCCATGATCATGCTCCCGGATCTTCTTAGACATAAGATCTCAGACGAACGCGTGAGGACGTTGGGCATCCACTCCCCCATCGCACAGCTCGCACAGCCACGAGCGAAGTCTATCCATTTTGTCCAGACATAGCGCTTGGGAGGTGTCCTTGATGAAGCCCATGATTAGCTTCCACGACTGGTGGCAGACTATGATGTTGTCGTCCTCGTCAGAGGCCATTTCATCCCAGTCTGTGCGATTGGTAGGCTCATACTTAGGATACGCCGGTAGGAATTCCTTGGCAGGATCTGCATCTAGCGTTGAATCCGGCGTGACATCTGGTGTCGAAGAAGGTGCGACAGGACTTAGACCACCCGGTCGATCCTCTTCATCGGAGTCCACCTCAATGACCTCGAGAGCGACCCTTCTGGTGGTCCCGCCAGTGATGATGTGTGTTGCCGCTCGGGGAGATGGGGGGACTATCGCCACCATCACCGGTATTCCCCTAGGAGGGATGCCACCAGACATCCCGACTAGCCTTGCCGCAACAGCCCACGCCAGTCAGAGAACTGTACGACAGAGAGGGACATAAACTTTAGTTGGCATAGTCTACATATGACGATAAGGAAACCGGTAGAGGAAAATTACAAAGATAGACCTCCCGGTACTGCTCTTGAGCCGATACTGATGGGACCCCGAGGAGAGGCCCTCTGTATACTGTTGTAAGGTCTGGAGATTCCGGAGGAGCCACCTCGGGTGCTCTGGTCCCACCAGATGCGGAACTAGACGCAGCCATAGGCGCGAGTTCTGAAGGTCCTGCATCATCACCCGTCGAGGGGTGAGAACCAGGCCTGCGTACAAGTTCTTCCTGCATGGCTCAAACATCGGTGAGAAGTCCATAATGGCCCATGAATGGACCATAAGGAAAGAATTTCAGAATGCTACTTTGAGAGCCTTTTCGAAATCGTCGGAACTTGAGCCTTGATCTCCGACCTCTCCCTCCTCCAACGGGCTCCCTCCTCCAGCCTCATCCTCCCGAGAGGAGTCCTCTGATTCTTCCAGAAAGGGGAAGCGCTCCCTCATATTGGTGGCTGAAAACTATGGGGGGACCATTCGATCCAGTAGTACCCTCACCCGGTCTGTCATTGGGTGAGGGACACCACTGGAGTGAACGTAATCCTCTAGCTCGTACAAGTATTGCTCTGCCTCCACCAGAGATGCCATGAAACAAGCCCAGACTGGGTCTATACCCGGTAACTCCATCCCGAGGTGATTCAAGTGTGCCCATATCTTGGGTGGACTGAGGAATTGCCAGTTGACATCCCAAATGTCCCAGGCCTCCGGGATGATGGCATCCTCTGCCAGGTCAATATGACGCAACCACTTACCCAGAGCCTGAGTGGATATCCTACGAAATCCCCTCAGTGTCCACCCCTCCAGATGGCCCTGCTCTTCCGGAATCACTGAATCCGCCACTGCTTCCACACCCTCAGCCGGTGCGGGTCTCTCCGCCATGGAAGCCCTGCCACAGCTAGTGGACCTAGCAGCCCTCCGACCCCGACCTCATGATAGAGGAGGCCCACTGTCATCAACCCGAATAGTTGGCTACTTCAGCATCTCCCCTGGGTAAGCAACCTCCCAACTATTTGTATACTCCCTCATCAATACGAAATCGGCAGTGGATGGAGGCAATGAAATTCGCATCTTCCCATCTTCCCGTGTGAACATGAGCCACAGCTGCCTCATCACACACATGTGCTCCTCGTGACGCACCTCCTAGTAGACCTCCAGGGTCAGCCGCTGGAGGCACCGGAACTGCCTCGCAAACCGATGTGGGGTGTGCGGTTCGCAGAGCGGCTCACGATCCACTCATTCCACCAAAACTCCACCTTGAAAGGCCAGGAGGTAAGCCTGGTGCTCTTCCATTCCCCGCCCTTCGTTAGTGAGAATCCCCGTCAGCAATAGGAAGGGGTGAAAATTAAACTCATCCGCCCTCCACACCCGGTTCAGCACCATCGGAATGGTTAGTTTGAACAGGAATCTCCCGTCCGTATTCAGGATGGAGGTGAGGAAGTTTGATCCCCACGGCGTGATAGGGTTTGGATACTCATAGATCCCCCTGATGTGCGCCGCAATCCACCCACACAGGAGGTGGAAATGCCCGCATATCCTTGGCGGCTTCTTGCCCTCGCTAATGTCCTGCAACATCCTGTACAGCTTGGCAAGCATTGGAATCCCCAGATTGACCCGCTGCCCAATGGCTAACATGGACGCCATGATAAACGAGCTGTGCCACACCACCATGCTGATATCCCTCACCGGTAGGATCCAATTGCAGATGAGAGCCGCAATGAACGCCGCCAGCCTGACTATTGGCCGTTGTTCAGTGATGACACTAAAACCCCAAGTCTTCCATTGGATATCCTCCAAGACCTGCCAATACAAGTGATCCTTACCCCGTTGGGCCTCCCCCGGACAAGTTCGTGGCCTCGGAGGGAACTCTTGATTTTCTGGGAAATTCAGGAAGCGCTTGAACCACTTCTTAAAGTGGACATCCCTCACTGCCTCCTTGTCCTATCCAGGGACGAGTGACATCAGCGCCGACGCCAGTCACAAAATTTGCTATGTATCCTCCCACATGATCATGATGGGGAGGAACTCATCATACATGGCCCCCAAGATCGGAACCCATGAAATCTGGTGGACATCCCACAGGCTGATGCCCACCTCCCCGTGGTGCAGGTAAAAGGTATTGGTCCTAGATGACCATCTGCTCAGCAATTCCAGCATCAGTTGTTTCGGTTGGTAAATGTGGAATCGGGAGGCCCATGCCGCCTCATATAATCCCACTCTCCTCAGCTCGGCCCTAAACTCCTTGCATGAAGCACCTACCTAGTAGGCCCAGGCCCAGCCATCAGTAAACATGCCGCCCTGGTGCCGGTCCCACTCATCGAACCACCCCTTCTTCGAATCATGCAAAGGCGCCTTCAGCATGGTACGGTGGGGAGGAGGGGACATCTCCGGTTGCAGTGGTTTCCTCTCAATATTGTTCACATGGTTGTAGAGACAGTCGGCGGTGATGGGTGTGAAGTCCTCCCGCACATGACCATCGGCCACCCTGAACCATTGGTGCTGACATGGCGTGCTCCTAAACCAGCAAGTTGGTTCGTCCCTACTCGCCTCAGGGATGAAGACGTCATCCCTCAACCCAAAGCCATACAATGGAAGCTTCTTGCACTGGAGATAATTCTTCTGACCCTCCAACAGCAGCTCTGTCAATGAAATGTGGTCCGAGTGGCTTCAGACCATCTCCCCAAGGCCTGGACAGTTGTCCATCTCATCCCGACGGGTGACATCTGCAAGCACCCCCAATATAGCATCTCTATGGGTGTGGTCAGCACCGCGGACCCCCTTCGCGAAGTCGCATCGCGAACCTCCAACAATTGTGGCGATTTTCCCTCAGACTTCTACCCTTCACCCCTCCGCAGATCCAAGTCTGAGGGGGGGTATTTGTTGGTGCCAAAATATTGCACCAAAGGAAGGGATGGAAAATAAGCCATGCACACTGCCTCGCGAAGCCCCGACGCGAATCACCCCCAAGCATCGCGGTCCCGTGAAGCACCGGAGGCGGTACCTCCCCGCGAACATTCTAACATTCGCGAGCCTACTGTGATGCACCAGAGGAGGTCCCTCTCCACGAATGGCCTAACATTCGCGAGCCCGCCGCGAAGCACCTGAGGCCGTATCTCTCCGCGAATAGCCTGACGTTCACGAGCCCGCCACGAGGCACCAGAGGCGGCGCGTGAGTTCTGCTTCGCGGTGCCCCTTGCCTATAAATACTGGGCTCCCCCTGAGTCCAAGGGGATGGAGAATCTGACCTCTCAGCTTCTCCACTGCTGAATCTCGAAGCACCCTTTTCCCCAGGAATCATGAGCTCCACGAGGTACTTTTACTTAGTGTGACGCCTTCGCTTTGTCTTGTTTTGAGCCCCTCTTCCGAAAGGGATTCCCTTTGCGAAGCTCAAGGGCATTCGCGAAGGAGGGGGATTTCCAAAGGAACCCGGGCAGTCACGGAGTGTTTATGCTTCGCGAAACACCCATCTTGTACAAGTGATCTCCATTCTATGGCAGGATCGCTACATATCGCGAAGCACACTGCCTCGCAGCACCTTGCTTCACGAGGCACTTCTCCTTCGCGAGGTAGTGCTCCGCAAATACTATTCCACTTCGCGAATCCCCCCCCCCATCCACGCCTCTTCCCCATGCTAAGGCCAAGGCACCCCACTTCACGAAGAACACCCCTCTTCTTGGGAATTCCTCTCCCCGTGCGACCCTCCAGCTTTGAACGATGTAATTTCAAAGTCCCATGGACCACACCACTCGTAGCGTTGCATCACCTAATGATTCTTTGCATAGGACCGCTAACGGCTATTGCTTCTTTTCATAGCCACACTAACATGGACCCCTCGATGGTTCTCTCCGTGACCCCCTTTTACCATGGCCTTACTGGTACCTTCCCTCCCCCAATGAGTAGAGGGTTCTAGTCATGTAAGTCCTAGGGGTGCAGAGTGAACCCACCTCTTCCAAGCTGCATGACATTAAACTGCCAAGCACCTCATCCTCAACACATGACGTTAAACTATGATCTGGTCCCGTGCTTCGCACGTAGGTTCCCCCCAGCTCGGACATTTTTTACGCCACTCGTCTCCACAAAGACGGGGTCGCCCCCTCTACAACGGATGATATCCTTCTTCTCGGAGTAGCGTATGTCCATGGGAGAAGGGAAACCACCTTAGTGTAAGCCCCTGGCCCCTCTTGCGGAAGGTAGCACCGATGCACATGCTTACTTCCCCATTTCTAAGGTCAGTGGTGGGAACGATAGGGAATGAGGAACCTCCCATCATTGGTCCCAAATACCTCTCTTGCTGCGCTTTTCCGCACTACGGGCCTCCATCCTGGAGTAAGTCCCAGCACCATGGGCTGCCTAACGCATAAGCCCCTCTTCGCTTCTCACGGACGCACCCTTCACGACGTGATCATCAGGTCCATGCTGCCTCTTGTTTCTCACACCAAGCATGACTCACGTGGGCTTAGAGTGATCATCATCCATGGCAATTCCTTCGTCTAGCATGACATTAAACTATATGCCCTCATCCAGCATGACGTTAAACTGTATCCCTTTGTCCCGCATGAGATTAAACTGCACACACATTTGAACTATGAGGACTTTGATCCATGTCACGACATGGTACGTAGGAAGCCTCCAAGAGGTTCAAGACCACCTCCCATCAGACCAAGGTCCCTTCCTCATGTTGGTTTGGCGACACCCACCACCCGAACTACGTGGTCTTTGATCCATGTCAAGGAATGGTACGTAGGAAGCCTTCACGAGGATCAATCCCACCACTAGTGGACCCCTGGGTCTACTTTCACGTCGGTTCACCGATGAAACCCTTTGATCTACGAGGTATTTGATCCATGTCAAGGAATGGTACATAGGAAGCCTCCCCGAGGTTCAAGCCCATCTCTCATTGGACCAAGGTCCACCTTCACGTCGGTTCGCTGATGACTTCCATCATTTGAACTACGAGTAATTTGATCCATGTCATGACATCTTACGTAGGAAGCCTCCACGAGGTTCAATCCCACCCGTCATTTATTCACGCAGAGTTCATCCTCGTCCCGCATGACGTTAAACTGCATCCCAGTTCGACAGAAAACCGTTGTGACCCACCCGAAGTATGAGGAATTTGATCCATGTCAATGCATTTACATAGGAAGCCTCCCCGAGGTTCAAGCCCACCACCCATCGGACCACGGTCCACTTTCACGTCGGTACGCCGACAAATCCCCCTTTGAACTATGAGGTCTTTGATCCATGTCACGACATGGTATGTAGGAAGCCTCCCAGAGGTTCAATCCCACCATCCGTTGGTCATCCCGACCCACCATCATGTCGGTTCACCAGCACTCGGGAAGCCTAGTGTGTAAGCCCCACACCATCTGGACCTAGGTCCACATTCACGTCGGTTCGCTGAAGACACCAATCGGACCAAGGTCCACATTCACTTCGGTTCGCTGACGACATCCATCGGACCAAGGTCCACCTTCACATCAGTCCACCGGCACCATCCTGAACTACCCGGACTTTGATTCCCTGCCATGAGGATACGTAAGAGGTCTCTTCGAGGCTCAAGGCCAACTTCACCATCGCCCTTGCGATGGTCCCATTTCATTCCCCCTCCACTTCATTCAAATCTCCATCATCCACCCTGATTCTCACCCGGACTACCATATCCCAGCAAGATCATACAATTCCGCTCCTCTTCACAGCCGCCCATGGGCTTGTCCCGGTATCGGCACCCCTTCAAGGGAAATTCCTCAATCTGATCCATTCCAGCTAATGCTCTGATTGGGCTGATCCATCTCCGCTGGATGTTAAACTTACGACCTACCTTGTGATAAACATGAGATGCCTGAGGAAAACCTCGGAGGACACGCCCTTGGCGTAACCGTCTCCACTGGATGTTACACCTAGGGCATACCCTGTGCTAGAAAAAGGAAGGTGAGGAAAACCTCAGATATATGTCTATGGCATATAACTCCCCGTGCTCGATGTGGGATTCCTCGGGCTTCCACGCCCTCGAGAAGCCGCATGACAAGGGACAAAAGACAGACACGCCAGTTCCCCAACATACAGACATGCTACTGATGCGTCGACGTGACTACTCCCCCGAATGAAGGTTACTTCCCTGACCAGACCCTTTGGAATGTCCTGACAGAAGCAGTGTAATTAACAGGTGCCCATGGAAACATGGAATTGGAAAGAGTTTTAGGGAAAACATATTAAATCTATGAGGGAGTCCCGGACTAGGTAACGAGTTCCGAGGAGGAATCCACGGAAGGATGAACCGACATCCCATCATCCCTATTTTGATCAAGGAGCAAACGTCCCGGAACAAGGAGCGGATTCCTCCCACCTTTGTAAAGCGGGAATGAGGGGCTACAATGCAGTGCATCTGCCTCCGCAGATGGATGCGTGCGCGCCCCGGTGAAAGCGTCAGAAACATTGTCTAAAGGAATAATCAATTTCAAAAATAGTGTATTCAAGTGTAAAATGTAACAATAGAAAACTCAATCAATGAAAATAGATAAAAAATAAGCAATTATTAATTAACCTATTTTTTCCCTCAGGTTCTAAAGTGACTCCCGAACCCACCTAACATACTTCGGCCAATGTTTGACATCTGAACCACACATCATATGGGATACAGACCTCAAGAGATATAAATTTATTCATTACTTATATAAATTTTCCTACCAAGGAGCATCATTCCAAATGTCCACACCATATCAAATTCTATCACTGTCTAGAGCTTCAGTCTGGTATTCAAACCATGCATAAAAATTGGTGGGGCCCATAAAATAAGTCTAGAACTAGCCCAATGATGTGGAGAATCATTCCAACATCCTAAACCAATCCATTATTCATAATTTTTAAGGCTCATCATATTTTAACTATTAACACAAAAAGATAACCATGTTGTTCCATTTTCAACATTCATTATTTACCGTAGTCGGTTATACTCAACACCTTAAACCCAATATCATAATTAAATCATTTCATCATTTATTCATATACAACAACTATTAAATAGACTTTGAAATCATTTAATAACTTAAACATACCTCTTTAACCATTAATTATTTCTTTTTTTAAGCATTTCATAAAACATTTAATTTCCTAGTTAAGCCAAACATCCCCTTAATCCATGCGAACAATCCAATCAACAAGATTAACTAAGTTAATATTATACACCCCGAATTTCACCATTTAAAACCCCATCTTACAGTTTTAAAGGAATTAGAACACACCATGGGTGGTTGTAGCTCTGATCTCATAATCATCAACAGAATCATTGGGATCTGTGAAGGGTCTAAGACATCAATTAAATGACTAATCTATTTTTCATTTCTAAGGAAATAAAACTTCCACAAATCAGCACCATTTAACATATGAAATACACTTGAATAAGAAAAGACTATTGAAAGGTTCTTAGACCACCTACCTAGGGTTCATAGTTATCCATTCATCCAACCTCAGCCTTTGGTTCGAGCTAAAATGGACACAACCACAAAAGCAAATAAATAATTGGAAATAGGGAATATAGGACATAGATGATGAGGGAAAACCAAATAATGAATCATCAAGTGAGTAGAACGAAAAAGACTCATAGACTTACTCAATGCTTAAAATATCAAGAAATAGAACTTCAAATGGCCTCAGATTGAATGTGTTACAT
Source organism: Viscum album (assembly GCA_963277665.1). NCBI lineage: Eukaryota > Viridiplantae > Streptophyta > Magnoliopsida > Santalales > Viscaceae > Viscum > Viscum album. The sequence continues at coordinate 1,108,498,208 of OY728152.1, read as the reverse complement.
CCTTAGAAGAGGAGAAAGAGTTTGGAGTGCACCCTAGGCTGTTGGAGATAAATGGGGGAGAAAATTTAGTGAGTTTAATTAAATCTCAAGAGTGGTAAGAGGTGTAATTTTCAAATTTTAATGATGTGTATGGTTTGGTTGTATGGTTTCCTAAACAATGTACCAACTGAGTGAGCTCCTCTATTGTGGGAAACCACATGTTTCATGGTTTTCTAGTCCTCCCGTATTGTTTGATAAACTATGTGAAATCCATAAGAATGACTCTAGACCCAACTCACATAGTTTCCAATCCTCCACATATGGTTTTTAAAATTTTATCCCCCTTAACCCAAGTTTCACAATCATTGTTCATGGTCAGCACTAACTCATACGTCATTTGTAGTAAGCCCCATTTTCCACATTTTCAAGTCCCAAACCCATAGAACTCACCTGAGACCTTCTCCACTCCTAGAAAATAATTCCATAAACCATTTAAAAGGATTTCAATCATAAATTAAAAAATAATACCCCGATAGGGGTTGAGATCGTACATGGATGATTGTAACTGACCTTCAACAAAGTCGGTGGTTTGACCATGGATGATCCGGAAGGTATGGAGATCAGTGCCCAATTGTAGAAAATTTGGTTCAGGTGTCACAATAGTAAGGGGTGACATCACGACACCTAGAACTGATCCAATTCTATGGGTGTGGAAGATGGGGATAGATTGAGTGTTTGGAAGGGCCCCTGATGGTCCTAAATGGAAATGGGTTGCACGATAGTGTGAATGAGTATGATATCGGGTGGGGGAGGCATGAATCTTACATGAATCACTAGTAGAAAAATGATTTTTAACGTCGCCAGTTTGACGTCGGTTTCTTATAAACCGACGTCAATAATTTTTACGGTGATTTTTTGGCGTCGGTTTTTAAAAAAACCGACGCCAAAAAAGAAAAAAAATTGTTTTGGCGTCGGTTCTTAAAAAAACCGACGCAAAAAACTGAAAAATATATATTTTGGCGTCGGTTTTTATGAAAACCGACGCCATAAATGTTTTAAATAAAATTCTTTGGCGTCGGTTTTTTAACAAACCGACGCTAAAAATTTAAAAAAAAACTACTTTTCGCGTCGGTTTTTTTACAAACCGACGCGAAAAGTTAAAATATATTTTTGGCGTCGGTTTTTATGAAAACCGACGCCAAAAATTTTAAAAAAAAAATTATATTGTTTTAGATAATTCTCTAATCTTTGATTTGACTGGTCGTGGAGCAAAAACGGAGTTACGGATTAAAGGTTATGGCCTTTGAAAGTTGAACTTCCTTAAGACTTCTTTTAGAGAAGGTCAACTTCCGACATCCATAACTTTTAATCCGTAACTCCGTTTTTGCTCCACGACCAGTCAAATCAAAGCTTAGAGAATTATCTAAAACAATGTAATTTTTGTTTGTCATTTTTGGCGTCGGTTTTCATAAAAACCGACGCCAAAAAAATTATTTTTTGTTTTTGGCGTCGGTTTTTAAAAAAACCGACGCCATAAATGAAAAAAAAATATTTTTCGCGTCGGTTTTTATAAAAACCGACGCCAAAAATTTTAAAAAAAAAATTATATTGTTTTAGATAATTCTCTAATCTTTGATTTGACTGGTCGTGGAGCAAAAACGGAGTTACGGATTAAAAGTTATGGCCTTTGAAAGTTGAACTTCCTTAAGACTTCTTTTAGAGAAGGTCAACTTCCGACATCCATAACTTTTAATCCGTAACTCCGTTTTTTCTCCACGACCAGTCAAATCAAAGCTTAGAGAATTATCTAAAACAATGTAATTTTTGTTTGTCATTTTTGGCGTCGGTTTTCATAAAAACCGACGCCAAAAAAATTATTTTTTGTTTTTGGCGTCGGTTTTTAAAAAAACCGACGCCATAAATGGAAAAAAAATATTTTTCGCGTCGGTTTTTATAAAAACCGACGCGAAAAATTTTAAAAAAAAAATTATATTGTTTTAGATAATTCTCTAATCTTTGATTTGACTGGTCGTGGAGCAAAAACGGAGTTACGGATTAAAAGTTATGGCCTTTGAAAGTTGAACTTCCTTAAGACTTCTTTTAGAGAAGGTCAACTTCCGACATCCATAACTTTTAATCCGTAACTCCGTTTTTGCTCCACGACCAGTCAAATCAAAGCTTAGAGAATTATCTAAAACAATGTAATTTTTGTTTGTCATTTTTGGCGTCGGTTTTCATAAAAACCGACGCCAAAAAAATTATTTTTTGTTTTTGGCGTCGGTTTTTAAAAAAACCGACGCCATAAATGAAAAAAAAATATTTTTCGCGTCGGTTTTTATAAAAACCGACGCCAAAAATTTTAAAAAAAAAATTATATTGTTTTAGATAATTCTCTAATCTTTGATTTGACTGGTCGTGGAGCAAAAACGGAGTTACGTATTAAAAGTTATGGCCTTTGAAAGTTGAACTTCCTTAAGACTTCTTTTAGAGAAGGTCAACTTCCGACATCCATAACTTTTAATCCGTAACTCCGTTTTTTCTCCACGACCAGTCAAATCAAAGCTTAGAGAATTATCTAAAACAATGTAATTTTTGTTTGTCATTTTTGGCGTCGGTTTTCATAAAAACCGACGCCAAAAATATAATTTAACTTTTCACGTCGGTTTTTTTAAAAACCGACGCCAAAATAATAATTTAACTTTTCACGTCAGTTTTTTAAAAAACTGACGCCAAAGATTTTTTTTTAAAACTTTTATGGGGTGAGTTTTCATAAACACCGACGCCAAATTTTTTTTTCATTTTTTTCGTCGGTTTTTTTATGAACCGACGCCAAAAAGGATATTGATTGACATTTTTTGCATCGATTTTCTAAAAAACCGACGCCAAAAGACCAATGTAAATACTATTTTGCGTCGGTTTCAAACAAAACCGACGCCAAAGAGTAACGCGGGATCAAAATTTCAATTTTTCTCACAACGCGCGTTTAACTTTTTAAAATCCCGCCAACATTTTCGTAAAACACAATTGAAAATATTTTCGTTTACTATATATATATCCAGTTTCTCCTTCTTTCATCATTTTCAACATCTTCGATTCAATCACGATTTCAATGCGACTTCAATCATTAATTGGTACATATTCTATTCATTCGTTTTCTTTATTATTATTATCCTTCATTTCTAAACAACTCGATTGGATTTCTTATAATGATGATTCATTCTCATTTCTAAATACAAGTTATATGATAATAAAAAACATATCATTTCGATGGAAGCCCCTAAAACCATTGAAATATGTTTGATGTATTATGATTATTTTATTACATTTGGTGTATATGATTTTAATTTATGTTTATCATGTTTTCTTTGAAACGAGTTGTATCAATCAAAACTTTGATAGGTTCAACTTGTAACGGCGATAACATTTGAACCGTAACTCCGTTTTAGGTCCACAGCCTGTCAAATCGAAGCTTAAGAAATGATCTAAAACCTAGAAAAAAAAATTTTGATTTTTGGCGTCGGTTTTTATAAAAACCGACGCGAAAAATATTTTTTTTTTCATTTATGGCGTCGGTTTTTTTAAATAACCGACGCCAAAACTACTTTTTAAAATTTTTCGCGTCGGTTTTTATGAAAACCGACGCGAAAAATTATATGAATTATTTTTTTTGGCGTCGGTTTTTATAAAAACCGACGCGAAAAATATTTTTTTTTTCATTTATGGCGTCGGTTTTTTTAAATAACCGACGCCAAAACTACTTTTTAAAATTTTTCGCGTCGGTTTTTATGAAAACCGACGCGAAAAATTATATGAATTATTTTTTTTGGCGTCGGTTTTTATAAAAACCGACGCGAAAAATATTTTTTTTTTCATTTATGGCGTCGGTTTTTTTAAATAACCGACGCCAAAACTACTTTTTTAAATTTTTCGCGTCGGTTTTTATGAAAACCGACGCGAAAAATTATATGAATTATTTTTTTTGGCGTCGGTTTTTATAAAAACCGACGCGAAAAATATTTTTTTTTCATTTATGGCGTCGGTTTTTTTAAATAACCGACGCCAAAACTACTTTTTTAAATTTTTCGCGTCGGTTTTTATGAAAACCGACGCGAAAAATTATATGAATTATTTTTTTTGGCATCGGTTTTTTACAAAACCGACGCCAAAAAACGAATGTTATTCATTTTTCGCGTCGGTTTACAAAAACCGACGTAAAAATTCATATTTTTAACGTCGGTGACTTCGACGTCGGTTAAAAACCGACGTCCAAAATAAAAAAAAACCGACGTTAAAAACCGTTTTTCTACTAGTGAATATGGAAATAATGGTGTAGAACATGACTAAATGATGTGTATTTTTTGATCTAAAAGTCATATACCTTCATAGTTCATTTCATGTACTTTTTTTCGGCTCAGTGGATTTTCATATCTCCTTGCTCGGGGCTCAAATTTAACCAAATGAGTATTCAATCATATGTTTGTTTCAAAATAGGACATGGTGGTACACATCTCTTTGAAATTAGAGGTGATATGCAAGGTGATATGAGTAATTTTTTCTTCTTATATACACAGGTATTCCAACTATGATTGGGATATATTATCAAAGTAGACATGGGGTTAGATATCCCTTGGTGAGGGGTAGGAAATAGGGCATGAGTCTCTAATATTATCATTGGATTCGATACTCCCCCCCCCCCCCACGCACACACATTCTGGGTTTAGGTCCTCTAGATTGGCATTGGGTTGATACTCCACAAGCATTGATGAGGTGTAAGTCACCCATGAATTTGATAGAGTTTGGTATTCCCTCACATACATTGGGTGTAGTTCCTCTATCCATGGATTTAGCTACTCCAACTTCTATTGTGTGCCACTCTAAGAGGATAAAGTTCCCTTTGAGGGGAATTGCATTTTTTTTCAATAAAGATTTTTGACATAATTTGGATTTTGTTTTAATATATCAATAATTAATTGATGTTGATGATATTTATGAAAATATATATGAAAAGTTTTTTTAATGGTAATTATTAAAAATTTGATCTAGCACATACTAACAAGTCAAGGAGGACCGTAGCCACTACTTACCTAGGTAGTCAACTCCCTAGCTAGATAGCATGGGTGGATGAGGTTTTTCATGTTCATAGGATAACTATGATCAGGTGTAAGAGAATTGAGGAAAGCCACTGTCTTGGCTAAAACAGTAGCGAAGGAGGGTACCAGTAAAGGGAGTTTTCAGTGGGAGTTGGGAGAGAACCCTATTACATGCTTCTGGTCAGATTTGGAAGAACATTGTTTAAAAAGGGAGTGTGGAAATGAATAAGGAATTGATGTGGGACTCATGGTGCTCAGTCACTATCCATTCTTTATTAAATATACTGAAAGAATAATAGCCATATGATATTCATAAACATTATCTTCCTCCTTTAATGGATGTATTCTATATACCTTGTGAATTCCTCATGGATGAATGTATGATGGTTGAATCAGAGGATTTCAAGATGAACATGAACATTATGATGATTATAATATGTTTGAATCATTATACAATGCTATTTTCATGAATTAAGATATATAAAAATGAGGATACATTATTAAAAATAAATATGATAGTTATTGTGATGGTGATTCACATAATCAAAAAGTACGGGCTGAGGAATTTCATGCTTGAAGTAAATCAGACTGAATGAGTTGAGTTGGTGGTGTGTTTGTATATAAACAACCCATAAGGAGATCATTTGTAATAATGATAAAAAAAATATATGAGAGAGTTTTTCAGACCAAAACACTGCAAAGAAGCACTCTTTATTCATAGAGTTAGTTTCATGTATTCAAGATGATCGTTGAAAAGCCTTTTTGTATGAATGATTTTATTTTGATTTCATAAACCCATGTAGATTTTTCCCACTATGTTATATGAAGATTAAATCTTGATTTTAGTGATCTTATAAGCTTCATGGTGTGCTTATAGTTGTATGAAGAGATATTGTATATAATATAAAAGGTTTTCCATAGTTTGAAAATGGAGGTCTATATGCATGTGATGTAATGCATGCTTACTGAAGAGTAAAACACAACTGTAATTTTGAGTTACATGAAGAAATAGTGGAAAGTGTACAAAAGAAGTTTTGAAGACATAATGGTGGATTTGTTCTTGGAAATACATATTGTCTATGTAGAGGGTTTGTTTAAGTAGCTCTCACACACTATTAAGAGTAGAATATTGAACATCAAGTTTTTCGTGAAGGAAAATGCATGTATGCATGATATTTCATACTTGAGTATAAGAGGCTATGTGAAATTTACACATCCAGTGAGAAGAAAGTGTGGCGGTATTGGTGTGTGTGAATTTTACAAACATTTACAAGAAAATTTAATTAAACATGCATAATAATTAGTATTGATAAGACCATGCATTATTTTCTATATGCACTATGCTTAAGAAGTACATGTGAAATATACATTTCATGATCTGTGTGTAGTGACACAAGACTGAAGTTGGGAATTAATTATGTAGGTATAACTTAATAATGAGTGAATTGAGGAGTTTTGAATCATTTTAAGATCAATGAATATTGATCAAGATCAAGCATTTTTTAGATAGTTTCTAAAGATATTGAATATTGTACATGAATAGATTTGGTGGTCTGGTTTTTCTGTAGAGAAACACTTCATCTCAAAGAAGTGAAAAAGTAGTCTAAATCTGAAAAAGAACATTCTATCTATAGATCACATCTTCTATGACTCAATATTAGGGAATTCATTAGTGGCACTCTGAAGTAGATGAATTCATCAGTGGGACTCAAGAATAGGTTGGTGGGATGATGGTAACACATTGGGATGCAATATAAAGATCCACACATGGGACTCGAGAGTTGATAGTGTAGGTGTAAACCTGTAAACTCTAGTGAGATTCTAGAGTGGAACATTTTGGGACTCATTATTGATTGGAATTAAACATTTCATGGTTATAACCTCTTTAATATAGTGAAGAATCTGTAATAAGAGGGAATAAACAGTTGTAGCAAAGACTGGGTCTTTGTACGGAACCTTATAAAATTACATGTGTATTTTGATTTCATTTTATAATTTCTTATAGGGAGAGGAAGATAATTAAAGATGAGGTATTGAGACATTAATCATGCAAAGAGTTTAGATTTAAAAGAATGAATTTGTAAAAAATAGTTTGTCCCGGATTCAAACCCCCTCCCCCATTGAAGTGGTACCAAACTGATACATGGACACTTCAATTGGTATCAAAGGGAAGGTCCCCTCTGAAGATCTAAGGTCTTTCTGAGAAATGGAGAACTAGATTCAGTGAATAGTCGAGTAATACCTACTTTTGATGGAAATAACTACCATATTGGGGGGAATGGGATGCTTCCTTTTCTTATAACTCTTATCCTAGAAGCGAGAGATGCATCAACAATAGGATTTCCACCTATTTCCAATGATGTTTCTATGAGTCAAGATGATAAGTGGAATCTATAAGTTTATCGAAATTTTCATAATTAAATATTTATGGATTTATTAGAAAAAATTATACACTAACGTGACAGGTCTCCAAACTTCCAAGGAGATATGGGATAAATTGAGAAGTATCAACGAAGGCAATCTTAAATTCAAGGAAGTTAAGATATAAATTTAGAGAATAAAGATTGAGGAAATTAAAATGGAATATTAAGAATTAATTGATGACTATTTCATTTGATTCAGTGAGATAGTAATTAATATCCTTGGATTTGGTGAGAAGCTATAAGATTCAACAATTTCGAAAAATCTTATAAAAAATTTCCCTAATAGATTTGATGTAAAGGTTTTAGACTTGTAAGATAGGTAATACATTACATTGGATGAGTTATATAATATTATTATAGACTATAAAATGGGAATGGATTCATCTTTCAAAATGAAGGTAAAAGAAGAGACGACCTCTGATGTTATAATAAAAGGTAAGTTCAAAGAAGTGGATGTTGAGGAATCAAATGATTCTGATGATGATTAAGTTGATGAATACCTCAGTGAAATTTTTTCTCTTATTAAAAGTAGTTTCAAAAAGGGGAAATGGAACATGAAAAGGTAAGAAAGTACTCAATTTCTTTATATGTAAGGGTAATGGATATTTTTCTATAAATTGACCTATGAAAATGGATAAATCAAAATCTCGTGATGAAAGTGAGAAACCTCATAAATAGAATAAGGTAAAGAATAAGAAACTACCATAAAACTGGGTTTCACAACACCACCCTTTATCAACGAATTTTTTAGTAGTTATGATAAAAGGCAGGGGGCTTTATCAGTGGATTTTCCTAGCGCTAATAAATATCAAAAAAAATAATGAAAAATAATATATTGTCATATAAGTATATTTATATTGATATAAATATAATATGTTTTACATAAGTATAAATAGACTATTACATTTAATAAATAATAAATTTAGTGAAAATGGATTTAAAATATTTTAAAAAATATTATTAATTAATAATTTTCTAATTATCATCAATTCATAATCATTTAATAACAATTTTAAGACACAAAAAATCAGAAAATAATAAAAGATCTAAAATAAAATGAAAATGTAACTCAAACATCAAACTGACATATCTTTGGATCTTGGTGTCCATTTGATCTCTACAGTACTAAATCTAAACTTGCGACGAATTTTATGTGCTAGTAAACCAAGGGAACCTTTTATCACATTTTTTGAGTCCCAAAAAGGCCCAAAAGGCCTCCAAAACTGAGTTTTTAGTCTAGATACCATGATTGTTTAACATTCAAATAGGTATAACTTTTGATCCGGATCTCTTCTGGGCTTATACCATATATTATATGAAAGATTATTTCATTTTCTTCACTTTTACTGGTTGTGGAGTTGAAATAGTCTTCAGGATTAGATGTTCTGGTCGTTTTAACATTCTATGGCTTTTCAAATACACACACTCAGATATATATATATATATATATTCATAAATATGTGTGTCTGTGTGTGTGTTGTATATATGTATTTATTTATTTATTTATTTATAAACACAAATAAAAAACATTATTTATAAATGTATTTAAAACTAATCTTATAAATATATATTAATATACAAATAAATATAGGAATAAAAATTTATAACTATATATAAATATATATATATATTAATATAAATATATATTAATATATGAATAAAAATATATATATAAACTAATATAATAATAAACATATACGTATTAATATAACTAAATATATTTATATTAATATAAATATATATTAATATACGAATAAATATAATTATATATATAAATATATAAATAAATAGATATATCATCAAAAAGATAAAAACCCAAATAGAATAGTGGTAAAGGTGCAGGTGTAAAGGGGGGTCTCGGGTTCAATTTTGGGTGGAAGTAGGGGCGCACAGGAAAGTGCAGGGGCGCGCGGGAAAGTGCAGCGCGTGGGAGAGTGGGAGGCGGTCTTCCTAGCGCCGATAAAATGGGGTTCAAGTGATGTTAAAAGCCCCAAGAACTGAATTTTCTTTTAAACTTTTTTTTAATTTTTTTTTACTTTTATCAGCGCTAAAAAATGAACTGATAAAGGACCATTTTATCAGCGATATTGTTTATTGTTGATAAAAGGAGCCTTCTTCAATGCTTTTATGAGCACTTATAAAAGGGATCCCCCCAAACCATTATCATTGACTTAATTAAGATTGCTTTTCTAGCTTTGTTAATTCCCTTTTCTAGCATTGATTAAGTCCATATTTGCAGTAGTGAGAAGTATTCTAGTAAGAGAAAGAGGAATTTGATGAGAAAGCATACACAAGAAAATTCATCATATAGTTGTTCATCAGATGATTAACTGAATTTCGTTTCTCGTGTGGATAAATGGTCAAATTCATAAACTAGTGATGATGGTGGTGATTTAATAATAGATGTGGAATGGAGGCTAAAAGAAGAGTTGGAATCCACTCTTGAGAAAATCACTCAACTCAAGAAAGAGAAGAGGAAGATGGAAAGAATAAATAAAAAATTAACTAATGAAAAAAAAAATTTGATAGAAGTAAAATAGATATTTTTGAATTAAATAAGATGTATATATTGGATATAGCTTAGCTAGAAAATATAGTGAGTGGTCTTGAAGTGAAATCGAATCAGAATGTGGACGATCATTCTGAGACAAAATCAATGTATCTGAAATTCCAACATGAATTAAAGAATAATAGATAATTCATAAATAATTTTATTGATATAAAATCTAAGTCATCTAAAGTTGGTGAGATGAAAGGTTAAAACATAAAAGGTACATTTTTTACTACATAGTTTCAAAATATATATGATATCACTAATAGTGCAGACGAATATGTGAAAACCAAGAAGTTGAGAGAGGTGCATTTTACCACATCAAATGATGTATAGAAGACCATTCCCCAAAGTAAAAAATAAAACATGGCTCACAAGAAGAAAAAATTGTGAATTTTATGAATATGTTTATCGACAAAATAGAATATCACAGTTCAAAGGATTTTGTTGGTTTTGTGGAATGTATGGTCATAAATCATACACTTGCTGCTACAACATGTCATTTCTAGTAAATAGGCATGAACCAAGGGGGGGATATGATGAATAGTTAAAAATATATTATCAAAGAAATAAAGTAGTGATCATAAATCCATCAAAGGTTCCATTAAAAAACAATTATGAATTCATAAAATAAATTTTTGGAAGATACGGATTAGAAGTTCTTAGATTTGGGGTATGCATGACTAAATTACCTAGAGAGGTTCATTGTTATTTGAATAGGAAGAAAAATCATAAGTAAACAGAGTGGAAGTCATGTAAATCAAAGAATGACTGTAAGACACCAAAAAAGTTGGAACATATAAATAAGGAATGTTTGATTATAAGGCCAAATCAACTAAAAATGGATAAACGAATAAAGAAAACCAAAAGTGATGCTACAACTGAGGGTAAGTAGATTATTTTAGAAGAAGACACTGAATATAAAAAAATTCATCTACTTATTATGGTCTAGGGAATCAAATTAATTAATGTTAATAAGTTGTATATGACATAAATAAATCTATGAAATCCTAAGACAAGAATGTTTCTTTCCTTTCAAATGAGGATAAAATAGCCCCACATGAATAAACAATTTATGAGAAGGTAAAATCTTTCAAATTTGAGATAAAAATGAAGAAGGAAAAGAAAAGTTTGATAGGAAACTCTAATCCTGAGTGCTATTTCTGATAAGAAAATGTGTTCCTCCTTATCCCATTATATTAATTGCTTTTTACTAACATGTAGGGGAATTTAAGGACATGGATTCATCCCTTGAGGAGGAGAATAGATGATTTTAAGCTTTTAAGTATTCAAAAGTCTTTTGAATCTAATAATCACTCTCAAATTCATAATCTAAATATTCTTGAAAAATAGATATAAAAATAGTGTTTACATTGATCTAAAAAAGGGGATCTATATGTTTTGTCATTTGAAATTTTTTATGTGTTTGTTCATATGAGTGTAGGATAAATATTCTTTCATGAGTTTATTGTATAAGAATATCCAATATATGATGTGATATCATTATTAGAATAGTATTTCATGTGTGATTGTTCATGGGTATAATTTATCATCTTTGTTATACACTCTTGTTTTCTACATTGGGTATGTCCACGTAGACTTAGAGTTGTTTGGATAAAGGCTCTTTGAAAATTAAAATATGTGGTATCATCATAAAGGGAGAAGAAGATGTTTGATGAGAATTGATTTCCTCTATATTATCTTTGTATTCATTTTCAATAAGGGGTATAAAGTAAAATAAACATATTTAACATGATTTTTTTGGTGGTATTGATAACAAATTCAAAGGGGGAGATTGAGGTTCCCTTTGAGTAAAATTGCATTTGTTGTCAATAAGGATGATTGAATTGATGTGGAGTGGGTGTCAATATGTCAGTGATGGATTTATTATTATGATAGTTATGGAAATATATATGGAAGGTTTTTTTAATGGTGATTATTAAAAATTTGAGCCCGCATATACTGGCCAACCAAGGGGGACCACAACCATTTCTTAAGTGGGAAGATGACTATCTAACTAACTTGGGAAAATAACGGTGTGAAAGTGTGTAGGCATGTCATAGGAAAATATAAGAGAGTAGAGGAAAGAATAAGAGAGTTGAGTCAAGCCACTATATGGGTCATCACAGTGGTGGGAGAGGGTTATAGCATGGGGAGATGCTAACAGGAGCTGGGGAAAGACCCCATTACACGCTTTTGCCTGACATAGGAGATATTTTCTTATAAAAGGGATCACGGTACCGAATGAGGAATCAAATTAGAACTCACAGTGCTCAGCCACTATTCATCAGTCATTAAATATATGGAAAGAACTCCATCCATTCGATCTATTATCTCTGATCCATGTGATTTTATCAATGTAGTCTTCCTCCTTTATTCGAAGGCTTTTGCATGCACTATGAGTACTTCATGGCTTAATGTCTGATGGGCAGAGCTAAGGCTTCTGAGATTTATCTGAACATTTTGATGATCCTAATATGATATAATCATCATGAAATTTTGTTTTCATGAATTAATAATGATCAAATCAAGGATACACTATGTGAAGAAAGTATGATAGTTACTATAATAGTGATTCTCGTAATCATGAATCGTGAGATGAGGAATTACGCACTCAAATTAAGTAATTGTTCTAGAGTTATATTGATGGTGTGTTTGTCTATAAATACCCCCAAGGAGCTCATTTGTATTGAAAAGAAAAATGAACATCCAATAGAGTTTTCTAGACTGAAATAGAGCAAAGAAAAGCTCTGTATTCATGAAGTGAGTCCCATACATTCATTCTAATCATTTAAAATACTCTGTGTATGCATGATGTTGTTTTTATTCTACAATCTAATGTAGATTTATCCCACTATGTTACAAAAGGATGAAATTGTGGGTTTTTTCATCTTCTGAGATTCATGATATACTTGTTGTTGCACAAAATAATATTGGATATAATAACATAGGATGTTTAGTGTTTAAAAATGAAGCTCTACATGAATACGAGGTAATGAATTATTGAATTAGAGTGAAACACAACTATAAGATGGAGATTCATGAGGAAATAGTGGAAAGTGTGTCATAGAATTTTCTAAGAAAGAATGGTGGAAATTTTTTTGGGCAGACATATTTTTTGTGCAGAGGGTATGTTTTTAGTAGTGCATGTACACTTTTAAGAGTATAATAGTGAACATATAGTTTTTATTAAATTAAAATTCAGGTATGCATTCTCTAGCATATGTGACTATAAAAATAAGTGTGTAATTTACACATGAAGAGAGAATAATTTTTGGTAGTATAAGTGTGTGTTCATTTTACAAACATTTACATGCACATGAAATAACACATCCATAAGAAAATTTTTTGATAAGACCATGAATTGTTTTATACATGCATGATGATTTAGAAGTGAAAATGCAATATACAATTCATGAATTGTGAAGAGTGATTTGATACTAAATTTTGGAATTCATTCAGTAGTCCTAATAGAGTAGTTAGTGAATTTAGAAGGTTTAGATAATTTGAATATCAGAGAAGAGTGAGCAATATCAAGCAGTTTTCAAACAATTTTATAAGTTCTTGAATATTGTATATGAGAAGATCAGGGGATCTGATTTGTCTATGGAGAATGTTTTCATCTCGAGGTAGTGTATAAGTATTCTGAAGCTGATATAGATATTTATATCAGTGGATCATATCTTGTGTGATTCAAGATAGTGAATGTATTCAATGGGACACTAAAGTAGAAGAAGTCTCTAATGGGACACTGGAATAGGATAGTGGGATGATGGTAACACAATGGGATGTAGTATATAGATTCTATTGTGGGACTCATATGTTTCTAGTGTGGGTAGAATTAAGTAAAATCTAGTTGAACTCTAGATTGGAACACTATGGGACTCAATATTTATGCGAATGAGACTTTCCATAATTATAACCACCTATATTGAGTGAAGAATCTGTTACCATGGGGAAAAATTGATTGCAACAAGGAGTAGGACTTTGTACCAAACCCTGTAAAATTCCCTATTTATTTTTATTGATTTTTCTTCTTGCAGGGACAGTCATAGAATAAAAGATGAGGGATCGAGACCTCAATCAGTCATATTTTTTGGATTAAAAAGAAATAATTTGTAAAAAAATTTGGACCACTAATTCACCCCCCTAGTCGTACCTAACTAATCCTTGTACACTTCAAATGTGAGGGTCTTCCATTACATATTTTGCAAGGCATGTGGGTTTCCATTCCTTGGTATTTATGATAATAGGGGTTATTACACCCTTGAATGATATTTATCCTTAGTCAAGGTTGGGTTCCCCTATAGGTTTCTATAATGACATCACGGTATCATTGAACATTGAGGTTTGGTACTCCCTTAACTCATGTTCATGCTTTTGTGAGGAGTGGGTTCCCCATGATAGATTCTAGTGGAAGTATAGAAGAAGGGGTAAGCATATCAAATAATTCAATACTTGAGACTCCTCAAACAACCCATGGTTTCCATCAACGTATGAAATACAGTTTGGTTATCTATGTAATGACATGATATTTCACTATATATTATATATAAGTAAATATTTTTTTAATATCATGTTTCACATCCAAGACCAAAAAAAATGAAAACCACAATGTATATAGGTAAAATATAAATATAAAATATGACCATTAAAACCTATCCATTGAATTTTCAAGATTTATTATGTGTAAATAAATTATTAAATATGTGTATAATTAAAATAAAACAAAAATTTATTGTAATTAAATGAAATTAGTATAGCTAAAACAACACATAAAATAATTTTATACTTATTAATATGTTTTTCTAAAATTGGAATTTTATTTCTAGAAACTAAGTATATTATGATTATATAATAATAATTTTTTTTGATAATTTGAATAATATATTACCAATATATTAATTATTAATTTATAGGAAATAAGAACAAAGAATAAGTTATCTTTTAAAAATCTATTTTCTAATATGAATAATTTTTCAATATATTTTTGGTTTTTATAAAAATATTGAATTCTAAAATTTGAGAAATTTAATTTGAAAAAATGAACTTCATTTTTTGACTAATATAAATAATATAATATTGATATGAATTTTTTGTATTTTTTGAAATATTTTATTTTTAGATGAATAGTGAAATATACTATTTTTTGTTAATATTGTGGATTTTATGCCACTATTACTATATAAGTATGAATTATATATTTATTAAACCTTTTTCTAAGACCAAATATGTATTTTATAATTTAATTTATAATTTTTAAATTGTTATTTTGTAATTATAATCCTATATTTGACATTATAGAATTTAAGTTATATTTTTGAAAAATTTCTTTTTAATACATTATACATTTAGTATTTTAAAATTAATTTATCAATTTTATAAATTGAATAAATATGATTTCAAATTTGGAATCATTAGTTATAAATAATATAATAAGAACCATTTTATTTTTTGTATAAAGGATAAATTACCAAGGTAAAAACTAGTTCTCATGTTGAGAAAAAAATGATTTAAATGAGTAACCATAGAGGTAAAGAGCCTAAAACGTTTAAAACATGTTTATAATGAAATTTTTAGAGGTTTTTATTAACCTTATCTTCTATACAATCCCTTAATTCCCAATTTTTGAGCCACTTTATTTGAGAGTGACTTTCCATTATTTAGATGTTTTGGGTATTAACAAAAATGGCACTCTTTTTTCACGTATAAAAGGAGAACTACTCTCCTTGATTATGCTCACACAAAAAAATCATACGTTCATCCAAA
Organism: Viscum album; assembly: GCA_963277665.1. Lineage (NCBI taxonomy): Eukaryota > Viridiplantae > Streptophyta > Magnoliopsida > Santalales > Viscaceae > Viscum > Viscum album. Next base: position 1,108,482,396 of record OY728152.1, on the reverse strand, counting down.
ACTCTACCCATAACTCCCCTAAAAACTAATATACACCTTAAATATGTTTTTTATTCTCAAAAGACCTTCTATCAAGGGTTTAATCCCCTTCACAAAAGAGATAACCCAATAATGAGGTATAAATTCCTAACATCTCTTTCTTTTTTCTATTTATTTCTGTGATTTTATTATTCCTAAAATATCATTTTTAAATATTAAAATAACAAAAATATTATAATGATTATAATGGTATGCTATTATAATGATGGTAAAATCATTAACCACTCTCCCCTTTTCCATTGAGAAAAACAAAAACATGAATTGTGTGTTGTGTGGACTACCACCTCCACGACACAAAGTGTCTTGTTTTACATAACCAACATACAGGGATGGTCCTAATAGGTAATTTAATATATATTTATTATATTTATGAAATATTTTTTATATTTAAATGATAAAACACATTATTCATTTTCCACATTCTAGGGAAAATGAAATCATCATTCATGTGTACGTGTGTACTATCTCCTCCATTGAATGATTGATTTCTGTTTTTCATTTAATCCCCTCCCTATATGGATGATCATGATAATGGATTTAAATGATAAATATTATTCTTATGATATCATTATGTTTCTATTATAACAAATTAGAGAACTTATTAATGATATTATCGAAAAATGATTATCATAAATTCAATCATTTAAAACATGAGTACAAAGAGGAAAATTATTAATTAAAATTATATATTATTTTCATATAAATTTCTTTATCTACATCCTTTAAAATTATGATATATCACACTATGATACTATTGTAACTATATTACAAATAAAGCACCTCATAATCATCTATAATCATGATATGTTCCAGACTCTCTGGGTTTGACTACCTACTTGAACAATGCCACGAAATTATATCATCGATGGTTATCAAAACATAATTACTGGTATAATATGATAGAAATATGTAAATATTGATATTTTCAGAATGTATACATTAACATTTAACTCATTATTTAATAAAACACCCTTCATAGGTTGGAAATCATTGAAAATGTTTGTTGTCATTTCATTATCTAAGATAAAGACTAATGTTCTAATGAAAGATAGTTTAAACTTCAAAAATCATCCTAATTCATTAATTACCATAAAATTAATGAAATTGTAATGAAATAATTTTAAATAATAATTAATATTGACACTGATCCTATGAAACTAGTACAAATGGAAAAAATTATAAACACTCGAGCTGTGAAAATAAGGAAAAACAAACTAGTATGAATGTAGATAATGATTATAGATGAAAATTAAAAATTGTTTTACATTTGAATATGATTCTAAAATTTTTATTAAGATATTTATGTTTGTTATATAGGATCTTAGAGTGCCTCTAACTAATAAGGGGAATAATGTAAGGGTTTCTTTGTCTCAAATCTGAATACTTTAGACCTTTTTAACATATACACCATGTTTCTTTTTCAATTGTGTAAATACTACCCTATTGTAATTTTATATCACGATACTATTATATTTCATGATATTAAATTTTCTATTTAAATTAATGCCTCTCATGGGGTTTTGATTAAAATGTTACAAAGGTTTTATGGAGTTTTCATGACTTAAATATCTTCTTTGGGTCATGATAATTGTTCTCTGATTATTATCATTCAATATTGATATATTATAACCTATAATGGAATTACGATGTATTTAAACCTTATTTAATGGGGAAACAATGTTTCAAACTAAAGTATTTTTCCTTTATAGTTCTATTGTTTCGTGAAAATTCATTTTTGTTAAGAATAATTCTCATTTATTTTAATGGTTTTTTCTTCCATATCCCTGTTTTTACTTCTAAAAAATGTTCTCCTTTCCATATTGGAAACTGAAATTGTTTTTATGTTCAATGATAATTTTTCATCCCTTTATTCATTTTAAAACAAAGGATTCATCATACTTTAATAATTTAGGTTTTCAACAAGGTTATTTAAAAATTTTCAAATGGTTTTTCAATCCTTTCAGAATAAAATGTTTTATCATCTAATCAACATTTTCTCATGATAGATTTTGTGTATTTACAAGGATATTTTATTTGTAACTCTTTATAATAAGGTTTTCAAAATTATTCTATTTAACTTCAAAAAATTATTTTGATAATTTAATGCTTAAAGGGTTTTGTGAAAAAAAATATATTTTCACATCTATTTACCCTCTATGGTTTATCTTTAATGAAGGGATGTTTTTAAAACCATCTATATGTTTTTATAATATGATTTATTCTAAAAAATGAGATTATTTATATCCAATGATTCCTTAAGTTCATGATATATGATGTTTTTTAAATGTTTAAGAAACTTGTTAATTTTCTTTGGGTTCAATAAAATATTTTTATGATTCATTTTAAAATGGAACACATATGTATGGATAATGAAGGTTGGGGTACTATATCACTATCCAATGTATTAGTTTTGGAATCATTTTATAATAAATTATGTTATGTTTCATGAAAGAGATGAGGGGATCTTTTTTCACAAGTTTTTTGTGTGAATGAGATGTGGGAATATTTGTTCACAAGTTTTTTGTGTGAATGTGATGTGGGAAACATTGTTCACAAGTTTGTCTTGTGAATGAGATGTGGGAAAATCTGTTCCCATTTTTATTGGTTTTGTAGAAAGCTTTGTTCAAAATATTTTATTATATGTATGGTTGTGTGAAATTTCTATGTTTTTTATCAAGTTATGATGATTTTTCAAGATGCATTTAATTTCCATGAAATGTCATGTTTTCATGATTAAGCCTTATTTTTGAAATATTCTGCATTTTTATTTCATGCTCACAAGTTATATGAACATTTAGATATATTTTGAGCCATGTCATATATTTTATGATACTTTAATTATATTTTTATTATATATTTTTATATAACATGTTTTATGATTATCTTATATGGTATTTTGATCTTTTATTATGATGTTTTTGTCTTCCTCATATTTTCCTTCATGTTATGATATGTTTTCCTTACTGAGTGACTAAGATCAGTACTTTATTTGTTACCAATCCCTAGGTTATGAAGATGATTATATCATGTGAGATATGTATAAAAGGGTCTAGAGGAGCATGAATATTGATAAATTTTCATAAGTGTAGTAAAATAAGATATTTATGTAGATAATATTTAAGATAATAAACCATTAGGACCTTGGGTAGTGCTACTGATTGTGAGATATATTATTTAAATAATCATATTAATGTGTTATTAAAGTCATGTTTATATTGGGTATTGAATTCAAACATGGTGGGATATTTAGTACTCTAATAATCCCTAGTTTCTTGTGAGATATGATCGTAAATGGTTGTAACTAAGATGATTATAACTTATCTACATCCCTAAGACATCTAGTGGTAGAGAATATCTATACATTTCCTTGTCTTCCCCCTGGTAACTCTCTTATGCCATGAGTTTTGAGAAAACTGGCATATTTTTCTTTCCATTTTAGTTTCGATTCATCCTAATGAATATTTATATACTCAAACCTGAATGGGATTTGAGCTCAAACATGTTGTGCCTATGCAAACGATAAACAGTTCAGAGATAGTCTTGGTGGGTGTGGAAAAGGTGTGGCATCTTCAGGGGTCAAATCAGGTTATTCTTGATGACACATGGTGGAGCATGGTGGTTCTTGATGGTGGTGGGGATCATTAGGGCTGAGGATAAATCCAATAGTATACATATTGAGGATGATATTTCAGTGTCTTATGTCTATCAAATTTAGAGGCTTCAAAGATGTACAGTTACATTGGTATTTTTCTATATGGTGACATGATTTTATTTCATTTCTCATGCATGTATTGTGTATGGTTAAGTTGTTTATATATATACTTCAAGTGTTTATGGTTATTTTATGTATTGGATGTATGTTTCTATTATAGGTTGATATATGATAAGGCCACCCATATTGTGTGATATGTCTACTTAGTTCCAGTCATAAGTCATTGTCCTATTAGATGTGGGATTTTGGTAGTACACTTGGCTTATCATTTTCTCAGGTGAGGTCCCAATGGGTTAGTTCATATAAGATATATAGGATATTCTATAATAAATACTTTGACCATCACTTCCATAATCATTAAATATAAAAAAACTACCATTGGAAATTAATTTTTACCATTGATAACAATTTCCAAGACCCACTAGGGAAGATGCCCAATGAAGCATAGAATTAGGGTATGTCAACTAAAAGAATTTCCCATTAAACAATATTATCCTTTTCATTAGTTAGGAAGCTTCTCTATTCATTTCTAATGCATGTAAACAAGAAATAATGGGACACACATGATTTTTATTAGCGTATCCAATGTGATATACATCAAATAAGTACCCATTCAATGATATTTCGGTGTACCGAAATTCCCTAAGATCATGGATTTATAAATTTTCAGTATATTGATTATCTATCAAGGTTTACAACCCTTTAATAATAACTCCCTACTCTCACTCATAATAATTTATCACTACCAATTACACCCAAATGAAATGATACAACATATTAAAAGAATAAAGATGAGTTACACCATTAGAGTAGGTTTATTATATTGATCCTTCGTGTTGTATTAAATGAATGACTTTATCATGTTGATGAACACTTGTGTCCTCTTCTGGCATAATCTATCATTGGATTCCAAAACTCTTATTTATCGATTATGTCTCAATCTATTTCTTCATGCTCTTTGATCATCAATCAATGTCTCTATTAATAAATTTCATTTTTATCATTTATAATGCTCATATCTACACTCTATGATATTAAGTAGTCAAATACCCTTCAAAATCATTATTAAAATCTCTATAAATTCATCCCATAAATCATCCACACTTTCTTTCTTTGAATGAGATACATATATTCAAATTTGTACTAAAATTATTCAAACCACTGCATAATCTCCTTCACCATGTCATGGTGCCTTCAGTCAATGGTTGACTTTCACAATCCTCAACTACATGATCTCTACCCCATGGAATCTCACATGTTTCCAAAATAAGGATTTTATATATTCTTCACAACATCATGTGGTCTTCCCATTTCTATGAAATGGTTTATTAATCTGATATGTCCATTATTCTACTCTAGAAACATTATCGACTTCATGGGTCTCCCCATATTATACATGGATTATAAAAAATGTTTTTCTTCAACATAACATCCTCCATGATGTTTTTTCGTTATAAAATTCATTTCAAATATCATCTTTGTCAAGGAAATCCATAAAAAAAATCATGAACCATGATTTTTTTCTTTATATATTCCTTGTTTAATGATATTGGTTATTTGATCATCCTGTTTAAGACATGATATTTTAAAATATCCTCCTTTAAATGAGTCAACCATTATGAAAACCCATAATTTTATATGTGGAATTTTCTTTAGGGAAAAAAATATTTGCAATATTTTGTAATGTAGTACAGTAAAAAAAACTAATGCACCACGTGATAACAACCAAAAAAACATTATTATGTTAATTTAGAGCATTACATATAGAGGATAAATATACCCAATAAAAATAAAAATAGTACAATGAGAAAAAAACAGAGGAAAATAAAAAATCTATAATAAGGAAATTTGGATCACATAGGCCTTTTAGAATAATCACACTCAGGAAAAATACTATACAAAAAAAACAAAACATTAGTAATATAATGATCATTTTGAAAATAATGAATATTGAACATTGAATGGAATTGATTTTAATTATGAATAATGTAAATGGGAGGTATTTATAGGAAGTATAAAACCTATATGACCATTGGAAATATGACTTTTGGAATAGTAACCTAACTTTTAGGAATAGTAACATGACCATTGGAATGGTAAAATAATATTTCAGTATATTATGTAACAAAAATATAAAAAATGTATACTATAATAAAATAAAATAAAAGTGTTAAATATTATAAAATAAATATTTGACATAAAGAAAATAATAATTTTATTTTTGGGAAAACATATGTTTTATTTTCATTAAAATTCATTTTTATGATAAATTTAAATTTTAAAATATAATTTTAATTTAATAATTTTTTTTTGAAAATCACAATTTTTTTTATAAAAATTATTATTTTTTAAATCATAAGTAATTTTTTAAAGTATCATAACTTAGATTATGGCATAAAAAATTGGTATTTTTCATTAAATAAGGATTTTATTTTAAAATTTAATATGTCATATTTATAAAATTATTTTAATAAATTGGAAGTAATTTTTTGGAATTCGCACATCAAAATTTTGTTAGGGGAGAAGTTTTTGTAATGATCATAAACAATAAAATACAGAGGTGAATAGTAAAATACAATATATGTAATATATTTTTTAATAGCGTGCTTTAATTAAATTTTTAGGTTTCAAGAAGTTAGATGAATATTTTCATAACCCATTTACTATAAAATCACATGTTCCTTACTCTTCAATCACAGGTTTCATCATTATTTGAAGATATAATATTTTTTTCTAATATTTTGTTCTAAAAGACCCCTCTCCCCCCTTATAAATACAACTTCCCTCCACCCATTTATCTTCACATTAAAAACACATTTCCTTGTAAAATCTCTATTGAAATATCTCCCCAACACTCTTAACCATATCTTAAGGAGTAAGGTAAGAACTCCTCATCACTCTTTTCATTTATATTATTTTAAATATAATTCTTCTAGAATTTCCAAATCTATTCCATCTATTCTAATATAATGACATAAATATCATAAATATACTAAAATTTTATTATAATTAAATGTTTGGAAGTTCAAGAACCTCCATTGTCTCAAGGGGAGGATTCGTCTGGTGATGACAGCTTTAGTCACCCTATAATGGATATCATGGACTAATTTAAAGGGAAACGTCATCACAACATTAAAAGGAAGAAAGGGGGAAAATGAATTCAAGACCCAGGGGAATGTATTGTGGTTTATGGGGAAAACCAAAGGGACACAAGTATTACTCCCACATTCCAAAACTAATGGAGACCAGGTCGGCCAAGAAGGGTAGATACAAGGAAAGAACGACTCTACAGAAGGGGGAAAGTGAAGAATCGAGAAGTAATAATAGAATCATGGATGAAGAGGATGGGTAGTGCTTGAATATTATCTTCCACTACAAGGAAAAAATTCTTGAACCATCTATACAACCCAATGTCTTAGAAGAGGAGATTAAAATAATTTATGAACGAAGGTTGCAAGTGGATGACAACGAGGAGGAAGAAGTGTGGTTAGTTAAAAAATATAAAATATTGGCCTGGGGCTTCAATCAGAGTAAAATAGAGTCAAAGTAATTTATTCAGACAATAGAACAGATGATTACTCACTTTGATGATCTTATCAGAGAGGATCCAGATACCCATGTTAGTACACTGCGCTGGGAACTATGTAGAGTAGCTTTGTAATGTAATCTTAGTCTTGTGTTTAATTATTTTGTGAGATATTTTAGCACATAGTTTCACTTTTTTATGACCCTTGGTTTTCCCATTTTTTCTTAAAAATGAAATAATAAAAAATTAAATTTGGATGGGTAAAAAAATATAAAGATTAAACTAAACTGATTATGTTCATCATGGTCAGAAAACTGCCAAAATAACTTAACCAGGAAACGATAACTACTATAAATTATGAACAATGATTGTATTTGAAAAATATTTGATATTTATAAACATTTATCCTTCTAGAAATGTATGAAGTCCATAATATTTCCATTCTAGAATTTTGGATCCATTTTATAAGGACATCTATAATTACCAAGAAACTGATGCGACCATGGAACCATGAAATGAACATCCTTGAGATGGTGGAAATGAAAAAAATTTCATAATAAGGTGGTCATAAATTAATATAAATGAATAATAATAAATCAATTATACATGTAAAAGGTTCTAAAGTACGTATTTAATACACTTTATTTGATTATTCGGGAAGTTTTATGCACGCAACAAGCAATTCGTTTGAAGTATCCATTTTGACTCACTCATCATCGATATGCCATTTTTGTAAGACTCCAAACTATACATCATATATATTTTCCGCACATGCTCCACAATTTTTCAATCATTAATCTACATTTCCTGGGTGCCAGCATGGGAAATATAAAAGTTTTACGACATCCCTTCGATCACCTGCGGAACATGGAATCGATCAAGAAAGAGAGATCGATCTGACCGTATTATTTATTCAGAATATCTCTCTAGGAACATGATAAGAGAGGAGAGGATAACATACCTCACTAAATTAGAGAAAATGGTGGATCTTTAAATTTAATATGCTAAATGATATTTTATACTTAGGTTATACTTTCCAAAATATCACTTTTGTCCCTAAAATGTAATAACCTTAATTTTTTACATTAACTCACATGTACGACATAATAAAAATCTAATAAATTTCACAAATATTTTACCAGTCACTTGTAACACTATAAAAGTTTACGTGATAAAATATGAATCATTATTTTGTCGCGTAAGGCCTCTAAATAATTTAACAAACATGTAATATCTATTGTTCATTCAAAAAATTATATGTTTCTCATATTCACATTTATGATCAAACAACTTGTGAATCCTTTGAGTAATAAATTCAATACTCATTATTTTAAACGTGAATAATATAATTGAATTATTTTTATTTGCGATCAGTTAAACTCAGACATTCACCAACCCCCATATGTGGGGCCCACTTCATCCTAAACTCTTATTCATTAGAATAGGTCAAACTTACGAATATACTTATTGTGTGACCATGTGAGTCCTTATTTCAATGGAAATGAGTCCAACCCACAGACCAAGTGTAGAGTCTAGAAACCCATCATCACCCCAATGGAGATAAGGAATATCATATCTATGACTTCCTCCGATGAACACTTACTGTGTAATATAATCTCTTTATCTCACGATATCTCATAAAGCATGATTCCCAATTATGTCATAATCCTTTTGATGATTTATATATTTCTTGACCTTACTAGATGGACTTACCTTCGTGTACCATGCCCGTGTATTTATAAAGTTACCACCATCCTAGTCAACCTGGGCCTATGAGATATATCTTCCTCAACTCAGAAGCGACAAATTATATCTTGATCATTCAACCAATGTCGTACCACCAATGATGCACCCAACACAAACTACCTCACCATGATTTTAGTATCATGGTTTTCTCCATGCATCAATGTATGCGATCAAATGGAATGCACTAAAATGATCTCAAGTCAGGAGACTAATACACATATTCATAGATTGGAACAACCAATGACACATGAAACATGTGGTGTTCCTATGGGTGGGTTTATCCTCATGATCTCGCTACTAGATATCATCATGTGAAAACTTCATGGGAATAAGTCTCAATGTTTATGATCCCCTAGAAACTGATAGTTAGAAATCATATATGTGATGCCAGTATGATGTATTTGGACCATAGGACATAAATATTTAAGAATTCTATCACACTATCTCGATGTTTTCATTATTACTATGAACTTCTATAAACATTTGATACATCACAAAATCTAAGGACATTACCACATAAATAGTGGATGCTGAAATATCAATAAAATTATGGTATAAATATGCACACACACATATATATATATATATATATATATATCAAACTATATACATGTGATGGTAATCAAAAATTACTATTCAGGCTGGGTCTAGGGAAACCACTATTAAAACACTCTCACATCCACTAGAGCCAACTTTTTAACCATTATTGTTAGCTCTCACATGATAAAATCATGTTTCTATTGAGATATGGATTTATTCAGGGGCCTTCCACATTTCCACTATCTGGCTATTCTTTTATCTGTGACATTACCTCTTTTTCTAAGACTTCTCAAAACATGATATCCCCAAGTGTATACCTTTTATCATCTTTCCAAACATGAAATCTTGGCTAGTAAGAGTATCATAATTTTACATTATGATAATACTTTATTTATAAAGACAAGGGAATATATATAACCACATTTTCTTGGCATCTCTCACTCTTGGCTCCTCCCCTGGAATTTCTTTGACCCTATCACCTTGATGGTTCTTCCTCGCTCCTCCTCCTTTGGGATTCTTTATAATTTTATTCTCCTTTTTATTGTTATGGTGCTTTATTCCTTTATTTTCCTTCTTATTTCTCTGGTTCTCACTTCCATGGGTTTTCTACTACATCGAAGGTGATGTGTTGTGGAAGCCCTCATCCACCCTAATCCTATACTGGCCTCACGATTATCTTTACCTCTCCTGATCGGTGTGGGATCGGAGGTTTCAAAGAGTCATTGGGTTTTTTTGGCAGAAAATGGTTTTAAAAATACCTGTTATGACTTTGGGTTCCTCTGGGTCTCTCCCAGTTGAATTTGGAGCGGGGGTAACTATGATGTTATGGGATGTGTGGTTTGGAGGCCTTTAGTGCTCCATGCACGGAATGAGTTGATATCCTCTAGCGAAGACAGTCTCTGGTTGTTTAGAACTAAATGGTGATTCTTACTCAATGATTTTGGTGATGGTTTGTTGTGTTTTTATGCGAGTGCTTGATCTTTTTACTATTCAATCAGTGAAATGGTAAATTTGGTATTTGGTTTCACTGTTATTAATTTCTGTTGCGATGTTGGATGTTAGCATGGATGGTGATGATGAGGGTTAAGAAGATGGTGTGGATGTTGGGTACGAGGCCATGGTATGATATTTACGAGGGAACCAGCGGTCTCTAACAGTCTCTGATGATTGGTGTGGTAGTATGATGGGGATTACAATGCGTTACACATGATTATGAATGGATAGAAATAGTGGTACTTATGGTGATGACGTACATGATAGATCCTGATCTCATCAGGTATTGGGATGATTTTGAATTTTGAAATGATATCACCTGGTATTGCAGATGTTTTTGAATTTTGAAATGTGTAATGGGGATACTTTGGTTTCTGGTGCCCACTCATTCTTAACACAGATTTTGGAAATCCAATAAAAATGAATTTTTAGTTATAATAATTTACTTACTAGGTGATATTACAAGAACTAGAACAAAAATATTCATATTTTATACTATTTCTTAGCTGCCTCAGAAGATTCAACAAACTCTATATTTATAAATATGGATACCACATGCTTGAATGATATTTTCCTACTCATTACCTTATCCTAACTGTGATATTAGACCACAAAAATCCATGGAATACTTTTTTATGTCCCCTAAAAACTAGTATCATTTCCTCTCCACTTACCAAGAATATATCCTTTGTATTTTATCAAATATAGTTATATAGTTTTGATTGTTTCTCTTGCAGTTCTCCAAGTTACGAATTATATTTTACTACAAGATATTATACCTTTGAAATATAAATTCTTATATATATCATGGAATACGTTATTAATCCATCACTAAATCATATGGAATTAAAATGATCATGTCAATCTCATATGTCCTGAACATGTCTACCAGGAGAGATATATTCCGTGTGAGAGTGGTTACAATTATCTCTCGAATTTTTCCAAATTGTATTTTTCAATACAATGTCAGTATATGTATGATTAACTAGGTCTAAGAATCATTTATACCTACCTCAGTAAATCTGATTCACAATAACTTTGGTTTCTACTTTAATTCAAGCTTTATAGAGTTATTTTTATCTCAATCTTAACTAACTGTATGAATAAAAGGTTTTTTCCATATGTTAACAAACATATTTTACATGGAAAACTAGGGTGATCCCACTAACTCTCAATAGACATAGGGAAAATATTAATTCCAAATTAATATTCTATGATCTAGTTTCTTACATTAATATTAAACTAAATTTCAGTAACTTGCATCCTTATTGGAATTCAAAGATGTTAGTATACTTTGGTGGTTGGTTCGTATAGACGTTTTCCATGATTTGTAGTCTTGACATCCAATGCTCAATAAAATTTTCATATATATTATCTATGATAAGTAAAATTATAATGGATATAGGCATAACGACTTAGTGTTACCAAACTAGACCTATTGGTAACACACTTGTACCATCAATTTATAGTCTAATTTGAATACCCACTATAGTATCCAAATTAGTAAGTCTCTTGTACTGTAATAAAGGGAATCCATTATTGAATTTTAATTGGTCATATCAATATTATCTAATTTTCATATACTACTTAATTGTAGGAATTATTATTCTCACCAGATAATACATCACTAACCATTGTGAATATGACACCATCACCATGGTTTTATCCATTCTACGCAGTATGTGTATCTGGTGCATTCTTCTTGTACACCCCTTGGGGAACTTGTTCCTATACCAACTACTTGTGCATCTTTATCATTTACTAAACCCAAGTAAATATTTCTATCCTTATCTAAAATAGATATGTTCACCATTTTATAGAAATATAGTTTATAAGAATATATCTTTTCTATCATAGGTATTTCAGTAATATCCTTCGAAAACTATAGGATAATTACTATAGATGGACATTATGTTTTTCCCTGATGAAGTTTGTTTATATCTCAACCAACTCTTTTCAACTAAACACATGTTCTTATGATATAATGGATTTTCATCATTCTATAATTCATGTGATATCCATTTTTCATGATATTTGACATATGGTTATGGGATAACATCATTATTTTCGAAGCATGTCTATAAAATGGAATTATATGGAATGTGTGTGTTTTAATATTGTTTCTCTTTTTACTTACATCATGACTTTGATGTGTATAATGAAATTTTCATTTAGTAATTGATCCACACTACATTTTATTAATCAATTTTAACATGTAATATTCATCATCAATAATCCTTGTTAGCATCATATCTTTGATGTGTTTAAGTTAATGTGTGTTTAGGAATAACTCACCACAACATTATATTGTTCAATGAATGATTGGTCAATATATTCTTCAGCAGACTAGACTGAAGCATCTCATGTCATCTGACTAGGAATATATCATACATCACATTCACATTCCTTAATAACATAAAGGAATCTTATGAAGTATAATTACCATTATCTTACCCCTGTAATATTTCACGCTCTCTATACGAACTAGTTCTAAAAGCTTGGTAACTTACCTTTATTTATAATGGTCTTTGTCCAAAACTAATTACATAAGTATATAGATAGTACCTAAGGTATTTAACTTTGAAGAGTCTAAAACCATACTGGTTATATCCTTGACAACTATTTATTTTTTCTTAACAACTTATTTTCTTGCTGCAACTTTGTATATTAGTCTTACATTTTATATTCATCACGTATTTCCAACGATTCATGTATCAATGAACTATGACATGAGTATTCGATACAAAAAGCAACATTAATTTTGAAACTATTATAATTTTCCTTATTTCCAATGGATACATGAGATTAATGTTTTTTTGATAATCTAAATTTTAAGTTGGAATCAATAAACATGGAAATATAGAAGTTTTGTACTTATCTCTAATGATTTAGGAATCACCTTTTCCCAGCTTCTTGGAGAACACATCTAACTTCTAGTAATGTTTCATTACTAACTTGGTTATTGTATATAAATACACATATAAGAAATGAATATTATAATTAATACCCAATAATTAAAACTGAAACATTACTTATATTTGATGAATATGCCTGAATAAGAAGCTACTACTTTCTTCTTCAATTCAGTTCATTTCATTTAAACTTACATATATATATTTAATGATATGTGAAACAAATAACCTCATATTTAGTACCTATTTATTTGAATGACATTGTGAAGGTTCTTTTGGTGTCACTATTTCCCTCAGTCTTTTCTCCTTGTCTTTCATCTTCTTCACCATTAGAATTAAAAATTAAACTTTTTTTAAGTTATTATTTACTTGGTGAACATTACCCTGAAGGTATTGAATCATTTTATCCATATTTTTCATTTTGTAATTTAAATGAAACTAGAGTAAATATCTGAAAATTGTATGAGAAAGGGATCCCTTGAAATATCATGGTCCATCTTTCAATTTAATCACATCCACTATAAATATCACCTATTCATTTATTCGATTTTCTTTCTCCTCAAAAACTTCATAAATATGAGACAACATGTAAAATCATCCATTTCATGGTGTTATATATAAAACTACCATTATAAATTGATGATAGAATTTTAAAATATCCATCATATGCATCATACATGAGTCTCCTGTAAAAAAAATTTACACGCTCACTTCCTGAGGTGGATTAACAGGTATTGGTGATTCTGGTGCCATGAATTTATAATACTGAAGTACTTTGCAAAAGCACATGTACTACTCTAAGAAATTTTTGCTAGATAGGACATTTAATTTTTCCATTATTATTGTAGTATACTTTTGTAAATTCTTGTTATTTTCTAAAAAAATAAAATCTATCATATTGTTCTTTTACATTGATTATTGATTTAGATATTACTAATTTAATCATTAAATGTCTTCCAATATTTTATCGAATTATATGAACCATCTATACTATAATTAAAATACTCTTCCTGATTATTCTAGTGTTAAGAATCCCTCAAACCTCTCCTCATAGTGTATAATATTTGGCTACACCACTACTCGGAGAGTCTAAGGTAGGAAGTAATATGACTAATGGCATTAACTCGTCGCTCCTTGATCTGTTGAGTGGAGTCTTATCTTCTTCAAAGACTTACTTATTATTGGTCAAATCTTTGCCTTTAAAGTTGCAACAAGTTTTTTTGGATACCTTTTTAATTTAAAATTTAGTTAAGTCGACTCACCACTCTCATAAGAACTCCCTGGTAATAGGAGGCACCCTCAACATTGGCATATCGATCACCCCACGCACCCGGTTTTTCTCAAATTCAAATGATGGAAGGCATTTATGACTTACTATTTTATTTGAGGGATTTGGTATGTTAATCTCATCGAATGAAATCCTTTTATATTTAACATGCTTGTTCTATGTTTCCTCACTCCCAACATAACAATTCTTTTATATATAAAACATTTACCTCACATGTTCATTGTATCATTGCATGATATTTTATTATTATACTATGTGATCATGCATAATAAATACACAATCATAAAATAATAAACCGTGCATATGATAAAATAAATAAATAATGACATGTTCATGATCCATTAACTATTGGTTAATCCATCAAGAAAATAACGGATTAACTGAGGCCCTAAGGTAATTCCATAAGTTAATACATGACTTGAATTGTAGTGACAACGACTCTCATGTATTCCACTTGTTTGGTGTACACCCGCTCTCAACTCGAACTGTGTTGCCACAAAATCCTCAAATTTTAACAATTTATACTCATAGATAGGTGAGGGGAACTTGGGGTGTGAAATTACTTTTTTATCATTTAAATGTGGACTCATAGGCCCTTATAAAAATTAAATATTGAAGGATGATGCACATATCATCAAAATAAAATAATTATTGTATTTTATAAAACATAAATGATAAAATTAAATTAAATAAATAATAAACCAATTATGCATGGGTCGTTCTTGGCTCATTATTAGTCAACATTCAAGTATATTGCTGATGAAAAATTAAATTTGTTAAAATTTAACTCGATGGTATTTTTAAATCATTAACATGCATTAAAATAATTTTAATTAATTTTCAATATGTCCCACAACACCCAAAATAATATTATTAAATCCTAGAAAATTAAATTAAATTTTTGATATTTTTATAATTTTTCATGTCTATTTGGACCTAAAGAAGATCCTTGAAAATTAATTTTGAATTGGTGACACGTTAAAAGGGTTAGGCCGGTCGGGCCCAAAACGAATTGGTCCAGCCCGAGATGGGGTATCCATTTAAAGGACAAATTATATATATATATATATATAATGATGAAAATATTTAAATGAAAGTTTTGTCCCTTTTATATGTATAATTTAAACAATCATCCATGACAAGATTTAAACTAGATTCTATAATAAGCTTTAAATTGGATTCCATGATAAGCTTTATCTGTTTAATTAATCAAGCTTCTATGAGAAGCCATATAATGAATTAAATTTAAAGAATTATCCGTTTAATTAATCAAGCTTCCTAGTCAAGCTTGTATTTCCAACAGACTACCCCAACCGGATTCCAGTATATCAAGATACCATGCAACGAACTTACATCATTCTCCAGATAAAATCCATCACATCGATATCCATTAATTAAAACTATAATTTTTATAGAAACCTTCTTCACAAAACTCATCGATCTTCGATCGGTCATATCATGATAATAAAAACTCAGGAAAAAAAATGTCTTCAGTTGCATTGGGACTGTATCAAAACCCTATTTCCAAATAATAGAAAATTTTATTAAAATTTGAACGTTTTTTACTTTTATAATTAAACATTATCTCTGATACCAATTGAAGGAACTTGGGATGCATTGAAAGCAAGAAGGAGATGCAGTTTATTTTTTTGGGATTAGATTCATGTTAAAATGATAGAATCCACTTAACCCATCACACGAATTTTTAAAATGATTCGTGAAGTTAATTTTTATCATGAAAAATGAAATCAGTCAAAAGCATAAAAATTACCACATTCATTTGAAGTCACCGATTTGATTCCCTCACCATCGTTTTGTTATGGCTATAAGACACAAAACTAGATATCCTATAGATCCTCCAAATGTGCTCCACAATTCCTAGATCATCGATCTACATCCCCCGTGTGCTAACATAGGAAATCAAAGAGCATTATTACATCCCTTTAAATCACCTAAAGTGTTGGATTAGTGTATCCTGATCCCTTTTTGGATGATGTTGTGTTGAATGTATGCAGCCTGTAATGCGCACCAAGGCGCAACTCCACAGTGATCTTGTGGGGGTTACAGGTGGCAGTGTTCACTTGATTTGGGGGGGCCTGAGGGCCAAAGGCCCTCCGCCCAAAATTTTGGGACACTATAACAACACAGACTTTGGAGTCACTGATACTATAGCTTCATGAACATTAGGCCATTGGCATAGTATCACTTTAGACTTGGGTGGTCACGGAAATGTAGCGATACAAACATCCATCCACCTTTCACTATTGCATAGTGGACTTTCTATGCAGTTGGTTGAATAGTTTTTTTTTCTTTTCTATTATCTAATTTCAGGCTAGGGTTTCTGTTTTGTTAGAAACTCTCAAAGATCTCATTGTAATTTGTGCTCTTATATTTCATAGTGATATGTCTGCCTCTCCACGGATGTAGGGATAATTTCCAAAACCAAGTAAATAATTATATCAAAAATATTATTCTTATTGATTTTTTCCTTTATCTCTTCTATGAATCATTATTTTTCTTCGTTTCTCCCAACATTTCTGCAACAACTGGTATTAGAGGTTGAGGTTGGATGTCTCAAATTGAATAGCAGTTAGGGAAGAATGCAAGGTGATGATTGAACTCTTTGATGGAATAAACCTCATCTACCAGAAGATATTGATAAAATACTATATTTAATAGAAGAAAATAAATTGTTTTTTCTAGGTTTAAATCCAATGGACATGGAGCAGTCGAAGTGGGAGCCACTGGATTGATAGGTTCTGGGAGTTGTGTATCTTATGTTGGCCAATACCATGGTGTTCAACATCCGAGAGTAGAATACAATAATTGGCCTAATGAAATCTCTCTTAAATATGTACAATAAGACTTCAGTAGTAAATAAATTGAACTTTATGTGAGGATATTTCAATCTGATAATGGTTGAATGGAGAATTGTTACAGATGAAATAAATGAATTCAACACCATCATAGGTTAGCTGACATCGGTGGAAATTGCGCTTGGTGATGAGGTATGTGAATTAGTTTTACTATCTTAATTACTTGATAGTTTGCAAGTGACTGCAACAATTGTGATCCATTCTTCATGAAATAAAATGTTGGTTTAGAAGGATGTGCGGGA
The DNA here is from genome assembly GCA_963277665.1 of Viscum album. Classification (NCBI taxonomy): domain Eukaryota; kingdom Viridiplantae; phylum Streptophyta; class Magnoliopsida; order Santalales; family Viscaceae; genus Viscum; species Viscum album. Next base: position 1,108,464,522 of record OY728152.1, on the reverse strand, counting down.
CCTTATCCTCGATGAGGATATTCGAAGGAGAGAATCGGGAAGATTCTCTAGTTCTGCTATGGATGTTGAAGTAAGAAGAAGTATGCACAACAAGACAATCACAGAGGATGATCGAAGTCAAGTGGAAAGATCTGATACACCGAAAAGGGGACTAGACCTACCTGTTGAATTTTTAGGAAGAAAGGACACATCAAGAAATAGTGCAGAGAAAAACAAAAGGGACTCAAAACCAGTGGAGAAAACATGGAAGTTGAAGGAATCGGTGATGTGTTGCTACTAAGAGTGGATATCCATATGAAGTCTTGGATTTTTGGATCATGGGAGTCTTTCCATTCCATATCAGAGAAGGGGTTCCTAAAAAACATTGTTTCTGGAAATTTTTACAAGGTGCAACTTGTTGATGATGAACCCTTACAGATTGTGGGGAAGGGTGATGCATGAATCCAGACCAACAGTGGGAGTATCATGGTTCTTGAAAATGTGAGGTATAACCATAGCTTAAGAATAAATCTTATTTCTATTGGGGATATTGATGATGCAGGCTTCATCACCATGTTTACTGGTGGTTCGTAGAATATTACCAATGGAGCTATGGTCATAGCTTGGGGAGAAAATAATCTTACATTGTACAATATTATAAGTAAGGATGGACATGCATGAATCTGTAAATGTTAACGAGGATTCAAAATTGTGGCACCATAGGATAGGAAACTTGAATGTGAAGGGGGTGAAGGTGATTTCAACGAAAGCACTACTATCATAGTTAAAGTCAGTGGATGTTGGTCTCTGTGAAGACTGTATCTTCAAAAAATAAAAGAATGAGTCTTTTTCAAAAGTTCGCAGAACACCGAAGGCTGGAAATCGTGACCTGATGCACAAAGATGTGTGGGGGCCTCCCCCAGTACATTCCCTTAGAGGGTCACAATATTATGTGACATTTATTGATGACTAAACAAGGAAGGTATGGGTTTAATTTATAAAAATAAAATCAGATGTGTTTAAGATATTTAATAAGTGGAAGATCATGATTGAGAATGAGTTGGGATCAAAGCTAAAATGATTGAGGTATAATAATTGCAGAGAGTTTGATAGTCAGGATTTTAGAGAATTATGTTCCAATTATGGAATTCATTGGGAGAAGATTATCACAGGAACACCACATCAAAATTATGTAGCTGAAAGGCTGAATAGGACACTTAATAATGTTTCAGGAGCAGGAGGCTTCACTTGGGGTTACTCAATACCTTTTGGGATGATGTATTGAACATTGCAGCATATCTCATTAACAAGAGTCCATCTGTACAAATGGGAGAATGTTTACCCAAGGAAATTTGGTATGGAAAGGAGGTAAGAACGTAAAATTTACGAGTCTTTGGTTGTTTGGAATATGTACATGTATATGTTTATATATGGGATAATATTGATGCTAATTCAAAAATATGTTTCTTTATTGGTTATGTTGTTGAGGAGTTTGGTTGTCGATTTTGGGATGATCACAACAATATGGTCATCAAGATCTAGAATGTGGTATTTTTTGAAGGTTTCATGTATAAGGATTTCCATACAGCTAATGATGAAAATGGGAACAAAGAATCAGAGTGAAAAGAGAAGGTAGATCTTGAAGGTGTACCTAGGCATGAGACAACAAAACCAGTAGAACCTACTACTTCTGTTGAGTTGAGGATATCAAAAAGGTTGATAAGGTATATGTAGAGGTACTCACTATCCTTACATAATCTATTATTGGCTAATGGTATAGAACCATAATTCTTTGAAGAATAAATGCAGTTGATGGAGTTGATAAAGTGGTAGTTGGCCATGATGGAAGAAATTTCTTCACTACATGACAAAAATACTTGGGAGTTGATACATCTTCCACAGTGGAAAAAATAATTTCAGAAAAAATGGGTATACTAGGTCAAGGAAGAATAAGATGGTTAGAGAAGGTTCAAGGAAAGCTTGATAATTAAATGCTTTCCACAAAAGGAGGGAGTGGATTTCACAAAAAATTTCATACCTGTGGTGAAGCTTACCACATTCTTAGTGATTCTCAATATCGTATCATTATAAGACTTGTATCTTGAAAAGCATTGTGTAAACATAAAATTCCTTCAAGGATATCCATAGAAGGACATCTATAAGCAGCAACTGATGGGATATGTTGAGTCTGGGAATGAAGACCAGCTGTGAAATATTCAGAAGAGCTTGTATGGGTTAAAGGAGGCACCCAGACAGTGGAAAATGTTTTTGTATCCATTCTTGACTAAAAAAGAAAACAAACAATGTGGCATGGATTAATGTTTCTACATAAAGTATTTTGGTGATGAATATATTATATTGCTTCTATATGTATGTGGCATTCTTATTATAGGATCATTTATGAAGAGAATTGGTGAGTTGAAAGGGATGCTGGCTAAGGAGTTTGAAATGAAAGATCATGGATATGTTGACAAGATTTTGGGGAAGAAGATCAAGAGAGACCATGCGGCTAGAACCTTGATTTTACCACAGGAGGACTACATTGGAAAGGTTCTGAAAATATTCAATATGTAGGAATAAAATTCAGTCCCTATTCCCTTGGTGGGACATTTCAAAATATAAAAGGATTAATCATCGAAGATGGTAGAAGAGTTTGAGTACATGGAAAATGTTCCATACGCATAAATTGTTAGAAAGCTTATGTATTTCATGGTTTGTACTCGACCTGACATTGCTCATGTAGTTGGAGTTGTGAGAAGGTACATGGATAACCCTAGAAGGAAACATTGGGAAGCTATTAAGTGGATACTAAGGTATTTTAAAGGTAGAAAAGAGGTATCTCATTGCATTGGGAAAGGAAATTCATTGTGAGGGAATATGGATATTGACCTTTGAGATGACGTCGATAGAGGGATGAGTACCACAGGTTATGTATTTACTTGTAGATGAAAGAAAGTAATATGGATATCACAATTACATAAGGTGATGGTTTTATCCACCATTGAGGATGAAAAAAATTTTTTAACAGAATATGGGAAGGAAATGGATTTGATGAATAACTTATTGGATGAGTTTAGATGAAAGCAAGAGGAGAATGTATTATGTTGTGATAGTCATTGTGTTATACATTTTGAAAAGAAACTAGTGTTTCATGCATAGATGAAGCACATTCAGTTGAAGTATCATTTCATCAGAGGTTTGATACAGGATGTGTTGCTGACATTGTTGAAGATTTGTTTAACCAACAATCCGGCAGACATGTTGACGAATTCAATAGAAATAAAGAAATTGAGGATATCTTGTGCCTCTTTTGGTCTCCACTGATTAATGGAAGATGAGAGGAAAAATATGGGAGAGCATTATGGAGAAAAAAAAAAGTGGTATTTCATGAATTTTCATATTGAAATTGAAGTTGTGAATAGAAATCATGTCACTGGTGAGTGATGAAGAGGAGTAGCTTAGATTATGTAAGTTTTCTTAGTCAGTTGCATCGATGTAGGTCATTCTAGTAGATCATCCTCCGAGTGGGAGATTATTGGATTGGGACAACCCGATCCTTTTTTAAGAAAAATTATCCAACGCTATTATATATATCAAAATTTATAGAAGTCTAAAGGAAGGCATCATATATTTATCGCAAACAAAAGTGGGAAATAGTTCAAAAGGAAGAAAGAAAGAGTTGAAGTCTCCCTCTTCATTTACCCCTTTATTAGAAAGACCATCGGTAATATAATTGGCTTCTCAATTAGTGTGAGTGAAAATGTAGTTAATATCAAAGAGATTTCCCATTAAATTAACCATTTTTCTTTTAGACTCTATGAGAGGTGAGACTTTCCCATTTTTATCTATTCAACAATGGTAATAGAGTCACACTCAAACAAAAAATTATTCCAATTTCGTTGACAACAAAGGTCAAATGTTTTGATAATTCCCATCATCTCTGCCTCAAGAGTAGTGATATTACCTCAATATCCATGAAAATACTCCACTACATCACCGTTTTGGTTTATGTAAACAAGGATATATCCTTATGGTCTTGGATTTCCCCATGAGGCACCGTCTGTGTTACATTTCAACCATCCCACGAAAGGATGTATCTAGAAGACCTATAAAATTCCCCATGTATGGAGGATGTTACCCAGTATATTCATATTTCTCATTGTAATTAGATCCCTTACTGAGTGAGAGTAGGTTTTAGCATGCAGCAGGTTCATGTTCTGGACAACTGCAATGACAGCACTGATAGCATGTCATGGTTTTAACATCTTCTAGTAGTGAACTGCCTTGTTTTGTACATGCCAAAGTATGTGAAAGACCTCTACCCATGCAACTCTAAATACGGTAGTGAGTTTCTTTGAGAACTGGATGTCTAGAATATCAAGAATAAATTTATGAACAGATCCAGCTTGAGGATAATGAACATAAAAAATATCAAAAACATCCCTCCATAAAGATGAATCAGTATTGAAACTCAAGAAAAGGTTATTGATATCATCACGATGTCGATGGAATAAGGAATATTTAGGATAAATAGAATTAACAACACATTGATGATTTTCATCCACAATAATTTTATTGAGAGAGATCCACTAGAGTAAGGTAAACATGGATGGAAGCATCCATTATTTTTTAAAGCACTAATACATTTGTAGTATCCTTATAAGAGATTATTATAGAATTCTTTGGATTCAATCTATCCATTTTTATATTTCTTACATATGATCATATCCTCCTGGTTGTTGAAATCATGGCTTTAAATATAGGAGACAACTTCATCTGGTAGCATATCCATGTTTTCCAGATGCTCCTTAATCGAGTTTTTATAATTGATATTGAAATCCACAGGGCAGACCCTGTCTACCAAAGGCTCTCCAATCCATCTAGAATGCCAAAATTTATGTTTTTATTTCATACTAACAAGATAGTGAGACTGGTCATAGATTGTTTGTAAAAAAATTCTTAGCCCTATCCTAATGGATGATTCAATATAGAAAAGCTTTACTAAAATGAGCCATGTAAGGAATTTAGATCTAATAAATTCTAGTGAAGCATATTTTTTATTGAATAATAATCACACAAATTGATCTTATCATGATTGATTGCAAAGCTCGATGTTTTTTATGCCAATACCTCTCAAGGCATATGGAATACAATATTGCTTATAAGGAGTAGAGATGACTTTCCATTCCATTATTTTTACACTCTAAACAAAGTTTCTCATCATAGAATTAAATATTTTGATGACATATGAAAGCCATAGGTAAACCATGAAAGAATACACAAGATTTAAAAACACCACATGCTTGATAAGGAAAATTATTCCTACCATTTAATTATATTTACCCTTCCATGATGCAACAGTTATTCTAATTTGTATAAAGGCACTTGCAAAGTAAGAGGCATATAGTCCACCCCAAAACATGGGAACTCCAAGGTAAATGAATGGGTTGGATCCTTCCATTATTCCCATATCACTAATAATATTACTCTTTCTTGAAGTGTGGGGGGGGTATTCCTTCCAAAATAAATAAATGATTTGTTCCAGCTAACTTCTTATCCTAAGACATCTTCATTTTGTTTTAAATAATTCTTGATGTTGGTGATATTCCTCATGTTTCCCTGAGTAAAGATGTTGATATCATCAGAAATAAATAAATGGGAGGGGTAGAGATACCTCTAGTCACTCAGATGAGTTCCAATTCACCCTTTCTCACTATGTGAATAAAAAGACAGCTTAGGTAATCCTTTGCAATGGAAAATATGATAACTGAGAAAGGATCACCTCATCTCACTCCCCTGGAGAATTTAAAGTATCATTTTGGGGACCTATTAATAAGAATGGATATCTGAGTAGAGCATAGAAGATAAATTATCTAGTGAATGAACCATGTACTGAATCCAATGCTTTGAAGAACATTGCTTATGAAGTCCTAGTCCACTGTGTTAATGGATTTTTTTATGTCGGTTTTGAGAGAAATGTTTCCACCACTGTTGGATTTTCAGAGGTGATTAATACACTATGAAGTAGTGAGAAAACAATATTGAATACTTCGTCCCTTCACAAACCTAATCTAGTTCAAGGATATAATTCTATTTGACACCCACGCACGTCTATTGGAACGAAATTTTTTAATGACCCTATGAATCATATTAATAAGAGAAATAGGCATGAATTGACTAATATCATTGGAATTATCCACTTTTGGAATAAGGCTAATAAAATGAACATTGAATCCCGGGGTAAAGGACCCCATTTGAAAAAATGTTTGACATGCTTTCACACATCATTCTGAATAGCCTCCTAATAAGTTTCGAAGAAATAGTTTTTGAACCCATGAAGACTAAGAGAACTATCATTCTTAAGACCAAAAATTGTGTCCTTGATATTAGTATCCAAGGGAGTAGATGTGGGAAGGGATTTTTCCTCCTCAGATATTAACTTGGGCATAATATTTTCATTTAGAACTTCCTCCGTAAATGGCCCATTAAAATGATACTATTAAAAGGAGACAATGTGGTTGGGTCCCATATTAGAGATGATAAATGGGTCTACATTCACGTTTAACCCTTCATAGAACATTGAAAAACATGGTATTTTGGTCCCCATATACAAGCCACATCACTCTGTAAATATCCTTCTTGATATTGTCATTGTGCTGAATAAGATTGTGGAGCCTAGAATCCATCTCAGCTTCCTAGGTAGAATCACCAAAGAAGTTTCTCTTTGGGCTTGATTCCTGAAGGTCGTGCAAGGGGAATTAATGGGACTCAATATCTTCATCAAGAGATCTAAACTTGAATTTTCCCCATTCCATTAGTCTAGAATTTAGAATCAGGAATTTGGATAAGAAAACCAATTGGTTGCCATTACGGAAATCCAAGGACCAAGAGTCCTGAATAATTTTGGAGAATTCAGGGAGAGTAGTCCATGCATTGTTAAATGTAAAAGGAAGGGGTGGCCACATCGCATTGTCAAGAATTCTCCTGGATAGGGTGGTGATCGGAGTTGTGCCTTTCCAAAGTAATACATGACACCGACCTCCCACTTCCATGTAAGGAATCATTGACAAAAGCCCTATCAATTTTTCTTTCCCACATTCCATTTAAGATTCTCCTATTCCTTGTGAACCTAACCCCAATTATATTGATTTCATGAATTCTTACATCGTCAATACATTCTCTAAAATATTTGATAGAGATGGAGCTAATGGTTTCTCCATGTTTTTCATCCAGTTGAAGAATGAAATTTAATTCACCTATGATAGTCCAAGGATCCACAATAACACTATATAGGCACTTATTTTCAAACCATAATTGTATCCAATCAATATATCTATTAAAGGATTACACAATTGAGAAATACATCTTCCAATCAGCAATCTCAAAACTATAGGTGATGGGTTGATGGTCCTCCTGGATAAAAATAGGATTGTTAATGTTGTTGTGAATAAGAAGCCATATCTTGTCATGGGAGTAAGAATCATGGGTTGTTCCTAGTGATGAATACCCTCGGTACTTGAATAAAGATCCTTGGTTTGAAGAAATAGTTTTTGCATCAGATATTACTATAATTTCAAGTTTATACCTACCTAAAAGGACCCTAAGTGAACTTGATGTGCCAAGTTTGGCTATTCCTTGGTAGTTCTAAAATAGAATCTTCATTAGGATATTTCTTTGGGTGAATTACCCCTTTATTCTTCTCCATATGCCTTTTTGACTTTTAGTTAGGTTCTTCCTTGTTGGAGAACGATTTGGATCCTTTATAGAACTCTTCAAAAAATAATTTGTGAAGAGGTAGGTGATTCCGATGGAAAAGGTCACTTAGAAGAAGAGTCTTTAGTGGAGGTAACCCTTACATCTTCCATGTGAACCAGAGAAACCCATTTCATAGAGAGAGGTTCACTTGCATAAAAATCTACAGTATCCCCCTTCACAGAGTGGTTAAAAGTTGCATCCTACATTTCAAGAACAACATCCCCCTTCATAGGAGTGGTGATGCCAACATCTTGTATATTTTCCATATTAGCCTTTATCTCATAAGGAAGGTTTCAATGATGACCCATAGGAGTATAAAGATTTTCATCAAGTTTAATAGAAAAAACTAGGTCATCATATATAACATCAAGTAGAAATTCCTCAGCCTCAGTAGAAAAGGCAGTGGAGAGGACATAATTTCATAAAGAGTTGATGATAGAATTCTCATGTGATTTTCTTTGTCCATCGTCCATAGATTGTTAAATTGGAATCCATATATTTTCCATCTCTCCTTCCTCAACCAGAGCATCCCATGGGGTGTTTTTTGTGACATGATTATTGATCCTTATTCCATTCAATGGATCAGGGGGTTCCCTCCCTCTAGTGGAAGCCTAATTATCCCTCCTTCCTGTTTCAACATTCTTATAGGATGATGTAATAGTATATGGATTGACAATATTTTCAACCATATGAAAATTTTAGAGGATGTGACCAACCATATTTTAGTGATCACAGAATTTGGTAAGGTTATAAAATTCATAACTGATCTCCAATTGGTTCTCACTTGTAGCTAGGGAAATATTTTTTTTTGGGAGGCACTTCCATATTAGTCTCAATGAGGACCCTGGAATACATTCCAAGATCTCCATTAAGGGTTCACTGGTCAATCTTTAAAGGGTTGTCAATTTCTGATGCTAGATCATTTAGTATTTTGGGGTTCTAGTCAACCCATGGTGGGCCATGAATTCTAGTCCAAAATTGGAAAAAGGAGTCGTGCTATGAGAAAGTATTAAAATTGGGGTCCCAATCAGAGATCCGGAAGAACCCTAGTTTATGGTTTAAGTTTCCAATTCTATAGACTACACCGAGGTCCTCTTGCGTTTCCAATATAACATGGAACAAACCCTTACCAATCAGTATAAGCCTTCATCTCATGAAGCTCCAGCAGTGGGATACTCTATCCTCCAAATCCGCATAAGACCAGGGCTTAAACCCATTTCTGTAAGAGATAAGACCTATAACAGAAAATTTACATAGCTCTATTCATTACATTATCACTACCGGATCTGCAGCTACAATGATCGAACCATCCTCTGAATGCTTGATCTCTGCCGATGAACCAAAAAAATTGCCGAGTCCAGAAAGGAATTCCGCAAATGTGAAATCATTCTAATAAAGAGAGGAAGTGCCAAAGACCACATAAGAAAAATTTTGGAAAGTGGTTAGTGGCCTTTCTCAATCTGGATTGAATGATTCCATTCCTTGTAAATATCTTAAAATCATGGTTCCTCATCATCAATTTGAAGGAATAAACCTCTTGCAATGGTACATTTCCCCTGTTACCCCCAACGTACTCACTCATGGAGTTACATCACAGTGCGTAGTATGGACCCTAGACATTGGACCCAACACCATCCACATAGAATCTCCTGACCCTCTGTGGATGGTTTTGGGTTGAATTTATGTGGCACATACTGCACACTGGGCAATAACTCCATGGTGAGCTCATTGGAGATTTCAGGGGCAACATGCCCTAGCTTTGGGGGTCTTGGGGCTGAAGGTCCCTGGACATTTTTTGGGGAATTGAAACATCTATGACCAATGGTAGACAAGCTTACCTGCCGACACCGATAGGGAATTATAGTAATATGGGCTTTGGAACGACTACTGTATCATGTAAGAATTTGGAGACACCAGTACTATAACATCGTGGAATTCCAATTGTCGGCACTATAGCACTTTAAAATTGGGTGGCCACAACACTGTGGCGATGTAGACTTCCCACCGTTTTTCACTACAGAATAGCATAATTTCTTTGTAGGTGGTGTGATAGTGGTTTATCCTCCCTATTATCCCATTTTATGTGAGGGTTTCTATGTTGTTACAAACTTTGAGAGATCTCCTTGTAATTTATGCACCTGGATTTCATAGAGATATTTCTAACTCTCTGTGGACATAGGGATCATTTCTTGAACTACATAAATCTTTCTTTAGAAGATATTATTCTTTTTTCACTTTTACCCTTTTTTGAATCATTTTTTTATCTTCATTTCTCCAGATTCTTCTATAGCATGAAGAATGCGGACTCGATCGGGAGAGCAGGGTCGAGCTGACCTTGCCTTTCTTTAGGAATCTCTCTCTAAGATCCTGAGAGGAGAGTAGAGGATAACTTATCTCACTAAATTCATGAAAATGATGGTTCTTAGAATTCAAGGGACTAAAATGAGCTTTTATACATAGAATTTACTTTCCAAAATTTCACTTTGGTCCTTGGAAAGTAAAAACATTCATTTTTTACCTTCGTGCACATGTACGAAATAATAAACTTTTCATAAATGTCACAAATATTTTCCCACATACTTTTAACACTATAAAATGTTTTGTGATAAAATAAGAATCAATAAATCAACCCATAAGCTCTCCAAATAATTTAACAAACCATTAACATCCAATGTTCGTTTGAAAAATTATATTCTTCTCGTATTCACATTTATGATCAAACAACTTGTGAATACCCTGAGAAATAACTTCAATCCTAATTATTATAAATGTCAATAATATAATTGAATTGGTTTTATTTTTGATCAGTTAAACTCAGACATTCACCATCCCCCACATGTGGAGCACACTTCATTTTAAACTCTTATTCATTAGAATAGGTGGAACTTGTGGATACACTTACTGTGTGAACCTCTAGGTCCTTATCTCAATTGAAGTTATTCCAACCCACAGACTAAGAGTAGAGTCTAGCAACCCATCATATCCCCTAAGTAGATAAGGAATGTCATAGCTATGACTTCCTCTTACAAACACTTACTGTGTTAAATAATATTTTTTTCTCATGATATCACATAAAGTAGTATGAACACTAGTGTCATCATCCTTTTGATGCTTTATATATTTTGTGACCTTACTAGATGAACTTACTTTAGTGTATCATAGCCATGGATTTATGATGGTACCACCATCCTGGTTAACCTGGTCCCATGAGATATCTCTTCCTCAACCTGGAAACGACAAATTCTATCTTGATCATTCAACCAATGTCACACCAACAATGAAGAACCAACACAAAATACATATCCACAATTTCTTTTTCATGGTTTTCATATTGCATCAATGTACATGATCATATTACATTCACTAATAATGATCTCAAGTCTAGAGACCAATACAGATGTTCATAGATAGGAACAACCAATGACACCTGAAACATGTGGTGTTCCTATTGGTGGGTTTGTCTTCATTATCTCATTACTATAGATCACCAAGTGAAAAAATAATGAGAATAAGTATCAATGCTTATGATCTCCCAACACTTGATAGTTATACATAATACGTGTTCTATCAGTATGATATATCCAGACCATATGAAATATATATTTATGATTACTGTCATAGTATTTCGGGGCTCTCATTATAGATGGGAACTGCTATAACCTTTTTATTTGACACATAATCTACGGACATTACCAAATAAATAGTGTATGTAGAAATATCAACACTATTATGGTAATAATAAACATGTGTATTTATCAAACTATATACATGTAATGGTAATCAAAAGTACTGTTCAAATTAGGTCTAGGGCACCCACTATTACAACATTAACTCATGCATATGATGTCATGTTTTATGTTGGTCCCACATTCTCATGATGCTTGGATACATCGATACCATATTATTTATTACATAATTCCATGTGATTATATATATGATCCTCCTCTTTTACAATATCATGTAATGGATCTTGGCTCATATGTTATACTTTATGATCATGTCTATTCCCTTATTAGGAATTATAGCACACCCATTTCTTTATGTATAACCCCTTTATATCCTATGAAGTAATAGATCATCAAGGATATATAGGATAAAATTATGAGGATTATAATAAATATGTTGTGTATTATTTTTAAGTTGTTGTATTATGTATATCATCTCCCAAAGATACTATATCTCTAGATTTCTAGGTTGTGTTTTAAAGAGTTTTTTATTAAAAAATCATGTAATCAATTCTGTGCATGACTCGAGTTTCTATAACCATGATCTTGGTGACTCATCTTGGTAAATAGTAGTAACACCAATATATTTTAGAATACCAGGGACATTTCCTTTTCTATATTACATCTATTTTCTGAAACCACGATGCATATTTCAGAACATGGTTTCATACACCACAAGATTGTGTTTGGATACATTTAAAAAACTCCCCTAACTTCCTCTAAATTTCATGAAACACTTTCAATTATTTATAAATGTTAATATGGGACGTTTATTCATCATTTTCCCACCTTTTTTAGTAAATAGAAACCAAAAAATACCAAAATATTTTAATACATTCTATCCCTTGACAATTGAATTATTATAATAAATTCATGGAAAATTTCATAAAATAAAAGAACAGTTGGATGTGGCTTGGATCCATCATAAATTGGTGAAAAAATATGGAAATACCATATAGGCCTCAAGTTTGGGAATACACATGCGTGTATGAAATCATGACTACCTTGATAACACCGAAGATACCACTGATTTGGAAAACCCTTTAAAACTCTTCAAAACCCTTACCAGACCATATGAAATTCACAAGTGGATAAGAGATGTGAAATATCATTTTATTTCTCCTCATGATTCAAATCAGTGCATTATTCTTTAACATGTCTCAACTACAAGGATATGTGTTGGATCCTTGTGATGGCATGGGAGGATGTCGAGGTGCAGAGTGATTTATATTTTATCAATCAACCAAAATTGATCCTGAACTATAAGGAAAAATGTAACGACCCAAATATTAATTAATGGAAATACCTCTTAATCTAATTAAATTTCTCTTTATGTAAAAACGTTTATATAAAATTTCAACTTCTATGGTTTTATGTTAATATTTGTGATCATTTCTAATATAGACATTGAACAGTGATCACATGATTAGTATAAATTTAGGGATTTAACAAATCCAATTTACTCAGACAAAGGAAGTGATGGACTCATCCAGTAGATGTTCCCTATAAGAAGCCCATTGGTTGGAGCTCGGAAAAGAGGCAGAATCATTGGGATTATCTCTTGACCAAGCCCATGCCAAGATTCATCATGTCATGCTCGAACGGAACCGTCTATGGGAGAAGTGGAAGTTGATATATATCACCAAGCATGCAATGCTATCCGAGACACCCCAAGAGTCTGTCACCATAGCACACCTTACCCTTAGGTATTATGCGGCTATTTTAAGGGGTTATGTAAAAAATCTCTAGTATTATGGTTATGTACATTATTTTTATATAATAATGAATACACTTTCATTTTATTATTGTTACCTAGTAAATAGTTTTAATGCTCAAATAGTATATTTAGTTAAAGTTCAACTATGAAATATATTTTGATGAATTAATGGATTTTTAAATTAAATAAAATTTTAATAAAATATATTTATTATTAAATAAATTTTTATTAAATATAAATGATTGTATAATTTTATGAATGCAGTATTAATTTTTATTAAGGATTGAAATCTTTTTTTGTAAAAACCAGTGAATTTTCAATAAATGTCGGTTTTTATTTTAAAAATGAAAATTAAAATATTTAGAAAATTATCTAGATAAATTAAATATTATTTCTGAATCAGGACATCAAAATTATCCAATGGTGAATTTTTCATTATTTTCTGAGACAGTCAAATTTTTGTGTGAAAATTATTAACCATTTAAATATATAATGTGTTTTATGACATCATAATGACAAAATAGTGATGTAATAAAATACTATAATCTTTATGTTCGGAAAATATATGTTTTACCATTAAAATAATGTGATTTTGGGTTTGTTTGACTTATTTTACAAAGCATTAATGGCCCCTTCAAAACTTATTAAAAATATTGTCTTTTTAAATTTTTTTCCTTGGGAGTGTGACTCACCTACACATAAGAAACCCCATTATTTTAAGAATTTCGTACTCTGGATATATAAAATATTTTCTTCCACTTCCCTTTTCCAAAAATCATGGTCAAAAACCGTGGTATTGTTTGCGGTTTGGATTAGTTTAATTTGAGGTGTCCCAATCCTATATAATAAAGAATTCTCTCACCTTTCCTATATAAACCCACCCAAGATCCCACTTCCTCCTCACTAAAATCCTTTTCAGTTCGTCCATCCTCTACCCAACTCTCTCTAAAATCCGTCCATGGTGCCCCAAGCTCCCAATAATACTCTTTTAAGCCTCTCTCAAGCCTTTGGAAGCACACATCCAAGTAAGGGTTTTTTCTTCCTTTCTCATTTTTGTCCAATTTTCTTAATGTTGTTATTCCCTTTTAATTTCAATTATAATTGTTGGTGTATGGTTTTTCACCTCCACCATACTTCCCTCTTTATGTTTGAATGATGTGATACCCCGTTCTCTGTCAATAAATGCCTCCCATGTACACCTGTTACTATGCTGAAATTTAGAAAGGAATTTCTCTCTCCTCTTTTACATTCAATCAATTATTTTGTTTCATTACTCTAAATTCCATTATAATTGTTGTCAAATGTAACTATATGACCCCCTTACTTTCCATTTCATGTAAATATGATGAGAAACTACTTTCTCTCTCATAAAGCATTTTTATGAATTCTTACGTCATGTCGTTGTGCTACCGAAATTGCACCGATTTTCCAAGCCAATGTCATTGTGTATTGAATACCATGCAAATTTCTCTATCAAGGGTATTCACCTTTATGAAAATTTAATTATTGATTATAAAGTTTAATGTATTAATAACACATTCCTTTATCATGGAATAAATTATTGGGTTTTATGAATCCCTGTTATATGATCCATGTGGCACACTTATGCATGAAATGAAATATTTAAGAAGGGTGCACCCTTATAGTGCTTCAATGCATTTGGTAAATTATGGTATCATGATATTTCATGTTCAATGGGTGTTTACTAATGCTAATTTAAGTGAAAAAAGGTTTTACTCTTGCTTCATATTCAATTAGGATTTACTCATTCTCTATGTGCAATGATCCGTGGCTCATGCTAATTCCATGTTAAGTGTTATTGACACATTTTCATGTTACAATTATCATGATTTATCTTGCATTTATGTTTATGCTTCTCTTGTGCTATAATGATATGTCTATTTTATAACATGTATTTTATTCCCCATGTTACTCCATGTTTATTCCCTTACTAGGCTTTATAGCTCACCCTTTTCTTATGCATGTCCTCAGGTTATCCCATGAAATGATAAGTACAAGGGAATGTAGAGGTCATGTAAAGGAAGTTTTAAATAAAGATGTTGTATTTCAGGTTTTAAGTTTTTATGTAATTATCCTAATCACAAATAACACTATACCTCTCAATATTATATGTTGTATCAAGTAATGTTTATGTAATTAATTATGCTTAATTTTGTAATAAATGATCAGGGTTGTCATAAAAAATTTGAGTAAAATAAATTTATCTTATTTGATTTTTTTGGAAACAAATAATGGTGTAGGAAGAGACATGTTCTCACAAAGGTTAAATAAGATGATAAAGGATTGAATATTTTATATATGGTGTTTTATAATTATGTTTGGACTTCTTACTCATGTCCTCATTAAAAGACTCTTCCTTATCATCAATATTTATTGCATTACCCCTTATGTGACCCTAACTCGATGCCCATCTAGGAACTAGAACCGAGTTGGGTGTATCATAGTAGAAACATTATCCAGAGGATGAACCTCGATGCTTTCATTACACTTGACCAGCACCTCCCAATTTCCCTGTTCTAGGCTTGGTATGGAATAAAACTTAATCAGTTCAGGAGAGGTTTATCCAATAGACATGTTCCCTTAATCCACTTTTGAAGACTTATCATGTTCAAACTACATCAGTGATAAACCAACAGCCATCATAGGGTTGATCCAAGATAGAATCCCCTTTGGGGGTTTATGTTTGATGATATATTTCCATATAATTTCCTTGAAAAAATAAATTATTGAAATAAGAAATTTGAGACTCAAAAACAATGGGTTACTTGAATTAGTACATGTAACACCCTAAGATTTTAAAATTTATGCCTCGTTAATAAATTTTATGTGTTCAATAACATGAGATGACCACAATACTAAACGTAATTGAATATTGATTTTTTAAAATATAAAATGAAATATTACAAGAAAATTAAAATAAACAAAATTGGTAAAATCAATTAAGTATTTAAAATAAGTTATTCTTTAATTATTATTGGTTAAACACAAATATTTTTTTACAAGCATTGTTTTATTATATATTTTTTATTTAATAGTTAATTTATTTTAATTAAAATATTAAACATATGTAAAATTATTTTTTAAACTATTATAAAAATGAATATTCAATCATGCATTGATTATAAAATAGTTAAAAATAAAGATAAAATCTTTTAAAGGTAAAAAAGAGTTATTTTTTGGAAAACCGTTTTTTATTGTGAAATGTATTTTAGCATAATAAATTAAATTAATAAATATTTATGAAAGAGTTTAATGAAAATTATAGATAATATATTAAAACAGGAAAATTAATATTCAATAGATGGTTGTTACTCGGCAAGAAATGAGAATAAAATCATTTTTATGATTAAAAAATAATTCTTTATAAAAATGGGTTTTATGCATTTTGTGCACAGATATAAGAATTAATTTATACCACCTAATGTAATTGAATCACATAAAATGGATTCCAAATTTGGATTCAGAATAATTAAAATTATTTAATAATTTAAAATTTATTATTTCCATATTGAATAGTTGTCATGGTAAAAATTTTGTTTTCGCGGTAAGGGTTAAAGGGAGTTAACCTAAGAGATAAGGCCAGAAATATCTCTAAAATATGTCTATGTTTGATTAGTTGAGTGTATTGGGACCTTAAATTATCATATCATCAAAATTATCTATTTTTGTGTCACTTTCTAATTAAAATTACTTTATATTATTTTAAAGTTAAGGGTATTTACAAGGGTGTCACTCTCTTCACTTATAAAAAGCATCTCCTCTTCTCACTTATTCACACCACTTAATCCCCTTATCTCAACCAAGATCTAACCTAATACATTCCAAAAGAACTTAGTCATGATTTAGAGGTTCTTGTCTTCCCAAAAGACTCATCCCAGAATCCTTAAGGTGTTTTTCAAAGGAGATTATCCAAGGAAGATGTATATGTTCTTACAAACCTTTTTCAAGTATATTTCTTGTTAAACCTCCTCTAAATATTTCATATCTATCATAACATATTGATATAGGTATATTTATTATACTAAATAAATTTATGTTAGTTTTTCCACCATTTTCTATCCTCTATTCATCTAATGGAATAAAAATATCGCTCATGCGTACATATGGACTACCACCTCCATATAATGATGTATTTTATTTTTCATCACCAACTCTCAAGGATGATAATTTGGATGAAATTAATGGATATAAATTATATTTATAAAAATTTTATTACTATATAATGATAAATTATTATTTATCTTCCATTATTTCCATTCAATGAAAAATGAATGTATCACTCATAAATACATGCAGACTACCACCTCCACGAAGTGATGTAATTTATTTTTCATCGTCACCTAACATGGATGGTTCTAAAAGTATATATAATGAATAAATATGATAATTGTGACATTATTTATATTCTATATATGATGAAACCATGACCAAGGTTCAAGCACTGGAACCATTAAACCAAAACATATGTGAAAAACAAAACAATTTACACATGAATACTGATTTTAATGAAGAATTGTTAATAAATAAGTAATTTGAAATTATAAGAGAATGATATATCATAAGATGAGTATGAATATTATTTTTTATGGATTTATAATAAATATAAATATATTATATAAGAGGTTTGAATACGTAAAATGGAAGTCAAGTCTTGTGGTAAGGGTTTCCTCATCTCGATTTCTCTTCATTGAGATATGTTCTATATTCACGACCTTCATTCTTTTTTGTGGTGTATATACTATCCATGAATTTATTTTGTGCTTATTTTTATGAAAATATTTTATATTTACAAATCCATCTAAATTTATCCCTTTCATGAGGTTTTGATTAAAACAGTACCAAATTTTTAGGGGTTTATGTTTCGATCTAACTTTCAATCGAGATTGTTTATGCATAAATTCCTATTAGAGGGATTATATGCTCTTTACCTTCTAATACACATTAATTTTCATCTATTATGGTTATATCAAATATTTTCAAGTATTAAAATCATTTTTCTTCTATTTGGTACTCATAAATATTGAAATAATGTTTTAAGAAAAAAAACAACCTTATTTCACTTTTTTTGTGTGCGTAGTATAGGCCATAAGAATTCGACCAAAATATCATCCAAAATGGATCGGTCTACAAAAATACAACACATTAATCACTTCATATTGTCTTTTCCTTACTTTTTTCTAATGTATCCTTTTTTTTGGTAATCTCTCATTTGATATGCATCCAGGGTCTCATGTTATTTCTGCAGGTTAGACTCCATGGTGTCTAGAATGAGAGTGGTGACTGACTTAGAATATTTTTCATTCTTATCATTGGAATATAAATATACTGGTTGATATCCTAAAATAGTAAGATTCATAGGAAGGGTTTATTCCAACATGTTGCATTTTTCTTCTTATTTAAGAATAATTCTCAAATTTCAATACCCGTTTAGAAGATTATTATCGTTTAGATTCTCTTTATCCACGATTGATCTCAAATTTTTTTGATGATGTTGATGTAATTATCTACAAAAAAAGTATTTATTAGATGAGTAACAAGTTTTATAACCATTTAATAAGGAATTATACTAAATATTATCTCACTAAAAAGAAAACCCATTTTAAAATTCATCATACCCATTAGTTGGACATGATCAATATTTCACTAAGTAATTGACTATGCTTTGAAGTGAAACTTTCCGCTTAGTTAATTAGGTAGGAAATCATCTCAATCATATCATATATGACTTTTGGATAATTGAGTGGGTAAATATTTACCCAATCCATCATATGGATAAAACTCAAATATATTCTTCTAGTATTTCAACCCTTAATGTTTTCTAGCTAAGTGTAACTCAAATCAAATTTAAAAAACATGATAACACAAGACAGTCTCGAGGCACCCCACTTTAGCGTGAAAATGCCCAATGGGGTAATCTAGAGTCTCTTTTTTCTTGCCTTACACAGGATAATACATGGTCACCCCTCTTTGGAAGGAAACTGCCCAGTTGAATGATCGTTGTCTTGACACATATTTCTTCGAAAGAAATCTAGAATTGGTATTTTAAAATGGGATTTAATTTCACCATCTTATCTCAAGATATTACCTTTTGTATGAATACATCAGGTATTTTATTTGGGAATCTTATTATATCCGTTGAACCAATATGTTACCATACTAATGTGATACTCTTTACATAATCCACAAGTTTGTGTTACTCACCAAAATATAGAAGTTAAGTATGTTCAAACAAATATGAATGCATCATACGCATAAGGTAAAAAAATCATCTTTTAAAAGTAGAGTAATATTAAATTAACAATCTCCAAATGAGTAATCATGGAGAAGATATATAGAAAACCTCATTCACCTTCCTTGATAAGCCATAGGCCTTCCGGTATGTAGGTAGTCTGACCTCAAGTCCCTCCCCCCGATGAGACTTTACTCAAGAGAAAATTCAATTCATAACAATTATAATACCTACTATTCATAAACTATATGAAAAAAAATACCTTCAGGCTCCTAACCTAGATTTCAAAATGAGGTCAAGGTAGATAAAATCATTATTCATTAACATACCTAGCATGTAACTACTTAGATTAATGTATGATAATATCTAGAAGCAGTTTAACATATTAAACTTAAGCATACATTTTCATAATATAAACAATTTATATAAATGAATAAAATAGGGAATTCATTTTTAAATAAATGAACAATTAATGTATTTAAAACATGAGAACCATTTAAAAATAAAGAAAATAATAAATTGTAAACATTCCATAAATATGAACATAAATCAAACAAGAACCATTTTATAATTATGGTCATCATTGTGGAATTTCCATAAATATGAACATAAACATTTTATATTCATTCCAATATGAAATCCTCTATATTCTTCATTATATTGTATTTTTAACTTTAGATATATGATATTTTATTAATTATAAATGATTTATAATCCAATTTCTATTATGTAAACATTTTATATGATCAAATATCATATACATAACATTATTTAAACATTGATCACATCAATCATCAAAAACCTTTTTATGTGGTTTAAATAATATCCAAATAAAGCTCCTTTAATTTGAACATTTCAAATTAATTAATTATAAATAATTTAAAATATAATCATTTTATATTTTGGCCATATTTAATAATTTAAAAATACTTTATAAATTATTCTTCTGGTTTATAAATAAACCTTTTTTATTTCTAGACCATTATACATGCCATATAATTTTATTTAAAAGGTATTTTAAATATTAACATTTAATATTT
Source organism: Viscum album (assembly GCA_963277665.1). Lineage (NCBI taxonomy): Eukaryota > Viridiplantae > Streptophyta > Magnoliopsida > Santalales > Viscaceae > Viscum > Viscum album. The sequence continues at coordinate 1,108,444,056 of OY728152.1, read as the reverse complement.
AAGGAATATTTAATAATTATTATTTCATAAACATTTGTTAATTAATTATAAAATTTTTTATAATTAATTAATTAATTAAAATTTTCTTAATTAATAAATATACCCCAAATAAATTTCATTATAATTTATAAAAAAATTATAAATTATAAGGAATCTTTATAAAACAAAAAAAATTAAATTTTTCATTACCCTTTTGCAGTAATGGTTACCTGTGTAAGGGTAAATCCTACTACCCTTACATCACCCAACAACATAAAGGTAATGTGATTCTCTCCTTTACAAAGACCAATTTCTTAAAGGTAACACGAAACATACCTTTACATAGCTCAACAGCAAAAAGGAGATACATAGGTTACCTTTACGTATCCCAGTTGCATAAGGGTAGCATCATTATTACCTTTACACAGCCCAACTACATAAATGTAACAAATCTTCCAAAAAAATCCAAAAATGATGATTTTTTTCATTTTTCTCCTTTCATGCTATTTTTTACAAATTTAACACCTGGGATGGCTTTGATACCATTGTTGATATTTAAGAAAATCTAAAAACGATTATTAGATTAGCTTATTTTATATGTTTTCTGAAAAAAAAAAATGTATAGGATAAAAAAATTTAAAAAAGTGTATTAAAAGCGGCAGGGCTGCTACTGGCTTTTGGTTTAGTCGAACGGTGGCAACGCGCCTACCGCATCCCCCCCCCCCCCGCCACTTCCAACTTTTCCTAGATTGATGACATGGAGAAGGAAATGGGAGGTTATCACCTTTCCTCTAAAGATAAAGAAAAATCCCCCCCCCCCCCACCTCCTTTACCTTAACACCCTATAAAAGGGAACCCCCCCCCCATTTCTCCTCACATCCAATTTCACTCATCACTCTATATTCCACAACTTCTCACTCTATAAAATGTTTTTTTCATGTGTGGTGGATCTGGTGGTCTAAATAAAGTCCTAGATTTTTGTGAAGCATCATTTAGATATGTTTTTTATTTAATTTGAACTTAGTTATTTTTTTAATTGAATTATTTTAGTCATTTATAAATATTTCATTTATTAGGCAGTTTATTTATTTCTAACTATTTAATTTATTAAATAGTTTATTTTGCTATATTTTTTTTGAAATAATAGTAATAATTAGTAATGATTTAGTATAGATTAACTAATGAATAACAAAGGATTGAACGTTCTAAAATTTTGGTTGCTTAAAAATTATGTGGTTATCTAAGAAATAAAAGCATTTTCTGGATACAAACAAATGGATGTGGCTCTGGCACAGATGTACCTAGGAGTTACAACTCTGATAACGTGTTTCAGTCTTGACTTGGGGTAACCTAGTACGTGACAACATGCATTGCTGCACTCCTAGTTTGGAACTCCTAAGGAATATGTTTTAGATGATTCATATTCTCTTTATAAACTACTAAAATAATTAAGAAAAGAAAAATAAAATCATTATATTTATCAATTATAAAATGATAATTATGATGATATAAAATGAAATGGACAATGACAAAGACATAACAGAATGAAAGTTATTATTAGTAATTAAATTCTTTTTAGTTAGTTTTAAAGATGTTATTTATTAGGTAGTTTAATTATATATATATATAGTTTTTAAATAATACTAATTATTAGAAATGATTATGTATAGATTAATTAATGAATAACATAGGATTAAAAAAATTAATACATATCATTATTAGATAATGATAATTAAGTAATTAATAACATATGATTAATGATTGAATAAAGAATTATTATAGTGTGATTGAAGAATTTTTAACTAATGAATAACCTAGTAATGATTAACTAGTGATTAAGGAATGATTAACTAAGTAAACATTATACTAAGAAACGTTTGTATCATAGTTTATGATTTAAGAAAATGTTTTAAAATTTTAGTATCATAAAGATTATATAGTTTAGAAATAATAGTTATTATTAGTAATGATTTATTACAGATTAATTAATGAATAAAAAATGATTAAAAAATGAATACATATAATGATTAGCTAATTATAATTATGGTTATACAAATTGAAATGAAGAAGAATGAACATATTAAATAACACATTAATGTTTTACAACATACAAGAATTACCTTGAAATTTTTCAATATAATATAGTTTGGATGATATAAGACTCACTTTGGATGTGTGGTAAAATCAAGAATATTTTCACTTGGTAGCTTAATAACATTTTTGAAAGGATTTTAACTAACGTCCGAATATGTTATTAAGATACTGAGTGAAAATAAGCTGTATTTTACCTCACATCCTAAGTGAGGCTCATCTCATCTAAACCATGTTTTGTTGAAAACTTTCAAGCTTTTTATCATACCTTATAAAGAATTAATATGTTATTAAATTTAATTATTCTTCTCCATTTAACTTTATGTGATCGTAATATTCATTTTATCAATAATAAATAAACTGATTTGATGTTTTATCTTCTTTTTATCTTGGTTTCCAAAACATTTTGTGACTTATATTCTAATAAAATTTTATATAACAAAACATTAGTATCATATTGTAGTGTATAAAATGATGTTATAAAATTTTAGTATAATAATTATTATATGGTCTACTGTCATCATCAATATTAGTTACACTATCAGAATCTTGATCAAATCAATATTTTGATGTAGATAGTCATTTTTTCTGTGTGTACTACTATGGGGGGGTTATTCAAACTAAGCAAGGAGATTATTATTGTACACAACCAACAAAAGTGGTTATTATAGCTTATTGTGTAGACCTAAGTGAAATTCAAGATAGAATTTGTGGTTCCTTAAATCTGTTACCCAATCAAGTGATCAAGTCTATGAGCTATAAACATTTACAATTCTCGAATACACTGTGGCATCTAACTTTTCCATTGGTTGCTGACGCGCAGAGGGTCCAAGCAATAAATTTATTTTCACAATGGTTGGATGGTACCATGATGGAGTTATAGGTTGATGTTTCTAGTGTAAAACAACATCGTCCAGTTGTACGAAGATGTAGACTTATAATAGTGGTTGAAGATCCACCCCATGAAATTGAGCCTATGCCAAATGATGTAGAAGAGGATAGACTAGATGATCTCCCAGATATAAATGTTAATATAACCTATGATGAGTATTTTTGAAATGATAGAACACGTAGTGAAATCATTACTGATGAGGAGGGAGTGGCAGAAGTTGGGGATGAGGTTTCTAGAAATGCATTATTTTTATTGTAGGTTTGACCCATAATAAATTATCCACCACTCTTTGTGTCTTGGTCTGAAGCAATGACATGTGTTCCTGAATTTTAATGCAATGTTATCAAACCTACAACAAAGATTCCCAGAGTTGTACCGGATAGGTTTAGTGAGCTGGACAAAACCATATATGTTGGAAGTGATTTCCAAAGTAAAGATTCATTAAAAAATATGCTAAGGATATTTCTCATTGATATTCACTGTAGATATATAGTTTAGGAATCAGGCTATATAAAATACCTCATACGATGTGACAAGTATGGGGATGATCATAGATTCCTCTTGAGGGGGATTCTGGACATTTCATTTGGAGGTTAGAGAATCTTGAATATTGAGGCGGCCCATACATGCGTTCTACCAAACCTGACACAAGACCATACTTCATTGGATGCTGAATTCTTGTCATCCATTATTGTCAAGATGATTATGAAATGGTGGTTAGGATGAATCATATCAAGTGTTTTCATAATTTCTAACCATACTGAGACACAAAAACCAAGTTTTCTTCCTTCTTCATATGAATGAACATGTGTCTCAAGATAATCGACTTGATCCATCTCATGTTCAATTTCATTAGTTGTTTTAGGCATTCCTCCCCTACATCTCCGCATTTTGTTTCAACAATCCATTCATAGAGATTGATGGAATGTTTCAATTTGGAAAATACAAGGGGGTATTGTTGATTGCAGCAACCCATGATAAAAAATGTTCACCTCTTCCACTTTCCTTTTCCATTATGGAGAAGGAAAACTTAGAATCATGGAATTGGTTTTTAACATGTATCAACAACCATTTCACGGAAATTTGGGGTTTATGTTGGATATCTAACTGGCACCAGGAAATCAATGAGGCATTTAAAGTAGAACCTGATACAAGGAGACCCCTAAATGTGCATCATCGATACTACATCAGATACATTTCTAGCAACGTATAGAAAATATTCTATAAAAATCCTATGGATAAAGAAATCACGAGGATTAGTACGTAGTGTTTTTGTTGTTTTTTACAATTCCAAAGTAAATATAAAATCAATTTATGTGAAATATAATCACTTATGTTGTCATGAACCAGATCGGGTACCTTGGTAACCAAATAACTGAGCCGCCCCTGACATAACCCGAAGGGAATTCCTAGTCCCCATTGGTCGGTGACTAGCAACTGGCATCATACAATATATAAGTGGGAATGATTTATGAAATAAGAATGCCGAAGAATAAGAAAAACTAAACAGTATGAATATCAATAGGAAACTCCACTAGGAGTAAGGTAACATAATACAAAAGTCATAAAGAAAAATTACTAAAACCCATGTACTAAAATCGGAAAACACCCCCCATAGTATCTAAGTACACAACTCACCAAGTCCAAAACTCAACAGCTAGATCCACCTCCAAGAGATCCCTTCCCTTTTCTCGATCCTAGAAGGAGAAAGTCTACAAACACACAAAGGTAAAAGTACTGTGTGAGCCTAACGCATGTTGTATAAAACCAAATATTCCATAATAGATTCCAAATATAGATTATCCAATGAAAATATTTCAATTATCAAAAGAAACAATTTTGGAAATTCAAAAGCATGTTTAAAAATAACATGCTATATATTTTAAAAATAATTGAAAACAAATTCAAAGAAAATTATTTTCCTTACAAGATATGGAATATTTCTAAAACAATGGGTTAAGAAAAGAATTTATATAAAATAGATTATATAAATTCAGAAGGCATGTAATGTTGTTCAAACAAACATTGGCATACATTTATATCTCAAATATAAATAAACAGGTGAGCAACATGGTCATATGTCAAAAGGTAAAATTGTAGTAACCAGCTATAGGATTCTACACTATCTATATGAACTCAACAAAAAGTGGAAACTCATGTCCCTATGACACTGGCCAAAGGAGACTCGTCACTAACCCATCGAGGATGTGACATGTTGCATGTATGTTTTGGAACGTTGTCATAGCGTAGAGTGTATCCAAATAACTCACTAACTACCTAAGGATTTCCTCCTCTCTTACATGATGGGTGAACAATTTTAAGTCTGTTTAAAATATGATCAATCAAATTCTTCCATTTCAAAAATTCCAATTCCATTCCATTTAAAACCAAATAGGTTTCATTCAAAAACATGCCTTTTCACAAAATAAAACCATTATGTTTCTATCAAATCATTTTAAGCCATTTTCATGAGTTCAAAATCCATTAAAAACTATTTCCATAATTTTATCTAATAATATCCACAAATAAATTAAACAATTTAATTAGAAACATTTCCATGAAATCTATAATTTAAATTCAATAATTTAAATCATCCAATTTCCATAATCCCATCCCAATTCAATAGATTCAGGGGTTTTCCAAGTTTCTATGCCAAAACCATTTCAAATATATCAATTCAATGGAATTGGGTTTTATCAAATAAATTAAACTAAAGGTTGATCATTTGAATTTAAATTAGCAATTGAAATCAACCAAACAATACAACGGTAATCAATTTGGTAAAATGGGACAGAACCACCTACCCCTTTCCAGAAGAACGACACTCAAACAGATCTCGTCAATGAGAACGAAGGAGAAGAAGTGATTGAAACACTACCTAGAAGCATGATCCAACACTTTCAGACATAGATCCATTAATCCTTAGATAATCCATCTAAAATACAAGAGAAGTGAAAGAGATGAACTTTGAGAACGAGAGAGAACACCTACCCAGGAATCGTGCCGCAAGAGAAATGATGATACCAAGTCGTTTGGTTTGATATGAAAGGAGGGGTGCCTTTAAAAATCACTTAGTGTGTTTCTAGGGTTTAGAGAAATGAAGAGTCAGTGAATGGAATGAAGCAAAATAGTCAATAGTGCATTTTAAAACTATACGTGGATCATGTCATGTTGTGTACCCCTAGGTCTCGACGTGTACTCCATGCTGGATAAGATACACCAAAAAACCAGTCACTTGAGGTTAAAAATAAAATATTTCACCCATACACGACATGTAATTTAGTTACATGGAATGTACAAGCTCACGATATGAGATCCCCATTCATGTCTTAAAACCAGCACCAAGTACATGTTGTGTACTTCAGGTTCATAGCGTGTACCTGTTTATAAGTCTATAGTGAACCTAAAAAATCACATAAGAGGATTTTTAACAAAAAGGGGACCAAAAAAAGATGGAAACTTACCTAGTCAGTGTAACAGTATATTACATATTTATAGCATATGAGACGGATCAATAGACTTTTGAAGAACGTTTCAAAAAAATCTGTAAGGCTAATCAAGAAGTGTATGATTATATGATGCAGATTCCAAAAGAAAAATGAACATTAGAATATGAAGAGGGGAATAGGTATGCATACATGACCAAAAACATTATGGAGTGTGTCAATGGTGTCTTCATGGGGCTTCACAGGTTACCTATAACTGCCCTATTTCAAGAGAAATTTTATCGTTGTGTGAATTACTTCGTTGATAGTAAAAAAAATTCCTCAAATGGGATTTAGTAAGGACTATGGTATGGAATGAACATTAAAAGTGAGATTAAAAATAATATTGAAGATGATTTTGGTTATCAAGTATGTATTTTCCACTGAGAAGACATGATTTGATTTTCAAAAGTGATCGGAACCCATCACAAATAACATCGGTGAAAAATGGTGGTATTACTGGAAGCAGGGCCATGTCATGTTGAAAATTTCAGACATACTCACTTCGATCCACACATGTCATTGCAGCATGTGACTCTGTGAATGTGTCATAGGAAGCATATGTTGGTCCAGTGTACCGGATGGACACCATTTATAATTGTTATGTTTCACCAAGGATACCTATTGGTGAGTTTTGATATTTCCCAATGCCCCAAAGGCCAGCTGATAGTGATCCTTGACATCAACTGGTTGCATAACCATGGGAGACTGAAGGCTAGTATGATGAAAAATGAGATGAACTGGCCTCAAGAATAAGAGAAAAGTTTAAGATGCACCATATTTCATCAAGATGGTAATAACCAGAAACAATTCACTAACATTGTTGGGTCAAGTTCACACCCTCAAACATAATGATGTATTGTCTCCACTGTGATATTCTCCTATTGAAAATTATATGGTGTTATTTAATGTGTTTATTCTTTTCCATTTCACTTTATATGATCATAATTGTTATTTTATCAATGATAATTGAACTGATTCGGAGTTTTCTATTCTTTTTAACTCAGTTTCCAAAATATTTAGTGACTGATATTCTAATAAACTTTTAAATTATGAATCAATAGTATCATAGTTTAGGGTATAAAAAGACGTTGTAAAATTTCAGTATAATAAAATTATACAATCAAAAATTATTTTCAATATTAGTTACACTATAAGAATCTTGATCACAAAACATTTTTGAGGTAGGGAGTCATGTTTGTCTGTGTGTACTGATATAGGGAGGTTATTCAAACTGAGTGTGGAGCTTCTTATAGTACACAACCAACAATAGTGGTGAGTATAGCTGATTTCATATCCCCAAGTGAAATTCAAGATAGAATTCATGGGAAATGAACCATGATGTTGGAGGAAATATGGAAATTACAACGGTGAGGATGTAAAATCATTCTATAAATGAAAAGAGGAAGAAAGCGAAGACGGTGAAGATGGCGTAGAAGGTGAAGAAGTTGAAGAAGGAAAAGAAAGAAATCATGTGAGAAAATAATCAGGAATCATACTATCATGTGGGAAATGATACATAAATTACAAATCACACCATTTTCTAATAAACTATTAGATAACAAAGACAACATGTTTATATTTATGAATATATAAAATCATAAATTACAAAACACCCATTTCTAGGTAAAATCATATCTCAAAAATACGTTACAACTATTCGAGGAGAAACATGAAGACATGCGCTTTTTTTATAAAAAATAACTTCATAAAACAATGTTGATATACATGACATGTCTTTAATTCAATAAATTATAACAATCTACTGACCATAACATTATATTTATATTTTACACAAACAACACATTTCATTTTTTACATAAAGACGGAGGATTCTATACTACTCACTAATCTGGCTGAGCATATTTCCTAGGACATGATATAGGGTGGTTTGGTTTGAGAGATCATGGTGTGTCGAGCACACAATTTTCATCACAAGCTACCTCCACCCACCATTATACCATACATCTTCAATGTCAGCTTCTACGGTGTTGTAGTATCTAATTTCACATTTTTTACCATCACCAGCTGGCTTCCATCTTATAGAAGTGGAGATCGGAGACACGCACATTCCACCTACCTGAGGTAGAGATGAACATCACCCTCGAGAATGTCATAGTCCTTCTCGGTCTTCCTATCCAGTGGGACACCATTTTTGGACCCACCTATGCATTATGGTCTGACCTTGTTCAGATATTTCTAGGCATCGAAATTTTGGCCAACCCTAGGGCTACAAATGGATGGCCGATATCGTTTCCCTGGATTGAGATGCACTTTCATCATTTACCTGATGGTGATGACGAGAAGGCAGTCATTCATCTTGCCCATGCATACATATTACAAATCATTGGAGGGACCCTATGATTTAATCACTCAGGGAAGCATGTTCACATGATATATCTGGCTCTACTGGAGGACTTTGATTAGGAAGGAACATATAGCTAGGGATTTGACTATTTGTCTTACACATAGAGGGGATTATGCATGGAATGCCACGTTGTAATGGCCCGGACCTCTCCGGATCATTCCATTGTAAAAAAGAAGGTCACGAAGTGTTCTGGAAGGTAAAATGGAATTTTCCCACACTTTTCAGAATTTTGAAACTACACGTTGTGTAGTGTTAGTACACGTCATGTACCCGCTTGCCAGGTATGCCCCATCTTCAAGGTCGTTTCCTTGCCGTGTGAAATAAATGGGTACACACCGTGTACCCCAAACTACATGACATGTACCCCAAACTTCACGCCGTGTAGTTCCTCCCCGCATATGTGTTACCCTTGAACTGTGTGTCGACCAGACAACGGCCATGTGCCGTGTTGGAACTGTGATATTGTTGTGTGAAATAAATGAGTACACACCGTGTAGCCAATACTACTTGCTGTGTAGTCCCTCCCCGCATATGTGTTACCATCAAACTGTGTGTTGACCAGTCAATGGCCACGTTCCGCGTTGAAGGCCATGTTGGAAGCCGCGTGGTGACCGTGTGAAATGGCCGAGTACACCCCGTGTACCATAAATTACATGCCGTGTATTTTTTTTTTCTCGCCTATAAAAGGAGGGGTACTGGTTCACGCCCAAATTTACCCAAGAGAAGAAGGGTAGAACGGTCCTTGTAGTGTAGCTTGGGTTGTCGATTCCACAGAGACCTAAGAAGATACCTAAGATACACAACCTAAGGGATGGATTTTTGGCTATGAATTGGCCAACATGGATTTGTTTTTAAGTGTTTTGGGAGAAGACTAATAAGCTTAGTTGAGTTCAATTTTAATGAAATGGGTTTATCTTAGGGTTACGCTTGGGTGGTTTGAATGCATTTTATTTCTTTAGACAAATTTTTGGTTTTATTAATTCTTGATGAAACTATTCTTCAAAATAACACTACCTTCATCATTTTCTGGTTAGATACTAACTAAACTCAATTACTAGTCACCAACACACTTAGAGAACCAGATTCATGATCTCTCCAAGGTATATGGTTAATTTAGTAATTGGAATTATCCTTTTCAAACACAGTGAAGATGAGGAGCGAAAATAATTGAAGAATGGAAGTCTTGAATTATTTAACCAATTAACAACAATTCGTGCATTAAATATCAATCAATCCAGCCTTTCCATCTTCCTAAGATCAACCCATTAAAGGGTTAGCCCTCAATTTATGATAGACTATCAATGGTGGGTGGAAGACGGCTTACAAGAATTGAATTGAAGAGATTAAAACCGCAGAAATAACGAGCACTCCTCCGTGTGTGTGAATGGAATTCACACCTATGTGTGAACTATATCACCAACACATAGAGTTATCACTGTGATTTTGTGATTTTAGAGATTTATGTATAGAAATTTGAAGAAGAGAAGAGAAGTAATTGGATTAAGAACTTAGAAATACAAAAAGAAGCTTACATGGGGAAAATGAAAGCATTACAACAAAAATTGAGCATAATAACATTACATGAAAGAAGGTATGAGTTCCTCATCACCACCACTGCCTTAAATAAGAAAATTTGGATCCTTAGGCCGAGCTCCAACAGTCCAAGTCATCCCAATCAATGAGGGTAGGCATAGTTGGTGGAAAGTAGGTGGAGAGGAGACTTCTCCACCCTTGACCCGAGATGGCATCCAGCTTGCATCCACTTGACAGATCCGCTTCAAAGTCCTTCTAGATGGCCGATTTGAGTGGACCATAGACGAAAAAAAATACACGTATGTCTTCTAACCGCCTGTAAAATATCAGCCAAATTTAATTTTTGGTTCGGGAGATATGGAAGATTCATTGGGCTGAAATTCTGGGCCGCAGATTCTGGCCCAGATTCTGATCTTCCATTTGGGCTGCCTTGATCACCATCATGGAGACCGAATTATCACTTTGGCCTGAATAATGATTTGTTCCCCTATATTTCTTCTATCATCACAAGAAATTTGGGCTTTATTGGTCCAGTATTGTGGGTCCCACATCCTCAACAGTGGGTTGATGTCCAATCTGCCTTCACTAGAATTGTCTCCTTTCATCACCAAATATCGTCATCATCCTTTATGAATCTTTCCTTGCTCCCTGAATGAGAAACATTTAAATTGAAGTGAAGATACATTTAAAAAAATATAATATTAAAACATGAATAATTACATTCAATAAAATCATATGAGTCATTGGGCCTAAATTGGTGTACATTAGGCATGAAGTGCACAATTGATGAGAGTGGATGTTTAAAATTAAAATGTACTAACTCAGGCCCATATGATCAAAAATGAACTTTTAATCCAAATAAAATGTAATTATAAAATGTGTTTTTATTGTCTAATCACACCCCCAAACTTGATATTTGCTAGTCCCGAGCAAATAACTCAAATATTATGAAAATCAAATTCCCTTTTCCAAAAACATTTTAATAAACAATGCTCACCAAAATACCTCATACCAAAAAAATTATGCATCCCATCAAAATCATTTAATAAAATGTAGGTTCTAAAGAATAACCCAATCCCAATCCCATTCTTCTGATCAAATTCAATGCCACATTTCATCCAATTACCATTAATCATGATGATGTGTTGTGTGTCACAATAGACATGGGGGTTCATTTTTATTCAAGGGTGAAAAGATGGAAGCGCTAGGTGGAATCACATTTTAATATTAATATGAGTATTCATTTTTTTCTTTTTCTTTTTTTTTTGCAATTTTTCCATGGTTATTGAAATTGAATTCAAATGAGTAAACCCTTGTAGCGAGACTTTGTCGATGACTCCCAGGATCAAAGGCCTTAGGGCACCAAGAGAAGCCCACATACACAGGCATCATCTCGAGTTAACTCATTCAAAAACAAATTCGAATTTCCACAAATAGAGATAAAATTCCAAACTCTGGGCCAGAAAACTATGGAGTCACGATCCCCAAGTGCCGAAAGCCACACATTAAGTCATTTCATTGCTCTATGCGCAAATTTATTGTTGTTGTTTTTTTGTTTTTTTTTTGTGTTTTTTTACACCTCTTTTTTATATATATATTTTTTAAAATACTCATATTAAATTTAAAATGATCACCAAAACTATGCTATTTATTATGGGACCCCAAGAATTCAAATTAATACCCCCACAATCCAATGAACGTGCATTGTGATTTTTTTTATAAAAATTGGATGAAAATGTAACAGGGAAAAATCACATTAGACAGCCACACTTTCCAAAATTTTATGCTCATGAACTTAAACATGTATTAAAATCAGAATCAAGGAATACAAAATTATTTAATATTCAGTTTTCAAGGTTTGCAATGTGTAATAACATGTTCAAGGTTAAGGAAAATTTTCATTCAATTAACATGCACATTTTATTGCTCTATGTGATTGATTTTTATTTTCACCTCCCCCCAACATAATATAACATTGTCCCCAGTTTTTAAAGAAAATATAATTTAGAAGGGGTACATGCAGAGAATATGAGCATAGAACAATTTCACCTGATATTTGATGTTGAAGTTTGTGATTCTCTCATTTAATCCATTGGTCTCCATGTCACTTGAAGAATCCTCACGGTAGTGTACGCTTGTACTCCTATGATTTCCCTGAAAATCCATCAAACTTGGCAGCCCCTGAATCTCAAAAACCAACATAGTTAGACACAATGGAAACCCCTTGAGGTTCCCTTTTCTAAAAAAAACAACAATAAAATAGAAAAAATAAAATAAAAATAAAGACAAAACATACTTGTTAATTTTGAAACTCCAACGATCGATACTCATAATAAGTAATAAATTTTTTTTTAAAAAAAAATTATGTATATATACAAAAATTTAAAGTATAAGTATATATATATAGAAGATAAAATAAGGAAGCACCAACCACCGTAGTTCAGTGGTAGGCGTGCGCCCCTGTCTCCCTTCGGCCCCGGGTTCGAGTCCCGCGGCTTCGCCGGTCGTGACGGGGTTTGACCCACGTCCTACGGCGTGTCACTTTTTTTTTATAGTTTTTTTTTGTTTTTTTTTGTTTTTTGTTTTTTAATAAAATAAAATAAAATAAAAATAAAATAAAAACTTACAAACACCTATATTGTTGATACATTGTCTTCTTTTTAATTTCTGGGTAAGATAATACTCAGGGATCGCACCGCGTGACACGGATGAATACGGTGCTCCCCTTTCATACCCATCCATACTCATAAGAGAAGAACATGTCAACAATATGAGGTAAAATTATATCAAATTTTTTTGCTAAACAAATTGATTAAAACAATAAAGTGATTGTAAATTTAAAAAACATGGGTTTCCTCCCATTCAACGCTTTGTTTAACGTCGTTAGCTCGACTTAAACCCCTTATTGATTAATTGTTGTTTTTTTTCATCAAATGTAGGTTCACTCAGGTCTTCATCAACTTCATGTTTTTGGAATGGTTCACTGAATGGTTTGACTCTATGACCATTAACTTTAAATATTTGACCATTGGTGGGATCTTGAATTTCAACAGCCCCATGGGGGTACACCTTATGCACTATGTATGGACTGGACCATCTAGACCTCAAAATTCCCGGGTGAAAATGAAGTTTAGAACTATACAAAAGCACAGGTTTCCCTGGTTCAATGTGTTTAGTTTTAAGATTCCTAGACTGGTAGGCTTCAAATCTAGCTTTATTGATCCTTGAATTTTCATGAGCCTCCATCCTAAGTTCCTCAAGCTCGTTTAGATCCAATTTCCTCTTTATTCCGGCCAAACAAATGTCAAATTTCATTTTTTTTGATTGCCCAAAAGGCCTTATGCTCAATCTCCACTGGAAAATGGCATGCTTTACCATAAACCAACCTATATGGGGACATTCCTAGGATAGTTTTAAATGCTGTTCGATATGCCCAAAGAGAATCTAAGAGTTTGCTCGACCAATCCTTCCTAGATGGATTAACATTTTTCTCAAGAATTTGTTTGATTTCTCGATTGGCTAACTCAGCTTGACCATTGGTTTGTGGGTGGTAAGCGGTGGACACTTTGTGAGAAATTCCATACTTCTCCATGAGCGATGAGATTGGGCGATTGCAGAAATGAGTTCCACGATCACTAATGATAGCCCTAGGAATCCCAAATCTAAAGAAGATATTTTCTTTAGGGAATCTAATCACAGTTTGATGGTCATTGGATTTTGTAGGAATGGCCTCAACCCATTTTGAGACATAATCGACAGCCAAGAGAATGTAAAGATATCCCCTTGAGTTTGGGAAGGGACCCATGAAATCAATTCCCCTACCTGAGACTATATGGCCAAGGACTAACCCCTCTTTTACCATGAAATGGAATTTTTCCCAGTTTAGGACCAGATTATTTTCTTCACATCTTGACAAAACTCTCTCCACATTCCTAAGACATCCCTCAAATGTATCCCCAAAGACAGAGAAGTCATCCATGAAGACCTCTAGAAAATCCCCTACCATATTTGAGAAGATTCCCATCATGTACCGCTGGAAGGTTCCAGGGGCATTGCATAACCCGAACGGCATGCGTTTGAAGACAAAGGTGCCGAATGGACAGGTGAAGGTTGTCTTCCCTTGATCCTCCAAGGAGACCTCGATTTGATTGTACCCTGAGTACCCATCTAGGAAGCAATAGAATTGATGGCCCGCCACTCGCTCGAGGACTTGATCAATAAAGGGCAAGGGAAAATGGTCCTTCTTGGTACAAGAGTTGAGCTTCCTATAGTCAATACAGACTCTCCAGCCACTACTCACCCTAGTTGGAAGAATTTCCCCATCCTTATTAGTGATCACAGTGATTCCAGCTTTCATTGGGGCAACTTGAATTGGGCTTACCCACTCACTCTCAGCTATGGGGTATATGATACCAGCTTTCAACAACTTAAGAAGTTCTTTCCTTACCACATCCATAAGATTTGGATTGAGTCTCCTCTAAGGTTGACGACATGGTTTGGATTCAGATTCAAGAGTAATACTATGAGTTCCAACAAGTGGGCTAATCCCAGGAATATCAGACAGGGTCCAACCAATGGCTTTATTATGTTTCCTAAGGACATCTAGAAGCATCCCCTCATGATTGGCTTCAAGAGAAGAAGATATGACTATAGGATGTGTTTGATTTTCCCCTAGGAAGTCATACTTGAGGGAAGTAGGAAGTTCCTTCAATTCAAGATCTGGTTGGTTCAGAATTTCAGCAGAAGATTGGGGCATTGGATCAAGATCAAATTTGTTTCCTAGATTTTCAGATTGAATTGATTACCCATGTGTAGAAGTTTCAGCCACAAGATTGTATTGACCCGGGTTAGGGAAGGGAGTTTGAGTTGTCTCCATGAATGTGGTTTCCTGAAAGCTTTCACTGATTTTTGGTCCTAAGACATCATTATAGGAGCAATTTGAAAATGATTCGATCCAAGGAGATAAACTTCCTTCATGTGAACAAAGGAAATCAATCTCATCCTGACTTAAACATCCATCAAATATTTCTTGATGTTATATGGATTCATTTTCAATGATTCCTAACATGTTTACTTCATGAATTCCCTCGTCATCTCCTATTTGTGAGCTTGCATTATAGATGTTCAAGTCTAGACTCATGTTCCCAATGGTGATGGTCATGTTCCCATTTCGGACTCGGATAACAGAGTTGATTGTTGCATGGAAAGGACGAACAAGAATGATTGTAGTTTGCTCCCTAGGACCTAAGATTGGATGATTGTCAAGGACAATGAAGTCAGTAGGGTAGATGAAATTGTCAACTTTCACTAAAACATCCTTTAATATCCCCTTAGGAACCCGAACACTGCGATCAGTGAGTTGAATAGTGACAGATGTGGGTTGGAGTTCTTCGAGCCCTAACTGACAATACATGGCATAAGGAATTAGGTTTACACTGGAACCTAGGTCACACAAGGCCTTGACAAATTTTTTCTCTCCTAGTTCATCATTGAGGTATGGGCAACCCGGGTCTTTCATATTTGGAGGAATGGTCCCTTGAATGGTGGTACTCACATTAGCAGCCAAAAGGACTTGGTTTTTATGTGAAAATTTCCTTTTAAAAGTGAACAAGTCCTTAAGGTACTTTGAGTAGGCTGGTATGGTTTGTATTGCATCGAGGAGTGGAATGTTCATCTTGACTTGAGAGAATATTTCTCTCAAGGTTTCACTCAGTTCCGGCTTGGATTTCCCCCTCATGCGTTGAGGGAAGGGAGCAGGTTGTTTGAGTGTTTGGTGTGGTTGTGGTTCCTTCTCATTCTCATTGGTTTTTTTAGAATCTGTGGGTTTTTCTTCATCATTTTGAAGTGATGTTGAATCTTTTAATAGTTCTGAAATGGTTTGTTCAGGTTTTTCAATTGATTTCCCACTTCTTAAGACTGTCACTGCTTTCAATTGTTCATAATTTGATTGAGTGCAACTTGACTCTCCCCTTGTTGTTTGTTGTGGAATGGCTTGGGTAGGCATGGGTGCCTTCCCAGTTTTGATTGTTTTAAGTTCTTGTTTAAGGGAAGAGACTTCCGAGTTCATCCTTTCCATTTGTTTGCAATGTTGTTCTAGTAGGCTTTGTGGAACAGTTTGGGTTGGTGCTTGTGAAGATTGGTTTATCCCTGGGGGATATTTTGAAGGTGGAATGGTTTGTTGAAAATGGACTGGTGGTTGTTGGTATTGGATAGGTTGGGTTTGAAACTGATTATGGGGTTGGTAGTTCTGTTGAGGGTAACGATTTTGCCCTTGTGGTTGGCTATGTTGTTTGTTATCCTTCCATCGGAAGCCTGGGTGGTCATTGTACCTTGGATTGAAGGTGTTTTGGTATTGGGGCTTTTTAAAGTTTAGGGAATTGACTTCTGCTGGGGGTACTCCTAGAGGAACATCCTTTATGGATGGAATGGTTGGGCAGTTGTATGTTTTATGGTCATGTTTGTCACAAATTGTGCAAACAAGGTCTACATTTTGGATTTCATGTACTTTCCTAAGGTTTATCTCTTCAACCTTCCTAGAGAGTGCTGCGAGTTTAGCCCTAAGTCTTTCCTATTATCTAAGTGTATGAATTCCAGTGGTTCTTTGTGGCTTTTCAGAATAAGGTGAAGTTCCCCAAGTTTGGTTTTGTTCAGCCAGACTTTCCAGATACTCGTATGCATCAATTGGGGCCTTGTTTTTAAAAGTTCCATTACACATCATGTCAATGAATTGTTTATTACCCGGACCCAACCCTTCATAGAAAATTCTCACTTGTTCAGGTATGGAAAACCCATGGTGTGGAACCATGTTTAGGGTGTCTTTGAACCTCTCCCATGTTTCATAAAATGACTCTCCCTCTTTTTTAAAAAAGTTTTGGATGCTCATTTTAAGTGCAATTGTTTTGTGATGAGGGAAGTATTTTTTGTAGAATTCTCGTTGAAGTTGGTCCCAAGAGTGGATTGATGCAGGTCTCAAGTTGTTTAGCCAATTTTTAGCTCGATACTTTAGTGAAAAATGAAATATCCTCATCTTAGCGGATTCTAGTTGATGTGGGGGACACATGGTTTCAACAATGTCGTTGAACTCTTTGACATGAAGGTATGGCATTTCTGACTCCATCCCATGAAAGGTTGGAAGGTGGTTTAGGACATGAGGTTTGAATATGTAGTTGGTGACTCCTATGGAATTGTTTCTAATGCATGAGGGGGCATTGGTCCAAGCTGGAGTGAGGTAGTCGTTCATGGTTTGATCAACTACATTCCCTAAGTTTGGAGCTTCTTGGTTTTGGTTTCCCATTTGATTCCCCCCAGGGTTTACAATTTGATTTTGTGGATGACCCTCCATTGGACTTGTTTCAAGTTCAGACTTTGGGGTTTAAAGAATATTTGGATCTGATTTAAACAATCCCTTAGGTGCACTTGACTCCCCTATCCTAGGACTTTCCACCCTAACTAGTCTGTTTGAGAAATCGCGGGTGTAGGCAGACATGCGCCCAAAAAAAACGAGAAAGGGACAAGATAAGAGATCTTGGGTGAGATTAGAATAATGGAGGTGAGGAAAGAAGGTTTTTTTTGGATCTAAGGTACTTACTTGGTCCCCGGAAACGGCGCCAAAATTTGGTTCACGCCCAAATTTACCCAAGAGAAGAAGGGTAGAACGGTCCTTGTAGTGTAGCTTGGGTTGTCGATTCCACAGAGACCTAAGAAGATACCTAAGATACACAACCTAAGGGATGGATTTTTGGCTATGAAGTGGCCAACATGAATTTGTTTTTACGTGTTTTGGGAGAAGACTAATAAGCTTAGTTGAGTTCAATTTTAATGAAATGGGTTGATCTTAGGTTTACGTTTGGGTGGTTTGAATGCAGTTTATTTCTTTAGACAAATTTTTGGTTTTATTAATTCTTGATGAAACTATTCTTCAAAATAACACTAACTTCATCATTTTCTGGTTAGATACTAACTAAACTCAGTTACTAGTCACCAACACACTTAGAGAACCAGATTCATGATCTCTCCAAGGTATATGGTTAATTTAGTAATTGGAATTAGCCTTTTCAAACACAGTGAAGATAAGGAGCGAAAATAATTGAAGAATGGAAGTCTTGAATTATTTAACCAATTAACAACAATTCATGCATTAAATATCAATCAATCCAGCCTTCGCATCTTCCTATGATCAACCCATTAAAGGGTTAGCCCTCCATTTATGATAGACTATCAATGGTGGGTGGAAGACGGCTTACAAGAATTGAATTGAAGAGATTAAAACCGCGGAAATAACGAGCACTCCTCCGTGTGTGTGAATGGAATTCACACCTATGTGTGAACTATATCACCAACACACAGAGTTATCACTGTTCTTTTGTGATTTTAGAGATTTAAGTATAGAAATTGGAATAAGAGAAGAGAAGGAATTGGATTAATAACTTAGAAATACAAAAAGAAACTTACATGGGGAAAATGAAAGCATTACAACGAAAATTGAGCATAATAACATTACATGAAAGAAGGTATGAGTTCCTCCTCACCACCACTGCCTTAAATAGGAAAATTTGGATCCTTAGGCCGAGCTCCAACAGTCCAAGTCATCCCAATCAATGAGGGTAGGCATAGGTGGTGGAAAGTAGGTGGAGAGGAGACTTCTCCACCCTTCACCCGAGATGGCATCCAGCTTGCATCCACTTGACAGATCTGCTTCAAAGTCCTTCTAGATGGCCGATGTGGAGTGGGCCATAGAGGACAACAATAAAGCCCCGGATGTATTCTAACCGCCTGTAAAATATCAGCCAAATTTAATTTGTGGTTCGGGAGATATGGAAGATTCATTGGGATGAAATTCTGGGCCGCAGATTCTGGCCCAGATTCTGATCTTCCATTTGGGCTGCCTTGATCACCATCATAGAGACTGAATTAGCACTTTGTCCTGAATAATGATTTGTTCCCCTGTATGTCTTCTATCATCACAAAAAAATTTGGGCTTCATTGGTCCAGTATTGTGGAACCCACATCCTCAACATTGTGTTGATGTCCAATCTGCCTTCACCAGAATTGTCTCCTTTCATCACCAAATATCTTCATCATCCTTTATGAATCTTTCCTTGCTCCCTGAATGAGAAAAATTTAAATTTGAAGTGAAGATACATTTACAAAAATATAATATTAAAACATTAATAATTACATTCAATAAAATCATATGAGTCATTGGGCCTAAATTGGTGTACATTAGGCATGAAGTACACAATTGATGAGAGTGGATGTTTAAAATTAAAATGTACTAACTCAGGCCCATATGATCAAAAATGAACTTTTAATCCCAATAAAATGTAATTATAAAATTTGTTTTTATTGTCTAATCAGGTACCCTCCTCCTTTTCAACTCACCCCTCTCCTCCCCTTTCCTCTAAGCAGAGCTCTCCCAAGAGACTCAAAGGCTCCATTTCTTCAATAACTTCTTCGTCCGAGCTCTAATTTACGATCCGTCAGTGGCCACGGGATCGTAACGACGAGGCAGAACTTCTGAGCTTGTATCTGTTGTCTTTCCTCCGGTATTTCCTTTCCAAAATCCACCTAAGGAGGTTTTTTCGGGACTCGACGGAAGTGACAAACACCGACGGACGTCTTCTAAAGTTGATCCAGGGGAGCATTGTGATCAGAACCTGTTGAAGTAGGGATATTACCTTTGTCTCTCTATGTTGTGCATCATGCGGGGTGGGTATCCTATTGTTTTCATGAGAAACGTTTGAGCCACTAAACGAAGATAATAACTAGTTAATGAATGGGGATGGGGAAGTTGTTATGTTTATCTTTATATCCTATGATATTATGTTTTGAATTGAATAGGCTTAAGCCTACTGAAAATCACGGTCGTTGGGGGACTTTGCTTGCATAATTAAATGTTTCCCTATCTTTCTGGACTAGAACTTTGTTGAATGTGGAATTTGGTTACTCATGTAAACTTGGATGATTTAAAATCTGGAACACTTTTGTGATCACTCCAGTTGAACAAAATGGAATAATGAACATGTGGGTGTTGTCTTGGATATGTGGAATGTGACGGGGGTGTTTTGTGGGTTTTTGTGGATCGGGTGAGTAGTGGGGATGTGGTTGGCTTGGTTGTGGGTTGGTGTGAATTCTATTTTAGTGATGGGAAGTGGGGCTGCGATAAATGGTATTAAAAGGATAATAATGTATGGGTTTCAGTGTGATTGTGGTTATGGTGGTTGGTAGCGGGGCTGCAGGGATGGGATTGTTGTGAATGAACTATGGGTTGTGAATAATAAATAAAATGTGGAAGAGTTAATGAATGGTGGGGCTTGGTGATGGAACTAGAATAATAATCAATGGGGTTTGTTGGTTAATAATAAGGGACTTTTTTTGCATTGCTTGTGTTTTCTTAACTTTATTTGTGCATGGAAGGGATATGTTTTACGAACGATTGAGATGGTTGGTTGCGGTTGATTGACCAGTAGTTAAGGAACTAATAAAATGATTCTGTTGAAACATGATAACCTAAATGGGGTTGGGGTTGTTTTTGGTATGCATGCTTCATAGTAGCAGTGCCGAGGCACATGCTCAGTTATTTGTTTAGAAGCCATAGGTTGGGATGAGTGTTTGGTATATATATATATATATCTGTATCTTTTTGTTCTGTCACACCCCACCCGTGTTGAGTACTTAGTACCGAACACTCCCATTTCATGGGAGAGGTTGTTTTCCCCATAGTTACTAGCTCCATCCTACTCCTTCTTCCATAGGCTGTGATGGATTGAGGCGACCTTACACCCAAGACACTTCGGGTAGGTTTTGATTGGGGTGGTTTTAGCCCAAGACTCTTCGGGAAGGTTTTACTGTTTCCCAGGAATCTTCAGGATGAGTCCCAGGTGTTTGCGGGAGGGATATATGGTTGTGAGGCCCAGGTGTGTGCGGGAGGGATACATGGTTGTGGGGCCCAGGTGTGTGTGTGGGTGGGATACGTGGTTGTGGGGCCCAGGTGTGTGTGTGGGTGGATACGTGGTTGTGAGGCCCAGGTGTGTGCGGGCGGGTTATGTGGTTCTTGAGGCCCAGGTGTGTGTGGGTGGGAAGAGTGTGGTAGCGTAAGGACGTTCACTGTTAGGAAGAGAAGGTAACTAATGGGAAATGGTGCGGGGTACCCAATACTCATGTTCTTATATACTACTACTACCTATTGTGATTGTGTTTTTGGTAAGTGCAGCTGGTGAGGTTGGGTGGATAGATTTCACTGCTAGGTTTCTTATGTTGTTCTCACGGGACATTAGGATGTCTCCCCACTTTTGCACGAGTGCTTTAGGTTTCCCTACAGAGTATACATGTATGCTCACCCTATGTTTACTTTCAGGTTTCTAGGAGGACTACCAGGGTCGTGCGGGACCCAACTAGTCGAGACAGTTGGATTTTTTGCAGTTTTTGTACTCTTGTTTATTTTGGTATTGAACTTTTGAGATTTCTTTTACTTGTACCTTGTTTCAGAACTATTTAAACGTTAATGTGGGATTGGTTTGGGTTTATTTATATGCACTTGTTCTTTTCCTTTTTGGTGGTTGACTTGTCCTATTTCCCGATCTTAAAAAATAAAAATGGTAATGCCTCCAATATTTGTAAAAATGCATACCCTTGGTGCTAGTCACCACCCCGGGGCCTACTGAAGGTGGGAATCAGGGGTCATTATCTCCCTTTCACCATTTCCAGCTCAGGAGAGGCATCATTGGTGGTAGGGGGTCATGACATAATGGTATAAGAGCTGATGTTTGAGAGATAGGATAGATTCTAGAGTTAGGAACATTTATGATTGCATGGGATAGTAGGGCAACAGTGTTGGTTAATCATGGTGCGTGACATAGGCCAGGGAAGACTGGATAGGACATGGGATTTTAGGGCCCCCGTGAACCAATGCAAGGACTCTGAGCCTACCAAACAACCAAGTGAGACTACATTGATTGCAGGGTAGAGACCCTAGGGAAGGTACATACATCATCATGATTGTGTTTTACTTGATTTGGGAGTTCTGGGAAAGAAATTGAAATAAAATGATAAAATGGAACCCTGAGAAATTTCCTTAGTACTTGGGATTAGGTGATCTTTGTTTACCGTACCGCTATGGCACCTTGATGTCAATAGAGAGGCAGAGGAGCTGGATGTGGACAGTTGCACGCAGCAGAGTTGACAGCTCCGGTGGGACCAGAGGTGGTGCGAGGTATGATTTGTTTGTTAAGCACTTTTGTTTCTTCCTTGTTCGATTCAGAAGCTTCACACTCCTTTGTTGCACCTGGTCTAGACCAAGCTTTGGGACTAGGCGTAGGGAGACTTTCTGTACCACTGGTGCTGAGTACACCATATGGAGGC
Organism: Viscum album; assembly: GCA_963277665.1. Taxonomy (NCBI): domain Eukaryota; kingdom Viridiplantae; phylum Streptophyta; class Magnoliopsida; order Santalales; family Viscaceae; genus Viscum; species Viscum album. The sequence continues at coordinate 1,108,421,348 of OY728152.1, read as the reverse complement.
CAGACCAGCATATCTTGTTTTTTCCGGGGATGTGTGCTGACGTTGGGACCACATAGATCTAGTGGGGACCTTCTTCTGTTATAGATGTAGCCATATGATGTCATCTTAGGCATCGATTGGTTGTTTTCTGCTAGTGTCATTATCGAATGCTTCTGAAGAAGAGTCGTATTCTCCGACGTGGACAGACAAAATGTATCTTTTGTTGGAAATAAAAGATATCAGGTGGGAAGCCGGCGTGTGGAGCCTCTCCATTCCATGTTAGGTGGGTTATCAGTGGTTCCAGCTGATACAGAGATGATGGATGTCCCAGAGGATATTGAGGAGTTCCTTGATGTTTTTCCTGAGGAGGTTGTAACTCTACCCCCCCCCCCCCGCCCAACGAGACGTTGAGTTCAGGATAGACTAACACCCATGTGCCCATCCGATTTCGATGGCCCCTTATCAGATGGAACCCTAGGAGTTGCGGGAGTTTCGGATTCAGATTGACGATCTGATGGAGAAGGGTTTTGTTCGACCCAGCGTATCACCATGGGGTGCTCCAATTTTGTTCTTGAAGAAGGCAGATGGTGGTCTCAGGCTATGCATAGACTACCGAAGGTTGAACCACGTAACGGTCAATAACTGTTACCCCCTTGCAAAGATAGATGATCTCTTCGACCAAATAAGGGGAGCAGGTTGGTTTTCTAAGATTGATCTACAATCTGGATATCATCAGCTGAGGGTGAAGGACAATGACATCTTGAAGACGGATTTCAGGTGTAGGTATGGGCACTTCGAATTTGTAGTGATGTCGTTTGGAGTTACGAATGCACCAACTGTGTTCAAGGGAGATATGAACCTTGTCTTCCAAGAGTTTCTTGACCGGTTCTTCATCGTGTTTATCGATGACATCCTGATCTACTCAAGATCATAGGAGGAGCACGTTGATCATCTTAGGGTAGTCTTATAAGTCCTTCTACACCACCAGATTTACTGGAAATTGCCGAAGTGTAAGTTCTTGACACAAGAAGTACACATCCTTGGGTACGTAGTGTCTCAGCATGGAGTGTCAGTAGACCCATCGAAGGTGGAGGTAGTTGTTTCTTGGGAAGCACCCAAGAGTGTGGCAGATGTTTGTAGTTTCCTGGGGTTATCAGGTTACTATCAGAGGTTCCTTTCAGACTTCTCTTGAGTTTCTGCTCTATTTAAATCTTTGACTAGGAAGAACCAGGTCTTCCTATAGAGCGAGCAGTGCCCGAAATCTTCCGACTATCTGAAGTAGAAGTTGGTCAGTGCTCTAGTTCTTAGGTATCCAGAGGAAGGTTTGTTTTATGAGGTGTTTTTTGATGCTTCTGGACTTGTTCTGGGGTGCATGCTAATGCAGAAGAAGGGAGTGATCTTTTATGGGTCTAGGCAGTTACGCCCTCACGAGCGTAACTATACCACCCATGAACTATAGCTTACAGCAGTAGTGTTCGCACAGAAGTTGTGGCGACATTACCTCTTTGGGGAGTGCTTTGTGGTCTTCTCAGATCACAAGAGCCTGTGTTATATCTTCTCTCAGTGTGACCTGAACATACGACAACGAAGATGGTTCGAGTTCCTCCAAGACTATGATTTCTAGATCTCTTACACTGAGGGTAAGGGAAACATTGTGGCTGATGCCTTGAGCAGGAAGTCACATAAGGAAGTGGTTCGGGAATCCACTGATGCTTGGAAAGCGATGGGAGAGTTGGTCGCCTTGCACTTTGATGCAAGGGTACAAGGTGTTAGAGGCTATTTATTTTAGATGACGGTGTAGTCCTCCTTGTTGCAGCATGTGGAAGAGTATCAGTGGGGGGACTCCAAGGGAGAAGTGATTCGGGATCGTGTCGATCAGGTGAACGCTCCAGAAGTATGGTCAGAGGATAGCCGAAAACGGATTCTTTTCTAGGGAAGGTTGTTTGTTCCAGAGGCGATGTGTCAGGGATTTCTTCGTGAGCTCCATAGCTCAGCCTTGGCGGTACATCCAGGAGTTTCAAAAATTTACCGAGGCCTGAGGGAACAGTTTTGGTGGCCCGGAGTGAAATGTGTAGTGGTGGAGTTTGTGGCTAAGTGCCTAGTGTGTCGACAAGTAAAAGTTGAACACCATGTTCCCAGTGGTTTGATGCATCCATTAGATGTCCCTGAGTGGAAGTGGGACGACATCTCAATGGACTTCATCATAGGACTACCAAGATCTAAAGAAGGTTATGATGGTATCTGGGTGGTGGTGGATCGTCTGATGAAATCAGCTCACTTCTTAGCAATTAAGGAGTCAGGCCCGGTGAGTACCTTAGAACAGAAGTACGTAGACGAGGTGGTGCATTTTCATGGAGTTCTGAAGACTATCTTATTAGATCAATATACCCGGTTTATCTCACGAGTCTGGAGGGGGTTACAATATTCTTTTGGCACCCAGCTACACCTTAGCACTGCTTTCCACCCCCAGACCGATGGGCAGACAGAGCGGACTATCCAGACGTTGGTGGACATACTGCGAGCATGTGTTCTGGATTTCGGAGGATCATGGGTACTACACTTTCCTTTAGTAGAGATTGCCTACAAAAACATTTTCCACTCTACTAATGGCATGGCACCATTTGAGGCTCTATATGGAAGACCATGTCGTTCACCCATTTTCTGGGTAGAGGTTGGTGAGACAGGTGCTCTTTGGCCAGAGGTAGTGCAGAGCACCACAGAGAGAGTCCAGCTTGTACGTGAGAGGATGAAAGCGGCTCAGGACCGACAGAAGTATTATGCGGATCATCGGAGGATTCCTTTGTAGTTCGAGGTGGGAGATCATGTGTTCTTGAAGGTTTCCCCTCAACAGGGGCAGCGGAGGTTTGGGAAAGGGAGAAAGCTCTCACCTAGGTTCATCAGAACTTTTGAGGTGCTGAGGTGAGTCGACGAGGTGGCATATCAGCTAGCCCTGCCACCTCAGTTGGAGAAGGTTCATGACATATTCCACATCTCCCAGATACATCGATACTTACATGATGACTCTCACGTTATCTACTGGGGAGAGTTAGATATGGGAGACGACGTGTCCTTCGAGGAACGACTAGTCAGGATCGAGGATCATAAAGAGAAGGTGCTCTATGGACGAACCATTCCCTTGGTTCGTGTGTTGTGGAGGCATGGCGGCCTTGAGGATAGCACTTGGGAGCATGAGGCCCAGATGCACACTCAGTACCCGGAGTTGTTTTGACTTGTGTTTTATTTGTTATTCTGATCTTCGTTTTGATGTTATAGTATGTACCTTTGATATATGGAATGCTTGGCTTGTCGGTTACGAGAACTTTTGTTTCCTTGTTCTTTGGAAGTGTGTAGCATGTCCAGATGTGTTGGGAAAGGGAAAAACCTAACCCTTAATCGAGATGCATTAATGAGGATGCGATTTAACCCGTGCGGGCGAGTCAGTTCCGCCTAAATCGGATAATATCTCGACATAGGAGAAGGAATTTTCCACAAACCATGTGTTCAGGCAATGTGTGGGGTGTACGATGTTGGGGGCAGTGGAAGTTGAAAATTCCTAATATATGGATTGGGAAGGGCCAATCCTTAATCGAGATGCATTAATGCGGATGTGATTAAACCTGTGTAGGCGAGTCAGTGCCTCCTAAAGGGATAATATCTCGACATAAGAGAGGGAATTCCTAACACCTATGATTATTATTGTCGGTTGGGTTCCTGTTATAACGAGGGCCCTAAGAGGTATCTTTTTGGGTTCCTCTGGTTTGGATTTTGAATTCTCAGGGATGAGAATGTTTTAAGAGGTATCTGATGTAATGGCCCGGACCTCTCCGGCCCATTCCTTTGTCAAAAAAGAAGGACACGAAGTGTTCTGGAGGGTAAAATGGACTTTTCCCACACTTTTCAGAATTTTGAAACTACACGCCGTGTAGTGTTAGTACACTCTGTGTGCCCCCTCGCTGGGTATACCCCGTTTTCAAGGCCATGTCCTTGCCATGTGAAATAAATGGGTACACTCCGTGTACCCCAAACTACATGCCGTGTAGTCCCTCCCCGCATATGCGTTACCCTTGAACCGTGTGTTGACCAGTCAATAGTCATGTGCCGTGTTGGAACCGTGTCCTTTCTATGTGAAATAAATGAGTACACGCTGTGTAGCCAATACTACATGCCGTGTAGTCCCTCCCCACGTATGCGTTACCTTTAGACCGTGTGTTGACCAATCAACAACCGCATTCCAGGTTGAAGGCTGTGTTGGAAGGCGCATGGTGACCGTGTGAAATGGTCGAGTACATGCCATGTACCATAAAGTACACACTGCGTACTTTTGTTTTTATCGCCTATAAAAGGAGGGGTCCCCTCCTCCTTTTCAACTCACCCCTCTCCTCCCCTTTCCTCTGAGCAGAGCTCTCCCAAGAGACTCGAAGGATCCTTTTCTTCCATAACTTCTTTGTCTGAGGTCCGATTTACGATCCGTCAGCAGCCACGAGATCGTAACGATGAGGTGAAACTTTTGATCTTGGATATGTTGTCTTTATTTCAGCCTTTCCTTTCCAACTTCCACCTGAGGAGGTTTTTCCGGGACTCGACGGAAGTGACGAATGCTGACAGACGTCTTCTAAAGTTGGTCCATGGGAGCGTTGTGATCAGAACCTATTAAAGTAGGGATCTTACCTTCGTCTCTATAAATTGTGCATCATTTGGGGTGGGTATCCTCTTGTTTTCATGAGAAACGTTTGAACCATTACACGAAGATAATATCCGGTTAAAGAACGGGGATGGAGAAGTTTGTATTTTTATCTTTATATCCTATGAAATTATTTTGTGAATTGAATAGACTTATACCTACTGAAAATCACGGTCGTTGGGGGACTTTTCTTGCACAATTAAATGTTGCCCTATCTTTCTATACTGGAAGTTTTTTGAATGTGGAATCTGGTTAATCACGTAAAGCTGGAAGATTTAAAATTTGGAACACTTGTGTGATCACCCCGGTTGAAAAAAATGGAATAATGAACATGTGGGTATTGGCTTGGATATGTGGCATGTGAAGGGGGTGTTTTTGTGGGTTGTTGTGGATCGGGTGAGCAGAGGGGATGTAGTTGGATTGGTTGTGGGTTGGTGTCAATGTTATGTTAGTGATGGGTAGTGGGGCTACAATAAATGGTATTAAAGGGATAATAATGTATGGGTTTTAGTGTGATTGTTGTTATGGTGGTTGGCAGCGGGGCTGCAGGGATGGGCTTGATGTGAACGAACTATGTGTTGTGAATAATAAATAAAATTTGGAAGAGTTAATGAATGGTGGGGCTTGGTAATGGAACATGAATAATAATAAATGGGGTTGGCTGGTTAATAAGAAGGGACATGTTTGTGTTGCTTGTGTTTTCCTAACTTGATTTGTGGATGGCGGGGATATGTTTTACAAACGATTGAGATGGTTGGTTGCAGTTGATTGCCCGGTTGTTAAGGAACTAATAAACTAATTTTGTTGAAACCTGAAAACCTAAATGGGGTTGGGGTTGTTTGTGGTATGCATTCTTCGTAGTAGTAATGTCGAGGCACATGCTCAGTTCTCTGTTTAGAAGCCATAGGTTGGGCTGAGTGTTTGGTATATATATATCTGTATCTTTTTGTTTTGTCGCACCCCACCCATGTTGATAACATAGTACCGAACAATCCAATATCATGGGAGAGGGTGTTTTCCCCATAGTTAATAGCTCCTTCCTGCTCTTTCTTCCATAGGTTGTGATGGCTTGAGGCGACCTTACTCCAATGACTCTTCGGGCAGGTTTCGATTGGGAAGGTTTTAGCCTAAGAATCTTCAGGCAGGTTTTACTATTTTCCAAGAATCTTTGGGATGAGGCCCAGGTGTGTGCAGGCAGGATACGTGGTTGTGAGGTCCAGGTGCATGCAGGGGGGATACATGGTTGTGAGGCCCAGGTGTGTGCGGGTGGGATACGTGGTTGTGAGTCCCATGTGTGTGCGGGCGGGATACGTGTTTGTGTGGCCCAGGTGTGTAGGGGCGGGATACGTGGTTGTGAGGCCCAGGTGTGTGGGGGCGGGATACGTGGTTGTGAGACCCAGTTGTGTGCGGGCGGGATATGTGGTTGTGAGGCCCAGGTGTGTTCGGGTGGGATATGTGGTTCATGAGGCCCAAGTGTGTGCGGGCAGGAAGAGTGTGGCAGTGTTAGGACGTTCGCCATTAGGAAGAGCAGGTAACTAATGGGAAATGGTGCGGGGTACCCAATACTCTTGTTCTTATATACAACTACTACCTGTTGTGATTGTGTTTTTTGTGAGTATGGCTGGTGAGGTTGGGTGGATAGATTTAATTTCTAGGTTTCTTCTGTTGTTCTCGTGGGAAATTAGGATGTCTCCCCACTTGTGAAAGAGAGATTTAGGTTTTCCTACTGATTATACATGTATGCTCACCCTACGTTTACTTTTAGGTTTCCAGGAGGACTACCAGGGCCGTGCGGGACCCTAATAGTCGAGACAGTTGGAGTTGTTTTAGTTGTTGTACTCTTGTTTCTTTTGGTATTGTACTTTTGAGCTTTCTATTACTTGTACCTTGTTTCAGAACTATTTAAACATGCATGTGGGATTGGTTTGGGTTTATTTCTATACACTTTTTATTTTCCTTTTTGGTGGTTGTCTTGTCCTATTTCCCGATCATAAATAATAAAAAGGGTAATGCCTACCATATTTGTAAAAACTCATACCCTTGGTGCTAGTCGCCACCCCAGCGCCTACTGGAGGCGGGACTCAGGGGTCATTATCTCCCTTTCACCATTCCCAGCTCTGGAGGTGCATCTTTGGTGGGAGGGGGTCATGACACACGTAGACCACACATATCTAAGGGGATGCCTCATCCTTCTTCAGATGTGGGCATGGGAGCGCATCCTCGTAGTCTGCCCTGATCTTTCTAGAGGTTCAGTGCCTATATATGTGATGCAAGACACTCCACGTGGAAACTGATTTGATCACTCATCTCTATTAGTTTCTGATGCTAGTAGGAGTTATTGAAATTTATTTCATAATATTTATCACTTTTGTTGTTTTATTTTATAGGTGGATTCAAAAACACAACTTCGACAAGATTCTGACATGCCATTTGGGTGCATACCGTCTCAAGTCAGACAGTCTTCTACCCGACCAGGTAATTATATACAATCTAACATTTTCTAAAAAAATTCATAATGGAATCAATTTTTATTTTTATTAAGAATCTTTTTTGAAACATCTGACATGTCATTTCAGATTATGTGGACGTCATATTGGTCTATATTGGATCAGTTTCTAGCATATTACACTACAGGAAGTCATGATGTGATGGTTGAAGTGCCACTCATTTACTTTCATATTATTGATTTTAACCACCCTAATAGTTTCATGGACTAGTTTGGTTGTGTTCATCCCATTCCATTTTTTTCACCACTGAAATGGAAGCTTCATGTGTTGAAGCTGGCAGGGAGGAAAGCTGAGGACTAGCGCCAATGGCATGTCGACTTTATTGACCTATAGGAAAGATGAGCAGAACGTCTTATACAAGGTATACCTACTTTGTGATTCCATATTTCCGAGAAGTTTGAGTATTGGTGATGGTATAGACTGATGTCTATATTGTATCTCACATAGCACTACAGAGCGCTTCATGATATCTTAAGTCAATAAATTTCCATTAGTTCTTTTTAAATATTTTCTAATTCATTTTGAATATATTTCCAACCTTCCCATTTAGAGAAACTTATTCACAGGACTGATCTTGAGGAGCGTGTCACTATCCTAGCAGTGATCCATGCCAATGTACTGGCACCGATGCCATCTTATGAGGCGATTCACAAGAGCATCTCTGATCGGAAACCCTAGAGACTGTAGGTTCCTTCTTAGGAACCTCCCCAAGTATTTTTTGATGTTGAGGGGCCACAAAGACGACGATGTAGAGTGTGTCATCCTACATGTGGTCCCTCACCAATTACACAGTAAGAGGATGTCCCTCTAACAGTCCCGCCTCATCCGATTGTGGATGTGCATTAGGAGGCATAGGATATGTCTTTCTTGATAGAATATCTATTGTTCTCTCCTCCATGGGGTCTAGATCCATCATAGGCTTGGGGTCCAAATCCATCATAGGATTGGGGTCCAAATCCATCATAGGTTTGGTTCCCCGATGTGACGATGGCATTTCATTCTACTACTCTAGTGGGAAGAAGGATCTTGAGCATAGTACCAAACTCGGTTGACAGCTCCTCCCACTGGCACATAGGTGGAGCGTGTGACAGTTGAAATTCCAATGCCCGAAGATATGCTCTCTTCAGGTCATTAGACTCCACCCTAGCACAAAGCTTGGTGATCTCGATACGGGCATACCCTTCATAGACCACCATGTGGGATGAAATCTCCTCCACATAGACATTTATTTTTCTTGTTCATGTATATGTTTTTCATCTATTGAAATGAAGATATTTTTATTAATATCATTCATTTTTAAATGTTTATCCAGTGTTTCAATTTTCATTAATATTTTAGTCACAACTTATATTTTATAATATTTCAATGTCTACTGCTTAAAACAAAGGAAAACTTATTAAATTTCAAGAAGTTAACTTTATAAGAATATAAAATATACACTATAAAAAATCTAAATATAATTTAAAACATATCCTAATATTCAAAAAATTAGTTGAAAATTAAATTAATTTCATAAATATAATAAATAATGTTTATACAAATATTTCTTTTAATCACCTAGATCTCATATACATATTCTTACATCATATTTATCATAAAAATATATGTAATTCTTCCAAAAATATAAAGGTCTAACATCTTTGGCAATTATGTACACGATAAAAACAATAACATAGTTTTTTATTCCCATATTCATACTTTCTCCTAAACCTCACATTACTCTTACTACATGGAATATCTTGGAGGTATAGAATGGAAATAATAAAGAAATGATTATAATTCATCACTTATATACACGTCATAAGAGTAAAATATCCTAAGAGAATGGAAAATATAAGAGGGCCTAAAGTGTGTCATAAACATAAGGCATGTCATCATAATGTATATATTTATAAAATAAAATAATTTAATAGTTATCTAATAATGAAAAAAAATTATTTAACTAAACAAAATGAATAATAATACCTTATATAAGTGATTTATAACAATATACATATAAATCATAATATAAAAACCAATATATTAATAAATATAAAACACATGAATTTTTTGTGTGGAAAGGCGGCAGTGGCCATGACACCTTTAATAGATATTTTAAAAAATAACCTACACATTTTAAAAAACTCAGAAAACATATAAAAAACTCATTATTAGAATATGTGGAAGTAATGAAATATCTTACTCAGGGATCTCCATGAATGAAAAATGAAAATTACATATATAAGAAGAAATGGAGAACACTAACAAATTGTGTACCATTCACTGAAGAAGCTACTAGAACATGTGGATCTTCTTCTGATGATTTTGATGAGTATGAAAAAGTGGAAAATAAAATCTACTCACCTATGAAGGTGTCCATGGACCAACTAAATCTCTTCAAAGTATGAAATGGGATTTTTTCCACCATGACATGCTATAATATCTTGACGTAAAGGAGGAAAACAAATATAGTTATGGGTTAAGTGAGTTTCAACCAAGAAATAAGCACCCACAATGTAACATTGAATAATAGAGAGCTTTATAATGGCCTCAAGAATGCTCCTTGAAAATGCATGCATTGACTCCTGTATTTATAACGCATGGTTTAATGTGTCATCCATTCATGTATCATATGCATAAATGAATCAAACTCCCCTCATATTAAAACTCTTGTAACACATATTTAATGATGGATTAGGTGGTGACTTAATCGGTTCTCTAGTCAATACATTCTTCATAGGTATTTTAAAATAATATACCACATTATGCATCCAAACCAAAATTTACATATAAACCATAAAATAAATATATAATGTGTGTGTGTGTTAGGATTTGGGGCATATATCTCCTTTAATGATTTATTATATTGCATGACAATTCATTTAATTTAATTAAATAAATTCATTTCATTTCATTATGGTTGAAAAAGATGGTAATCTCGAGGCATGTTTGAGATCATATGATGTTGATACATGGATTTTTGAGGTTCAAGTGATTAATATGGGACGAAAACTATGACATAATTACTATAACCGTGAGGGAGGGGAGGTTTTTGTAAAAGATGGATTATAAAATTTCAATGATGGAGTCCTTGTAATTATTAAGGAATGGTGTTTCCTAAGGGGAACCATGATTGTTTTATTACTTATTATTTCATTTTTTATTATAAATATTGGGTAGAACAATCCATCTATCAGATTTTTTTTGATATTATACATGTTTGGCATGATGAACTGTAAGGCCCCAGCTGTAAACATTACATAATTTTTAATTAAGTTAATAATTCAAATTGAGGATATTTTCACGTTTAGATATTTAGAGAATTAGGTTATAAATTATACATAAAAACATGAATATTACAAGTAGACACTTCTACTCACTGTCCATTTTTTCATAAAACAAAAACTCTAAAAAAACATGTCTAGTTCTATGATTTAGATAGCATGACTTTTTCTTGGTCCCATACTTGACCCTATTCGTCTTTTAGTCATGTGAAAACATTTGAACACTTTGGATGCGCATAAAAAGCTCAGTATTTGATACATAAATATGGAAAACTGTTAGTTTTTCTTAACAATATGTAAACCATGAATACTTTATCATAAAGTAATACTATTCACCCTAAATAAGTAGAAAAAAGACTTCACTAAATATAAGATCATTTCTTTCACTTTTTGTAACCAAAATATTACCATAAATCCCATATAAAACAACGTATAGAATATAAAGGTAACTTGGGACATAAACCTAGTTAAATGGAATAACCATATGATCGAATTCCACACATATCACTAAATGGAATAACCATACAACCGACATCCATACCCAATGCTTTGGAGGTTATAACGTAACCACCAATCCTTGGTTTATCATGGAACCACCCATCATTTTGGTTTATCACGTAACCACCTGTAAAATGTCCTAGTTCCATTATGTTAAACACAAAATATTTCAAATATAAACATTTCACTAATAACATTTCATTTTCAACCACAATAGATAATATCAAGATATTGAAATAAAAAATCCATTTCAAAAACCATTTTCAAGATGAAAACACCAAAAAAGGAAATAAGGGATTTCTTTTCCTTTTAAAAGCATTAAGACTTATAAATGAATCCAAATGATGATTACGGTGGTAGAGAGGTCATTGTCTCCGCAAACATTAAAAACATTACTTTTTTCGTTTAGTAAAATGATTTATAGAAAAAATATTCCTTTTTCATGAAATTAAATGTCAAAGGGTTTTATTATACACCGTGCAAAATAAGGAGGGGTATATTATCAAAACATGCCTCAATGAAAAAATATGGAGACGAAGTCCATTACCTCGTGTCCGACTTGACGCCTTAATTATTTAATTTACAAAATATTAAACATATATTAATTTATAATTAATTTAGAAAAATTTTCAAGTTTATTGTTCCATTTATATAACTTATTACCATGTTTTAAAAATTACATAATTATTTAAGTTAATATCAGTAGTTTTGTCGATGTTGAGTACCTGAGTAGAAAATGATCATGTTATAATTACAATTTTTCCATGTGGTAAAAAGTCCATTATCACTAGAATATTATTCATATATATATCATATATATCCAGTATATATGTATTTATAATATTCCAAAACATTTATATATAATAAATGAAATGCACCGTTTATGGAAACGGTAAGTCATACGCACGCATGAACGCTACTTTCATTTCATTTTCATATTTAATAGAATGAAAACTAAATGATACATAGGTATATTATAATTGCAGTATAATATCATATGATATATATGTTTCATTATTTCCTGAACTCCATCATTTATAAATTCCATTTATGGCATGAAAGAGTCATATCACTTTGAGGGGGCGGCAGTCTGCACTTCCTCAAATAAAATTATCGTATTTACACATCATGAAAAAAATAATGGTATGTTTGTAAACAAAAAATAAAATATCATAGAGAAAATATAAATATAATATATATAATATATAAATACAGAGGCATCATAATGGAAACCATTAGAGGTGGTAGGGGAAAATCAAACAATCGTCGTATCGTGAGGCGATAGTTCATTGTACATCTAAACTATATGTTCGCATCCATTAGATGGAGGCGTGTATAAGTGTAGTTAGAATACTTCACATTAAAGAATCTTAGTATATTTAGGGTACTAGTTAGTTTTTTAATCAAATAATAATAATAGAATAGGGAGTGGGGAAGGAAAATAAAATAAAATAACTTGTGAGAAGACGTTACCTCTAAATCGGGTAACTTCTTTTGATTTGAGACTAATGGATTTATTTAACTGTATTCTGCCCAAATTAAGGATTATAAGAGAAATTTAAGGACTTTGGTAGCTTATTAGAGCATATTTTGGACAAGAAAAGGGGTTTGATGGGTGTGAGTAAGGGGTTAGAGGTGGTGGCCTTTTATAAGAGGGAGGATGGGTACTTTAGGAATGTCTTAAAAGATTATTTTATTATAAACTGAATTTCGATTTTCAAAAGGTCCAAAACTCATTTAAGTTCATTATGTGATGAGTATTGTTTGAAATATGATTATAAAATAGTTTTTAGACAAGTTTTGGTTTCAAATTAAACATTATCATTTATCTTTAACCCTTAGTTATCTAATTTAACAATTACATTATCTTCTTGTATATTCATACTATATGTTTTATATAGTAACCATAAAATGCCAACAGAACCTCAAATGGTTTATTAATGAAATTTCCAACATTATCTATGTCATTTGGACGAATATTATATTTTTAGGACAATTATATTATTTAATAAAATAGAAATTTTTTTAAACTCATTTATGTCAGTTTTTATACTATTCATATCATGAATTTTTAAAAATCCTTAATAACTATATTATTTCAAATAGAATTAGTAAATTAAAATATAAAAAGTCATAATCATCCATAAAATTCGTGGATGGCATAAGAAGTTTAAAAATAAATTTATTTTAATACTTATAATCTAATTTATTTATATCCTTCATCAATAAGGTAATCAATACATCATCATTATGTCATAAATTTATTTATTTATTTTATATCTAAAAATAATAAATAAGATATCATGATGTAGTAAATAATTTTATATTCATAATGAAAATTTATAGTCTAAATGATAACTTATATAACCCCATATAAATTTTTTTACTAAATGATACATGTCTAGGTTATATTTCCTTTATCTTTAAATTAAAATTATTTAAATGTCATTTTCCCAATCAAGTACCTCCATAGGGTTTCAAATTCAACCCAAAGATTCCCATGGTCAAAAATATCTCATCCAATAGGGTTATTACATGTGTTAAGGTAATTTAATATTTTTATAATATCATTTTTGACCATTATTTACTAGATTTACCCTTTAACCATTGTAAATAAAATATTTACTGAAGTTACTATTCATAATGTCTAAAAAAAAGTCATGTATTTAAAAAATTAGGACCTCCTAATTCCATTTATTGAATCTATTTTTCCATATTCAAAATATATAAGTTACAGAAATTAATTTTATATTAATTACCGTTGATAAAACCAAAAACCATGTTTTTATGAATTAAAAACTACCAAAAGATTAACATGCGTTTATATCCAATTTCAATGTGAAATTAATTAAAATGTCCAAAATTGGATTAAATGATAAAAATATAATCCAATTAATATTTAAATCCAATTAAAAGTACAATATAACTATACAAAAAATTAGATTAAAAGGTTGTTTTGAATTAAAATGCAGTATTTTTCACTATTCATTATAAAATGAACTTTTGCATAAAAATACAAAAATTTCATTCAAAGTAAATTTTGATGTCCCACTTATAAATTAGAATATTTTTTTCAAATAAAATATATAAATGTTTCAAAAATTATATTTCAAAAGGGTTCTCCATCAAAAGGTGGTAAAACTGTATTTTTAGAAAAAAACTTCTTTTATACGAAAAAACTTAATTTATTCTTATATCATTTCTAGAAAACATATAAGATGAATTTAAAACATTACATTGAATATATATCATATATTTTTTATTAAATAAAAATCCAAAACAGTGATATGAAAAACACAATTATTCTCTTTTAAATAGTTTTTCATAAAAACACATCCATTATATTCAATTGGTTTTTATTTCCTTTTATAATAACTTTGGTAACCAATTAATTCTAATTTAAACATGTTTAAACCATATTTGAATATTCTGTTGATATTATTCATTCCCTCCATTCCAACAGCTAGGTGTTAACTACCATTTAAAATAATAATATTATTGTTGTATTATTTTTTATTATAACTCAATGTTGTGTGTAATGTAATATTTTGGATAAGCCTACTGTTGTGTGTCGAGTACACTATCCAAAAAAAAGTGTCCCCTTAAACTTAAAATTGATATATTATTCTTAAATATTAATAGAAATCAAAAAGTATTATTCTATAAATACCTGGGTCGTTACATCCTTACCCCCTTTTGGAAATTGCCTCCTCACAATTTTAAAATTGGGCGTGGAAACATCATTGAAAGTCCCACATCAAGAAAAAGAGTCAATAAAACAATCACTTTAAAAGAAATAAAGAGAAGTACAAAGGTCACGTGAGATAAAACATACTAGGATTCCCAGAAAAAATGGATATGGAAGAGAAAACTAACCATCAAATTATGTTGGAGAGTGATAGAGAACATGATTATGAGAAAGTTAACAAAAACAAAACCACAAAGTTATGATGGGTTAAATAGTCTTTGATTCCCCAATAGGAAAAGTAAACAGACAAAATTTTTGTTTTAAGCTTATTTTCTTCAATTTGAGGAATTCTTTTACTACTTATAATAATAATATAAGGAATTATACATACCTTTCAAGTATAGTTTCATGATTTAATACATTTCTACCACAAATTCATCTTTTCTCCAAACGATGAGTATTCTAGATGACATGGTCACATATAAAGTGCTAGAATCAACTTCTAGACATTCACATAATCCCTAAAAGATTCACTATATATATTTACCCTGTCTATATTCATTAACCAAAACCAAAATGTTGAGTACAAGATCAGATAACCACTAAAAAGGATAATACATTATAAAAATACATACTACTCTTAATCTCCAAAATTCAACAAACAATACACGAAGTTCAAAAAATACCATTCAATACACAAATGACCTTAAAATTATTCAATATAATCTAAAAAACTATTGAAACCCAAATCTCATATGAATTTGATCACACAGTCTTTAATAATAAATCTTAACATTTATCTCTAAATAACATCGACTACCCGTAAAGTATCATACTTAAAAGTAATTATCATAATCACATATTCTCAAAGATAGGTTAATCATTTCCATAAATAACCCAAATCACTATATGTCCACAAAACAAATATATATTCTTCCAAAAAATATTCCACCATTACTCCTCAATTGAAATCCCCAAGATTTCTATTTTCCATAGGAATATTGTATTCTCAAAAGAGAAAACGTCTTCCAAAACAACATTTATCACTTAATCACCAAATCATTTTCCTATACTAAGGATATCCATTTGACAAAACAAAAGATCCATAATCAACTTATTCTTGATCTATAAAATCATTTAACTAAAACGAATAGATCATACTAACTAGGGACATCACGTAGGCCAGTGGTAGGAAATGCACCCTTGTCACCCTTCGGTTTTGGGTTTGATTCCCATGACCTTGCCGGATACAATGGGTTGTCACCCATCCTATGGGGTTTCCTTTTTTAAAACCATATCATTATTATAACATTCTCAAAAATAAGATAATTTCCTCAAAAATAACCATAACCTAATTTATCCTTAAGGTTATCTAATACCCTTCGTTTTGTATCCTAAAATATAATAACTATTTATCACCTAAAAAAAAGATCATATGAACCCCTAAAGTTATCAATTATGTCCATAACCGAAAAGATAATTATTTCTTGAATAAAATTTTCACATATCCAACTTCAGGGTTACGCATACTAGAAAAAGTATTCCAAAGTAATCCCATCATCAAAATATCCTTAATACATTTATGCATTTCATCATCCTAAAATCTACCATAACTCTTGAATACTTTATATGTAGACTTCTTAATCATTCAATGTTTTTTTGATTCATTGACCCTTCTTCTCTAACTTATTCTATAATACTTATTTCCTACAAAAAAAATCAGGAATCATATCCTAAGATTCAATAATTTCAAAATATTAGCTAAGAAATAATTCATACATTTCATTGTTCATTGTCAGTTTCCTCATCCTCAATTGGAATGGAATTAGGTATTGGTAAACATATATTTGAATGGTCCGGCTGATCCCATTCCCAAACCTTTTTATAGGTCATCTATTTTTGTAATGACCATGCACACCACATTTAAAACATTCAATTAATCTTTCAGAAAGAACTTATTTCACTTTCCAAGAGTCAACTAGAAACTTCTTTTTTCCATGGAAGGTTTTTTCTTTATGACCTTCATTGGAAAATCTGTAGCATCTTCCCGCCCCATTGAAGCATTGTCCTCGGTGTTTCATTCCACATCCTTGACACATAGGTTTTTTAATATTTTTTCACTTATTATTATTACTTGAAATTACGTATGTATTTGTTTCTCACATATATGATTCCTTATAAAAATAACTAATGTTAAGGTGGTCAATCATGACTCTAGATAGTTGGTTGATAATAACCACAAGAGTTCTCATTACAGATCCCATTTATTCTATTTCTTATTCAGAAAATTTTCATTGTTTTCTTCACATCGATTGTTACTTTGGTGCCTTCTAGATCCAGCCATTTACTAAAAACAAAAAGTTCAGTGTGTATATATTAGTAAAATCCTCATATAACATCTTATAATGATGATAAACAATAAGATATACTTATTCATGTTATCTTAAACTCATTCAATTAATCTAAAATAACTATGACTCTTTATAATATTATATCCATTCTGGTTATGTGCCTTATGGTTAAATAACTCCATAACCTCTGAATTTTTCTAAATCGACCCCTCATACCAACTATAAGGCATCATCCTTAAACATTAAATAATATTTAATTAAGTTAATAATTCACATTGATGATTTTTTCAGATTTATTGTTTTATATAATTAGGTCATGAATTATACTTAACAACTTGAATATTACATGTAGACACTTCTACTAACTATCCATATTTTTCAGATAACAAAACTCAAAATTATAGAAACATGTCTAGTTCCATGTTTTTGACAACATGAAATTTTCATGATCTCATCCTTGAATCTATTCATCTTTATGTCCTATAAAAAACATTTCAAAACTTGGTATGATCATAAAAATCTCATTAGTTGAAACATTAATAAGGAAAACTGTTATTTCATCAAAACAAAATATAAACCATGAATACTTTATTATAAAGTAAAAATTTTCACCTTACACAAATAAAAAAACACTTCACTGAATATAAGCTCATTACATACACTTTTTGTAACCAAAATATTACCATAATTCCCATAGAAAACAATGTATATAATATAAAGGTAACTTGGATCATAAACATACTTAAATGGAATAACCATGTTGTTGAATTCCACAAATATCACTAAATGGAATAGCCATATGGATGACTTCCATACCCAATGAATTGGAGGTTATAACGTAACCATATGTCCTTGGTTTATCAAAAACCACTCGTCTTTGGTTTATCACGTAACCACCAGTCATTGGTTTACCACGTATCCACCCATCAAATGTCAAAGTACTATTATATTAAACACAAAATATTGCAAATATCAACAATTAAATAATAACATTTCATTTTCATTAAAAAGAAATCATTTCCAGATATTTAAATATTCAATCCATTTCAAAAACAATCTTCAATATGAAAACACTCAAAAAGGGAATAATGGCTTTCATTTCCTTTTAAAAACATTATGGCTTATAGAAAAATCCAAATAATGATTACGGTGGCGGAGAGGTCATTATCGCCACAAACATTAAAAAATTTACTTTTTTCATTTAGTAAAACACTTCACAGAAAAAATATTCCCTTTGAAAGAATGTAAATGTAAAAGGGGTTTATAATACACCATATAAAAGAAGGAGGTGTATATTATCAAAGCTTGTCTTAATAAAAGGAGATTGAGATGAAGTCCCTTACCTTGTGTCTGAGTTGACTCGTTCGTTCTTTAATTTCCTAAATAATAATCCTAAGTTAATTTATACTTTCTTCGGAACCATTTTAAAGTTTATAATTCATTCTATATCACTTTTTACCAGGTTATAAAAGTTACATAATTATTTAAGTTAGTACCGGTCATTTGTTCGATATTGGGAACTTGAGTCAAAAATGATCTTGTTATAATTACAATTTATCCATGTGGTAAAAAGTCCATTATCTCTAGAATATTATTCATATATATATCATATATATCCAGTATATATGTATTTATAATATTCCATAACATTTTGATATAATAAATGAAATGCACCATTCATGGAGACAGTAAGTCATAC
This sequence comes from Viscum album, assembly GCA_963277665.1. Classification (NCBI taxonomy): domain Eukaryota; kingdom Viridiplantae; phylum Streptophyta; class Magnoliopsida; order Santalales; family Viscaceae; genus Viscum; species Viscum album. The sequence goes on along the minus strand of OY728152.1, from coordinate 1,108,402,682 downwards.
GTACGCATGAACGCTACTTTAATTTAATTTTATTATTTAAAGGACTAAAAATAAATGAAGAATATGTGTATTATAATTCAAGTATAATATAATATGATATATATGTTACATAAGTTTATTAACACCATCCTTTATACGTTCCACATATGGCATGAATGAGTCATATCACTTTGAGGGGGCGATAGTATGTACATCCTCAAATGAAATTATCGCATTTACACATCATGAAAATAATAATGGTATGTTTGAAAATAAAAATTATAGTATCATAGTGACAATATAAATATAATATATATCACATATAAATACATTGGTATCATAATTTCCACCATGAGAATTGGTAGGATAAAATCAAAAAATCATCGTTTCGTGAGGCAGTAGTCCGTCGTACACAGAAACAATATGTTCATATCCATTATATGGAGGTGTGTATAAGTGTAGTTAGAATAATTATCATAACAACAACCTAGTATATTGAGGATACTAGTATTGTTATGTAATCCAATAATAAGTATATAAAAAGTAGTGGATAAGGAAAATAAAAGAAAAGATCTTGAGAGAAGACATTACCTCTAAATCAGGTAACTTCTTTTGATTTGAGTCTAAAGAATTTCTTGAATTGCCTTATTCATAAGGTAAAGATTATAAGAGGAATGGAGGGATTTTGGGAGATTATTGTAGTATAGGTTGGATGAGCTAAGGGGCATGATATGTGTGAGTAAGGGTTTAGAGATACTGGCCTTTTATAAGAGGGAGGATGGGTACATTAGGAATGTCTTGAATGATTATTTTATTATAAACTAAATTTTGATTTGAAAAAGGTCCATACCTCATTTAATTCTAATATAAGATGATTATTGCAAGAAATACTCACAACCAAATGGTTTTAGAAAAATTTTGGTTTCAAATTTGACCTTAACATTTATCATTAAACCTTAGTTAACTAATGTAACTATTACCATGTCTCCTTGTATATTCAAACTATATGGTTATCATTGTTAAAATAAAATGTCAATCAAACCTAAAGTGTATTATTAATGAAATTTCCAACATTATCTAATTCATTTGTCTGAATTAAATATTTTTAGGACTATTATATCATTAAATAAAATAGTATTTGTTTTCAAGACTCATTTATGTAAAATTGTGTTCTATTCATATCTTGACTTTTTAAAAATACATTACGACTTGATTCTTTCTAAAATATCATAAATTAAAAGATAACAAGTCATAATAATCTAAAAAATTCTTTTATGACATAAAAAGTTTCAAAAAGAATTTATTTTAATATTTATAATCTCATTTATTTAAATCTTTCATTAATAAGATAATCACTACATCATTATTGTCTCATAAATATATTTATTTATTTGATGTTTAAAAATTATAAATAAAATATAATTATGTATTAAATATTTTAAAATTTATAATTTTTTTTAAATTATAACTTATATAACCCCATATAAATTTTTTTTACTAAAATATACATGTTTAGATTTTGTTTTCCTTAAGATTAAATTAAAATTAATTAAATGTCATTATGACACACAAGTGGCTCCATGGGGTCCTAAATTCTACCCAAGGATTCCCATGGCAAGAAATATCTCATACAATAGGGTTATGACATGTGTTAGGTAATTTAATATTATTATAATATCATTTTTTTACCCATATTTTCCGGATTTACTCTTTAACCATGGTAAATAAAATATTTACTAAAGTTACTATTCAAAATGTATAAAAATAAAAGTTAACTATTTACACAATTTAGACCTCCTGATTCCAAATATGGAAACCATTTTTCCAAATTCAAAACACATAATTTACATAAATTAATTTAAAAATAATTATCATTGTCAAAACCAAAAATTCTATTTTTAAGATGAAAAAAAACTACCAAAATATTGATATGCGTTAATGTCCAATTTCAATGTGAAATTACCTCCAATGACCAAAATTATATTAAATGATAAAAATATAATCCAATTAAACTTTGAAACCAATTAAAAGTACAATATAAATATATAAATAAAATAGATCAAAAGGCAGTTTTGAATTAAAATGCAATATTTTTTTCTATTCATTAAAAAATGAACATTAGCAGAAAAATAGAAAATTTTAATTCCAAGTAAATTTTGATATTACAATTCTAAATAAGAAGTTTATTTTGTCAAATAAAACATATAAATGTGTAAAAAAGTAGATTTAAAAATGGACTTCCATCGAAAGACGGTAAAACTACATTAATATAAAAATACTTCTTTTATCTGAAAAAAACAAATTTATTCTTATATCATATTTAGAAAACATATGAGATGAATTTAAAACATTTAATTGAATATATATAATATATTTTTCATCAAATAAAAATCTATAAATAGTGATATGAAAGAACAATTATTCTCTTTCAAATATATTTTCATAAAAACACATTCTTTATATTCAATTAATTTTTATTTTCATTTCTAATAAATTTGGTAACCAATGAATCATCATTCAAACATGTGTATACCATATTTAAAAATTTGGTTGATACTATTCATTCCTGCCATTCCAATGTCTAGGTGATGACTACAATTCAAAATAATAAAAATATTATAATATTATTTTTTAGTATAACTCAATGTTTTGTGCGATTTAAGATTTCGGAGAAGCCTTTGTTTGTGTGTCTAGTAAACTATTAGAAAAAAGAGTCCCCTTTAAATTAAAATTAATATAATGTTCATAGGTATTAATAGAAATAAAAAATTATTATTCAACAAATACCTGGGTCGTTACATCCTTCCCCACTTTTTGAAATTGCGTCCTCTCAATTTTAAAATTGGGCTCAGAAACATCATTAAAATCCCACATCAAAAAAATATTCAATAAAACTATCACATTAAAAGGAATTAATAAATTTACAAAGGTCACCCAAGATAAAACAAACTAGGATTCCATGAAAACATGGATATGGATGAGAAAAACTAACCATCATATTCTGATAGAGAGTGATAGAAAACATGATTTGGAAAAAGTTAACAACAATAAAACCACAAACATGTGATGGGTTAAAGTGTCATTGATTCCCCAGTAGGAAAATTAAACGGACAACATTTTTGTTGTATGTTTATTTTCATAAAGTTGAGTAATTATTTTACTACCTAGAATATGAATATAAGGAAATATACTTACCTTTCTAGTATAGTTTTATCCTTTAATAAATTTCCACCACAAACTCATATTTTCTCCAAATGATGAGTATTCAAGATGACTTAGTCACATCTGAAGTTCTAGAATCAACTTCTATAGAATCACATAATCCACAAATGATGAAAAATATATATTTATCCTGTCTTTAGACATTAAAAAAACCTAAATTGTGATTATAATATCAGATAATCCCCAAAAAGGATAATCCTTTATAAAAATAAATACTACTCTTAATCTCCAAAATTCAAAAAACATAACAAAAAGTTCAACAAAGACCATTCGATACACAATTGACCTTAAAATTATTCAATATAATCCAAACTAAGATTGAAACCCAAATCTCAAAAGAATTTGATCACATGGTCTTTCAAGGTAAATCTTAACATTTATCTCCAAATAGAATCGACTACCTTTAAATTATCATAATTAAAAGTAATTATCCTAATAAAATATTCTCAAAGATAGGTTAATAATTTCCATAAATAACCCAAATAACTATATGTCAACAATAAAAACTTAGATTCTTCCAAAATAAAATTCCACCATTACTCCACAATTGAAATCCCAAAGTATTCTATTTTCCTTACACATATAGTGTTCCCAAAGTAGAAAATGTCTTCCTAAATAATCATTGTTAGATAATCACCAAATCATTTTCCTATTATAAGGTTATCAATTTTATAAAACATAAGATCCCAAATCAACTGATTCTTCATTAATAAAATCATTTTACTGAAAAGGATAAGTCATACTAACCGGGGACTTCATGTAGGCCAGTGGTTGGGGATGTGCCCATATCGGCCTTTAGTTGTGAGTTCGATTCCCATGGCCTTTTTTGACGTGACTGGTTGTCACCCATCATGTGGGTTTTATTTTTTCTAAAACCATATCATTCTTATAACATTGTAAAAAAGTAGATAATTTCTCAAAAATAACCATAACCTATTCTATCCTCAAGGTTATATAATACCTTTCATTGTGCATCCCAAAATGTAATAACCACTTATCACCTCAAAAACAAAAGATCATATGAACACCTAAGGTTATCCATTATGTCCACACAAGAAAAGATAATTATTTCATGAATATCATTTTCACATAGCATACTTCAGGGTTACACATACTAGAAATAGTCTTCCAAAGTAATCCCATCATCAAAAGAGCCTTCATACATTTAAGAATTTCTTTATCCTAAAATCTACCATAACTCTTGAATCCCTTATATGTAAACTTCTTACTCATTCAACATTATTTATGATCCATTAACCATTCTTTTCCAACTTATTCTGTAATAATTTTTCCTACAAAAAAAATCATGAATCATATCCTAAGATTCAATAATGTCAAAACATTAGCTAAGAAATAATCCATATCTTTCATTAGTCATTGTCTGTTTCATCATCCTCAATTGAATGAAATTAGGTATTAGTAAACATATATTTGTACAGTCTTGATAATCCCATTCTGGAACCTTCTTTGTAGGACATCTATTTGTTTAATTACCCAACACACCACATTTAAAACATTCAATTTATCCTTCGGAAAGAACTTATTTCCCTTTTCTAGAGCCAACTTGATGCTTCCTTTTTCCATGGAATTTTCTTGCTTTATGACCTTCATTACCACAAATATAGCATCTTTTCGTCCCTTTGATGCATTTTCCGAGGTGTTTCTTTCCACATCCTTGACACATAGGTTTTTTAATATACTTACCATTGTGATTATTACCTAAACTTCCATAAGGATTCGTTTCTTTCATATACGATGCCTTATATAAATCACTATGGTTTGGGTGGTCAATCATGACTCTGGATAGTTGGTTGAGAATAACCATAAGATTTATCATTGAAGCTCCCATTTAATTCGTTTTCTTATTCAGAATACTGTCACTATTTTCTTCACACCCATTGTCACATTGGTGTCTGATGATCCATCCATTTACTAAAACCAAAAACGTCAGTGTGAGTATATAAGTAAAATAATCATATAATATCTTATGAGCCGGATAAAAACTAAGATATACTTATTCATGTTATCTTAAACTCATTCAATTTATCTAAAATAATTATGACTCTTTCAAATATGCTAACCATTATGCTTATGTCACTTATGCTTAAATAACACCATAACCTCTAAAGTTATCTAAAATGAAATCTGATACCAATTTTAAGGCCCCGACTTTAAACATTAAATAATATTTAATTAATTTAGTAATTCACAGTGAGGATATTTTCAGTTTTAGAGATTTAGATAATTAGGTCATAATATATACAAAACAACATTAATATTACAAGTAGACACTTCTACTCACAATCAATTTCTTTCATAAAATAAATACTCTAAAAAAGAAACATGTCTAATTTCATGTTTTAGACATCATGGATGTTCCTTGATCTCATCCTTGACTCTATTAATCTTTATTTCCTGTAAAAAACATTTCAAAACAATGGATGAGCATAAAAAGATCAGTAAGGGATATATAAATAAGAAAAACTATTAGTTTTTTAAAACAACATGTAAACCATAGATACTTTATCATAAAGTAATTATTTTCAGATTAAAGAAGTAGAAAAAATATTTCACTGAATATAAGATCAATTCTTCCCCTTTTTTAACCACAAGATTACCACAATGCCCTTAGAAAACAACTTATATCATATAAAGGTAACTTGGGACATAAAAATACTTGAATGGAATAACCATATAGTCGACTTCCACATATATCACTAAATTGAATAGTCATACAACCGACTTACATACCCAAAGAATTAGAGGTTATAATGTAACCTTCTATCCTTGGTTTATCATAGAACCACCTATCATTTAGTTTATCACATAACTGCCCATCATTGGTGTATCACATAACCATCCGTTAAATGTCCAAGTACCATTATATTAAACATAAAATATTTTAAATATCAACATTTCACTAATAACATTTCATTTTCAATAACAAGAAATAATTTCAGGATATTTAAATGATCAATCCATTTAAAAACCATTTTCAATATGAAAACACACAAATAGAGAATAAGGTACTTCTTTTTTTAAAACATTAATTCTTATAGAAAAATCTAAATAACGATTACGGCGACGGAGAGGTCATTGTCGCCAAAAACATTAAAAACATTCCTTTTATCGTTTACTTAAATGTTTTATAGAAAAAAGATTAAATTTGAATGAAATTAAAAGTCAAAGTGGTTTATTAGACACCGTGTAAAAGAAGGTGATGAATATTATCAAAACATGGCTCAATGAAAGGAGATTGAGACGAAGTCCCTTACCTCGAGTACGACATGACTCGTTCATTCCTTAATTTCCAGAATAGTAAAGTTAAGATAATTTATATTTGATTCAGAATAATTTTTAAGTTTATTATTCCTTTTATACCACTTACTACCATTTCATAAAAATTACATAATTATTTAAGTTAAAATTTGTTATTTTGTCAATATTGGGTACTTGAGTCAAAAATGTTCTTGTTAAAATTAAAATTTATCCATGTGGTAGGAAGTAAATTATCTAATAAATATTATTCATATATCTATATATCATATATATCCAGTATATATGTATTTATAATATTCCATAACATTTAGATATATGAAATTAAATGCACCGTTCATGGAGACGGTAAGTTGTACGTATGCATGAACGCTACTTTCATTTATTTTTCATATTTAAAGAATGAAAAAGAAATGATACATAGGTATATTATAATTCATTTATAATATAATATTATATATATGTTATATATGTCCATTAAAGTCATTCTTTATATGTTCCATGTATGTCATGAGTGATTCATATCACTTTGAGAAGGTAGTAGTCTGCACTTCATCAAATGAAATTATCGTATTTACACATCATGAAAAGAATAAAGGTATGTTTGTAAATAAAAATTACAATATCATAGAGAAAATATAAATATAATATATTTCATATATAAATATATTGTAATCATAATTTTCACCATGAGAGGTGATAGAAGAAAATCAAACAATCATCATTTCGGGAGGCAGTAGTTCACCGTACACAGAAACTGTATTTTCGTTTCCATTAGATGGAGGTGTGTATAAATTTAGTTATAATATTTATAATAAAAACATCCTAGAATATTTAGCATACTGGTTTTGTTATTTAATAGAAGAATAATAATATAATAGGGAGTGCATATGGAAAATAAAAGAAAATAACTTGAGAGAAGACTTTACCTCTAAATCGGGTAACTTCTATTGATTTGAGACTAAAGAATTTCTTTAATTGCCTTATGCTGAAGGTAAGGCCTATAATTGCAATTTAGGGATTTTTTAGCTTATTAGATCAGAGTTTCGATGAGAATTCAGGCTTTATAGGTGTTATTAATGGGTTAGATGTGGTGGCCATTTATATGAGGGAGGATGGGTACTTTAGGAATGTCTTGAAAAATTATTTTATTATAAACTGAATTTCGATTTTAGAAAGGTCCATAACTCATTTAATTTAGTGTTAAATTATTGTTCGAAATAATCTCAACCAATAGGTTTTATAAATGTTTGGGTTTCAATGTTAACCTTATCATTTAGCTTTAACCCATAATTAATTTAACTATTACCATGTCTTCTTGTATATTCATACTATATGGTTAATATAGTTACCATAAAATGTCAATCAAAACTAAAGTGATTTATTTATTAAATTTCCCTAATAATATAAGTCAATTTTCTGAATCTTATATTTTTAAGACTATTATACCATTTAATAAAATCGTATTTGTTGTAAAAACTCATTTATGTCAATTTTTATACTATTCATATCATGACTTTTTAAAATTCCATACCAACTTGATTATTTCAAAATCAATTAATAAATTAAAATATAACAAGTATTAATAATTCATAAAAATATTTTATTTCATAATATGTTTCAAAATAAATTTATTTTAATTTTTATAATCTCATTTATTTAAATCTTTCATTTATAAGGTAATCATTACATCATCATTATATCATAAATATATTTATTTATTTTATATCTAAAAATTATAAATAAAATATAATGATATAGTAAATATTTTTCAATTTATATTGAATATTTATATTTTAAATTATAACCTATATAACCCCATATAAAAATTGTTTTACTAAAAGACACATGTTTAGGTTTTATTTTTCTTAACTTTAAATTAAAATTAATTAAATGTCATTTTCACACATAAGTGGCTCCATGGGGTCCTAAAGTTGACCCAAGTATTCCCATGGTCATAAATATCTCATAAAATAGGGTTAGGACATGTGTTAGGGTAATTTAGTATTATTATAATACCATTTTTACCCATATTTATCAGATTTACCCTTTAACCATGGTAAATAAAATATTTACTAAAGTTACTATTCAAAATGTCTAAAAATATAAGTTACCTATTTTCAAAATTTGGAAATCCTGATTCCAAATATGGAATCCATTATTCCAAATTCAAGACATATAATTTAAAGAAATTTATTTAAAATAAATTCTCACTGTTAAAACAAAAAAGTGTGTTTTTAAAAAGTAAAAACTACGCAAAGATTGACATGCGTTTATGACCAATTTCAAAATGAAATTAATTTCAATAATAAAAATTGTATTAAATTATAAAAATATAATCTAATTAAAAATTAAAACCAATTAAAACTAAAATATAACAAATAAATAAATTATATTAAAAGGCATTTTTGAATAAAAGGCAGTATTTTTCACTATTCATTAAAAATGTACTTTAGCATAAAAATAACAAAATTTCATCCAAAGTAAATTTTAATGTTCCCATTATAAATAAAATTTTTTTTTTCAAATAAAACATTTAAATGTGTCGGAAAGTATATTTAGATAAGATTTTCCATTAAAAGGTGGTAAAACTGTATTTTTATAAAAATACTTCTTTTATCCGAAAAAAGTGAATTTATTCTTATATAATATCTAGAAAACATATAAGATGAATTTAAAACATTAAATTTAATATATATCATATATTTTTTATTAAATAAAAATCCATAAAGAGTACTATAAAAACACAATTATTCTCTTTTGAATAGGTTTTCATAAAAACACATACATTTTATTCAATTGGATTTTATTTCCATTTCTAATAAATTGTGTAACCAATTAATCATCATTTAAACCTGTGTCAACCATATTTCAAAATTCACTTGATACTATTCATTATTTTCATTCCAATGGTTAGGCGTGAACTTCCATTTAAAATAATATTATTATTATTGTACTATTTTTCAGTATAACTCAATGTTGTGTGAAATGTATGATTTTGGAGAATCATGTTGTTGTGTGTCGAGTAAACTATCAAAAAATGCATACCCTTTAACTTAAAATTAATATTTTATTCATAAGTATTATTAGAAATCAAAAAGTATCATTCTATAAATATATGAATCGTTATATGGACCATTTTTGTGTTTTAGTAAGTTACTCACCCTTTCATGTATATAGTTTTCATTTACATGTATATGATATTATTCATGATATAGATGATGGGAAACTCCATTAATGGATAAAGATAAATGAAATATGGTTTACTCAATCATATAAATGGTGATTTAGATTATATATCCTAGATTTCTTTTATGATTACTTTTCAAGATTTTTTATTAATTAATGGTCCTACATGCTTCATGTTGTCATCTGATTATTTTTCTACCCAAGTGACAGTTTTTCCAGGTGGGGATTTTTTTCTCTTTATAAAAAAACTATTTCATGAATTTTATACTATATGTTTTCACTTTATATTTTTATGGGATTTTGTGGTTATATCCTCAATAGGTTGGTTCATTATGTTATTGAATGTATGAAATTCGTACATTTTATTATTTCCCTTTTATCATACATTTGATTCAAATATTATAAATTCTCACATGGGGAATATTTTCTTTCTCTAACACCTTTTGGGATGGCTATACTTTCATATACTTCATTTAAAATTCTTGGTATATTATTTAATCAAAGTTTTGGTTCAAGAGTTAGAATGAAGCATGAAGTAAGAGGGTAGTGTTTCCACATGATCCTTTAAGTTTCCTTGGGGCTCTCCATCATCCTCTGGTATACAAGTGAATGATCATGATGAAATGTGATGACCAAGCATAGGGATTGGGATGTTCCTAGGCTAGGTCATTACAAATCATCCTTCAATTATCTCTAACTAGTTGTTCAAGCCTCCTCTGGAGTATCCATCTAATAGTAGACTCTATCTAATATTAAATTATGCTAGTTAGGGAACTTCATGAGTTATAAAAGGTTGGGTTAAAACCATCAAAGGACGACTCATGCATGCTACAAGAAAACCTATAAATAAATGGCTTAGGGACTCAACTCGGGGATCTTCATGAGTTATATTATATATTGTTTGTATCATCATTTTTTCATGAATCCATGAATTCCCATTCTCCCCCATCAAAAAACATGACTGATTTATCTGGGTGACAGAACTGAGTCACGAGCCGATTCAAGTCTCTTCCACATGCTATAAACTCATGCTTTTTCTCATCTGAGCCCTTATAAAATGAATACCTATCACACTTGTTAACTTCCACCTCACTAAAATCATCTGGACATATTTAGTAGGTTCAATTAATAACTTTTAGTTGGATTCTTCTTACACTTATCATTATATAGCCACATTTTTTACCTTATTATATTTTTCATTCTTCCGTACCACCTAAGTAATAAACACTAATAAATTTCTAACTTAATTTCCCCATTTTTGAATTATTCTTTCATTTTTTATGATAATTTCCAACAATTATAGAAGAAATTGATTTTGGGGATGATAAATGCAATGATATAAGTGGGTTAAACATAAAGGGGATGGAAATATAGACAATATCATAAGAAAAGTAAAAAATATTAAAAATCAAATCTATTCTTCTTTGTTGCGTTTCTTTCTTATAACTCTAAAAAATTTATATAAACCTTCTCATAACATTTTAATATAATTAATTTTACCTTTATTTCAAATATATAAAATATTTTCTTTACATTTATTTACATTATTTATTAATTCTTTGTGCAATATTGTTTCATTCATATGTCACCTTCCAAATTTTATTAATCAAGTAGGAAAAAGTATTAGTATTAAAGAGTTATGAATCATAAGGGGGGAGTCAAACGACCGTCCAAGAGGGCCTGGAGGATGTGTTGAAGTTAAGTGTCAGCCAAAATATTTTTCAACTAGGTGTGTCCATCCTCCCAAAGTGGGGTGGACAAGAGCAAGTGGATGGTAGGATGCGTAGTGCGGCAAGACAACTCATCAACAGCAGAGTTTTCGTGGCCCGATTTATATTTGATTTCAAAATGATATCCCAATAATTTGGCTATTTAATTTTTTTTATTTAGTTTAGAAATGCACTGATGTAGTAGAAATTTAGGGCTACGCTGGTCAAAATAGATAATAAAAGTATGGAACAACAAATAAGGGTGCTAATGTTGGATGGCCAAGACTAAAGCCATTATTTCTGTATCATATGTAGATTTTTCCAAATTGGTACCGGAAAAAGATTTGTTGAAAAATGGAATTGGTCGACGATGTTGCATGAGAACTTCTCCAATTCCTAAGCTCGAGGCATTACATTCTAATTCAAAAGGTTGGGAAAAGTCCAGTAAGGTAAGAACCGAGGCCTGAGTGATGAGTTCCTTGAGGTGGAAAAAGGATGTTTTAGTAGTTTGTGTCTAAGATAAATTTTTGATCTTGGTAAGAGACATGAGAGGTTGAGCAATGGAACCATAAACTTGGATAAATTAGAGATAATATCTAGTGAGACCCAGAAATTTTTGAACTCCTTTAACCATTTGAGGAAGTTTCTAATCCAAAACTTCTTGTATTTTGGTGGGATCCATACAGGTGCCTTTTAAATAAATGACATGGCCCAAATATTCCACCTGCTTCTAAGAAAAACAACATTTTCTTTGGATGGAAAATAAAGGGTGTTCCAATAGCTCTTATAATACAGCTGTGATATGGGAAAGGTTTTCTTCCCAACTAGAGTTGTAATCAATAATATCATCAAAAAAATCGAGGTAAATTTGAAAAGAAAAGGATGAAACAAATCATCCATGGTGTTCAGAAATGTAGGAGCATTAGTTAAGTCAAATGTCATATTCAAATACTCATAATGAGTATTGTGGGTATGGAAGGGTATCTTTTCCACATCTTCATGACACATCTGAATTTGATGATAACCTGATTTGAGATTGAGTTTGGAAAAAAAAATTCCCCATACAATTCATCAAGAAATTCTTCGACCGCCAGAATGGGAAACATAACAGGAATAGTTTCTTTATTGATGGAATGATATTCAACACAAAGGTGACAAGAGTTTCCCTTTTTAACTAATAAGACAGCACTCGAATAATCATTGCAATTGGGACAAATGATGGCAATGCAAAACATGTCTTCTACCTAACCTTCAATTTCAATTTTCTGGTAGTGGGGATACCAATAAGGCCAAACCATAATTGGTTTATTCATGGACACAAGGTGAATAGCATGATCTCATTGTTGAAAAGGAGGAAGCCTTTTCGGGGCTGGAAAAACTGGAGCAAACTTAGTGAAAAGATGGTCTAACTTCTGGAGTTGGTGAGCTGTCAGGTCTAGAGCAGATGGTTGGGAATTACTGCCCAATAACAAGAAATGGTAATCGGTTGAAAGTAGGTAAAGTATTCAATGTTTCATGGAATTTTTTGGTTGAATGGAAAAATTTGTCCCATGAATACATTATGAATGGTTACCTGAGGAAAACTATATAAACATAGACTACCGTTTGGTATGGACATCCCCCAAAGTACATAGCCAGACCAAACCTAAAATTAAATCAATATGACCAATATCCAAAAGATGAACTTCCATTGAAAAAAGTATATTCATCAATTGAGAGGTTCAAATGAGAATAAATTCCATTAGACCAAATAGTGTTTCCATCACCCAATTGAATACACAGTCGGTGGGGGTTGTGTGATGGAAAACTGATGGAACGAATCAACTATTGGGAGATAAATTTATGTGTATCTCCACAGTCAACAAGGATAAGGATTGGAAATAATATAAGAGAGACAACGACTTCTATAGAAGGATTTACAATAGAAAGATGATTCAGGGTAGAGGGGTCGTTACTATGGATTTGACATGTCCTGATTGGACTATCATTGTGAGGGGAGTCGGGCGGTAAAGGAGTCTGGTCAGGAAACTCTGAATCATCTTCACAATGAATAAGGATTCTCAAAATTGGATCGGTACATTTATGAGTGGGTGTATAGGGAAAGGAACAAAAAAAACATAGACCCTTTCGTTAATGCTCCTCACATTCCTACGTAGAAAGTTATCACACACCCCATGTCAGAACAAGGGATTGTTTAGACAATTCAGAGTAGCTTATGGTTCATAAGGGGTTGTGGAAATGGGTAAAAGAAGTGGGACCGCTGAGTGGAAGTGACGAAAACTGTGGAGGGAATGATGTGGTCTAAAATCGTTTCTATAACTAGCAGAAATCAAAGGATTACCATGAAAGGAAGATCCAGTACTGCGATGGAGAGAAAGTTCAACATAGAGAGCTAACCTTGTAGCATGCAACCGAGTTTCAGGATTAAGTATTTGAACCCAGGAGTGAATTTCATCACATAATCCATGAAAACAATATCCAACATACATCTGTTCAGGCTACTGAGGGTTAAGGGAAGAAAAATATACATATTTCTCTACATATTTTTGGACATAATTCATTTTTTGAAGAGCAACAAGTTCCACAAAAGGATTTTGTATTTTGATGCCACTATAACACTCCAATAATTCTGTTCGAAATAATGGCCATACCAGTTCTAGATAAACCACCTTTAGGATTGTAAACCAATAAATGGTGAGACCTTCCCTCCTGATTTGAGCGAGTAGGATTTTCATATAATCAAGAATCTGATTAATACAGATATAAAAGTATACTCTGTTCAGCCAACCACAAGGGCCTATGCCATCAAAGATAGGTAATTCCATTTGGAGAACCACAGAATTGTGATCAGAGTAATGGAGGATATCTCCCACAGCCTATTGAGAAGTTGGTGAGGGAAGATGATTGTGATTATTAGTGGTTGTACCAAAATCAGTCGATAGCAAAGGTTGTTTTTCATGTTGGCGAAGCATGAGTTGACGGAACCCAATTTGAGCATCCATCTTCTGGTCCCAGTAATGTTTTCCATGGTAGAATTCATGGACTCTCTGATGGAGACAAGAAACAGATGTAGATAATTGGGAGAGAGTTGTCTTTACAGTATTGAGTCGAGCTTTAACTACCTCCACTTGAGAGTGAGTGTGTATTTCCATCCAAAAATAAAAGAAGATTTGAGGATGGTAGGCCGAAAAAATGATAGGAATGATCAGACACGTTTTGTATAATATTTGGGGAAACAGTTCAAGAACTACACTAAAATCTTGAAAAGTACAATAAAAGGAGCAAAACACACCCTCGGGAGCCCCATTTTGATCTCCCACCCAAGAATCTTTGTGTACAATACTCCAACAGAAAAGATGCCTTGGCCCCACTACGCCATTGTGATCTCTTTCCCAATACTCACATCATACAATAGTCAAACATAAAAGATACCTTGGCCTCACTACCCCATGACCATATTTAATAATTTGGTCCCCATTGTTGAGCACCTAACAACCTTCCCTTGGATGGACCGTTTTACCCCTTCTAGAATATACCATCCAGCCACCCATGTGGTCCCAATTCCTATTGCACATGCACACATATTCCAACACGTATACAAGTAAAACAATCGATCTATTTTTCTACACATCGTACCATCACATTTAATTGTCAATGTATATTTTTCAAAAAAAAATTCCTTAATTATTTGTATGTGTTTTTTTCACACACATATCTAACCATTAAAAAATATTTATTCACATTTATGAGTTAAAATTTGTACTTGAAATATAATTTTTGATTAAAATATTAATTTCAATTAAAATTTTATACTCCAAATAGGAATCCCCTAAAATTTAAAATGATATTTTCAATAAAATTTCACAGTGAAAATTCAATTACCAGTGTAAATTTTGAAAAGAAACATAATTTTCAATAAATACATCTTGAATTTAAACAAAAAGGTTCAATGAAAATGCAGACTAAAAATATTAAATTATTAGCGGAAAATTATGCATTCATACATAAATATCGTATAAAATTGCACCAAAAATTTATAGTATAGAATTATACTAGAAATTTTCACTAAAAACTAAAAATTGCACACATACGAACACATACAATTATTAACATGGATTGTAATACTGCATTACAAATTTCTAGTGAAAATTTACACCATAAATTTTCAATCTATACATCCATAAAAATATATTGATAAAAATATGCAATGTAAATTTTCAATAAAAATTTGCAATGTAAAATTACATTGGCGATCTACAATGCAAATTTACACTAGAAATTTCAAATGAAATTTGATAGTGCATATTTGTATACCATTTATATTATGTAAAAAATTACACTTACACTAATATAAATATAAATATATTGTGAATATATTTATTTATATACATACTAATATAAATATATACTGAATATATTATAATGTAAATTTCGAATGAATATTTATAATATAAATTCATAGTTCTTCCATCCATACATACAAATATATTAATACACATAAACAATAAATATTTACATTGAAAATTTACGGTGCAAATTTACAATGAAAATTTAAAGTGAACGTTTATAATGCATATTTCTACACAATTTATATAATGTAAATAAGTTTATTCTTAAGCCAACATAAATATAAATATATAATGGATATATTTATTGATATACATACACTCACACAAATATACTAATGTATGTATAGACTGATCCACGGTTGAGTAGTACTCACTGCTGGCCTCCACATCCAAATGAGCAGGATACGATTATTGATAGCCCCGGAGGGATTTATGGGAAGTGATGCATGAGGTGTCACAGGAAGTTGGTGACGTAAGCGATGATAGAGGCTGGCGTGGTCAAGGGAGACTAAGTTCCATGCTGATGTAGCATAAGACCTTTAGGTCATTTAATTGGCTTTCATGCCCACTTATATATATATATATATCTGTGTGTGTGTGTGTGTGTACTATTTATAAACACAGCAACATGCCCAATTATGTATGCATACATACATATATGTAAATACACAAATATAAATATACAATTTGATTTTCTGAAGTAAATTCACTAGAATTTTTTATTTCATACATACATACATACATTTAAATTTACAAAGGAATTATACTTTAATTTATGCACATATATAAATATAATTTATACGCATAGAAACATGAAATTTTTACTCACAATTAGAGGCCTTCAAAAGAAGCGATTATTAGAAGCACAAATGAAATGTTTCACACCTAGTAAAATTTTGAAGTTTGGGATTGTGTCTGGTGAAAAGGCAAAATAAAAAACTTGTGAATCCTCCAAAAATATAGGAGACTATTTTTGAAACAAGAGATCATACTCTAATAGAAAAACCAGCTTAGGATAAAATAATTATTATATTGAAATACAATAAAGAAACCAAAAACTACACGAACAAAGAAAATCACCATTGAAAAGCCTAAATGTGCAAGTCAAAAAGGAAGACTAGAATAAAATCAAATTGAGTGCTTATATTGCGATAGCCTTGGACATTCCATGTATGTTTGTATCAATTAAATAAGAGGAATAATTATTGATATCCTCAAAGACAGCGATGGAGAAAATATGACTTCTCTATACTCAATCAGGGAATTTTGTTTTTGTTGTGCTATTTTTTTGTGCAGGATATGTATAGAAGATGTTTTATTTTCTAAAAAATAATGGTAAAAGAATGATTCACCACAAAGAACTAAGAAAAAAAGTCAATAGAGTAAAGAAGGTGACTATCCTAAAAATGAAATTTGTGGTAGAGATAAGAAAATAATACAATACTGATAAATTTATTTTGGTAGAGGAATAATCTAGATATGAAAAATATTGTGGATGTTTCTATCATGGAGTTTGGTAATTAAGAACTTAGATCTTGGACAACATGCATTTTTCTCACTTGACATATAATAACAACATGATCAAGAATTTGAAGAACAGGGTGGATGGATTGGGTTTTGGAGAATAAAGATCTCACAAAATCGAATTATATGGAAAGACAAGGATTTTTTTCAAAGATATGAAAAAGGCATAAATATTTCTTAACGACTAAGGCAAAATCATATTAGTGCGAGAGTGAACATTGTGACCCGGTCATGTTATTTACTTTACCAAGAAGCCTTGTCATATCAAAGGAAGATACAGGATTTTGGAAATGAATGGTAAAAGAAATGCTGGTAATTTTTATCAAAACTGTAAATGAAAAAAGAGGTGAACTGATACCAAAGATGTCTCTCTAAGGGAGGCTTTGATGTTATTTTATAATGAATAATAAAGACCACATAAGACCACAAGTTCAATGTGGGATGCAGAATCCCATACCCCCCTCAAATTAGGTCTTCCAAGCTTGAACGCATAATTAATGAAACCAAAGAGAAACAAAGAAAAGACACTTTATCACTCCTCTAGGTGGACATACCCAGCATGATGACAAAACAAGACAAAACAAAAGAAATCATTTTTGATCATGGCTCCCCCTTGAGATGACAATGAAAGATGATGGAAGATGTCACTAAAATAGCTTAATTAAATCACTGGTATGGAATGTTTTCGAGGTGCAGAAGAGGAACCATGCAGGAATTTCTGATCGATGGGGCACCCGGAAATCCGCATAGGTGGGCCAGTCATCAAGATGCTGAGAAAGCCACGTGGGCTGGTCCAGTTATTGAGGTGCCAAAAAAGTCGCAATGGTGGGGCCAATCAATTGAGTGTCGTGGAAACTGGAGGCATGGTCGAATGATGAGGGCCATCAAAAAAATAGCACAAGTGGAATTGACCATGGGAGGAGGGTAGTGCTGGTAGGGGTGTTGGCCGCTCCGGAGGGGTACTACGATCGGCTCATGGATGGCAGCAGATCTTGATCACATGACTTCATCACACACCTTCATCGACACAGAGGTGTTGCGCAAGGGGAAGGGGTGCATCTAGAAAGGGGGAGCCCGGTACAAATGAGGGATGTGCACATCAGTTCTTAACCTGCGACAATGTAGTGTGTAGGAGGGGGTTGGCGACAAGGCAAGCGGATCAGATGGGTAACGAATCGGAACCCGAACGAAATGAGCTTGGAACTGGGATTGATGTACGACAACCACAAGACAGGTTGATGAAGAACTCCGACATGCAGGGGGTAGAAATTTCTTATCACATGGAGAAGAATACAAGTCATTGGAGATGCGGCACATTGATTGTGGCCAATGGGGATGTGGATTGGCATAGGAACATGGGGCTCAACCAGTTAGGAGGGGCTGCGTGTAGGTAAGATCCGTCATGCAGAAGGGAGATTTAGAAGGAGGCACCAGGTGCCATCGTGCGTAGGGAGGGGGCCAAGGAGACCTCGCGCGGGAGAGTCTAGTGAAAGAGGCGCAAGGAAGGAGAAGCGCAGGCGGGTCATCGGTGAAAGGGTGCAGCGGAGGAAGTTTCGCAAGAAGAGGTGTGACCCACAAAAAGGGTCGCACCGGGAGATTCCAAGGGTGGGGCTAATGTGATAGTGGACAAGGGTTCTGGGCCTCCACCCCCTTGAGGGGTATCATTGGAAAACCTAGACAGAAAAAATATTCCAGAGGGTATTTTGTTAGACCTCCTCTAAAACCATGTTGAATGATGCCGCCAAAAAAAGATTTCCAGCCAACGAACAATGTCCGTATGCAGAACCAGTCGGAATAGCTGGAAAGAGGATACACCGACATTTATAGTTGGATCATTCCTCAGCGGGAATAGTCAAGTCAAGAGCATCTAGTAATGCAGGACAATGAATCTTTGGGAATGTTTCATTGACGGGGCCGGATAATGGAGCACAGGGATAGCCGGTGAGGGAGAGGAAAATTACTACAGAAGTGGGGGGCGAATAATAGGTATTTCATAACATATGAAGAAAAAATAAGCCATGGTATCAATATATATAGGTGAAATCATTTATTTCAATATCATTAAATGTAAAAAAATAGTGATTGAATCTTTTAAAAAGATGAAGAAGGAGACTATTGTCCTAAAAGGATGATTTAGAGGCTAATTTAGAGGAAAATATGAGAAGAATAGCATACCATGTCGAAATATCCTAGAAAATAAAATAATTATTGAAGTACATGAAGAAAATATTTTGGGTGATAAAAAACCACATTCAAAGGAGAAAAATAAATACCATTAAATGAAAAACCATGTTATCAATTTTTGGAACCCAAGGATTTTGATGAGTTAGTCAAAGTTGAAAGATTAGTCAGTGCAATTAATGATGAGCTTTACTCAATGGAAAAGAATAAAACATGAGAGATTATATACAGTCCATCAAGACTGAATATCATTTGAACCAAAAATCTTTAGAAAAATAAACTCAATAACACCCAGGGTCACCATGGATCACTCTCGGACCCTTAGATGAGCCCTATGAAGATCATTTTGAAGCTTCGTCCAACCATTGTGAAAGCTGGATGAAGGAGGAGATACTATTGTCATTCCCTTGGGATTCCCTCTTATGATAAAGAATACAGGTGCTCTAATGTTGTTGTGCCCAGACATGTCATGGATTCTCAACATGACTACTCATCTGACCAAAGGTTTTTTCCCTGACTAGACCCCTTGGAATGTCCAGATAAAAGTAGCATAATTAACCGGAATCCACGAAATGATGGAACTGAGAATGAGTTTCACAAACGTCTTAATCTATAAGAGAGACCTAGACTAGTTGATGAATTCTAAGGAGGAATCCATGAAAGGAAGAACCAACATCTCATCATCCTCTTTTGATCAAGGAACAGACATCGTCAGAGAAGTGATGAATGTTGCATGCCTTTGAAAAGTAGGGATGCGGGGTAAAATGTAGTCCGTCGGTGAACAAAAACGACGCACGATGAGCGGACGTGCCCCGACGGGAAGTGTCGAAAATGAAAATGGTAAACCCAAAATGAAATTATTTCTTTCCACCATGGGGACCAGTCATGTGGGTCATCAGATCAAGGATTTTACTCTAGTGCTACTAGTGTTGGGCCACCAATAGGATTGTTGAACCCAACATGAACTCTTTTCCTCAACATGGGATTAGTAACATTTGAGACATCAGTAGATGATCTTTACACCAGATCTATTTATCCAGTGCCAGGTCCCGCCAAGTGAAAGGAATTTTCATGGGTGATTTCAAATGATGTAAGTTTTTTGGGTAATTAAGTGTAGCAGAGTGGATGACCAAGGTCATCTCTCAAAGAGACAGTAATTAAAACAACTTGTTAAAAGTATTTTTAAAATAAAATAAAATAATATACACACCACTTAAAAGTATGGGGGTTGTTTATCAATTATAAAAGAATTATGATGGATGAAGATTGCAACTTTTTTTTATTTATGAAATCAAATTCAATTAAAAAGACACAACGTGAAGATGTTTGTTTTAGAAAATATTTTTAGAAGGCATAATCGATCTAACTGTACCTCTTAATTTAATTATTAATCATTATCATTTAAATTAAAATTCACTTAATTATGATCCCCAAATTTTTTAACCCCCAAACCCTATGATAATTAACTTAACCACCAAGATGAAATTAATTAAACCCTAGGCCAGTTGTGGAACGTGCAATCGAAGCACCCTACATTGATTGTTATTATAAAGATAGCTTAAGGTTAGTGGTAAATTAGGTAACATATCCACTATATAAATGATGATTAATTCTGTTTAGGAATTATATTTGAACTCTAAAAATTTATCCTATGTGTTTTTGTATTACCGATTAAGATCGCGCTATCATAATTCACACAATTCTCGACCTTGGGTGTTTTGTGTTTATTATTCAATTGATTGATTTTTTTATTTAAATTAAATACTGAATTAATATATCATATTACGTGAATTACAATATATCATTAATTCAAAATAAATTAAAGAATAAGGTAAGAGGTAGATTGATTACTAAAAATAAATACTCTTCCATGGGAAGGGTAGTCATTGATAAACTAATTGCATTTGAAAAAGTTTATAAAGGGTATAACTCAATCTTGTTTCTAATTTTGATTTCCAGCTGAAAGAGGAAGATTAAAGAAAAAGATAATTAAACAAAATAGTAGAAAAAAAATAATAAAAGAGAAACAAAGAAATTTATTGCCAGAACAAAAACAGTAACAATTGAAAAAGAAGAATAATGATTCGATGAAGGGATCGTGGCTTCGATGAAGGGATCCTAGCTTCAACTGTAACATGCCCAACTCGGGAGCCACTAAACCTATGCCCCAATCCAACTTTACATATGACCTCAAGTGCATATACCCATATTATAGAGGCTGTCGACTAGCAGTGAGGGTGTATGAGTCATGTAGGGAGACTATACCATCTTTTTCAGAGTAATAAAATGTGGTAAATATAAGCAATAGCGGAATAAATATAAAAAAAATGGTGACCATAAAAAAATAACCAACCCCCAACTGGGTACAAACTGTATCCAACAGTAAATATTTCATGTCATAATACAGTGCCATGTAAACTACACAAAAAGAAATGAAAACAACAGAATTCCAAAAATATTCCTGGATCTATGTCTCAGACCTCCTCCATGCACATAACAAACCTGAATCACTTCTCTAGCACAATTCTCATTCTTCCTTCTTGTCCTGCAACCATGAAATTTTCTCGGGTACCAATAGCGGCTCAGTCAAGGTGTGAGTACAACTCAGTAGGTCACCACCAACGGTGTCTACAAAATAACCAGTCAAATAGGCAGTGCATGAATCTGGTAAGTAATGTCAAGTTAATGAAAACTGTTCAATAATAAATTCTAATTTATGATCCTTTAAGTTACTCTAACCTTTAAGCCAAATTCATTACTTAATCATCTCACGTTTTAGTTCACTCATTTATCAAGTGTTTAATGGATTAGGCATGTTCAATACTCTCATGGAATATGGGAATAATAAAGTCCTATCTCACTAGGCATCACATCAAAATAACCACATTATCCTTACCTTGAATCCTCAGTCTAGGTAGAATGAAACTGTTTGGGGAATATAACTTCATCCCCCTCCCTAACCCATGAATATCGTGGACAAAGCATAGAACCTTAGTCAAACTTGACCCATAAGCATAGAACCTCATGTCTATACCCCACTCTACCAAGCCATGTGCACAGGCTTATTTATCCATTTCCACAACAAAAACATTACAAACAAGTATTTCCAATATCATTGGAAACATCACAACTATATCAAATAAATGGGAAAATTAACATCATGCCACAATCCATTAACACATTCGTCATTTATACCCCATAACCATTTAGCTCAATTTCCCATTTCCAATGCCTATCTCACAAATCATAGATACACTCGATTTGTTTATACATTTCCACATATTTTATTGAAAATAAGAACATAATTTCAGAAAATAACTACTACTTAGTGGACAAATACATTGATTTTGGTTATCTTGTTCATTTTCAGGTGTTTTATAGCCAAACACACAAATCAAGAGAACTCTAAAAAAAATCCCAACTACATTGTGTGTAAATGCCTACACGCTGTGTACATTCAGACTGAGACACAGATCGGCCGAACGTGTACATGTCCAAGTCGCCAGAACAGAGATGACACACCATGTGGGCCATATCGACATGTCCTGTACAGGCTCCTAGATGCAGTTGGTGGAATTTTACAGAGACTATACATCATGTTTGGTGGTGCCACATGTTGTGTACCCTCCACCAACTGGCAGTCGACACCATGGAAGTCCAGGGCGGCATATCTGGCCACCAATTAGAGAAAAACTACGTCAAATGCACATTGACGAAACTACATGGAGTTTATTTTCAAACACGCCGTGTAATTCTGTTTTCTATAAATAGATGTAGTAGCCTCGGGTTTGGGAGTCATTATTCAGTATTCGAAGGAGGGTGGTTATGCTTCCCTGGTGTTGTACTACCATTGTTCTGCTACTCATCCATTCAACCATTCTACCAAAGAATTCACATCCCCTTGAAAAACCGATGATGACAAAATCTGGTATCGAGGGTTCTGTTGTCATCTTTTTTCCATGTGTAACTAAACACCCCATGTATTGGGGTAATGTATGATGAAAGGGTGTTGTAATCTGGATTAATTATTATGTTTGTGTTTGTTCTGTTTAATTCTTCTTATTCTTATTTAATCATTTATTTTTATCACTGAAAATTATAATCTAGACCAAGGGAAGAATTTTCAGGGACTCAATGGAAGAATAATTATTAATACCTTCATGATCATTGGATGTACACATTGACTCACTAATGGACTGTTCTAAATAAATAATTTTGAAACACTGAGAACTGGACCAAGGAGTCAGTTTCTTCAGTTCCAGACATAGTTTTCCGGACCAAAGGAACCTTGTTACAATTGAAACCCAGAGTGTTGGGTTTTTATTAAAAACATAACCTAATAATAAGTTTGTATAACATCCATAATCATCATGTACCAAACACGCTCCTTTTTCTATCAACAACATTAAAACCCACATTTTTTTCCTTTAAATGTTAATTATTACTTCAGTAATCAAAATGGTTGTCCTAATCAAAAACAAAAATTCCACTCTAAATTCATCATCCTTCACTAAGTTAATTCCAAACGAAATCGAATGAACACACTCACAATTTCCCCGTGGATCAACTCTACACTTACAATAAACTACCTTAAGAGTGTGTAATATCAATTTGGTACACTGATAACATACCTTCGGTGAAACGGCTAACTAAGCATATTCAAGCACAACACGGTCTCTTAACATATTCTCATTAATCCCATTTATCTCATTTACATGCCAACCAAACAATTCCTTTCACAATAACCACATTAGACACAACTATCCACAACCCTTCTAAATCATTACATAACCCATTTAACACATTTGTTAAGGCTTTACAACAACATGGGTCAAATTCATACCTTAAATTTCCGCGATCCCATTCGGAAGGGTCGGCAAACCGCATGGGTGGCCCTAAAATAAGTCACAATATCCTCAATACATATCATGAGGATCATGGAGGATTTAGTTGGGTATTTAGACACTCAATACATCATATTATTCCAGCAGAACCAAGAACACATCAAAAAGATAGAAAAATAATACTCTTCATGCACAAAACCAAACACAAACTATGGGATATAACTTTTAGACCAGCTACCTCAAATTTGTTGGTGAAAAAACCCTTAATCAAGGCCTTAGATCCCAATATAATCCCCCTTAGAAGCTTCACCCTAAATCTCAGTGAAAAAGAAGGGTTTTAGAGAATTAGATTGAGAGAAAAAAACCCAAACCCCAATCAAGAAAAGGAAGCAGGGAGGGGATTATCCTTACCCGGATCTTCAATCAGCAACAGAAGGCACTCCAAACGGCCAAAGATCAAAGGAGAATCACCAATTAAAATATATTGGATTCTTGGATCATCAATAGGGTTCAAAAGGGGAAGGAGGGAAATCCCAAGTGGAACATAAAAAATCATGTAATGGAATTTTTGTAAATTTATAAATGTTACTGGGCTACACGGTTTACCTGCACAGTTTGTCAAACCGTGCGCAAAACGTGCGGATGCTACTGTCCGTAAACAGCCCCTTTGTGAGGTTTCCTAGAATGATTTTCACAGTTAGAACTAACTATGTATACACTGTGAAATAGCCCAGAAACTCCTTTTTCTCCCCTTTTTCGTGTCCCAAACCCCCAGAACACCCCGTAATCATCACATGAACATAGAAAAATACTAATTTAATAAAAAGAGGAGTCTTAAACTGAAACGTAAATAAATCATACCTTATGGAGAAATTTTATATCTTATAACATCCACACCTTATAACAGCTCGTCCTTGATCTAGTACTTCCGAGCATTACTAAGTTACCAAGGAAAAGTGATCGGGCAACTAAGCCTGCATATATTATTCTTTCTCTCATGTTTCCTCCAAGATATTTCCATGCTTCCATAGAACACAAACCAAAAGCACAACCATTCCCCGCAAGATCTTCTCACTATAATCCACAATACGGATTGGATGCTCCTCAAATGATGCATCAACCTCAAGATCGACATCATCAGTGTTTATCACATGATAGGGATCGGGGTGATACTATCGGAGATATGATACATGGAAAATATCATGCATATCACTATATTGTTGTGGATGAGATAATCGGTAAGTCACCAGTCTAATCCTCTCCACAATCTCAAATGACCCCACATACATAGGCGCAAACTTTCCCTACATCTGAATTTGACGTTCACCCAATATTAGCAACACTCTAAGAAACACACTATCACTCACCCTGAACATGAGAGGTCTACGACGCCGATCTACATATGAATTCTACCTACTCTGGGCTGTTTCCATATGCTTTTGAATCAATTGAAACTTCTATAACGTCTCATACACAAGACTCAGTCATAACAGCTCAGACTCCCCTACCCCCAACCAACACAGTGGAGATCTACACAGTCTCCCTGTTTGGAAAGAAATGAGTTACTTCTGTCAACCAGTCCACAACTACCTAGATTGCATCATTCTTCTGAGATGTCCTTGAAAGTACAACTATGAAGTGCATCATTATGTCATTCCACTTCCACTTCAGAATGGGCAATAACCGAAACAACCCACCTAGACACTAATGTTCATCCTTCACCTACTGGCAGGTAAGGGATTGTGCGAAAAAAACCCGTAACATTTTTTTTCATTCTCAGCCTACAATAATGCCTACGGAGATTATGGTACTTATTGGTCAATCCAAGATGCACTTCCTACATTGATGTATGGAACTCATATGTCAACTCCCCTCCTACACCAGTCAGTAATAGAACACGGCCATAAACATAAGCAGCTCCATTAGCAACAAAATCCCAACTAGAAGGTGACTCCCCATCTTTAAAACTTTCCTTCATAGCCAAACACCCCGGATGCACTAGCTTACTTACCTTGACCCGACTCAAAACCACAAATTCAACTGATATGGATACAAGATCCATCCTCCAATTCCAATCTTGTACCTCCAAATGCATCTCAGCAAATAGGGTCATCATCATCCACTCTAAACTGGATTCCTGAACCACCAAATTTTTATTCTTCCGGCTGAAAGCATCAGCCTCACTATTTATCTTCCCTAATGTATAGAACAACTCTTAATTGAAGGATTTTAGGTACTCGACCCACCTTCACTATCAAAGATTCAAATCCCACTAAGAGAAGATATAATTGAGACTTTTATGGTCAGTAAACATCATGATGGGTTCCCCTAAAAAGTAATGCATCCAACACATCAATGCATGAACCACAACAGCTAGGTCAAGGTCATGAGTTGGGAAATTTCTTTCTTGTGGTCTCAACTATTTCGACCTGTAAGCTACAACTCGACCATCCTGATTCAACATCACCCTAATTCCAATATCGAATGCATCACTGAACAAGGTGTACTTATAACCATTAAAACATAACCCCCTTCATTGTTAAGATTTTGAGTGGCACTGTCAACTGAGAGAAATATCTAATGAACCTCCAGTAATAATCGACCAAACCTAGAAAACTCCAAACATCATAAACATTCTTAGGATTTTCCCAAGACACCATAGCATGCACCTTCTTTTGATGCATTGACACACAGGAATTAAAAATGGTGTTTTCCAAAAAGTGAACCTCATCAATCCAAAACTAACATTTGGTATCTTGGATAAATCCTATGCTTTCATAGTGTACTCAAGATGATGTCAAGGTGTTTGGCATGATTGTCATGAGTTCTAGAGTACACCAAGATGTCATCAACAAAGACATCCAAAAACCGATCCAGATATGGGTGAAATATTTAGTTCATCAAATCCATGAACACAACCGGTGCATTGTTCAACCCAAACGGCATCACCAAAAATTCATACAACTCATAATTGCTTCAAAAAGCTATTTGGGGTTCATCAAAAGGACTCACCCTCAACTGATGGTATCCTGATATCAAATAAATGTTAGAAATCACTGAGGAACCTCTAAGCTGGTCAAATAGGCCATTTATTCTTGGAAGAGGGTATCGGTTCTTCACCATCATCTGGTTCAGCTTCCTATAATCGACGCATAGTATCAATGATCTTTCAGCCTTCTTCAAAAATAGCACAAGAGATCCTTAGGGTAATGTACTAGGATGAATAAACCTCTTATTCTCTAACTACTCTAGATTAACCTTCAGTTATTGAAGCTCTTCTAGTGCCATTTGATATGGAGAAATGGAAACTGGCTCTGCTCCCATTAACAACTCAATCGTAAACTCGATGTCTCTCTTAGGTGGTAGTCCTAAGAATTCCTCATGAAACGCATCCTGGAACCGATTCACTATAGGAGGGAAGACTGTCTTCTTTTTCTAACCATCATCTAACATAAGTCATGCTACTAGGGATGTGAGTTCTCCCAACTACAAGCATTGTGGCCCTATGTGACCCGCTCGAGTATCCCAATCA
Organism: Viscum album; assembly: GCA_963277665.1. Classification (NCBI taxonomy): domain Eukaryota; kingdom Viridiplantae; phylum Streptophyta; class Magnoliopsida; order Santalales; family Viscaceae; genus Viscum; species Viscum album. Next base: position 1,108,374,877 of record OY728152.1, on the reverse strand, counting down.
CCACGAAGGACATAAGTGTCTCTATCAAGAGAAGTGAACATTACCTGACGTTGGTAATAGTAGATATGGGCTAGATACAACATCAACCAATACGAACCCAATATTGGTTAAAAACATGACATCCCTTGATCAAAATGATCTCACAGAAGATGATATACACCAACCTCTAGTGCACAACCCTTACATTGCCTGATGTTCTCGACTCGTACCCTCAACGAAGTATCAAGTGACCTTACCCCACATGAACTCTCCATGGTTAAACCCAACCCAATGATGAACTAAGCAGAAATAAAAAAATGTGTACCATCGGTATCAAATAAAGCACTAGAGGGCTTGGAAGCTGTAGGGATCATACCTCTAACAATAGATGGTCATGTATTTCCATCTTCAGGTGTACTCTGAACTACATAGATATGACATGCTCCTCTACCCTGGGTTCTGGCCTGAGTACCATGTACTGCACTACCCTGCTACTAAGGGTGATCTCACCCTGGAGTTCCACGTCCACCACCCCTACCAGTGAAACCTACAGAAGTCCAATTTCTTTCCTGATATGAGGTAACTTACCCCCTGCCTACAATCGACATCTTCCTCAAAATTCCATCATTTCCCTACTGTCATGGGTTCTTGCAGAACCTATGCACCTTGCCTAGACTTCTGTATGCTCGGCACTCAACTGGGGTTACGTGAAACTGGACACGCATGTGCCCTAGCGTGCCACACTGATAAAAAAATACCTGATCACCACCCTGAGGGGATGAACCCCTATTTTGTCTTCTCTGCACACTTCCACCCTGCTGAAAATGTCCAGAATGATGCTTCTTACTATTAGAAGCCGCATCACCTTCTGACCCAACTAGCACCACAAGTTCATTACTCAAAACCCCCTTAAATTTCCCCTCTGAGATAAGGGCTTCATCCACTACCTCAATAACCCTTTAAAATTAGTATATATTCACTTGAGACCTGATCTCGTGTCTCAGACCATCCTGGAAACGTTTTTCCATAGCTGCCCTCTCTCATGTCAACGTCGGAACGAAGTGTTGAAAATTGGTGAAGTGACTAGCATAGTCCACTTCTAACATTTTCCTTTGTTTCAAGTTCATAAAATTTTCATCCTTCGCCTACCTCGAGGTTTTTGGGTAAAAGTGTTCATGAAACCTCTCCTGATAATCCTTCCACATCATTCTTTCGGCCTGCTCTATTTGAACCATGATGTCCTGCCAACACTTTTCTTGGCCTCTCAGCATATAGGCCACTAACATGACTCTCTTATTAAGAGGATTATCTAAATGGTCATTTATAGTCTGGATGGACTCTATCTAGAACTTTATTTCTTCTAGACAACCCTTTCCTATAACGGTCGAATGGTGCTACATCTGAAACTCCTGAGTCAGCTCAAACATACTCAGTGCAATCCACTATGGGTCTCATTCCATCATATGCATAAAATGATCAATGTTCCCGCAGAAATGTTCTTCCAAATCATCTTGAACCACTGGGTCCCCTTGCTCCAATACTGAGGGACCATTCTCAGCAACGTCCTCATATCTCTGAATCAGAAAACCTTTCCGTGGTGTCATTTCTCTACAATTACAAACACGTGTTTTAGAACACATGCCATAAATATTTCAATAAAATATAACGGATGTCTTGTCACTATCCATAAAAAATAATTTCTCGCACAGTACCCAAATGAACCCGATCAAAACCGAAACACTACCCTTGTCCACCCCACCAAGGTCAAGGATTACTCAACAACAAACTGACATGGTTACAAACCATACATTCCACATCATTCCAACCATTTTATTAGAACTAATTTCCATCATTTTCAAGAAATCAAATGCATCCTATTCTCTATCCCACACACCCACCCATGTGTGTTTTCCTACTATGATGCATGTCATTTATATACATAGGTTCCTAGAATGATGCATTAATGCACAACCTCATGTCATTCCAACCACGAGTAATATATCATAAAACAATCACATTACACCACATGTGCGTCACCCAATGGTGAAATATAATCAAATTTAACAACACACAATAAGAACAACAATTATCATCATCAGTGATTTTGGTTTTCCCCTGTACTTGGGTTAGCTACTCTAAGGCACGAGCTCATTACGAAGGCCTAACACTGTCCCAATATCTTATCTATCATCCCCAAATAGTATGAAAAAGATAAGAACTCTACAGATACCACTTTGTAAAGTCCCTGACCTGGGAGCCACTAAACTGGTGCCCCGAGCTGGGTCGCCACATGACCTCAAGCACGCCTCTCTGTACGCCAGAGTTTTTTGACCAGCAACGAGGGTCTAAGAGTCAAGTGGGGAGATTATACCCTATTTTTCAGAGTAAGACATAGTGGAATCAATATATAAAAAATGGTGAACATGAATAAATAACTAACCCCAACTGGGTAAAAACCTTATCCAATAGTAAATTTTTCATGTCATTCTACAGTGCCAAGTGAACTACCCAAAAAGAAAGGAAAACAGCGGAATCCCCAAAACTGTCTTGGATCCAAGTCCCAAGACTCCTCCATGAACATACCGAACCCAACTCAATTCTCTAGTACAAGGCCCTTGCATCATTCATATCCTGCAATAATGAAATCTGCTTGGGTACCCAATGGAAGCTCAAGAAGAGTGTGATTACAACTTAGTAGGCCACCACCAACAGTGTCTACAAAGTATTCAGTAAAATAGGTAGTGCATGAAAATGGAAAATAATGTCAAGTAAAGGAAAATAGTTCAATAAGACATTCTAAATTATGATCATTTATGTTTTGCTACCCTATAATCGAAATTCACAACTTAAGAATCTCACGGTTTAGTTCACTCATTTATCATGTGTTAAATGGATTAGGCATGTTCAATATTCTAAAGGCATATAGGAATAATCAAGTCCTATATCACTAGGCATCACATCATAATAACCACATTATCCTATGCTCGTACCCTCGGTCTGGGTGGAATGAAACTGTTAGGGGAATAGAACTCTGTCCTTTTCCCATACCCATACATTTAGAGGGTAGATCTTAGAACCTCAGTCAAACTCGACATGTGGGAGTAGAACCTCATGTCTATACCCCACTCTATCAAGCCAAGTGCACATGCTTATTTATCCATTTACACAACAACAAAATTACGACCATGTATATCCAATATCACTGGAAACATCACAACTATATCAAATAAATGGGAAAATTAACATCATGCCACAATCCAATAACACATTAATCATTTATACCTCATAACTATTTAGCCTCATTTCCCATTTCCCATGAGTATATCACTAAGAATATTCATGCACAACATATTCTCTTAACATATTCTCATTAACCCCATTTATCTAATTTACATGTCAACCAAAAAATCCCTTAGCTAGTAACCACATTAGACGCAACTATATGTGCATTTAGAGGGCAGAGCTTAGAACCTCATTCAAACTCAACTCGTGGGCATAGAACATCATGTCTACCCCCCACTCTACCATGCCATGTTCATGTGCTTATTTATCCATTTCAACAACCACCACATTACAACCATGTATCTCCAATATTATTTGTAACATCACAACTATATCAAATAAACGAGAAAATTAACATCATGCCACAATACATTAACACATTCATCATTTCTACACCATAACCAATTAGCCTCATTTCCTATTTCTCATGCCTATCTCACTAAGAATATTCAAGCACAACATACTCTCTTAGCATATACTCATTAATCCCATTTATCTCATTTCCATGCCAATGAAACAATCCATTATCCTTTAACCTCATTAAACACAACTATCCACAACCCTTATAACTCATTACATAACCCAATTAACACATTCTCTAAGGCTTTACAACATCATGAGTCAAATTTATTCCTTAAATTTTTGTTTGAACATTTTCAAGGGTTGGTGCACCCCATGGGTGGCCCTAAAATAAGTCATAACATCTTCCATGCATCCCACAAGGATCATGAGGAATTCATTTGGGTATTTAGACACTCAATACATCATATTTTTCCAACGGCACCAAGAACACATCAAAAAGATAGTAAGAATAAAACCCTACATGCATAAATCCAAACAAAAACTATGGCATATAACTTATATACCACTTACCTCAAATCCATTAGTGAACGCACCCTTAATTGAGGCCTTAGATGCCAATCTAAACTCCCTTCGAATCATCACGAAAAATCTCACCAAAAAATAAGGGAATTAGAGCTTCATATAGAGAGAAGAAAAATACACAACCCCTAATCATGGAAAGGATGCGAGGGGATTATCCATACCTGGATCTTCAATCCACAACTGACGGCACTCAAAACGGCCTAGGATTAAAGGAGCATCACCTCTTGGAAGATCAAAGAAGCTTGGCTTGTCACTAGGATTCAAAGGAGAAAGGAAGAAAATCCCGAGTGGAACATAAAAATACCATAATTGGATTTTTTAAAACATCTCAAAGTTACTAGGTCACACAGTTTACGAGCATGATTTTTCAAACCGTGCATAAACTATGCGTATGCTACTATCAAAAAATATCCCCTTTTTCACAGTTACCTGGGTTGATCCACACAGTTAACACTAACCATGAAACAACCTAGAATCTTCTTTTCCTTCCCTTTTTCATGTCTCAAACCCCCAGAACACCTCCTGATCTTCACATGAACATGGAAAACACTTATTTAATCAAAATAAGACACTTAAACTGAAATGTAAATAAAGCATACCTTATGAAGAAATCTAAGTTCTAACATTAAGAGCTCATCCTCTTGAAATTCTAGGAGAAATAGAGTGAAACCAATTATCTTATTCCTCCAATATCTTAATGAACTTTCCAAACCCTCCAAATGAGAAAAACATTAATTTATAGAGTTGAAGGATAGTTAGGTTTTAAGAGGTTACAAGTGTGAATGGGGAAATTCGGCCAAATAAATTAATCCAACATTCAACACCTGTTTGACCACCGAAATCCATGAACAAGTTGTCCTTCCAGAAGGATGATTTGTGATAAAATGGGTCCTTGATATTCTCTCTAAATTTGGGCTTAATCTATGCAAATATAAAGATGTTATGGCTCAAATACATAACTGATAGCCAATCTGGCGAGTCCATCACATCTTTGACTTCATGACCATTTTACAACAATCAAATGCATGATTTGGCAATAAATTCCTAAATTAACGATGTAACTCATTAATTCATGAACACATTTAAAAAAAATTATCTTCATATAATACATATAAAAATATTTATTTCTAAATTACTACAGTGCACTTTAAAGGGTTAAACTAGAATTTTCATCAAATTTTCAAATGAATTCTCTAATCCCAAAAATTTAATAAATAAAAATATTTCACATAATGTGAGAAAATTATATCATTTATTTTGAATAAAATGCACATAAAATTGTGTTTTATCAACTCCCCCACACTTACCCTTTTTCACTCCTTGGCAAAAACTCATATCATGTATTCCAAAAAATTGTGACAAGATATGAATGTTAATATTTCTCTATCCATAGTGGAAATATAAGAAAAATAAGAATCTCCTAAAGTGTAAATACCAATAAATTTTAAATTCATTGCTTCAAAAATTGTGTCAAAACAACATCTAGTGAGACTAATAACACTAATCAAAGTGAAACAAGTCATGGGACTACCATGCTACTAATTCCCCACGTGTGTGTGTGTCAATCATTTCAAACTTGTCTCTCCACCCTATATCCATTATATTCATTTCAAAAAAAAATATTCTTACCTGATTCTATTCCACCGAACCTATTCAATAACATTTGTAATAAAATTCCAAAACTCACTCATTTAAGCATTCCCATAAGTCCAACTATGAGCACCCAACCTAAATATCCTCACATGTTGTACATTTATTCACTCCCCTCTATATTGATTGTTTTTAGGGTGTAAAATATTCAGATATTATGTGTACACATATAGTTCAATCTAGTACAGTGATGCAAATGATCAAAAGAGAAACAAGTGTATGGAAGGACCATAATATAATCTAAAAATAATTACTTACCCTGAATATGCATTCAATTGGGTAAAAGAAATGAACAAGTCCTGATTGTGTAAAAAGATGTGTTGTGAAATCAATGACACAATTTACCATGATTAAAAATCACAAATAATGGTGTCCAAATTTAAAAATATCTATTATGACACAACTCATTATATAATTGATGAATTCCAATTTTAAAAAAATCAACCCTAACAGATGAAATATTCCACATTCTTATGATGGCACAAATTAATTTTGAAAATATGCATTTTCTATATGTTCCACATGTAAATAATAATGATAAAAGATATTTTTTTGAAAATTTAACGTAAAACTTGATAGAAAACACACACAAATAAAAATCCTAAATATCTACCCCAAAATGGTGTTCCCTCCCCTGCACTTAAGATATTGTATTTTCCTCGATGTGAACCTAAGATATGATATCTTCATATAAAATGTATAAATTTTAATAGAACAACTAATATAAAAGTGAAAGGGTTAGGAACAATATGATATTCTCTAGTGGTGATGGGGTCATGCAGTGTGATGAAATCCACTACATCAGTAGAAAGTCCCTCAATGTATTTCTTCAAACATTTTCCATTGACCTTAAATCTCCTTCATGTGTCCTCTTGTGTGATCACCACTACACTATGAGGAAAAAAATTAGATACAACATAAGATCCTAACCATCTGGAATGCAACTTACCAAGCATCACCTTTGGTTGTGAACTATAGAGTCAAACTTTCTCTCCTACATGAAACTACCTTGGTTGGATCATTCTATCATGAGATTCTTTTGATCTTTCCTTGTAAATCCTTGAGTTCTCATATGATGGAAATTGAATCTCCTCAAGCTATTGAATTTATAGATTACGTTGAATTCATATTTGGGAAAAATCCATGTTGCATTTCTTTATAGCCCAATAATCCTGATTCTCAAACTCCACAGGGAGACGAAAAGCTTTTCCAAAAAAAATATGAAATAGGGACATACCGATGGGGGATTTGTATGCTGTCCTATAAGATCACAACACATAATCCAATCGCTTGATCCAATCCTTCCTATTTGGCTACACAATTTTTCCCAAAATGTGTTTTAACTCATGATTTGAAACCTCAGTATGGTCATTTGTTTGGGGATGGTATTGTTTTGATGTTTTGTGTGTCACCCCATACTTCCAAAAGAGGGAATCCAAATTCCAATTACAGAAGTGTGTCCATTGGTCATTGATGAAGGCATCTGATACTCCAATCCTACAAAAAAAATCTATGTATTAACAAATTCCACTACAATGTGAGAATCATCAATCTTGGTGGCCTTAGCCTCCTCCCATTTACCCAAATAATCAATATCAACTGAAATATACAAAAAACAAAATGAACTTGGAATAGGACCCATAAAATTGATTCCTCATACAACAAAAACTTCATAGATAGTATGGGTAGTTAGGGCATCTCGTGTCTCCTTGAAATGTTCCCAGTATGTTGGCAATGTGAGCACGACATAAAAAACACATGAGCATCATAGAATAATCTTGGTAAATATAATCCAGAGTCTAAGACATTCCTATATTTTCATTGGGATCCAAAGTGTCCTCCACATGAAAGTGTATGTAAGAAATGCAGAACAAACTAAAACTCATGATTATGAACACACCTCCTAATAACATGATCACTATACATGCGTCAGTGGTAGGGATCATCCCAAACATAAAATTTTAACTCACTCATTAATTTTTATACTTTATGTTTCATTAAATTTTCAATAATTTCATAGGAAATAAGTTAGTTTACTAAATCAAAATACTAAGGATGCGTACCTAAGATGGCATAAAGATTCTCATCGAGGAAGGTGTACTGAAGTGGAACCTAGTCCAAAGTTTCATCCTCTAGTGTGGGAATAAGCTCACTCATGTGGTCTACCACCATGTTCTCTGACCCCTACTTGTCCTTTATCTCAATATAGAATTCTTGAAGGAGCATCCATAGGATAATCCTGGGCTTTGCATCTAACTTTTTTCGAGAGGTACCTCAGTGCTGCATGGTCAGAAAAAACAACTTTTTTATAGCCCATTAAATATGAACGGAATTTATCTAATGAAAATATTATGGAAAGAAACTCTTTTTCTATGGTTCTATAGTTTTATTGGGATGAATTCAATTTCCTTGAAGCATAGTCAATCACATATGAATTTCCATCCACACTATGTTATAAGACTTCTCCAACTGTGAATTTGAAGAATCACACATAATCTCAAATGGAATGTCCCACCGTGGGGGATGTATGATCGATGGAGTGGTAAGACAATGTTTTAGGTCATAAAAGGAAGTACGAAAAGAATATTCAAATACAAAATAAGAATCCTTTTAAGTAATTGTGACATAGGAAGAGAAATATTACTAAAATATTTGATGAAGCACCGACAAAATCCTGCATGCCCTAGAAAATATCTAAAAACACACACATGTAAAGGATAGGGAAATGATGAAATAATATCTACCTTAGATATATCATCCTCTTTCTCATGTTTTGACACTACATTCCCTAATAATATATCATGTTTTATCCTGAAATGATACTTTTCAAAGCCTAAGACCAAATTCTTCTCAATAAAATGATTCAAAACCTTCCCCAAACTAAAGATACAATCATAAAATGAAGACTCATGCACTGTAAAATCATTGATAAATACCTCCATGACGGTCTTAAGAGTATTATAAAAAAATACTCAACATACATCTCTAAAAGGTGTATGGGGTGTAGAAAATTCAAAATGGCGTCCTCCGATAGGCAAATGTTTCCAATGGACAAGTGAATGTCATCTTCTCCTGACCCTCTTAAGCTATATGAACATGAAAATATCCAGAAAATCCATCCCAGAAATAGTGTGTCTTGTCATCTAGTCTCTCAATCATTTGATCAATAAATGGGAGGGGTAATGGTCCTTACGAGTGGATTGATTTAGTTTCTTGTAATCAGTACACACACGTCAATTGTTATACACCCCCAGTGGAACTAACTCCTCTCTATCATTCGTAACAACAGTAACACCACATTTCTTAGGCACAACCTGAATACGAATCACCCACTGAGAATATGAAATGGGATAAATTATTCATGCCTTGAGAAAATTTTCAACTACTTTTTTAGCATCTTCTAGAAGAGTTGGATTCAATCTCCTTTGTGGCTTCCTCACTGGTTTAGCCTCATCCTTCAAAATAATATTATGGATGAAAAATCATGGGTTAATAACAAATATGTCATCCAAGGTCCACTGGATTTCCCCAATGTTCTCCATTAAATGATTCAAATGTTTTTTTCCTTTTCAAAAGGGATATTGTTTTCAATGATAACAAGTAATCTCTCACCACTTAACATGTTTGAGTATTTGAGATTTGGTGTAAATGGATTGATTTCTAATGAATGGGGATGCAATATGGATCGAGACATTTAATGATGTAAAATATGTGCACAATAAACATTAGTACCAAAATAAAAATCATAAAAATCAAAGAATAATGCATCAAAACCATCATCATACTCAATATCCAAGTCAAAATCAGAGTGATCAAGATCAAAATCAGAATATGAATCCATTTCAAAATCAAATCTAAGAGATTTATGGTCATTAAAAAGATGTGTGAAAGTTCTCTTAGTCATAAAACTAAAAATGATGCTCATAATCTCCCTAAGCATAGGACAATCAAAATCCATGGGGTTTTTACTTGGTGGTTTAAAATGAGAGACAAAAAAGAAAAATGGTCATCTGAGGGGTACTTCATAGAGTCCATAACATTAAGTACCACCATTTAATCTCCAAACTCCATGGAAATTGTGCCTTCATGGACATTTATGATAGTTTTTTCAGTTTTGCGAAAGGTTCTACCTAATATAATAGGAGCATGGGAACGTTCCTAATCATCCTTCATGTTAAGAACATAAAAATCTACTGGAACGATCATCTCTATTACTCAAAAAAGTATATCCTCAAGGACTCTCACTGGATATGTTGTAGCTCTGTTTTTCAAATTTACCACTCCTCTCATCGGCTTCAACTCACCCACCTATAAAGAAGATAATACAGAGTGAGGCATCACATTTATGAAATATCTCAAATCACAAAGAGCATCAGAAAAGTGTAACTCCCCTATAGTGCATGGGATAGTGAATTTTCTCAAATCCTTGCACTTTGTTGGAATTTATTGAGTTGGTGTAATGGGTGATGAAAAATTCCTTCCAATATTGATCCTCTCATTTCTCTAGATCTCTCCTCAATTCGTTTAAAGTTCCTTTAAGAATTTTCCATACCTTGGTATTTGCTTAATTGCTTCAAGTAGAGGGATATTTATCTCAACATGCTTGAATGTGTCCTAACCAAGTTTTTTTAATTGCCTCCTCATACAAATTTTGGTATGAACAACTCTATTTGGATGTGTTTTAGGAGGAGAATCGTCAATTTTTTTCTTACCTTTGTCTTTCTCTTTAGTATTATCATTAGCTGGTCTTGAATGGGGTTTCTCCAAAGTTGATATGAATCCCAGTTGAATGATAGGTGCCAATAAATCAGTTTTTTGCTTCTCATTTATCAATGTGATGGAACTAACAATCCCCTTGGGATTTGGAGTAGGTTGGGATAGATGATTTTTAGAGTTCTTACTTACATGTTCTGGGAGGGCGGTGGCAATCTGGATCATTTGTGTATTCTACTCCCTCAATATAGAACATTGACTTTACCACATATTCTGTTGATTAAGAAAATTTTGTTTAAAAATATCATCAGTGTTAGAATATACCTTTGGTCGATAATTTCCTTGTTGTTATCATGTTAATGCTTGATCATTAAATATCCTTTGGGGTTGTTGGAGACCTTGGTGGTAAGGCTGAGGCTGCTAGATTTTTTTTGAAAAAGGGGACTTTGTTTTTGTCTAGAGTCATACCTCATGTTTGATTGATCCTTCTACCCTTGGTTTTATGTTGGAGAAAAGGAATCATACTAATTCTGGGGATGTTGTTGTTTTTGCTGTTGATATGGTCTCCCAAGGAATATTGTTGCATCATACCCCATCTCTTGTAGTTGGGGGAAGCAGTTAGTTGGATGGTCTGTTTCAATGAAAATTCCAGAAGGTATCATAGGAGTCGGTTGGGATGTCTTTTGATCCAAAACAACCTACTTCACCATAGTTGTCAACTCTATGACTTTCAAGACAATATGGACTTACCTAATATAATCCTTTAACATGTGGTGTACCTCTATCTACAAATTTTTGGGAGTTTTGTGTCATCTTATTGATCAATGCACATGTAGTTGCTGGTGTTTTTCGACCAATGCTCTTCCAGCCATAGCATCCACCATGATTCTCTTAATAGGTGTGATTCCTTCATAGAAGTATTGTATGTGTAGTTGTTCACATATTTTGTGATGTGGAAAACATGCACAATTCTTCTATAATTTCTCTCATTACTCATACATTGACTCCCCTAGGACTTTCTTGATTCGTGAGATCTCTTTGCGAATGGAAGTGGTCCTTGATGGTCGAAAAAATCTCTGAAAGAAAAGGAATTTAAAATCATTCTAACAAGTTATATCTTTAGGTTGTAAGTAATGCATCCAGTCTTTTGTGATTCCATCACGTGAGAATGGGAATGATCTTAGTTGGATTTGATCTTCAGATACATTTCTTGGTTTTAGGGTTGAGAAAGCCACATTAAATTATTTTAAATATTTATATCGATCCTCACCTGATAATCCATGAAATTTTGGAAGTGAATTTAACTCAAATTTCAATTCGAAGTCTGATTTGGGAATTGAGAATGCAATACAATTTGTTTTATAGTTAATATCTAGTGCAGATAATTCTTGAATGGTTCTATTATGTACATTTTTATTGTTTGTAGCCATTGTTTCTTCTATTATATTTGAATTGGAATTACTTCTAATTTCAATGTTACCAGAATAGAAGAATTCTCCAACTGGTTGAATGATGGAAGTTCTCGTAAACTGAGAATATCGGATTTGAGTCTGAAGGCTACATTGATTCTCAAGGTCAAGATCTAAATGATCCTTAGATTTATTTCATTTCATAAATCAAATAAAAATGAAAAGAATAAATGTGGACCATAATAAAATAAAAATGAGAAGTTTGAGTTGATGATCCAAAAATAGAAAAAAAAATCAGATTGGGCAAAGAATGAAGAAAGAATAGAAGAAGAGAATAAAATGAAAAATAAAATAAATACCTCTAATCGGTCGAAATAATTACTTGCCTCTTGGAAACGATGCTGATTTTAAAGGTGATTTCATAGGTACTTTCCAATGACGTGTGGTTTTTGGGTACTTAGGTGCTATAATGTGGCTCACCAAGGTCGTCTCTCAAAGAAGCATTAAATAAAACAACTAATTAAATGAATTTAGAAATTAAAATAATATAATATAAACACACTATTTAAAAGAATGGGGGGTTTTATTTTTTATAAAATATGATGAAGTATGCTGGAATAAGATTGCATTTTTTTATTTTTGAAATGAAAATCGATTAATAAGATGCAATGAGAAGATGTTTTTTAGAAAATAATTTTAAGATGTGTAATCGATCAAACTATACCTATTAATTTACATATTAATCATTATCATTTAAATTAATATCCAATTAATTATTTTCTCCCAAATTGTTAACCCATGAACACTATGATAATTAACTTAACCACCAAGATGAAATTAATTAAACCTTAAGCAAGATTCGGAACATGCAATCACAGCACCCTGATTTGATTGTCGTTATAAGGCTAGATTATGGTTAGTGATAAATTAGGATACATATCCACACTAGAAATTAGGATTAATTGAGTTCATATATTTTATTTTAACTCTAAAATTTTATCTCATGTGGTCTTATATTACTGATTAAGATCACGCTCTCACAATTCACACAATTCTCGACCTCATGTGTTTTGTGTTTATTATTAAAATACATGCTTAGTTTTATTTAAATTAAAAATTCAATTAATATATCAAATTAAATTAATTATAGTATCAAATTGATTAAAAATAAATGAATGAATAATGTAATAGGTATATTGATTTCAAAAAAGAACTATTCTTTTATGGGCAATGTAGTCATCATAGAAAAGAATTACATTCACAAAGGTTTAGAAATGGTACAACCTAATATCATTCATAATCTTGATTTTCAGCCCAAAAAAGAAGATTAAAGAATAATATAATGGAACAAAATATAAGAAAATGGAAGAGATAAAATAGGAACTATGAAATTTGTTACTAGAACAAAAACATTAACAAGTGAAGAAGAAGAAGAAGGCTTTGAAGAATGGATCCTACCTTCAAGAGCTCTCTCTCTTGAAATGCCTAGATAAATAGAGTGAAACCAATCCACTTATTCCTTAAATCTTTTTATGCACATCTCGACCCCTAAAATTGAGAAAAATTCCAATTTATATAGTGGGGGGAGGCTAGTTTTTATGAAGTTTCTAGTAGAATGGGGAAATTCGGCCAAATAAATTAATCCATTTTGCACCAACTTTTTTAACTCCAAAAATCATTAACAGTTGTCCTTATAGGAGGATTATTTCTAAGAAATTGGGTCCTAGAGATTCTCTCCAAATTTGGGCTCAATACAAGTATGGATGAAGACATTATGGCCCAAATATAGAACTGATGTCCAATCTGGCTAGTCTCGATCATCTTTGACTTCATGGCCATTTGACACCAATAAAATGCTTGATTTAGATCTCATGTCCTGAATTAAATTTGTATTTCATTATGTCAGGAACATATTTACAAAATTTTAAGTTCATATAATAAATATAAAATTATTTATGTCTGAATTACTACAGTGCTCATTAAAGGGTAAAATTGGAGTGTTCATCAAATTTCCAAATGAATAATCTAATCCCCAATATTTTATAAATAAACATATTTAACACAATGTGAGGATTTTATATCAGTTATTTTCAAAAAAATACTCAATAAAATTGTGTTTTATCACCATGAGAATAGTGGGTCTGCCGTGGAACTCACCAGAAATTGGGCTACTTAATCATTGGGTATTCCGATATATGGCATCGTCAGTGTGGATCTCTCTATCCAACCATGAAGACTGAATGATGTTGGAGCATTGGGAATTGATTCCCTATTATCTTTATTAATGGTTGAATCTTCCTTCATTATAGTACTCAAGCCACTGGAAATCAATTTCCCTCTACCCGCAGACGCAAGGGTAGGAGGGACAACAATGCAGTAATCATGCACGATTCCACCATTGTTACGACGTCATCCTCGACCATGACTATTGGGAACCCATTCCCCGTCTCACCCATCGAATTCATCTAAAGAAGGGTGATAGAAGCTATCGTATGATGATACGAACAGGAGGGGTTCATTCTCACGAGAGACATGGTCCGCCAGGACCCAGAGTCTTCAGCGCCTCACCATCACTGCCGCCCCCAAGGGTGTGTAGGGCGCCACTTCTCCCCACTCCCATGTTCAACTACTTCAGGAGCTTGTCCCTAGAGAAATCCCATGACTTGCTCCCATAAGCTGATGATGTGAGGGATATCTAAGTCATCCCAGCCACGACAACCACCCAGGAGCCTCCAAAGAGGGCCCCCACGAGGCCCCATCAACACCACCAATCGTTCCTTCATGCCAATGAACAAGTGGTCTATATCCTTTCCCTATATGCATCGGTTTGGATAACCTGACACCAGTATATAGCCCAAAGTCAAGAAGATTCCGATTAGATGGTATCATCATCAACATCTCCGGTGGCCCATGCCAGCCCCAATGCATTCTACCATATCTCTACCACCACAATGAAGGGATTCACTAGTGTTCGATTAGAATCAAGGCCTTGACCGCCCCTTGGGAAAGCTGGGTTGAATATTCCAATTTTTGGCTCCACCAGAAATCATCTTTGGCCGACCCATGATGATGAGATCCAGTACGAACGTCCTCCTCATACCATCACCAGTCAGAGTGGAGGTCCTCACCGCTCTCACGCTCAGCATGGAGGTTCTCCCCATGTTATAAACTCCAGTCCAAATGGAGGTAATCCCCAAATTAATGACATATGGCCCAGTGGTATTCCTTGTGTCATAAAATATCAATTCTAAGGTCCCCCTCACGTCATTTTTGGGTCAAGAGGAGGTCCTCCTCATAGTAGCGTTGACCAAAGTGAAGGACCTCCTCCCTTTGTCACCAGCCCGCATGGAGTCCCTCCCCGTACTTCAACCAACCATAGTGGAGGTCATCCCCACTCTGACAATCGCCAAAGCAGAGGTCATCCACACTTCAAACACCCCTCCTCATGTGTTCATTTCCAATCATCATGGAAATCCTCCCCATTCCACAAGAAGCTAGTATGGAGGATCTCCCCATGTTCTCACTAGCTTCAGTGGCGATCCTCCCCACTCCAGCACCTACCACCATGGAGGTCCTCCCTGCGCGTCCAATGGAAAATAAAGCGGCCCTCCTATATACCATTCAACATATGCTCATGTGCTTCTCACACCATATGTCATCAGAGTGAAGGTCCTCCCCACTCTCACAGTAGCCCAAGTGAAGGTCATCCCCTCTTCGACGACAACAAGTACAGAGGTCCTCCCTATATTCTGAAAAATCAAAGTAGAGGTCCTCACTGCACAATAAACCAGTAGAATGAAGGTCCTCCTCATGTAAAAAAATCCCTATCCTGATGAACCATCTTGGTTAGAAGGGAGAACCATCTTGGGGAAGAAGGGTGAAATGTCACCCTTGAAGGAATAACTCCAGGAGGTCCCAAGTTGTCATGAATCCCATTCACTTATCTAATTCTGAAGATGTATGAGACCCACCTACAGAGTCTCCCCCTAGTCTTCTGCATTAGAGTCTGGGGCAGAATACCAATGTGTGTGTTTCTTCATCTTGAAAGGAGAGATGCATCAGATCCCAATGTTCCATCACAGGTACATGCAGGAGGAATATTTGGATCCCTTCTAGGATCTTTCCATTCATTCCTCCATATCATTGTCAATTTCATTTTGTACCACAACACAAGATCATTGAGCGTAATTATGGGGCATGATAGATGATGATAACCTACCAATTCTATCACCAAAATTCTCCACCCTCACACATGAAGCGGTGTTCAGTACCCCTTCCTATTAAGATATGATGATGCAATTAGTACCGCCTCCAAAAAATGACCTAGTGAGCGATGGTCAGTCAGCCTGCACAGCATTTTCTTTGATGGTCAGTCCACCACCATAGTGATCTATATCAGTTTCATTGTCAGTTCATCTACCAACCCTGATTGAAGCATAGGGAAATGATTAGTCGGACCCCACTTCTGAACAGAGAAGCTTGTGGGACACTCTCATCGCGAATTAGTTGCCCAAGATGTTTTGACTGATTTATACTCCTGACATCGACATTTTAGAGTCCATTACTTAGGATTAGGTTTTGTGCTTCCGTCGAACCCTTTGGGTGATGAATTTCCGCCTCAGTAACTTCCAGTTGGTCTATTTGATGATTCAGGAGCATTTAGATGATAATGGAAAGCAGTGTCGCATGGTCGATTTGGTAGCGCTCCTAGTGTTTCGGCCTCCTGTATCACCTGGCTACCTCTAGACTCTTCATAAAAGATGCATTCAGAGCATCGTCGTGATCCATAGGATTATCGAGTAAGTGTCCCCACAAGTGCAGATCTTGGGCTGGGGATAGTATGTTTCCCTTCATTTCAATCCCATTATGTGGAAGCCCTATTTACCTGCTGACATTGAGGATATGACTCTGAGTGCAATCACAGTGAATATGGTTGAGCTTGACACAATCAAGGATAGGGAAATAGAAGTAGGTTTCGAGGAAACAGAACTTCCCCCTAGAATAATGCAGCATCAGGTGGACACTCGTACAAGTATTATGACTCACTTGTAGAGGAATGCATGTGGCGTCAGGGACTCTTTTTTCTCATTTTATTCGATTATAACACCAACAATAGTAAGGATTAGATCAGGACCTCCAAACCATTTGACCCACCCAATGGTGAACAAGAGACATAGGTCAACCTCTCTATGGTCTCCTTACTCCAATAGATAGTGGATTAAAATAAATTCATTGATGAGATCCTTGTCGAGCACCTTACAAAACAGTGTCTAAAATACGGTTATCGTCGACACCATCTTGTCCCTCCTTTGTTGGGGCAGCCACAAATCCTTCTCGAAAAACTGTCCCCAATCATACTGGATAATCTTGTGAATCATGAAAGGGTATATGATAGAGTCGATGGTAAACTGGCCTAATATCTATCACTGAATCCACACGAGCAACATGATAACCCTCCTTAGGATCTGGATAAATTCGTTCCATAGTCCATTCCACAGGCCGCTCCACCTGCTGCTACACGAGTTGTTGATACTATTTATCATGTTGATGAGATCGTCAATTCACTAGTGGTCATGAATTCTCATCCATATAGGAACCCTCGCAAGGAAGACCCGATAGTTGCGCTCGCCGCTCGACGCAAAGCCTTGGAAACACGACAGGTGGCTATCCCACCTGATGGAAAACCATATCCGGCATGGGGGAAACATGCAAATACCTCCGGATATTGAGAATACTAAATTATCCCCCATCAATGGGGTGGGTGACCTGCTGCAACATCTGGTCCACTTCATATCAAGGTGTGGACTTAGGTTGGGAACCCCAGAGAAGCACGAGGCCGCCAAGCTTGGGTGTTTTGTGAAGACATTGGAAGCACTCATGTTCGTCTAGTACAGTCAGCTACTCATTGGGTCCATCATTGTTTGGGAAGATCTTTACAGACAGTTTTTTTACTATTTCAGCTCCATCACATGCCATACATGTATTTTTGACCTCTTCAAATTCATGAAACAACCAGTTGAGAAAGTCGCAGAATCGACGGGTGGAAATGACTCGCGTATTCACTCGACAAGCCACTAACTCACGAGAAGCTATTGATGACATGTTTGGGGAATGTTAAGAATAAATTGGTTCCCTCTTTCATCAAATATAATTTCTCGGGTGTCTTTAATGAATTTTCTGACAATGTTCAGTGCTTATAAGAAGCCATACATTAGGCTATGAAGGCACACAGATTGCCTCCTCAAGCTCCTTCAAGAAGATCCACCAAGGCTGAGACTATTGGTGTCGCACAGATAGAGGCCCCCAGACCAATTGATCTATTATCGGTAGAGGCTCACCCATAGCCTCATTGAGGGAAACAACCTTTGGTCTAGCCTCAGAATCAGCATCGCCCGGCAACGAATCGGAAGGCGCTAACACACAATGCACTGCTGCCGCCCAGGTGAGACAATCAGAATATGGCCCCCCGTTAGGCTCCATCCCCTCATCAAGGGGAGGCTCCTTGAATTCCCTTTACGGACAAGAGAAAATAGACCTATTCATTCGACGAGGTTTAAGTTCCTGGTTATTTCCAATGTTTCTTGGAGCAAGGTATTCTGAAGCTGCCAGAATGCAAGAAATCCCAAAATGTAGATCTCACCGATTACCCTGACTACTGCCTTTATCAAAAAAATCCATGGTCATACCATCAAATAGTGTTATGTGTTCAAGAACTGGCTCCAGGAATAGGTTGATATCAAAGTAATCAAATTGAGCCATACCCCAGCACAGGTGGCACGCATCTCTACTGTACCTAACAGTAACAACAAAGGTAGATGGAAGCATGTCACTAGCCACAGGACTCACAAATATGATAATTGGTTGGCTCGCAAGGCAGTTGCTCGCACCCATGGTTTCATCTGTGCCCATTTGAATTGGCACGAGCCTCTTGAAACTATCATCCCTCCTCTACATGTCGCTTCTGCATCCATGACTTAGCCTTCTACCTCTGAGAAGAGCTGATGTCTCGGCACAAGGGAAAAAAAAGTCATCTGTCGGTGCCGAAGTCATCTCACACTCTCGATTATTTCATGCCTCGAAAGATAGGAATCGGCCCCAGAGTCTGATCAGTATAAAAATATTCCTCAAATGAGGATCACGAATATGCCTCTGTGAATATTGTCGAGTTGGTGGATCCATATATGAATCCCAATGATGAGGAGTATCAAGCAATTATTCCCTATGTTCCCGGTCGATGTCATCATTGACGTGGTTGTGGCTATGTCAATAGTCAGAATGATCAGGTCGGTGATTCCAGCCATGTTGTAAATGATACTGAGACCAGAAAGTAGGTTCAACGTAGGGATCGCCAGACACAATCCTCTCAACCTGTCTTGTCAGATTCACTACTGCCACCATTTATGCTACTCGACAAGGCAGAGTCATCGCAACCTCATCATGATCATCCATGTTCTATTGTGGCTTGGTCATAGTCAACCAGTAGTAATTTTGTGGGGTTCATCTAGCGAGCAGTCATATTTTCCCAGTTCTAGCCAGAATCCACCAGTTCAATCAGAAACGCCCATCATACCCCCTACCACAGAGAAACCTCTTACTCGAAGAAATGTGTTCCTAGCAAGGATGTATGATGTTCATAAGAACCTTGCATATATTCTTGAAAATATCTCGATTCTCGAGGCCCTCCTTCTGCCAGAAGATATGTCATAATTCCTCGCAGAAGCCTTGCATATCCCCCTCTAGTTTGAGATAGAGGATGCGGAAACCGAAACATTCTGCGCAAGGTGTGTCAAATAGTCAAAATTTCAGGTTTTCATATTTCTCAAAAAAAATGAGAGTTTACTCACGCAGGGGAACATCCACCTGTTGTACATCACTGGTCAGTTCAATGGCATAAAATTTCGTTGTTTTCCCATCGACAGAAGTTATGTGATCAATCTCATCCCAACCTAGACACTCTGCAAGCTAGGACTGAATGAAGCAGAATTGAATCCCTCTGACCTAAAGATTAAGGGTTATGACAAGACCGAGCACAGCTCGTGTGACAAAATCCACCTAATGACCCAGTTAGATGGCCTAATTGCAACACTTAATTTATGTTCCTCTCGCAGAATACTACCTACAATGCATTGATGGGTAGACCCTGGCTCCATATGCATGCAGTGTTTCTCTCCACATATCACCAATTCCTCAATTATTCCCTTAATGGTCGAGTGGATGGGTTCCAAGGTGATGAATCTCCCCTTGATTCTTGTGAAGATTATTAGAAGGACGCAGCTTATTACTAGAGCAAGGACAAGCATGCTCAAGACAATGAGGTTGGGAACACAATCACTGTATTCGACTCATGGATGGACTTGAATGATGCTTTCATCCTACAGATTCACCATTTAGAGGCTACAATTCCAGACTTGGGAGACTACTTTGTCATTTCCAAGATATGGGGAACACACGTCCCCAAGTACAAGGAATGTCGGAAGATTGTCTAATATTCTGACAGAGAATAGGCTAGAGTTATACAAGAATCTCTTACCCCTGTGAGGTATTGGGATGCTTGTCCCATGGCTACTGCAGTTCATGATACCTGCTTGTTCCTTTGAGCCAAGTTGAGTCCAAACATATAGAACTGCCACCACTACTTTGACATCATCAAGTGTGGGCCCCTCGGTCGAAGGTATGATAGATTTGGGTCAACAACCTTTGTCTCCATGGTTTATAAAATGGAAATGTCTCTCAATAAAGATTTTATATCCTCCTGGGAAAGAACCCACGTTCCCCTAGATTCAATCGGCCCAAGTGATCCATCTCCCCCCATAAATTCCCCCGCCACGAACGATGAAGATGACTTGGAGTATGCTCCTCATGCATTAGAGGAAGGCGTCTCCACCACCATTGATGAGTTGGTATAGGTGAATCTTGGAACCAAGACAGATCTGAGGCCAATGAGTATTAGTGAAATCATTCCTGTAAAGGAACTTTGGTAGTATGTGGACTTCCTGAAGCATCATCGTGACGTGTTTGTCTGGAGCTATGACAAAATGTCAGGGTTAGACCTTTAGGTCATCGTTCATCATCTTGACCTCCCGATAAGTCATCACATGTTCAAGCAGCCTCTTGGGAAGATGCATCTGCCTCACAGTGTCCTTGTCAAGGCCAAAGGTGATAAGCTCGTCAAATCCAACATTTTCAAGTAAGTTCAGTACCTCAGATGTTTGGAGAAGATTTATTTCTATCAGGAAGAAGAATGGATAGATCATATTCTGCATCGACTTCCGGGATCTCAACCGCCACTGCTCGAAGGAATATTTTCCTCTTCTGGTGACATGGATGTTGATCAATTCCACTACTGGATTTAAAGATATCCTTCATGGATGGGTATTCTAGGTATAATTTGATCTTAATGGACCCTGAAGGGAAGGAATCTACCACTTCAGAGCATCGCAAGGCACCTTCTGTTATCAGGAAATGCCTATTGGACTGAAGAATGCAGGAGTCATCTATTAGTGTGTCATGCACCACATATTCAAACCATTCCTCATGATGATATTGGAACACTATGTGGATGATTTGATGGTCAAATCCCATAAACCTCAGGACCATATCAGAGATCTTGAGAAAGTGTATGTCTTCTTTCGCTCTCAGCAATTGCAGACGATCCACTTGAGATGTGCTTTCAAGATGACCTCTGGAAAGTTCCTTGGTTTCGTTTCCATATTCTGAGGCATCAAGATCAACTCAGAGGAGATAAAATCCATCCCCTAGATTCCCTCTTCGAGCAACCTCTGGGAGATCCAAGGCTTTCAAGGCCACTTACCTACATACGTCAATTCATCGTGAATCTGGCCAGCAAGTGTAAGCCTTTTTTCAGTCTTATAAAGAAATGTGTCATCTATCAGTGGGATGAAGAATGTTAGACCACTTTTGAGGAGATCAATCAGTATATTATTGATCCCTTGGTTCCCTTCTCCCCCAGAAGAATAATAAATGGACATAGAATAGTTTATATTATCTCATTCACATGCTCCTCAACATAGAGTCCAGATATTATCGAGAAGAGTTGTCTCGCGCTGGTTTATGTGGTGAAGAAGTTGTGACACTACTTGCAGCATCATGACATATAGCTATTTTCCTTCATGGATATTCAAATGTATATTCGGAACTACCCCATGTTAATAGGTTGGCTAACACATTAGTAAATGATTATTCAACAGTTAGACATCATATTTGTTCCACTGAAGGCTGTCAAGGGTCAAGCATTGGAAAATATCCAGGCCACTTACCTGGAACCTGCAGTGTAGTCTCTAGATCATAATTTACCAGATGAGGTTATCCTCTCAGTGGATAATGCAATGTCATGTTGGAAGACGCACATTGACAGTGCCTCCCAGAGTCCCACCAGTAGAAGGTTAAATGATCCCAAACTCAAAAGAGTAGATCTAAGGATTGTCTTCATTTCTCCTACAAGAGTCATCTTGGTTTATTCATTATTACTATCAGAGGACTCCACCAAAAATAATGCAGAATATCATGCTCTTACCAAGAAGGGGTGTGTTCACAATAGGGGATGGCCTCCTCCAGCAAATCAACTTTGTGTGCACTGGGTCGCTGTCGTCCCTCATGAACACGTTGAGAAACTTCTATTATAGAATGAAAACAATGTCCGCTAGAGTCATATTTGAAAACTCGTTCCACTTCTATGGGAAGGAGATTTTTGGTCCCATTTTCCACCCAAGCTTGATATCGATTGGCAGTATCTCCTCTATCAGCATCATCTTACCACTTGTATCTGCAATCTGTTGAGAGATCTTCATCCTTTTGTTTGTCCCATTGTGGACCTCTTCTAGTGTGCACGACATCAGGATCTCAACGGTGGAGCATTGGGGGTTGTCAAGCATGAGGTGCTGAGGGCTATCACGCAGGAACATAGGCGTGGAAGGGAACAACCAGCCATCGCGCAAGGGAAGAGGTGAAAAAGGGGGGTCTTCGATCATCACAAAGGATAAACTGGAGGGTTGGTTTTGTGTTATACCTCATTTGATACCATGTTATAATGAAGGATAGTGAACCAATACCAAATATACCTCTCTAAGGGTGGTCTTGGTGTTTATTAATATTTAATGGTAAAGATAACAAGATACCCAAACTTCTATGTGGGACTCACAACCTGTAACATATACACACACACATATATTTATTTATTTATGTGTTTTTATGTGTGTGTGTGTATTATATATATACATATACAAGGGTATCCATATATATGTGTGTGTGTGTGTGCGTGCAAATTCACATGAGAATATGTGAATTTGTGCAATGGGATGTGTGTGTGTGTGAGTCTGTATATATGAGTAAAACAATAAAAGGGTGTGTGTGTGTATGAGGTAGTGTATATGAGTAAAACAATAAAAAGGTCACCTTTAACATTAAACATGATTCTTTCATTAGTTTTATAAATAAATTGAAAAAAGATAAACTTTAGTATGGTTTAAAAAATTCTTGAAAAACACGTTTGACATTTTATAAATACTGATGCTTCGTCGTGATGATATTGATATTTATGTTTATGTCCCTTTGGTAGTTTAAATGTTTTCCCATTTTAATAGGAAATATAAATGGGTTATTTGGTATGTAAACACCTGAAATAATCTCAAGCCTTCTTTTTCCATTATGGGGTGTCCGGTGGTTCAGGAGCGGTTTCATAAATTCTAAAAGTTGTTTTGAAATGATTTTGTAATTTATGAAGTACTTTTAAAAAGGTTTTTCAAATTATTGAAGTAATTTCAAGGTATTTAATGTTTAATTGGAAATTAATTTAGAATCCTTTTAAAATGATTATAATGTTTTTTGAAGTGTTTTTTAATTTTTAAAGTAATAATAAACCATTTTTATTAATTATTTATAAGTTAGTTTAATTAAAAATGTTATGTTTTCAATTAAATGTTTACCCTTACGCATGAAATTGATGTTTTGTGAGGATTATGGTGGGTTTTAATGTATCACATAAGGGTAGTCCTCACCATGCTTAAGGGTAAGGAGGTCCTCTCATTAGATTCCTAAGGGTCATTCCCATCTTGCTTGAGAGTGAGTGTTTCTATAAATTGCCCAAGGGTCATTCCTAGCTTGCGTAAAGGTAATCCTTCACTTCGTAAGTGTAGCCCTGGATTTTTTCTTCTCGTGAAGGGTAGGTTGGTGCTTTCCTAGATTGCGTAACTGTCAAATGGTTCTTCTCAAAACATGAATAAAGGTAATGTGTACCATGCATAAGGGTAAAATATAGAATTTATAAGCCCTCATTTGGTAGGGGGAATAGGGAAAAAAAGAGATGATTTGGAGGGATTTAAATTGATTTAGATTGTTTTTTTAGACAAAAGACAATGGAAGGAAATACAATGGGGTAGTTATAGAGATACATGTTTCTCTCCAACCCTCTGTTTCGAATTATCCCAAAATTGGGATGATTCAGACGGAAATTGTGCCCCAGATTGAGGTGTATTTTAAATTTCCAATATTATCTTTATATATCTATATAAACAATATTTTCATTTTATATTTCTTAAAACCTTCACACCATTCCCACATAATAATTATAAAAATGAAAATAAATTTAATTATTAATAATAAAAACAAACAATATTTTTATGGGGAAAACAAAATATTTTCATGAAGCAAACAATATTATTAATTTTCGTGTAGGAGAAAACAAAATATTTCGATACCCATAACAATATTGTTCGAGTGCATTGTTCGCTGGGTTGAGTCCCCAGACCGTTTTTGGATTTTCCTTGTACCATGCATTAGACACCATTTGACGGTTGTACCCTACATTTTTTAATAATGATAATCAAATATAAATAATTTTTATAATTTTTATATAATTATTTTTCATTATAACTAATTATGTGTATATGAATAATCATAAAAAAGTTATAAATATTTTTTATTATAGATAATTTTGATTATCTTGAATTAATTGTTTATATAAATAATTTATAAATAATTTTGAATTAACAAATATTTTGAATTAATAATTTTGAATTAACAAATTTTTTTGAATAAGTAATTATTTTGAATTCATAATTATTTTGAATTAATAATTATTTTGAAGTCGTAATTATTTGGAATTAATAATTTTGAATTAATAATTTTTATTACCCTTAATTAATAACATTGAATTAATAAATTATATAAATATTTTTTTATCTTTAATTAAATTTTAAAATTTTTAAAATTTGTATTAACATATGTTTGTAGCTTAATATTTACCTAATTTTGGTGATATGAAAGATAAAAAATGATTAGAATCAAAATTAAGGTGTTTTGATTTGTCATTAAAAAAGGAAATAAAAATACATTTTTTAAAAGTTTATTTGTGTCATTTAACATAAATTGTTGATATTGTATAAAAATGGTGGTAGGTGTGGTGTCCATGAATATCTAATCTATGGTTTTTTTTATCTTGGAAAAAATGCCATTTAATTCTGTGTGTATGTGAAATTTTTTAAAAAAGGTTATTTGTGGTATTTGCATCAAAACAGTTTTTTTCTTTTCTTTTAAAAATTGTCACCAAACATGATGTAGATAAATCCAAATCTTTTCTTTTCTTTTACTAAGTTATTAATCCAAAAACAAGGAGAGAAATCACAATCATTTCTTTCCATTTCTTTTCTTTTAAAAACTATCAAATCATTTCTTTTCTTTTACTAAAATTTCACCAAAAACTGGGTAAAAGTTATGTAAGAGTACCTCAATATACCCTTATGCAAGACTTGGAAAATAATTGTGTAAAGGTAAGCCATTTAATAGCATGGTGTAACGAAAAAACAAGTTGCCGTTACGCAGTATGGGTAGTGTTTTTACCCTATTTTCTTCAGTTTTCTTTTTCTTCTTCATCCTTCACCCACCATGGCACCATTTTAACATTCATAAATTCCTAAAACCAAAGAATTAATTGATTTTGAAACGTTAAATGATTTAAAACTCATTTTTGGAAGGTTTCATCAACCCACAATTATGTTCTGAACTACAAACCGTTGGAAAATTTAATAAGGGTTTCAACGCCGCTTTTTCAATGTACGCATTGTTGCTATTTTAAAATACCTAAACCATTATCCCTTTATAATCCTTCATTTTCAAATGAGCTTCAGGGTTTTGTGGGAACTCTTCGCAATTTTTAGGAGGGGAAAGATCTTCTCTCTCCTCTATTCCTTAGTTTCAAGGGGAAAATACTAGGTAGGGTATCCTTCATCATTCTTCTAGTTATAAATGCGGGAGGGATCATGTTTTTGTTCATCCTTTTGGGGAGATGTTATGCACCAAATTAATGAAAAATAATTAATTTTTTGGTTGAAATTTAAGGATAAGGGAAGAAATTTCATTTGGTTACTTGTTCTAATTTTTTCTCATTATGCTTTTTATTCTTCCAGCCTTGGTTTATGTTGAGTTTTTTTATATTTTTGAGAATGATGAGTTAGAAAAACTTGTTTTTATTGATGATTGAACTCACCACACATGAAATTGGCTATGAACATATATCTGTCTAATAAATTGGTTGTCCATGGAAATCTTGGTTTGTACAACGATGACCTTGAAATAAAAGGAATTTGCTGAAATCCCCTTGTTTAATCTGATTTAAAATATGTGAAAAGTAGTTGCGTTTTGTGATGATGGGTGGTGATTATGATGGGAAGTGGTTGTGATAAGAAATAGTGGGAATATAGAGCTTGTTCTGACTGTGAGGATGGGTTATTGTTGTGTTTTTCTAGTTTTCGATTAATAAAATTAAATGTTAATGATGAAAATAGAATGGATAATGGGTTGAATTGGATAACGGGTTGGAATAATTAATGAGTGCATGAATTGAAATTGGATGTGTTCTTAATTGGTTGTTATATATTAAAAGAGTGGGCTTAATAAATGATGATGGTCGGAAATGAGGAAATCTAGAAATTTGCTTAACATGAAATAAAAGGTGAAATGTGGCTTGTGATTTGTGGCATGATTGTGTGATGTTATGCATTTAGAGGCAACAGTGAAAGTAGCGGAGGTTGTGAGTCCTTGGGTTAATGTTGTGAGTGGGATGGTATTCTTTTTGAAAACCCATAGGTTGGTCTTATGTGTGTGACTATATTATATATTGTATTTTCAATATGATTTTTATACACACCCCACCAGAGTCATGAACTATGTGCCATTGCCCAAATATTTTGGGGGTGTTTTTTACAATATCCAAATGGTGAAGACGTATGGTTGCCTACCCCCTATTCCCCGCTCTCTCTTCCAGGAAAGGTTCTTAGGCATAGGTTATGATGGCTTGTGGATTGTAATAAATATGGCTATGTTTGATGAGAGTGATGTTGTTCATAGTGGGGGTCATGCATGGTAGGAACACATGAGATTTATGTCTTTCATATTCACAATACTCTAATATTCTGGCTATGGTGGTGGTTGAGATGTGATGCAGTAGCCTTGGTGTCTCCAGGTGAGTTGTAATGTAGTGATCCAAGTGCCTTCTGACGAGATGTGATGCAGTTGTCCATGTGTATTCATACAGGAATCTACAGAAGAGATGGGAGCATCAAGATGTACGACGTTGGGATATGAGAGCGGAAAATCAGTGGGAAATCTGTGAGTAGTACCCTTCTTATCGATATGCTTCTTATTATGTTACTTTATTTGGATATGTTATTTGATGAGCGTGTCTCAGTGATGATGAGATTGGATAGATGACCTATTTAGGTGTTGTTGGTTCTGTTTTCTCATTGTTGCATTAGTATGTTTTTTTTACATGTGCATGAAAGACTTTGGATGTGATCATGTTGAGTATACAAGTTATTCCCACCCGACGTATATCCAAACTATTTTTATGTTCCAAGGGGGCTTCATGGACGATGTTTGACATTACGAGCTTGAACTTTGAAGTTGTTGTGTCACTACCTTAGGAATTTATTTTGGGTACCTTATTTGAAGATGCTTATACTTGTTTACTTAACACATTCATTGTGTGATGGTTTGTTTTAGTTTCCTTTACTTTCAAATTATGTCATGGAGTTTCTGGGTGTTTTTAGGTTTCTAGGGTGACTTCTTGGACCATGTTGGACATTACTATCTTGAAAATTGAAGAAGTTGTTGTGTCGTTGCCTTAGGACCTTCTTTTTGGAATTTTATTTGAAGACACCTGTATTTGTTTACTTTACACGTGAATTGTGGGATGGTTGGTTTTAGTTTCCTTTCCATTTATATTATTCCCACCCCACATATATACAAACTATTTTTCTGGTTTCCATGAGGACTTCGTGGACCATGTTGGACATTACTAGCTAGACCTTTGAAGTTGTTATTGTGTCATTGCCTTAGAAATTTCTTTTGGGAATTTTATTTGAAGGAAATTGTATTTTTTTACTTTGCACATGCATTGTATGTTGGTTTTAGTTTAATTTCATATTAGGTCATGGAGTTGTTGGTTCTTTAGCTTATCTCCCAATCCTGTAATATTATAGAGGACAATATCTTTCATATGTGAGATTTGTATACCCTCAGAATTCATCATCAACTCGAGGCTTCTAAAAGATGGGACTCATGGGTCATTATCTCCCTTTCTCCTTTTTTGGATTGAGAGGGGTACCTTTGGAGGGAATGGGTCATCACAGAGTCGTATAACAGGTTTTGGTTGAGCGATAGGATGATATTTGGAGTTAAGAACAGTGAGGTTTTCATTGGTTGGTAGGGAAATGATGTTAGTTGATATTGGAATGTGATATAATATAGAGAATAAAACATAAGACACCAGATTTTAGGGGGCCTCATGATCTAATTCAAGGACTCTAAGCCCACCAAACGACCAATTGAGGTGACACCGCTTGCAGGGTAGAGACCTAGGGGAGGTACATTCATCGTGATTTTTTGTGTTCTTATCTGAATGGGGTGATCTTGGGAAGTATAAAGGAATTAACTGAGACTAAGTAATATTTAATTGGCTTCGGAAATATTTATTTCCCTTTTCAGTTATGGCTCTTGGACATCATCTGCATGTAGTTTAGGTTGGTCTGGTGCAACAAGCTAACCTGGTTGATCACCGAAGGGTTGATCTGACCGAGGACGTTGATCAGTGGAAGAGGACATTGTGTGTATTTCAATGGAAATCCTTGGAAAAGCATGATGGTAGCATCTCTGATATACAGACAGAGCTATAGTTGGAGGATCCCAAGGTTGGCTTAAGTCTTATCCAATCCAGGGAAGAGTACTGAGACCCGCTAGTAGTCAATCAGATGAGGGATGCAGCATGTTAACAGTGGGAATTGTGTCTGGGTGAGAAAAAGATGGAAGTTTTGTGGGATGACTTCCATAAGGAGATCCAAGTGGAGTTCCTATCATAGACCATGAAGGTAATGAAGAGGCAGGAGTTTATCTACCTTCAACAAGGGAGCATTCTTGTGCGAGAGCTTGGAATCAAGTTCAAGGATCCTTTGTGTTTCACCCTCAATCGTTTCTTGATGAGGAGTCTTATGTGTTACGTCTTGAGGAGGCACTATGCTCTTCTATCTAGTATGTAGTTACTCATTATACGTTTCCAACGTACATAGAGGTTCAGAAAAAGGTGGAAGTGATCGATCGTACACACTTGTGGGGAGGTTTACCATGACAGGGGAACTAGTAAGGTTCCTTAAGGAGTATAGTTGTCAGTGGAAAATATCAGGTTTCATGACCTTCGTGGTTTCTACCAACGGGGAGTCGAACTCAGTAGCTTCCATTCCGACCTTCCATGGCTTGCAGTTTCTGTTCTTTTCCTGGGGGATTTTGGCCAATGTGCTATATTTTTGGGGTTCATGGTTATCATCAGAAACAATGCCTCATGGTTCTTGGAACTCAATATTCTGGAGGTGGTATAGTTCAGCGCTAGGCTCAACAACAGCTACCGGGGAGGCCAATTTAGCAATATGGACAATAGTATTATGCTCTGTCGAGAGGAGATGGGGTACACAAAGGTAAACCATAGGATGTTCGTCATCTCCAGGGATTCGACCTGAGAGTGTTTGTGGAGGTGTTCGTCAGAATCAACTCAGAGGAGTCGAACGTATATTATTACATGTTGTGGAGGTATCGGTGCCAAAGGGACCAGAGATCGTTCGAGGTACAATTTGGTTATCGCTTACCCTTTAATGTCTTGTTTGATTTGGGAGATTCTCACTTTTTTTCACCCACTATAGTTTGTTCTCTGAGACTAGACGTAGAGAATCTTAGGATGCCTCTGGTGTTGACTACGTCGGTTGGAGGTCGGATTATCTTGTTTGATGTGTGTCAGGGGTATAGGCAATGGAGTAGAATCAGTTATGTGGGTATCATTTCTTAATGTAGATATAGTTGTACGATTTCAACCTCAACATCAACTGGTTATATTCTATGCATGTGATTATTGACTACTTCTAGAATAGAGTAGTGTTCTCAGATATGGATGGTCAACGTGCGGTTTTCGTTGGCGAGTGAGGTTGTCTGATGTTTAGTAGACATGTGGTGCACATCATTTCCTTAATGGTAGGGTTGTTAGTGGAATCATTATATGCTGGGAAAGAGGAGGCTCTCAGACTATTCATGGAGTTTCAACATGTTTTCCCAGAGGAGGTTGTGACGCTACCCCCTCAATGTGATGTCATGTTTGGAATAGATTTACAGTCATGCACTTCTCTGATTTTGATGACTCCTTATCATATGGTGCCATCGGATTTGTGGGAGTTAAGTATTCATATAGATGACCTAATATAGAAGGGTTTCATCCAGCTTAGTTTGTCGTTGTGGGGTTCTCCAGTGTTCGTCAAGAAAGCAGATGGTAATCTGAGTCTGTGCATAGACATACTATCGAAGGTTGGACCAAGTAACGATCAATTATTGATGCCATCTTCTGAGTGTTCCTCGACCAGTTTGTAGTCGGGTTTATCAAAAACATCGTTATCTACATGATGTTAGAAAAGTATGTATAACTTCTCAAATATGCCTTAGAGGTTTTTAGACACCAACTCCATAGAAAATTGTCCAAGTGTATGTTTTAGACTTGGGAGGTGCATTCCCCAGGCAAGTGGTGTCTCAGTAATGTGTGTTCATGGACCCATAAAAGATTGAGGCAGTTGTTTTTTGGGAATAACCCAAGAATGTGGAAGAGGTTCGTACCTTCCTCGGTCTTGCGGGATATTACCGAAGGTTCATTTCTGATTTCTCATGAATTGAGGACACATTGAAAACATTGACCCGGAATGACCAGACTTTTATCTTGACTAATCTGTGTCAGGAAGCATTTGACTACCTAAAATGGGAGATTGATTGGTTATCCAATGCTTTAGTTTCCAGAGGAGGGGTTGATGTTTATGATGTTATGTGATGTTTCTCGTCTAGGCTTGGGATGCATATTGATTATGTATAGAGCAGTGATCTCTTATGAATCTAGGCAGTTACATCCCCATGAGCATAACTAGGTCACTCATGGTTTAGAGCTAGCAATGGTTTTATTTGCGTTGAAGCTGTAATGACATTACCTCATTGAAGAACGTTTCGTGTTCTTCACCGATAACAAGAGGTTGGGTATATTTTTTCTCAACATGACTAGAATCTACAGCGATGAAGGTGGATGGGGTTTCTTAAGATCCATGACTTTGAGATCTCCTAAACCTCAGGAAAAGGAAACATCGAGTCTGACAAGCCGATCAGGAAGTCACAGAAAGATGTTATTTCGGAGTTTGGAGATGCTTGAAGGTTGATGGATGAGATGGAAATCCTACACTTAGATGCAAGGGAGGCTGAGGGTGGAGGTTTCTTATTTTAGATGATAGTGTAGTTTTCACTGATAAAGCATGTGGAAGAGTCTTAGTGGGGAAGCTCATAGGCATAGGTAATGTGCGACTATGTTGGCCAGGGTGATTCCCCGTAGGGATGGTCAAATGATGGTCAAAACCAGATGTTGTTTCTAGGAATATTGTTACAATGGAAATGCATGAGGAAACCCATCGTTAGTTTCATAACTCATCATTAACGGTACACCTGGGAGTATCTAAGATGTATTGTGCTTTTAGGAAGCAGTTTTGGTGATCCGGGATGAAATGAGTGATGATAGAGTTTGTGGCTCAATTTCTAGTTTGCCAATAAGTAAAGATAAAGCGTTGTGTTCCTGAAGGTTTGTTATAGCCCTTGGATGTTCTCAGATTGAACTGGAACAACATCTCGATGGACTCTATCATAGATTTACCCTGAGCTTAGGATGGTTATGATGTTATATGGGTAATCGTGTATGGATTGACAAATTCGGCTCACTTCCTAGAAATCAAGGAGTGGTGTCGTGGATGATTTGGCAAGGAGGTATATGGATGAGGTTGTGTGTGATGATGTTGGTTCCTGAGAACCAACTTCTGAGTACTTTATGATAACTTGTATTCATTGTATTAAATATTAATAAACTTTTTATCACATCATGATTATTCTTCTGCATAAACTAGTATGTGATAATATCCTAAGAGTAATTGCCGCACTAAAAGGTCATAACAGGTCTCCTCTATGATGTGAACTTAAAAGTGTCATGACAGTATTCTTAAATACATGTTCTATTACAGGTCTAAATCATTTGAGGGTTGAAAATGATTCAAACTATTAGGGGTGGAGACACATGGGAATTTGAGGCATCTTCTCACGGTGTATGTCCTTTTTAATATCCAATGTAGGATATTATGAGAACGAGACTCGTTAGTGGGAAATTAAAATTTATATGTATCATTGGATGTTCCTATATGAATATGTGTGTATTGATCCTTAGATTTTAATATTTTTATTAATGAGTATTGTAAGTCTCGTACTTTTATGTGTTGATGAAACCATGACGACATATGTTCGTGGTGATGTCGGATACATTGGGTGTGTCATGAGTAATATTGCATTAATTAATAATGCAAGAAATGATTTGTATCTTCTATTATTTAATGGGAGCTATCTCATTCCAATTGATGGAAATGATTTATCCTAAATAATTCCACGGCCATGGTGTTATATAGGCAAGTTCAATTTTGAAAATTCAAAGAAAGAGATATCAAGCACATAGGTTGATGGCATCAGCATGCCACCTACTTGATTAGATATATCATGATAAAGAGATTATATTACATGTTGAGTGTTTGTATGATGTGTTATATCATTACGACATTAATTTCTTTATCTATGGGTGTTTTTTCATGTTGCTAGATGCTG
Source organism: Viscum album (assembly GCA_963277665.1). Lineage (NCBI taxonomy): Eukaryota > Viridiplantae > Streptophyta > Magnoliopsida > Santalales > Viscaceae > Viscum > Viscum album. Next base: position 1,108,341,746 of record OY728152.1, on the reverse strand, counting down.
ACATTAAACTTTATGTTGTTTCACCTAATGCCACTGAGAAACAGGCCTAGAGGGTTACACACTAAGTGTATCCAGAATCTCAGTTAAATAATATATTATTCATTTATTATTTAACAAAATGAATAAATATTATTCTCACACATTTTTTAATAATTATTCATGTTTTTCTGATTGCATATATTTCATCACCAGTTATTTGAGATAATATTATGTGAGAAGAATATTTAATAAATGTTTATTTTTATTTAGTGAATATAATATTTTTTATTTAGTAATAATGAATTTATATTTATTTATGGAATAAATAGTCATTATACTAGACCCGGTAAATATTTTGGAGGAACTACAGACTGAGTTTAATGGTTCAGTGAGAAATAATATATATTGAATATTATTTGATTAAATAATATTTAATTCAATTCATGATTTTAGTGCATGTCATGAAATAATAATAATAATAATAATAATAATTCTATTTTTATTATTATTATTATAGATGTGGGTTTTGTGGGAATTAAATAAATAATAATGGGAAAATGTGCAATTATTTCTTTCTAACCCTAGTGGTATATAAACTCAATTATATTATTTTTCAAGAGAGGTAATTTATTTATTTTTTGTTCACAATGAATCCAGATAATTCTCTCGAATCCCTAAAGATCTCCCTTTTCCATGAATTCTCTCAAAAATGGAGAGAAATTTTCCTCCACCTTCCAATCTTGAGTCTAGAGAGATCAATAAGAATACTTTTGAAGCGATTCTCGAAGTGATCAAAGATGAACGATGAAAGCGTCAGAATCGGTCGCTCTAGCACCCAAAGATTCCTATGGTGATGTTCGAAGATTTATGGAACACTTGTGAATCACTGCTATAAATAATATTCCCTTGATTCCTACAATGTAATAATGGTACAATGTAGATCTGTTTTTAGATCCATCAATGAGGAAAAAATTTCTCACAAGGTAATTCTTTTTTTCCATAAGTTAATTATATATAATATGTGATTATCCAACACTTTTGTTCCAGATTTTTTACCTATTGTCTATATTCATTGATTAAATTTCATTCATCATGTCATTTTTCGTTATGTAAATCACGGATTGATCATCGATCATTACAAAAAACAATGTTGAACATGACCCATCATACACTTTCACTGTTCCATGGAACTTTCAATGCAGCTACATTGAGTTCTAAGGCTCATTGTCTCAAATTAGAACTCTCATTTTACCTCATGTGTTTGGAGAGGATTGTAGCATGTTTTTTTCACTCAGTTGCTTCTTAGAACTACTTTCCACCCTCATACTGACGGATGAACGGACAGATCATCCAGACGATTTGTTATGTCTTGGTCTTTGGCGTGTTTTGGAAAGCACTTGTCTTTGGTTGAGTTCTCTTATAACAAGTACCATTGATTCATCATCATGGCCACTTTTGTGGATTTTTATAGGCGGTCATGTTATTCTTCGTTGTGTTGGACCGAGGTTGGAGATTCATCAGTTCTCGATCCTTATCTAATGCAAAGCATGACAGAAAAGGTTCTGGTGGTTTTTGAGAGGATGAAGGTAGCACAAGACGGAAAAAGTCATATTTCAATCATAGGAGGATCCCCTTGGAGTTCATGGTTGGGGACCACGTATTCCTAAAGGTTTCCCCACTTCGCGGGTAGTGATGGTTTGGTAGGGGTAATCTTTCTACCTTTCGAGGTGTTGGAGCACGTTGACGCAATGGCATATTGGCTGATGCTTCCACCGCAGTTGGACAGGATTTGTGATGTCTTCTACGTGTCAAAACTCTAACGATGTCTTCAAAATGAATCTCATGTCCTTGACTGGGGAGAGTTGGACATCGAGGATGACGTGGAATTCGTGGAGTGGCTGGTAGAGATCCAGGATCTTCAGGAGAAGGTATTGTATGGACGGTCCATTCTCTTGGTTCATGGACTATGGAGGCATGGTGGTTTGGAGAAGAGTACTTGGAATCATGAGATGCAGATGCGTTCCCAGTACCCTGTGTTGTTTTGAGTTTTTCTTGTTTCGTTTTTCTTATTGATGTAGTGATTGAATCTTGTTGGTTTAGGAGATGTGTTTTTTTCCTTTAACGGTTATGTGTGTTAAAGATTCAAGCATATGAAGAGGGTAAAAACCTTCCCTAATCAAGAAGCATAATATGACATGTTTTAAAACTGTACGGGCAAGTTAATGTCTCCCAAAGTGGATAATATCTTGATACGAAAGTTGGTTTCCCTTGAATTGTTTGCTTGATTCCCTTGTTGTGTGATGGTTGTGGTAATTGTTGGCTTGGGCTATGTGGATATTGGAATGGTGGTGCGAATGGTTGACTGGGAGAAAGGTGGCCTGAGGTTGGTATGAAATAGGGGAAGTGTTTCAGCTCTGACATGATCCCTGAGAGGTATCATGTGGGATGGTTGTTCAGAAACTTACTTTCCTTTCTTTACTCTGTGTTCGTTTTAATTCTCTAGGAAGAAAATAGTTTGAGAGGTATCTAAAATAAAGGTCACTAATATTCTCGAGGCTTTACCATTCTGGGGTGTCTGGTGGTTCCAGAGCGGTTTCATATATTCTATAATTTGTTTTAAAATTATTTTATAATTTATAAAGTAGTTTTAAAAAGTTTTTGCAACTTATGGAAATAATTTCAAGGTATTAAATGTTTATTTGGAGATTAATTTATTAGTTTTGACAACCAATTCTAATGTTTTTGAAAGTGTTTGTAATTTTGAAAGTAATTGTAGGATAATAAAAGGTAGCTGAAACCAAAATACCCAAGATGTTTTTCTAAGGGAGGTCTTGAGATTACTTTATAATGAATAATAAATACCACATAAGACCACAAGTCTGAAGTATTATGGAAACTCCAACACTTCCCCTCAATATAGGTTTACCTATTTTGAACACATATTAAAAAAACAATCCAAATAAAACAAAGGACTGCAAACACTCCCCCTCAAGTTGGACATACCCAGCTTAATTACACAACAAGACAAAACATAAGGAAAGATAAACTATCAAGACTGCTAATCCCCCTCATGAAATTTATAGATGATGTTGTCAAAAAATATTTTCCAATGAGATGTCCGGATAACCGCACTGGTGGGTCAGTCGATGAGGTTCCAGGAAATCCGCACAGATGGGGCCAGACAATGAGGTGTCGAGAAAGCCCCACTGGTTGGGCCAGTCGACGGAACACCGGGAAAGATAGATGAGGTCAGTCAAATGGATGTCGGGAAAGCTGCGTCGGACTGGTGCAAGGCTGTCAGGTGGTGGGTCAGAAATTGGTCGAGTGGTTCTGCCTCTTAGGAGATCCAGAAACGAGGATAGCAGAAGCTAAGTGCGGGGGCTCTAGGAGACCGTCGAGCGGGAGAAGTTGGTGAAATGGGGACAACAAATAACGTAGGATGCGTTGGTGGATGATCATCATAGGAGGATGACCGAGGGCGGTGAGACGCGATGGAAAACCCAAAAGAACTGTTTCATATTCGACCATAGATTCAAATGGTAGCATGACTCCTGACAAAAACAAGGAGGAGATCCAGACGCAAACGTCCAGATATGGCCGAATGGGAGGGATCAACAACCACCAATGATTCTTGTGAGGGCCTCATGTAGTAGCACATGGAAAAAGAGATCGGTATCCAGATTAGTTGCGCGGTGGTGCATGGATTCGGCTAGAAGATAGAGTAGCCCTAGATTTCTTATGCTCGTGTAAGGGTAGTCTAGTGTGTTCCTAGTTTGAATAAGGGTCAAATTGATCTTCACAAAACCTACGTAGAGTTATTGTGTACCATGCGTAAGATTAATATGGAATTTATAAAGTTTTGTAAGTTTAAGGAAAGGTACCCATATGTAGACCAGCTACCTTATGTAAGGGAAATGCATAGTTTTCAAAGATTTCATAAGGGTAAGCTTGATCTACCCTTATGTGAGCCCTTTCCTAGTGTTGTGTAAGGGTAAAATAGGTTACCCTTACATAGAACCCTTAACCTACATGTGAGTAGCGTTTTTACCGCACAAGAGCCTCAGCGTAGTTGGTGAGGACTCGCTAGGTGCATCCAAGAGACCCAAGATCAAATCTGAGTGGAGGCATATTTCCGGGGTACTGTAGCAATACTGTAGCAGGCACTTTAGCAGGCACCACAGCAGTTCTATAGGAGGCATTGTTTGGTACTGTAGCAGTCAGAACTATTCATCCATCTGGGCCTTCGGGCCGCCGGTTTGGTCCTCAGGTCCTACAAGGCTTTCGGGCCACCCAAGGCCTTCAGGACATTTGATTCTCATGGCCATCAGGCCACCTTAAGGCCTTAGGGCCACCCCAAGGCCTTGAGGACGCATGAATGTAGGCCCCAGACGCACTAGAAAAAAGGAGAAACCCTAGAAGAGGATACAGAGAAGGTGCACTCACCAAAGCAGAGCCAAATGGATTTTCCGAATGAGAAGGTATTGCTATTCCATCAGTACCAGCCTATTCTTGCATGGGAAGCCTAGCCAGATGGTCATGCAAAGGTGGAGAGCTACTATCAAGATGCAGATGCTAGGGAGGGGCAGTTCCATGTAGATAGTCTGGTTGAATTCCCTAAGACCATCGAGTCCTGTAATCTCCTAAGCCTACGATCCATGTAATCTATGAGCCTACAGGCCTTGTAAGGGTTCCCCCTCATCCCTTTAAAGTGGGGTTATCAAAAAATCAATAAAAATGAAGGCCTTTAGGCCATTCAGGCAGTAGCGTTTTTACCATATTTTCTTTGGTTTTCTTCTTCTTCAAGATATAAACCCCAAGACGTCATTTCAGTATTCATAAATTCCTAAAACCAAGTAATTAATTTCTTTTGACTAGTTTAATGATTTAATAATTATTTTTGAAGGATTGATTGATCCACAATTATGTTTCAAACTAGAAACTATTCGGAAATTTTAATGGGGGTTTCAACACCGCTTTTCCAGTTTATGTATTGCTGCTATTTTAAAACACCCAAACTCTTCTCCATTTTTTTTGTTTTCCTCTCATCAAGACGTCCCCAGGACCCTCTCTTCATGCTGACAAGATTCAAATATTCATGGGTACTCTTCCTTTGCAATTTCCAAAGGAAGCAGGACCTCTCTCTCCTCTATTCCTTGGGTGCAGGGGGGAAATACCAAGTAGGGCGTCCTTCATCTTTCTTCTAGTTATACATGCCGGAGGGATCATGATTTTGTTCATCCTTTTGGGGAGATGTAATGCACCAGCTTAATGAAAAATAATTAATTGGTAAATTGAAATTGAAGGGGAAGAGGAGAAATCTCATGAGGTTACTTATTCATATATTCTTCCAATATTTCTGTCATACATTTTATTCTTCCATCCTTGGATTGTACTGGGTTTTGTTATGTTGTTGAGAATTTTAAATTAGAAAACTTTTTTGTGATTTTTTCATGAACTCACCACACATGAAATTGGCTGCTAAGAACGTATATCCAGCTAATAAAATGGTTTTCCATGCAAATTTCGATTTGTGTGAGAATTCCCTTGAAATAAAGAAGTGACTGTGATAAAATCCCCTTGTTTAATCTTGAAACAATGATGTGAAAGGTGATCGTGTTTTGTGGTTTTTATATGTGGCGGTTGTGATGGGAAGCAGTTTTGATGTGAAATGGAGGCAATGTGGGGCTTGTTGGCATGAGGATGGGTTGTTTTGTTGTGCGGTGTTTTTCAGGTTGTCTGGTAGTAATGGTATTAAATATTAATGATGAAAAAGAATAGCTAATGGGATGAACTAGATAGTGAGTTGTAATAATTAATGAACACTTAAATTTAAATGAGAAGTGTAGCATTAGTGGTTGTTAAATATGAAAAGAGTGGCCTTGATAAATGAACATGGTTGGAAATGGGAAAATCTGGAAATTTTCTCAACATGAAAAGAAACATGAAATGTGGTTTGCGGTTTGTGGTTTTGGGCATGTTTGTTGTTGTATTATGCATTTAGAGGCCGCAGAAAAAGTAGTCAAGGTTGTGAGGCCTTGGGGGTGATGTTGTGAGTGGGATGGGATGTGGTGAGCGGGATGGTATTCTTGATGAAAAATCATAGGTTGGGCTTATGTGTGTGACTATATTATATTTTGTATTTTCATTATGATTTCTATACACACATAACCTGAGTCGAGAAATATGTTCTAACACCCAAATGTTTTAGAGGTTTTTTCCCCAAACTTCCAAATGGTGAGGACAGGTGGCTAGAACCCCATCTTCCCCGCTCTCTCTTCTTTGAAAGGTTATTATGCACAGGTTGTGATGGCTTGCATTTTGCAGTAAACCTATGGCTGTGTTTGATGAGATGTTGATGTGATTCATAATGGGAGTCATGCATGGTAGGAGGAGGTCATGAGGGTGATGTCTTTCATGTTCATGATACCCTACTATTTTGGCTATGGCGGTGGTTAAAATGTGATGTGGTGGCCTAGCTGTCTTATGGCGAGATGTGATTCGATGGCCTAGGTGTCTTCAGGCGGGATGTGATGTGGTTGCCTAGGTGTCTTCGAGTAAGATTCTATAGAAGATATGAGCATGTCAGGACGTATGGTGTTGGGATACGAGGGAAACAAATCAGTGGAAAAACAGTCTGGGGTACCCTTTTTATCGATATTATTCTTATTATGTTACTATATTAGAATGCGCTATTTGTTGAGTGTGTCTTGGTGAAGATATGATTGGTTAGTTGACTTGTTTAGATGCTCTTGGATTTGTTGTTTGTTCACTAGTGCATTAGTATGCTCTTTTCACATATGCTTGAGAGACTTTGGGTATGATCTTACTGAGTATTCCTGTTATGATCACCGACATATATACCAACTGTTTTTCAAGTTTTTAGAGGGACTTCATGGATTGTGTTGAACATTAATAGCTTGGAATTTGTATCTATTGTTGTGTCATTGCCTTATGACATTCTTTTGGGTATTTTATTTGGAGTCTTATATTTATTTACTTTAAATATGCATTGTGGGATGGTTTTAGTTTCTTTTGATTTCATATCATGTCATGAAGTTTTTTGGTAATGGTTTATCATGTCTTCGAATCCTATAATATTATAGAGGGTGATGACTTTCATATGTGAGATATTTATACCCTCGGTTCTCATCGCCAACTCAAGGCCTTTTGAAGATGGGACTCGGGGGTCATTATCTCTCTTTCTCTTTTATCGGCCCAAGAGAGATATCTTTGGAGGGAGGGGTCATGACATGGCATTCCATGGTCAGGAATGAATTAAAGTTGTAATGTGATTTGACACAAAGGGGAAATAAAACACATGGGAACCCCGAGTACATAGGTGGGTAGACTGGGACAAATACACTAGGCAAGGTATGTCCTCCTTTTCCTGTGGATTGCACTAAAAAACTAACTTAACTAAATGATGATGATACTGATTGGTTACCATTGGAACTTTGGTTTTATCCTCTCATGTGGCTCATGCACAATTATGGTATTGTATGGTTCGATCATCGAGAGTTCAAGGATCGTAGGAAGAGGCCCATCCTTAGTGACCTAGACATGCCTATAATGCCTGATATCTTCATTTACCTTTTCTACATTATATTGAAAATGAATTTTTTTTTAATTTATGTTAAATAAAATGTCTCTTTCAATCTAATCTGTTCTTTCATTTTATGTTTGAAATGAATGTTTTTTTAAAAATGCACAGCTCTCCATGTTTTGAAAAGATATTTCCTTTTTAATTCAATGAGAATCGTTATTTGGTTTCTAAACAAAATCAATTGGAAATAAATATATTTTCAAAATTACATTTCAAACTATCATAAAAGAGATCCTTTACTTAAAGATTATACATGGGCTATGGTTTTATTTGGAAATCGTACTGAGTTTTATACTCACGTCTGTCATATCATTTCAAATTCTGGTTCGGGCTCTTTTATTTCCACCCATTGGGCAGTGAGGTATTAGTTTTGGATGGTGACTTGTAAAGTCACATGGAGGTATGTTGTTTTATTTTATTTCATTTCCTTTATTGCATCGTTCAAGTAGGTATTTTATTGTTTTCTAAAGATGATGGGTACTATTATCTGCTGGTGGTCTAAGTAAAGGTATATGGAGATGACTTTTTGCGCATCTATGCTTGCCGGGGAGGGAGACCGAGGGTGAGTGGAGAGATTAGTATAGATATTTATTTTTGTTGCTCTATTATACTGATTTATTTATTTCTGCGTATTTTTTTGGTGTGGTCGTCCGATGTACAGATGGGTCAGGACAAAATTGTATTTAATCTTCACTACTTGATTACAAAATCATTTATTGGACGAAATCATTCTCACTTAGTTGTATATGATGTCCGTCACTAGTTACCAGCCAGTGGGGATTGGGAACGCCCATCAGGCTTTGTTGCGGATCGGTTTGGGCTTCCAGTGGAAGGATAGATCGGGTTGGCTTGTGACACGAGCTCCACATGCAGCTATATGCATGGCCTGCATCCTGGCCTCCAGGTTGTGAATGCAAACCCAGTTGCAGGTGTTGTCACGCAAGCTTGGTAGGAAGTATCCAATATACTATTTCTCTGAGTGGCGTAGCAGCAAAGAAGGCAGATATTCAAACTGCTCAACACTCATGAATTGTCCCTGTCTGTGGCAATGAAACCAATTCTTCATATATGTTTTGGATTTCAAGACTGCTAAATCGTTGAAGAAACTCTACTTTAAACATCTATCAATTCACCTGGGGAAGAGCTTCCCCCAAAATGGTGAACCAGTGCACAGTAACACCCCCATAGATACCTAAGAAAGAGGGACTTTCACCCCATCCTGCATATGATGGATGTGGAAATAATGTTCCACACGCCGAAGCCATCCTTGCGAATCAATGACATCAAAAAAGGGAATCTCCACTTGGCATGCCGTAGAAGGTGGTTTTATGCGAAACCAAGCAGTTTTGTAAGAAAGACCACGTTGTGCCACAATAGTTCAATGGCACCAGAAGCCACGGAAGATAACGCATGAAATTTGGTCATCAACGATGACGAAGTTAGGTCCTATCATGGTGACTTATCCTATTGTCGAACGAGGGTGGTGAGGTATGAGAGAAAATCAACGTACTCTTGTCGGTCTATTTCATGGGTTTTCAGGTCCGAGACTACAGTCAAGTGTGCCCATGAGTTGATCCAGGTCATCCAGACATGTTTGGTGGCAGGTCTCCATGATCATTTGGCAATGATGGTGTTGTGGTATGTTGGGCCAACGGAACAAAGATACAGCAGTGTAAACAAGCCAAACAACCACAAATTAAACAAGGACCGACCTGGAGATGTAATTTCGATGATACAAGATTTAAAAAAGAATTGAAAGAGTGCAAAATAATAAAAGGACATGTTGATTTAACGTGCTTAGGCCCCTTAGGGGACCTACGTGCACGGCAAGAACACCACACCCACGCACACCTTTTATTAATTGCTCAAAAACAGAACCATATTACAAAGGGCAGAAACAACCAGCGGATACAGAAGGTTCAACAATCAACATGCAGCAAGAAAACCGTGCAAAAAAACCGCAAGCAAGAAATCAGATCTGGGTTAGAAAACACTTACAACACCGGACAAACATCCGGCTGTCCAGATCTCTTCGAGCAGAACCTTGTCGCTGATGTAGATCCTCACCTTCAAACCAAAATCTCACCGCACAGCAACTCAACGTCAAGAAACTCGACCCTCGTCAGTGCAGCAGCTCTACAGTGCTTAAGAGACCCTCAATGCAAAACAGGTCTGACGCCAAGAATGTCCGATGCGAAGCAGGTCTTCCGCAAGAATCTCACAGATCTCGACTCGTCGAGGTCGGTGGTCACCAGATTTGAACTCCCACGGCCAGCAACTGTGGATCTGGAGAGGAAACCACGATAACTAGAAACAGTATTCCAATGAGGATGATGACAACACAAGCCAAAATCTGAAATCTCGAAACGCCAAGCATGAATAGAAGAGGAGTCGAGGACGATGTGATTCAAGGAATCGTTCCAAACATAGCACACCACCGCGAGAGAGCCAAGAAGGAGAATGGTGAAGTGATTCACTACCTCAGAAAGAGACGCAGTAGGGGTGATGAAACCCCCTGCGAACGGCCATGCCCCCGTAACCGCACGCCCTATCTGCAGGCTCCACGAAACCAAGGTTGAACGGCCTGCCCAACAAACCCGAACAGAACACCAAGCAGCACAAATGGATGGAGGGATGGGATGATTTGGGCATCCATACTCATCAACGGCTAGGAATGAAATCAATAAGGCACCCGGATCACCACAATGGACAACGGCTCAAAAAAATTACGGTAAAAGAAAACAGCGTGGAAAAATTTTAAAGGCTGGAAAATATATTAAACAAATTAAATATGAAAAATGAATTAAGAAAAAAACTTATTTCACAAATATCCACCTTTTCAATTAAAATTTAGAGATGTTCTTGCACCTATCCTATGAATTGAATCGGGAAATCATGCTAAACAACCTAAGCAAAACAAAAACGATGATAAACAGTGCTAGTCAAACTATTCAATCCTTATGTCCAACATGTGTATCAATGTGATACAAATTTTACCTCATCAATTCCATCTAGAATACTACTTAAACATGCTTATAAGTAAACTCTATAAACATAGTCAAAAAACATACCTGCACTTACCTGAGCCGACCTCTGAAACGATGTCATCGAGAAGGTCTCACACTGCTAAAAAGTACCTGCACATAAGCAACAAACACAGCCGTACCAATACTCAAATTATAACAGCAATACAATGATATAAACATAAAATAAATAGTGCAAATGCAAACAGTAGTATCAAAGAAACTAGCTCATGCAAATGAAAGCAAAACAGGCAAACAAAGCACAAGACTCAGAGCAAGCAAATTACTTACTCCACCTGAATCTATGACAGTCCCAGAAAACTCTCTCCACCTAAGGACAAGACACTGCCTAGACACGTGCAACAGGGGAAGACACCTCCTAACCTCAACCGCTATAAAACTCATACATCCCCAATCCTAGAGCCAACTCGTAACCATGAGGAAACACACCCAGCAAGCAAGGGCAGCCCGCTACCGACCTAGGGAAAAACCATCCTAGTCTAGCCCACCAGCGACATCAAGAACCTAATTCCCAGGTACCCATCCAATGTCGACAAAGAGATACCAACATCACCCCCATCATGAAGTCTGGGGATCAGTCAGACTACTCCCATGATCTGTTTCTCTTATCCGCTGCCCAACACTACACTGTCCTCGCACCAGGTTACCTCCCGAGAGGCCTAACATACCTAGGACACAAAGAAGGAAACAAACCCAAAGATGGACCCACAACTCTGCCCCCTTGCAGCACACTAGACACACTACAGAACAACAAAATCGTCGAAACTAGGCTCAACTACATTATATTGAGCCCCATCACCCCTCAATCCATTCCTTTCAGGACAATCCCTTTTAAAGTGTCCTGGTTTCCCACACGGATAGCACTTCAATGTTCTAAACTGACCTGCACCTTTCTTTTTACCCTTATCATTGCTTTTCCCTTGTCCCCTATCATTTGTTCTACCCACAGCATTAAGCCCCTCTCCCACTGATCCTAACCCATTCTTAACCTGAAAATCTTTTGAAAGAAGGGAGGACTTAACCTCTTCTAAGGTTAGAGAGTCCCAACCAAACATCATAGTCTCTACCAAAAAACTATAACTGTTGTCAAGAGATATCAAGAGGATCATGGCCTGATCCTCGTCATCAACTGCTACATTTATGTTTGCAAGGTATAACATAATTTTATTAAACTCATCAAGATGAGATTTTATAGAACTACCAGGTTCCATCTTAAAAGTAAACATGCGATGTTTTTTATAAAGTCTATCAACCAATGAAGTAGTCATAAAAAATTTCTCTAATTTCAACCAAATGCCGGCAGCAGTGGACTCAAAGGCAACCTCTCTAAGGAACTTATCTCCTATAGAATGTAAAAGGGATTTGTGAGCTTTAACAAGCACATCAAGGGGAATATCTTGGTATTCTACAACAGTTTGGCCAGCTTCATTAACAGTCGTAACGGGTTTCTTGGGCCCACATAAGGCATCAATTAAGCCTTGTTGAACGAGAAAGGATCTCATTTTAATTCTCCACAAATTGAAATCGTTGTCTCCATCAAATTTATCAATTTCATATCGCATTGTAGGAATGTTTATCCAGATGAGTGGATGTCGAGTGGTTGGGGACAACGTTAGGCGTACGCCCCCAAGAATCGACCAATCTCAATGGGTAAACGTGTACCGTGAGATAAAAAAATCATAGAATTTCAATGAATACAATGGTTTCTATTAACAAATAGAAATAAATTTAAATAGGAAGAATTAAACAGAGATGCAGATGAAAATAAAATGCAAGAAAATCCCAAATTAATAAACTGTACACAAACTGCAATAAACTCAACCAAAATACAACAAGACAGAATGATGGAACAATAAGCAGGGGCTGAAAAGTGGAAACAACAATTGTAACAGGGCTGTAACAGAACGCAGTAATGCGGAATAGTTCTAAAGAAACTAAAATCCGAAGGGAAAGCATGCTGATTATCGAAATCAAAATACACAGCAGCCAGGAAGGCTTCGATACCACTTATTGTGGTATGTTGGGCCAGCGGAACAAAGATACAGTAGTGTAAACATGCCAAACAACCAAAAACTAAACAAGGACCGACCTAGAGTTGTAATTTAGATGATACAAGATTCAAAACAAAATTTAAAGAGTGTAGAATAATAAAATGACACGCTGATTTAACGTGCTTCGGCCCCTTAGGGGACCTACGTGCACGACAAGAACACCACACCCACGCACACCATTTATTAATTTCTCAAAAATAGAACCAGATTACATAGGGCAGCAACAAGAAGCGGATACAGAAGGTTCAACAATCAACATTCAGCCAGAAAACCGTGCAAAAAACCGCAAGCAAGAAATCAGATCTGGGTTAGAAAACACTTACAACGCCAGACAAACATCCGGCCGTCCAGATCTCTTCGAGCAGAACCTCGTCGCTGATGAAGATCCTCACCTTCAAACCAAAATCTCACCGCGCAGCAACTGAACGTCAAGAAACATGACCCTCTTCAATGCAGCATCTCTACGGTGCTTAAGAGACCCTCAATGCAAAACAGGTCTGACGCCAAGCAGGTCCGATGCGAAGCAGGTCTTCCGCAAGAATCTCACGGATCTCGACTCGTCGGGGTCGGTGGTCACCATATTTGAACTCTCGCGGCCAGTAACTGGGGATCTAGAGAGGAAACCACCAGAACTGGAAACAGTATTCCAATGAGGATGATGACAACGCAAGCCACAATCTGAAATCTCGAAACACCAAGCTCGAATAGAAGATGAGTCGAGGATGATGCGATTCAAGGAATCGTTCCAAACACAGCACACCACCGCGAGAGATCCAAGAAGCCGAATGGTGAAGTGATTCACTACCTTAGAAAGAGGCGCAACAGGGGTGATGAAACCCCCTACGAACGACCTCACCCCCGTAACCACACGCCCTATCCGCAGGCACCACGAAACCAAGGCTGAACGACCTGCCCATCAAACCCGAACAGAACAACAAGCAGCACAAATGTATGGAGGGATGGGATGATTTGGGCGGCCATTCTCATCAACGGCCAGGAATGAAAGAAATAAGACACCCGGATCACCACAATGGACAACGACTCAAAAAAAATATTGTAAAAGAAAACAGCATGGAAAAAATTAAAAGGCTGGAAAATATATTAAACAAATTTAATATGAAAAAAGAATTAAGAAAAAAAAAATATATCGCAGATGTTAAAGAGGGATCCAAAAGTGTGTGTCGGGACTGAAGACAAGTCGATAGTGTGGAACTTCGATGTGATGAATCCAGTAGTGTGCAGTTTCCTAGCATGTGTTCCTTCTCTAACAAAGTTCGATAGTGCCTATGTCCTTCTATGACGATGTCGAATGGTTTGTGCCTCCTTGAAATGTGATCACGCCTCCTTCAAGAAATAATATGGTTGCATTTTTCTCTTCTAATTGAGATGAATTCAGAGACAAAAAGTGTAGAAGAATGGCAGGTCAGACCAATTGATAAAGAAAAAAAGAACTGCTTGTATGGATTTCAATAAACAACCCATAGTTAAAAGACAAATGAAGGAGAAAAAAAAGGAGGAGGAAGAAGAAGAAAGGAGAGAAGAGAAGACACTAGAGAAGCTCATTGCACTCTCACGCAAGCCACTGGTTAAACCCACGAAATTATGGTTTTTAGTCCTCTAATATGATAATATGGAGTAATCAAATGTCGATTTGTATTATCCTTATTAATATAATTTGACTACAAAAAAAAGTTAAACAATTTTTTGAAATTGAGATTACGTTGAGCAAAATTAGACTCTCTACTTGGGTCACCCCATCTAGTCAAGGGCACTTCCAAATATAGGCACTGAGTTTAGGAGATCCATGTGTTGTCTTGGATTCTTTTATCAATGGCTGGTGTTCCATCCCCTAGTTATCATGTCGTGTTTCATACCTATCAGTTTATCACCTAATCCTAGAAAGCAATAATATGATGACTGACCAAAAAATTGTGTTAAAGATCAAGCAGAATGAATTATCTAATTTGATATATTCATTAAAAAAATGATCAAGAAAAAAACTACACCATATGTTCCCAACAAATATTTTGTCATGCTTGTTTATAATGCCCACATCAAAAAATATGGAAATAGAACACAAATGAGAAAAGTCAATAGTGTGATGTTGATCTGCTAATTTTCCCTAGAGTTTGGGTTTCAAGATGATCTGTGACAATCCTTGAATCCATGGAAGTGTCTCCCTTAAATATATATCATGTTATCTTGAATTTATCTCTCTAAAAATGAAAATTTCAAAGAAAAGTTAGATTTTGGGAACTGGATGCAATGATTAAAAAGTGGTTCGACCTAAAGTATATTATGTAAGAGAGGAAACCATGAGTATGGGAGGACAACAACCATAGTGCTGCAGATACAAAAAACACCGAACAACTGATAAAAAAACTCATTTCATACATAATTTCAGCCTTTTTTTCAAACGTAAATGCAAAACCTACTAAAAGGACATACAAGATCATGAAAAAAATACCATCGTCTCAATGAAAATTCAGTACATTCCATGTCATTTGGGTACCCTTCTGAGAAATTTGTACATTCTAAAAACATTCTTCTCCTACAATAGATACATGATGAAAAATGACATGTATAAGGGTGGTGAGAGCTCCCTATCCAAGAAAGGCAGCAGTGCAGTAGCCTAAAAAACCCAAACATTTAAGTCATCCAAACAGAACACTACACACGACTAGGTGTGCTAGATTGTAACACCTCAAGATTTTAGAATATATTTTTCATTAATAAATTTGGTGTGATTGATAGCTTGTGAAACACCAAACCATAACATATGTGAATAATGATTATACATTATAAAATGAAGCACATCATAAGGTTTTTAAATGTGATATAATTGTCGGAAATAATTTCTTAAGAAATACTATTGATCCTAAAGAACTGTTTTTAAACATTTGTTTATGAGAATTGTTTTTGTCATATATGTTTTATTTAAAAATTAATTCAGAGTATTAAACTTATGAAAAATTATTGTTTAAACATGTAGGAAATGAATTCAATGATTGTCAATTGGAACAAAATGAAAATAAAAACATTGAATGATAAAAAGAGATTTTTTTCAGAAAAACTATTTTTATTTCCATAATGTTTTTTTAACATAATAAATTACATTAATAATTATTGATAAATGATTTTAATGAAATTTGTGGATAATATATTCAATCAAATATTTTAACATTAATTTAATGATTTTTACTAGGAAATAAATTAAATTAAAATCAGTTTTGTGATTGAAAATTTATTTCTCTAAAAACAGTTTTTAAGTGTTTTGTGCGCCAATATTATAATTAATTTTTATAACATCTAGGAATTGAATCTTATAAAATGGATTTAATATTTTGAATCAAAATAAATAATATTAGGTTATAAGGTCAACTAATTTTTTTTCATAATGAATTGAAATCATGGTAAACAAATGACCATAAAAGTTTCTTTATGATATTTTAATATTCTTAATAATTACAAGTGTGTAACTCCCCTCACTTATAAAAGGGAACATTTTTCCTCTCTTCTCCGCACCACTTGAGTCATTTAACTCGATCAAGCTTTTCCCAAGTACTCTCTTAATATCATTAGACATGACCTTGAGGTGTTGGTCTTCACAAAAGAACCTAAAGTGACCAATGGTGTAAGGTTGTATTTGTTGTCAATCATATTGTTATTTGTTGGACCCCATTTTAGTGTAATGGGTATTTCTAAGTCCCACATCAGAATATCCAGATTCGTAATTTTTTTAAATAATCTATAAAAGAATATCTCCACCTCACATTGAGGTTAGGATAATTTTCCACCTACATGGAATCAAAGGGAAAATCCAATTAATTTTTTTTATCCACTCTTCCGAGTTTTCCCCACGCTTCCACCCCCCTCCTGCGGCTCTTCCCTACGTGTCCCTCTAGTGCCTTCTCTACTATGCCTCCCTCCTGCGTAACTTCAATAGAAGCCTCTCCCTGGTGGATCTCCCCCTGCTGGCATCTCCTTCCCCAGTGTCCCCTCCTCGTTGTACGTGACGACCCCAAACTCCTGGCTCCCACATCACCCTCTAGAGGCCTCCTCCTACTTTTTCTCGGCACCCTCATCTAGGCGCGGTCGGCCCACCTCATCATGATGATCCCTGACCTCACCTCTCTGATGACTTCACTCCACCCTGCGACATCCTATCCCTCCCGCAGCTCCCGTCCCGCAGCTCCCGTCGCCCATCGACTGTACCCCCCATCCAGGCCGAGGACACCATCATTCCCACTTCTTTTGATGCTCCTGTCATAACACCAGACAAATTTCATATTGCACTCTGAAAAGTTACTCACTCTTTTCAAACTACTCCTATTTTTACATCTTCATACAGTGGTCTGTCAGCAATGGAGACAATATCTATCCCCCGTACGATCGTCGAAGCCAAATCACACCCAGGGTGGATACAAGAAATGTGGGATGGACTAAAG
Organism: Viscum album; assembly: GCA_963277665.1. Lineage (NCBI taxonomy): Eukaryota > Viridiplantae > Streptophyta > Magnoliopsida > Santalales > Viscaceae > Viscum > Viscum album. The sequence continues at coordinate 1,108,324,621 of OY728152.1, read as the reverse complement.
CCTCTAGATGACATCCATAAATGGGATTTGGTCTCCCTCGCTGTAGGAAAATAGGTAGTCAGCTACAAATGGATCAATATGATCTGTCTCAATGCCGATGGCACTCTTCATCACCTCAAATCTCGTCTTGTGATGAAGGGATTTTCTCAGACATTAGGTATCAACTACTTTGAGACCTTCTCTCTGGTTTCCAAGATTTCCTATGTCCGTCTATGCATATCTCTGGCCGCTCATCATCACTGGCCACATCATCAGTTGGATTTCAAGAATGTCTTTCTCCATGGATTTCTTGATGAAGAAGTCTACCTACAGTAGCCTCCTAGATTCCGTGCCTCCGGAGCCGACTCCCATGTCTGCCACCTCCGTCGATCCGTCTATGACCTCAAGCAGTCTCCTCGTGCATACTTTGGCCGCTTCAGTACTGTCGTTATAACCTTTAGCCTCACTCACAGTATGAAGGATCACATCGTCTTCTTTTGGATGACATCAAACAGTTGTATTCTGTTGGTATTATATGATGATGACATCATCGTCATAGGGAGCGACTCCACTAGAATCGCCCAACTCAAGATGCACCTTCACCACCACTTCAACACCAAAGAGCTTGGTCCTCTCACCTACTTACTTGGCATCAAGGTCTCCCATTCTGAGGACACTATCTCTCTTGTCCAATGAAGATATGCCCTTGAAGTCTAACAGGATGCAAGGTTGAGACAGGCGACTGCATTGGATACTCTTATTGAGCCTGGGGAATGCTCTCTCCATACCGACTCGACACCCTTTCCTCACCTAGAGAACTATCGTCGTCTGGTGGGAAAACTCAACTACATAACCATGACACGTCCAGACATTGCATGAGAAGTTAGAAAAATGAGCCAGTTCATGGAGCATCCAACCAGATCTTAGTGGGATGTTGTCCTCCACATTTCCAAATACATAAAGAAAGACCATGAACGTGGCCTTCGATACTCCAATCATGCTCATTTAGATGTTGAGACCTTCTGTGATGCAGACTATACAGGTTGTCTTCCTACCCGCAAGTCTACTTCTGGATTTGCAGTGTTCTTGGCCAATAACATCATCTCATGGCACAGCAAGAAGAAAACTGCTCTCTCCAGATCTAGCATAGAGGCAGAAGATCACGTCATGGACAGAGTTACTACGGAGATCCCATGGCTTCGTCATCTCCATTATGAGTTTGGTTTTCCTATACAGACATCTGCTCATATCTGGTGTGACAATCAGGCAGCCACGAAGATTGCATCGAATCCCATCTTCCATGAACAGACAAAACATATCGAGGTGAACTGCCACTTTCTTCACCACCATCTGGAGAATAATCATATCAGTTTTGGCCATATTCTGATGGCAGATCATCTCACCGACATCTACACCAAAGGCCTCCCAGGAGCTCGCCAAGACTCTCTCACTACCAAGCTGGGAATTCACCGCCTCCACGGCCCAGCTTAAGGGGGAGTATGTATGGCGTTGTTCGATGTCGTCTTTTTTGTTTGTGGGACTCTCAGTCCAAGCTGAGTATGTCCATCTTGAGGGGGAGTGTTGGACCCCATTTTAGTGTAATGGGTATTTCTGAGTCCCACATCGGAATATCCCGCCTTGTTATTGTTTTTAGTCATTTATAAAAGAATATCTCCGCCTCACATTGAGGTAAGGGGAATTTGTCACCTACAATACTAATTAGGCTTGTCCATTTAATAAATGCAAAGATTAACAGGGTGATGGATTTGAGTATTCACCCATTAATGAAGAAGTGAAGTTGACCATGGTTTTAGGAAAAGGTGTTGTTAGGTGCTCCCATGATGGATACATGGGAAGGGTGAACCCATGGCCGAAAGCCTGTATGGTTGTGTATAACTCTTATAAATCTTGTTCAAAGCATGGAGGAGAGGTAGATGAAACTAGATAACTCATCCGAAGAGTACAAAGCATGTAAGGTTGAAGTGATCAAAGATGGCTCAAGATTGATTGAAGAAGAGCCACACCTGAACTGTAATATTTATTCACTAAAATACTCTATTATGAGTATTTTATATGTTGCAGCTGTTGGTGGGAGAGGGCTTTACAAAGCCAAAATATTTTTCACGGGAGAAAGAATAGAGAAGTGGAGGAGGAAAACTTCATAAAAAGGAGCAACCTTTTTGTATTGCACACAACTCATGTTTTTTTACGGATTACATATAAGCCATATTTATAGGCTATTCCAAAAAATGAGAAGACACCAAAGCATTAAAGGAGGAACAAAAAATAAGGCAATAAATGATATGCTTGGAAATAGAGATACGTATGGGAAGAGGGAGAGGTCACATGCGAAATGGTATGCATTGGGAATACACTGCCGCATGGGGGGAAAAACAATGGGATTGGTTTGTGATTTCCAACGACAGCACCTTGAAAGTGTGTTGAAGGAGTTTGGAATTATTCTAATAATTCCAACAACTATTGGAAGATGTTCGGAGATGATTTGAAGATGTTGGAGAAGCCCTAAAGCAATCGAAAGTCGTTTTTAAGCTACGTTTAGAAATCAGGATTTTGGACTTCACTGAAAAAGTGATCAAGTCCTGAGCGCAAGGCTTTGCTTACTTGAACAGATGGCTTCACTGCAAACATAAGACTTCTGGTGTTCAACACAAGTCTTTGCCGATCGTATGACTTCACTGTAAGGCTTTGAAGTTTCCTGAAATTTGACAAAGGCATTGATCGTAAGGCTTCCGCCACTGTGCGTAAGACATTGAAGTCCCCGACGTAAAGCTTTGGGTGAGCGTAAAGCTTAAACACTGCGAAGTTTTCAGAAAGTTAGTGGATAAAAAGAAGTACCCGGAGTAGAACGTAAAGGGTTCATCAAAAGGGTTTGCGAACATACGACTTTGAAGTCCATAGCGTAAGACTTCAATACTTGGCAAAATGAAAGAGGGGCTGGTCTTCATCCGTGGAAAGGGAAGATCAAAGAAAAATGTAAAATGAAGTTTCAAGAATTTGATAATTCTGATGAAAGTAAAATCTGAAGATGCTTGTGTGTGCTCTTGAGTTCAGAACACCGTGAAGCTTAGAGAAGCAATGATCCGAGCCAATTTTAGTGAAGATTGAAGAGATAGTTTCACTGCATATATTTCTTGAAGAAGGAAATTATTTTATCGGATTTTCAAGAATAATGCTGATGAAGAACCATCGATCCTCGAGCTGCTATTTATCATAACCTATAATCGTTTGATCTGAGGTTATTTGAGGGTTCGTGAGGAACTGCCATCGAAGTCTAGGAATTTTCCCAAGACTTGAGAAAAAAATATGACATCCAGATTTCATGAATCTGGAAAAGCAAGATGAGTTCCAACTGCAGAAATGAAATGTTTGTGAGCCTATCATGTAGCTGTGAAAATTTGTTGTGGAGATTCTGTGGAGATATGATTTAGGAAGGATAAGACGTGTCTGTTGTAGATATTTTCTGAAGATCTTTTCAGCCGAGTTTCAAAAATGACAATCATTTATTAGGAATATTTTTGGAATACTCCTTGAGTTGAAAAACTGTGCACCGGGATATTTTTGGAATACACCTTGGAATACTCCTTGATTCTGATGTTTCGTGACTTGAGAAATGGGCATATGCTTTCTGTATCCATGTTTCTGGATCTTGTCCAGAAAATTTTGGAATGATGAGGTGGCCCGAGTGCTTGTCGAGACATCTATCCAAACTGGTGAGGGACGCCCGGATCTCTTGCATGTCATGCATTTGAGTTGCCAAATCGAAGAAAAGTGGGAGTGTTTTTTTTAGTGTGCAAAATGTCTGGCACCTTTTTTTGTTTTTTTTTTGTTCCTCCCTGAACGACAACTTGAGGGCGTGCCGTGCAGTGGTGCGTCGCGAGTCAGTCGGGCACTCCCCTCCTGTGTAGTGGTGGTGCGTCGGGGGTCGGGCGAGCATCCAGGAGTGGGTGTCACCTTCTAGCGATCCAGTAGATCGTGCATTGTTAGTGGTCGCCCGTTGTGTGTGTGCCAGCTAGTGCAGAAGACGCCGATAGTGCGGGGGTGGAAAAGTGCACTAAAACGAAAAGGAAGCGAACAGTGTGATCCGTCAGTGTGCCTGTGAGTCGTGCGTCTTCTCCTCTACAGGAAACCCGGCTAGGTGCGTCTGAGGAGGCAGTAGGAAGGTCGGACCACTGATAAGTACCTGTGAACTGACTGCTTGTATTGAAGTATGAAAGGAACCTGAATTACAAGTAGAGGATAAAGAAGAACGAAGAAAGACTACTCGAGAGAGCAGGTCCTCCTCGCCCAAGCATTTAGGCCGCTCCCAATCCAAATGGTCGGATACCAACATATCCCCTCCCCCTCAATATTCCCCCTCCCTTGTTTATATTAGGCCTCTCCCCTAACAAACTAATAGCCCAAACTCCCCTATTCTTACACGTGGACTGACTGGTCCCCCCAACAGACTTCACCCACAATTACGAAAACTCCCATATCCCATCAAGGTGGCATAACATGTCTTTATCAAGGAGATCAATCTTATTGATGCAAAGGCATCATGTGTAGACTCAGTGATCAAATTCAAACAGGAACTTAATGGAAGCACCTGCATATACACAGTGGGACTATGTGAAACCTATGTGACTTGGGGTATGCGAGGATAGAACGGTGTGAAGCCGTAAGAATGGCGAGAAGCTATTAATGAAGTCTAGTGGGAAGCTGGCAATGAAGTCATATGAGATGCAGGCAAAGTGGTTAATGTGACTCTAACCGGAAGAAAAAACAATGAGACTCTGATCTAGTTATGGTGTGTGAAGCACCCTCCACTGGTAATTGAATGATTTTGATTATAGTATAGAATCCTTGATTGGGGCATGCATAACCAATCAAGGCAAGTTGTAGGTTTTAGTATCAAACCTTCTAAAAATCTTTATGTTCTTATGTCTTTATTTGTTACATTATTCGGGTAATGTTGTGTGACACAAGACAGAGTGGATAGACACTCAACATGTCTAGGAGGTTCAATTAAAAAGAGAATAATTCATAAAGGTTTTTAGTGACCACTGATTCACCCATCCCCTCTCATTGGTTCATCGGTCCCCAAGGCACCTTAGACCCATCCAAGAAGCCTTAAGGTTCTTTTGAAAGGATACCCGAAGAAGATGTATATGGTCTTACAGATCATTTTCATATTTCTTCCTGCTTAAACCTCCTCCAAATGTTCTATAACCATTTTTAACATAATGGAATAAATATCATTATTATATTGAGATGTTTTTTTAATGGTCTAGTCATTTTCAATTTATTTCTCATCCGTTGGAAAATGATAACGTCGTTCGTGCGTACATGTGGACAACCACCTTCACAAAAAAATATGATTCATTTTTCATTTCCTCTTTATATGAATAGTAATATGGATAAATTTAATGAATATATACGATATTAATGATATAATTATAATTCTATAAAGGTGACTTATTATATATATTTCATTCATTTCATCCATTGAAAAGTGAAAAAAATTGATGGTGCGTACGTACGAACTACCGTCTCCACAAAGTGATGTAAGTCATTTTTCATCACCACTTTATATGAATGGTTATAAAAGAATATATAATGAATAAATATGATACTTATGACATGATTAATATTTTGGAGATGATAAAACCAAAACCAAGGTTCAAGGACTGGAACTGTCAAACCGAAGCAAACATGAAAAACAGACCAGTTTTCACCCAAATAATGATTTTAACGAGGATTGGTCAATAAAAATGTAATTGGAAATTATAAGGAGATGATATATAGAAAGATGTACAGGAATATGGTTCTAGAATAGATTTATAATAAATCCATATTTATCATATAGGAGGTTTGAACGCATAAGTAGTAAAACATGACTTGAAGTAAGGGTTTATGTTACAATCTCATTTCTTTTCGAGACTGGCTATGATAAATTTCCATTGAGGGAAATTATATGATTCTTATCCTTTTAAAACCAATATTTTTTTCTACTCTAATTATTCCTAGAATTTTCATGTATTGGCATCATTTTAGTCTTTTTGATTCTTGTTGAACCTGATTAATTATATTTCTGGGTAAAAGGTATTTCTGAGTCCCGCATCGGATTACTCAACCTTGTAATCATTTTTATCCATCTATAAATTAATGTCTCCACCTCACCTTGAGGTAAGGGGGGATTCACCAACTACATGGTATCAAAGTGAAATTACCAATAAAAGGTATTTTCGAGTCCCGGATCGGATTACTCAACCTTGTAATCATTTTTATCCATCTATAAATTAATGTCTCTACATCAGCTTGAGGTAAGGGGGGATTCACCAACTACAAGGTATCAAAGGGAAATTTCCAATTTATTTTCCTCCCTTTCTGTACAAGATCTCGGTCTACCCACCTCAGCGCATCCCGACCCGCCTCCGTCACGGTCTCCCGACCCCCCACCCTCGTCGTGGTCTCCCGACCAACACCTCCTGTGGTAGCCCCATCTCCATCGACCAACCTTCCATGCTACCACCCTCTGCCGACTCCATCTCTGCTTTAGCATATTTCCCGGCGTCCCCTCAATGGTTGGCTCTGCCGCCCACAGCCCTCCGACACCACCTCCAGTCACTGGCTTTCCTGCAAGATCTCCCCTTAGCCTCAATTGACGGCCTTCCTGCATGGAAGCCCCATGCTTCATCCTTGCGTATGTGTGCCCGCCTGAGTAACTACCCCGTGATCTGTCACCTGTCCTCCCGCAAGGAGGTCCCCCTTCCCCGGCACACTCTACATACCTAGACATGCCTTTATCCTCACCATCATCCAGTACCCGTTGTAAACTAACACTCTCAAAGGAGGAGATTGCATTTATACAATCTTATTGGGATGTTTTTCCACGTTCCTCTTCTCCAGCCGTCGTTGATCAGACTAGTGGCCCTACCGTGGGTATATCTCATCGACTGAGAGCTTGGATGCTTAACTCAGATGCGTCTAAACATCTCACAGGGGATTCTAGTATGTTCACTACCTATCATCCGTATATTGGTACCCCTACAATTATAGTTGCTAATGGATCAAAAATCCACATTGTGGGATTTCACACATGCTTTTGACCCCATATATTCGTCTGGCTTCAATAGTTGAAGTTCCTTACAGTTTGTTTAATCTTATCTTCATCATTAAACTCACCAAAATAATTAAAATGTGTTGCTACTTTTAAATCTTCTGGTGTTGTTTTTCAGATGCAGTCAATGAATCGAGAACTTGGTCGATATCATCTTAGGGAAGGGGTGTACACGTTCGATACCCCACCATCATTTTCTTTCTCATCCACCTCTACTCGTGCTCTCGACCTACATTTTTTCTTTGGTCATCTGTCGGCTTCCATCTTACATAATCTTTCCCCCCAATTCAGTAACACCTTTCCTTCTATTGGGAATCTTGCAAGTTTGTTAAACATCATCAGGTGATGTATGTTCCTCGACTAGAATCACATGCTGAAAATCCTTTCGAATGTGATCATTTCGATGTATGGGGTCCTTTCTGGGTTCCTATCCAGTTAGGGTACAATTATTATGATTCCATTATTGATGACTACTCACCTATGACATGGATTTACCTTATTCGTGATCAGACAGAATTCTCTTCTACTTTTTAGACCTTTTATCATGAAATCAATACTCAGTTCTCCATGTCCATTAAATGTTTTCACTTTGACAATGGACATGACTATTTATACACTTCCTTTTAACATTTTCTCACAGATAAAGACATCATTAATCAATCATCTTGCCCCAATACACCATAGTTGGATGGAGTGGTCAAGTGTAAACATCGTCATATTCTGGAGACTGCTTGTGCCCTCTTTATTCCACATGTAGGTGTCTCTTCATTTTTTGGGGGATGTCATCCTTACTACGACATACCTCATCAATATTCTTCCTTCTTCTATCCTTCCGGGGAGACTCCTTTTCGGGCAATATTCTCCTCTCTCCCTCCTCACCCACTCCCACTCTATGTGTTTGGGTGTTTATATTATGTCAGTGACACTCGTCCCAACCTCTCTAAGCTTTCTCTCAAATCCCTTTATTGCATATTCCTTGGATATTCATGCACTCAACACGTATATCATTGTTTCTCTCCAGACTTATGGCAGCATATCATCTCTGCTAATGTATCATTTGTTGAGAGCTCTCGTTTCTCTCCTCCCACTTCCCATCCAGATACCACCATTGATGATTGTCTTCCTCTCATCATCCACTCACCTATGTCTTTGATGTCCCATTCTATTGATCACCTATTTGGCAATGTCTTCTCTCGTCGCTCATCGGATGTGTAATGACCCACCAATTCTCATTGTCTTGAGAGCATAAAGAGTCATTATTGGGGCTTAAGCGACATCCCCAAGATGCCAAAGTCTGTTAATAAATGCAGAAGGATTTCAACTACAAGTGGGGGATAATTTACTCTTTAAGAAGGTAACCAATAAACCAACAATCCATTCCCTACAAGATGCATGAACAAAAGAAATGAAACTCAACAACTGTATGTATCTCAAACCCACATCATAGTGTGAAACAACGGAAGACCAACCAAGTATCAAAGTACAAAGTGGATAAACAACACAAGACTCTCAAAAGACGACAAGAATCCATGCTCCACAATATCCAAGCTCCACAATCTCCAAACAGCCAAAACATCATGAGGTGGTGCTAAAAACGTGGGAAACATTATCTTGGCCCCTGTCCTGGAAGATAACATCTTCAAAAGCACCGAAGTGCCAAAGCAGGGGTGTGTATAAAACGTAGTAGGATTCCCCCAATAAATTCCCTTTTTATTCCACTAGGATAGAAAAGTTATCCACCTTTATATAAAATAGGTTCTATAAAGAAATTTACCAAAACATTTTTTAACCAAATATAAACAAGTTACAAAAACTATTACAACCATATGAAAACAAAAATGAATGAAACAAATTTTCAGCAAGTTATTTTTCCAAAAAATAACTAATCAATGCTTAAAACCCAATTCTTATTATCATTTGGCATACCCATTCCATAGTTCACAACAAACCCACACATGCATGCTTCGTTTAACACTTCCATAATCATGAGCGGTCTCTCGTTCAATTACATTGTGTCCCAATGACACACGTCCTAGATCCATGTCCACGTCCCTTGTACCCCAATGGTACTTGTCCCTTTCCAAGGGCCCATTAAGCATGAACTCACTCAAAAATCATTTATTCCAAATACTTCCATTTACTCAATAAACTATTTCAATAAAACTAAACCTTTATTGAAAACCAAAGCACAACCAATTTCAAAGAAACATTTAATTTCAATAAAACATTCCCTTTTATTCAAAACATCTTTCCCAAACACGTTCCAACAATCCAAGAAAATACCCTTTTTAAAATCCGCATTTTAAAACCAAGAACCAAAGAACTCATTCAAATCCCCAATTTTCCAGATTTCACAAACCGTCAGTCAAGAAGTTTTCCAACATGTTTTCAACAACCAATCACAATCAATTCAAAACCACACATTCAATTTGAAATCATTTCAATCAGTTCTACTAAGTGGAGTCGAGAAAGAATCCTCCTACCTCAAAGGTTTTGGCGAAAACAACAACGAACGAAGAACACACGAAGATACGAGGTCGATTCTCAAAGAATCCACCTTAGATATCTTCTCTTAGAAATATCAAGAACAAATATCATCATATTTGGAATCCACAAACCTAGATCTACCCATAATAGGAATAGATCTAAGAAAACAATAGAATAGGAGGAGTAGATCTAAGTAGATATAAGAAACCGATCAAGAACGATGAAGAACGATCACATACCTCAAGAATCCAACTTTGATTCACCAAGGGAAGCCTTTGGATCACCCTCACACCGATGGGAGAACCTTATTTGGACTTAGGAGAAGAAAAATCCCTAGTTATGGACTCTTAGGAACAAAAATGAGCCACTTAGAGGAAAAAACGTGTCAGATCGACTTTTTAAGGATCTCACTTAAACCATCTGCATGGTTAGTTTGCACAGTTAGACAAGACATGCGCTAATTGTGTGTCAGCTACTGACCAGGTAGACCATCGCACAACTTCCTCACAAATTCTCCCTAACCATGCTCCAACCATGCTAGAGCCACTACCTCAAGAGGACCATAAATGCATGGTTTGGCCATATGGTTAGACAAACTATGCACTACCCATGCGACTTCCATGCTGCTTCAAAACTACTTCCAAAGTTCTCCCAAATCTCCCATCCATCACCCTTAAACTTTATAACCATGTAAATCATCATGGGTTACATACCAAAAACCGGGGGTACTAAATTCTCCCCACCATTGGTCTTTCTATCCTCTGAAAGTAGAAAACCCTCACCAAACAAAAAGAGTTCCGACCACTGCCCCTTCACTTACTTTTCACGTTCCCAAGTCTCTTCTTGAACCTGATCATGCTACCATAAAACCCACAATAGATTGAAGATTTTTTCACAAAAGACTCTATCTCACCTATCCATAATCTGTACCTGGGATATGTATCAATGAAGCATCTGGCTCTAGGTCAACATGATCTCATTTGATCACATGGTCAGGATCAGGCTGATAATTTTTCAACTGAGATACATGGAACGCATTATGCAATGAACTAAACCATGGTGGTAATACTAAGTAATATACCACATCATTGATCGGTTTTAGTATCTCAAAAGGCCTAATGTATCTTGGAGATAACTTGTCGTGCTTCCTGAAATGATGATGTCCAAGCCCTGGAGATATCCTCAAGAAGACATGATCACTCACGGTAAACGACATCGGTCATCGACGGTGATCTGCATAAGATTTTTGACGACTCTGAGCCATATCCATCCTCTTTCTAATCAACTGGATCTTCTTCGTTGTTTCTTGGACAAGACTCGGACCAAATAGTGATGTTTCACCTGTTTCCACCCAGCATAATGGAGAACAACAAGGACACCTATACAATTCTTTAAACATAGACATATGTATCGAGGCCTAATAATTGTTATTATATAAGAACTCCATTAAGGGTATATGATTCTCCCATGAGACTCCAAAATCCATTACATAAGCCTACAACATGTCTTCCAACGTTTGTATTGTCCGCTCAGACTGGTCGTCTGTCTGAGGTTGATACACCATGCTCATAGTCAACTGAGTCACAGGGGCTTGCTGTAAGGAATTCCAGAAATGAAATGTGAACATAGGATCTCGATATTAGACTATGGACACTAGTACACCATGCCTCTTTACCACTTCTTGAATATAGTTTTTTGGAAGATCCTCCATTGTATGAGTTTCACAAATAGGGATGAAATGGGCGGACTTGGTAAGCCGATCCACTATCACCCATATGACATCGTGTTTATGAACCATTCTTGGAATACATGTAACAAAATCCATTGTTATCTACTCCCATTTCCACACTAGGATAAGTAATGACTACAACATACCCATTGGTCTATGATGCTTTGCCTTAACTTGCTAACAAGTTAAGCATCGTGAGATGAACTCATCCACATTTCTTGTCATGGCTCTCCACCAAAACTGTTTCTTCAACACCTTATACATCTTATGTGTACCTGGATGTACAACTCATATCGAATGGTGGAAAGCACGAAGGAGTGGTTCCTGACAAGCCATAAGTACAAGCATCTGATCTCTAAAGCAAAAAACTGAACTCTCATCATGTTTCTAGCCCTCCACGGTCTCCCCACCATTGAGTTTCAAACTCATAACCAGACATTCTGCATCAGATGTTTGTGCCTCTTTGACCACATTTACCAAATCAAAAACAAACATAGCTGAAAAGAAAACTGTTACATCACCTCGGTCTTCACATTCCACATGCATGTCAGCTAGGACCAACATCAACTTTCATTCATTTGAAGCTTCTTCCACCTATTGATCATAGTAGTTTCTACTCAACGAATCCGCCACTGAATTCCCTCTTCCAAGTGTATACATCAAGTCATGGTCAAACATTTGGAGGTATTCCATCCATCTCCTTTGCCTCAGATTCAAGTCTTGTCATGTGAAAATGTGTTTCAAGCTTTTTTGGTCTGTGAACACAGTGAATTTATCACCAACAAGATAATGTCTCCATGTTTTGAAAGCATGGATGACTGAAACTAACTACAAATCATGTGTTCAGTAATTCTTCTAATGAACCCTCAACTGCCTTAAAACATAAGCAACCACATGGTCTCCTTGCATGAGAACACAACCCAAACCTAATCCTGAAGCATCATAATACACGACATACACATGTCCTAATTCTAGAAAAATCACGATAGGTGATGATGTAAGCCAAAATTTTAGTTCCTAGAATGATTTATTGCATTACTTTGTCCATTTGAATGGAGCATTCATCTTTGTCAGAGTTTTCATTGGAGAAGATATTCGTGAAAAATCTCACACAAAGCGTCGGTAGTAACCATCTAGGACAATGGAACTTCGTATCTCGAATTCATTCTTTGGTGGTTGTCCTGAGATAACATCTTTTATCTTTTCAGGATCAATAGAAACACCTTTTTTCGAAATGACATGGCTAAGAAAACGTACTTCCTGTATCCAAACATCACACTTTGATAATTTGGAATACAAATGGTGATCTCTCAAGATTTGTAACATTTTTTCCATGTTCTCCTCATCTTTAACCCTTGTCTTTGAATACACCAAGATGATGTCTACAAACACCGCAACAAAAAAATCTAGATATTTCGGAAATATCTGATTCATCAAATCTATGAAGACTACTGGTTCATTTCTTAGACAAAAAGGCATGACTAAAAATTCATAGTGGTCATATCTACTTTTAAAAGATATCTTTGGAATATCTTCCATCAGAACATGTAATTGGTGATATCCTGATCGCATGTTAATCTTGGAGAACCACTTAGCTCCCCTAAACTGATCGAACATATCATAACTGTGTGGAAGTGGATAATTTTTCTTTATCATTACTTGGTTAAGCTTATGTTAATCAACACACAACTGAATATTTCCCTGTGCTTTCTTCACGAACAAAACTGGTGCTGCCCACAAAGACGTACTTGGCCAAATTAAACCCTTGCTTTCCAGCTCCTCCAACTATACTTTCAATCTTAATAACTCTATTGGTGTCATCCTATAAGATGGAAGGAAAATAGTACTGGTCCCTAGAAGGAGAAAAATCGTAAACTCCACTTTCCATATAGGTGGTAACCCTGAGATGTTCTCAAGAAATACATCTTGAAAGCGATCCAAAACTACTGGAAAACTATTTCCCTCAATCTCATCCATTGATGCCAAATTAAATGCCACCAACTAGTAAGAGATCGTTATGACCATCCATGAAAACAATCTCTTTTCACCTTTCATTACCATCCTCTCTCCTCTGAAGAGATGTTTGATGTCATCCGGAGACATCCATGTCCAACATCGAGAAGTCTCATTTCAGCTCAGCTTCATCAACAGTTATAACACATGCTCGACACACAAAGGCATGACATTCCCTTTCCTCAAGTGGAGTTTGCAGTTTTAAAACATAAGGCAGCATTTATAACTTTAAACATAGAAAATAAATAGCATTATAAGCAATGAAAGAATGCGATGAACTAGTATTGAATAACACTTACACAAAGGTAGAATACAAAAGAATTGTACCTCTCACCATAGATGGTCTATCCAGATCATCGACAATCATCTTCTCATCTCCATACAATTGTTTTGTCGTTGCATTGTTCTCCTTGTTGCCTTGGTGAGATTGCCCTAGTTGAGGAGTTATGGTATTTCTAGAATCACCATGGCTAGCTCTGCCCTGCTGATGAGACTGGTTTTCCTCTCCTAAACCTGTTAAAGCATATGATGCTTGTGATGCCTAAGAAGTGTCTCGAGCACCTGACCATGGAGCACTGTGACAATAGCATTGAAGATGTCCCATATTGTTGAAATTATGACATGCTCTAGGTTGTGTCATACACCCTCTCTTTATATGGTCAAGCAAACCACATTGAAATCAACTTTCATTACTCTAGGTTCATGGAGGAAGGTTCACTGATCCGGCCATCGGATTTTGATTTCCACTCCGACCTTGGAAATAGGTGTCCCTTTTCTGCTTGTTCCCAGCAGTTGAGTTCCCACCATTTCCTGTAGGTATCATCATACCTCCTCCCATATATCCTGAGATATTTAATTCAGCTACAGTTCCTCTATGCACCATCTATGTATAATCTGTAATATAGAGCACCACAATCTTCGATCGAATCTCCCACCTTAGCCCCGATTCGAAGATGCATGGCTTCAAGGAAACACTTTCTACAACATCTGGTGAAAATGCAATAAATTCATGAATTTATTTGCATATTCTATGATAGAGATACTCTCTTGTATCGGGCTGGAGAAATCCATCGTTTTCTAGATCTTGAACGTGTAAGGATAGAATTGGCTGTTGAACAATTCATCAAAACCCCCCCATGAAAGGCCTTTATCCAATTTAGAATGCACCTCTAAATCCCACCACTGTTGTGCAAGATCATCAAGCATATACATCTCCATCTTGACCTTTATATCCACTGGTGTGTTGATGAAATCAATGATACGATTCATCCTACTTAGCCACACCTCCACCTTCTCGGGTTCAACATCACCCCAAAAGATAGGTGGATTCTGCTTCCTGAACTGGATTGTATGATCCACATGTCTTGGATCATTCCTCTAGTTCCTCGTATCCACAACTTGAAAAACATAGTCGATACTCTGATCCAGCTTTTGGTTCACTCGTGGTTCAGGTTGAACCAGATTCTCCACAGCTTCTTTAGTTTGGTTTCGACAACGCCTGCCGGGTGCCATTTTCTAAAACAACAACAAGCTCCATCAATCTCACTCTCTAGAAACTGATGGCTTAGAATTTCAAATTCTATCACATCAACCATCACAACATTGTTTTCCAAAAACAGCCTTTTTCCTTATTCAACCATTTTTTAAATCTTTCAACATGCGTTTTGAAAATTAAACCATTTTCAAAATACCCGAAGCATTCCCTTTTTTAAAATCTTTCATTTTGAAAAAAATTCCATACTTTTTCAAAAATCAACACTTTTTCACAACATGAATAATTCCTCGAAATGATATATGCACTCCTAGTGGGATGTCATTCCTCTACAATGCAAGTCATGCTCGTCTCATTGGCTAAATCCATGACAATGAGATCCCTAAATCCTGTAAATGTCTCCAAACACTTATGTACCCAACTCCATGGTAACTTGAAGTTCAGCATAAAGGGGTTAGCTACGTCCTTTTATGATATACAATTCACGTTTTGACAATACTACTCCTTTCTAATATTTCCACCCGAGGAATGGACAAAAAAGAATTTCAACTCCAATACCAATAACACAGATGACCACTTGTTGGATATGGGCCGAACAAGCTGATAACATTTTTACCTAAAAGGAATGACCATACAGATACCATTTGTAATGACCCGCCAATTATCATTGGTTTGAGAGCACAACGAATCACTACTTGGCCTTAAGCGACATACCAAAGACACCAAAGGCTAGCAATAAATTTCTAACGGTTTCAAATAAAAGTGGGGGATGTTTACCCTTTATGAAGTGAACCAATAAACCAACAAACCAGCCATTAAATGGTGCATGAACAAAAGAAAGGCACCTCAATAACTTCTTGTATCTCAAACCTACATCAAAATGTGCAACAGTGGAAGACCAACCGAGTATCAAAGTACACAATAGATAAACAAATCCAGACTCTCAAAAGGCCACAAGACTCCATGCTTCATAATATCCAAGCTTCACAATCTCTGAACATTCCAAAAATCCTGAGGTAGTTCTAAAAATTTGAGAAACGTTACTCTTTCCCCTCTCTCAGAAGATAACATCTGCAAAAGCACCAAAGTGCCAAAGCAGGGGTGATTATAAAACTCAGTAGGTTTTACCTAATGACTTCAATACTCATTCCACTAGGATACAAAAGTTATCCAAATTTATATAAAATTGATTTTAGAAAGCAATTTACCAAAACAGTTTATAGCCAAATATAAACAAGTTCAAAAAACCATTACAACCAAGTGAAAACAAAAATGAATGAAACCAATTTGCAGAAAGCTATTTTTCTATAGAACTAACTAATCAAAGCTTAAAAGCCAATTTTTATTATCATTTGGCATACCCATTCCATAGTTCACAATAGACCCACACATGCATGCTTCGGTTGACAGTTTCCTACTCATGAGCGGTCTCTTATCCAATTACCTTGTGTCCCAATGAAACATGCCCCTGATCCAGGGTCACTATCCTTATTCCCAAATGGTACTCGTCCCTTACCAAGGGCCCGATAAGCATGTTCTCACACCAACCCCATTTATGCCAAATACTTCCATTTCCATAATAAACCATTTCAATAAAACTAAACCTTTACAGAAAACCATAGCACAACCAATTTCAAAGCAAAATTTAATTTCATTAAAACATTCCCTTTTATTGAAAACATCTAATCTCAATAATTTTCCAACAATCCAAGAAAATTCCTATTTTATAATCCACATTTTAAAACCAAGAACCAATGCACTCATTCAAATCCCCAATTTTCCAGATTTCACAAACCGTCACTCAAAAAAGATTCCAACATGTTTTAAACAACCAATCACAATAAATTCAACACCACATATTCAATTTTAAAGCATGGTAATAAGTTCTATAAAGTGGAGTCGAGAAAGAAGCCTCCTACCTAAAATGTTTTGGTGAAAACCACAACAAACAAAGAACACACAAGGAAACTAGGTCGATTCTCCACGAATCTTGCTTAGATCTCTTCTACTAGAAAGATTGAGACCAAATATCCTCATAATAGGAATCCACACAACTAGATCTACCCATAAATGATGTAGATCTAAGAAACCAAGAGAAGAGGAGTAGATCTTAATAGATCTAAGAAACCGATCCAGAATGATGAAGAACGATCACATACCTCAGGAATCTGGCTTCGATTCACTAAGGAAAGCCTTTGAATTGCCTTCAGGATAATGGGAGAACCATCTTTGGTATTAGGAGTAGAAAAATCCCCAGTTATGGCCACTTAGATGAAAAAATGAGCCACTTAGAGGCAAAAACGTGTGAGATCCACTTTTTTAGGATCTCACTTAATCCATTGGCATGACTAGTTCACATGGTTAGAAAAATTGTGCACTAACTGTGTGTTAGCTACTACCAAGGCGGACCCTCGCACGACTTCATCACATAGTCTCCCTAACCATGCTCCAACTGTGCTAGAGCCACTACTTCAAAAGGACCATAAACGTACGGTTTGTCAGTATGGTTAGACAAACTGTGCACCGCCCGTGCGACTTCCATGTTGCTTCAAAACTACTTCCAAAGTTCTCTCAACTCTCTCATCTATCACCCTTAAACTTCATAACCATGTAAAGCATCAATTAAGGGTTACATACTAGAAACTGGGGGTACTATAGGATGTGTCCCCCATCTAGGTCTAGGACACTATTTGCCAAACATTGTACGATGCTCCTGCTTCGGCAACAGATGACTTTCCCATTGCACTGAGAAAAGGTACTCGTTCTTAACAGAATAATCCTCTTTACATATCCATATACATAGATATTTATATTTTCGAGACGATATTTATTCCTCGCATAGTTGGCGATGCCAAATCTCAATCTAGTTTTCTTCAAGTGATGCGGGATGAATTATAGGCTTTGGATGACAATCATACTTGGGATCTGGTCCCCCTTCTAACAGGTAAACAGGTGGTTGGAAGTAAATGGATTTATACGATTAGCCTCAATGTAGATGACACTCTTCATCACCTTAATGCAAGACATGTGGAAAAGGGATTTACTCAGACGTATGGTGTCGACTATTTTGATACTTTCTCTCCAATTGCAAAGATGGAATCTGTCTGATTATTCATCTCTCTTGTCGTTCATCATCATTGGTCTCTTCATCAACATGATGTAAAAAATGTATTTCTCCATGAATTTCCTGAAGAAGTGGTATATCTGCAATAACCTCATGGATTTCATGCCTCAGGATCTAACACTCATGTTTGTCAACTTCATCACTCTCTATATCGACCCAAGCAGTTTCCTTGTGCTTGGTTTGGAAAATTCAGCATCGTCGTCACCTCATTTGGCCTATCTCGGAGCATGAAGGACCACACTGTATTCTACCGCACGAAATTATCTAGTTGTAACATGCTGGTTGTGTATGTTGATGATATCATCATCATTAGGAGCAACTAAAATGGAATCTCCCAACTAAAGGGGCATCTTAAACACCACATTCAAACCAAAGATCTTTGTCCTCTGGCATACTTACTTTCCATTTTGGTCTCCTGTTCTCCAGACACCACATTTCTTTGGAAACGGAAATATGTGTTGGATATCTTGCAGGATGCTGGTTTGACCAAGGAAACTATCGTTGAAACTCCTCTAGATCCTAGGGAACATACTCTCAACAACAACCCATAACCCTATTCTCACCCAGATAGCTATCGTCGTCTTGTAGGAAAACACAATTATCTCATCATGACTTGTCCAGACATTGTCTGCACTGTTGGAAATGTTAGTCAATTGATGGAACATCCATCAAAATCTCAATAGGATTTTGTCCTTCACATTTCAAAATACATCAAGAAAGACTATCTCTGTGGTATTCAGTATTCCAATCATGATAACATAAATTTTGGAGTCTTCTGTGATGCTGATTATGCTTGTGGTCGTACTACTCAAAAGTCTACTTCTTGGTTTGTCATTTTTCTGGTAGGTAACATCATCTCATGGTGAAGTAAGGAACATATTGTCATTTCATGATCCATTGCTGAATCTGAATATTGTGTGATGGTCACAATAACCGGTGATATCATTTGGCTTCGTCGTCTCCTCCATGAGATTGATTTCCCGCAACAGACGTCTTCTCAAATTTGGTGAGATAATCCGACAACTGTGAAGTTTCCTTCCAATCCCGTGTTCCATGAACGCACAAAGCATATCGAGGTGAATTTTTCAAACATTTTAGGTACGAATCAATTTTGACTTTTTTTTTGTAAAAAGAAAATTCCATTTTAATGTATACAACATGATTAATTTTTCCCACCGACATGATCATTCTTTTCTTTGAAGCTTCTTGTATTGATTTCCATGGTTATTTTAAAAGAAAATTTTCCTTCTTAATATTCTGAGAATTTTTAGTTTTTAAAGGTACCAAAACAAAATTATATTTTCCCTATTTTCAAATAAATATTAAAATGATCTTTTAAATGCATTTTTATCTATGTCAAAATATTTTAAGGATTGTTATACAATACTGGTTTCATGATCTTATGATTCCATCAAGTTCTTTTCTCAGAATTGGTAATGATGATGATGTATTAATAACGATTCTATAAAACTTATTATTTTCCCAATTCTTAATTAAGCTGTGATGAAATAAAAAATATTTTTATGATGTCATCCACTTCCTTTCGCTGAATGGCTTATAATTATGCGATGGTGAAATATTAATGAAACTCTTTTATTTTCCACTGGTTATGCTATGATGAAATGATGAATTTTTTAAGATGTTGTGGCATACATTTTTATGGTTTTCATTAATTTACTGGTGGGCCTAGAATTATATAGCACTTCAATGCATTGGATAAAGATAGATAACTCATTAGATAATATGGACAAGAATTGGGAAATGAACCCAGTTCAGTAAGAGACTATGTCCACTATGATAGTCTTGGAAGTGAACATTGACTAAGGTAATGATAAATTAGAGATTGAACTCAATCCACTATGCATCTTTATCCACTATGATGGTCATAAAAGTAAACATTAACTAAAGAAATGATTTTCTATGCTTATATGTTTGCCACAAATTTATTTCTTGAGCTTATGATATGTTCTTATGACTCATGATTGATTATTAAAGATTTCATACTATTATAATGTGTCTTTTGTTATGATAGAGCCTTATGTCACGATTCATGATTAATGATTTTTGACTAAATGCGTATAATTTCATAAGTTATAATCAAACACTCAAGCTTTTATACTTAGTAAATGCTTGCTTATAATCATTTATTCATATCTCCTATGTCTACCCTTTCTGAGCATATAAACATTCTTTTTATTATGTTTTTATTTTTTCAGGTTATGGAGAAATGTTTAAGTGGGATATGTCTAAAAAGGCTGGTTTGTGAGAGTAACATTGTGGAAGATGTTAATGATCTTTCATGAAATAAGTTGATTATGCATTTAGACTCCAGAGAAACTAAAATTTTACAGTTCGAACGTGTATTATTCTGAAATGTATTGAATATTTCTCTAAAATGATGAAATATTTATGTATGTAATGCTTGGGTCGCTTCAAAAATTTCTACAGAAAAAACAATTTTTTGTGACGGGTTATTTGCAATGGGAATAAATACCATCGCAAATAGTCCGCCGAGGAGGTTATTTTGGACGGGACAATCAACCTGTCGTAAATAACCAATTATTTGCAATGGGAATAGGTTCCCCATCTCAAAAAATTACACATGGATTTTTGCGGTTTGTACGCTAAACCGAGCAAAAGGTTATTTGTGACAGGTAGGCATTAGCCGTCACAAATACCGGGAGACGGTAAGAACTAGTTGCGACGGGGGATCCCCTGTCGCAACTAGTTCAACCCTCAGAGGGTAATTACAACATGTCATGTCACAAATAATCTTTTAACCGCCGACTGTAATTAAGGCGGCTGGAGGTATTTGCGACGGGAATCCCATCGCAAATAGTCATGTGGCAACTAATCTAACATATATATACCACCATCCATTTTTTCATCCCTCCTGAATTCTTTCTTGCTCTGCTTCTCTAAACTCGAATTTTAGAGTGAAAATTTTTGAGAGTTAGTTATTTTTACAAAGAAGTTGTGCACTAGCCTACAATTACAAGAGATCAAGTTTAAAGGTATTTATGTTTTATTTAATTTAGTATTTATTTCATTTCATTATATTAATTTTAATTATTGTTGATTAGTTTTCATTAAGTTAGATTTAAATTGTTTTGTCATCAGTATTTATTTGTAATAATAAAATTAATTTATTAGTACTAATTCTTAGTAATTAGTAATAATTTATAATTTTTAACGATAATTAGTAATGTATATAAATAATTAGAGTTGATTAGTAATTAGTAGATGTATTTTGCAGTAATTAACAGTAATTAACAGTAATTAGTAGTAATTAGAAATAAATAATAATAATTATAAAAAATAGTAATAAATATTTACAATTAGAAAAAAAATATTATTAATTAGTAATAATTTGTAATAAATACTAGTAATTAGCTATAAATTCAAATAATTAGTAATAAATACTAATAAATATTAACAAATACAAATAAATAGTAATAAATACTAATAAATAGTAATAAATACAAATAAATAGTAATAAATACTAATAAGTAGTAATAATTAGTAATAAATACTAATAAATAGAAACAAATACTCTGAAATAGTAATAAATACTAATAAATAGTAATAAATAGTAATAAATTGTAATAAATAGTAATAAATATTAATAATTAGTAATAAATAGTAATAAATACTAATAAATAGTTATAAATAGTAATAAATACTAATAAATACTAATAATTTCTAATAATTTCTAACAATTAATAATAACTACTAATAAATAGTAATAAATAGTAATATATAGTAATAAAAATTAATAATTCGTAATAATTAGTAATAATTAGTAATAAATAGTAATAATTAGTTATAATTAGTTCAAATAGTTAAAAATAGTAATAAATAGTAATAAATAGTAATAACTGGTAATAACTAGTAATAGCCAGTAATAAGTAGTAATTGTTAGTAATAACTAGTAATAAGTAGTAATAATTAGTAATAATTAGTAATAAGTAGTAATAATTAGTAATAATTAGTAATAATTAGTTATAAATAGTTATAAATAGTAATAATTAGTATTAATTAGTAATAATTAGTAATAAATTGTATTAAATAGTAATAAATAGTAATAAATAGTACTTATTAGTAATAATTAGTAATAATTATTAATAATTAGTAATAATTAGTAATAAATTGTAATAAATAGTAACAAAATGTAATAAATACTAATAAATTGGAATAAATTGGAATACATTGGAATAAATAGGAATAATTAGGAATAATTAGCAATAATTAGAAATAAATAACAATAAATAAAAAATAAATAGGAATTAATAGGAATAAATAGCAAAAAAATATGAGTAAATAAGAAATAAATAGGAATAATTAGCAATAATTAGGAATAATTAGAAATAATTATGAATAAAAATAAATAATTAGGTATAATTAAGAATAATTAGGAATAAAATCAATTGTAATAAATTGTAATAACTTGGCACAATTTCCAAGGGATCGATGACACTCCTTTTGCTCGATAACTCTTCTCCTTTAAAATCTCATTGACGTAAAACATTATGAAAAGTATGATTCTACATATGCATATCGAATCTCGTATGCACGAGTTTGAATATGCATTCTTATGACCACATTTTTCATAATGTTTTCAGGCAATGATAGTTTCAAGAAAAAGATTAATGAACGAAAAGGGGGATCTTTTCTCTCACGACTCATTTACTTGCATCTTTCTCAAAGTGAAAACACAATGAAGAATCTGCTCGGAGGTATGTTTATACATTTTCCTATGCACGAGAATGAATATGCATACCTCTGAGCAGATTCTACATTGTGATTTCAGTGTGAGAAAGTTGCATGTAAATGAGTCGTCAGATAAAAGAGTAGTTGTAAATCCACTGGAAATTGTGTCGCCCGTAATTAATGGTAATTATTAATAAGTAGATGTAATTATTTATCTTCTTTTTTTGGATAGGTCTTTTATAAATTCAATTTGTTCTAAAACAGTAATGATTTTATATTTTTTTGAACAATATGGAACAAGCAAGTCGACAACAGTCATTATTAGATGATCGCATTTGGATAATTCAGTGCACAAATCCAAACAGTTATTTTTTAAATCCTATATATATTGAGGGTGTTGAGGCTTTCTTATCATTTGCATCATCAAAACAAGAATTTGTTTCAGAAGGCACAATTCAGTTTCCTGGTAAAAAATGTGCTCTGAGAACGTTTGACACATTTGACTAGGTTGGGGGACATCTCTTGTGATTTTGTTTTCAACCAAATTATGTTTTTTTGTATCAACACGGTGAACACAGTTCCGGAGAAGATACTAATATCTTGATTCTGGATCCATCACAGTTTCAAAATTTAGTACATGATGTTCCAAGTTCATCTGTTCAACAAACAAAAACATAGGATGATATTTATTTAACTCCTGAGTTGGACCATATGTATTTTATGAGTTGTTGAGGTCTGCTGAGGATGCATTATATCCTGACTTCTAGATAAGAAAATTATAAATGGTTGGAAAATTTATGGTTATTAAATCATAGAATGCAATGTTAAAAAACTGTTTTGATTAAATATTTTCTTTTCTTAAAATACTATTACCTGAAGGAAATGTGTTGCCTGCAAATTACTATGAGAGAAAGAGGCTGGTTCGTATTATATGCCTTATTTATCAAAAGATTCATGCATGTGAAAATGGTTGAATCTTATATTCCTGTGAAAATTGTTCGTTGGATAGTTTTCTCACATGTGGACAATCGAGGTATATAGAAGCTCAACCAGGGAAGTCTATATCAATTACTGTAAAATAGTTGAGATATTTCCCCATTACACCCAGGTCACAACTTTTATTTATATCTTAAAAAATAGCGTCAATGATGCCAGGGAACAAAACCAAGATTTCAACTGATAAAATCACGAACTATCTATCTGATGGTGATTCATGGAATCATTTTGACTGACTGCATCCATCTTTTATTTTAGAAGCCTGAAAGGTGTGATTGGGTCTTTCTACTGATGGTTTTTGTTCAAGTGGTTTTTATGGTAGTCTGTATTCATGTTGGCCTATATTTATAACTCCGTACAATTTACCTCCATTGATGTTGATGAAGGATCCATATATCTTTTTCACCATATTAATCCAAGGACATACGAAAAATAATATGGATGTTTATTTTAACCCATTGATTGATGAGTTAAATTCATTGTGGAGTAATGGTGTTAGTACATATGATGTTGCTGTGAAAAAAAATATCATATTAAAAGCTGCATTGATGTTGACAATTAGTGACTTTTCAGCATATGGTATGTTATCTGACACGAGTACACATGGTCTGTAACCATGTCATTACTGTATGAAAGACAACAAATCATTTATGATTTTCAATGGAAATAAACCTTTCTATTTTGACTATCATCGCAAATTTATTCCAACTGATCATCCTCTTCGGAGGAACAAATATCATTTCAGAAAGGGCACAATTGAAAGGGATGGAACTCCAAAAATGATCTTAGGTACAAAGTTAAAATAATTTGTATTTTCATTACCTCCCATCACATTTGGTCCATAGTAAACCAACAGAAAATTCCTGGCTTTGAGAAAGAACATTATTGGATAAAACTGAGCACTTTTTGGGATCTTCCATATTGGTCTGTTTTGTTGGTCCGCTACATGTTGGATGTCATGCATATTGATAAGAACTGTTTTCATAATTTATTTCATTTAGTTTTGGATACACCAGGTAAAAAATAAAGATAATTTAAATGCAAGATTAGATCTTGCCTAAATTTGTAGATGACCGGTACTTGAACTATTTTAAAATGTCAGATCATAGAGGTTAATGATGCCAAAAGCAGATTATACACTATCCCAAGAGAGTCGCTTATTATATTTTCTGTGGATTGCAGATTTGATACTTCCAGATGGATACACTTCCAATTTGGGAAGATGTGTTAATGAAATGTCATATTATTGAATAAAAAAGTCATGATTATCATGTTCTAATGGAAAGAATTATGCCGATTGGATTCAGAGGTTTTTTGAATTCTATGATTTGGGATTCAATAACAGACATATAATATTTTTTTGAGACATTTTTGCGGCGACAACAAACTATGATGCACTAATTATACTGGAAGATGATGTTGTTTTCATTATATGTAAACTAGAAAAAATCTTTTTTTTCCGTCTTTCTTTGGCTCACTGGAAAATATAATATCACATTTTTCTCATGAAGATAAATGTGGAGGTCCAGTATAGTTTCAATGGATGGAACCATTCAAGAGATGAATGCAGAATTTGAAGAAAAAAGTACGTAAAAAAACATCAGTTGAAGACTCAATTGCTGAAGGATATTTTCAAGAGGAAATTTCTTTTTTATAGTCTTATTATTGGGAATATGAATATACCTCAAAACATAACTGCATGGGACAACATTAGGGGAATGTTGATGATGAAATGTAAAGTCAATTATCAATTTTTAATCAGCCAGAGCTTGGCTTCAGTGGAGTTCATGAACGATGGATTTCAGATGATGAACATCACAAAGCTCATACATATGTTCTGCTCAACTATGAATAAATGAAATCATTTGTACTATGAGTTCTTCTATCACTTATTCTATAATTTATATTACAGTAAGTAAACTTATTTTATTTGTAGGTTATATAATAATCATATCGAGAAACAACTTCCACAAATTATAGCAGCTGGCCTTGAAGAATGCCGACAAAACAATTTTTTCAATGGTTTCAAAAACTGGTAACATAAATTATTGATGGTTTAATATATCAATTTAGTTTATTGTTTATTTTATTTATAATTGTTTTAAAAAATTTCAGGTGTCTCAACATGCAGATAAAATTGATAAGCGACTGTGTATATTGAGTGACCCACCATCCAAAATGGTTAAATCATATAATTCATAAGTGGTGAATGGTTTCCGATTTTATACATGTGCATATTGGAAATAAAAAAACAATGAACAATGGAATTTACATGAGAGGATCTCATCATAAAGAAACTTAAGTTGACTTTTATATCATGCTGGATGAAATTATTGAACTGTGTAACCTTGAGAGAAATTACATAACAATGGTTAAATGTCAGTGTTTGGATACTGAGAGAGTCTTGTGTATTTATCCAATTCATTGAATCATCGATATTAAATATAAAATCCTTCTTGAAGTAAATAAACCTTTTTATTGGCTCAACAGACAGATCAAATATATTACGCAAAGTACTGTGGTACTTCAAGTGACCTGAGTGGTTGGTGGAGCATAATAAAAATGATATCATGGGAAAATAAGTTTTCTCAAACTGAATGTGGTTCCAATGAAGTAAAAGTAAGCGAAAGTTTTCAAGAGACTACTCAAAATCCATCTTTTTCACAAAGAGACATGAATATCAATGATAAAACCCCAAAATTTCGGGTCGATGGTGATAATGAAGTTAATAATGTTACAAATGAATTTGAAATGGAAAGAGATGATGAAACTGAAACTCATATGGATATTGATGATGCTGATCATGAATATGAAGTCATTGACATCGTCAGATATGAATATGATGATGAAGGTGAACATGGAATAGTTAAATGCTGATTATAATCATAACTAATATATATCTATATGTAATAGTTATTTTCAACTATATGCTAACAACAAACATTTTGTGTTGTATATGGACCATGATATATTTCGTGAGTTGGATGAGGCTGATATATCTTGGGATGAGGAGGATTTGTGATCATCTTAACCTCATCCTACTGGTGGTTCAGGGGGTACGCGGAGGGGGTGCGGTCTTGTGCGACTAATGATTCCTAACCCTATCCCCGAGTAACGTCCACATCTTGGTTTTAATCCATGCACACAGAGGTATACTAACTTCTGTATTTTTGTTAGATTTCATTAATTTATTTATATAATAATTGTTTGATTATTTTTTATTTTTTTCATAGTTTTTCGCATGTAGCTATTGGACAGGGGAGCGCTATCTTGCACAATTATTTTTCTCAGCCATGGATCACATGGAAACAGATTCCCATTGATTTGGGGCTTGGAATGTTCAATCATTGGCTCGTATGTAAATAAGTAATATTTATATAGAAATTGTTTTCATTGATAACTTGATATAATAAATTATTTGTAGGTATTATGGTATCCCATCGATAATAGAATGTGTGGCGCTATCCACGAGAGGTGACACATCGAGAGGGTAGTCGTACATTTAGTATGCATAGAGAGCATCTAGTAAATATCTTTTTTAAATATTTTATATAACATTAAATATAAATAGTATATTTTATATTCATATAAGCAGTCCAGCTTCCCAATATTACGAAGTAAGACATTTATCGAAGGATGTATAGTGATCCAGCCACTAGAGAGATTATAGGTGACCGCCAGTGTCAGATTGTGGTCAGTATTATTTCATTTTTTGTTTGACAATTAACTGCATATAATATTTTCACTATTTTAATTTCAAATTGATACTGAAGGAGTCATATGAGGCCCCGACCTCTCAGACACGGGATGAGAGTCAGGCCAAAACAGCTGATCAGAATAGTACCCACCATTTCGATGATACGGCATGGATGAAGGCGACTCAGTATGCCTTATAGAAGGGATGGGAAGTTGGTATCAGCTCTCATTTGACTCTTGAGACATATTATGATACTTTTGCGATCTCAGCGTTCAACTCGATAGGAGATCATGGAGAGGCATCATCTTCTGTCCCATAGTATCAGGAGCAGTTGCGAGCTCAAACTGAGTGTATAGAAAGTTTTTAGAAGCATCTGGAAGAGATGTGTTCGCATCACGAGGAGGACATGCATCAATGGAAGCATCAAAAACATGATCAGATTGAGTACATGTGCCATCTGACTTGTAGTTTAGGGATGAAGATTACTCCACCATCTCCTTCATCTCTTCCAACTCCTCTAGAAGACTATCCCCCAGTGATTTTGTTGTTCTGTTAAAAACATTTGAATTGAACATTTGTTATAATATGAACTATTTACAGTTTTCCTTTTATATTGGTGAGAATATTGAATAATTTTTTTAATATTTTAATATTTTTTATTTATTATTAGTAATATATTTTTTAATGTGTCTTTATTTTTACTAATAATAATAATAATAATAATATATTGTGATTTTTTATATTTTTTGCGAATATTGAGAATTTTAATATTTTTTTTAATATTTATTATTTTAAGAATATTAAAAAAAATTCATTAATCATAATTTTATTATGTTTTTTATTATGTATTTGAAAATATTGAGAATTTTAATATTATTTATTTATTTTTTATTATTTTAATAATATTAAAATTATTTTTTCATTAATCATAATTATTTTTTTTTAATACGTATTTGAGATGGGGCCTTTTTCGATAAGGTCCCATTACAGATTGATTATTTATATATTTTTTAAAAAATTTTTACGATAGGATACTTTACCATTGCAAATTTTATTTTACGACGGGCCCATCGCAACAAGTTTACAACATAAAGCTATTTGCAACGGAACGATGGCCCATCGCAAATTCTTTTTGTGACTTGCCTGTTCCAATAGGTTCTTGTATATATAATGTATTTAATCAAAGATCTATTTGAGATAGGACCTCATTCCGTTGCAAGTAATAATTTTTGCGACGGGCCCCTCGAAAAAAATACCAGTTGTGACAGGCCCATCGCAAAAAATAATAGTTACGATGCTATTTTCTACAACGTGCTATTTGTGATGGGATCCCATCACAAATAGCTGAAATTCAAGCAGTGTATGGGAGTAGAAAATAAAAATACCTCCCATGTGGACAAGTCACTTCCCCATTTAGGTTGTGGTCGTTGAAGCTATAGTTCCACGAGGAAAGTACATGCATTGATTTCACACATCTATAGAATTACTTTCAGAGGAATTTTCAGTATAATTTATCGCTTAAAATGATGGACGATAAGGACAGAATCAGCAATGTACATACTGCTCATCCGATGCCATGTTCTTGTTGTTGAAATATGGCGGCGCGACCGATGCCCCGCCTAGTGAAGAATTGAATGGCAATGGAAGGAGCCCATGAAATTCATCATTGATCCATCGATCCTCACATACATAATGAGGGAAGAAAAATGATTATATTATTATCATTTGACAAGGGGTTTCACTCAGATTAAATAAATAATTAAGGGCACTTTTACAATTAATATTTTTAACCCTAACAATATATAAACCCAATTATGTTATTTTGTTAATAGACAATTCATTTTTTTGGGATGTTCACAACAAAATTGGAGAATTCTCTCATGCCTAGAGAGTTCCCTTCTCCCAGAACACACCCATGAACGAAGAACAATCCTCCTCCACCGGATCAAGGAGAACTCTTTGGAATCGGTTCTCGAAGAGATCAAAGGAGGACGATTCAAGTGCCAGGATCTATGTGGTAGCACCCAGAGATTCCTTTAGTGATGTCTAGAGGTTCTTGGAACTCATGTGGATCACCACTAGAGGGAATCTTCACTTGATTCCTAAAAATTAATGGCACAACAACACATATCTGTTTCCTGATTCATCAACAAAGAAAGAATTCCAATAAAGGAAATTCCATAATTAATTAAATTATTTATATATAATTTGTGATGACCCTGCCTCTGGTTTTGATGTATTTTCTATTCTATAATTCTTTGGTTTAATTCCATTGATCAAGATGTTCAACATTGTGTTAAATCTCGAATTAATCATTGATCATGACAAAAATACGAGTTAGGAACCGCACATTGCATGCTTCCGTTATGCCCGAAACCTACAATATGTTTATCCGTAGCAGACACACACCTCATTTTAAAGACTAATGTATTTTATCCAAAGGGTAATTTTATTGACCTCACATAAAAGCATCGTTATTGTATGGAATAAACATCTAATTTAATAAGGGTTTCATTCCATCCTAAATTACATCACTCTTGTCCTCGATAAAACATCAAGGGTTCCTTACTGTACTATTATATCTAGATTATATTCTTTTATACATCCCCTCGTATGATTAATTCTAATGAAGAGCTCTTGGGATCTAAGTACCCAACATGGGAAACACTACCCTCTAAAAGTGAAATTTATTAAATATTTTATCAAAAAAACAACATGATGTGTTCATACATTGAACTGAACACAAAACATATGTAATCCAATCCCTAAGGCTAAAAACTACCATATAATTAAATATTTTACAATTATAGATTTTCCATGTGATAATAAATAAGAACAATATGATAAAAAAATGTCATATAACTCATCACACTATTCAAGGGTCTTGGGGGGGACTCTTATCTAAATGATTCAAGATACAACCATTCATTTGAATTGAATAGACATAAATAAATATCATACATTTTCTTTATTGAACCAAGATCATTATTCTTATCTACTATAGCTGATAGAGATCGCAAATAAACAACCAAAAGTTTATTTCCTTCCAAAGTATCCATGGGTTTCTATGAATCTCCCCCAATGTTTGGTAAGGGTTCCCTCTCCCTCAAGGCTTTCTTGAACCTTAGAGTTAAAGAGAATGAAAGGAACAAGTGTTATGGTTCAAGTAGTTTCACAATGTGGTTTCGACCTCATTTTTTATGCTGTAAGGGTGTTCATGAAGGCAGAATATTTTATAAATGATCATCGTTTCATCATTCTAAATTTCAAAAACATTTGAACTATGAAACGTCATTATAACCAATTATAAGGTTTTATCATTCCTGATGAAGTATATAACACTTTAAATATTTCATAATATTTCATTAAAACACCTTCAAACATCATTTAATGATGTTAAAACCTATCATGGTGACTTGGATGGGAGAACGATTAGATAACATGCATTACTATATAACACATTCACCGTCATGCATAAAATCACAATATAGTGACTTTCATTGTATCATGGTTTACCCCAACACAAACCATGATGTAGTTCATATCACAATGAGTTGGTTTAATTTTATTGCTTAATATTATCAATATACCACCTGAACTTAATCATTATAGAGTTAGTGAAATTTCAAATTACATCACACCATATATAGAAACTTGTGCAACTATATCTAAATCTCCTTTAAGATACCTTGCAAAAATACTTTTGAAAAAAATTCATCATTAATTTTCACCACATGTTACATTATATGTAACAAATTGTGAATATCCATCCAAAACTCATTTTATATATCCTTCAAAATAACTTTTATGTGTCTCTCAATGAACTATATAAACACCCTGTAATAAACTTAATCCTCACTCACATGACCACAAAGTATAACCACATGAGTCTATGTAGCATTGAAAACGATAATGAATTATTTAATCCATAATTGTAATCAAAGAGTGGCATTCAGAAAAACATCAATGGTACTCACGTTATAGAGTGGCTTAGCATGATCTCCATCGAACACGGGTTTCTTCATACTTTTTTCCACTGGTTTTATGATATACAACATGCATAATCATATAACCCCTTTTTTCAAGACATCACGTAACCATACAGTATGGAGTATGTCAGTCTCAAAGAACCTATCACTGGTGGAAATGGTGGTTTTCCCAATAGTTTTATGCCAATGGTTCAAAAAAACCATTGGTATACTGGTTTTAGAACAACCATTACCCACGATTTGTTGAAATCATTGGTATTTTGATTTTAGAGTGAATATTTCCCAATGGTTTATTCAAACTGTTGGGAAATCATTGATTTATATAATGTATACCAATAGTTTTAAAAACCCATTGGAAAATAACAACTTTCCCAATGGTTTTTAAAAACCGTCGGGAAAGGTTCCCCCCAAATACACAGTGGCTCCAAATCCCACGTCCACGTGATTGCAACCCTAATCCAATTCTCTCCCGAAGCTCTCACTTTACCCTTGCCTATGTAACTCCTTCCACCCTATAGATCCATAATAAATCAAACATTTTTTTATTTCTACACTTCAAATAAGTAAGTGGTACCTTATTTTTAATGTTCTGTATCTTTTTTTGTTTTTTGTTTTGATTTGGCCTAAACCAGAGTTCTGTGCAGTTGGTTCCATGGTATACCGAACACTTCGATTTTTTTTCTATTTTTGTTCTTCACTTCAAGTGTCATGATTATGTGAATCTCTTTTATTTGAGATCTTCACAGCCACTCGTTCGGTGTGTAGAGTTTGTGAAAAATATGAACTAATGGGTGCTCGTAAGATATATCCCCACTCAATGATGGTAAAGGGGTTGTTTAGTCATATGGTCTCTTGGCTGGTAATGGATATAATGATGGTCCATGTGAAGTGATTCGGTAGAGTTGGGATAGTGGTGTATATGGGTTTCCATTTTTTAGGGGGGGGGGTTTAATGGTAGTTTCTATAGAATTTAGTTTAGTAGAAAATTGGATTTGGATTTTGTATTTATAGTTTTTTTCAAGGAATAATGGGAAGGGTAGTGATATTGAGGATGAATTGGTTGTTGGTTTGGTGATGGATTAGAAATGTGATATTGATCGGATTGAGTATAGGTAATTTTGAAGGTATTATATGGGTATTTACTCCCATGAACACCTCAAACCCACCCCCTATAAACCCACATTGGATAGCCCCAAACCCCTACACCCCACCCCCCTTGGATATCCCCCACCCACAGGACACCCCCACCCCCTTGGGCAACCCCTCCACCACCCTGGACACCCCCACCCACTGGACATCCCACACCCTCCATGGACAGTCCCCCACCCCTATCCCCTGGACACCCCCACCCCATTTGATAACCCCAGGACACCCACACCCCCAGGACACCCCTTACCCCCCATGGATAGCCACCCCCCCGAACACTCCCACCCCCTGGACCCCCACCCACTTGGACATCCCCCCACCCATGGACACCTCCACCCCCTTGGATATCCCCCACCCCCTGGACACCCCGACCCCCTGGACACCCTCCACCCCCTTGGACATCCCCCCACCCCTTGGACAAGCCCCCCAGACACCACCCCACCTCCTAAGAGCTTGTCCCAGTTTTTAAATTGGAATTAACAATGTAGGTGATTTCTCCATTCCCTAATGAAATTCCCAAAGTGACCCATAGAGCCTTATAAATTGAAATTGTCTTGTTTTGATAAATTGAATCAGTTGTTTTTAATGAAATGGATAATGTATGATGGTTTTCCTTTCTTAATAAATAAAATGGTTTTAAATAGAATTACCCTAAGAGGGACTGAAGGGGGGAAGGGGCCTGTCCAGGTGGGGGGGGGGGTTGTCCAGGGTATAGGGGGATACAGGGGGATGTGGGGGGCTACAAGGGTGTGGGGGAGGGGGTGTGGGTTGTCCAAGGAGGGGTGTGGGATATCCAGTGGGGTTAGGCTGGGCTATCTAGGTGGGGGAGGGGATGTGGGATATCTAGAGGGAGGTCTGTCTAGGGAGGTGTGGGGGGTGTGGGCAGTCTAGGGGGGAGTCCAGGTGGGTGAGGGGGTGTGGGCTGTCAAAGGAGGGGTGGTGGGCTATCCATGTGGGGGAGGGGGTGGGGGCTGTCCAGGTGGGGGTGGTGGGTGGTGGGCTATCCAGGTGGGGGGTGTCCAGGGGGTGGGATATCTAGGGGGGCTGTTGTTGGGGTAGGAGGGGATGTAGGTGTGTGTGTGGGGGGGGGGGGGGGGTTGTCCAGGGAGGGGGTGGGCTGTCTACTCTGATACTCTACAAAAAATGGGAATCACATATAACCAATGTAAAGATTTTTTCACACATTAAGAACTTTCTTGAACTTCCATACCAACAATCACTCTTACCCTTCCATGAAGAAGTGACCTCTATAAAGAAATATCATTTAGGTTCTTATCCACTACCCATATCGATCTTATAAAAATTTAACCTTCGTACAAATCCATATCACCTAATGATATAACATGGCTCATACTCCCATGAGTTGTCTCCCATCAAAACATGGCTCATATTCCTAAACAACATATATAGGATAATATTTGACACACACACAAAATTTTGTAAATATAGAAAATAAAATATTTACACCTTGTATCACAACCTAGAATTAGCTCTCAGCAAGCCTCTCAAGGAATCAATAATCCACATACCTAGCTCAAAATTTGGAGATGTGTTTATAATTAGGAGTGTTTTTTTATAATTAATGTATGAAATTTAGATTAGAAGAAAATATTTGATCCACGTATGATATTTGGAGGTGTTTTTATAATTAGGTGTGTTGTGATTTATATGTATGAATTTCATAGTTTACACCAACAGTATTTTGGGTCATATATAATAGGCTTGAAGTCATGATACAATTGGATTGATATTGGATTCTACGACCCTAGTTTGGGGGTGGAAACCCCCACCACCTTGGACACCCCCACCCCCACCCCCATCCCCACCCCCACCCCCACCCCCACCCCCAAGGATTGCCTCCAACCCCCTGGACACCCCCACCCCTTGGACAACACCCCTGAACACCACCCCACCCCCTGGACACCTTCCCACCCCCTAGAAACCACCACCCTTGCTGGACAGCCCCCCTGGACAACCCCTTAGACACCAACTCACTCCTAGGACACCCCCACCCCCTGGACAGCCCCACCCCTGAGCAGCCCCACCCCCTAGACAGCCCCACTATCTTGGAAAACCCCCACCCCTGGACAACCCCCACCCCATGGACACCCCCACCCACTTGGACATCCCCCATGGAAAACACCCCACCCCCTAGACAACCCCACCCCCTGGACAGTGCCCACCCCTTACGGCATCCCCCCGCCCCTGGACACCTCCACCCCCTAGACACCCCATGCCATTGGGCAGTGTATGTGATCACTCAAATAATCTACTAAAATATAAAATTTCTTCGATCTAAAATTTACTCAACTCCTAAATAATTATCCTCCACTAGTGTACATGATCTTGTACAATCATGTATAGTTCTTGAAATATATTTTGTTATAAATATAGTATTTGGTTGTCATTTATATTAAGATTCACATATAGAGTACTGTGTTAGTTATGGTTTTATATAAAGTGAACAATTCTCGTTTACTTAAATATATTTTCGATGAAACTTAAATATGATTGAATTTATTTTTACTGAATGCCTTATAATAATTTCTTTTTATAGAATGGATAGAAGTTGGATGTATGAAACCGATTGGATCTCAAGTGATTTTCAAAACAATTTGGAGATATTTTTAGATTTTTTATTTCATAATGCTTCAGATAGTGGTCACATACACTACCCA
Organism: Viscum album; assembly: GCA_963277665.1. NCBI lineage: Eukaryota > Viridiplantae > Streptophyta > Magnoliopsida > Santalales > Viscaceae > Viscum > Viscum album. The sequence goes on along the minus strand of OY728152.1, from coordinate 1,108,289,461 downwards.
TGTTAAAAATGTGTAGGAAGACCTTGGTTGATCCTTGAAGAAGTTATCTACCACATAACCAAATATGGTTTTCAAAAAAACTACTATGTGTGGTATCACAGTGGGGAGAAAATAAAACCTCAAATTGTTGATGATCGAAATGAGAGGACTGGATTGGAGAATTTGTTATATGATCGGTTTCTGTATAATCTTTATCATGAAAAAGAAAGGATTTTGACCCATGAAGACTTTGATATGAGCACACATCATGCATCTAATGAAAATTATGATGTTTTCTGGGTGAAAAAATTTAATGATGTTGCCATGACTCAGGTATATCGACAATGCAGTAAGATGAAAAAGATGGAATCTTTAATCTGATTGGTTCATGGGAAAACTATGTATAGGATTTATAATACTTCCATTGATTACATTATTACCTTATTGATGGACTTACTTCCAGATGATTCAGATATTCCCTTAAAACACTATATGGCAAGGAATTTAGTTGATGAACTTGGATTTTAAAGAAAAAAAATTCATGCTTGCCCGAAAGATTGCAGTTTTTTCAGGAAGGAAACTACTAAACGAAATGATTGTATAAAATGTGGCATATCCCACTAGAATCCAAATGCTGATGGAACACCGTCCCATGTACCACTGAAATTAATGTGGAACTTTCCATTGATCCCTAGACATCAGAATAATTTTATGTCTGATGAAATATCAATAAAAATGCAATGGCATGATATGGAGAGAAAGAAGAATAATGATGACTTGTATCACCCTGTAGATGGATTTTCATGGTAGAGATTTGATGCTTGATGTCCTGATTTTTAAGTTGATGTGTGTAATGTGAGGTTGGATCCTTCATGTGACAGTTTTAATCCATTTGGGAAAATGCTTACTTCACACAATACATGACCAGTTTTATACACATTTATAACCACCCCCATGGTTGTGTGTGAAAAAATATTTCACTTTCATGAGTATACTCATATCTGGCCCTTATGATCCCAACAATGATATAGACGTATACATGCAACCTTTAATAAATGATTTGAAACTTATTTGGGATGTTGGTATGCACACATACAATGCATGTTAGAAAGACATATTTCAAATGTGTGATGCTCTTCTGTGGATGATCAATGATTTTCCTTCTTATTCAATGTTGTCAAGATGGAGCATGAAGGGAAAACTATCATGTCCAATTTGTATGAATAATACATGATCCATAAGACTGAAACATCACTGTAGTTTCAGATTTATGGGACATCGACGATTCTTTCCAATGAACCATCCATATAGAAATAATCATAGAAGATTTGATAATACCATGGAGACTGCTGATCCACCTCAGCATATGTTAGGAATTGATATTCTTAATGAATTGAAATATTTCAGTTTTTCATTCAGGAAAGGTCAAATGAAATATGGAAAGAGAAAGAATGTTTCCACTGAAACATGTTACAATTGGAAGAGAAGATGTATCTTCTTTGATTTTCCTTATTGGTTAACCAATTTTTCACATCATTTCTTAGATGTAATGCAAATTGAAAAGAATATATGTGAAATATTTCTTTTGATTCTTCTAAATGTTAAGGGAAAGACAAAAGATGATTTACGGTCTCGACGTGACTTGGTGGATTGGGGAATCAGACCAGAATTGCATCTTGTTTTAATCATTTTTGTAGGATCCACCTGTTAGGCAATAATTATATGATGATCAGCCTAGTAGTGGTCTCAGTACTTAGGGTGTTCGTATGAGGTGGGGGGGGGGGGGGGTTATGAGAGTGAGGTGAGCATAACCGATTAGACCCTACCCTCCCACTGATGGGGACAACGATGAGGATGGATGTGATGATGAAGATGGTGGCCCAACCGACCTGATCTGTCTAGCACACTGAATTTTCATGAAGTCAAAAGTGGTGTGTTATGATCTGTCCATATCTCGGGATCTAGTTGTCGAAATTGTGACAATTGTTTGGTGGAGATAGACAAGAGGTGGGGCTACAACTTTTTTGTTTTCTACAAAGTGAGACAAGGCTGTTTGGAGGTTGAAACCCATGTGCAAAATGGTTTTATGAAATCTGTGTGCTCAAAACCACCTTCCCATTTTCCTATAAAATGGAACATTGGGCTCCCCATTTGTAAGTTCGACCAGGAGGAAAAACTCTGGTATTTTGGAGTCCAAAAGGAGTTCACTTCGCATCCAAGAAGTTATGGAGGCCCATGTCATCATAGGGGGATCAACAAATAAAGAAGGAGTTCCACCAGAGCCTTCTCATCCTCTCGATGATGAGCTAAATGGTGGATGATCATTTCGAGGGATCTATACATACTTGGGAGGGAGTTCCGGAACATGATACTCTACTGGTTTTTTATAATCTGTGTGTGTATTATTTAACTTATGTTTTATAGAAACATGTTTCTCATCTGAATTCATTTCTCGGGTTTAATTAAGTGAATCGCTTTTCATTTCCACACAGATTGGGTTGAAATTTCAAGTGGAAAACTTGGGTTGTTCCGATTGGGCAATAGAAGGATCCTCATTCTATAACACATAACAAATATATAAGTATTATTTGGTAGCCATTAATCTAATCTTGAAGTCAAAACCATGATAACACGATTTTTGTGTCAAGGGTTGGTACATTGTACAACGTTTTGAGAGGCAAGAGGGGAATCAAGATCTCGACAACCCTTAACCAAAGAATTAAACAAAACCATGTTAAAATTTCATAACAATGAACTATCCAATATGTGTAGTGAACATGAAGTGATCTACTTATCTCGTAATTCTAAAACAACAATTTTATTTATCAATTATTAAACTCTTTAAATCAAGTCATTTTCTTAAAATTGTTTTCAAACCACCCATATTTCGTTCTTCTTATTAAAAATTCACACTATAAAAACATCAACGATCCAAGATAGAAAACCTAGGGTATTACCTAGAGTAAACAATTTCTTTAAATCGCTATCAATTTTACATTTCATGAAAACGCATTCAAATTTTTGCGCCGTTTCCGGGAAGTGCTTTGGTTTTAGTGCATGTTTTTTATAAGTTTTTTTTTTGTAATTTTTGTGAATATTTATTTGTTTTATCTTCTAACTTTTCATATGTGTTTGTGTTTTGATTTATTTATTATATAGGTTATGTTCATGAAATTTTCTTCTCTGGGAGACTTACCACATTTCAAACCTGAACTAGAGTGGATCTTACGTCAGCGACCCTGTGATGCATAAGACAACCCTTTTAAGGAGGACACCCCACAACTCGAGACTTTTCTAAACCCACCTTCTTCTGGAACCAAATTAGAACAAGAAATTAAATTGTTTAAAATGGATGAAATCGATAGAAAACTAAAATAATTAACCTCACCAGATGTTGATATCCAACCCACTAACATTCAAATGCAAGGCGAGGAACCCAATATTGAACTTTAATCAGGTTTAATTCATTTATTACCAAGATTCCATGGAATTTCTAGAGAAAATCCACCCAAGCATCCTAAACAATTTCATACCATGTGTTATACATTAAAACATGAAAATGTGAATGAAGAACAAGTAAAGCTCAGAGCATTCCAATTTTCATTTGAAGCCACTACAAAAGACTGGCATTACTATGTTAATTCACTAATTAGAGGCTAGGCAGAAATGAAACGCCTTTTTCCTGAAAAATATTTCCCAACCTATCGAACTGAAACTATAAGGAAATAAATATGATCTATAAAGAAATCTCATTGGGAAACATTACATGAATATTGGGAACGCTTTAAAAGGTTATGTTAAAGATATCCACACCACCAAATATGTGATCAACTTTTAATTGAGTATTTTTATGAAGGTTTAATTCTTATTGACCAAAATATGATTGATGCTACTGCAGGTGGTGAACTAGTTGATAAAACACCAATCAAAATAAGGACCTTAATTGAGAAAATGTCATAGAACACTCAAAAATTTGTTTCAAGATCCAATGTACCCATTCGAGGTGTCCATGAGGTGAAAAGTATTGAATTCGAGAGGAAGGTGGGCACGATGTTCGAAGAGGCAAGTACCCTTCTTCGATAACTTTCTCTTTCCCAAGGTAAATCCAAATATCCTCATCCCATCCATGTGGTATATGTTCTTCTAACACCCCCTACTATGATCAATTCCCCCAACTAAGAGAAACTTCTAAGAGTTGTGAGGAAATCATTCCAGGCCGCCCCTGTAACCAACCCTTTAGGCAAGAACCATACTATCCATCCAATCCTGGGTGGAAAGACAACCAATCTTATAGGAAAGGGGGTATTCAAACCAACCTGAACAACCATGGAACCAACTAGGGTAGAGTAGTCAACCACCACCACCCATAAATACTCAACCACAATAAAAGTATTTTAAAATAACCCACAAAAACCCGAGCCTAGCTTAGAAGACATGATGAAACAAATGGCTTCCAACAATATCCAATTCCAAAAAATCACCCAAGCTTCTATACAAGGCCTAAGAACCAAATTAGGAAAACTTTCCAACTCGTTGGGGGATATCCAGAGCCATGGGTCGGGTAAACTACCTTCTCAACCAGTATTTAACCCTCGAGATAAAGGAAATTTCAGTGCCATCACCATTCGAAGTGAAACAAAACTAACAATCTAAATGACCCCTTCACTAGAGTCATCCCATCCTAAGGAAACCACCATCCCAACAAATGAAAATACTCCAAATTAGGTAGAACCTTGTCCTGAGAAAATTCCCTCCCACGGAAAGAGTTTGTCTATTGATGAGTCTCTTATCCCAACAATCCCCCTTCCTTTATCCCAAAGGGCCACCCAACCTAGAAAACGAAAGGAAACTGAACTCGATAATGAAATTTTGGAGACTTTCAAAAAATTTCTCGTAAACATTCCCCTGGTTGATGATGTGAAACAAATTCCAAGATATTCCATGTTTCTAAAGGAGATGTGTACACACCGAAGGAGACATTGAGGTGACGTGAAGGTGATCTTGGGGAGAAATGTTTCATCATTGATAGATCCATCACATCCCACCAAGTGAAAGGATCCAAAAACATTCTCAATTCCATGCACCATAGGGGAGTATTATTTTTATAATTCTATGATTAATTTAGGTGCTTCTATAAATGTGATGCCTCACTCCCTTTACTCTACATTGTAGGTCGGGGAATTGAAGCCCACTAAAATTATTGTTCAACTGGATAACCAGAGTACCGCACACCCCTATGGTGTGTTAAAGGATGTTCTTGTGAGGGTTCAAAATTTAATTTTTCTTTCCTACTTTTATGTGCTTAAAATGGAGGATGATAGGATCAATGGACATGCCCCAATTATATTGGGGAGACCCTTCTTGAAAACCAAAAAAACCATAATTAATGTCCACAATGGTATATTATCTATGGTGTATGGTGGTGACATTGTCCAATTCAATATCCTTGATTCACTGAAGCACCCCATAGAAGAAAATTCCTCTCTCTCTCTGTTAATTATATAAATGTTCTACCTTCCCTTGAAAAAACATCATTTGATTCCCCTGATCCCATTTCCGAGTTTTCTTCATTGATAGAAATTCTAGGAAATGATTTATGCATTGATTGTTGTAGTGGTCTAGAAAAGTGTCATACATGTTCATTGATTGATTATTTATTGAACACTAAGGATCCAATGACCATAAATGATACTGATAAGATTGTAAAAGCTCATTACTCATCTGAGGATGATACCATTGAGCTGTTAGATGAGATCAGTGACCTCTCAATTTCACACAGACTCCAACTAATCCAAAATCCCCTAGGATTGGAATTAAAACAACTTCCTCATGATTTAAAATATTCATATCTTGAGAACGGAAACAATTTTCCTATCATCATTTCTAGTTCACTCCATCATGAGCATGAATTGTAACTACTAGAACTTTTGAGGGAGTATAAACAAGATTTGGGATGGAAACTTGCTGACATTCCTGGTATTAGCCCATAAAGTTTTACGCATCATATTTTATTAAATGATGAGACTAATCCAGTGATGTAGGAACTACGTTTGACTAAACCCAAAACTCTTAGAAGTTGTGAAAAAGGAGGTAACAAAATTATTATCTTCTGGAATCATTTTCCCCATCTTTGACGGCCAACAGGTCAATCTTGTTCAATTAGTTCCTAAAAAACCGGCCTTACAGTAATAAAAAAGGAAAATAATGAATGGATTCCAACTTTTGTGAAAAATAGTTTGTGTGTCTGCATAGACTATCGCCGACTAAACCAATACACTAGAAAGGACCATTTACCTTTGTTATTCATTGAACAAATGATAGAGAGGCTAGCAGGTAAGTCCCACTACTGTTTCCTTGATGGGTATTGTGGATAATTTCCGATCCATATTACCCCTGAGGATCAGGAAAAGAAAACCTTCACTTTCCCCTTTGGCACATTTTCATATAGGAGGATTCCATTTGTTATGTGCAATGATCTGGGTACGTTCCAACGATTTATGGTTAGTATTACTTTGGATTACCTAGACAATTGCTTGGAAGTTTTCATGGATGATTTCACAGTTTATGGATCCTCTTTTGATGAAGGTTTAAGTAGTCATGGTTTTTTCCAATGTTACTGTATAGAAAAGAATATTTTATTAACTAATGAGAAATTCCATTTCAATGTGTGAAAAGGTATAGTTTTGTGGAATGTCATTTATGGGTATGGTATCCAAGTAGATAAATCAAAAGTGGATGACATTTCTTTCTCACCATTCCGAAAAAAATGTATGGGATGTGCAGTATTTCCTAGGTCATGCTGGATTTTATTGTCGTTTCATTCATGACTTTAGTAATATTTCACTCCCACTCTCTCTGTTACTCAACAAATAAAAATAAATTATTTTTGATAAAGAATTTAAGGAAAATTTTAATAAGTTAAAATTGAGTCTCACGTCAACCCCGATAATCCAACCACCTTAGTGGGATTTACCATTTGAGCCCATGGTTGATGCCTATAACTATGCAGTTGGGGAAGTCTTGTCACAAAGGGTCAATCAAGCTCCACATGTCATTGCATATGCATAATGTACTTTGGACCTTATCCAAGCAAACTATACCACAAATGAAAAATAATTACATGCCATAGTTTTTTCCTTGGATAAATTTAGGTCATACATTTTATGGTTGAAAGTAATTGTATTTTCTAACCATGAAGCCCTCCGGTATCTCCTTAAGAATATAGAAGCCAAACGATGTCTCATTCATTAGATTCTCCTCCTTTAGGAATTCAATATAGAAATTAGAGATAAAAAAGGAGCATAGAATATAGTGGCTGACCATATCAGTAGGATCCACCCATCCTTGGTCATTGAATCATCTCCATGTATTCCTATAAATGAAGTGGGTCCTGATGAGAAACAGTACCAAGTGCAAGATGTTATTACTTGGTATGTGGAAATTGTAAATTATTTGGTGTCATCTTTCATTCCTACAGATTTCAACAAAATCCAGGCCGACCATCTAAAACACGAGACCCATTGGTACATTTGCAATAACCCCTACCTTTGGCGCACTAATAGTGATCATGTCCTCAGACATTGTGTTACTAATAGCGAGTTTCAGTCTTTCCTTAGGTTCGAACACACTCTTTCTTTTGGGGGCCACTTTGGTCCCTAATGGACTGCTCGCAAGGTCATCGATTCTAGTCTCTTTTGGCCCACATTGTTTTGAGAATCCCATGACTTCTGTAAATCTTGTTCTCACATTCAAAGAATGTGGAATGTCGCTAAATGAAATGAGATTCCACAGAAAATCTTGGTCTTCCATGAAATTTTTGATATTTGGGGAATTGACTTTATGGGACCATTCCTTAATTCATTTGGTAACCTAAAAATTCTTTTGGTAGTGGATTATGTTTCCAAATGTGTAGAGGCATGAGCTACAAGGACTGATGACTCTAAGGTAGTTGTAGAATTATTGGGAACCCAAATTTTTTGTTGGTATAGGGTAAGTTATCGAGTGTCTACTGCATATCACTCATAAAAAAATTGTCAAGCCAAGGTGTCAAATAGAGAGGTAAAACATATTCTTGAAAAAATGGTTCAACCCAATATAAAAGATTGGATTCTTTGACTTGATGATTCATTATGGTCATATCGTACTGCTTTCAAAACTCCCATTGGAATGTCACCATATCATCTTGTGTTTGGAAAGAGTTTTCATCTTTTTGTTGAGATTGAGCACCGGGCCTACTAGGCCATCAAACAATGCAACTCAATTCTTTCTGGTGAAGGTGCTCAAAGAAAGCTGCAAATTCAGGAGAGAGAGGAAATGAGAAGAGATGCATATGAGAACTCCAAGATTTATAAGGAGCGAACCAAGGCTTCCCACTACCATCTCATCCTTCATCGTCAGCTCCACATTGGGAAGAAGGTCCTCCTCTATAATGCAAGGCTGAAGTTGCATCCAATTAAGCTTCGTTCCCACTGATTTGGACCATACACTATTACTAAAGTCTTTCCATTTGGTGTTGTCTATGTTTAAAATGATGAAATCAATAAAACCTTCACAATTAATGGGCAGCGACTAAAGCACTTCCATAAAACACTTTTGGAGTCCCCGATGGAGGAACTCCAAGTTCAAGAAGCAGTCTATGAATGACACCCACCATGTTTAATCCTTCCATCCATAATTTTATTTTTATAGCGAGGACACTACACACTCTAGGTTTGGGGGGATGGGTATATTCCTGGGCTAGTTAGGAATTTTCATCATCTTTCTTCCTTTTCTTTTTTTAGCTTGCTGAATAGTATTGTTACTTCCCCCCTTTCTCTCCCACACACCTTTGTGCTGAAATATTAATTTTTTCCTCATCCCACTTTATCATAGAAAATTATACTTGTTTAATAATTTAAGATATTGAGAAATCAGGTGGAATTCTGGTATTTCATGTTGTTTTAACAAAAAAAAAACAATTCTAATGAAATATTAAATTTAGCAAGAATTCAATACCATGGTGTGACTTATTTTTTGAATTTATTTTCTTGTCGATGATATAAATGGTTGTATCATTTTAAAACCATTGATAAGAATGATGCCCTTTTGTGAATATTTTGAAGGAAAATTGTGTCACTTAATCTCTCCACACATTTTTTTCACCCAAAACATTATGTCGGAAAAATTTCTTACTTAAAGGAAGGTAAATAAAAGTTAGGATGATTTTTATATACTTTCCAAAATCATTTTTCCATTCGTTCGTTACTTATCCAATCTATATCATTACTGTACTAGATTTACCTATGTCTGTGTACTTGTTATCCGAATGTTGTACACCCTCAAAAAAATAAAATAAAAATAAAAAAAGTGTTGTATATTGGGAAGGTAATAAACCACCCTTCCACATCCTTTTATATTATTATAACTATTTCAATTAGTGTTATGAGTAGTTAAAACATGGGTTTGGAGAAGAGTGTGAGATTTTTTCCAAGTGAAACATTTGAAAAATTAATAAATGAGGGGAGTGAATAAATATACAATATATGGGTATATCTAGGTCTGGAGATTATGGTTTGACTTTTGGGAATTCTAAAGTGAGTGGGTCTTTGAAATTTTATTGCAAAAAATGTGGGGTAAGTTCGGTGGAAATGATCTTATAAGTATACAATTGTTAAAATAACTTATATTTACTTGATAAAAAGTGGAAATAATAACATGAAATGGTTGTCATATGAACACGTGGAGAATTAGTGACATGATTAACTTTTGAATTAATTTCATTGATTGGTATCATCCATCTCTTGGAATTTCATTTGGATATAATTTTTGAGACATCTTTTTCAATGATTATTTTGAATAACCCCTCAGGGTGATTTTTGATTTGACCTCATTTCTATTAGGAATTAAATTTTCATTGAATGTTAAATCTTTTCAAAGTTAGAAATATCTACATGCATTATTTCTGAAATTAAAACTTTTCCTGGGAGTGAAAATGTTTAGGTGTGGGGGTGTGATCGCGCTGCAATTCACTGATTCATTTTCACAATTACACCATTGTGCTAAACTAGTTTTATATTGAAAAATATAAAAATAATAAAAAATTGAATTACATTATTGAATAATTTATTTTGATTTTATCACTGTTAAAAATGGAAAGGTTACTTTATTTGATGATTCCATTGTAGTAAGACGTGATTTGGAGGAGCCATGATGATGTCCATTAAAAATGGGCCAAACTGCTCCAGATCCACATACACCAGTGGACTCATCCGCAAACTTCTCCTTAGTCATGCATCCAAATGGGATGAAATTTTGTGGGCAGGTCCAAATTTCATTTGGATACATTTCATATGAAGGAAACCAATACTCATTAGGCCATCTATTGGTCCAACCTACCTAATCTATCTAGCACACCGAATCTGCACGAATTCAAAAGGGGTGTGGTATGATCTGTCCATATATTGGGCTCTAGTTATTAAAATTATTCCAAACATTCGGTGGAGACAACCAAGAGATGGGGATACAAATTTTTTATTTTATCAAATGACAGATAAGGCTTTCTGGAGGTCTAAACAAATGTGACATGTGGTTTTAAGAAATATGTGTTCTCAAAACCACTTTCCCATTTTCCAATAAAATGGAACCTTGGGATCCCCATTTGTAATTTCCACTGGGAGGAAAATCTCTGGTATTTTGGAGACCCAAATGAGTTATATCCTAATCTCAGAAGTTCTATAGGCCCCTATCATCATAGGGGGGTCAAAAATGAAGATGGAGTTCCACCCAAGCCTTCTCCTCCTCTAGATGGAGAGCTAAATGGTAAACGATCATTTTGAGAGAGCTACACATACTTGGGTGGGATTTAAGGAACATGATACTCTATTGGATTTTTAAAATTTCTCGTGTTTACTATTTCACTTATGTTTTATCTAAACATGTTTGTCCTCTGAAATCATTTCTTGGGTTTAATTAAGTGAACTGCATTTCATTTTAGTACCGATTGGGTTGAAATTTCATGTGGGAAACATTGGTTGTTCCGATTGGGAAACACAAAGATCCTATTTCTATAACACATAAAAAAGATATTAGTATGATTTGGTATCCATTAATCTGTTCTTGAATTCCAAAACATGAAAACATTATTTTTGTGTCAAGGGTTGGTACTTTGTGCAACATTTTGAGAGGCAAGAGTGGAATCAAGATCTTAACAACATTCAACCAATGAATTATACAAAAACATGTGAAATTTTTAGAACAATGAAATATCTAATATGTGAAGTGAACTTGAAGTGACCTCTTCATCTCATCATTCTAAAACAGCACTTTTATTTATCAACTATTAAACTCTTTAAATCAAGTCATCTTTTTAAAACTGTTTTCAAACCACCCCCTCTTTTGTTCTTATTATTAAAAATTCACACTATAAAACCACCAATTCTCCTTGAGAGATGACCTAGGGTCTACCCTAGACTAAAATATCTTATTTAAATCTCTATCAATTTGATGTGTCATGACAACGCATTCAACACCCCCACCCCCAGGACATCCCCTACCCCCATGGACACCCCCAACACCCTGGAGAGCCCCCACCCCTGGACACCACCCCACCACCAGGACAACCCCACCACCTGGACACCCCATCACGATGGACAACCCCCAACCCCTTGGAAATCCCCCACCCCCTAGACACCACCCCACCTCCTGGACACCCCCACCGCCTAGACACCCCCTACCCCCTTGGACAGCCCCAATCTCCTAGACAGCCCCAACCCCATGGACACCCCCACCCCCTGGACACCCCCACTCCCTAGACACCCCACCCCCATGGACAACCCCCACCCTCAGGACAACCCCCCAGGACACCCCCATCCCCTCGGACACCCCCATCCCTGGACATCCCCTACCACAATGGACAACCCCCACCCCCTAGACACCCCCACTCCCTTGGAAAAACTCCCAACCCCATGGATTGCCTCCACCCCCTTGGATATCCCCCCAAACCTGGACATCCCCATCCCCTTGGAAGGTACCCCCAACCCCCTAGACAGCCCCCACCCCCTGGACACCACCCCACCTCCTGGTCACCCCCACCCCTAGACACCCCTCCCTCCTTGGACAACCCCTCGACCCCATGGACAACCCCCACCTCTTGGACACCACCCCACCACCTGGACACCCCCACCACACCTGGACACCCCCACCCCCATGGACAACCCCCACCCCCCGGACACCACTCCACCCCCTGGACACCCCCACCTCCTAGACACCCACACCCCATGGACACCCAACCCCCTGGACACCCCTACCCCCTGGGAAAACCCCCAACCCCCTAGACAACCCCCACACCTGGACACCACCCCACCCCTAGACACCCACCCCCATGGAAAACCCCCCCATGGACATCCCCCCACCCCCAGGACACCCCTACCCCCTAGACACCCCCACCCCTTGGACACCCCCACCCCCCTGTGCAGCCCCCACCCCCAGACACTCCCCATCCACCGTGGACACCCCCTCCCCCATGGACACCCCCACCCCCTTAGACAACCCCCAACCCCTGGATAGCCCCACCCCATAGAGATCCCCCCAGACCCCCACCCCACTAGACACCCCCTACCCCCATGGAAAGCCCCCAACCCCCAGGAAAACCCTCTCACCACCCCCTGGACAACCCAACTACTTGGAAACCCCACTCCTGGACTCCCCCTAACCACCCTAGACAACCCCACCCCCTAGAAAGGCCCCCACCCCTGGACATCCACACCCCATGGACACCCCCTACCCCCTTGGATAGGCATAAACCATTAGATCCTCTACCTCATTTCACATTACCCCTTACTACAGAATGGCTTACCACATTATCCAAAAATTCAAATCTCATCTAAATTCACCCATGCCTATGAACAAAAATTCCTTATTCAAAACCTAAAACAGGATTTTCTTATATAGGGGTTATTATCTTCTGAATTATGTATTCAATTTTGTATGTGTTATAGAGAATTAAATATTTTATGTATTCAATTTAGAATTTTGTATTGCATATTGTAATTAGTATGAATTCTGAATTGAATTCTTTATGTATTTAATTAACTTATGAATTATGTGTTAATTCTGTATGGGTATACTTTTTGTATGTGTATAGTTTTTTTAATTACCTTATTAATTATGTGTTATTTCTATATGTGTGTACCGGGTAATTAAATATAGAACTATAGGTATGTGTGTATTGAGAACTGGTGGAAGTGCATTGCTGTAGGTGCACTGGGGGAGGCAGGCCTGCTGTTACTGCAGGTGCATAAAGGATTTTCCCACGGTTTACAACCATTGGCATATGTTTGAAATGAAAACATATTCCAACGATTTAAAAACCATTGGTATAGATTCTATACCTAACTTTTCCCAATGGTTTGAGAGGAATCGTTGGTAAAAGTCTATTCCAACGATTTGGAAACCGTTTGTATAAACATGGATTTTGATATTTCCAACGGTTTTAAACCATTGGTAGAAATTTATACCAATGATTTCTTGTAACCATTGGTATATAATCTAATAAGAACCCATATACTAACAATTAGAATAGAACCGTTGGGATATGTCTTTCCCCACGGGTCCACAACCAATGGTTTGGACAACCATTGGAATAGTTTATACCAAGGGTTGTCTGGCCTTTACCAATGGGTTGAAACCATTGGTAAAGGCTAAGTTTATAGTAGTGTACATATATATTCTCGATTATTTGAGTATAGACTGACCATAAAAATGAACACATCACATTCCATTCACCTAAATGGATGAGTACATCATAGGTGACATGACCCAAACCATTGAGACCCACCTGGGCTGATAGTGAGCCAAATGTGTCACCCAAAGCTCGCGACCAATAGGTTAGAGATTTGTGACTATCATTAGGAAGGTATGTTTCATGAATTAGAGGCCTCATAATATAGAAACTATACACAATCACATGTCTCTGATATAGAATATAATAATGTGAACATGATAAATAACCAACTGAAGTATATCATGCATATTACAACCTAAAAATCACAACATTATAAAAATGAAAAAGTATAATAATCACAGGAAAAATTAAGTTTCTAATATCTCATGGAATAGAATAATCTCAATCAAATGGAATAGATATACTCCATGATAATACAACAAAATCTGATAACCACTAGTAATAGTCACCTTTGAGATCCACTATTCACAGACACCAACAACACCACATCCTTTGGAGTCGCTATTGAAATGTACATTTTATACATGGATGAAACACATGTGGGAATGAGGAATATGTAAGATTGATTATAAATATACTAAGTAAGATTCCTAAAAAAATGAATAATAACACAATAGGTCAACCCAAACACTACTAAAAAATAGGCTTTTAGCAATTTTATAATAGGCCTTTATCTGCGCTAAAAAAGTGCTGACTACCACAATGCGTTTAAAATGCAAAGGCTTTTATCAACTCTTATATAATAACATATAAATGAAATCATTTATCAGTGATTTTATTTATCATTGATAAATGTTACCTTTATCAATTCTACATTGTGTGAGAATAAATGATTCCTTTATCAGTGCATTAAGTAGCACTGATAAAATGGTATACTGTAGTGTGATGTTACAACACACTTTAGACCCAAAAATAGGGAAATATTGCAATGTGCTGTAATAACACTCTGTAGAACCAAAAATAAGTACCATAAATTAGAAAAATCTTATACAAATACATAATTTAAATGAAATAAAATTTAGAACACAAATAAAAGAAAAAAATACTATTATATAGGAAAATAACTCAGTTGTATAAAAGAATAAATAATCCATGCTCGAGAAAAATAAGACACCTATATAAGAAATAAATTCTTATGTTTGTAATAATATAAAGAAATAAATTAAACACAAATTGTTAATTTTAAACTAAACATTGAGTCATATACCTGAAACATTGTGTACCATATTGGGTTATGGTTTATCCTTGCATGTCTCACCATTTATTATTCATCTTCAAACATTATATCTATTAAAATATACTAAATATGTATAATATGTGACATACTGAACCCGGATGCCACTTAGAGGTGCCCCAAGACTGGTTGGCCACATGGCCTCAAGCGTATCTCCCCAAATGCTAGAGGCTACCGACAAACAATGAGGTCCTTGGGTGTCTGTGGGGAGATTATGCCATCATTACCATAGTGTAGAAAAATGGATATGTAATACAAAAAAAGTAAATAGAGGAAGAAGTATAAGTAAACAAATAGAACAACATAAGCCAACTAAAAATTAATAATAAATAATAGGATGTAACTGATCAAATGTAATACAAAAACTGATGATGATATGTCATGTCACTAGAAATCTAGGAAGATATGTATGTAAGAAGTAGACAAGAATTCTATAAAAAACTATCAAAAAGAAACTAAAAACTACCCCAAGCATCCCAAGCTCCGGCTTGGTCATATGCTACCATCTCAATCCTAAAACAACAATAAATCATGTGTCTGAGGCCTCACACTTCCTTTTTTCAACACCTGCAAACATATAGTCTGCCCGAGTACTAATAGCACCTGAATAGGGTGCGAGATAAATCTTACTATTCCACCACTAATGATGTCTATAACATCTTATCCTTGTAAATATAAACTGAAAAGTGTGCAGGAATGCATATATAAAAGTAATGCAGTACAGTAATGTAAATACCAAGTTCCTACTTTAACCCTCAACCGGTGTCTAAACATGTAACTAGTTCATTAATTAATTTAGTTCAATTTATATAATTAAGTCACGTGAGGCATAGCCAGCACTGACAACACCTCATGAATGTACCAGTAAAGGTTCCAAGTTGTAACAAGGGAACCGATAATGTAATTATTAATGAAAGGGTTCCAAGGTATCAACCAAGGAAACCAAGACCTCAAGGGTCACCAACTTAGTTGTAACTGTAACTTGGATAAAGGTTAAGACTATAATCCAAGGAGCATCATCCAAGGAATTCTGCAATAGTTTGATCTAACCGATTCTAAGGAATACATCCAAGGTAAAAAAAGATAATCTATGGCTATTCCTAAGAATATAACCAAGGCCCCTCATGTCTATAGAAACTATGATAAATCTAAGGGTTGTATCCAAGTGATCTTGTAATAGTAAAGGAGGGATCCTATAATCTCATACTAGGCATCCATTGACAGATGAAGATCAGGTATCAAGGTGGGTCTCAACCAAGGCAACATACATCCTTAAATCAGAATGGCATCCATGAGTGATCAAGGCATTTCCTCAAGAATACAAAAGCTAACTTGAGTCTGAACACCCCTAAAGTAATGATGTTATGGTCCATATGTGTAATTAGGCACCTTACATTTGATTCATTTAATAATTTAGGCCATATCATAACTATGTTGTCACGACCCGTACTAGTGGGGCCCGTACTGCAACTCCCCAAGCTTGCCTCCAATATGCCAGGGGTTGGAAACTAGCACCGAGTAGACATATCACTAACATGAGAGGAATTGCCTATGTACCTATACACACACACACACATATCCATGCCTACAAAATTCTAAAATGTAAAAACTACTAAGAGACCAATGCATGCATAAAACTATATCCCACAACCAGAGAATGATATGAAGTGAAGTAAAGTAAATAGGGATATAATACAATCCCACCACAAAGATATTTCAAACAAAAGTCCAACCTATAAGTAAAAGGTACTGGAACTACTGTCTAAAATCTTCAAGAACACACCTTGGTCTGTCTGGTCTCACTAAGCAACTTCTGGTCCTGGTCCACCTTGGATTCCGTCAAAAAGTCGACCGTCTGCACAAGACACGACATGTGTGGTAAAAACCCATATAGGTGTGAGTATGAAAATAGTTAGTAGGATAACCTAATACCATAAATAAATACAACAATGAAAAGTATAGTCAACTATATACAATTATATATTTATAGTACATGTAACAAGAATATCAAAATATGCTCAATCCAAGACATATAGTCTAGAGGTAAGCCACAACCATAGTATACCAGTCCTAGAATTAAATCTCGAAGATTCCATGAATAACTCATCCGAGAGAACACACTCCTAAGTCCAATGGCACTGATGATGTCCCTGTAAGAGGTTCTTATTGTCGTGTCTCACCATGATAATTATACGATGATTGTTTGAAGAGAATGTGATACAATAGATAAGGATCATAACATGGGCTGTGAGGTGATACCAAAAACTAAATCTGGATTGACCTTCTAAGTAGAGTATTGATGCTTGGATATTATTGGTCACGTTGATACCAAGAACTCCACCTAGGGCATGATGATGAATAGAGGATCCCACTCCATGCCTCTCAAGTGGATTCTAACAACTCTATTCAGGAAGTCCTGTCGTAGGGATTGTAGTCCCGTAAGTAAGAAATGATTTGTACCATCCTTTAGGGAAACAATAAAGGGAATGAACCCAAAGGAAATATATACATGACACATAGGAAAAGATAATCGATCCATGTAGAGAGGGGTACACATTGTGTAGTATGAGAACACACAGTGTTCCTTGACCCTGAGTACTGCTCTTGTACAACTGTCTGTGTCATTCAAACCATGTCGTGTATAAGAGGGGTACATGGTGTGTATAAGGGTTGCATGTTGGGTCTTGGAATTTGGGTTTGGCCCGTGTACACCGACCATGTGCCAGTACATGATGTCAACCTGTGCATCTCTGCCCGTGTATCGGTATACGGGGTACCCATGTACTTGATCTAGGCTAAGTCATCTTGGGGAATACACCTTGTATAGGCAACCCATGTACTTCAACCTGTGTCCATGTACCTCCCATGGTACAAGCTGGGTTCCTCCAAAGGGGGACACACACTATGTAGTTGGGGACTACACACCGTCTATATCAGGTTTTCCAAAAACCATTCTTCTTCCTCACACTCACTCCATCAATCACCCAAATTCCATTAGGGTTTTCTATTTTCCTCAAAAATCTAGATTTATCTCATTTGGTCATACTAACACCAAATTGGGATGATTTGGGCCTTCAATAGGATCGAAAGAAGTGATTGTATCTCTTCATAATTACCACTAAAGAGCACAAATTCGGTACCCACAATCTTTTGTTCCACTGCTGCACCCACCATCACACCACTGTTGAGTCATCCTGATGCCGAATCTATGGTTTCAGATCATTGTTCCTAGAATCGAATGCACAACAATTGATTTTTCACAAGGGGTTCAAAGCACAGGGAAGAATGAAGAACTCATGAACTGAGGGTGAAAAGTTCAAACCAATCTAGAGGGATGAGCCTTGATCGATGTTCTTATCCATCATGGTTAAACACCATTAAAATGATAAAAAAATAAAAACAAATCTCAAGAATAAACTCTTAATAAATCTCAAAAAAATAGACCATCCCACAAATATGATAGATATGTAGCCTAATATGTTTGTGGATTAGTCTTCATTCATCATAGGAATTCAATAATGGAAAGAAAAAAATACATCCTACCTCCATTCGGATCGTTTGTTGATGAATATTGATCACCACATCATCGTCATTAGTGATATATGACAAGATTGGTGTGTGCCAATCAGTGATCTGAGGTTTCGTCATCGCTAGCTTGAGAGAATTCTCTAGATCTCTCTCTTCAATGTCTCCAGATGATTCTAGGGTTATGTGAATAAACCTATATTTTTGATGAAAATTATTATTTAAGTATAAATCACCTCGCTGTGTCAACAACTGAAATAAAATAAATTTTCTTAATTTATTTTACTCAAAATTCCATGACGAAGTTTCCTCAACTGACCTGAACTGACAAATATTAAGTCGTGCATGGGGTAAAACTGCCCATCTGAACTCAACAGTGAACTGATATTTTTGATACGGGCATCCATTTTTAATTTATTTTACTTTTTCTCAAAAACCATTTGCACGTGCTATTTGATATTTTAATATATTTCAAACATTTATTCCCGAAACATCGGGTTTTGAAATTGCATGTTGTCTCAGCATCTGGTCTTGAAATAAATCGATATAATATTTAAAAATAATACATGAAAAAATCCTGCACATTACATTCTCCCCACCTTGGGGCTTTGCATCCTTGAAAAGCCAAAACAAAGGCAACTAAAAAAGATGAGGGTACTAAGCATGAATCTGAGCCTCCTACACCAAAGTTATCTCCTAGAGATTCTCGTGCTACCACAAAAAATGAACCAAATGACACAATATCCCATAAAGGATCATCTCCTTCTGATCCTTGATCTCCAATGGGTACTCAGTGAATATCTCTCCACCCTTGATGTCCGGCTCTCCCTAGTCGATAACGTGCAACGTGTCGTGCACATACCTCCTCAGCTACGACACGTGGGATATGTCGTGTACCCAGTCTAACTACGGAGATAGAGTTAAGTGGAATTTCACCTATCTAACTCAACTAAGTATATTAAAAGGGATGATGAATCTTAGAAATAACTTGTCGTCATGGCCAAATCTCCATAATCCACATCGAGGTAGGAACACATGGTCTCTTTCCTTGAACTCCAACGACCTTCACTGCTTATCATCATAAGTCTTCCGACAGCTCAGTGTAGTCTTCATCTTCTCCTGGATGATCTACACCCTCTCAGTTGTATCTCATACCAACTCTAGGCCCATGAGTGTTGACTCTCTTGGGTCAGTCCAATAAAGGGGTGACCAGTAGGGCCACCCGTACAAAGCCTCGAATGGTTCCAAACTGATGGTAGAATTGTAGATTTTTTTGTATGAAAACTCCAAAAATGGTATTTGATCCTCCCAACTATGGCCAAAATCTATCATGGAAGCTCATAGCATTTCCTCCAGAACCTGAATGGTATATTCTTTCTGGTTTCCGGTTTGTGGGTGAAATGTTATGCTCAAGCATAACTGTTTCCCAATATCCTACTGTAATCCCTTTCATTACAAATATGTAAAAATAGAATCATGATTAGAAACAATCATCAATGGAAATTCATGAAGTTGAAATATCTCCTGAACATAGAGGCATCCCAAGATCTCTACTGAACTCTGTTTCTAGATAGCTAGGAAGTAAGATGACTTGGTGAGTTGGCCAATGATAACCCAGATGACATCATGTCACCTAGACATATGTTATAAGGCCATCCTTAATTCCATATATATCCCATCACACTTCTATTCTAGCACCTCAAGGGATTGAACCAAACCCTCTGAAACATGGTGCTCTGCCTTCAATTTCTGACAAGTAAGGCATTGGGAAAAATGCTTTGCAACTCCCTTCTTCATCTGTGGCCACAAAACTGACATCAGAGGTCTTGGTAAATCTTTTCCACACCTGGTTGTACTACCATAGGGGATGTATGAAACTCCCTTAAAACCTCCTCCCACAATGTAATTGGTACCATCGTGCGTCCTCTGAAAATAATGACATGGTCCCCACCTTTAGAAAATCCAACATGAGCATACCCTATGGATATCTGAGCATGTAGAGTATCACAGTTGGTATCCCCATGTTGTGGCTCCATGACTCGTTGTAAGAGTGGAGGGGTGAAAACCATTGACTGGAGTTAAGTTGCTCTATCCTCATCCACAAAGGATAACTACAATGATACCAAATACTTTGATGCCTTTCTCAGTAACTGTGAACTAGATCTCTTGCTGAGAGAATCTGCTACCATGTTCCCCTTCCCAGAAATCACTAGTGGAATTCCAGACTATACCAAAACATATTTCTCAATGGTTTGAAAAAGCCATTGGGATAAAGAACCTATACCAACAGTTCTAGTAAACTGTTGGCATATGATATTATATGTTGGGTTTTCCCAATGGTTTAACAAAACTGTTGGGAAGGAAAAAAATTACCCACGATTTTATTAACCATTGGGAAAAAAGAAACAAAATTTAGGGCTCCCTCCCAACTTTTCATCCGTGAGTGAACCCTCCACAACCTCCGCCACATGACCCCATCCTCCCCTCCCTGACCTCGACCTCCTCCCGGCCTCTGCCTCCACCTCCCGACCCCCTCCCTCTCTTCCAATGACGTTCCCCCTTCACCTCTCGGCTCCCTCTCTAACGATGACGTTCTCCTCCCCTCTCAACTCCCGATGTTGTTCCCCCCTCCCATATCATCTCCCTCTCCTGTTGACATCCCCCTCCCATATTGGCTCACTAACCTCCGAAGACATCCCCCGACACCATCTCTAGTCACACGCGGGACCTCCCATGTCCAAACACCCCACACAACATCCCCCTTTATCAGATCCCTCTCCTTCCACTAGGGATCTTGATAGGTACTTCTAGGTCTGAATTAGTATTCTTTTTAAAAAAATGAGGCAACAAGGAATGAATTGATATGTTCATAGTTAGGATAACTATTCTTATTAATCGTTCATTTTCTAGAGTTTTGGTTAGTAAACAAATCATGGCATGGTGAATTATTTGGTAAATTGTGAATTTTTTCAAAATAGAGTCTTCTAGAAATGTAGGGTTAGATTCCCAGGTTTTATTCCATTAATTCTAACAAATAATTCAATAAAAAGTTCATTATTGTTTAAAAACCTCAAATATTCCTCTATAGACTCCTATTAGGCCTGATATTGTGTTGTATTTTTTTGTTAATCATGATATATATGTGACGAGGTTGTATCATCATTAAGATGTGCAAAGATGTGGGTTAATAGGAGGCGAGTGATGCTATATAAGATTTTATGTGTAATTGTGAGGAGTTTATTTCCCTTTAATTGATCGGTTAATAAAACATAAGTTAGTGTTGCATATGTTATGTAAATGCAATAGGTAAAGTAAAATTTTGGTTTTAGATTTCTGAGTTGGTTATTTGGATTGTATTATCTATCAAAAGTGGGTATATCTCTGTTGACTATGGCTGTATTTTCCAATTTTCCAATGTATTTATTAAACTGACCATGAAATATACAAATCCTACAATATGGAAGCACCACATAAATCATAGATAGACATTACAAACCACAAGAAACCCCTTAGAGACACCCCCTAACATCTACAGATAGTTAAGGGGCCATTAACTTAGGAACTGAAGTCGATTAGCACTCAATCCATGAGAAATTCCCATTGCTGGTAGAAAAGATACCAACACCTTTATTCTTAGTATTGTATAAGGAAATGGTTTACAACCTCATGACCAAGTAGACCATCTTGTTAATGGACTGGTGTCCAACCAGGTTCAAGACTAGGATCAACTACTAAACATTGACTATGGTCCCTGTGATGTTATTTCCATAGTGAAGAGGGTTATGTGCACAATCTTCAACTCATCTAAAGTTTCATAGGTGCATATTCATTAGATAGGTGTACTAGTATGGTGTTTCCAACAACGTGTTATATAAATAATATTATGAGAAATGAAGAGATTATTTAATGGAACTATTTCCCCCTTGCTGGAAGGAACATGATTTGACCCATGGGGTGTTTTGTTTCTTATATATTGGGTGGTGACACGTATAGTCATAGGATAAAAGTATTTTTTTTGTTTTGTTTTTATTTTATTTTCTTTATCTCATTTTCCACTTAGGTCTTTTACTGTTTCTACGAACGAAGGGTAGTTATGCTCTCTTGACTAGTTGACGTAGATCACTTGTATACTGTAATACCATGAGGTGTCAGTGTGAGGAATCTTTGGAAGCTAGAAGATCCTTGGGGTCTTCTATGAGATGAAATATTTTTTCTAAAACATTATGTGGGAACATTTATACTATATGGTGGAGTCATGAAAAAACTCCAAGGGTCTCCATGAGATATCATAAATAACTAAAAGTGTCTCCAAGTGTCTCTATATATCGTATCATCCTTACATGGGTTTTCCACTCTCCCAATCCTATAAAACGTATCCTAGTATATCCTATCAGTCACATATTATAGACTCATCTCTCGAGGATTATCCCAAGACTTGATGCACATATCATCATCCAACTGGACAAAGAGTATGATTGACTTCATGATTATACTAGTCACAAAAGAAGTCCTTGGTGAACCCATATACATTCTTATATCATCCCCATGAGAATCCTCTAAGGTCCCTCAGACCCATCCTAGTCGCTACTCATTGACCATAATCCTCATCCCCCACACTATAGTCTTCACTCAGCATTTCGACCATTCCTTAATTATATTCTATATAATCCAGTCCAGAACCTCATCAAAATTTTGTATTATAACCCATCCCCACTAACCAGGTTCCATCCTAATCTAAATCACACCAATCCTCTTAGCAATATAATGCCAATCTATCATACAATACCCAATACCCACACTAGAATCTCATCCTTCATCTCTTTATTTGAACTCTTGAATCATTGAATGGGGTAAAACCTTTCATAATACATTTTATAGACTCATAGGGACCATCCCACTCTAGATGTACAATTTCCACACCTATCACTACAGGGCCCAACACTCTTAGGAATATTTTACTAGATCTAAATCCTTATATAGTCCATACACATATCATCCCAATTTTAAGACATATATTAGACCACTCAAATCCCAATTGATATCTTATCCACTTGGAGACCTAATGAAAAGGTGATTTCATTTCCATAAAATCACTAAAGAACCTTCTGTAAACCTAGGTGGCATTGTGAACACCCTATCTATAGGTCTACTATGTTAATCTATTTCCTTTCATTTACCACCCTTAGAGTCCATGACTCCCATGGAACATAGTTATAATTATTCCCTTGGGAATCAATGATATATTAATCATGTTTGTGTTTAAGGGTCGATAGAGGATCTTAATACTTTCTTTATACATGAAAATATACTTAAGAAATTTGATGATTAAAGTCAGAAAACACACTGCTTACTTGATGAATTTGGGTGAGGTTTCTTAGCTGACTACCTCACACATTTACTCTTGTATGTATTCTTTGAAGGAAGTCCTTTAGAAGGGGATGGCATTTGATGTGTCAGAGGTGGCACTGGCAGAGGTATACATCCCTTTCATGGTGAGACCACATATCAGATTCATATGAATATGCATAAATTATAGAGAGATGTTCGAGGATTTCCTATATTATATAGTGATAATTTAGCCATCAATATTGACCTACATAGATCATTAATTTATATATAACTCATTGAATCTTATCTTGTAATATCAAATGATTTTTGGCTCTATAACTACAAACACCAATGCCTAGTATTGACCAAACATCAAAATCACTACTCATCCCCATAGTTAATACCGAGACTGCATGGAACCGTGCCCATCTATCCCAAGACAACATTGAATCATAACTCGTTTTGGTTCTGACCCACCAAGGGTCAATAAACATTCCTTACAAGGAGAGACTATGTAGTCGTTATCAAGGAAAATCTAAACATATGATCCATAATACCATTAATTAGAAGTAATGTTGTGGTTAAACTATTTAGAATACTTCCAATAAGTTATTTTGGGAAACACCATATAGGGTTCTTTTAAATTTAAACAGTTGATTCCTCAACGTTAGTGACATCAATCACATTAAAGTGCATAAATGTCAATTGAACCCTACATTTAATGAATTATTCATGTGGACAAGCCCCATGACAACAAGCTAAGAACTAAAACCGCAAATAATAATTTCAAATACATGAATCATTTTTAAATAAATATCTCAACTGTAAATATAAAAACCATGAATAATAAGACGTCATACATTATATCGAACAAAACCTAACTAACTTGAATCTCGGGCCAATTTGATTATATAAAATTAATAAGAAGATTAATTTTTAATTAATAGGAATTTACTATTTGATAGTATCATTTTGAAACAATGATATGTTTCCCACTTTCTTATAGGAACATGATTTAACCCATGGGGTGTTGTGGTTCTTATATGTTTGGATGTGACATGTATAGTAACTGGAGTCAGGTATGTTTTAGTTTAGTTTTTATTTTATTATCTTTATCTTATTGGCCACATAGATCTTTGACTTCTTTCTATGGACATAGGATAGTTATAATATGTGAAGGGGGATTGAAGGGGTTCAGATTGATTCAGTATGTCGACTTTGATCAGAGGTACGATTCTATTGTTACTACTTGTCTCGCACCTCCTGAATTTGGGGCTATTGGTGTTTTTGAATCCTTATTTTGTTTTCAGTAGGTATTTTCATCATTTTGTGTTGGTTCTGGTGGATTTGGTTCTCCGCTTCCAATATAGGTAAGGCATTAATGTCATTGGTTGATTTATCACTGGTTATGTAGCATCCTTCATGTGTTTTAAGGTTCTTAATATCATTTGTGTAGTGCGTTGATCCCTTCTCATTGGTTTTGAGTTCCAATTCAAGGGAGACTCCCCTGCATGTGTGTAGGTAAGTAATTATATGTATATGGGTTCCCCTGTTACATGTATAGTCACACATGCCAGTGAATGTTCACGTATGGGGCTAGGTGTGCCCATGTATATATATATAAATGCATACCCAGGTTAGTGGAGACTCGTATATGCCTATAAGCATATATGAAAGGATCCCATTGCACATTCTCATGGACATGCCGGTGTGTGCATATGGGATAGGTGTCCTTGCATGTGTCTGAAGGTGAATATACCCAATGAAGGAGCAGAATATTTTAGTTATAAAGCTCCAAGAGCCGAAGTGGACGACTTGGTTCCACCTTGAGGAAGAGTCCCTCTCCTAGCCTCTTTAATTAAAGAAGGCTTTAAATTAAATTCATCTTCTTTCTTAATTTTGCTAAATTATAATGAATTTCATATATTGAATATTTTTTCTTTAATATAATTGTTTCATTTGATAAATAAATTCATGTTTTTATAATAAAACCCCTCCAACAGAGGTGCACTGTCTGTGAAAACTCACAGTGATAGTTATGTTGATCTAGTTGCTTAACTTATTGCATTTGATTTGTGCTGAAAGAGTTTTAGAATAAATGATAAATATAATTAAATGAATTGTGTGATAAAGAAATTCCATGATTTTAAAATAAAATCCCACCAAAAGAAGTTTTCTGTCTTCTAAACCAAAGAATAGTGATGGTTTTTTGTATCATGTTCAGATTTGGTTTGAGTTTTCTATATGCTCTTGTTGGTTTTTGTTTTGTGGCTAGTTAGTTTTTGTTTTCTTTGAATAATATAAATTGGCTTGTCATACCCATTTTTCTCAAATGAAATTTCTTGAGTAGGCATATTCCTTGACCATGACACTTTCCTTTTCACCCTTTGAATATTATAAATGGAATTTCCATATTTAGGCTAAGTGAATGAATTTGTAAATTTTTCTGTGTAGGGTGTGTGATTCTTTTTCATTGTTTAGTTTTCCTTTATACGTTGCGTCATTATGCCAATCTCTACAACCTTCTGGTGAAACCTTGATATAACATATTAAATTGTTGATTTGTTATATCATGTCCACTGTGACCTTAACTTATGTAGAAACCCATTTGGGGTGTTTTCCTAGACTCTTGGCCACCCCTTTGGGTGTTTACCTGAGCCCTTATATCTAAAAACATAGATGGTGTCATTGTTTAATATCTTTCAGGATAATGGTTTTCCCCACCATAATATTCATCTTACGACCAACAATTCATATGATTTAGTTCCTCCTTTTAATATTCATATTAAAACATTTCTCCCATGTTCTGATGAGAAGAATTATATGGGGACACTCACTAAAGGAATTCTGCTCACTTTGGTGGACCTATGTATAGATAAGTATAGAAAGATGTTGGAGAGATCCCTATGTCATTTCCTAGAGAATTTTTGGAAAGATGTGACCAAATATCTTGGATTCTTATTTAGTATATTTATTTCAATTAAAAAACATGTTCTTTCACCTATACACTTTGAGAAGAAAGAAAATAATATAGAAGCCTGGTGTGATTCACACTATTCAAAGTTGGGCATGAAAACAGCTAGCATATATATATATATATATATTGCATGAGTCCATTATGATAAGGGGAGATACATACAAAACATTTCCACATCTATTTCTCCAATAAAGAATAGGGGAAGTACATACCTGGGATATATTGATATATTTGATTCAAAGAGGAAAAACGGTAAGAAAAAGAGGTTGAACATAGGAATAGTTTTTTCAGTTAAAAGATCCAGGTAAACTTTGAAGAAATAAGCTTACCATTGTTGAATTTCAATTGAATATAATGACCTAACCCTCACACATGAGGTTTTGGTCTCATTTTGTTAATGGAAGGGGGAAACAAGCATTGAATATCAATGATCATCTATTCAGAATCAAAGGTGCATGGTTTGTCAGTGACCGTTGCTAATTTAAAGAAGATCGTCATGTATATAAAATACATCTTTTATCCATTGAATATCATGCCAAATGTGGTTTCCAACCAACTGAATCTGATTCTGATTCTAATTGGCATTCAATAGTATTATACATTTTGACAATCACAAAAATGGAAGGAAAATTAACAAATAAGTAAATTTAAATTAAACAAAAGAAAGTAGAAAAATATCACTAACTATTGAAAAATTTCATCTCCCTTGAGATGTAAAATAAATGTTTATAAAAATTTTCTCCCCTTACATTCTATAACAGTATCCCCCAGCTAATTATTCTTCTAAACTTAATAATTCCCCCTAGGATATGCTTTCTTCTTCTTTTTGAATCAATTAGGAACACAAATTTAACACCGAGAGAATTTATGAGAAATATTCTTTTTAATTTCTTTGATATCTTGTGTTGTATGATAATCTATGATTATATTGCGCTATACACAACACCGTATTAGCTTTTAGTATACGCAACACTTTCTTTGGCTTGTGTTACGCGCATGAGTGACCATTCTCAATAGCGTGTGTTGTACGCAATACCGAGTTTCACTAAAAAACGATATATTGTTATAATATTATTATGAACTAGAGGTTATGAACTGTATTAACCAAATTTTAAATTTTATAACAATATAATTCTTCTTACACATATTCTTGAACATGGTATGAGAATAAAATAAATTTTTCGGGTAAAATAAATATTTTTCAAAATATGCAGTTTTTTCGCCTTTTGATGGCACACCAATTTTAAATCTAATTTTTGACAAGTTTATAAGTTCAATTTTATAAAATAAACCTATTATTTTGAATTAGTATATAAAAAATTACATTGGATAATGTTTTGATATTTTTCCGAAAATGTTTTTTTTGATGAATAGTAAAAACACGCTAAATTTTACTTAAAAATAACTTTTTTCATCAAGATAATTTATATAGATAAATTATAATAGTAAATTGTTTTAAATTATAAATATAATATATTTTTACCATTTAATATAATTTATCTCATTAGCATTAATTTTATATTTAATTTGTCTGTAAAATCAATTCAATCTTTTGCAATGTTTTAAACAAAAACTTGTTTTTTCGAGAACAAGATTAATTTTAAATTAATTACTGAAACTTATATATTTTGAATTTTAAAAAATGGATTCCATATTTGGAATCATTATGTCCAAATTATGTTAATATGATACTTTTTATTTTTGGGCATTATTAATAGTAACTATGGTAAATTTTATTTACCATAGTTAAAGGTAAATTAAGTAATTAAGGGTCACAATAATATTATAACATTACCCCAAAACTTGACTTAATATAATTGGATAATTATAATTTGTCCTAAAATATACTTGGGTATTAATGATATCTATTAGAACCCACCCTTATGTGATTAAGACCTTAAATTTATTTTATTTATGTGAAAGTGAAATATGTCTCACTCAAACTTTAATAATAACTTTATTTTTAATATAAGGTTATACAGAATATAAATTCGGTTATAAATACTCATTTGAAATCTAAAATGTTTTTCTTTATCATGGTAATTTATTTGTAATTTTTAAGAAATATATAATTACCTTAAGAGCTTATACATTAATGATGCAAAAATTATTTATTTAGTAAAAAATCAATAATATAGTTTTTATTAAACTAATAATACCCATAAAAGGCCTGAAAACCTGACCAAAACTTATTTATTGTGTACATATAAACCATAAGCATCCAAAGGTCTAATTGTGGACCATTTTAAGCCTTATAATAGCAATTATGACACTTATATTATTTTATTTTATTTGATGTCAAAGTTTTCACCTTCATAATTTAATAAACATAACATTTTAAAAGTTTGGTGTTTTAAGAGATAATTTCGACTAAAAATATTTTTATGAAAACTATTATATTTATATTCATCATAGAATTTATTTTTAAATTTTAATCAACAAATAAGTATATTAAATAATTATAAAAAAAATGTTTCAGTAATTATTTTATTAAGAGAAATATCAAATAAATGGTTTTAAAAATATTAAAATAAATATTATATGAAATAATTAATATTCTCCACGAACTTTCTAGATGAATTTTAAATGTTAGGAACCTATTAAATATTTTGGTTCGAATATATTCTCTGTGTGTATTTTATTTAAATTCAAATAAATGAATATTGTTGAAATTTACACTATTGGTATTTTATAAAAATAACATATTATTAAATTATTTAAAAATCACAAAAATATTTAAAAATTAAAAATTGAAACATTTATGGTCTAAAATGTTATAAAGTATTCAATTATGGAAAATTTACAACATATAAGTATGTATTTATAAGAATGTAAAATTTAGAATATTAT
This sequence comes from Viscum album, assembly GCA_963277665.1. Taxonomy (NCBI): domain Eukaryota; kingdom Viridiplantae; phylum Streptophyta; class Magnoliopsida; order Santalales; family Viscaceae; genus Viscum; species Viscum album. The sequence goes on along the minus strand of OY728152.1, from coordinate 1,108,259,848 downwards.
TAAAAAAATTAAAATTAAATAGATTAAATTAGGATAAATCAAATTGATAAGGTTTAAAATAAATGTAAAACATGTCTAAGTTTGACTTTTTTTATGATATTAATACCATATATTACCTCATATCTGAATTTGAGTCAGTTTGGAGTTTTTTATGTGGGGTTTGAATTTATTATAAATTAATATATTTGAGGTTTCCAAAAGTACCCCTCTCCTCCATTATAAAAGGGAACCTCCTCCCTATCCTCTTCACAACATTTTGTGCCTTCATGTTCGGCCAAAACCTGTCCACTTCTCTTTTCCACTTCTATAGAAACCTACTAGAGGTCCTGGGCTTCTTCAAAGACCAATTTTAGTGGCCTAAGAGGAGGTTAAGAAGAGGCGCGTCGAGGAAGAGGTAATATCCTTTAGCGATTCTTTCAAATTTATTTCTTCTTCTAATTTATATTCTTTATTTGTTTCATTATAAAGTAATAAAATCAGTATAAATCATATACTTATATGTTATTATAAATATTAAACAACCCAATTTCACCTTCTATCCATCCTACGGAAAACAAAATAACCGTGCGTGCGTACGTACTGCTTACCGTCTCCACGCCGTGGTGTAATATGTTTTTCCAACACCAACTTACTTAGATTAGTATAATGGTGGAAATAATAACTATATGTGATTATTATAACTTGATACTAATTCTGAGATATTATATCATCTACTACAATTCCATTCAATAATAATGGAAACGATATCATCACTTGTGCGTACGTACGGATTACCGTCTCCACGACGCGATGAGATTCATTCTCCATGTTAACCATTCAAGAATAATTATAATGCATATATAATAAATAATAATAAAATATATGACATAATAATTCTACTGTATTTCTGTATATGTACATTTATGTCATCTACTTACTTCCATTCAAGTCAATAAGGAAAGGAAAATAGTGTTAATGCTTACGTACGGCCTACCGTCTCCATGAATGGTGTATTTCATTTCATTTATCTATCTATTATACATATATATATAATGAATATATATGATATATAAATCATGTTTTAAATTTTGGAAGTAAATCATTATATAAGTAATAATAATATCAATAACAATAAGTTAAAAACGTATTATAAATGATACGATGATTACTCAAAACGTTGCTTTAACCTGAAATTGACAAATGAACGGGTAATATAAAGACCTAAGTGAATCATATATGATTTCATAAATATTATTATGGTTCTATTAAAAGTTTATAATTTTTTTAAAGCCAATATACCGGAGTTTCAGACACGTATGGAAATAATTGGACCTATGGTAAGGGATAATTATTCCAATCTCGTTCTTATCCAGGATTGTTTATTCGTAAGTATTTACTTTGGTTATGTTTATAATCCATATCCATGTTTTCATAAAATGTTTAATATTCTCCCATGTATGTTTAAAGTCATTTTTACCCTTTTTTGAATTTTACCACATGGTATGGAAGGATCCTTCTTTTGTTTACCATATGAGGTACTTTTTCACTTTTCTAGAAAATGTACGAGAAGAATGTTTTTTTAACTTATAAGGCATGAATGGATATTTACAATTTCATAACACTTTATTTCCATAAAGCTTACTATGCAAGATTTCATGATTCAATACAATCCTTTTCTTTTAAAATTATATGTCATTTTGAGAAAAGAAAATGATTTTTAAGAAGAAAGGATGCATTCTTCGAGAATTCATTTCAAGTGTTTTATCAAAACTATTTTCCATATAAGATGAAATTATTTAGTATGTTTTCGTTTCAAGTATAATTTATCTATTATTTACATTGTTTGATTTTTATTATGAGAAATGATATCCATTTTTTATATGGATTATGTCATGACGGGATGATGTTTATAGAACCCATTTTATTCTTTGGGTTATGATGAATGATTTATGATTGTTTTGTGGAACACGTAAGAATGATTTCAATATGAGATGTGTGGGACCTATATCTCCCTATAATGAATTGGGTAATGATTTATATCTCATGAGATATACATGGCTGGAACGACAAGTAAAATCAGTTCAGTAATACAGGACTGGAAGGGCAAGTAAACCTGGTTTAGTAATGGACTTTGTCCAGTATGACTGTCTTGACAGAAATGCCTCGGCTACTATGGAAATCATATCATGTGCTTAATGGTTTGAAATAATTACATGTTTTATTCCCATTCCATTTTATCATGATTAATGTTCCTTTATGATTTATGCCTTATGTACTGCCAAGATTTATGTCATTGCTCAAGATTTTTATGTTTTATGTTTATTTTTTTACGTTCAAATGTTTATGGATTGTTTCTAAGTTCTCTAGGTTTACCCTTACTGAGCATTTTAGATCACCATTTTTATATTTTCTTTAACCCAGGATATAAAGAAAGGTTTTTTGTAATAAAACAAATGGGGAAGATCTTTATGGGAGATGTTTAAGATCTTTCACCATCAGTAGATGATTATGTTCCGAGTTTCCAAAGACACTAAACAAATACAGTATTTGGGAGTCTGTTTTTTCCATGTATTAATTATTCCTCAAAAGTAATTTAATGTCTATGTACATCATGTTTTGGTCTCTACAGTTGGTATTAGAGAGAAGGTTTAGTCAACATTTTGAAACTCGGATGCGAAAGATTTACTGAGATCCCTAGAGATATTTCTAAGGTATGTATCTAAGGTTAAGTAAAAGTATAGGTTACTGTCCTAGAATTATTATAACGATCATGAATAACATAGGATTAAACCTATGATGTTAGATATTGAAAGTACTCTCCCTGATTATGTTTTTGTTCCTAGTGTGATTTTTTCCTCTCAAACTATTCTTTTTGGGTTTTAAAAAAATGGCTGGAAACTGGAAGATTCATGTTAATAGAGAATATGATGGACAATGGAATGATATTATTCATGATAAATCAAATGAAATGGGATTTGGAAGGTGAAAAATTGTTATTATGCATAATCAGAAATCTCATAACATGATCAATAATCTAAACTTTGGTAAGTTTCCTAAGTCGTATAATAAGAGAAAGATGGAGTTTCATGATGATCATAGAGGAAATAAAGTTCAATTTCCCTCATGTAAATCATGTGGGAATAGGCATCAAGGAGAATGTTTCAAAGGAACTGGAAGATTATTTGGGTGTGGAAAAGAAGGAAACAAAGACAGTAATTGCAAAGGAAAAGGTTCGGTTAACACCATGGACAAGGATAATGGTATTTCTAAGACATCAATAACGGTTAAATGTTTTAAATGTGGAATGTATGGGCATTATGAAAACCAATTACCTAAGGGAAAATATCATGAAGAGAATCAACATGGTCGTATGGGTAGTATTTAATTGGATGATGATGAAGAGAATAAAAATGATATATGAGATGAAATAATTGTTGAGGAATAAAATGATGAAGCTCAATCAATTGTTTAAGAAGGTAGTGGAATGAGTTCATGTTTATAAAGAATAACGTATGGTACTATGGAATAAAGAAAAATATAAGGATTGTTACACTATTGTTTTTTGTTGAGTATTTGAAAGTATATGTTGAATGGTACCGGTAACCATGAAAAGTGATTGAAATATTTTTGGAAAATAGATGATATGTGCATAATGAAGGGATAAAGGGATAATGAGATGTTTTATAGTATTAATGAGCTCTTTATTAATAAAAGGACAAAGTGATATCATTGTTTGAGTATATAGAATTTTTGGAATATTTGGTGTATGGAAAGGGTTAATTTTGATGGAATTCATGTTGTCACTAAGGTTCTATAGTAATTTATGTTATTATCATATTTCAAGAGGATGCATGATGAAGTACTTCAAATGTTTGGAATGTGACCAACACGATATATCTTATGATATATGGGGGATAAATAATGGTATTGAAATGCTTTTTATATGACCTTTCGAGAAATAATTTTCTTTATACTATGAGATTGGACATAAGTATTTTGGATAAGCCTAATGATTGAAATGGATTCAGTTAGACATCAGATAATATTGTTTAATGCTAGAAATTTTTTATATTTTCTGAAATTTTATAATAGTATAGTTTTAGAAAAAGGACAACCTGTAGGGTAGGCGACAACTCATCATGTCAGACAATGTTGTGGGAATCAAACCCACAATAGAAGTGCGACATGCCTTTATCACCTACCACTAGCCTAAAGGAAGTCCCTGGTTAGTAGAAATTAGTTTCATTTTATTAAGTGGTATGATAGATGAAGTATAAGTCCATTTTTGGAACCATATATGATTAATCTCACCATATATGGACTTATGTATATTTAATAACTTTTTCTAACATTATGTTTGAGATATATGTAATGACCTATAATTCTATCGTATGATCAGCTAACACTTTACAAATGAAAAATTAAACTTCATTTCTTTAAGAGATGAAGTGGAAATTTTTCAAGGCACGGTTAACGTTGATATTTTACCAAAATCATGTAAGTATTTCTTTTTAATTCAAAAATTCTTCAAAATTAGGGAAATGATCTTGAAAACCAAAAATGTGGTCCTAGTTCCCTCAAATCTGATGAATCAGATGGTACCTTAGATCATCACAAATTTATAACTTTTTGATTATTGGCTTTTTCATAGCCATTTCCTCTACCACTCTTCATCAGAAGTTGATGGTTAGATTTCTCTTCGATATCCATGTTTTCACATATGTTATCTTATGTGGAAACCCAATGATGAGTAAATCTGGGTAACAGTTACATTTCATACATTAATATTTAAAATATGTTATAGTAATCCTTTTTACAATGTGGGTTTCCATGAAACATTAATGTAGAAAACCATTTATAAACCTGATGAATTTCGAGGGTGAAATTCATTTTAAGGGGGGTAAAATGTAACACTCTGAGATTTTATGAGAAATATTCTTTTTAATTTATTTAAGGTCTTGTGTTGTATGATACAAAAAGATTAGCATGCTCTATATGAAACACCGTATTATCTTTTAGTATACGCAACACTATTCTTGGCTTGTGTTGCACGCAAGAGTGACCATCGTCAACAGCGTGTGTTGTACGCAATACCGAGTTTCACGAAACAACGAAATATTGTTATAATATTATTATGAACTAGCTATTATGAATAGTATTAACCACATTTTGAATTTTATAATATTATCATTCATCGTACACATATTCTAGAACATGGTTTGAGAACAAAATAAATTTATCGGGTAAAATAAGTATTTTAAAAAAAATACAGTTTTGCCGCCTTTTGATGGCGCACCCATTTTAAATCTAATTTTTGACAATTTTATAAGTTTAATTTTAGGAAATAAAATTCTTCTTTTGAATCAGGATATAAAAATTTACATTGGATAATGTTTTTATATTTTTCTGACAACGTTTTTATTGTGATGAATAGTATAAACACGATAAATTTTACTTAATTTTTTTTTTCATAGAGATAATTTATATGATTAAATTATAATAGTAAATTGTTTTAAAATATAAATATAGTATATTTTTACTAATTAATATAATGTATTTCATTGGAAATAATTTTTTCATTGAATTCGTAGGTAAAATCAATTCAATCTTTTGCAATGTTTTAAATAAAAACCCATTTTTCGACAATGAGATTAATTTTAAATTAATTACTACAACTTATGTGTTTTGAATTTGGGAAAATGGATTCCATATTTTGAATTAGTAGGTCCAAATTATGTTAATAGGATTTTTTTTATTTTTGGGCATTATGAATAGTAACTACGGTAAATTTTATTACCACAGTTAAAGGTAAATTAGGTAATTAAGGGTAAAAATAATATTATTAAATTACCCTAACACTAGTATTAATATAATTGGATTATTATATTTCGTCATAAAAAATACTTGGGTCTAAATGATATCTATTAGAACCCAATTGAATGTGATTAATAACTTTAATTTATTTTATTTAAATGAAAGTGAAATATATCTCATTCAAACTTTAATAATTAATTTTTTTTAATATAAGGTTATACAGAATATAAATTCGGTTATAAATACTCATTTTAAAGCTAATTTTTTTTCTTTATCATGGTAATTTATTTTTAATTTTTATGAGATATATAATTACCTTAATATCTTATACATTAATGAGGTAGAAATTATTTATTTGGTGAAATATCAATAATATTGTTTTTATTAAACAAATAAAAGCCATAAAAGGCCCAAACCCTAACCAAAACTTATTGGTAGTGTTCATATAAACCATAATCATCCAAAGGTTTAATTGTGGACCATTTAAGTCCTTATAAAAGTAATTATAGAACCTATATTATTTTATTTTAAATGATGTCAAAGTTGTCACCTTAATAATTTAATAAACATAACATGTTAAAAGTTGGGTGTTTTAGTAGATAAATTATAATAAAAGTATTATTATGAAATTGATTAGATTTATATTCATCATATTATTTTATTTTTAATTTTTATGCAACAAATAAGTATATCAAATAATTATAAAAAGAATGTTTTGGTAATTATTTTATTAAGAGAAATATCAAATAAATGGTTTTAAAAATATTAAAATAAATATTATATGAACTAATTTATATTCTATAAGAATTTTCTTGATGAATATGACATGTTAGTAACCTATTAAATATTTTGGTTCGAATATATTATATGTGTGTATTTTATTTAAATTCAAATAAATGAATAGTGTCAAAATGTACACTGTTGGTATTTTATAAAAATAACATATTATTAAATTATTTAAAAATCAAAAAAATATTTAAAAATTAAAAATTGATAATTATATGGTCTAAAATGTTATAAATTATCCAATTATGGGGAATTTAAAACATATAAGTATGTATTTATAAGAATTTAAAATTTTGAATATTATTACCACAAAAAAATTAAATAGATTAAATAAGGATAAATCAAATTGATAAAGTTTAAAATAAACATAAAACATGTCTAAATTTGATTGTTTTATGATATTACAACCCTATATTACCTAATATCTAAATCTTAGTCACTTTGTAAGTTTTTATTTGGGTTTGAGTTTATTATAAACTAATATTTTTGAGGTTTCCAAAAGTGCCCCTATCCTCCCTTACTAAAGGGCACCTCCTCCCTCTCCTCTTCACAAAATTTTGATCCTTCAATATCTGATAAACCCTATGCATATATCTTCTAATCTCCTCTATAATCCTACTATAGGTACTGGTCTTCCTCAAAGACCAACTTTAGTGCCCTTAGAGGAGGTTAAGGACTAGTGCTTCGAGGAAGAGGTAATATCCTTTACCAATTTTTTCAAATTTAGTTCTTCTTATACTACCTCTTATTTATTTGTTTAATTAAAACGTAATAAAATAATTATTTCTCATATACGGATATGTTATTATAAATATTAAATAACCCTATTTCACCTTCTATCCATCATACGAAAAATGAAATCACCGTGCGTGCGTACGTATGACTTACCATCTCCACGCCGTGGTGTAATCTGTTTTTCAAACAACACCTTACATGGATGGGTATAATGGTGGAAATAATAACTATATGTGATTATTAAAACATGATACTAATTCTGAGATATTGTATCATCCACTCCAATTCCATTCAATAATTATGGGAACGATGTCATTTCTCATGCGTACATACGGATTACCGTCTCCACGACGCGATGGGATTCATTCTCCATGTTAACCAATAAAGAATGACTATAATGTATATATAATGAATAATAATGAAATATATGACATGATAGTGCTGCTTTATTTTTTTATATATACATGTATGTAATCTTCTTACTTCCATTCAAGTCAATATAGAAAGGAAAACAATGCCCATGCGTACGTATGGCCTACCGTCTCAATGAAGGCTGTATTTCATTTAATTTATCTATCTATTATAATTATATATAATCAATATATATGGTATATAAATCTTTTTTTACATTCTGTAAGTATGTAAATCATGATATAAGTAATAATAATATCATGAACAACAAGTCTAAACACGTACGATAAATGATACTATTTTTACCCAAAACATTGATTTAACATGAAATTGACAAATGAACGGGTAATATAAAGGCATAAATGAATCATATATGATATCATAAATATTATTATGGTTCTATTGAAAGTTTATAATATGTTTAAAACCCCAATATAGGAGTTTCAGACATGTACGAAAGAAATTGGACTTATGGTAAGGGATAATGATTCCAATCTCATTCTTATCCGGGATTATTTATTCGTAAGTATTTACCAGGGTTATGTTTATCCTCTAGATCCATGTTTTCATAAATTTTTTACTATTCTTCCATGTATGTTTAAAGTCATTTTTACCATTTTTTGACTTTTACCACATGGTATGGAAGGAATAAATCTTTGGATTACCATACGAGGTACTTTTTGACTTTTCTGGAAAAAGTACGAGAAGAATTTTTTTTAACTTATGCGGTATGAATGGATATTTATGGTTTAACAATGCCTTATTTCCATGAAACTTCCTATTCAAGATTTTATGATTCAATAAAATCCTTTTATTTTAAAATTTTATGTCATTTTGAAAAAAGAAAATGATTTTGAAGAAGAAAGGATACTTTCCTCAAGAATTCATTTCTTGTATTTTATCAAAACTATTTTCCATCTAAGATGAAATTATTTAAATGTTTATGTTTCAAGTATAATGTCTCTATTATTTACATGGTTTGATTTTTCTTACGTTGAAATGATATACCTTTTTCGTATATGGAATTTTTCATGATTGAATGATGTTTATGGAACCCATTTTTTTCTTTGGGATATGATGATTGATTTATGATTGTTTTGTGGCACACCTATGAATGATTTCAATGTGAGATGGGTGGCACCTATATCTCTATAAAATTAATTGGGTAAAGATTTATATCTCATGAGATAGACTTGGCTGGAACAACAAGTAAAAGCAGTTCAGTAATACAGGGCTGGAAGGGCATGTAAAACCGGTTCAGTAATGGTCTTTTTCCACTAAGATGGTCTTGGAAGAAATGCCTCAGCTACTATGGAAATCCTATCATGTGATTAATGTTTTTCCACAATTAAATGTTTTATTCCCATGACATTTTATCATTATTAATGTTCCTTAATGATCTATGACTTATGTACTTCCATGATTTATGTCATTGCTCAAGATTTTGATGTTTTCTGTTCATGCTTTTACATTAAAATGTTTATGAATTGTTTTCTAGTTCTCCATGTTTATCCTTACTAATCATATGAGCTTACCCTTTTTATGTTTTCTTTTCTCCATGATATAATGTAAGGTTTTAAGTAATAAAACAAAAGGTGAAGATCTTTATGGGAGATGTTGAAGATCTTTTACCATGATTAGAAGATTATGTTTAGAGTTTCCAAAGACACTAAACTAATACGGTCTTTGCGCGTCTGTTTTTTTATGTATTATGTATTATGCAGTAGTAATGTAATTTCTATGTACGTCAAGTTTTTGTCTCTACAGTTAGTATCTGAGTAATGGTTTAGTCAACATTTGGAAACTTGGAGGTGAAAACTTTAGTGAGATCCCTAGAGATACTTCTAAGGTATTTCTGGAGATGTCCCTAAGGTTAAGTCTAAGTATAGGTTATAGTCCTAGAATTATTATAACAATCACGAATAACCTAGTATTAAACCTAATATGTTAGATTTTGAAAGTACCCCCCCTGATTATGTTGTTTTCCTAGTGTGATTTTTTCATCTCATACTATTATTTTTAGGTTTTAGAAAATGGCTAAAAATAGGAATATTCATGTTAACAGAGAATATGATGGACAATGGAATGATATTCTTTATGATCATAAAAATGAATCAGGATTTGGAAGGAGAAACATCATTATTATGCCTAATAATTAATCTCATAACATGATCAATAATCTAAACGTTGGTATGTTTCAAGACTTGTATAATAAGAGAAAGATGGAAATTCATGATGATCATAGAGGAAAGAAAGTTCAATTTCCCTCATGTAAATCATGTGGGAATAGGCATCAAGGAGAATGATTCAAAGGAACTGGAAGATGATTTGGGTGTTGAAAATAAGGAAACAATCCAGTAATTACAAAGGAAAAGGTTCTATTAACACCATGGACAAGGATAATGGTATTTCTAAGACATAATCAATAGTTAAATGTTTTAAATGTGGAATGTATGGGAATTATGCAAACCAATTCTCTAAGGGAAAATCAAATGAATAGAATCAGCATGGTCATATGGGTAGTATTTATGTGGATGATGATGAAGAGACTAAAAATGATATATGAGATGAAAGAAGTGTTGAGGAATAAAATGATGAAGCTCAGTCAATGGTCTAATAAGGTAATGGAATGATTGCATGTTTATCAATATTAATTTATGGTACTATGGAATAAAGAAAAATATAAGGATTGTTACACTAGTGTTTTTCCTTGAGTATTGGAAAGTATATGTTGAATGATACCAGTAAACATGAAAAGTTATCAAAATATATTTGGAAAATAGATGATATGTGCATAATGAAGGGATAAAGGGATAATGAGATGTTTGATAGTATTAATGATCTATTTATTTATAAAAGAAAAAAGTGATATTATGATTTGTGTATATAGAATTTTTGGTATATTTGGTGTATGGAAAGGGTTGATTTTGATGGAATTCATGTTTTCACTAAAGTTCTATAGTAATTTATGTTATTATCATATTTCAAGAGGATACATGATGAAGTCCTTCAAATATTTGGAATGTGACCAACAGTATATATCTTATGATATATGGGGGATAAATGATGGTATTGACATGCTTGTTATATTACCTTTCTAGGAATCATTTTCTTTATACTATGATATTAGACATATGTATTTTCTCCTAAATATTTGAATGGATTAAGTTAGACATCTCATAGTATTGTTTATGGATATAATTTTTTTTATTTCTAAAATTTTATAATAGTATAGTTTTAGAAAAAGGACAACCTGTAGGGCAGGTGACAACCCATCGCGTTGGACAAGGTTGCGGGAATAAGGCCCTCAACCGAAGTGCGACAGGCCTTTATCGCCTACCACTGAACTAAAGGAAGTACCTGGTTAGTACAATTAGTTTCATTTTATTAATTGGTATTATAAATGAAGTATAAGTCCATTTTTGGAACCATATAGGAATAATCTCACCATAAGCGACATATGTATATTTAATAACTTTTTCTAAGCTTATGTTTGAGATAGATGGAATGACCTATCATTCAATTGAACGATCTGATAACACTTTAAGAAATACAAATTCAACTTCATTTCATTAAGAGATGAAGTGGAATTTTTTCAAGGCACGATTAACGTTGAGATTGTACCAAAATAATGTATGTATTTCTTTTAATTCAAAAATTATTCAACATTAGGGAAATGATCTTGAAAACCAAAAATGTTGTCCTAGTGCCCTCATATCTTATGATTCAGATGTTACCTTATATCATCAAAAAATTATGGATTCGTGATTGTTGGATTTTTCATAGCAATGTCCTCTACCACTCTTAATCAGAAGTTAATGGTTGGATTTCTCTTCCATATGCATGTTTTCACCTGTGTTCTCCTATATGGGAACCCAGTGATGAGTTAATATGGGTAACCGTTACATTTATTACATTACCTTTTAAAATTATGTTTTAGTAATCCTTTTTATGATGTCGGTTTCCATGAAATAAACACTAATGTAGAAACCCATTTATAACCCCAATGAATTTCGATGGCGAAATTCATTGTAAGGGGGGGGTAGAATGAAACACCCCGAGATTTTGTGAGAAGTATTATTTTTAATTTATTTGATGTCTTGTGTTGTACGTTACACCAATATTATCATGCACTATATGCTACATCTTATTAGCTTGTAATATACACAACACTATTCTTGGCTTGTGTTGCATGCAAGAGTGACCATCCTCAATAGCGTCTGTTGTATGCAATATCAAGTTTCACTAAACAACAATATATTGTCATAATATTATTATGAACTAGACATTATGAATAATATTAATAAAACATTCAATTTTATATCATTATCATTCATCTTATACATATTCTAGAACATGGTATGAGAACAAAATAAATTTTTCGGGTAAACTAAATATTTTTTAAAAAATTCATTTTTGCCGCCTTTTGATAGTGCGCCAATTTTTAATATATTTTTTGACAATTTTATAAGTTCAATTTTACAAAATAAACATTTTTTTTGAATCAGGATATAAAAATTTACATTGTATAAAGTTTTGATATTTTTATGACAATATTTTTAGTTTGATGAATAGTATAAACACGCTAAATTTTACTTAAAAACAACTTTTTTCATTGATATAATTTATATGGTTAAATTATAATAGTAATTTGTTTAAAAGTATAAATAGAATATATTTTTATCATTTAGTATAATTTATGTCATTAGCATTAATTTTACATTGAATTCGTAGGTAAAATCAATTCAATCTTTTGTAATGTTTTAAACAAAAACCCCATTTTTCAACAACATGATTAATTTTAAATTAATTACTGCAACTTCTTTTTTTTAAATAAGGAAAAATGGATTCCATATTTTCTATAAGTAGGTCCAAATTATGTTAATATGCTACTTATTATTTTTGGGCATTATGAATAGTAAGTACGGTAAATTTTATTTACCATAGTTAAAGGTAAATTAGGTAATTAAGGGTAAAAATAATATTATAAAATTACCCTAACACTTGTCTTAATATAATTGGATTATTATATTTCGTTCTAAAATATACATGGGTATAAATTTTATCTATTAGAACCCAATTTTATGTGATTAAGACCTTTAATTTATTTTATCTAAATGAAAGTGAAATATGTCTCACTAAAACTTTAATAATTAAATTATTTTTAATATAAGGTTATACAGAATAGAAATTCGGTTATAAATAATAATTTGAAAGATAATTTTTTTTATTTATCATGGGAATTTATTTGTAATTTTTATGAAATATATAATTACCATAATAGCATATCCATTAATGATGAAGAAATTATTTATTTAGTAAAAAATCAATAATATAGTTTTTATTAAACTAATAATACCCATAATAGGCCCAAAACCCTTATTAGAACTTATTGGTTGTGTACATATAAACCGTAAGCATCCAAAAGTCGAATTGTGGACCATTTGGAGCCTTAAAAAAGAAATTATAAAACTTATATTATTTTATTTTAAATGATGTCAAAGTTGTCACCTTTATAATTTAATAAACATAAAATTTTAAAAGTGGGTGTTTTAGAATATAAATTCGACTAAAAGTATTCTTATGAAATATATTAGATTTATATTGATAATAGTATTTTATTTTTTATTTTTATGAAGAAATAACAATATAAAATAATTATACAAATTTTTTTAGTAATTATTTTATTAAGATAAATATTAAATAAATGGTTTTAGAAATATTAAAATAAATTTTATATGAACTAATTAATATTCTCTATGAATTTTCTAGATGAATATGACATGTTATAAACCTATTAAATATTTTTTTTCAAATATATTCTCTGTGTTTATTTTGTTTAAATTCAAATAAATGAATAGTGTCAAAATTTACACAATTGATATTTTATAAAAATAACATATTATTAAATTATTTAAAAATAAAATAAATATTTAAAAATTACAAATTAAAAATTTTATGGTCTAAAAGGCTATAAAGTATCCAATTATGTGAAATTGAAAACATATAAGTATGTATTTATAACAATTTAAAATTTAGAAAATTAATATCACAAATAAAATTAAAGAGATTAAATAAGGATAAATCAAATTGATAAGGTTTAAAATAAAATTAAAACATGACTAGATTTGATTGTTTTATGATATTACAGCCCTATATTACCTCATATCCTAATTTGAGTCAATTTGGTTGTTTTTATGTGGGGTTTGAATTTATTATAAATTAATATTTTTGAGGTTTCAAAAAGTACCCTTCTCCTCCCTTATAAACGGGCACCACCTCCCTCTCATCTTCACAACATTTTGAGCCTTCAAGATCGGCCAAACCCTATCCATTAATCTTATACACTTCCCTATAAATCTACTAGAGGTACTTGTCTTCTTCAAAGACCAACATTAGTGCTTTAAGAGGAGGTTAAGAAGAGGCGCATCGAGGAAGAGGTAATATCCTTTACCGATTCTTTCAAATTTATTTCTTCTTCTACTTACTCTTCTTAATTTGTTTCATTATAAAGTAATAAAATCAGTATCACTAATATAATTAAATGTTATTATAAATATGAAACAACCCTATTTCACCTTCTATCCATCCAACGAAAAACTAAATCATTGCACGTGCGTACGTACGGCTTACAGTCTCCACGCTGTGGTGTAATCTGTTTTTCCAACACCGCCTTACTTGGTTGGTTATAATGGTGGAAATAAAAACTATATGTGATTATTATAACTTTATAATAATAATTAGATATTATATCATCCACTCCAATTCCATTCAATAATTATGGTAACAATATCATCTCTCGTGCATACCTACGGACTACCGTCTCCAGGACGCGATGAGATTTATTCTCCATGTTAACCAATCAAGAATGATTATAAGGTATATATATTGAATAATAATGAAATGTATGACATAATAATGCTACTGTATTTATGTATATATACATGTATTTCATCTACTTACTTCCATTCCAGTCAATAAGGAAAGGAAAACATTGTTCATGTGTACGTACGACCTACCGTCTCATGAACAGTGTATTTCATTTCATTTATCTATATATCATACATATATATACTGAATATATATGATATAAAAATCATGTTTTAAATTCTGGAAGTAATTAAATCATGATATAAGTAATAATAATATCAAGAACAACAATTCCAAACACGTACGATAAATGATACGATTATTACACAAAATGTTGCTTTAACATGAAGTTGACAAATGAATGGGTAATATAAATACATAAGTGAATCATATATGATATCATATATATTATTATGGTTCTATTACAAGTTTATTATATGTTTAAATCCACTATATAGGAGTTTCAGACACGTACAGAAGAAATTGGAACTATGGTAAGGGATAATTATTCCAATCTCGTTCTTATCCGGGATTGTTTATTCATTAGAATTTACTAGGGTTATGATTATCATCCCTATCCATGTTTTAATCAAATTTTTACTATTATTCCATGTATTTTTAAATTCATTTTTACCATTTTTTGTCTTTTACCACATGGTATGGAAGGAATCATTCTTTTGTTTACCATACGAGGTACTTTTTGACTTTTCCGGCAAAAGTACGAGACGAATGTTTTTTTAACTTATAAGGAATGAATGGATATTTATGCTTTTATAACTCCTTATTTCCATGAAGCTTCCAATGAAAGATTTCATGATTCAATAAAATCCTTTTCTTTTAAAATTGTATGTCATTTTGAGAAGAGAATATGATTTTGAAGAATAAAGAATAATTTCTTCAAGAATTCATTTAAAGTGTTTTATCAAAACTATTTTCCATCTAAGATGACATTATTTAGTATGTTTAGGTTTCAAGTATAATATATCTATTATTTATATGGTTTGATTTATATTTTAATGAAACAATATCCATTTGTTTTATATGGATTATGTCATGATGGGATGATGGTTATGAAACCCATTTTATTCGTTGGGTTATGATGAATGATTTTTGATTGTTTTGTGGTACACGTAAGAATGATTTCAATATGAGATGGGCGGGACCTATATCTCCCTCCAATTAATTGGGTAAAGATTTATATATCTTGAGATAGACATGGCTGGAACACCATGTAAAAGTGGTTTAGTAATACAGGGCTGGAAGGGCATGTAAACCCAGTTCAGTAATGGACTTTGTCCACTATAATGGTCTTGGAAGAAATGCCTCAGCTACTGTGGAAATAATATCATGTTCTTAATGGTTTTCCACAATTACATGTTTTATTCCCATTCCATTTTATCATGATTAATGTTCCTTTATGATCTATTCCTTATGTACTACCAAGATTTATGTCATTGCTCAAGATTTTGATGTTTTATGTTCGTGTTTTTACATTCAAATGTTTATGGATTGATTTTAAGTTCTCAATGTTTACCATTACTGAGCATTTGAGCTCACCCTTTTTATGTTTTCTTTTCCACAGGATATAAAGAAAGGTTTTAGGTAAGAAAAAAATGGGAAGATATTTATGGGAGATGTTGAAGATTTTTAACCATGAGTAGAAGATTATGTTCCGAGTTTTCAAATACAATAATCTTATAAGGTCTTTGGGCGTCTATTTTTGTCATGTATTAAGTGTTCCACAAAAGTAATGTAATTTCTATGTACGTCAAGTTTGGGTCTTTATAGTTGGTATCAGAGCGAAGGTTTAGTCAACCTTTGGAAACTAGGACGTGAAAAATTCAGTGAGATCTCTAGAGATATTTCTAAGGTACGTCAAGGGATGTCAATAAGGTTAAGTATAAGTATATGTTACAGTACTAGAATTATTATAAATATCATGAATAACCTAGGATTAAACCTAATATATTAGAGATTGAAAGTACTCCCCCTGATTATGTTGTTTTCCTAGTGTGATTTTTACCTCTAACACTATTCTTTTTAGGTTTTAGAAAATGGCTGGAAAAAGGAAGATTCATGTTAATGGAGAATATGATGGACAATGGAATGATATTCTTAAAGATCAAGAAAATGAAACGGTATTTGGAAGGCAAAACATCGTTATTATTCCTAATCAAAAATCTCCTAACATGATCAATAATCTAAACATTGGTAAGTTTCCTGACACATCTAATAAGAGAAAGATGGAGTTTCATGATGATCATAGAGGAAAGAAATTTCAATTTCCCTCATGTAAATCATGTGAGAAGAGGAATCAAGGAGAATGTTTCAAAGGAACATGAAGATGATTTGGGTGTGGAAAAGAAGGACACAAAGCCAGTAATTACAAAGGAAAATATATGGATAACACCATTGACAAGGATAATGGTATTTCTAAGACATCAAAAATTGTTAAATGTTTTAAATTAGGAATATTTGGGAATTATGAAAACCAATTACCTAAGGGAAAATCTAATGAAAAGAATCAGCACGGTTTTATGGGTAGTATTTATGTGGTTGATGATGAAGAGAGTACAAATGATATATGAGATGAAAAAAGTGTTGATGAATAAAATGATGAAGCTCAGTCAATGGTTTAAGAAGGTAGTGGAATTATTTCATGTTTATCAAGAATAATATATGGTACTCTGGAATGATGAAAAATATAAGGATTGTTTTGCTATTGTTTTTCCTTGAGTATTTGAAAGTATATGTTGAATGGTACCGATAACCATGAAAAGTGATTGAAATATTTTTGGAAAATAGATGATATGCGCATAATGAAGGGATAAAGGGATAATGAGATGTTTGATAATATTAATGAGCTCTTTATTAATAAAAGGACAAAGTGATATCATGGTTTGAGTATATAGAATATTTGGTATATTTAGTGTATGGAAAGGGTTAATTTTGATGGAATTCATGTTTTCACAAAGGTTCTATAATAATTTATGTTATTATCATATTTCAAGTTGATGCATGATGAAGTCCTTCAATGTTTTGGAATGTGACCAACAAGATATATCATATGATATATGCGGGATAAATTATGGAATTGAAATGCTTGTTATATGACCTTTCTATAAATCATCTTGTTCATACAATGAGATTGGACATAAGTATATTGGATAATCCTAAATATTGGAATTGATTAAGTTAGACATAAGATAGTATTGTTTAAAGCTATAACTTTTTTTTATTTCTGAAATTTTATAATATTATAGTTTTAGAAAAAGTACAACCCCCAGGGAGGGCGATAACCCGTCGCATTGGAGAAGGATATGGGGAATCAAACCACAACTAAAGTGCGACATAACATTATCTTATACCACATGCCTACAAGAAGTACATGGTGAGTAGAAATTAGTTTCATTTTATTAAGTGGTATTATAGATGAAGTATAAGTCCATTTTTGGAACCATATAGGATTAATCTCACCATAGATGGACTTATGCATATTTAATAACTTTTTCTAACCTTATGTTTGAGACCGATGGAATGACCTATCATTCTATCACATGATATGCTAACACTTTACGAATGAAAAATTAAACTTCATTTCATTAAGATAAGAAGTGTAAATTTTTCAAGGCATGATTAATGGTGAGATTATACCAAAATCAAGTAAATATTTCTTTTAATTAAAAAATTATTAAACATTCGGGAAATGATCTTGAAAACAAAAAATGTTGTCCTAGTGCCCTAATATTTGACGAATTAGATGGTACCTTAGATCATCACAAATTTATGGCTTTGTGATTGTTGTGTTTTTCATAGCCATGTCCTCTACCACTCTTCATCAGATGTTGATGGTTAGATTTCTCTTCCATATCCATGTTTTCACCTGTGTTCTCCTATGTGAGACCCAATGATTAGTTAATTTGGGTAACTATTAGATTTCATACTTTACATTTTAAAATTATGTTTTAGTAATCCTTTTTACGATGTGGGTTTCCATGAAATAAACTTTAAAGTAGAAAACCATTTATAACCCCGATGAATTTCGAGGGAGAAATTCATTTTATGGGGGGTATAATGTAACACCCTGAGATTTTATGAGAAATATTGTTTTTAATTTCTCTGATGTTTTGTGTTGTATGCTACACAAATATTAGCTTGCACTATACCCAACACCGTATTAGCTTGTAGTATACATAACACTATTCTTGTCTTGTGTTGCACGCAAGAGTGACCATCCTCAATTGCGCATGTTGTACGCAATACCGAGTTTCACTAAACAACGATATATTGTTATAATATTATTACGAACAATCCTTTATGAATATTATTAACCAAATTGTGAATTTTATGATATTATCATTCATCTTACATAGATTCTATAACATAGTATGAGAACAAAATAATTTTTTTAGATAAAATAAGTATTTTTCAAAAAATGCTGTTTTGCAGCCTTTTGACGGCGCTCCCATGTTAAATCTAATTTTTTACTAGTTTATAAGTTCAATTTTACAAAATAAACTTCTTCTTTTGAATCAGGATATAAAAATTTACATTGGATAAAGTTTTTATATTTTTCTGGCAACGTTTTTATTTTGATGAATAGTAAAAGCACGATAAATTTTACTTAAAAATACCTTTTTTCATCGACATAATTTATATGGTTAAACTATAATAGTAAATTGTTTTAAAGTATAAATAGAATATATTTTTACAATTTAATATAATTTATATCATTTGAATTAATTTTACATTGAATTCGTAGGTAAAATCAATTCAATCTTTTGCAATGTTTTAAACAAAAACCCGGTTTTTTCGACAACATGATTAATTTTAAATTAATTACTACATCTTCTCTATTTTGAATTTTAAAAAATGGATTACATATTTGGAATCAGTAGGTCCAAATAATGTTAATATTATACTTTTTATTTTTGGGCATTATGAATAGTAACTACGGTAAATTTTATTTACCATAATTAAAGGTAAATTAAGTAATTAACGGTAAAAATAATATTATAAAATTTCTATAACACTTTAATTAATATGATTGGATAATTATATTTCGTCATAAAATATACTTGGGTATAAATTATATCTATTAGAACCCACTTGTATGTGATTAAGACCTTTAATTTATTTTATTTAAATGAAAGTGAAATATATTTCACTCAAACTTTAATAATTAAATTATTTTTAATATACGGTTATACACAATAGAAATTAGGTTATAAATACTCATTTTAAAACTAAAATATTTTTCTTTATCATGGTAATTTATTTGTAATTTTTTAGAAATATATAATTACCATAATAGCTTATACTTTAATGATGTAGAAATTATTTATTTAGTGAAAAATCAATAATATAGTTTTTATTAAACTACTAATACCCATAAAGGCCCAAAAACCTCACGAAAACTTATTGGTCGTGTTCATATAAACCATAAGCATCCAAAGGTAGAATTTTGGACCATTTGGAGCCTTATAAAAGTGATTATGACACTTCTATTATTTTATTTTAAGTGATGTCAAATTTGTCACTTTCATAATTTAATAAATATAATATTTTAAAAGATGGGTGTTTTAGAAGGTAAATTAGACTAAAGGTATTATTATAAAATATAATAGATTTATGTTTATCATAGTATTTTATTTTTAATTTTTATAAAACAAATAAGTATATAAAATAATTATACAATAATGTTTTAGTAATTATTTTATTAAGGGAAATTTCAAAAAAATTATTTTAAAAATATTAAAATAAATATTATATGAATTAATTAATATGATCCCTGAATTTTCTATATGAATATGAAATGATATTAACCTATTAAATATTTCAGTTCGATTATATTCTCTATTTATATTTTATTTAAATTCCAATAAATGAATAGTGTCAAAATTGACTGTATTGGTATTTTATAAAAATAACATATTATTAAATTATTTAAAAATCAAAAAAATATTAAAAAATTACAAATTAAAAATTATATGGTATAAAAGGTTATAAAGTATCAAATTATGGGAAATTTAAAACATATAAGTATTTATTTCTAACAATTTATTATTTAGAATATTATTACCACAAATAAAATTAAATAAATTAAATAAGGATAAATCAAATTGATAAGATTTAAAATAAACATAAAACATGTCTAAATTTGATTGTTTTAAGATATTAAAATCCTATATCACCTCATATTCTAATTTGAGTAACTTTTGAAGATTTTATGTGGGGTTTGAATTTATTATAAATTATTATTTTTGAAGTTTCCAAAAGTTCCCCTCTCCTCCCTTATAAAAGAGAACCTCCTCCCTCTTCTTTTCACAACATTTTGAGCCTTCATGCTCAGAAAAAAACCTATCCATTTATCTTATCCACTTCCCTAAGAACCTACCAGAGGAACTGGTCTTCTTTAGAGACCAACTTTAGTTCCCTATGAGTAGGTTAAGAAGAGGTGCGTCGTGGAAGAGGTAATATCCTTCACCGATTCATTGAAATTTATTTTTTCTTCTACTTCATATTATTTATTTGTTTCATTATAAAATAATAAAATCATTACCACTAATATACTTGTATGTTATTATAAATATTAAACAACCCTATTTCACCTTCTATCCATCCTACGAAAAACGAAAACACCGCGCGTGCGTACGTACGGCTTACCGTCTCCATGCTGTGGTGTAATATGTTTTTCCAAAACCACCTTACTTGGATGGGTATAATGGTGGAAATAATAAATATATGTTATTATTATAACATGATACTAATTCTGAGATATTATATCATCCACTCCAATTCCATTCAATAATTATGGGAACGATATCATCACTCGTACGTACGTACGGATTACCTCCACGATGCGATGAGATTCATTATCCATGTTAACCATCCAAGAATGACTATAAGGTATATATAATGAATAATAAGGAAATATATGACATAATAATGCTACAGTATTTATGTATATATACATTTATGTCATCTAATTACTTCCATTCAAGTCAATAAGGAAAGGAAAACATCGTTCTTGCGTACGTACGACATACCGTCTCCATGAACGGTGTATTTAATTTCATTTATCATTCTATTATACATATATATACTGAATATATATGATATATAAATAATTTTTTACATTTTTAAGTTTGTAAATCATGATATAATTAATAATAATATCAATAACAACAAGTCCTAACATGTACGATAAATGATAAGATTATTACCCAAAACGTTGCTTTAACATGAAATTGACAAATGAATGGGTAATATAAAGATCTAAGTGAATCATATATGTTATCATAAAAATTATTATGGTTCTATTACAAGTTTATAACATGTTTTAACCCACTATACAGGAGTTTCAGACATGTACAGAAGAAATTGGACCTAAGGTAAGGGATAATTATTCCAATCTCATTCTTATCCAGGATTGTTTATTCATAAGTATTTAATGGGGTTTTTTTTATCATCCATATCCATGTTTTCATAAAATTTTTACTATTATTACATGTTTTTTTAAAGTTATTTTTACCCTTTTTTGACTTTTTCCACATGGTATGGATGGAATATTTCTTTTGTTTACCATACGTGGTACTTTTTGACTTTTCCAACAAAAGTATGAGAATAATGTTTTTTAACTTATACGGCATGAATGGATATTTACAGTTTTATAACTCCTTATTTCCATGAAGCTTCCCATGAAAGATTTCATGATTCAATAAAATCATTTTCTTTTAATATTGAATATCATTTTGAGAAAAGAAAATGATTTTGAATAAAAAAGGATACTTTCCTCAAGTATTAATTTAAAGTGTTTTATAAAAAAAATTCCATCTAAGATGACATTAATTAGTATGTTTATGTTTCAAGTTTAATATATCAATTATTTACATGGTTATATTTTTCTTATGATGAAATGATATCCATTTGTTTTATATGGAATATGTCATGATGGGATGATCTTTATGGAACCCATTTTATTCTTTGGGTTATGATGAATGATTTATGATTGTTTTGTGGCACAAGTAAGAATAATTTCAATATTATATTGGGGTGACCTATATCTCCCTCAAATGCATTGGGTAAATATTTAAATCTCATGAGATAGACATGGTTGGAATGACAAGTAAAACTGGTTCAGTAATATAGGACTAGAAGGGCAAGTAAACCTAGTTCAGTAATGGACATTTTCCAATATGATGGTCTTGGAAGAAATACCTATGCTACTATTGATCTCATATCAGGTGCTTAATGGTTTGACACAATTACATGTTTTATTCCCATGCCATTTTATTATGATTAATGTTCCTTTATGATATATGCCTTATGTACTTCCAGGATTTATGCAATTTCTCAAGATTTTAATGTTTTATGTTAAATTTTTTACGTTCAATTGTTTATGGATTGTTTTTAAGTTATCCATGTTTACCCTTAATGAGAATTTGATCTCACCCTTTTTATGTTTTCTGTTCCCCAGGATATAAAGAATGGTTTTAGGTAAGAAAAAAAAGGGGACGATCTTTATGGGAGATGTTGAAGATCATTCACCATGAGTAGAAGATTTTGTTCTGAGTTTCCAAAGACACTAAACTAATACACTCTTTGGGAATATGTTTTTGTCATGTATTAAGTATTCGAAAAAGTTAATTTAATGTCTATGTTCATCATGTTTGGGTCTCTATAGTTGGTATCAGAGCGAAGAGTTAGTCAACCTTTGGAAACTAGGATACGAAAACATTAGTGAGATCCCTAGAGATATTTCTAAGGTATGTCAAGGGATGTCCCTAAGGATAAGTATAATTATAGGTTATAGTCCTAGAATTATTATAACAATCATGAATAACCTAGGATTAAACCTAAGATGTTAGAGATTGAAAGTACTCTCCCTGATTTGGTTGTTTTTCTAGTGTGATTTTTTCCTCTCACACTATTGTTTTTGGGTTTTAGAAAATGGCTGGGAACTGGAAGATTCATGTTAATAGAAAATATAATGAACAATGGAATGATATTCTTCATGATCAAGCTAATGAAACAGGATTTGGAAGGAGAAAAATTGTTATTATGCCTAATCAGCAATCTCATAACATGATCAATAATCTAAACATTGGTAAGTTTCATGAATCATCTAATAATTGAAAGATGGAGTTTCATGATGATCATAGAGGAAAGAAAGTTCAATTTCCCTCCTATAAATCACATGGGAAGAGGCATCAAGGAGAATGTTTCAAAGGAACTGGAAGATGATTTGGGTGTGGAAGAGAAGGACACAAAGCCAATAATTACAAAGGAAAAGGTTCAGATAACACCATGGACAAGGATAATGGTATTGCTAAGACATAAAAAATGGTTAAATGTTTTAAATGTGGAATTTACGGGCATTATGCAGACCAATTAACTAAGAGAAAATCTCATGATGAGAATCATCATGGTTGTATGGGTAGTATTTATGTGGATGATGACAAAGAGACTACAAATGATATATGAGATGAAAGAAGAGTTGAGGAATAAAATGATGAAGCTCAGTCAATGGTTTAAGAAGGTAGTTGAATGATTCCATGTTTATAAAGAATAATGTATTTTACTTTGGAATAAAGAAAAATATAAGGATTGTTACACTATTGTTTTTCCTTGAGTATTTGAAAGTATATGTTGAATGGTACCGATAACCATGAAAAGTGATTGAAATATTTCTGGAAAATAGATGATATGCGTATAATGAAGGGATAAAGGGATAATGAGATGTTTGATAGTATTAATGATCACTTTATTGATAAAAGGACAAAGTGATATCATGGTTTGAGTATATAGAAGTTATGGAATATTTGGTGTATGGAAGGGGTTAATTTTGATGGAATTCATGTTGTCACTAAGTTTCTATAGTAATTTATGTTATTATTATATTTAAAAAGGATGCATGATGAAGTATTTCAAATGTTTATAATGTGACCAACAAGATATATCTTATGATATACGGGGGATAAATGATGGTATTGACATTCTTGTTATATGAACTTTCTAGAAATCATTTTCTTTATACTATGAGATTGGACATAAGTATTATGGATATGCCTAAATATTAGAATGTATTATGTTAGACATCAGATAGTATTGTTTAAGGTTAGAACTTTTTTTATTATTTCTGAAATGTTATAGTAGTATAGTTTTAGAAAAGGGACAACCCGTAGGGCAGGAGACAACCCGTCACATCAGACAAGGTTGTGGGAATAAATCCCAAAAATGAAGTGCGACAGGCCTTTATCGTCTACCACTAGCCTACAAGAAGTCCCTGGTTAGTAGAAATTAATTTAATTTTATTAAGTGATATGATAGAGGAAGTATAAGTCCATTTTTTGGAACCATATTGGATTAATCTCACCATAGGTGGACTTCTGTATATTTAATAACTTTTTCTAACCTTATGTTGGAGACAGATGGAATGACCTATCATTATATCGCATGATTTTATAAGACTTTACAAATGATGAATTCATCTTCATTTCTTTAAGAGATGAACTGGAAATTGTTCAAGGCATGTTTAAGGGTGATATTGTACCAAAATTAAGTATGTATTTCTTTTAATTCAAAAATTATTCAACATTAGGGAAATGATCTTCAAAACTAAAAATGTTTTCCTAGTGCCCTCATAAATCATGAATCAGATGGTACCATAGATCATCACAAATTTATGGATTTGTGATTGTTGGATTTTTCATAGCTATGTCCTCTACCACTCTTCACGAGTAGTTGATGGTTAGATTTCTCTTCCATATCCATGTTTTCACCTATGTTCTCCTATGTGGAAACCCAATGATGAGTTAATCTGGGCAACCGTTTCATTTCTTACTTTAATTTTTAAAATTATGTTTTAGAAAGCCTTTTTCTGATGTGGGTTTCCATGAAATAAACATTAAAGTAGAAAACCATTTATAACCCCGACGAATTTTAAGGGCGAAATTCATTTTAAGGGGATTAGAATGCAACACCCCATGATTTTATGAGAAATATTCTTTTTAATTTCTTCGAGGTCTTGTGTTGTACGCTACACCAAGATTATCTTTCACTATACACAACACCGTATTATCTTTTAGTATACACAACACTATTCTTGGCTTGTGTTGCATGCAAGAGTGACTATCCTCAATAGCGTGTGTTGTACGCAATATCGAGTTTTAATAAACAACGATATATTTTTATAATATTATTATGACCACTCCATTATGAATATTATTAACCAGATTTTTAATTTTATGACATTATCATTCATGTTACACATATTCTAGAACATGGTATGAGAACGAAATAAATTTTTCGGGTAAAATAAGTATTTTTAAAAAAATGCAGTTTTGCCTCCTTTTGATGGCGCACCCATTTTAAATATAATTTTTGACAAATGATTAAGTTAAATTTTAAAAAATAAACTTATTCTCTTGAATCAGGATATAAAAATTTATATTGGATAATGTTTTCATATTTTTCTAACAACGTTTTTATTTTGTTGAATAGTAAAAACACTCAAAATTTTACTTAAAAAAACATTTTTCATCGAGATCATTTATATGGTTAAATTATAGTAGTAAATTGTTTTAAAGTATACATAGAATATATTTTCACAATTTAATATAATTTATGTCATTATCATTAATTTTACATTGAATTCGTAGGTAAAATATATTCAATCTTTTGCAATGTTTTAAACAAAAACCCATTTTTTCGACAACGGGATTATTTTTAAATTAATTAATGAAACTTCTGTTTTTTGAATTTTGAAAAATGGATTCAATATTTTTAATCAGTAGGTCCAAATTATTTTAATAGGCTAATTTTTTATTTTTGGGCATTATGAATATTAACTACGGTAAATTTTATTTACCGTAGTTAATGGTAAATTAGGTAATTAAGGGTAAAAAATATATTATAAAATTACCCTAACACTTGTATTAATATAATTGGATAATTATATTTCGTCCTAAAATATACTTGGGTCTAAATTATATCTATTCTAACCCACTTTTATGTGATTAAGAACTTTAATTTATTTTATTTAAATGAAAGTGAAATATATCTCACTCAAACATTAATAATTAAATTATTTTTAATATAAGGTTATACAGAATAGAAATTCGTTTATAAATAATCATTTGAAAGATAAATTCTTTTAATTTATCATGGTAATTTATTTTTAATTTTTAATAAATATATTATTACGTTAATAACTTATACATTAATGATGCAGAAATTATTTATTTAGTGAAAAATCAATAATATAGTTTTTATTAAACTAATAATACCCATAAAGGCCCAAACACCTGACAAAAACTTATTTTTCATGTACATATAAACCATAAAAATCCAAATATCGAAATATGGACCATTTGGAGCCTTATAAAAACGATTATGACACTAATATTATTTTATTTTAAATGATGTCAAAGTTGTCACCTTCATAATTTAATAAACATATCATTTTAAAAGTTGGGTGTTTTAGAATCTAAATTAGACTAAAAGTATTTTTATGAAAGATATTATATTTATATTAATCATAGTATTTTAATATTAATTTTTATGCGACAAATAAGTATATCAAATAATTATACAAAAATGTTTTAGTAATTATTTTATTAAGAGAAATATCAGAAAAATGATTTTAAAAATATTATAATAAATATTATATGAACTAATTAATATTCTCCACGAATTTTCATGATGAATATTTCATGTTAGGAACCTATTAAATATTTTTTTTCTAATATATTCTCTGTGTGTATTTTATTTAAATTCAGATAAATAAATAGTGTCAAAATTTACACTATTGGTATTTTATAAAAATAACATATTATTAAATTATTTAAAAATCACAGAAATATTTTAAAATTACAAATTGAAAATTATATGTTCTAAAAGTTTATAAATTATCCAATAATGGGTAATTGAAAAAATATATGTTTGTATTTATAACTATTTAAAATTTAGAATATTATTACCCCAAATAAAATTAAATATATTAAATAAGGATAAATCAAATTGATAAAGTTTAAAATAAACGTAAAACATGTCTAAGTTGGATTGGTATACGATATTACAACCCTATATTACCTAATAACCGTGTTTGAGTCACTTTGGAAGTTTTTAAGCAGGGTTTGAATTTATTATAAATTAATATTTTTGAGATTTACAAAAGTGCCCCTCTCCTCCCTTATAAAGGGAACCTCCTCCCTCTCCACTTCACAACATTTTGAGCCTTGAATCTCGGCCAAAACCATTAAATTTCTATTTTAAACTTCCCAATAAACCTACTAAAGGTCCTGGTCTTCTTCAAAGGCCAACATTAGTGCCCTAAGAGGAGGTTAAGAAGAGACGCATTGAGGAAAAGGTAATATCCTTTACTGATTCTTTCAAATTTATGTCTTCTTCAACTTTCTGTTATTTATTTGTTTCATTACAAAGTAATAAAATAATTATCACTCATATAATGATATGTTATTATAAATATGAACCAACCCTATTTCACCTTCTATCCATCATACGAAAAATGAAATCACCATGCGTGCATAGGTATGTCTTATCGTCTCCACGACGTGCTGTAATCTGTTTTTCCAACACCACCTTACTTGGATGGGTATAAGGGTGGAAATAATAACTATATTTTATTATTTTAAGATGATAACAATTCTGAGATATTATATCATCCACTCCAATTCCATTCAATAATTATGGGAATGATATCATCGCTCGTGCGTACGTACGGATTACCGTCTCCACGACGCGACGAGATTAATTCTCCATGTTAACCCTTCAAGACTGATTATAAGGTATATATAATGAATAATAATGAAATAAATGACAAAATAATGCTACTGGACTTATTTATATATACATGTATGTCATCCACTTATTTCCATTCAAGTCAATAAGGAATGGAAAACAACGTTCTTGTGTACGTACGACCTGTCGTCTCCATGAACGGAGTATTTTATTTCATTTATCTATCTATTATACATATATATCCTAAATATATATGATATATAAATCATGTTTTAAATTATGGAAGTAATTAAATCATGATATAAGTAATAATAATATCAAGAACAACAAGTCCAAACACGTACGATAAATGATACGATTATTAGCCAAAATGTTGCTTTAACATGAAATTGACAAATGAACGGGTAATATAAAGACCTAAGTGAATCACATATGATATCATAAATATTATAATTGTGCTATTACAAGTTTATAATATGTTTAAAACCACTATACAGTAGTTTTGGACTCGTACAGAAGAAATTGGACCTATGCTAAGGGATAATTATTTCAATCTCATTCTTACCTGGGATTGTTTATTTGTATGTATTTAATGGGGTTATATTTATCATCCATATCCATATTTTCATAAAATTTTTACTATTATTACATTTATTTTTAAAGTAATTTTTACCATTTTTTTGACTTTTACCACATGGTATAGAAGGAATATTTATTTTGTTTACCATACGAGGCACTTTTTTACTTTTCCAGCAAAATTACGAGAAGATTGTTTTTTTAACTTATACGAAATTAATGGAATTTTATGGTTTAAAAATGCCTTATTTCCATAAATCTTACTATTCAAGATTTCATGATTCAATAAAATACTTTTCTTTTAAAATTGAATGTCATTTTGAGAAAAGAAAATGATTTTGATGAAGAAATGATACTTTCCTCAAGAATTCATTTCAAGTGTTTTATCAAAACTAGTTTCCATATAAGATGAAATTATTTATTATGTTTATGTTTCAATTATAATGTATCTATTATTTACATGGTTTTATTTTTCTTATGATGAAATTATATCCATTTGTTTTATATGGATTATGTCATGATGGGATGATGTTTATGGAACCCATAGTATTCTATAGGTTGTGATGGATGATTTATGATTATTTTGTGGAAAACGTAAGAAGGATTTCACTATAAGATGAGTGGGAACTATACCTCCCCAAAATCCATTGGGTAAACATTTATATATCAATAGATAGACATGGCTCGAACAACAAGTAAAACTGGTTCAGTAATATTGGGCTGGAAGGGAAAGTAAACCCGGTTCAGTAATGGACTTTGTCCACTATGATGGTCTTAATAGAAATGTCTGGGCTATTATTGAAATAAAATCATGTGCTTAATGGTTTTCCACAATTACAAGTTTCATTCCCACACCATTTTAACATGATTAATGTTCCTTTATGATCTATGCCTTATGTACTGCCAAGATTTATGTCATTGCCCATGATTTTGATGATTTATGTTTATTTTTTTACGTTCAAATGTTTTTGGATTGTTTTTAAGTTATCCATGTTTACCATTACTAAGAATTTGAGCTCACCCTTTTTATGTTTCTTTTCCCTATGATATAAAGAAAGGTTTTAGGTAAGAAAACAAAAGGGGAAGATATTTATGGGAGATGTTGAAGATCTTTCACCATGAGTAGAATATTATGTTCTGAGTTTCCAAAGACACTAAAAAAATACAGTCTTTGAGAATCTATTTTCGTCATGTATTAAGTATTCTGAAAAAGTAGTGTAATGTCTACGTACATCATGTTTGGGTCTCTATAGTTGGTATCAGAGCGAAGGTTTAGTCAACCTTTAAAAACTAGGATGCGAAATCTTTACTAAGATCTGTAGAGATATTTCTATGGTATGTCAAGCGATGTCCCTAAGGTTATGTATAAATATAGTTTACAATCCTAGAATTATTATAAAATCCTGGATAACCTATGATTAAACCTAAGATGTTAGATATTGAAAGTAGTCCCGCTGATTATGTTGTTTTCATAGTGTGATTTTAGCCTCTCACATTATTCTTTTTGGGTTTTAGAAAATGGCTGGAAACAGGAAGATTCATGTTAATGGAGAGTATGATGGACAATGGAATGATATTATTCATGATAAAGAAAATGAAATGGGATTTGGAAGGCAAAAAATCATTATTATGCCTAATTAGCAATCTCATAACATGATCAATAATCTAAACTTTGGTAAGTTTCCTGACTCATCTAATAAGAGAAAGATGGAGTTTCATGATTATCACATAGAAAAGAATGTTAAATTTCCCTTATGTAAATCTTGTGGGAAGAGGCATCAAGGAAAATGTTTCAAAGGAACTAGAAGATGATTTGGGTGTGGAAAAGAAGGAAACAAAGCCAGTAATTGCAAAATAAAAGGTTTGATTAACACCATGGACAAGGATAATGGTATTGATAAGACATCAACAACGGTTAAATGTTTTAAATTTGGAATGTACGGGCATTATAAAAACCAATTCTCTAAGGGAAAATCTCATGAAGAGAATCAGAATGGTCGTATGGGTAGTATTTATATGGATGATGATTAAGAGACTACAAATGATATATAAGATGAAAGAAGTGTTGAGGAATAAAATGATGAAGCTCAGTCAATGGTTTAAGAAGGTAGTGGAATGATTGCATGTTTATCAAGAATAATGTATGGTACTATGGAATAAAGAAACATATAAGGATTGTTACACTATTGTTTTTCCTTTAGTATTTGAATGTATATGTTGAATGGTACAAGTAACCATGAAAAGTGATTGAAATATTTTTGTAAAACCGATGATATGTGCATAATAAAGGGACAAAGGGATAATGAGATGTTTGATAGTATTAATGAGCTCATTATTGATAAAAGGACAATGTGATATCCTGGTTTGAGTATATAGAAATTTTGGAATATTTGGTGTATGGAAAGGGTTAATTTTGATTGAATTCATGTTGTCACTAAGGTTCTATAGTAATTTATGTTATTATCATATTTCAAGAGGATGCATGATGAAGTCCTTCAAATGTTTGGAATGTGACCAATAAGATATATCTTATGATATATGGAGGATAAATGGTGGTATTTACTTGCTTGTTATGTGACCTTTCTAGAAATCATTTTCTTTATACTATGAGATTGGACAAAAGTATTTTGGATAAGCTTAAAGATTGGAGTGGATTAAGTTATCCATCAAATAGTATTGTTTAAGGTTAGAACATTTTTATTATTTCTGAAATTTTATAATAGTATAGTTTTTGAAAAAGGACAACCTTTAGGGTGGGCGACAACCCGTCGCGTCAGACATGGTTGTGGGAATCGAACACACAACCGAAGTGTGACATGCCTTTATCGCCTACCACTGTTCTATAGAAAGTCCATGGTTAGTAAAAATTAGTTTCATTTTATTAATTGGTATGATAGATAATGTATAAGTCCATTTTTAGAACCATATAGGATTAATCTCACCATAGATGACTTATGTATATTTAATAACTTTTTCTAACCTTATGTTTGAGACAGATGGAATGACTTATCATTCTATCGCATGATCTGCTAACAATTTAGGAATGAAAAATTCAACTTCATTTATTTAAGAGATGAAGTGGAAATTGTTCAAGGCATGATTAATGGTGATATTTTACCAAAATCAAGTAAGTATTTATTTTAATTCAAAAATTCTTCAAAATTAGGGAAATAATCATGAAAACCAAAAACCATGTCATAGTGCCCTCATATCTGATGAATCAAATGATACCATAGATCATCACATATTTATGTCTCTGTGATTTTTGGATTTTTCATAGACATTGCCTCTACCACTCTTTATCAAAAGTAGTTGGTTAGATTTCTCTTCCACATCCATGTTTTCAACAATGTTCTCTTATATGGAAACCCAGTGATGAGTTAATCAGGGTAACCATTACATTTCTTTATTTACTTTTTAAAATAATGTTTTAGTAATCCTCTTTACGATGTGGGTTTCCACGAAATAAACTTTAATGTAGAAAACCATTTACAGCCTCGACGAATTTCGAGGGTGAAATTCATTTTAAGGGGGGTAGAATGTAACACCGTGAGATTTTATAAGAAATATATTCTTTTCAATTTCTTTGATGTCTTGTGTTGTATAATACACCAAGATTATCTTGTGCTATATGCAACACCGTATTAGCTTGTAGTATAGGCAACACTATTCTTGGCATGTGTTGCATGCAAGAGTGACCATCCTCAATAGCATTTGTTGTACGCAATACCGAGTTTCACTAAACAACGATATATTGTTATATATTATTAGAAACTAGCCGTTATGAATAGTATTAACCGAAATTTGAATTTTATAACATTATCATTCATTTTATACATATTCTAGAACATGGTATGAGAACAAAATAAATTTTTCGTGTAAAATAAGTATTTTTAAAAAAATGTAGTTTTACCGCCTTTTGATGGCACACCCATTTTAAATTTAATTTTTGACAAGTTTATAAGTTCAATTTTATAAAATAAACATCTTCTATTGAATCAAGATAAAAAATTTACATTGGATATATTTTTGATATTTTTCTGACAACGTTTTTATTTTGATGAATAGTAAAAACACGGTAAATTTTACTTAAAAACAACTTTTTTCATCAAGATAATTTATATGGTTACATTATAATAGTAAATAGTTTTAAAGTATATATAGAATATATTTTTACCATTTCATATAATATATGTAATTATCATTAAATTTACATTTAATTCTTAGGAAAAATCAATTCAATCTTTTGCAATGTTTTAAACAAAAACCCATTTTTTCGACAAGGGGATTAATTTTAAATTAATTACTGAAACTTATGTATTTTTAATTAGGAAAAATGGATTCCATATTTGGATTTAGTTAGTCAAAATTATGTTAATAGGCTACTTTTTATTTTTGTGCATTATGAATAGTAACTACGGTAAATTTTATTTACCATAGTTAAAGTAAAATAAGGTAATTAAGGGTAAAAATAATATTATAAAATCACCCTACCACTTGTCTTAATATAATTATATAATTATATTTAGTCCTAAAATAACTTGGGTCTAAATTATATCTATTATAACCCACTTGTATGTGATTAAGACCTTTAATTTATTTTATTAAAATGAAAGTGAAATATGTCTCACTGAAACTTTAATAATTACATTATTTTTAATATAAAATTATACAGAATAGAAATTAGGTTATAAATACTCATTTTTAATATAAAATGTTTTTATTTATCATGGTAATTATTTTGTAATTTTTAATAAATATATAATTATTTTAATAGCTTAATCATTAATGATGCAAAAATCATTTTTTTAGTGGAAAATCTATAATATCATTTTTATTAAACTAATAATACCCATAAAGGGCCCAAAAACCAGACCAAAACTTATTGGTCGTGTACATATAAACCATAATCATACAAATGATGAATTTTGGACCATTTGGAGCTTTATAAAAGCTATTATGACACTTATAATTTTATTTTAAATGATGTCAAAGTTGTCACTTTCATAATTGAATAAACATAACATTTTAAAAGATGGGTGTTTTAGAAGATAAATTCGACTAAAAATATTATTATAAAATATATTAAGTTTACATTCATTACAGTATTTTATTATTAATTTTTAAGCTATAAATAATTATATCAAATATTTATAAAAAAATGTTTTAGTAATTATTTTATTAAGAGAAATATAAAATAAATGGTTTTAAAAATAATAAAATAAATATATACGAACTAATTAATATTCTCCACGAAATTTATAGATGAATATTATATGTTAGGAACCTATTAAATATTTTGTTTCGAATATATTCTCGGTATGAATTTTATTTAAATTCAAATAAATGAATAGTGTCAAAATTTACACTATTGGTATTCTATAAAAATATCTTATTATTAAATTATTTAAAAATCACAAAAATCGTTAAAAATGAAAAATTGAAAATTATATGGTATAAAAGGATATAAAGTATCCAATTATGGGGAATTTACAACATATAAGTATGTATTTATAACAATTTAAAATTTAGAATATTATTACCACAAATAAAATTAAATAGATTAAATAAGGATAAATCAAATTGATAAGGTTTAAAATAAACTTAAAACATGTCAAAATTTGACTTGTTTATGATATTAGAACCCTATATTACCTCATATACGAATTTTAGTCACTTTGAATGTTTTTATGTGGGGTTGGAATTTATTATAAATTAATATTTTTGAGGTTTCCAAAAGTGCCCCTCTCCTCCCTTATAAAAGGGCACCTCCTCCCTCTCCTCTTCACAACATTTGGAGACATCAAGCTCCACCAAACCCTATCCAATTATCCTTTCCACTTCCTTAGAAACCTACTAGTGGTCCTGGTCTTCTTCAAATACCAACTTTATTTCCCTATGTGGAGGTTAAGAAGTGGCGTGTCGAGGAAGAGGTAATATCCTTTACCGATTCTTTCAAATTTATTTCTTCTTATACTTACTATTATTTATTTGTTTCATTATAAAGTAATAATATCAGTATCAATCATATAATGATATGTTATTATAAATATGAAACAACCCTATTTCACCTTCTATCCATCCTACGAAAAAATAAATCACCGCGCGTGCATACGTACGACTTACCGTCTCCACGCCGTGGTCTAATCCGTTTTTCCAACACCACCTTACATGGATGGGTATAATGGTGGAAATAATAACTATATGTGATTATTATAACATGATAATAATTCTTATATATTATATTGACCACTAAAATTCCATTCAATAATTATGGGTACGATATCATCGCTCGTGCGTACGTACGGAATACCGTCTCCACGACGCGATGAGATTAATTCTCCATGTTAACCATTAAAGAATTATTATAAGGTATATATATAATGAATAATAAGGAAATATATGACATAATAATGAAAATTTATTTATGTATATATACATGTATGTCATCTACTTACTTCCATTCAAGTCAATAAGGAATGTAAAACATCGTTCATGCGTACGTACGACCTACCGTCTCAATGAACACTGTATTTCATATAATTTATCTATCTATTATACATATATATACTGAATATATATTATATATAAATAATGTTTTACATTCTATAATTAAGTAAATCCTGATATAATTAATAATAATATCAAGAACAACAAGTCCAAACATGTATGATAAATGATACATTTTTTACCCAAAACGTTGCTTTAACATGAAATTGACAAATGAAAGGGTAATATAAATATCTATGTGAATCATAAATGATATAAAAAATATTATTATGGTTCTATTAAAAGTCTATAATATGTTTAAACCCACTATTCAAGAGTTTCAGACACGTACGGAAGAAATTGGACTTATGGTATGGGATAATTATTCCCATCTCGTTCTTATCCGGGATTGTTTATTCGTAAGTATTTACCGGGGTTATGTTTGTCATCCATATCCATGTTTTCATAAAATGTTTACTATTCTTAAATGTATGTTTAAATTCATTTTTACCCTTTTCTTTTGACTTTTACCAAATGGTATGGAAGGAATATTTCTTTTTCTTACCATACGAGGTACTTTTTGACTTTTCCGGCAAAAGTACGGAAAGATTTTTTTTAACTTATATGGAATAAATGGATTTTTATGATTTTATAAAGCCTTATTTCCATGAAGCTTCCTATGATAGAATTAATGATTCAATAAAATCCTTTTATTTTAAAATATTATGACAATTTGAAAAAATAAAATGATTTTGAAGAAGAAAGGATACTTTCCAAAAGAATTTATTTCAAGTGTTTTATCAAAACTATTTTCCATCTAAGATGAAATTATTTTGTATGATTATGTTTCAAGCATAATGTATCTATTATTTACATGGTTTTAATTTTGTTATGATGAATTTATATCCATTTGTTTTATATGGATTAGGTCATGATGGGATGATATTTATGGAACCCATAATATTATTTAGGTTATGATGAATGATTTATGATTGTTTTGTGGCACACGTAAGAATGATTTAAATATGAGATGGGTGGGAACTATATCTAACTCCAATTCATTGGGTAAAGATTAATATCTCATGAGATATACATGGCTGGCATGGCAAGTAAAACTGGTTCAGTAGTACAGGGCTGGAAGGGCAAGTAAACCTGGTTCAGTAATAGAATTTGTCCACTATGATGGTCTTGGAAGAAATTCCTCGGCTACTATAGAAATCATATCATGTGATTAATGGGTTTCCACAATTACATGTTTTATGCCCATGCAATTTTATCATGATTAATGTTCCTTTATGATCTATTCCTTATGTACTACCATGATTTATGTCGTTTCACTAGATTTTGATGTTTTATGTTCATTTTTTTACGTTCAAATGTTTATGGATTGTTTTTAAGTTCTCCATGTTTACCCTTACTGAGAATTTGAGATCACCCTTTTTATGTTTTCTTTTCCCCAGGATATAAAGAAAGGTTTTAGGTAAGAAAACAAAAGGGGAAGATCTTTATGAGAGATGTTGAAGTTCTTTCACCATGAGTAGAAAATTATGTTCCAAGTTTCCAAAGACATCAGACTAATACGGTCTTTGGGTGTCTGTTTTTGTTATGTATTATGTATTTTGAAAAATTAATGTAATTTCTATGTACGTCAAGTTTGGGTCTCTACAGTTGGTATCAGAACGAAGGTTTAGTCAACCTTTGGAAACTAGGATGTGAAAACGTTAGTGAGATCTCTAGAGATATTTCTAAGGTATGTCTAGGGATGACCCTATGGTTAAGTATAAGTATAGGTTATAGTCCTAGAATTATTATAATGATCCTGAATTACCTAGGATTAAACCTAAGATGTTTGAGATTGATAGTACTCCCCCTGATTCTGTTTTTTTCCTAGTGCGATTTGTGCCTCTCACACTATTCATTTTAGGTATTAGAAAATGGATGGAAACGGGAAGGTTCAAGTTAATGGAGAACATTTTGGACAATGGAATGATATTCTTCATGATCGATAAAATGACATGGGATTTGGAAGGAGAAACATCGTTATTATGCCTAATCATCCATCTCATAACATGATCAATAATCTAAACTTTGGTAAGTTTCCCGACTCGTCTAATAAGAGAAAGATGGAGTTTCATGATGATCATTGAGGAAAGAAATTTCAATTATCCTCATGTAAGTCATGTGGGAATAAACATCAAGGAGAATGTTTCAAAGGAACTAGAAGATTATTTGGGTGTTGAAAAGGACACAAAGCCTATAATTGCAAAGGAAAAGGTTTGGTTAACACCATGGAAAAGGATAATGGTATTGCTAAGACATCAACATCGGTAAAATGTTTTAAATGTGTAATGTACGGTCATTATGCAAACCAATTACTTAAGGAAAAATCTCATGAAGAGAATCAACATGTTCGTACGGGTAGTATTTATGTGGATGATGATGAAGAGACTACAAATTATATATGAGATAAAAGATGTGTTGAGGAATAGAATGATGAAGCTCAGTGAATGGTTTAAGAAGGTAGTGGAATGATTGCATGCTTATCAAGAATAAAGTATGGTACTATGGAATAAAGAAAAATATAAGGATTGTTACACTATTTTTTTCCTTGAGTATTTGAAAGTATATGTTGAATGGTAATGGTAACCATCAAAAGTGTTTGGAATATTTTTGGAAAAAATATGATATGTGCATAATGAAGGGAAAAGGGATAATGAGATGTTTGATAGTATTAATGAGCTCTTTATAGATAAAAGGACAAAGTAATATCATGGTTTGAGTATATAAATTTTTTGGTATATTTGGTGTATGTAAAGGGTTAATTTTGAGGGAATTCATGTTGACACTAAGGTTATATAGTAATTTATTTTATTATCATATTTCAAGAGGATGCATGATGAAGTCCTTCAAATTTTTGGAATGTGACCAACAAGATATATCTTATGATATATGGGAGATAAATAATGGTATTGACATGATTGTTATATGACCTTTCTAGAAATCATTTACTTTATTCTATAAGATCGGACATAAGTATTTTAGATAAGCCTAATGATTGGAATCGATTAAGTTAGAAATAAGATAGTATTGTTTAAGGATTGAACTTTTTTATTATTTATGAAATGTTATAATAGTATAGTTTTAGAAAAAGGACAACCTGTAGGGAGGGTGACAACCCATCGCGTCGGATAAGGTTGCTGGAATAGAACACACAATTGAAGTGCGATAGGCCTTTATCACCTACCACTGGCCTACAAGAAGACCCTGTTTAGTAGAAATTAGTTTCATTTTATTAAGTGGTTTAATAGATGAAGTATAAATCAATTTTTGGAACGACATAGGATTAATCTCACCATAGATGGACTTATGTTTATTTAATAACATTTGCTTACCTCATATTTGAGATAGATGTAATGTCCTATCATTCTATTGCATGACCTGATAACACTTTATGAATGAAAAATTCAACATCATTTATTTAAGAGATGAAAAGGAAATTGTTCAAGCCACGATTAACAGTGATATTGTACCAAAATCAAGTAAGTATTTCTTATAATTCAAAAATTCTTCAACATTAGAGAAATAATCTTGAAAACTAAAAGTGTTGTCCTAGTGCCCTCATATCTGATGAATCAGATGGTACCTTAGATCATCACAGATTTATGGCATTGTGATTGTTGGATTTTTCATAGCCATGTACTCTACCACTCTTCATCAGAAGTTGATAGTTATATTTCTCTTCCATATCCATGTTTCCACCTATGTTCTCCTATGTGGAAACCCAGTGATGAGTTAATCTGGGTAACCCTTACATTACTTACTTTAATTTTTAAAATTATGTTTTATTAATCCCTTTTAATATTTGGGTTTCCATGAAAGAATCATTAAAGTAGAAAACCGTTTATACCCCCTACGAATTTTGATGGAGAAATTCATTTTAAGGGGGGTAGAATGTAACACCCCGAGATTTTATGAGAAATATTATTTTTAATTTCTTTTATGTCTTTTTTGTACTCTACACCTTGATTAGCTTGAACTATATGCAACACCGTATTAGCTTGTAGTATACGTAACACTATTCTTGGCTTGTGTTTCATGCAAGAGTGACGATCCTCAATAGCGTGTATTTTACGCAATATTGAGTTTCACTAAACAATGATATATTGTTATTATATTATTATGAACTAGCCGTTATGAATAGTATTAACCAAATTTTTAATTTTATAACATTAGCATTCATATTACACATATTTTAGAACATGGTATGAGAACAAAATAAATTTTTCGGGTAAAATAAGTATTTGTCAAAAAATGCAGTTTTGCCACCTTATGATGGCGCACCCATTTCAAATCTAATTTTTTACAATCTTATAAGTTAAATTTTACAAAATAAACTTATTATTTTGAATTAGGATATAAAAATTTACATTGTATAAAGTTTTGATATTTTTCTGACAATGTTTTTATTTTGATGAATAGTTAGAACACGCTAAATTTTATTTATACAATTTTTTTTTCATCGAGATAATTTATATGGTTAAATTATAATTTTAAATTTTATTAAAGTATAAATAGAATATATTTTTACCATTTAATATAATTAATGTCATTATCATTAATTTTACATTGAATTTGTAGGTAAAATCAATTCAATCCTTTACAATGTTTTAAAAAAACCCATTTTTTCTACAATGGGATTAATTTTAAATTAATTACTGAATTTTTTGTGTTTTAAATTTGGATAAATGGATTCCATATTTGGAATCAGTAGGTCCAAATTATGTTAATATGCTACTTTTTATTTTTGGGCATTATGAATAGTAACTACGGAAAATTTTATTTACCACTGTTAAAGGTAAATTAGGTAATTAAGGGTAAAAATTATATTATAAAATTACCCTAACACTTGTCTTAATATAATTGGATAAATATATTTCGTCCTAAAATTTAAATTGGTATAAATTATATCTATTATAACCCACTTTTATTTGATTAATACCTTTAATTTATTTTATTTAAATGGAAGTGAAATATGTCTCACTCAAACATTAATAACTAAATTATTTTTAATATAAGGTTATAAAGAATATAAATTAGGTTAAAAAAACTCATTTGAAATCTAATATTTTTTTCTTTATCATGGAAATTTATTTGTAATTTTTTACAATGATATAATTACCTTAATATCATATACTTTAATGATGCATAAATTATTTATTTATTGAAAAATATATAATATAGTTTTTATTAAACTAATAATAACCCTAAAAGGACCAAAAAAATAACAAAAAATTATTGGTCATGTACATATAAACCATAATCATCCAAAGGACTAATGTTGGACCATTAGGAGCCTTATAAAAGCGATTATGACACTTATATTATTTTATTTTAAATGATGTCAAAGTTGTTACCTTTATAATTTAATAAACATAACATTTTAAAAGTTGGGTGTTTTAGAATATAAATTCGACTAAAAGTATTCTTATGAAATCTATTAGATTTATATTCATCATAATATTTTATTTTTAATTTTTATGCAGAAAATAAGTATAAAAAATAATTATACAAAAAATGTTTTAGTAATTATTTTATTAAGATAAATATCAAATAAATGGTTTTAAAAATATTAAAATAATTAATATATGAACTAATTAATATTATTTATGAATTTTATAGATGAATATGACATGTTGGGAACATATTAAATATTTTTCTTCAAATATATTCTCTGTGTCTATTTTATGTAAATTCAAATAAATGAACAGTTTCAAAATTTACACTATTGGAATTTTATAAAAATAACATATTATTAAATTATTTAAAAATCACAAAAATATTTAAAAATTACAAACTGAAAATTATATGGTTTAAAATATTATAAAGTATCCAATTATTGTAAATTGGAGACATATAAGTTTGTATTTATAACAATTTAAATTTTAAAATATTATTGCCACAAATAAAAATAAAAATATTAAATTAGGATAAATCAAATTGATAAGGTTTAAAATAAACTTAAAACACGCCTAAATTTGATTGGTTTGTGAGCGTACAACCATATATTACCTCATATCCAAATTTGAGTTACTTTTTATGTTTTTAAGTGGGGTTTGAATTTATTATAAATTAATATTTTCAAGGTTTCCAAAAGTGCCCCTATCCCCCCTTATAAAAGGGCACCTCCTCCCTATCCTCTTCGCAACATTTTGAGCCTTCACGCTTTTCCAAAACCTGTCCATTTCTCTTTTCCAATTCCCTAGAAATATAATAGAACTTCTGGTCTTCTTCAGAGTCCAACTTTAATGCCCTAAGAGGAGGTTAAGAAGAGGTGCGTCGAGGAAGAGGTAATATCCTGTACCGATTCTTTCAAATTTATTTCTTATTCTACATTATGTTCTTTATTTGTTTCATTATAAAGTAATAAAATCAATATCACCAATATACTGAAATGTTATTATAAATATGAAACAACCCTATTTCACCTTCTATCCAAACTA
This sequence comes from Viscum album, assembly GCA_963277665.1. Taxonomy (NCBI): domain Eukaryota; kingdom Viridiplantae; phylum Streptophyta; class Magnoliopsida; order Santalales; family Viscaceae; genus Viscum; species Viscum album. The sequence goes on along the minus strand of OY728152.1, from coordinate 1,108,217,924 downwards.
TGAAAAATGAAATCACCATGCGTGTGTACGTACAGCTTGCCGTCTCCACGTCGTCATGTAATATGTTTTTCCAACACCACCTTACTTGGATGGGTATAATGGTGGAAATAATAACTATATGTTATTATTATAATATGATAATTATTCTGAGATATTATATCATCCACTCCAATTCCATTCAATAATTATGGGAACAATATCATCACTCGTGCGTACGTACAGATTACCGTCTGCACGACACGATGAGATTCATTCTCCATGTTAACCATTCAAGAATGATTTTAAGGTATATATAATGAATAATAATGAAATATATGACATAATAATGCTACTGTATTTATGTATATATACATTTATGTCATCTAATTACTTCCATTCAAGTCAATAAGGAAAGGAAAACAACGTTCATGCGTACGTACGACCTACCGTCTCCATGAACGGTGTATTTCAATTCATTTATCTATCTATTATACATATATTTAATGAATATATATTATATATAGATAATTTTTTACATTCTTGAAGTAATAAAATCATGATATAAGTAAAAAATAATATCATAAACAACAAGCCCAAACACGTGTGATAAATGATACAATTATTACCCAAAATGTTACTTTAACATGAAATTGACAAATGAAAGGGTAATATAAAGACCTAAGTAATCATATATGATATCATAAATATTATTATGGTTCTATTTAAAGTTTATAATATGTTTAAACCCACTATACAAGAGTTTCAGACACATACAGAAGATATTTGACCTTTGGTAAGGGATAATTATTCCAATCTCTTTCTTATCCGGGATTGTTTATTTTTATGTATTTACTAGGGTAATGTTTATCAACCATATTAATGTTTTCCTAAAGTGTTTACTATTCTACCATGTATTTTTAATGTCATTTTTACCGTTTTTTTACTTTTACAACATGGTATGGAATTAATATTTCTTTTGTTTTCCATAGGAGGTACTTTTTGACTTTTCCGGCAAAAGTATGAGAAGAATGTTTTTTAACTTATACGGAATTAATGGATTTTTACGGATTCATAATGACTTATTTACATGAATCTTCCTATGAAAGATTTCATGATTTAATAAAATCATTTTATTTTAAAATTTTATGTCATTTTGAGAAAATAAAATGGTTTTGAAGAAGAAAGGATACTTTCCTCAAAAATTCATTTCAAGTGTTATATCAAAACATTTTTCTATTTAAGATGAAATTAATTTATATGTTTATGTTTCAAGTATAATGTCATTATTATTTACATGTTTTGATTTTTCTTATGACGAAATGATATCCATTTGTTTTATATGGATTATGTCATGATGGGATGATGTTTATGGAACCCATTTTATTCTTTGGGTTATGATGAATGATTTATGATTTTTTTATGGCACATGTAAGAATTATTTCAATATGAGATGGGTGGGACCTATATATCCCTCCAATGCATTGGGTAATGATTTATATCACATGATATTGACATGGTTGGAATGACATGTAAAACCTGTTTAGTAATACACGGCTGGAAGGTCAGGTAAACCCTGTTCAGTAAGGGACTTTGTCCACTATGATGGTCTTCAAAGAAATGCATCAGCTACTATGGAAATCATATCTTGTGCTTAATGGTTTTCCACAATTACATGTTTTATTACATTTCCATTTTATCATGATTAATGTTTCTTTATGATCTATGCCTTATGTACTACCAAGATTTATGTTATTGCTCAAGATTTTGATGTTTTGTGTTCATGTTTTTACGTTCAAATGTTTATGGTTTGTTTTTATGTTCTCCATGTTTACCCTTACTGAGCATTTTATCTCACCCTTTTTATGTTTTCTTTTCCCCAGGATATAAAGAATGGTTTTAGGAAAGAAAAAAAAGGGGAAGATCTTTATGGGAGATGTTGAAGATCTTTCACCATGAGTAGAAGATTATGTTCCTAGTTTCCAAAGACACTAAACTAATACGTTCTTTGGGCATCTGTTTTTATCATTTATTAAGTATTCTGAAAAAGTAATGTAATGTCTCTGTACATCATGTTTGGGTCTCTAAAACAAAATCATTCTCCCCTTGGAAAACATTATCCCCCCTATGGGATGAAATAATTTCTCTTCCCTTTACACCCTTACTAAAACAAACAAAACACATACCACCAGTCCCACCTTTGGTATTATTAAAAAGACACAGCAAAGAAAAAAAGTCTGACTACAAAATTAATAACAAAGTCCACACATGGGCCTCTTCCATATTTTCAATTATTATAGAAATAATAGGAAATAAAAGATAATATTGAGTATTATCCTATTGAAGCAAGGGAGTCAGTGTGTTAATAGAGTAACCAACTCAATAGACAAAATTAAAAGAAAACAACAGAGAGAAATGTAAGAAGATATGGATGAGGTAGGATCTTGTATCAACGTGTAATATCTCATGTGATGATCACACTCATATGTCTACACTCTCCACCTTCTAACTGAATGTGCATGAGGGAGATCCTCTAAAATAAATATAGCACTACATGCACCGATTGAAGGATAATCATCACGATTTTTTGGATCGTCATACTGAATCTAACATTGTCTTCAATTCATATATGAAAAGGGGTAGGGATAATAATTAATTAACCCCTTTTCATTAACTCTCATAAAATAACTATTGGAAGTATTTAATTCAAATCAAGAAAAATAATGGTGTAAAAAATGATGGTCAATCAAATAAGATGGTAGCAAAGTCCAATGGTAGAAAATAGATGGTTTCAACCATAAAGGTAGATCATATAGAGGTTGCACGAGCTTGGTGGTGGAATGTCGGGTTATAGCAGGATCGTGGTGATGACACATCTGGTAGTGGCATGAACCAAGCGCTGGTATGTTTAGTGGTGGTTAATTCTGGTGGTCGCATATTCTAGTGGTAGCATGATCTGGTGGAATCACACTCTAGCAATAACAAACACTAGTGGTAGGTAATCCCGATGATGGAACACAGATAGTGGTAGAAAATTCCTACCAGTAGAAAGATCTAGCGGTTGAAAAACTTGAATTAACAGTGGATCTTTTCAATACTCAGCCTAATATTCTTTATAAAATGACATAAAATCATAAAACCCTAGGTTCATTAGAATCATAGGAAAAATGATTTTTGAGAATTAAAATAAGTAGGTTCTAATCTTCCCCTTTTTGATGATCACTAATCATAGAATTTTATAAACCATGTGAAAAACAGAATTAGTCATGAATTGAAAACTTTGAAGAGTAACTGTCTTCTCAATATTCCAAAAATATAATTTGAAATTTATAAAACAGAATTAGGAATAAAAAAATGTTTTTGAAATTGATCTAGTATCAAAGGTATGGTATCAGATCGAAAAATTGAATTACTTAAATTGCATCCAAATAAGTACAATATCAAAGGATAAAATCCTTATAAAGAAGTTTGTATGAAATAATAACATACAAATAGTTATGGGATAAAAGTTAGGAAATTAAAGGATAAGGTAGGTGTTATAGGTAAATTCCATTACTATTATCCCCATTTTGGGATTATAAAAATAACTAGAAATAGTAAATACAAAATAGAAAAAGATTAATAATAAGAGATAAATTCCATTAAGGACAAAAGTCATCTATAAAAAATAAATCTCTATAAAAGACTGGATAATTCAAAGAACTCTCATCCTAGGTGGTGTGATCAGTAGGGAAGTTCCCTTTCCTGATGTAGGGGGCACTAATGTAGAGGCTAAAGTTATAGTTGTAGAGGTTGGATGTTTTCAGATCACAATAGGTTGGAGATTCCAGACAGCTTTAACTGAAGACATACCAAAAGGCTAGAATTAAAGAGGTAGAGGATCAGAAGAAGAATCAGAGTTGAATGATGTCATGGGAATCACCTACGGAGAATCCACTATAGTATTGGATACATATAAGAAAGGCTTCATAAGATTGATAAAGACCATAATAATGCTTCCTCATCTCTCCATACTACTAAATAAATCTTTTCTTCTCCTCCATGAATAGCTTGAGTAGAATTGTCATCACTTTCAATTGGTCAACCAATTCTTTGAAAACCCATTCTATGGAATCTGCCTCAATTAATCCTAATGAGATGAATGTACATCACCTATAAAAACCTGGAGATACTCTTTGACTGTATATTAGATCGAATTAGCATCAACTAAAGCTAATGGAGGTGGAGCACTAGATGTAGATGCAACAATAGGAACATTATCCAATCTCTTCCATAAGGAATCCTGACTGGAAACAAAGGAGGTCCTCATTTCATCCATAATAGATCAAATGGTTTCTATCTCACTTTCCAACCTTAAATTTTAAATCTTAACTTCCGGAATATGAAAACTCATCTTGATATGAATATGACATACAACCATCTCAAAAAGGTTTCTAGCATCAACTTCACTAAGCTGAGTGACATGAGGTTCCTAATATCTCAAAATTCCACTGAAATCTAAAATAAGTCATTCTATGAAATATTATAAATATACTATGGATACAAAATCTGAAGGCCCTAGGGAAACAACTCTCTCAACACTAGGTAAAGAACCATCTACAGGTTATGATTTGGTAGGTATATCTAAGGGAAAATCCTGAAGCTCACCTGCTTGGTCAGTTTTCTTAACTAAGGATCCCTTATGATATGTCCCAACTCCAAATGAGGCAGTCAGTCCACTATGTTCTGAGGGAATTCTATGGTCATCACCATCACTATCTCAATATGAGTCTGGATATGATAGTCCAAGAAATTTGGAACCAAAGGAGGGATCCCCCTTACACGATACCTCATCCTCTACCAAGGTAAAACCACCCTGAGAATCTCTATGCTCTCCATTATCTTTTTTTATCATTTTTAGACTCTGAATAGTCAAAACCAAGATAGAAAAAACCTAGTGATTTTTCCCACTCATCATGTGGAGCTACTTACATTTGAGGTGAATGATGGTGCAAGTTTATAGGTGATTTGGAAGACTATTAGAGGTGCAGGTTTACAGTTACAGGTGTAGGTTTATAGGTGAAAAGTGTACATTGGAAGACTGTTAGAGGTGAAGGTTTTTTGGTGCATGTTTTATAGGTTTAGAGGTGCAGGGTTACTGCTCGAAGTGGGTTTACAGGTTTGAACAGCTTTGATGTTTTCTGGGGAGTAGAGGATATACCAAAGGTTTAGAGAACCGTTGGTATTCAATATCCTGGACAACGTATTCCAATGGTTCATAGAACCGTTGGCATTTAAATGATAGAAAACATATGCCAATGGTTCACATAACCATTTTTATTCAGTCTAGAAAACATATATCCAAATGGTTTCAATGAAACCTTGGGATAGAATACATACTGAATATATACCAGCTGTTAAATAACATTTTCAGGTATGCTGAATGGTATGTATACCAATGGTTATTGAACCATTGGTACACATATATACCAACAGTTTTACTTAAACCATTGGGATATATTAATTTCATACCACCTATACCAACTGTTCTCTAGAAACCATTCATATAAAGCTACTACAATTCCCAACATACCAACGGTTCATGAAACCATTGGGATAGCCTATCCCAATGGTTTTAGGTGCTATCTGAATGGTTTTAAATCGTTGGAATAGTTGAAATTTATAGTAGTGAGTATAGAAAATTTTGAAGTCATAATACTGGAGGAACATTATCCATCACCTTTTTCTCATGTTAATATCCTTCTAAGAGAAGATATACATGAGACTCGTGTGATCAGAGTAGATTATAAACCGCTCGTCCATCAGGTAGTGTCACCACATTTTCAATGCAAAGACTACTACTACTAGATCAATATCATGGGCCATGTAGTTATCCTCATGGGGTCTCAACTGGCGTGAACCATAGGTAATAACAGCTTTCCTCTGCATCAGGACACAACCAAGACTCGTTCCTGATGCATCATAGAACACTACATACTTGACAACTTCTTCAAGAAATATCATGATTGGATCACTCGTTAATCTCTACCTCAACTTCTGAAAATCCTAATAGGACCTTCCTGTCCACAAGAAAGGATTCCTCTTTTGAGTCAATGTTATCATCGGTGTTGATATTCTGGAGAAATAAGGCATGAATCTCTGGTAATATCCAGCCAAACTAATAAATCTCCGCACCCCTATCATGCTCTTAGGTGGCTCCCATGCAAACACCACCTCGACCTTAGTCGGGTTCACTACAAATCCATCCGTTGAGATAACATGTCCCAGAAAGTGGACCACCTGAATCCAAAAATGGAACTTTGAGAGCTTTCTGTAAAGCTGGTTCTCCCAGAGTACATCTAGAACTATCCTTAAGTGTCATGCATGATCCTCCATAGACACCAAGTACACAAGGATATCATAAATGAGGTCTACCATGAACTGGTCTAAGTAATGCTAAAATATTTGGTTCATGAGTCCCATGAACATTACTAGAGTGTTCGTCACACCAAAGGGCATCACCAAGTACTCATAATGAACGTAATGAAATCTGTATGATGTATTTATTATATCTTTACCCCATAATAATAGTTTGTGATAGTGTGATCTGAGGTCAACCTTTTAGAACCTTCATGACCCTATCAAATAATCAAATAGGTCATTGATCCCCAGTAGTGGATACTTATTCTTCAAGGTAAGCTAGTTCAAGTAAAAATAGTCCACATACAACCTCAAGCTCCCATATACCTTTTTAGAAAGAAAAAATATGGCTACCTAGGATGAAACAGTAGGTCTCATGAATCCCTTCCTCGTTAAGTCCTACAACTACACCATTATCTCGAGAAGCTCTATAGGAGCCATCCGAAATGCTGGAAAAGATATCAGTGTGGTCTCGGGGTTAGATCAATGTAGGGTTTTATCTCTCAATGGGGAGGTAAACTTCGAACATCGTTAAGAAAGACATCCTCATACTCCACCACCACTACTGAAAACTAGGAACTCACAACATCCACTACACCAAGGGTTATGCTAGCCAACATATAATTAATTAGCTACACCTTCTTATGTATGATTCCATACTATGCTCCCTGAGATTGTTTTATCCCTAAAAAAGGAAAACCTAGTTCCATCACTGTAGACACATCACACACATTGTCTAAAATAGTCAATCTAGGCATGGACTGTAGATAAGCAATACATACAAAGAATGAAATCGTAAGGCATCAACCCCACCACCAAGAGGATACAACCAAAACTCTCACCTCCAAGGTCTAGGTCATACTTTCGACACAAGTGTGTGATCACTAAGTATTCTCCAGTAGGTGTCTCCACTCATAAGGTTCGAGTCAATTGTTCAACTAGAATCTCTAGGTCTCATGTGAGTTATGTGGAAAGAATGAAATGTAAAGTCCTTAAAATTCCGTATATATTTTTTAAAATATATGGAATTATTACGAGACTGAAAAAATTGACGTCACTTGATTCCAACACCCGAAGTACCCAGAATGATCCATTGAAAAATGTTAAGCTTTAAATAGCTTGTGCGAGCAGTTTTACTAAATAAGTGTAACAACTCTTAAATTGGTGCCCGAATTAGAAATTTGAGGGAACTGTTTCATTTAGGATGGCAGGATTACCCTAGGCGTGACTTTTGTTTAGTCGGTTCCAGCCTCTAGTGAGAAAACCCAAAAATGGAATAACCATAAATAAAATAATTAAGTAAAATTATTTTATTTTTCAAATTCTTATAACACATGAACGGTGACTTGAATTAAAAATCTGATACCACCGCTGAGCTCGTGAGGGTATGCTTTCCTTAGGCAGATCATAACAATGGCCAACACAGGCCAATAGTGGAAGTTAGTTTTTGGTCATAAATAAAATAATTAATTAACAATTATTTTATTATCAAATACTTATAACTCCTAAACGGTAACTCGGATGGGAAATCTGAGAGTACCGTTGAGCTTGTGAGGGTGTTTTCCCCTTAAACGAAGCCTAACCTTGACTAGTGTGGGTCGAAGGTGACTGTTAATATTTTTGGAACTTTTTTAAAGGTACGTTCAGTAAACGTGCAAGCCAAATTTTCTATCTTTTTAATCTATTCTCAGATTGAAATTCAGAGGGAACCGTTGGATTCGCAGCACCATAATTCTCTTAGGCGAAGCCTAACATCGACTAGCAAGGTTCAGAAGAATAAGTTAATTTTTGGTCTTTACAGAAAAATAATAAAATAACTAAATGAGTTATTTTATTCTTTCTATAACTGTTGAGTGGTATTTGGAGGGACCACAGTGTCACTTCAGACATTTAATATGATACATTTAATCGCATGACCCATTGATTACGCAACTATGATGTTCATAAGATTAATGGATCATTAATTGTGGTTCACTAATGAACCACATTAATGAATGAAACATATGTGGTTCATTTTATTTTATTTAAACAAAAATTTGGCATGAGTTTTGGGAACCTATGAGAGGAAACTACGAAGAAATTCCATTACCAACTTCCTCCAAAGAATAACAGAGTTTTGATCGATGACTATTGGAGAATTTGAACCAGACATCGACGAGCTACAACGAGTGCCAATGAACATGAATCTTCACCTTCAACTGCATCACCATTTCTAGGTAGGGGGTATATGAGATTTGATGTTCCCTCTCTTTCTGTTCTTGGAATATACAATGAACATTAACCAACTGGCTAACGGGTTGATCCGCGTCTCGTCTGTTCGTATGGGTTGTTGTTGCGAGGTCTTAGCTGGGGGATTGATCTTTCTCTTCAATTATTTATATCACCCCATGTTAGAATAGTAATTCGGAGGGTGTGGGATTATCCAAACATGGTCTAGACACACCACTATTCCTAGTTTATGAGCGTTTCTTGAGTGCGACTGGGAAACATAGCGGTATGGCATTTCTGAGTGCTATATAGTGAAGGCGGCAACTCGGGAGGCCCATAAATGCAGACGGGAAGAAAAAAAGACCACCGGACCATCTACGGTGGCATGTAGAGTAAACTGATAATGCCAGAAACTAGTGACGGTGGCAACGGCTGGCTGAGCTAGTAGTGTAGAGGAGCAGTACCTACAGGCAGTGCGGTGGTAGGAGAAATGGCTAGCCGGGCCACAGTAGTGGAAGGGTGTGGTGCCGATGTGCTACGCAAAGTGGGAGGAGCGGCCCACTCGGGCCACTTGACTGGAAAAAATGGTCAACTGGGTCGGCCATTTTGGAAGATGGGGCAGTGTCTGCTGGCGCCGCCAATTGGCCGCACCAGACACTCCACATCTGGTTGGTGCACCAGCAGTTGGCCCACATGCAGGCCAGGTTCTTCCAGGCAGGTTGGGTTCGCCAGCCGGGCCGAACCTACCATCTGGGCCGGACCCGCTGGTTGGGCTGGACCTATGGGCCAGTGGGGTGGACCTGCATAACGAACGGGCCAACTGGGCCGGACCCCTACCATACCCAGACCTGACCAGTCTCGTTTCCCTAAAATGGGTGAATCTTGCATACCAGGCATCCATTTGTCATTCCATCTACGACGCTAGAACCTTAGGATAAGGTGGTACTTTTGGGAAACTCTAAATGGGTATGGGATACATTTGGAGTACGACTAGGTTGGATCGATCCTGAATCTAACTGGGCCCACAGAACTAAAATTCCAATAACTTACATACCGAGTGTCTGATTGACGCACCATCTATTGCGTTGTTTCCCTTATGACATGGAGGTTATTCAGGTTACTTATTCATGGGACTTTGTGGTGGTTGAGGTATGACTGATGGCTTGAGGAGTGGATCCTCCTAGAATAAAACATACTAAGGGAGATAATCTAGTGGTTGGATGTGACATGAAGAAAGAATAATGATCCTCTGAATGGGTCAGTAACTAGCGATCCTCTGAGTGGGTCAGCACCTAGCGATCCTCTGTGGTCCTGATCCTAGTGATCCTCTATGGGTCTACCCCTATAAATCCTTTGAGTGGGTCAGCACCTAGCTATCCTCTGAGTGGGTCAACACCTATAGATCCTTTATGGTTTAGAATGTAGTGATCCTCTGGTGGTCAGCACCTAGCGATCCTCTATTGGTCAGCCCCTAGCGATGCTGTGCGTTCCAGCAGCAAAACCCTCTCGACAGAATAAGATGATCTAGCTTTGTGACTAATCATCTTTATTCTCGATCTTTAATTTATATACCATGTGAGAGTTGTATTTTATTTTGTTTTTTGTGATTGATATCATGCTTTGTGGTTTTCCTTTGAGGAATATTGAGTGATGTTATGGGGTCTTGGGGTCCCTACTGAGTATTGTTATACTCACCGCTACACGAGATTCACCTACACTTTGTTGTTTATTGTGCAGACGACAGACATCTTGACTGAGACTAGAGGATCCAAGGCTAGTTGGTGCTCAGAGGTGATTAACAGACGTAGTGAGCGGTAGTGATGACAAGCAACGAGTTGTACCATCCTTTCAGGTGGGATCATTGGTGGATGACCTCTAGAGCATGTTTTCACTTTTTTACTGTACATTATTTCCAGTTAGGCTTGTATACTAGCCCCTTTACATTCAATACTTACTTTTACTCTCATTGGTGGTTTTTAGTAGTGGTTTTACATTCTCTTTTTTCATTGAGTTTTACTTGTATGTAGAGTGTACCTAGTCTGTGTGTATAGAATTTTAAAGTCAATGCCTTCCCTTTTTGGGTTATGCCTTTTTGGTGCTAGTCGCCAACCCATGGACTATATAAGGAAGGCTTGGGGTAGTCACAGAACATGCATTGAGGGACAGTTCATGAAAATAAATGACTATTATATGTTTTTAACACTACTGAAGCTAATGTAGAAAGGACACAAATAGTACCTCAAGTCATTCATGGAGCCTCTAGGTCATACACCTTAACTACATGCAGCTCTCCCCACCCCTTTTTTCTAGCTTCCCAATCCTTGAGTGGACCAACTAAGGGTGGTGGTGGTAACAAGTCAAAATGGTGACCACCTCTTACTGCTCTCCCAACTCCTCTACCACATCTATCATCCTTCAGATCTACCTTATCCTATCATTTTCTCTATCTTGGTGGTCCATCCACAGTCTTCTTATAAGTTGTACAGTGGGTTGGACAATATCGAGTGAGATGTCCCCTACCACCACATGAATGACATCACCTCTCTCTAGGATGACTAGACCCAACCTGTGAGCCCTGAACTACAGATCCTCTATCATAGGACCTCCTCTTGAAATTTCTCGCACAACTAGTGACTTGGGACAGATGTCGGCTTCCTGATGCTGAGGTCTTTGCTCATGCTTTCCCACTACTAATTGTCACCAGCTGTATCTACTCAACCAAGAATCTTTCAACCACCAAAGAATGTTCAAAAACCCCAACATAAGTAAGAATTCAAAGAGGGATAATAATAGCTCATATGTTTCTATACAGACCTATCTCAAATGTCTAAGCCCTGAAGTACTTATCTCAAAACACATCCATCGAGTACCTGGAATGTTTGGTGAACATTGATTAATAATCAATCACTGACATGCAGTCCCATTGGAGATAAAGATGCTCCTAAATATGCACAACCCTCAACATAACTGGTGAGAACTCCTATATTAAGAGGATATCAAACTCTATCCATGGAAGTTTCACCTCACAGTATGGCTGTGTAGTCAAACTCCACCATCGTCCCATAAAGCTGTGTAGATGTCTCTCTTCTAGGACCACCATATAAACTACTGGTGTTCTGACTAGACAGAAAACTTGAGTCACCAGCTTGTGATATTCCTCAGCCACCTGTGGGTCGGGATCAACTCAAAAACAGGTGGGGTCCCTTCTACTAAAATATTTATAGCATGGTTATCCTACGAGCCTCATCTACTGGTACCAGGAGTACCACATGCTTCTCTATTGGTGGGGGTATGGCTGGTACACCACTTAGAGGTAACATCAGGGTAACTATTCCCTATATCAAAACCTCTTTACTAAGGGGTTCATAATCATGATCAATATATTCAATCCTAGATCATATACATCACAGAGGCATCCTGAAGAAAACAAGATGTACCCTTGTCAAAGATTATATTTTTGGAGAGATGAATTAAGGAAATAGAAACCACAACCCCTTCCTATATGATGCATGTACCATTATTTTCCATGCAACCAGTATTCTCTTTTACCAAGTACAAAAGAAAGTTATCAAAGTCCTGCTACATGGATACGTCGTCTGCCACACCAATATTGGAGTCCCTAGCCTAAAAGACGAACTGAAAACACTTAACATTGTATCCCCAAACCTATATCATAGACTCCTAGTCCTATGGTAGAAATAACTTCTATAATACCACTATATCATGACACATCCTAGTGGGGCCCATGCTGTGACTCCCCAAGCCTGCCTCCATTAGACTAGGGGCTAATGACTAGCACAGAGTAGGAATATCACTAACATGAGTGGAATTACCTATGAACTTGTATGCAGGAACACATCTCCAATCCCACAAAATGATGAAATGTAAAAACCATTAAGTAACCAATGCACGCATACAACTATATCCCACAACCAGAGTACTATAAAAAGTAAAGAAATGTAAATAGGGAAAGAATATTGTACCACTATAAAGAGTCTATAAAAAATCCAAACTGTATGTAAAAGGTAGTGAGACTACTATCTAAAAGCCATAGGAACACACCGCACACTGTCCGGTCTCACCAAGAATCATCTGGTCCAGGTCCTCCTAAGACTATGTTAAAAGGTTGATCGTCTGCACAAGACACAACACGTGCAGGAAAAGCCTGTGTAGGTGTGAGTATAATAATACTCAGTAGGACACCCCAAAACCACAAAGCAATACAACAAAGGAAAGTACAGTCAACTTTACATAGGTATATGTCTATAACACACATAATAAGAATATCTATATATACTCATTCCAAGACATATATTCTAGAGTTAAGCCAAAACCATATTATACCTCCCTATAATTCCAACATGAAGATTCCATGAAGAACTAATCCATGAAAATATTCTCCTAAGTCCGATAACACCGATGACATCCCACCGAGAGGTACTGCTCATCAGGTCTCGCCAAGAGAAAGCTACTCTGATAGTTCAATGAAAATATGATACAATAGACATGGATCATAGCTAGGTCCAGGGGGTGATACCCACAACTCAATCTTGTTTAACCTGCTATGTAGAGGATTGATGCTCAAATAGTGTTGGTAACATCGATACCAAGAACTCTACATAAGGAATGAAGATGAATAGAGGATCCCACTTCAGGTCTCTCAGGGGGATTCCAAAAACTCTATTCAGGAGGTCCTACTAAAGGAATCATAGTCGTAGGAGTAGGAAATGATTAATACCATGCTTCATGGAAATAATAAAGGGAATGAAACCTAATGAAACTTTTTCCAAGATATAGAGGACAAGAAAATAAATCCATTTAGAGAAGGGTACATGAAATGTAGTAGGAGAACATGTCATGTCCCAGGACCCCGGGTACTGCCCATGTACAATGACCTATGTCATGTAAAAGAGGCGTACACAGTGTGTAGAAGGGTTACATGTCGTTCCCTAGAATTCGGGGTCCTCCCATGTACTCTGGTCGTGTGACAGTACACTATGTTAACCCTTACATCTCTGCCTGTGTACCAGTACATAGGGTAGCCCATGTACTCGATCTATTCAAAGTTTTGTGGGGGATTACACATCGTATAGGAAACCCTTGTACTCCCCCCATTTCTGTGTACCTACCATGATACAATATGAGTTCCTCTAAAGGGGGATACATGTTGTGTAGTTAGGGACTATATGCTGTGTGTATCAGGTTTTCTAGAAACCATTCTTCTTCCCCATGATCAGGTCATCAATCACTGAGATTCCATTATAGTGGTCTGTTCACCTTGAAACTCTAGATCCAAGCTATTCTATTCATCCTAGAAGAGAATCAGCGGGATTTGGGCCCTCAATCAGCTCAGAAGATGCAATCGTAGTTGTTCTTTGTTACCACCAAAGAAAGTGAATTCAATACCCACCATCGCTCAATCCACTACTGCACTGACTTTTGAACCTCTATTGAGTCGTTCTAATGTCTTATCTACAGTTTTGAATCATTTCACCAAGGATCGAAGGAACAGTGATCAATTGTTCATAAGGGTTTTAATGCACAGGGAAGAACTATGTAGACCTGAACCAATAGAGAAAATCACAGACCAATCAAACAATATGAACCTCAATCGATGTTCTTGTCGGTCTTGGTTTGTCACCATTAAAATAAGAAATGATTCCAAACAAATCTCAATAATCAACTCCAGATAAATCCAGAAAAAATAATCAATATACAAGATAATTTGTTTGTGGAATAGTCCACGTTCATCGTAGAAATTCATGAATAGTAATGAGAATCAAAATAACACACCCATCCTTGATTTAGATCACTTGCAGATTAAGATCGATCACCACACCATCATTATTGGTAAAATCTGACAAGATTGGTGTGCGTCGATCGGTGGTATGAGGTTTCGTCATCACTTGCTGAAGATAATTCTCCAGATATCTCTCACCAACATCTCCAGAGGATTCCAGGGTTATGAGGCCAAACCTAGATTTATAATGAAAAGTATTATTTAAGGATAAACCACATCACTACATCAATAAATGAAATAAAATAAATTTTCTTAATTTATTTTATTCATTTAAACATCTATGTCGACTTTTCTACTACCGACCCACGCCAACCAATGTTTGGTTGCACCAATGGTAAAACCACCCTTCTAAACACAACAATGCCCTCATATTTTTGATTTAGGCTCCCATTTAGATGTTATTCAATAATTTTAGGAAAATTATGCATATGTGATTTTTAATATTTTAATATATTTCAAACATTTATTCCGGACACACCAGGTCTCAAAAATAAACACTGTCTCAGCTCCCGGTCTCAAAATCAATCCATATAATATTTAAAAATAATACACTGAAAATTATGATACATTAAAAATTCCATTTTTTAAGTTAATGTTTCATTCCATTCATTTTATACAAGTGATAAGGCATTTCAAGACATGAAACCATTTATAATTAATTTAATTAAGCAATGTAATAGTCAATCCATTTGATAAGTCATGAGGTTAAATCCTTGAATTTAATTAGAATTACAAGGCCAAGGGGCATGTAACCATTTAATCCATTTCATATTTAAATATTTGGTTCTCTCCTTTACATTTCATTATATGACAAGGTTGTTCTATGGATGAGAAAACAACCATTCATTTATAATAAAATAGGCCAAGTAATATATATATATGATATAATTTCCAAATCCATTTACAATTTATTAATCAAATTCCATTGAGGAACTTTCCATAGATGGGTCAAGTATAAAGGGACCATGGTACTATCCATTAGTTAATTCAATGGACAATTAATATAATGAGGCTTACCATTATAATGGTTAATCCTAAAAATACTTGAACAATGGCTCAAAGTTGTGAAAACACTAAAAATCCAAATATGGTAACTCAACCTACATGGGGTGGTTGAAGTTGTGGATTTAACCACCAACCATAAATTACATACATTATAAGGGTATTAGAACATGGTCTTAATGACTACATGAATGACATATAGATTCAATAGATTATTCTTGATGAAATCAACATGACAAAATGACAATTTGTAAAATGATGGAAATTGAGGAATGAGTTATAGACTACCCACCTTAGATTTGTATGACTCTCCTCATCCAGTATCGACCTTTAGTTCAGCCTAGATTGCAGTAGATATGAAAAATGGACCAATTCCCAGAAATTATGAAATATGATCCTACATCTAAATAGCATCATTGATTGGAAGAAGAACGATGAAAGATTAAAACAGGATAAATAATGTACATGTGAGGATCCAAGGAGATGAACGATGATCGAATCATTATATGGACATACAATCTATATTTATTTATAGTTTAGGCATTAAAAAGATCAAAAAGGGGGAGAAATGGAGGCTCTTTCTACTAGAAAACTAAAAAGTAGAGAGGGTTAAATTAAAACATGAATTAAGGGAGAAATCCTCATTTCACCCAAAAAATACCCTTCACACAATTTGGTCGCACGATTTGTCCAAAATGTGCAGAAATATTAAATGAGTAGCTGTAGGAAGGGGAACCTAAATGGTTATGCTACATGGTTAGGGAAATCATGTGCCAACCGTGTGAAACAGATTTGGAATTTGTCTGCAACATTTCCCATGACCGTGCAACCCCACTCACATGGTTAGATCAAACCCTACACTCTATTCCAACCCACTTCCCAACCTCACATGGTGTAATAAAATTATGTATCCTACCTCACATGGTTTAAACTAACCATGTGAGATTACATTTTCTCCCAAAAAGTTGGGTTCTGGGCACCAAAGAATCCCTATACACCCTCGAGATCTTCGATAACTCATATGGCATCCACATTTGGTCCATAAAATCAAATTAGACAAAAATTAAAAGGATCCATACATGAGTGAAAAACCATGATCATATAGGCTTACCCCATAAAGGAACTCATCCCCATGTTCACCTTCCAAGGGCGGTGAAACACTTTCTAAGAACAACTCTGGACCCTGGTCACGTAGGTCGACCTCTTACTCCCAAGTATCATATTTTACATGGTCATGCTTCCATAACACCGATAATATAGAGATAAACTGGCATTACAGAGACTTCATGCTCTGGTTGATATTTAGTATAAGATACCCATAAAATGAAGCCCCAACATTTAACTCTACTTCCTCTAGATCAAAATTATGGGATTGGTTGATAGGAAAATGATGAATCTATGAAATGTGAAGAAGTCACGCATGGAACGGTACCTCTGAGGCAGTAACAGCTGATAAGATCTCAGATTGAATCTCTCCATAATCTCAAACAGGCCAAAAAAGTTCGAATACAACTTCCATTGCCTCTGTATCCATATATGCACTAGCCTGATTGATACCCATAGGAAAATATAATCCCTAACCTCGAACTCCATAGGTAGTCGATGGCAATCAACCTACGATTTCTTCATATACTGAGTAGTAGAAATATGCTTCTTGATTATATAATCCTTATTTAAAGTCTCTTGAATGATATAGGAACCTTGTAGGGATGCCTCACCTACCACTATCTGACATAAGGGTGAACAACATAGACTACCATACAAGGCCTCAAAATGAGCCATCTGAATCATCACTTGAAATATATTATTATATCTGAACTCAATGAGATGGATATGATTCTCCCAAGAACCACCGAAATCAAGGACACATTCCCAGAGCATTTACTCTAGAACTTTTATCGTCTGTTCTGACTGTCCATCAGTCTATGGGTGAAAGGTCATGCTCAGAAGCACCTGTGTACCCATAGCCTTCTGTAACCCCTACCAGAACCATGAAATAAAACAATAATCCCTATCTAGAATGATATTATGATGGACCCCATGTAGTTTACGATCTCATAGACATATAGTCTTCATATTTAATCAACTAAGAAAGTCTCTCAGATAGGAATGAATTGGGTTACATTCATCAATCGATCAATGACATCCCATACAACGTCACTACCTCTAGGTGACCTAGGTAAGATGTCAACAAAATATATGGTATGATATTCCCATTTCCATTCCAAGAATGGAAGCATTTGTAATAAACCTATAGGTCTCTAGTGATCCACCATCACCTGTTGAATGGTGGAACACCTAGTGATAAATCCTACTATCTATCTTTTCATCCCAGACCACCAATACTGGCATTACATGTCTCGAAACATCCTAGTGAGTCTTGGATGAACATTACACAAAGAAGCATGGGACTCACACATCAACTCCTCTTTCATATGTTTAGGAGACAAAACATGTCCATGAATACGTAGGATGTCATCTTTATCAACAAACTAATATAGAGGCATGTCATCTCCTAAAATACTCTCACAGGGAACCAAGAACTCTAGATTTGAAAATAATATAATCTTTACATTCTCAAGGAGAGGTGATGTAACTATCAAGACCAAGAGATATTACTACTCGTGATTATCATGGAAATCAATATGAAAATTATAAAAGAGGGCCATTAATTTCCATTCACCACTGGATTCCCATATGACATGTGCATGAGTTATCAGACTCAATGCATCAATAACTACATTGCGCTTTCCAGGTGTATAGGTAAAATTGAAATCAAAGGAATGAAGATATTTGAACCATATTCATTTTCTGATATTCAAGCCATGCTATGTAAAGATATATTTGATGTTCTTGTGGTATTTATACACCACAAAGTTCGCACCCAATAGATAGTGTCTCCAACAAAAAAGGCATGGACAACAGTTTCTAGATCAAGGTCATGTGTTGGGTAATTTCTCTCATGAGGATTTAACTGTTGTGATCCGTAGACAATGAATTTGTCCTCTTTTGTCATCACTACTCCTATGATAATGCCTGATGCATCATAGAAGATGGTATATAATTTTACAAGCTCTGTAAAAATAAATATAGGTGTCGAGACAAGTCTTCCTTTCAGATATTGAAAGGATTTCTCGCATGCTTCTGACCATAGGAACTTGACACCCTTCTTTGTAATACTAGTAAGAGGTGAATCAAGGCATGAGAATTACTATATGAATAATTTTAAATAACCATATATCCCTAAAAAACTCTATATATCAAATATGTTCTTGGGATTATTTTAAGAAACCACAACACTCACTTTCTCTAGGTCAACAGAAACCCCTAATTCCAAGATAATATGACCAAAGAAGTGAAATTTGTCTCTATAAAAGATGAACATAACAATATTTTCCTAAATATGATGCTCTATTAGTGTACTTAGAATGATCTCAAGGAGAAAATAATGCTCGCTATGAGTGTTAGAGTACCCCAAGATTTCATTCACAAATACGATGAAAAAGGAATCTAGAAAGGGCTAGAACAACCTATTCACCAGATCCATGAAAACAGTTGGTATATTCGTAAGACATAATGACATAAAAATGTATACATACAGACCATAATTTCAATTGAAATCTATACAGGGTATGTATGATGAGATGACTCACACCTGATGATAGCCCAATCTTAGGTCAATCTTAGAAAACACCCTAGATCCTCAGAGTTGGTCAAAGTGATCATCTACTTGAGGCAGTGGATACTAGTTCTTGAATGTAAGCTATTTCAAACATATTTAATAAAAAAAATAGATGAAGGGTCCCATCCACAATCTTGGCTAAAATCATGGGTGAACCCCAAGCAGATGTACTGGTCCAAATAAACCCTTGGCCTATAGATCCTCTAACTAATGCTTGAGCTCTTGGAGATAAGTAGGATTCATCCTGTATGGAGGAATGGACACTAGAGCTACTCCTGGAACAAGATCAATTGTAATATTTACCTCTCTCTTAGTAGGTAAACCATAAAAATCATCAGGAAAGACATTCTTGAAATGATCTACACTAGAGAAAATTCATCCTGATGTAAACCCAGATATTTTATGAAGATATTGGTAATCTGGGTTGTCACACCACCTATCCCATGATGCTCAAGTCTAGCTTTACTAGACCAAACATCCCACTCACACTTATTTAGATAAATACTTCCCTCTGGTTACATAAATGACACTCTTCGGTGATAGCAGTCTACAAAGGCGTGATATGGAACCAACCAATCCATCCCAAGAATGACATCAAGGTATATCTTCTTAAGAACAAATAGGGCTAACATAATGAAATAACTTCCTACCTCAAGGGTGAAGTCCCTATATTGGTGTATACCCTCTGACCATACTCCCAATGGCATATCCAGGGTCATTACACCATAATAATACTATATTTGAGACTTTCCACAATAGATAAAGAGATGAAGGAGTGTGAATCACCTATATGAAATAAAGAAGATACTACAGTGGTGTATACTAGAATAGTACCCCGTGATGTAGACAATCTTGTAACCTAATCCTCAAGTACCGGTTGTAATTCATCCACTGATATGATCCATGGACCTATACAACATCTAGAATTCCATGATAAAAATTGCTCTACTAGTGCTACTGGTGATCAGGAGTTTGGCTACCATGACCATAACCTTCTCATGGACAAGTCCTAAAGGTTCTACTATAACTCCTTATCTGATACGACGTAAAATAACACACCTTTTATGGTGCATATGGTGCAGAGCCTCTTCCACTAGAAATTGATGGAAAGGTCTAATAGAATCTATAGATATTCCCCATACAGCTGTAAGATCGACACTCCAGTGGGTCTTTATCACATTGAGACTTTAGATTCCCCTATTGTCCACAATGGTGAAACACCACAAAGCTACCAATATTGATACTCTACTTTCTTCTTCCCCGAGGAAAAACCATGAGATATCACTTTATGGTATCAGAATAACTACTGGTCTACTAAGGAACTAGTCTTTTATGCCTGTACAGTTGACATCCATCAGGTTATTCTTAGTGATAAGAGCCTGATTGACTATTTCAGAAAGGTTAGGAAGGTGAAATACATTTACCGAAGTATATATGGCATACCTGATCCCACACTCAAAGCGTCAAGCATGAAAAATATCATCATCAGCTAGAAGAAGTGAAAATTGTTGTAACTAAGTTGAAATTGCATCCGATTGTCGCCTATCGACCGGTCAAGGTTCTGATGCTCTGCTAATGTAATGTATTTTCAATTATGTAATTTGGTAAATGTTATTGAAAAGTGTTCAAAAAATAAAATAAAAATGTGTTGTGTCTTGGGAAGTTCAAAAATCACTCTTCCTCAACCTTCAATCTTGTTATAACTATTACAATTAGTGTTGTGAGGAGATCAATTATGTGTTGAGATATGTGTGTGAGATATTTTTCAAGTTCAACTTTCAAAAAAAGAAAAAAAAGAAAAAAAGAAAAAAAGAACACTTATGTCATTGGGAGAAGTTGTGTGTTTTGTAAATATTTCATCTTCTCATCCCCTTCAAATTTTCTTCCTTTCTTGTGTCTTTCTTCACACAATCATTCCCCTGTAAATATGTGTTTCCAATTACTTCCATGTTTCATTAAAAAAACATGCATTTATTTTTCCATGTTATTATTTTAACCCCCCCATTTCCTATCTTTTGGATATCATCTTAAAACCGTCCTATAACCACAAAAAGATCCCTAAAAAGACAACTTGATTTTGATCACTTTAGGATAGGTGTAGGAAGCTGAGAGCTCTTACAAACTCTAAGTTTTTCACTTTTGATTGGTGAATGAGTGAAGCTCCATAAATTAATTTTATCATCTTGAGAAGATAAAGTTTTGTGTGTCACCATTTTTCATTTCTAAATTTGAGCTTGAAAAAATCAATTGCCTTTGGAACACTTTTTCTGTAAAAAATTAATGTGGAATTAAATATGAATGAGAAAAATTGTCTAAACCTCCCCTGATTGGGGAATTTTTTTTTTAATATTTGTTGTTGAGTGAAAAATATTTTGTAATTTTTTATATATATTTATTGCACATGAGGACATCCATAAGACTAATTGTGGGGGATTTGGTGTTATTAATATTTTCATGACTTATTATATACACCCTTTACTGATTTTATATGAAATGTGCATAATTTGTGTGAAATATTAATGTTTTAATACTAAGTATAATTTTTGAACATTTTTAGAAGTAGTCCAATTGAGATAGTTTACTATTTTATTTATAAATCTCACCCTACGAATCCAAATTATGTGGTTCTTGTTTTTTAGGATTCCATATTCAATTTTCCACATATCATTATAAGGAATTATTGGCCAATTCTTCCATTCGGTGGGTCATATTTTCAACAAAAAGGCCCAAATAATCTATAAAGAAACTAGAAAATCCATTAAGATATAATTACTGGGCACACTATAGAAGTCCAATTCCATTAATTATCTTCCAAAGGACAGGGGAGAATTTAATCCATCTTGAATAAATGTTTCAATTCCTAAATCCAAATACAAGGGGCACAACTAATGCTTTGAAGTCCAGCCCACCATTCTGGCCATAAATTAAAGTTCGGATAATATTCATGACATATATCATGATGTAAACATCAAAGAAAGTTGAGATTTTGTAGTGTGAAATAGTTGATATAGGTGGACAACTTTGTTGAAGACAATGTTCAGATTTGAAGCCATATTTCTATTGATAAACCCATTACCATTTCGGCCTTCTAAAAAGTATGGATTGAAATGGACAGTTTAACATTGTTTAATCAAATCGCTATAACATTGGTCCATAAGTCCAAATGACTCCAAATTTTGAGATAAGTCGGACAAAATTATTATTGCCAACTTTAAAGAATAGGATATCTCTAGATTCGGCTGTCTACATATCCAAATTGATGATGCAATAGGAGGGACATATTGGGATTGAAAATAATCCACTTCATTGGGCTATAAATACATCCATCTCCTCTCCTTCAAAAAAGATGGAATTTCAGAAGAGAGGAGCACATATTGGCATTAAAAAATCCTTGAAAAGGTCTTGGTAGGACCTTCCATACTCAATTTTCCATGAGAGAGACCCTTCCTACTCTCTTAGATTTCATTTACTTTTGTGCTTTTCATCATTTGTAATCTTGTAAGTCTTTTATTTAAAATTCTATTTTAATGAAAGTTTCTTCTTCAATATCTCTTATTATCATCCACCTTCTATAGTTTAATATTTATTTTATTAAAATATTTTATATAATGTTCAAAAACCTTCCCTTATTTTTCTTCCTCATTCAATCAAAATTATACTTTTAATTCTCTTCACCCATTTGTGTGTTTGTGTTCGACACACCACTCTTTTCTTATCCCTTTAATTTTCTACTCTTATTAACTCATCATCATAAACATAATAAACCAAATTTCTAATCATCTTAATGGATGATTAAATCTACCATTGGGGTGAGTTCATCGTTATGTAGTTAAGTTTGTGATATCCTTGAGCCTTGCTTTATATTGCATTAAATTAACACCCATGTCACTGGTTAACGTTGATTGGAATTCCTAAATGTTATGGCTTTAATCCAAGCCTTAACTTATATTAGGGTTATAATCCCAATAAGATCTTGTTTATGTTATCATATTTATGGTTCCAATAATCTATGGAAACTACTAATTAAACAAAATATGTTATTAATCAATGACATGTTAATTCCAACATACACAATGTCAAATTAAAGAATACTCATTGTGCAAATACTCTCAATAAATTAACATCCTAAAATTTTGATTCACCCCAATGGTAGATTTACATAGAAATTATGATGATTATATATTTGGATTATTATGTTTATGATGATTATTTAATAAGATAAGAAAAATAAAGGGTTAAAAAAACAGTGGTGCGTCGAACACAAACACACAAACGGTGATGATAAATAAAAATAGAACTTAGATTGAATGAGGAAGCAATATAAGAGAAGAATTTTCAACTGTATTTAAAATATTTTTAGAACATAAATATTAATCTATATAAGTTTGATGATAATAAAATATATTGAAGAAGAAACTTTCATTAAAAAAGAATTACAAAGAAAAGACTTACAAGATTACAAATGAAGAAAAGCACAAAAGTAAATGAAATCAATGAGAGGAGGAAGGGTATATCAATTGAAAACATGAGTATGTAAGGTCCTCCCAAGCCCTTGGAATGGATTTTTTCATGACAATATGTTCTCATCTCTTCTGAAATGACAAATCCTTTGAAGGAGAGGAGGGGATGTATTTATAGCTCATGGAAGTGGTCTTTTTTCATTCCCAATCTATCCCTCCAATTGCATCACCAATTTGGATATTTAGACAGCCAAAACCTGATATATCCTCTCACTAAAAGTTTAATATTATAATGTTGGATGATTTATCTCAAAATTTGAAGTCATTTGGAATTATGGAGCCAAAGATATGGCAGTTTGATTAAACAACGTTAAACTGTAAATTTGAATCCATATTTTTTATAATGCCGAAATGTGAATGGGGTTATCAATAGGAAGATGAATTCAAATATGAACACTGACTTCAAAAAAGTCTTCAACCTATATCTCATATTTCTCATTGTAAAATATCATCTTGATTTTATGAACACATCATGAGATATGTCATAAATATCTGCAGAAATTTAATATCCAACCAGAATGGTGGAATGAACATCAATGCTTCAGTTGGGCCTCTTATAATTTGAGTGGGGCCTTGAAAATTTTATTCAAGATGGATGAAATTGTCCCCCGACCTTTGGAGGATAATTAACGGAATTGGACTTTTGGAGTGTGCCCCGTAATTATATCTTCTTGGATTGTCTAGTTTCTTCATTGATTATTTGGGATTTTTTGTGTAGACAATATGAACCTCCAAATGGAATAATTGGCCAATGATTACTTATAATGATATGTGGAAAATTGAATAAGGAATCCCAAAAAACAATAACTACACAATTTGGATATGTAGGGTGAGAGTTATAAATAAAATAGTAAACAAAATCAATTGGACTACTTCTAAAAATGCTAAAAAATTATACTTAGTATTAAAACCATAATATTTCTCACAAATTATGCACATTTCATATAAAATCTGTAAAGGGAGTATATAAGAAGTCGCAAAAATATTAATAACATCAACTCCCCCACACTTATTCTTGTTCATGTTCTCATGTGCTATAAATATATATATAAAAATTACAAAATAAGTTTCACCCACTAACAAATATAAAAATTTTGTTTTCCTCAATCTGGGGAGGATTGGAGAATTCCACTCACCCATATTGAATTACAAAACAATTTTTTACATTAATAATGTTTCAAAAACAATTAATTTTTCATTCTAAAATTTAGAAATGATAAATAGTGGCATAAAAAACTTACTCCTCTCAAGATGATAAAATTAATTTATGTAGCTTCACTCATTCACCAACTAGAAGTGAAAATCTTAGAGTTTGTAACAGCTATCAGCTTCCAATACCTATCCTAAAGTGCTAAAAAATCAATAGTTATTTTTGGGGGTTTTCTATGGCTATAGGATGGTAGGAATATGATATCCAAAATATATGAAAAATGGGGTAGAATACTATTATGGAAAAATAAATGCATATTTTTTTTGAAATGAAACATGGAAGGAAATAAAAACACATATTTATAGGGGAATGATTGTGTGAGGAAAGAAATAAGAGGGGAAGAAAATTTGAAGGGGATGAGAAGACGTAATATTTATAAAACAACAAACTTCTCCCAATGACATAAGTGTTCTTTTTTTTTGTTTTTTTTTCTTTTTTTTTCTTCTTATTTTTTTGAATTTTTCTAAAGTAGAACATCAAAAATATCTCACACAAATTTCCCAACCCATTATTTATCTCTGAAAGGCACTAATTGTAATACTTATAACAAGATCAAAGGTTGAGGAAGAGTGATTTTTGCCCTACCCAAGACACAACCCATTTTTTTATTTTTTGAACACCAGTCAATAACATTTACAAAATTACATAAATGAAAATACATTACATTCACCAAAACTCCCGGAATAAAAACCTCTCCCCACACTAAAATGGATGCTTTCCCTCAAGAATATGATAACATGGTGAAATCAACAAAGGGTACCCAAAATGAAATCCATTCCCCCCACACTTAAATTTCAAAAAATTATGAAATGAAAATCCATGTTGATATTGGGTGGGTAAAGGTATTCTAGTTTAATGTGGATATCAAAGAAAATGTTTCTATAGGCTTGAAGGGGATTTCAAAAGGAGGATAATTTAAGGTAAATGGGAGGCAATTTGGATATTATGATTCTCTTGTGGTTCAGAAAATTCCTCTATCATATTAATGCACACTAAAGTAAAAAAATCAGCTTGAAGGTCCATAATCTCAACACTCACAAATGGGGGTGAAAAACACACATTTTGAAAAATGGCCATAGGTGGCCTTGGCATGAAAGAAAATGGTATTCTTCAAAGGTGGGTAAAATCAGATTCTGAATCAAAAAGTGAGCATTGAATATTTATTGGTTTTGAAACAATATTCTTTATCAAAATATATGATGAAAACACAAATTTTTTGAGATGAAACCATGCATTTTGACTCCGCAAAATGGTTGGAAAAAATTTTAAAATTGAAGGTGTGTAATCATGACTCTTGTTTTTCCAATATTTTTATGTGATTTGTTTTCTTATTTTAGTTTTTAAGGTTTTTTTTTGTTTTTTATAAAGACAAACCCACACAAATGAGAAATATTAAATAAAAAAAATATGATTAGTTATGTGGTAAAAAAAATGAGAATGAGGGAGGAAGAAGAGAGAGAGAGGGAGGGAGATTGAAGAGGAGGTAAAGGGAAATAGGTGTCCCTTGGTTTAGATTTGGTGGGTTTATATCTCCATCCAGTTGTGTGTCAACTGAAAATGTTGGGGATTCGATAGAAGTTGATGTGGTTCCAGGATTATGTGTCCTCTCATGGTGATGCTTTAACCGATGTCCATTAACTATGAACGTACTTTTTGAAGAGGGTTCTTGGACTTGCACTATACCAAATGGGTAAACATTATTAACAACAAAAGGACCATCCCAATGAGAATTAATATTACCTGGGAGAAGCTGAAATCGAGAATTGAAGATCATTACCTTTTCACCTTCATAAAATACCTTTCTCAGGATGTGTTTATCATGGAGTACATTAGCCTTTCCTTTTTTACATATTGGAATTCTCATAGGAATCAAGTAGAAGCTCCTCTAGTTCAGCCAATTGCAATAATATTTCTTCACCTGATTTTTTAAAATCAAAATTACAGCTTTTCACAGCCCAACAAGACTTTTTTTGGATTTCAACTAGTAAATTACATGCTTTAAAAAAACTACCCTAAATGGTGAAATCCCAAAGTGTGTTTTATAGGTAGTTTGATAATCCCAAAGTGCATCAACAAGTCTTTCAGGCCAGTCTTTGCTGGTGGGTTTTATAATTCTATCAAGCACTCTTTTTCACTTCTTTATTTGAAAGTTCAGCAATTCCATTTGTTTGTGGGGTGATATGCAGTAGACGTTTTATTTACAAAACCATTCTATTTCAAAATATATTCCATGGTTCTATTACAAAAATGGGTTCCTAAGTCACATATCAGGGCATGTGGTGTTCCCAATCAATGGAAGATGTGTGTCTTTATGAACTCACTAACAATATGTGAATCATCATTTCTAGTGGGTTTGGCCTCGAACCACCAAAAAAAATAATAAACCATAAGAAGAATGTATGAGAATCCATTGGAAGGTGGGAATGGTCCCATGAAATCGATTCCCGAAACATCAAAGACCTTATAGAAGATTAAAGGCTTTTAGGGAAATTAATTTCTTTTGGATATTGTGCCAAAATTTTTGCAAGTTGGACATGATTGACAGAAATCATGTGAGTCCATGAAGAGTGAAGGAAAGAAGAATCTAGAGTCTTGGATCTCTCAGGAGGTCCTTTTTGGTCCAAACTGGCCACCTCCGGGAAGTGAGTGACATAAAACTAAGATAGATTAATGTTCATGTTCATCAACACATCTCTTAATTACCATGTCTACCCTAGCTTTCCAAATATTAGTTTCCTACCAAAAATAGTGTTTTTAATCACTTTTCACCATCATTTTTTGTCCTTTTGAAAAAAATTAATGAAAACACCAGAAACTAAGTAATTTACAATTGGGGAATACCATGGAAAATTTTGAGTGAGATATGAATGGTGGTCAGTGGGGAAATCAGGATTAATGATTTCAGAATGGGAAGAATTAGAAATTCTACTCAAGTGATCAGCCATAGGTGTTTCTTTTCTAGGTCTATTTCTGATTTAAAGGTCAACCTCTTGGAGAATTTGGATCCATCTTGTTAGGATTGGTTTGGAATAACTTTTCTTCAGTAATAACTTTATAACAGAATGGTCTATGTAGATGTTGATTTTGGCACCTAAAAGATAGGGATAGAATTTTTCTAAGGAAAAAACCACTATGAAAAGTTCATTTTTAGTGATAGTGTAGTGATATTGAGTTTCATCTAATATTTTTGAGGAATAATAGATGACATGAAGAATATTTTCACTTCTTTGACTAATAACGACCCCAATGGACCTATTAGAAGCATCACACATCAACTAAAATGGTAAGGACCAATCTGGGGGTTGTATTATCAGGGAAAATGTAAGAGAAATTTTGAGTTGAATGGAGGACCTCTATCAAGCCTCATCGAAATGGAAAGTGAAATCATTTTGGAGAAATCGAGTGAGTGGGAGGGAAATCCTACTGAAGTTATGGATGAATCGCTGATAGAAAATAGAATGACCGAGGAAGGAACGGATGTCTCAAACAGATGTGGGTTCTGGAAGTTATTGGATCACTTCAATTTTGGCAGGATCGACTTGAACACCATATTTTGAAAATATGGGCCCTAGAATAATCACATTTACAACCATGAAGTGAAAATTTTCAAATTATAACAAAAGGTTACTCATGTCACACTTTTGAAGGATAAGAGAGAGAGAATGCAAGCATGATTTAAATGACTCACCATAAATGGTAACATCATCCATGAATACTTCCATTTAGTGTCCATTGAATTCAGAAAATATACTCATCATACACCTTTGGAATGTTTGCAGGAGCAT
The DNA here is from genome assembly GCA_963277665.1 of Viscum album. Lineage (NCBI taxonomy): Eukaryota > Viridiplantae > Streptophyta > Magnoliopsida > Santalales > Viscaceae > Viscum > Viscum album. Next base: position 1,108,189,342 of record OY728152.1, on the reverse strand, counting down.
TGCAAAGGCCAAAAGGCATTCTCCAATATGCATATGTTCCAAAGGGGCAAGTGAAAGTAGTATTTTCTTGGTCATGTAGTGCTATTGGGATTTGGAAGTAGCTAGTGTATCCATCAAGAAAGCAATAGTGTGACTTTCCGGCTAATCGTTCCATCATTTGATAAAGGAATGGAAGAGTGTAGTGATCTTTTCGTGTTTCAACATTCAATTTTCAGTAATCAATGCAATCACACCATTTCTTCATCACTAGAGTTGTGACTACCTCTCCATGTTCATTTGTGACAACAATAATCCCACCCTTATTAAGTACAACATGAATTGGACTATCCCATTCACTATTTTAAATTGGGTAGATAATACCAGCATGAAGAAGTTTGGTGATATCTTCCCTAACTACCTCAAGGATGAGTGGATTGATTATTCTTTGTGGTTATATAATTGGTTTGGATGACTCCTCAAGATGGATGTGATTTATGCAAAGGGAAGTGTTGATTCATGGTATGTCATCTAGGGTCCAACCTAATGCTTTTTTGTTTTCCTCTAACAATTGAACATGTTTGTACTCCTCAGTTTTAGTATGTGAAGCAGAGATAATGACAGGATAAGAGTGATCATGGAAAAAGAATGCATATTTCAGGTTTTTAGGAAGAGGATTCATATCAATCTCATCTTTCATTTATGGGTTAGACAACTTAGGATTGGAGGAAGGGACTTGAGTTGCTTCCGATTCATTTTCCTTAATACTATCCAAGGTGGAGAAGTATAGATCAGAGTTGATGTGGGATTCAAGAGAGTTTTAAATATCCTCAAGATTGACGAAGTCTGTGAATGTAAGGTCCATATCCACATCACCATTTATGACTTGGTTAATCATGGTGAAGATTTCATAAGATCCATTATCATTTTATCATGAAGAACATGTTAGATTAGGGTTTAATTGACTCTCAGAAGTTTGCACAGAATCATGGATTGAGAATTCAGGGACATCCTCAGATGGGTATCTCATGGATTGGAAAATGTTGAACATTACCAGATGGTCACCAAATTCCTTGAATAAGATGCCTGAATGGACATCAAACTTTGTTCTAGCAATTATGTGGAATGGTATTACTTGAATTAGGGGAGATGGAGAAGATTTCTTCTCACCTTCCATGTCAAGGACATAGAAATTAGTAGGGAAGATAAGATCATTCACATGAACAAAGACATCCACGATTATACCCACAAGACTATTAGTGCTTCGATTTTCTAACTGAATGACAACACATTTTGGATGTAAGGGACCAAGACCAAGGTTGGAAAAGTTGGATTTGGGCATGACATTAATTGAGGCTCCTAGGTCTATGAGTGCATCATCGAAGTTGGAACATCCAATTTTTAATGCAACCATTAAGGTGCCTTGATCTTTGCACTTTATGGGAATATACTATTGGGTGGACACATTTTTGAAGGTCCTGAGTTGCCTCTTGGGGGTGCACAGTTCTTTAAAAAACATGGCATACTTAGGGATTTGTTTTATGGAATCTAAGAGGGAAATGTTGACTTCAACGCGTCTAAACATGTCGAGCATTTCTGGATCAGGTTCAATGGACTTCCTTGGTTTAGAAATAGCTTGAGTAAAACTAATTGGATTCCTGTGTGGAATGGAAGGAGGTGAGGGAATGGCTTCAGATTCCTTTTCATGTTTATTTTTCTTTTCATTTTCGAGGTCAACATTCAAAGGGGGGTTGGAGGACTTATCTTGAGGAATATCAATTTTCTTTCTTTATCTAAGTGCAATTGGACATACATTACCCTTGGGTTTGGGTAATGGTTGAGATGGGAGTTGAAAAGAATTTGATTATTGTTGCTGCCTTAGGTGGGATGCAAGTCGAACAATTTGGGTTTCCGTTTTTTTTAGGCTGGAATGGGTAAAGGAGGCACGATCTTCCACAACACTTTCCCATGGTTACTTGGAAGAAGAGGCTTGTCACAAATTGGGATTACCTTGATTTTGGTTCTTGGGAATGTGATTATATTAGTTTGGGAGTTGGGAAGGCTCACTAGGACAGTGGAATCCAGGAGGAGGAAGAGGAGGATTCATCCTTAGAGGTTGAGGAACAAAAGGGTAAGGTTGTGGGAAGTTACCAACAACATGAACATGTTGGAATTGGTTTGGGTTTTGATGAGGTTATTGAGGTGGATGGGAAATGGGATTTACATATCTCATGTTAGGGTTATATGTAGAAGAGAAGGGCTCAGAATGGGGTTGGTTGAAGTTTCTAACAAACTAACCAGAATGTTGAGGGTTGGGGTTCCACTGAGCATATGCTGAATTGTGGTCCATTGGTCCAGATGAATCAGATTGATCCTCTTGAAGTTGAGGACATGTGTTAGTTGGATGAGATAGTGGGATTCATATTCCACAGTTCTTGATAGGTCTAGGGATCAGATATTGTGGAGAAGATGAGGTCGGGGCTTTGGATTCCACAACTAGTTGTCGCACAAGACTTGTGAGTTCACTCATCCACTCGGTCATCTTGTTCGGATCTATGGATTGATGTATTAGACAATTATTACTAAATCATTTTATCAAGTATAGAATTTTTGTGTGTTCATATCCATTTTTCTTATGAGATCTCTTGTAGCTGCAGGAGTTTTATCAACAAGAGCACCACCACTTGCAGCATCAATGAGGGTTCTCTCCATCGCCAATAACCCTTCATAAAAGTGTTAGATCAAGAGTTTGTCAGGGATTTAGTGGCATGAGAAGGATTTAACAAGCTTTTTGATCCTCTCCCAGTACTCATGGAGTGATTCATTTGGGAATTGACATATATCCCTTATTTCCTTTCAGATAGAAGCAGTACGAGAAGTAGGAAAAAAATTTCTAAGAAGAGTCACTTCATGTCATTCCATGTGGTTATGGGACCAAGAGGGAGGTAGTAAAGCCATGACTTGGTGGAGTCAGCTAGGTAGAAAGTGAATTCTCAAAGTTTGATTTGTTTCTCAAAAACCCATTGAGGCATCATGTTAGAGCACACCACTTGGAGCTCTTTAAGGTGGAGATGTGGATCCTCACGGGCTAGCCTGTGGAAATGAGGGAGAAGATGAATCAAACCTAATTTGAGTTTGAAGTCAAGTTCTATGTTTGGATATTAAATACAAAGAGGTTGTAAATTCATATCTATGGAAGTATGTTATTTATTTTTTTGTTCCCTAGGATAATCCATAAATAATTCAATTGGTTGGATAAGGATTGGTTCTTGAATTATCTAATTTTCTATTATGTTCCTCTTAAGTTAGCGAAGGGTTTGGTCAATTTTAGGGTCAAAAAAGTTCGATGGATTGTTTGGGAGGATACGGGGAATTCAGAGAGATGTTGGAAGAGAAATTAAGATGAGTTTTTCTTTGTTTTATTTCAGTTTATTATTTTTATGATAAGACGGGTTTTTCTTTTTGTTTTTTTTCAATTTTTTTAATTTTTTTAATTTTTTTTATGTTTTTTACAACTACCATAAACTAATGACAACATGAAGCACCATCCCCAGAAATGACAACATTTGAAAGCATGACCGATTGTTTCCTATCGACCGGTCAAGGATCCGGTGCTCTGCTAATGTGTATAACAACACTCGGGTCGAATCCTCAACGATGATACTTTTTAATTGTCGACTGTTTTTAGTTGATTGTATTCTAATTAGGGGGTTTGTTGGAAGAGATTTTGAAATGATTGATTGATTAATATTTATTTGAAAAATTTATAAATATAGGGGTGAGTTCATCATTAGGTAGTAAAGCTTCTGATATCCTTCTACCTTGCTTTATATTGCATTAAATTAACACCCATGTCATAAGTTAACGTTGATTGGAATTCCTAAGTGTTAAGGATTTAATCCAAGCCTTAACATATATTAGGGTTCAAATATAAATTAGATCATGTTGATTGTAGTGTATTTATGGTTCCAATAATCCATGGAAACCATACATTAAACAAAATATGTCATTAATCCATGACATGTTAAGTCCAACATACACAATGTTAAATTAATGAATAACCATCAAGAAAATAATCTCAATCACTTAACATCACTAAATTTTGACTCACCCAAATGATAGATTTACTCAAGAATTAAGATGATTAGAAATTTGGTTTATACTGTTTATGATGATGAGTTAATAATAGAAGAAAAATAGAGGGATAATAAAAGAGTGTTGGGTCAAACACAAACACAAAAACAATGATGATAATTAAAAATAGAATTTTTATTAAATGTGGAAGCAAAATAAGGGAAGGGTTTTCAACTGTATTTAAACTATTTTAAGGACATAAATTTTAAAATACACAAGGTGGATGATAATAAGAGATATTGAAGATGAAACTTGCATTAAAACAAAATTACAAAGAAAAGACTTATAAGTTTACAAATGAAGAAAAGCACCAAAGTAAATGAAATCAAAGAGAGGATGAAGGGTCTCTCATGAGAAAAAATGAGTGTGGCAAGTGATCCCAAGCCCTAGGAAAGGCTTTTTTTATTCCAATATGTGATCCTATCTTCTGGAATTCCAACTCCTTTGAAGGAGACGAGGGGGATGTATTTATATCCCAAGGATGTGTATTGTTTGCATTCCCAATCTGTCCATCCACTTGCATCACTGATTTGGATATTGAGAGAGCCAAATCACGAGGTAGTATCTTCATCAAAGATTAAAATAATAATTTTTTCCGACTTTGCTAAATTTTGTGAGTCATTTGAACTTATAGAGCCAATGTTATAGAGATTTGTTTATAAAAAGTTAAAATTTCCATTTCAATCCATACTTTTTAGAAGTCCAAAATATTAATGGGTTTATCAATAGAAATATGCTTTCAAATCCAAACACATTCTTCAACAATGTCGTCCTCCTATATCTCCTTTTTCACTCCACAAAATATCAGCTTGATTTGATGATTACATCATGTGATATGTCATGAATTGTTTCCGAATTTCAGTTTCCATCCAAAATAGTGGGATATAATTCAAATCATCAGTTGGCCCCATTGTCTTTGGATTTGGGCCTTGAAATATTTATCCAAGATGGATTGAATTGTCCCATTAGAATTGGAGGATAATTAATGGATTTGGACTTTTGGAGTGTGCCCAGTAATACTATCTTGATGGATTGTGCAGTTTTATCATAGATTATATGGGACTTTTTGTGTGGACAATATGCCCTTAATATGTAAGAATTGGCCAATGATTCCTTATAATGATATGTGGAAAATTGAATAAGAAATTTTAAAAAACAATAAAGACCCAATTTGGATATGTAGGGTGAGATTTATAAATAAAATAGTAAACTGACTCAATTGGACTTCTTCTAAAAATGCTCAAAATTTATACTTAGTGTCAAAACATTATTATTTCACACAAATTATGCACATTTCCTATAAAATTAGTAAAGGGAGTATTTAATAAGTCATGGAAATATTAATAACATCATAAGTGAAACACAATGGATAATACATAACTAACATAGAACCCAACTCTAGATGCATGAACTCTCTAGCTCTATCCACTCATAGCACTTGAGGAAAGAATTGATCATAAAAGGTAGTATGGAAGTCAGCCCATACCATGCCATAATGGAAACCTACATGGGAAACTACATCCCATAATAACTTATCAAAACCATGCAGGATGTTCATAGCATGCTTGAGCCTCCATTCTAGAGGCATCTCCAGATGCTCAAATATAGACCGAGTGGACTCCAACCAAGGCTCAATATCCTATGGATCACTATCACCTAAGAAGGAAGGAGGATATTACTACTGGTACTCACGTGTCAGATCATCCATTATAGGTTCATCTCATGGATCACTATGCATATATTTCATCATACATAGGAAACTATCTTGATATTGAGTATTAGTTACCAATTTAGGTATAGTAAGTAGTGCATTAAGTGGCACCCCTGAAGGTAAGATTGCAAGATTCGGACCCACCATTTCTGGAGCATGGTCATCACCACCCTCCATGCACATGAAATGGGGACATCATGGAAGAATTGGTCTACAAATACCAAGCACATGCCTCAGAAAAATCATAGAAACATATAAATAGTAACACTAGAGGAAGTTGATTGTACGAAAGGACTCACTACCCATGGTATACTACCCCAACTACCCAAATAGAAGGATATGCATTGTAAAGTTATCAAGTATTTGTTTTATGGGTTCTAGTAGATGAAGGGTCAATAGAACCTTGACTCATAATTTTAGGGCAACCATTTCTTCCATTTTAATTTAATTATCGGTTTTCGTCCTTTACCTTTCATAAAAATGACATGGTGGGATAAGGATGTGAAACCATTTCATTTTAGAAGCCATTTTTTTCACTTTTATAATTGTGTTTTATTATTGATTATATCATGATTCATTTAAAATGAGATTCATGTTCTAGTGAATCCGGTCCCATACTCATTATCACTGATATTAACACCCATTTGAATTTCTATTCAAAGGATTGATTTGGTAAATTACGCATTCCAACCCATTAGGGATCATAAAATATCATGAATTGAAATATTAAAGCACTCAATCACATCCCAAAAGTAGCACAATCATAGTATACAGAGCAAGTATCACTCAACAATCACATGCATATCAATCAATACACAGTTGTGACATTCACTTATATGGCCTGAAAAGATGCATGACATGAGAATTATATGTGCCTATGATGATTCATGTAATAATGATCCATTCCCTAATATCATTAGGACAAAGAAGAAATATGATTTATAATCATAATAATAATCAACAAAACCACATGGCATGTGTGTCACCCAACAGTGAAATGATATCAACTGTAATAGGAAAAATAGAACAACAATTATAATTCAAGAAACTCAGCCTTTACCCAAACATGGGTTCATGGAACCCAATCATGGCTTATGAACAAGTTCCATAACATTACTAATCTCAAATAAATATTCTTGAAATATTAAATAAATAAAAAAAATCCCCTTTTATACTACTTTGTGACATCGCAGACCCGGATTCCACTTAGAGGCGCCCCAAGCACGGTTCACCACATAACCTCAAACACATTTCCCAATTTTCAAAGGCTACCGACTAGTAGAGAAGACCTAGGGTGTGTCCATGGGAATAATATGACCTCTTTACCAGAGTGTAGCATAGTGGATAAGCAATACAATAGAATTAAATACCAGAAGCATTATAGGTAAGAAGATGGAACAGAAAATGCTAACTAAATAGTAATAATAAACAACAAGATGCAACTGATCAAATATAATACAATAACTGATGATAATATTTCATGTCACTAGAAAGCTGTGAAAACATTTATAAAATATGTAGACAAGAATGCTTTATGAAAGTATCAAAATGAAACAAAAAACTGTCCCAAGAATCTTGAGATCCATCTCTATCATCTGCTACTAGCTCCATCCAAAAAGAGCAAGAAATTAAATGTCTGAAGCCTTATACTTCCCTTTGTCAACACCTATATAAATATAGTATGCCTGGGTACCAATGGGACCTGGATAGGGTGTGAGATAAATCTCATAATGTCACGACCAATAGTGTCTATAAAATCATTCCCTTGTAAATATAAATTGAATAGTGATCAAACATGTATATATAAAAGCAAAGCAGTACAATAACATAAATATTCACGTACATGCTTCAACCCTCAAACGGTGTCTGAATATATAAGAAATTAATTAATTAATTAATTTTAGTTTATATAATTAAGTCATGTGAGGCATATCAAGCACTAACATCACCTCGTGATAGTACTAGTAAATGTTCCAAGATGTAACAAGGAAATCAATAATGTAATTATTAATGAATGGGTTCTATGGTATCAAACAAGGAAACCAAGACCTGAAGGGTCTCCAACTCAGTTTTAACTACATTCTAACTAAAGGGTAAGCATATAATCCAAGGAGCATCATCCATGGAATTCAAAAATAGTTTGATCTAACTGTATCTAAGGAATACATCCAAAGTTAAATGGTATGAGCTATGGCCAGGCCCAACGATATAACAAAGGAACCTCATATCTTTAGAAACCATTCTAGATCCAAGGAGTGTATCCAAGGCATCTGGTAATAGTATAGGAGGTATTCTATGGTGTCATACTAAGCATCCACTAATAGATGAGGATCAGGATCCAATGTAGGTATCAACTAAGATAACATACATCCTTGAATCAGAATTGTGCCTACGAGTTCTCAAGCTAATCAATCAGGATTCCAAAATCTAACTCAAGTCTAACTACCCCTATAGTAATGATTCCATGTTCTATATGCGTAATTAGGACCCTTAAATTAAATTCATTTAACATGTTTGGCAATATCATAATTATTCCATTTAACAAGTCAAAGGTTCATTCCATGCCTTTCATACAAGTGACAAGGCATTTTAAGACATGCAACCATTTATTATTCATTTAATTTATCCATGTAATAGTCAATAAATTTTATAAGTCATATGGGTCAATCATTTCATTTAATTAGTGTGAAAATGTCAAGGGGAATGCAACCATTTAATCCATTTCATATTTAAATACTTGGTTCTTTCCTTTACCTTTCATGACATGAAAAGGTAGTGCTAAGGATGAGCAACAACCCATTGATTAATAAACAAATAAGACAATTCATATATATATGATACACTTTCCAAATCTATTTAAAATTTATTAATTAAGTTCCATTGAGGAACTTGCCTTAGATGAGTCAAGTGGAAAGGTAATATGGTTCCATCCATTAGTCAATTCAAAATCCAACCACTAGAATATGGATTACTATTAGAATATTCAAGCTTAAACACACCCGAATGGTTGCTGAAAGGTGTCAAAAAACTAAAAACCCAAACATGGTAAATCACCCTACATGGGGTGGTTGAAGTTATGGACATAAACACAAACCATGAATTACATATATGTCAAGGGTCTTAAAACATGATCCTAACAACTATAATCATGAAATATAGATTCAAAATATGACGCCCTATGAAATGAGCATGATGACCCGACAATTTATAAAATGATGGAAATTGAGGAATTAGTAATAACTACTCACCTTAGGCTCATATAAATCTCCTCATCCAGTATCAACCATCAGTTCAAACTGGATTGAAGTATATATGATGAACAGATCAATATCATGAAATTGGGTCATATAATATTGCGTCTAAATAGAATCATTGCTAGGAAGAAGAATGACGACATATTAAAAAGGATTCAAGAATGTACCGATGCAGATCCAAGGTGCAGAACAACGATCGAATCAGACTCCTAACATATGATCTATCTTGATTCCTCATATAGGCCTTCAAAATATAAACAAGGAGGTGAAACAAAGGATCTGTCTTCTAGAAAACCAAAAGTGATAGAGGGTTCAATTAAAAAATTACTTAATGTTGAAATTATCATTTCAACCAAAAATTACACTTCACACAATTTGGCAACACAGTTTGGCAAAAACATGCACAAGTCATGCACGAGTAGCTATAGGAAGGGTCACCTGCATGGTTAGGATGCATAGTTTGGGAAACCATTTTCCAAATAGGAAAAAAAACTATGCAATTTGTTTGCAACATTTCATATGTCTGTGTGGCTTAAATCACACGGTTAGATCAAACCGTGTGCCCTATTCCAGCCCATTATCAAACATCATACGGTTTTAAAAAACCATGTGGATTTCCTCACTTGGTTTAGACGAACCATGAGATATTCCATTTTATCCCAAAAATACGGGTTCAAGGATCCAAAAAATCCCCCAAAACCCTCGATACCTTTGATGTGATGCACATTTTAAACTAAAATGAAACTTTCATATTGAAAAGATACACTTGGAGTCATACCAGTCACACCGTACATCACATTGTGGTGTGACTGATTTCTACACATATAAAATGACTTATTAATTATTTTTTAAAGTATTAAAATAATAATAACGTGTTTCCTCAGTTTTGTTCATGTCAATTGTGTTTTTAGTAAAATGTCATTTTAAACTGGAAACACACACTTTGAGTCTTATCGGTCACCTCATGTGTGAGTTTAACAAGAGACTGATTACTAAAAACCACAAACAAATTATGAATCATTTCCTTAAGTTATCAAGAAAATTTTATTGTGTTTTAATGGTTTTTAGTGAGTGACACTTTTTGAACCAAAATTTCAATTTTAAATTGATAACGAAGACTGTTTTATACCGAGAAAATTCTGTATTCGATTGAGGTGCATATGATTCCTACACAATACAAATGACTTATGTTTTACTGTATTAAAGTATCTATTAGTCCAAATAGGTAAAATACAATGATAGGGGGAGGGGGTGAATCAGGTTATGAAAGATTAAAACCACTACCATTAGGATATTGTTTTCTATTTAGAAAAACTCTCCTTTCTCTCTTTCCTGCACAAATTATAAACAAAAATTAAATCTCGCATAGAGAAAAAAAAATTACTCAGTTCAACCTCAATGGGATACTTCCAAGTAGTATATACTGACAATGTGCCAATGTACCAAATTTACGATAAGCGTACTGTTGTTTACAAAGTTTGAAGTGGACTCACTATCCCTCCTGGTTTACAACCAATCACAACTTGAAAGCTCACTGCTCTCTCAAAAGAATTATTCTCATAACTTCTTCAGAAGAACCACTCCCAATTTTATAGACATGTAGGTCAATTAATTATCACTAATGAATGAATCTTCCATTATATATATGATCTATTGATTTCCCACTTTCATCCACTGATGAATAACATTTTACCATAGAACACTAGTCAATACCTTTTAAAACACTTTCGGAAAGCTCACTGCCTTCACAAAGCTCATACTAGCATTCACGAAGCTCCTTACTTTTCAGGAATCTCAATTAGCCTTCGTGAATCACATCTCTTTTGTAAAGTTAAAACTATCCTTTTCGAATTCCCTTACTTTTGCAAAGCATAGAGCATTTGGTTGGCTTATACAACCTTCAAGAATTTCTTTTCCAACCACCTTCATGAACATCTTTCACAAAACTAGAGACTTGGAATTATCAATGCGTCTCTCTCCTTCTTCTGAAGGGGGTAGAGGCCTATTTATAAGCATTTCCATCGACTCCAAAACCTTCTATGAAATTTCAACACCATTTCATAGAGATCCCACTTTTTCTCCATGATGCTCCATTTTTCATGAAGCTCCATATAATTTTCTTGTTCGTAATGCTTGTTATAATCGTAGAGCATTCCATCAAACCCTTTATGCTACCACAATTGACCACTTGAAATTCTCATCGTAATCCCAGAGCCTTCCATCAAACCTTCATGCCACCGCGATGCTCCACTCACAATGCTCCTCACCTTCGTCATTCGTGATACTCATTGTAGTAACAAAGATCACTGTCATAATTCTTTTCATCTTCAAGAAACACAACTCGTAATGATCATATTTGAGAAACTCATGTATTGGTCATATTTTGAGGAGATCATCAAGGAAATACACTTTTCATGATGCTCACCAAACTCCAAATTTTGGACCCCAAAAAATTGGCAAACACCGGAAAATAGCGTCACATTCTATTTGTTCTTTTGGTATCGCATCCAGATCTTCCATTCCTTTTCCTTTGTTCTTTGTCAACATGGGTGTTCAAAAATATCTTTGGAACTATAGTTGGGGTGTGGCTTAGTGGTAAGAACCATATAATACTACATGAAAGATGGGGGTTCAAAACCCATTGGGCAGAGGGTACTATAGCAGTACTGTAGCAGTACTGTAGAAGTATTATAGCGGCAACGGTACTGTAGTGGCGGCAGGGCATTGTAGCAGCGGCGGTACTATGCAGGTACTGTAGCAGCTGGGTTACTATTCATAGAATGGGAATTGGGCCACAAATTTGGGCCTAAGAGCTATGTAATGGGCTACAGGCCCATTGGGCCTTCGGCCTATGTAATGGGTCTCCCTCTACCCAGTTAAAAGAGGTATTTTCTTTGATTTATTAATAAAAATGAGGCTTCGGCCCCAAACTTAAAAAAAAAATATCTCTGGAACTCAATAATTCACCATGAAAAAACCACCTTTTCAAAAAACACAATCATAACCAAAAATACTAGGAGGACGCCTTGAGAGGGATTTTTTTCCCAACAATCCCCCCTTGGGGTTTGTTGACAACCCTGTAAAAAAATATATATCTATTTATAGATTCATCCATACTCTACCACCATTTTCTTAATGAGATTCCGATAGTGAACAATGATTTACTCAATACATACTATAAGCCCACATGTGTAATGATCAGCTTGATAAACAGTAGTAATATGAAAATTTCATCAATGAATCACTTCATTCCTGACACCAATTCTTGAAATCAAACAACTGATTTCATCACAAACCTTATAATTCATGACATATAATCCTTGATCGATCACTTCTATCATCATAAGATTTAAAACTCCCCCAAACTTTCTTCTCCCCAAATCTTGCTGCTCCACCTATCAGCTTTTCTGCATGTGTTGACTAAAAAATTTTCTCCCTTTTACAAGCCACAATTTCTCCCATTTTGTCAAAAAAACCAAAAGGTCACTCCTATATGGTCAACAATAGAGTAAGGAACAAAAATCATCATATTAGGGAAAAAAACATACCTCATGGAGTGGGGGTGGGCATATCCACACATTTTCAAGTGTGGGGTGGTGACTGAACTCCTAGAGAAAGTCGATTCCTTTCAAACGCTTCGTGGGGTAAGGCCTTGGTCAGAATGTTTGAAACCTATAGTACTATAGGAACATACTCCAACTTTATAATCCCTTGATCCACCTTCTTCTTGATAAAATGACTCTTAATTTCAATGTTATTTTTCCTTGACTGATGGTTGATATTTTTTCTATGATTTATAACACATGAATTTTCATAGTGGATTCCGATCAGAGACTTCACACCAACTCCTATGTCATCAAGCTACTGATTTATCCATAATAACTTTGTGCACAACTTGAATAGCTATAATATATTAAGATTATTCTGTGCTCAATGAAATGAAATCGTATTTCTTTCTTATCCAATAAATACATAGTCCAACAAGATAGTAAGCACCACATGACATTGATTTCCTATTATTTACTGAACTGGCCCAATTTTCATCTTTATATCCCAATTGATTCAGAAGAGATTTTTCAATATACATCAAATTAGAATCCATTTTTTCCATTGGTATACTAAAGTATTATTTTCACTAAAATCATTTGGATTTATTTGGGATTTCTTTGACATCTCATTTCGTGGAATGTGGTAAATACAATATCTGGTCTTGTCATTGTCAAGTATAGTAAACTTCCAATGATTTTCCTATATTCTGTGATATTAATTGTTTTGTCATCATCATATTTTGATAGTTTTGTCCATGTTGCAACCAGAGTTTTCATCTCCTTGGGATTTTCCATGCCATATCTTCTCAGAACCTCCTTGGAAAATTTGTATTGAGAAATTAAAGAGTTATTACTTCTTTGTGTCACCTATAAACCAAGGAAAATGTCATCTCTCTGATCACTGACATTTCAAACTCACTTTTCATGAATTGGGAAAGCTATATGCATTGTGCGTCATCTGATCCACTAAATATTATGTCATCAAAATAAACCATCAATATCATCCATTTATTATTATAATTATTAACATAGATATTGTAATCAACTCCACCATGCTAAAATCCCAACTTCTTCAAATACTGATCTAGCCTTGAATACCATGATCCTGGTGCTTGCTTAAACCCATATAATACCTTCTTCAGATGATAGACTTTGTTTTTATCTTCCTCAATAAAAAAACAATCTGTATTTTCAATATAAACTTCTTCTACCAAAACCCCATTAAAAAATATAGACTTGACATCAATTTGGAAAACATTGAACTTTCGTTGAACTGTAATGGCCCAAAATAATCTGATTGGCTCTAGGATTGAAAAAAGTGCAATTGACTCATCGACATCGATAACCTCTATATGGGAGTAACCTTTTAACACTTTTCATGATTTGATTTGAATAAATACACTATATTCATTCATATTGTTAGTAATGAACCATTTATTCCTAATGAAATTATTATCTTTTATCCTCAAAACAATCTCACATGTCTGTTTATTCTCAATCTAGTCTATCTTTTTATTCATAGCCAGAAACTAGTTCTCATATCCAGTTTCATTATCAAAATATTTACGTTCTACCAGAGATAAGAAAGATGTATACTGTAATGAATTCATTATTATTGTTTGAAAATGCATTGTCTGATCACCAATGATATTTTTCCGATTAATTTTAGCTCAACTCTTTGGATTCTATACAAATACAGATTTAACTTCTTTTTGGTCATCATAAGCGTCTTCAGACTCAACTTCTCCCACTTGTGCTCCCGCTCTGTTTCTTTCCTCATCATCACTTTCATTAAGAAATTATTCACTCTGTTGATGAATATTCTATTCATTCTCCACAATAGTGACATCATTACTTTAAACTACATTTCATACCCTCTTATTAAATAATTTTTATGTTTTGTTTTTTTCCTGATTATCCAAGGAATATCCCCTCATCTCCATGTGACTAAAATTTCCCATTTTTTTCACTGTTGAGAATAAAGAACATACATACAAAGATTAAAAAGTATTTCACTATTGACATCTTTTCATACCACATCTCATATGAATTATTTATTTCCTTAAAACCCAACAAATCCATATTAGAAATGTATACTAATGTCAATACAACATTATTCGAGAATTTCTCTGGAATGTCTTTTTCAATAATCATCATTCTATCCATATTGTTGATGATATGATTTCTCCTTTCAACCACTCCATTCTGTTGGGGATTACTCACTGAAGAAATATGATGTCTTATCACATGTTTCTCAAGATTGTATTCCACCTTACAATTGGTGAACTTAATAGAATTATCAGTATGAAACATCCGAATTTTCTTCCCAAGTATCCTTTCAGATTCCCTCTGATACAATTTTATGAAATCGAACACATCATACATATGGGAAATGACAAATACCCATGCCATTATACTATAGTCATCAATTAAAAGAATATAATATCTCTTCCCATCAATGGATCTTGGTGATATAGGTCCACAAACATCATCATGAACCTATTCAAGCACTCTTGTTGACTTATTTTCATTTTCCTTGTACGTCTTTCTGATGATCTTCCCTTATTGACATGTATCACCCTTATGAGTAAGATGACATGATAGATTAGGGATGTCTCTACCTATATCGAACTTTACCAGATCTTCTAGGGATGTTTGACATAAATTACCAAGTCTTTTATTGTACAACTTTTTTTCTTACTCTATGGATAAACATCACATATCTTTTTCTCTACTTACAAGATAGAGATTTCATATTGTTATTTATCCCTGCAGAACAACTATAACATCTATTACTTTGAAGATATACAAAATATTAGTAAATCTCATAGAATTCACTGAGTCACATAGTTGACTGGCACTAAAAAACATACGACAAAAACATCCACTATCAAGACATCAGCATGTCTCATTTATTTTCCCCCAAACCCGGCCTTTATTGAGCTAATTATCTTTATGCCTTCAAAATTTATAAACCTATAAAATCATTATTTGTCATATTTTATGCTTATAAAAAGATCCTTATTTCCTATAATATGAGATGTGCAACCACTATTAAGGATCCATACACTATAATGGTCTGATGCTATAAGGGAAATTTCTTCATCAACTGTCTTCTTAGCTCTCATCTTCATGATCCACATTTTTGTCTTCATAATCGGTATAGATTGGAAATATTAATATTACTTGGATTATGATGGACCAACTTCATACTACATAGATGCAAATTGATATTTTTTTTTCAGTTCACCTATTGATTCATTGATTTGTTGCTTGCGAACAATTTGGATCTGCTTTGGGCCATCCTCTGCATGGTTGATGTACAATATCAACCATGTTCCCAAATCCCCTGCACCAGAAAAAATATACCTTAAAATATATTCTAGTTTACTAAGATCTGTTTGGATGCCACTATTTTTCTTGTGCCATTCTATATCTCTTAGTTACGTAACACACATTTTGTGAGTATCCCATATTTCCACAGCAATAGTACCTGATGCGAGGTATGTTCCTGCATGTCACATCCAAACCACTGGTTCTCCCTTAGGTTCTCTAAATCTTCTAATTCTAATTGATACCCATATCAACCTTCAATATTGGAATGGGTGCATGCGGTCTGACTTCAACCATGAAGTATTTCTCTTTTCGATCAATCCCCATACCAGCCTTAACATATAGATGTTTTGGTTGCTTCTATTTTACTGGACCTTTATGATCCACTTCTAACTTTTCCATCTTCTGAGTGATATAATTTTCCGATATCATATTGTGAGTTAAGAGTTTTTCTTGATCCTTAACTTTTCATCGCAGATAGACAAATTCTTCTTAATGTTATTTGATATATTTTATTAGATCCTGTCTAGTGTTAGTCAGACTATCGATTTTACTTTTTCGTTCCTCGATTTTTTTCTGGTACTAAGTATCCTTTTCTGAGATCTCTGGCATTGAAGACATAAGTTTTTCAATTTCTTTCATTAGATCATAATTTTATTCTTCCTGCTGCTGCATATAGAGTTTGGCATCATGAAACACTTTTTTTGGATTTCTTCATTTTTGGAACTCCAGACATATATCTCTTCAAGAGAGAATTCTAATTTAGCTTCCAAGTCAACTATTCCTTCAAATTATTCTGCATCAATGTTGGTTTCTTATTTTTTCTGAGCACTACTGACCCCTACCACCATAGCATTTCCTCCACGATATTTGAAGTTCTCTCTCTCTTCAACCTCTTCAACCTCATATTCATCTCTACTGTCACATTATCATGAAAGAAGATTATTTTTCTTAAAGAAATTTCTCTTGAACTCTTTATTACCCTTTAAATAGGATGAATTATTCTTTATTGAAATTTCAACATTATCCTCACTATATTCTTGGAACTTCATGGGGAATCTTACTACAAGATGACCAACCTTTCCACAACTAAAGCAAGAAAACTGAAATTTCCATTTGAACTTTCCTTTTCCTCTTTGAATATTTGAGGAAAGGAATGATATAACCTTGGCTGTCTCTTATTCTTCCTAAGAATCTTAAATAGTGTGATTATTCATATCCATGAATTCCACCACTTTAGATTTCCCCTTTTCAACAGCATCATTATCATCATTTCTCCTCTCATATGTTATAAGGGTACTATGAAATTTATCCAGTGTCATCTCTTTCAGATATTTATCTTCCAATACTGAAACTTTTGGATTAAATAGAGGTGGATGTTTCCTCAAGATACAATTTAAAATATTTATATCTTCATGGAATTATCCAAGTCCTCTCATGTCTTCCACTATAATATTTACCCTTTCAAAGAATTCATCAACAAACTCATTCAGGTTCATTCTCATATATTCATACTTGTTCCACAGAACTTGCAGCTTCACCGCTCTTACCTTTTAATCTCCTTCATATATATTCGATAGATTTTTCCACATAGAATGTGATGTTTTTAATTAAATTTCCTTTATATAGATTTCATTGGATTGGACTCTCCCTAAATCATTTATTCCCTTGGCGTCAGCATCTAATTCTCTTCTTTCAGCTTTTAATAAAGAACCACTATTGATATTAGCTTAAATACCATGCATCGCTACTATAAACACATCCATTTCCAAATATTGTAAGTGTTGTTACATTAAATTCTTCCAAAACTAAAAATTATTCCCATCGAATATCAGAAACCCATTTTTATTGATTACCTCCTTTAAGAGATAAGTACATATATTATCCATTCCCTTTGATACCAATTGTTAGTCCCAATAGGTAAAATATATTGAGGGTGGGGTGGGGGGGGGTTCATTATGGTATGATAGATTAACACCAATTTCCCTTTGTATCTTGTTTCACTGTTAAGTAAAATTGTCCTTTTTCTCTTTCCCACAACAATGTATGTACACAAATTAAATCATGCACATGACACAACAATTTTACTTGGTTCACCCTAAAGGGGATACGTTCAAGGAGTATACACTGACAATGTTCCGATGTACCAAATTCACTATAATCGCACTACTATTTACAAATTTCAAAGGTGACTGACTATCCCTCTTGGTTTATAACCAATCACAACATGAAATCTCACTGCTCTCTCAACAGAAGTGTGCTCAATGCTTTTTTAGAATATCAAATCATAGTTCATAGTCTTGTAGGTCCCTTCATAATCACAAATTAATGCACACTCCAATGTATGTAGATTATCTATTGATGTAACAATTTCATCCACGGATGAATACCACTTTACCACAAAACACTGGGCAATATCTTTTAAAACACTTTCGCAAAGATCACTACCTTCATGAAGATCCGTATTTAACCAAGCTCAAACTAGCCTTCATGAAGCTCCTTCCTTTTCACAAATCTTTCTTAGCATTCAAAAACCACACCTCTTTCACAAATCTAGAAAAAGATTTTGAAAATTCCCTTACTTTTGCGAAGCTTAGAACATTCAATTGGCTTATACAGCCTTCATGAATTTTTTCACAAACCACCTTCACGAACTACCTT
Organism: Viscum album; assembly: GCA_963277665.1. Lineage (NCBI taxonomy): Eukaryota > Viridiplantae > Streptophyta > Magnoliopsida > Santalales > Viscaceae > Viscum > Viscum album. The sequence goes on along the minus strand of OY728152.1, from coordinate 1,108,170,725 downwards.
CGCAAACCTCCTTCATGAACTCGGAGACTTGGAATTCTTGATGAGTATCTCTCCTTATTATGAAGGGGGTAGAGACCTATTTATAGTCATTTCCACCAACTCCAGAATCGTCTGAGCCACATCATCACCATTTCTAAGAGCTCCAACTTTTTCACCCTGATGCTCTAGTTTTCACGAAGCTCCAGAGATATTTCTTGTTCATAATTCCCACCATAATCACAAATCATTCCATAAAATAATTTGTGCCACCACAATGCTCCAATATAAATTCTCAATTGTAATCATAGAGCCTTACATCAAACCTTCATGCTTCCACGATTCTCCAATTGCAATGATCCTAACCTCCGTCGCTCGTGATGCTCAAGGTAATCCCAGAGATCACTACCAGAATTCTTTGCGTCTTTGAGAAACAAAACTCTCAAAGCCCATCTTCATGAAACTCATGTCTTAACCATATTTTGAGGAGATATTCATGGAAATAAAATTTGTGTGATGATCAAAAAATTCAAAATTTTAGACCATAAAAATTTATAAAACAATATAAAATAGCGCTACCTTGTATATGTTATTTTTATACCATCTCCAGATCTTCCATTCCTTTATCATGATTCTCTAACAACATGGGTTGTCAAAAATATCTATGGAACTCAAAAATTATCCATGAAAACCAACCTTTTCAAGAAACACAATCATACCCAAAAACATTGATAGGACGCCTTGAGGGATTTTTCCCGATAGAATCAAAACAATATGAATGTGTTGGATCAGTTTTGAGTTTTTCAGTTGTCACTTTTTACTAAAATTATTGTCAATTTTAAATAAAAAGATGAACATGGGGTCATATTGGTCACATAATGCATCATAATAAGGTAAGGATGATAAATACATGCCTCAAATGACTTATAGATCATTTTACTGAATTATTAAAACAATCCGATTGTGTTTGTTCATTTTTGATTATGACACTTGTGTGTTTTAATAAAATGTCATTTTAAACTGGAAACACACACATTGAGTCATACCAATCACATAATATGTGGGTTTGATGTGAGATTGATTCATACACATCTAAAATTAATTATAACTCATTTTATTAATTTATCAAGACAATTCGAGTGTGTTTGCTTGGTTTTCAGTGAATGACAATTTTTGAACTAAAATGACAATTTTAAATTAATAACAAATACTTTGAGTCTTACTAGGAACATCGTGTATCAGATTGAGGTGATAATTATTAATAAAAATCATAAATGACTTATGGATCATTTTACTAATGTATCAAAACAATATTAATGTTTTTCTTGATTTTATGTATGTCAGTTGTATTTTTTCCAAAAATTGATGTCAATTTTAATTAAAAAGATATCCTTGGAGTTATAATGGCCAAAAAAGAATCAAAATAAGATGAGGATGATTCTTACTTATCTAAAATGACTTATGTATTTTTTTCCTAATGTATTAAAAAAATATGGATTTGTTTTCTCAATTTTGAGTATGACACTTGTGTTTTTTACTAAAATTTTATTTTAAACTAGAAACACACATTTTGAGTCATATCAGTCAAATTGTGTATAGGTTTAACATGAGAATAATTCTTATATGTTACAAATGAATTATTAATAATTGAAAAAAATTATCAATAAATTATAATAAAATTTTATTGGTTTTCAGTGATTGATACATTTTGAGAAAATATGTCAATTTTAAATTGATAACAAAGACATTGGGTCATATCTAGAACATCATCTATAAGATTGATATGTGGATGATTCATACACATAAAAATTACTTACGGGTCATTTTCATAAAGTATAAAAACAATCTGAATGCATTTTATTGGTTTTAAGTATGTCAGTTGTCTTTTAAAAAAAATTAAGGTCAATTTTAAATAAAAAGATACACATAGAGTCATACCGGCCACACTGTGCATCAGATTGAGGTGTAGATTATTCTTACATGTAATAAATTACTTATGGATCATTTTTATTAATTATCAAAATAATCCAAATTCATTTTATCAATTTTGAGTATGTCACTTGTGTTTTTTAATAAAATACTATTTTAAACCTAAAATACGCACTTTGAGTCATACTGGTCACATCATGAGTGGGTTTTATGTGATAATTATTACTACAAATCAAAAATTAATTATAAATTTTTTCCCTAAAGTATAAATACAATCCAATAAAGTTTACTTTATTTTTAGTGAGTGACACTTTTTGAACTATATTGTAAATTTTAAATTGATAATGAAGACTTTGAGTCATACTGGGCACATCGTGTATCAGATTGAGGTGAGGATGATTAATACATGTAAAAAATGAATTATGGATCATTTTCCCAAACAATACAATAATATGAAAGCATTTTCTTTGTTTTGAGTAGGTCAGTTGTATTTTTTACTAAAATTGATGTCAATTTTAAATAAAAAGATGTACTTAGAGATATACTAGTCACAATGTGCATTAGATTATGGTGAGGATAATTAATAAACATCCCAAATGACTTATAGAGAATTTTACTATAGTATAAAAATAATACAAACATGTTTTATAGGGTTTGAGCATGCCACCTCTGTTTTTTACTAAAATGTAATTTTAAACTGGAAACATGCACTTTCAGTAATACGGGTCACATCATGTGTGGGTTTGATGTTAGAATGATTCATACATGTCACAAATTAATTGTGAACGATTTTCCTAATTTATCATGACAATATGAGTGTTTTTTATTGGTTTTAGTGAGTGAATCATTTTGAACTAAAATGTTAATTTTAAATTGATAATAGAGACTTTGATACATACCAAGAACATCATGTATTAGATTGAGGTGAGTATGATTCCTACATGTCAAAAATGTCTTATGAATAATTTTACCAAAGTAAAAAAAACAATATGATGGTTTTTATGGATTTTGAGTATGTTAGTTGTCTTCTTTATTAAAATTAATGTCAATTTTAAATAAAAAGACACACTTGGAGTTATACTGGTCACACTATGCATCATATTGAGGTGAAAATGATTCCTACACATTCCAAATTACTTATGGATAATTTTCAAAATGTATCAAAATAATATGAATGTTTTTCTTAGTTTTTAGTATGTTAGTTGTCTTCTTTACAAACATTGATGTCAATTTTAAATTAAAATATGCACTTGGAGTCATAATAGTAAGACTGTGTGTCGGATTGAGGTGTGGTTGATTCATACACACCCCAAATGACTTGTGGAAATTTTTAATAAAATATTATAATTATATGAGTTCATTTTAGTTTTTTTGAGTATGTGATCTGTGTTTTGAAGTAAAATGTAAATTAGAAACTAAAAACATAATGTTTGAGTCATACTAGTCACACTATGTGTCAGATTGAGGTGTGGATAATTGAGTATGTGATGTGTGTATTTCTTTCAACCATATGCTCCAAGACAGAAAAGAAAGAAATGTTCCATTTTATGGAAGAGGAAAGGCCATGTTACCTGAAACACTTAATCTAAAAGAATCATGTTCTCTCTTTTCTGACATATTATAGATGATTGAAGGGAAAAAATGAATTCATAAAATATTTGTAAAAAATAATATTAGATAAAAATGATAATGAAACTAACATAAAATAAGTCAATATAATAGTGAAAAAATAAACTAAATAATTAGTAGGAATTCACCTTTTAATGATAGTTGCATACATTTTGGACCCATTTCTTAATTGTTTTTATCTCAATTGTAGCCTTGAAGTCCGATCTCTCACGGGAAAGAGTAGCTTCGAACAAACCACCCCAACATGAGAATGACAATTAACCTATATATTAAAAAAATTCTTATTTTACTAATATTATAATGAAATAAATTAAACATATATATGAAGCAATACATTAATAAAATGTCAATTTTAAACTAAAACCACACAATTTGAGTCATACCGGGTACACCGTGTCTTGAATTGAGGTATGTTTGATTCCACTGTGCCTTTTTATCCTACAATTCATTCAACACTCTAGGTCATCTAACAATAATGTAGTTTGATAACACATAATTTTTAATGCATTGGAGAATAAAAATAAAATTGCATCATCATGAGTGAATCATCCTTGTTAAGTGCATGATAATAGTACATGAGTTAATCGTACTTGTTGATGAAGTCATTTATTCTTAGAAAACATTAAACATTAGTGTAAACCTATCAGAATTAAGAGATAAAACTAAAATAATATTTACGTATTAGTTTTTATTGATCATAATAAAACCTATATTACCCTTTCACCATCGTAGAGAGTGAAAACTCTTTGATAAATAATTTACATTCTTTAAAGAAAAAACTTCAACGTGACCCGTTATGTATTTTCAGAAGACACTAATCTACATTACAAATTGATTACCCATTTTTTATAATATTAAACATTAGTATAGACCTTTATAGCATCCAAATGACACTGAAATTTAGTGAATCCATTGAGTCTTCTTGGATTTTGATATAGATTAGTATATCGTTTTCATTATTATGGGTGATGATAAACTCTAAAAAATCATAATTATTTGTTCATAAAAATGGGAATATCCCTATTCTCACATATTTTTTATTGAGAATGATGATGAGTTTTTTATTAATGATATTGTGAACATGGATCATATTACATAATGAACGTGAACATGCATAATTAATGATACTTTTATGGATTTTACTAGAAATTGTCTTATTATATCATGCATTTAATTGATGATAGAATAACTCAAATAATTCCAAAACCTACCAAATTGAAACCATTCTATTATTTTTTTTATGAAAATTCATAATTCGTTCGGTGGAATTTTGTATTTATTTATTTTTTAGAGGTTTTGGATCAATCTAATAGCTTTATTTTCAGAGGGGTATTTTTTTAGATTTTTGGTTCTTTAGGGTTTAATTTGATGATTTTTTTTTATTTTTGGGGATTTCTTCATAAGGAAGGATCTTTTCGTTTTTTGTCATATTTCCTTTATCAATATCCCCCCTTGATGACCATGATCTCTTATTGATGGTTTTCCTCCAATAGTTCTCTTATACACCTGCTGGATTCAGTGGTTGATTACACACATATTTATTCAAACATTGGAGTTGAATTATATAAATTTTTGATGATTGTATTGGTGTTGTATAATTCTCAAGTGACTATTAGCTATGCTACTAAGACCCATTCTTTTTAGTGTAGAGAAGTCATGGGTAAGAAACTGCATCTATTTTGTTTTTGTTGTTCAGTTTGTTCTCGGAGAGAGGTTTCTTTCACTTAACACGTGGTGAAAAACTTTTTTAAATAATCCACAAGAAACAATTTCACAATGGCTCTTATCTTATGTGATAAGCATTGTACACAATTTTTAATAATTTTTCTCAAACACAACCTTTGTATAATCCTAATTCTACTCCATTTCCTAAGAATTTTATTATTTTAAAGCCAATGCTTTGTCTCCTCCTCTATCTCAGTCTCCACCTATATCTCGTCCTCCCCCTCAGTCATCAACTCTGACTCCACCTCCAAATCCACCTTCAAATATGCCTCCACCTCTCCCTTTTTAAAATAATTTTATTGTTTATAGGTCCATACTTCTAAACAAATTGATTTCATCCATTACACTTCTCCTTGAGAAACAGATAATAAATAATATATAATCCTTCTGACACTAATGTTTCACATCCCAAATGTAATTATAAGGTCATAGATCATACTAGATGAAAAATATAGCCAGTAATCACCTACATTTGTCGTTAAAAAACCTTATGGAAACATGTACGCTGCCCAATCATCTCTAAAAAATTTACTTCTTCTTTTGAGTATGATGTTTGTGGAAAATGTTGATAATATTGAGAAAATATAGAAAAAAATTATTAAGAAATATATTTAATGAAATTTTAATTACCATCAACAATTACTTGTGGGGTTATTATGGTATTTTCATGATTTATAATCTCTATCATAAATTGGAAAACATAATATCCACAATCAATGTCATTATCTTGCTTCAGCCACAACAAAAAAATTGACCAAAATAAGTAAATTGTTTTGAAATATGTTTTGATAGTTAAATATTTATATATATATCTTAATATATTTCCATTTTTAGTAATCCACATGATTTTTTTTTTCAGTCACTGACTTCATGCCATGATTTAGCATATATTTAGCAACCTCTATATCTTTAAAAAATTATTGTTAAATCACAGAGTGAAACATATAATTCAAATTTTATATATTAAATGTTGATTTAAATGTATTACAAATTCACAATACACATAATTTTTGGTTGGATTGTTGGATATCCACGCATTGGATCCAAAAAATAAATATTTGGGGTGTCCAGATTGACTGCGATTAGCATCCAGTGCTGCCAAAAAATGTAATGAAAAAAAATAAAAATATATTTTATGTGATGAGATTGTAGAGTTTTACTTCTGCACTGTAGGCATAGAAAATAGTTTTTCATCTAATAGTTTTTCTCAAGCGCTTCAAGTAGATCAACTTTTTTCTTCATAATTTATTCTTTATCTAAGGTAAGTTTTTCCGTAGAAATGATATAAGGATTAATGAATTCAAATTGTGTTTCACACGATTTTCTCTTTAGATAGTAGTAATATAAATTCTTGTATAAAATATGAATAGTTAATAACATTAATAAACATATTATCTCAGTATTTGGGTAGACATATTATAAAAATGTACCTTATATATGTATGCACAACTGAGACTCTGAAACATTCATGCTTGAGAATATCATTTATAGTCTCGAGACCAATTACGTCTGTCATGAAAGCTCCATATATTTATTTTTCATATGGAATGTAAGAAATATTTTTATATTTAAATATATAATCTTCATGTATTTTTAATGATAATAAATGTTGCTCTGGAATTGGTAGGGAGAAGGTACTCTCAGGAGCTCATTTCAATTTCTTGGTCGATTCACTAGAAAGTCTTAATCCAACCTTCTGTTTCCCAATTGCTTTATCCATCTGTAATATTTGAACTCACTTCAAAACATTTTCCATAAATAATTATAGGTTTTTCATATGATTTTTTAAAATAAATTCCTCATGTATCTTTATAAGATTAGATGACCATTCTATGAAAGCTCTAATATCACCACTGACCGTTGTAATGTCCTGATTATAATGTGGAATGAGAAACTCAGTAGTCAACTCATGATTTACCTTAATCTCTACTATCATGTGATATATTGGAAGGTATTTATGGTTTATCTTGTCTTTTGGGATATTATACACCATACCACTCAAAATAACGTGGTATGTGGTTGTCGATATATACAAATCACATACAATTATACCCTATATAATTTTAGTAATATAAAGTTATCAGAAGTGGTTTGATTCAAATTTAAGAGAAAGAGTAATGAAAATATTGATTACCTTATGTATGGTTTATGGTTTGGGGGAAGAAATAGAGTCAAATATAGTGGAGTAATTTGGTTCATGTGTGGTTCTTTGTTTGACTACTAGTTCACTTTGTTCCTTTCTCAAACATTGGTCCCCCAAATCAGATCAGATAATAATATATTACATTGAGTCTATTTGTGTCTCCAATCATTTCACCATATTATATGTATCTTCATGTGGGTTTATCTTCTCGAAATATGTTCGATGAGACACTTGAAAACCTAATCCTCTAACACAACCATATTTTTCTGGCTGCTTTAACTCTACTGAAAGTAGTATTTCTTTCGGTATGATCGCTACTAATTCTTGTGTCTAAACCGTATACAAAAATAAAAATATAAATAGGTATTTTTTTATATAATACTAATATAAATTATAACTAATTACTATTATTTCATACTTATATATGTTTCCCATACTATTATTGTGTTTTCATCAACTTGTTTTCCCACCTTATTTACGCGAGCCTCCTTTCGTGGGATGAAAGTTGCTTTGGATTTTGATTAATCAATTTTCATATAAAAAAGGAACATATGTTGTTTCATATCACAAAAAAAATTTATTGTTCATTTAAAATACCTACTAATTTTTTCTCTAGTGAAGTGTACCCCATCCTTACTTTGTGATAGGGGTATATTGGTTTTGATGCACACACTTTATTTTCAACACTCTTTTATTATTTCGTAAATTAATAATTTTGAATCAAATTGGATAAAATAAATATTTTAAAATAATATATTATCAACTCAAATGCACCTAAAATTATTTCTCATTACGATGATTGATGAAATAATTCCATGTTTTGTGTTTTATAATGTGTACATAATTAACTAGTGGGTGGAGATTTACTTTCCCCTCAACATCCATAAGATGTAACTTTGTATGAAGAGTTTGAAAGCCTCTATGGGATTTTATAGCAACCATTAAGAAAAATTTCATGCAGAAATATTCTAATATAAATGAACTCTGTAAGGAATAATCAAAATTAAATCAATGATTCGTTATATTTTTTGCTAAAATAGAGAAAGTATATTGTAACATTATTGTTATATATTTATAAAGGATTTACTTCATCACAGGTTGGACATGGTGCCATGAATCAATATAAATCGATACATTCATCCTCATTATGACCCCAATATAACTAATAAACATTGAATTTTTGGGGTTAGTAGGTTTGTCATGTTGATTCAAATCAACCTCATATTTTACACCTTGACTTATTTCCTTGATAATTTTATTCAACACTATAATGTTGCATCATTGTTATTTTTTTTCATTAACATGCTATTAACCCCATTATAATTATATAGTTTCATCATCAAAATTCTGTTCTTTCTCCGGATGGGTAACATCATCATGCGCAAAATACATTGTCTTCATGAGTAGTCAAACATGTCATTTGTCTTTAATAAAAACAACATAATCCCTGATAAAGGATTTGAGAAGGGTTATATATATGATCTATTGAAAACATGATGAACTCTTTAGCTACATATTCATACTATTTTTTCAAATAATTAGTGCACATCCATTTTGTAGGGAATGAGTATAAAAATAAACACGTATATACTAAAAGGTCCACTAAAATATACAATAATGCATATATTTGAGTATATGTTCAAAGTAGTGACACTCAAAATACACATATAAGTCATGTCACTGTGTAATAACTAGGACTCCATCATAATCAAATATATCGACTTCATTTCATAAGAGTGAATTATACTAATTATACAATATTTTTATACCATGGTTGTTCTCTAACATTCAAATCATTTATCTAATAAGAAGTTATGATTTGAATCATGAGGGGAGAAAAAATTATTTATCTCCCTCTCGAAATAACCACATCATAGGTACCACATGATTAATCCTCAAACCCCTAGAATCCAAGAACATCCCTCAGGGATAACCATCACATGTACTTATTGCAACCAAATCATGAAATGGTTTAAACAAATCCATTTTTATTAGGAAGTGAATTTAAAATATGGGAATTTCTTAACATAATTGGTTCTATTAGGAAATAACCACACAATGGGTGAGAAAATACATTAATTAATCATATATTCTAAAAACCCATAATGAAGAATAGCCAACAACACAAATGTCACATCATCCTCACCCTATCCTTCTATGAATAACTAACATGTCTATAGAAACTCCCATTCTAATGTATCAATTATATCATCATATTCCATATTATCTAAATATTTCCAAAAAACGAACTATACATAATATCAATTTACACCATTAATACACTATAATAAAATGAAAATAATTTTATTAAATAATATTTATTATGATTTAAATTAATTTTCTAAATAGTTTTGAACTATTTCAACATCCTCCAAAACAATCCACCATGTATAAATTCGTACTGATCCCATTAATTCAATTTGAATATATTTGTCTTCAATATAAAATCCAAAAAAAATTATATATGATCTAACTTCATAATAATTATCTTTAATTATCTTGAATTATACACCCATTCCAAAACAACAAGTTTAGAAAAAAATTAAAATACTATAAAAATATGAAAATCAAAATTAACTACCATAATTTCATGATTATTTCCAATCCCCAATCACAAAAAATATTAATATATTCCACTTCTTGGTTAGTACTTAATATATCAATTTTTATAATCAATAATCTAAATCACATGGAACATAAATTTTCACCCAATAACAAAGAATTTTACATTGAAATTATTATTGAAAACAATCAATTTTATTTACTGGATACATATATCAATTTATTATGGATCAGTGTATTAACTCAATGAAATTGATAATTTTCATGATTTATTGATTAGAGTATGATAATGTTTTTATAATTGAATACCATTTATTTGAATAATAATATAAATGATTTTTGTTTATTAATAGTATAATGTTGATGGATGGTGTATAATTGATAGAGATGATGTAATTTGAGAAAAAATATCATAATAACTATTTTCCATCTATCTATTGTACCAAGATAAATAGAGAATTGTCAATGATCATGAACAAGGAGAATAAATATATTGGAATATAGGAGGAAAAATAAAAAATCATTCAGGGAACACCTTTGAAATTGTTATATACCTTGTTAGAAAAATATATAGTTACATTTTCATAAAACCATATTTCTATGAATATCTAGTTATCCAAGTCATTGGATATTATGATGATCTATTATGAAATTATCTTAATGTATATATGGAATTTAGAGAATTGTCCCATGTGTGTTGGGATATGAAATGAATTATAGAGTCACACTAGGGATCAAATAAAAAAGGACATGGTGGAAAAAATATACAACCACCCATATGTCAAATATGGTGTTCAGTATACCCAATTAACATTATTAATGAAATGTAGAATTGGTTGAAGTGTGATATAGAAGGGAATATAGTGCATGGATATTTAAGGGACATTAGAATACCACTATGTACAGTATAAAAAAATAAAAAATCACTCAGAACACCACATTAAGTTCAATGGTTGTACTATAAGGAACAATGGAATAATGTAAACCAATAAACAAAAACAATTTCCTCAGGGGATAACCATTATCAAAATGCACCTAAGCTTAGTAAACAAGGATGGTGCTGTAAAAATGTATATTAGATTGAATAAAGGTTATGTGAATTCAAAATGGGTAGCAAGAATGGATCATATTGTGTTGGTCACTGTGTTGGACTTCCAATTCGACTACGAGAAATGGAAAGCCCACTATGGGAAGGTTTTCCACCCATTGAAGAACATACCAAGGTAAAGAAGCATGATGAATCATTGTTGTCCAGTGAAGAAGTAGGGTTCATCATGGATGAGAACAATGCAAAAATGACAACCATAAAACCCAAACAAGCAATCAACAAGAGAGGAAAAAGAGAAAATAACATACGTTGGATTCTAACCTTGATTCATTCGAGAGAACGTATAGAAGGACCACCAACAGTAGGGGAGTTTCATGAGAGATTGGGAATTGCGATTGAATCAGTCATGGTTAGGGTTCTTTTAAATCGATCAGGGACACTTTTATCAATGCTTAGAAAAAATCGTTGATAAAGATATCTTTTATCAATGCTGATAGAAGACAATTTTATCATCATTTTTAGCACAAATAAAGGATTTATAATTATAATAATAAATACAAAAAATTGTAAATATATTTATATAATTATATATTTATTTATTATAATTTTATATTTATTTAAATATATAATTATTTATTTACAATTACATAAATAATTTTTTTAAAATTTTTTTTATTAATGAATTTATAATTATATTTATAATTATATATTTATAATTATAAATATATTTATATCACTATATATATTTATATTTTTTTGAACAAATTGATATTTGAATTGGTCACCCAATTCATGCTTGTAAGATATATATATTTAAATAAATAAATAAATAAATATTTATTTAATAAATATATATAAATATATATATAGTAAGTATATTCAATATTAAAATATATTTATTGTCATTTTATAATTAAAATATTTATATCATTATATATATTTATATACTTATATAAATTTAATAAATATATATAAATATAAATAGAGTAAATATATTCATTATTTAAATATATTTTCTATAATTTTATAATTATTTAAATATATATATATTTATTTATAAATCTATGAATACTTTTAAAAAATAATATTCACATATTTATATCATATATATAATTATATAATTATATATATATAGCCCACACGGTGCAGCTTAGTGGTAGCTGCCCATGTGTGTCTCAACAAGGTCTCGAGTTTGAGTTTCGCTAACTACATCTCTACATTGTATGTCACCTACTTTTCTTTATAATGCATCCCCTTTCCCCAAATAAACTGAGGCTTCAACCTCAACTTATATATATATATAATACAAATATAAATATAAATATATATATGCTATGTTCATTATTTAAATAAATTTATTATAATTTTATAATTATTTAAATATATATAATTAATTATTTATAATTATATAAATACTTTCAAAAAAGTATTATTTATTTATTTATAATAATTATAAATACATAAATATACAAATTTACAAATATATAAATATACAAATATACAAATATACAAATATATAAATACAGAAATATAGAAATATAATAAATATAAATTTGTAAATACTTATTTAAAAATATATTTTTAACATTATTAATGAATATATAATATTAAATACAAACATTTTAAAAATAAGTGAAATTGAATAATTAAAAATTAGTATACTTTAAAAATATTGAAAAAATTGATATGTTTTATTAATTAAATTGAAATTATTAAAAAATAAATAAATAAATATATATATTGATGTAAAGATGAATACATATTGAAAATACTAAAACATAGAAATTAAATAAATATAAATAAATAATAGAAAATTATGAAATTAAAAAATATAAAATTAAAAAATATAAAAATAAAAAATAAAAAATAAAAAATAAAAAATATTAAAAATGAATAATTAAGACATAATTATAATAAGAATAAAAATAAATAAATAAAATTGACCTATTAAAAACCTAATTTATTAAATGTATCATATTATAATGAAATTATAAAATATACTAAAATTTGAATAAATTACAAACATATTTGGTGTATGCGTTTCTATATTAGATTTCATTGATTATGAAAATATTTATATTTGTGGATTCTATATAAAAATACATTAACTTCTTATATGTATGAAAAATCAATGTAACACACGTTTGACATATGCTAAGTTGAAAAATTAAAGAACATTAAAAATTAATAATACATTAATATGTTTTTAATTATTACATTTTATTCATTTTCTATATATTTATATTTAATATATATTATTTATTACAATTTATAATTAATATATATATATATATTAAACTTATATATTTTTATTAATAATTATTTCATTAATAATTTCATTAATATTTTTTTTTTAATTTTTTTTTAATTTTTTTGTTTATTTATTTGAATTTATTCAATTTTTTGTTTAATTATTATAATTTATTCATCTTATATATCTATTTTTAATATATAGTATTTATTAACATTTATAATCTACATATATGTATATGAAATTTATTCATTTTTATCAATAATTATTTAATTAATAAAACTTTTAATATTTTCATAATTTAATCATTTTTAATGTTTGCTTTTTTAATAATTTCTTTTCATTCATTTTATATATCTATATATTTTATATATTCTATTTATTAATATTTATAATTTATATATATGTATATTGAATTTATTCATTTTTAACAATAATTATTTAATTAATAAAATTGTTATTTTTTTTTAATTTTATTTTTTTAATTATTTCATTTTATTCTTGACCTTTATCATTGTTAAAAAAGCATTGATAAAGGTCAACATTTATCAGTACTAAAAATAAAGTACTGATAAAGGAAAACGTTGTGAAATGTTTATTTTTATTAGTAAAAATAGTATAAACTCATATATTCTTTAAGTGTTATGAAAACTACCATAGAAGGGAACTCACTCTTCATAGCTTGACTCCATAAAAGATGTATACTAAAGAGATCCAATAATACCTAGAATGTAACCAAACTCGTAGTGCTCAAATTACATAGTGACCAACACTACCATCTCACCACCTGTAAGGGTATTGTGAGACCCACACTGTATTGAAGGGTGTGTATTCCAGTCAAGGGGGTATCAAATCCTATGGAGGACTTGAACTTATTCATGTATAATGTGCATTGGATGAGGGGGTTACCTACTCCATAAGTGGAGGACTCATGCCCCATCACAATGGGGGGTTATATAAAGGCCCTAGCCTTTTACACAAATTATTACATGATTTTAAGCATAATTAACCATCAAATACAAACCAAGGATTGTGTAGTCTAGTGTATTTGGAATACTAGGTACATAAAAATGAAAACATGGAAGTAGAATAAAACAACTTTATATTAATCATCTATAATGAGCTCCTAACTTCCACTGAGCTCTTACATCTACATAGAAGATGTATACTATAGAGATCCAAGATTACATGATCCTATATTCTATATGGTGTTAATTTATTTCTATAAATGTAAATTTTCCCTCATCATTATATTTTTTGACATGAGGATGATTCATTACATAAAATGTTGTTTAAAAAATTGATTAGTTTATTTTGAGGGTTTTTACGACCATCAAGAATTAGTGTCATTTTATCTTATAATATGTTTATATAATGGTTATATAACATTAAATAAGTTTTAATACACATATTATATTCTTTTTTAACCATGGAAATGGTTTTATGACCAGACTTGAAGGCATTAATGATAAATTAAAACTCGTCACCCATGAAAGCGGTGAATCGACACCTCATGGATGATGTTTTCATTTTTAGAACAAAGGGAGAGGAAGAGATTTGATGATGGGTATTCCATTAACACAATAAAATTATAGTATATATATAATACTATATCTATCATGTTAATTTTGATAGGTTAGGTGAGTTAAGGATAAGAAATGAAAATAAATTAAAAGATAAAGAGGGAGGGTTTTACCTCTTGAGTGTCGCCACCTTGAGAACCTCCTTAAGGCACATGGAAATGGTCTTTTGGTGAGAACAGGAAGACCAAAATGTGGGGAAGAGATTTGAAAGATTAATTGGGAATAATATATGACATATAAAATACTTAAAAGGTTTTAGTAGAAGAGGTGGTGAGGGGTGATATTTATAGGGGAGGAGAGGTGTGTTTTTTTATTTTATTCATTTTTTTTATTATTTTGGCTCATGACTATCGGTAGTGTTTTTTCTCATGAATGAATACAATATCTAGAGAATTTTAGTTTGATATAATTTCCACTAACATCATTAATGACTCAATAATGAATTTAAAATACATTTATATACTTATAATGTTAAATATCGTAAATTATTGTATTTCACTATTCAAAAAAATGCAACTATTTTAGAAAAATCCCAAAAATGAACCCCAAATTTTTTTTGAAATTTAGATTTCAAAAACTGAATCCATTTTATAATAATAAATTTCAAAATATAATAAATTTATTTTTTAAATAAAATCACCATGTACTCAAACAAATACTGATTTTATATTACAACCAATTTTATGACATTTTCAAAAATTAATTAAGGACTCATAAAATCATCTTATAATTATAAGATAGTGAAATATTAATTTATGAATCTATTTTATGAAAATATGTTTTTTAAATAATTATATTAATTATAAAATGGTTAGTAAACATATATGTTTCACAAAAATACCAATAATTAATTTATCATATTTAAGACATTTATTTACTTATTCCATGATATAAAAATATTATATTTTCAAGAAACCTAATTTTTTTTACATTCATATGTGAGGTTTCTATTCTATTAGCCAGTTTACTATTCCTAATGTTCACACTACTCTTCCAACTATCAAGTTTCTATTCCAATGGTATAGGTTCCCTAATTTCTATACATACCACTTATTTCATTCTTAATTTATGAAAATAATGTTTTTATCAGGTTATCAATGTGATGTATGTGTTTTATAAAATATAAAAAAATTATAAGAAGATAAATTCAATTGATAAAATTATGGGTTGTCAGATTCTCCCCCCTTATGAAATTTCATCCTCAAAATTTTGTTTTACATACTAAGGTGAAAATAGGTGTGGGTAATTCTCCTTCATCGCTTCCTCCATTTCTTGTATTGCCTCTTTGTACTTATGGTTGCTACATAGTAATTTGACCATATGAGTAGTTTCATTGTGTATAACTTTATCTCTATGATCCAAGATTTTCTCCACCTCCTCCTCCTATGAGAGATCATTTTCCAACTGTACCACCTCTGAATTTAGTACATGTAAGGGATATGGTATGTACTTCCTCAAGAGGGATTCATGTAATACATCATGCACTTGAGACATGGATGGTGGATGTGATAGTCAATTGGCCATAACCCCAACATTATTATGAATTTAAAATGGGTCGATGTACGAGGGACTTAACTTTCTTTTCTTTGAAAATCTCATGATCCTCTTCCATGGAGATATGTGGAGGAATACCATGTCTCCATCCTTAAACTCCTCACCGATGATTGTTATCATATATCTTCTTTCTAATTTTGGAATCCTTGATGCTTTGTTGAATAGTTTTTATATTTTCTACCATTTATTTGATCATTTACAGTCCTAACATCTTATGTTCACTGACTTCATCCCAAGATGCCAATGTTTTACATCTTTTCATACAATGGTATTCATATGAATGCATTTGAAGGACTGAGTGGAAACTCTTGTTTAAATAGAACTAGACCATAGGTATATGTTGGTATTATCATCTTTTAATGTCGATAAAAAATTCTCTCAACATGTCTTTTAGTGTCATAATAGTCCACTCAGATTGGTCATTGGTTTAAGGATAATAAGCCGTAATGAAGTTCAACTCAGTGTTTAGAGCATGTTGGAGACCTTTTCAAACCTTGTAGGAAAATCTCAAGTCTAGATTAGATACAATAAATAGTGGTACTCCATGTAGCCTCACCACTTCAATGATATATATTCATGCAAGTTAATCGAGTGAAATGTCTTCTCAAATTGTAATACAGTGAGATATCTTTGTAATATTATCCACAATGAAATATATAGCATTATTTCCTCTGGATGTCTTTAGAATTTCGGTGAAAAAATCCATGCTGATGTCTTTCCATTTCCTTGTTGGTATGGGTAATGGTTTCATCATTCCATTAGACATTTTCCTTTCAGACTTTACTTGTTGGAATACCAGTCATTTTGATGTATATTCAGCAATATCCTTCTTCATACTATCTCACTAATAGTTCTATCAGAGATCTAAATACATATTTGTGCTCCTTAGGTGATGAGATAAGGTTTATCTATGTGCATCATTCAGAAGATCCTTATTTATCTCTGGATTTGATGGTACATATAGTCATGACCCAAATCTTTTGAGTCCTTCCTCATCAATTTTGAACTCTGAGGATTTATTATTTCTGGTATCTTTCACCATTTTCTGAATATTCTCATTATTTCTTTGAGAATCCATTATTTAATCTATAATGGATGGATGAGATATCTTTTGAAAAAGTATTGGTGACGTTGCTTCCTCAATTATTCAAATGTCCATCCTTTACAGATCTAATAAGATTTTATCCTTCCCAATTCTCATCATTGATAATGTTTCATGATCCTTTATACTTATAACATCCACCACATTATTTACTTTACAAGGATGGTAGTAGATTGAGAAGTTACAATACTTTATGAGATCTAACCATCTTCACTTGTGCATATTAATCTCCATATTAGTGAATATATATTTGAGGCCCTTATAATCAGTATAAATATCACACTTCTCCCCATAAAGATAATGCTACCAGTCTTTCAACATGAATATAATAGACATCAATTTCAGATCATGTGTGGGATAGTTTTTCTCATGAATTTTCAACTACCTCAAGGTGTAGGAAACCAATTTATCTTTTTTTTTCATCAGTACATAGCCAAATACCTTCTTTAAATCATCACCATATACCACAAAGAGTTTCTATGTTTTTAGAAGTGTGAGTACTGGTGCAGTGAAAATCCTCCTTTTCAACTCATTGAAATAGTCTTCACATCCACTGTTCAATAAAAACATTAATCACTTCCGATTCATCTTGATTAGTGGGTTTTAAAATAGTTATAATTTCTTCACAAATCATCAGTAATAACCATCTAGAATAAGGATACTATGAATCTCCATTATAAATGTTAGCCTGGGCCACTCTTTGATTGTATTTTTCTTGGAAGGGTCCAAAAATATTCATTTTCTAGTGACAACATTCTCTAATAATGATACTTCTTCCACCAAGGACATACATTTACTATAATTTTCATAAAGATTCTCCCTTAACAAGGTCCTTATCAGAATATTCAAATGATCCTCATGTTACTGCTTTCTCTTGTATTATATCATAATATCATCAATAAAGACTACCAGTTTTTTTCAAGTAAATATCTAAAGACTCTATTCATTAATTCCATGAAAACTATTAGAGCATTAGTGAGTCTGAAGGGAATCAATATGAACTCATTGTTTTCGTACCTTATCCGAAAGGCAGTCATGGGGATATCTTCCTTATTCACCTTTAATTGGTGATATCCTGACCAAAGTTCTACCGTAGAGAAATACATGGACGTACATATTTGATTGAACAATTCATCTATCTATTGAATGAGATACTTGTTATTTATTTGGATTTTGTTGAGATCATGATAATAAATGCATAGGTGCATTGATCCATTCTTATTATAGAAGAAGAGGGATGGCACACCCCATGGTGAATCACTTGAGTGCATTAAACCCTCTTCCAGATTCTCTTATAACCTCTTATTCAGTTTTTGCAACTTAATGGTGTCCATTATATAAGGTTTCTTTGATATAGGAAGAGATCCAAGAATATGTTCAATTGATAAATCAACCTCTCAGTCAGAAGGAAGACTAGAAAATTATTCAAGGAACACATCAGTGTAGTCCCTCACAAATGCATGTCTTCGATCAAAATTCTATCTGTTTTGTCAATAATTTGAGCTAGGTAAGCTTTCTTGTAATAAAATAATATCCACATTTGATACAATGTTTCTGAAGGAGAATCATCCTCCTCCTTACACTTGTAAAAAATTAGAGGATGTCTTGGGATATGAAAAGTGATATCCATTTCCCAAATTTTTTTGTTGGATTTATATAAATATAGACAATCCATGCCCAATATAGTATAAAACCACTCCAAATGAATGATGAAAAGATTTTGAAGGAGGTTCTGTTTGCAGGAATTAATAAGAGAGGAGTTATATAATTTGGATGCAATGATTTCCCCATTTTTTGTTCTAAAAAATAACTCAACCTCCTTATTTGGAGGTGGTGTTTGAATAGTTCTACTAAACCTGCAAGTATGAATGAATCCATAGAACAAGAATAAAATGGTATGTTTGATATTATTACATGAATAACCAGCATACCTATCACCACATAATTATCAGGATCCACCTCAGTAGTAGTGATCAAATATTCCATTCCATGCTTATATGGAGTTTGTTGTTGATTGCCTCTGATAACCCTTGGCTAGGGCATTGGCTCACATAATGCCTATGTTCCTTGCAGTTGAAACACTACACTATAGGCTGAGTGTTGTTCATAACCTTACTTTATTCTTCCAAATTAGTGTAATTATTTGTATCCCTTTGATAGTTATTATCCAAATTCCCCTCTTTTCCACATTTGAATCATCTTCTGGTTCCACTTATGTAGTTCCTAGGATTCTTGTTCCCACACTTTTGACACATGAGATGTTGGGTTTTCTTTCTACCATGGTATTTATTTATTATTCCTCCTGTATAAAACTCCATTTCTTCTTTTTATCTCTCTTCCCACAAGACCACAAGGATTATCCAATATCCATTTCAAATTTAAGGGAATAATGAAAAATCTCCTCATAACTATCGTAGTCTCCAATCACCTACGCTTTTCATATACCTGACTTCAGTATGATAAAGAAATGATCCACCTTATTTTAAGTGCTTATGACAAAGGTAGAGGCATATCGTGCAATCTTTATAATGTTTTCCTGGTATACCTTGATAGACTCATCTTCCTTTTTCTATTTTCTAAGGAACACCATCTCTATATTAAGATGGAGAGGTCAGGGGAAATATTTATTGAAAAATATTTTCCTGAAATCCATCCATTCCATAGAATAAATTCCTCCTTAAACTTTGTGTTTTTGAACAATATCCACCACTAATCAGATTCCCCATCAAAACGATAGACCACTGGTACATCATTATCTTAATCTAAGCATTTATGGATAAATAATATCTTTTCAATGGAATTAATTTATTTTTCCGTGATGATGGGATCATAAGATCCACTAAAGATGAGAGTCATTTGTCACATAAAGGAATAAATAATAAAATTATCTTTCTTAGGAGGAGGTGGGTATTACAAATGATTCAAGTTATTATTCATAACTTGGTCCAATTGAGAAATTACTTTCATGAAATTTTGATCTCCAATTATAATCGGATTTTGAATTTCATTAGTGTAATCATCACATTGTCTATCACATTTACTGTTGGCATGGTATCTACTATTTCTAATCATAATCTAAAAAAGTACAATTTGGGGGGGGGGGTGAATATCAAAAAGGTCTTTTCAGAATCCAAATCTATAGAACATTTATTAAAAGTGAAATAAGAAGAAAATAGACAAGAAAGAGAGAATATGGGGTCATACAATGAGTCAATCCCTCATCCAGATAATAAAACTACAGTTCAAGGAAAGCTAGATCATTCCCATAATCATAATCATAATAATAATCATCATAATTAGTAGTTTCCCATTTTTAATGTGAATTTACATGATTATGAATCCCACGGATCCTATCCTTGGACCATTCCTGCTTCAGAGTGAGATTATTCTTTGATGGCTTGGAAGATGACTTGGTAGACACATTCTTGGGAATACTGGAATAATCTTTCTGCGACCTTGCTTTTGGATGAACTAGAGAAAGACCTCCACTGCTGACCATCTTTCCCTTACTACTTATGACAAAATTCATAAAATAAACTGGATCATCACTTCTTTTAGATCAAATATGTGTTGTAAACCATCTTCATTACCTTATCACTTTCATCATCCAAAATATTTCCCAATTTTCCTGAAATTCAGGAATAACTAAATACATTCTGAATGTCTTGATGAAAATCCTCACACTGGTGAACATTAGATTTCCCAAGTCCATCATCATATCGAACATTCCCTCAAAATTCAGCATCCATAGGTTGTACAATACAACCTTTATCATTAATTGGTGAAATAGAACAACTATGCACAACACCAACAACCCCATCTATAGACTTCCCTAAAAGAATAGGTTCAGATGGAACCACACCCAAAGAAACACCATCACAGCTCCTACAATCCATAGTAGCAGGATTAATGATGACATTATAATCTTGGTTATACTCTAAAATAGTACACACACCATCTATAGTAAGGCCAGAATAATCACTTATCTATTGATCAAGATTAGTAACTACCTAATCCCCAGATTCTTGGCCCCACAACATTGACACTGTTCCCTCCAAACTTGATGTAGGATGATCAGACTTGGAAACCATTGGCTTCACCCTAGGGTGTTTGGGAAAATAAGAGGACAACCCATGTTGCGATGAATTCAAATCATTCATACCTTTTCATTTAACAACATAATCCATTACAAAGTTTCCCTTTGAGCCACACAATTCAAGAACCCTACTCCAGTAATTCTGATCCAAATGCTCAGCAGAATTATATACACAACAAAATTTTTTATATTTCTAATACTAAACCTTAATTTGAATTTCATAAATTATCATTGAGAGAATAACATTATCAACAAGGGTGTAAATAATATAAATCACATCCAGCATCCTTTTAAAGATTCCACACTAGAAAATTTTATATTCCTTATGCAAACGAATTGAGACACTAATTACAGATGCAATATCGTGTAGAATTCATAGGTGCCACATAATTAAATTGAGATCAAGTAGCCTCAACCATACATGTGAAGAGGTACTATTGAAAAATAAAACATTAAAATACATGGAATATTCATAAAGATTATCTATCACACGCTTCAATAAAAATGGTCCAGCAGCCCATGCATGAGATCTGCAACCCTCGAAGAAAAAGAGGTAGTGGAAAAAGCCTATGCCTAAAGAAATGACTCTCTAATTGGAGAACCCCATTGAAATGAGATTATTAGAATCATACCATATATCATATAGGGATTAATTCCTTTTATAAGGAAAACTCATACAATTAAATATTTTTCTCCCAGGGGAACCCTTTCTGAGAAAGCATCAAAATAATCCTCCTAATGAGAAACTGATCCTTTCCTATGAATCCTAGTAGAGGATGATACTTTGATGGAAGCCAAGGTATGTTAGTGATTAACAATATCTAGATCTGATTTCTTATCTAGGGGCTTGAATACCTATCTAATAAGCATATAAAAATGAAACATTGAACATTGAAGGATAAACTTGTAAATGAAAAGTATATCCTATCTTGGGATTCGTAAATTTTCAATCGAAGTTATCCATGGTGATATAATTATACCGATGTTTCTTACTAAATATTTCTAGTCCTAATATACAAAAATAACTAGTCTATGCACTAATACCAAATATAAAGCCCCCATCCCTTTACATGTATTATTACATAATTTTAAGCATAATTAACCATCAAATACAAACGAAGGATCATAATGTCTATTGTCTTTGGAAGATTAGGTATATAAAACTAAAAACATAGAAATAGAATAAAAAATATTTATATTAATCATACATAATTATCTCTAAAATTTCATATAGATCTTATATTTTCAGAGGATAACTAGAGGAATACATAGACAAAGGGGATGAACTAAAAAACTCAGTAAGGGAACAAACACAAAAATAAAACAAAGCACATGGGTTAAAAAGTATAACATAGTGACATAACAAGGAATGTAACATGAATAAACATATAGAAGCATAATATAAGTAATATGGGATCATTTAATCATGGAAACATAGGAATTTTTTAGTAACATATAACATGACATAAACATGATTCAAGGATAAATTCTAATACTATATCACATGGTGGACAAAGTCCCATAAAGGAAGCAAGTTTACTCCTTGTCCCAACATGACGTCTCATGAGACTAAAAATTACCCAATGCACTGGAGCACTATCTAGGTGAAACTATCATAACATGTTCATGCATATGTGTGCCACAAGAAGAATCAATTATAAGGAATAAACATAAGGATTACCCATGTAAATAAATGTGTATCATAATCATGTCATAAGGCATAAACAATACGTGTATCATAATGGTGTACAAGAGAGAATGGATTTAAATCATACATGGACATTAATAAGGGAAAATATGAATATATCATGATAAATAATGTCCAATTTAAGTAAAAATATATAAAATGTGTATTTAATAAAATTTAGAAATGTGTTACTTTAGTGAGGTTTAAGAGAAAATATTAAAGAGCCATTAAAAAGAAAAATGAGAAATGGTTTATATAAAACAAAAAAAATGAAAAAATGATAATTTTTTCATGAAAAATGACCGATTTTTGGAAAATAATGGAGTATTAAAACAAATTATGGAGTGAAATTGGAAATGTGTAAGAAATTGTGAATTTTCCTTTAATCGAGCTTTCTTATTGGGAGGAATTAAGAGGGCAACCTTATAAAACATGTATTTCCACATCAATGAAAGAATAATTGAGCTAGGTTTATATGTTTGGAATATAAAAATATAATTTAAGAGGATTAAATAATAATAATTAATAGTTTAATTGGGGTAAATAGAGAAAAATAATAACCCTATGGGAAGATAGAGTTTTAAAGAGAATCCTTTACCTTAAGTATGAAAGTGTTATAAACTTTCACATAATGTCCTGGATAATAAAATTAGATCCATTAATTAATTAATTCAGAACCTATTATACATGAATTTAATTTATTATAATTTTATTAGGTTCATTTATGACCATCTCATTGACTTATAGTGTTTAATTTTGTTATTTTGGGAGTGTTTGTTTTATAGTTACATGGTCGGTTCACTTGTGTATAATTATGAAAGTTCTTGTAAAATAGAAGAAAAAATCATGAAATTGAATGAGATATAATTAATTTATTTTTATAAATTTAAATTTCCCATATAATTTTCTTTTTTGACATGAGGATGACTCGTTAGATAAAACATTCATGAAAAAAATGATTAGTTTATTTTGGAGATTTTTACGATCATCACAAATTAATATTATTCTATTTAATAATTTGTTTATATACTAGTTTCAGAATATTATATAATTTATAGTACACATATTATAATAGTTTTTAACCATGAAAACAGCTTTTTGACCATACTATAAGGAATTATTGAAAAATGAAAACTCATCTTCCATGTAGGTGGTGAATCCAAACATCATAGATTGTGTTTTCAATTATAGAACAAAAGGAGGGGAGAAGATATTTGTTGATGGATATTACATTAAAAAAATAATATTATAATATATATATATATGTGAAAATGGAGTTATCATATTAATTTGGATAGGGGAGGTGAGGGAAGGATAATAAAATAAAATAAATTGAAAGAGAATGAGGGAGGGTTTTACCTCCTCAGTGTCATCTCCTTGAGAACCTCCTTATAGAACATGGAAATGTTCTTTTGGTGAGATCGGAAAGAACAGAATGTGGGGAATATGTTTAAAAGAGTAATTTGAAGAAAAAGAAAAATAGCAATATGAGAATGTTTGATGAGAAGAGGTGGTGAGTGGTGGTATTTATAGGTTATGAAAGGGGTGTTTATTGATTATTTTATTCATTTGTCTATTATTTGGGCTCAAGATTATCAATAATGTCGACTCTTATGACTAAATATAGTAACTAGGTCATGTGATTTTTAGATAATGGCCACTTACATCTTTCATTACTCAGTCATGATTCATAAATTTCATTATTTATATATAATGTTATATATCATAAATCACCACATTTCACTATTCACCAAAAATTAAAATATTTTAGAAAAATCAAAAAAAATTCACCACCACCACTTTTCAATGTGTATATTTCATAAATGAACTCCATTTTATGAAAATATTTTTCTAAATATGATAACATTAATTTTAAAATAAAATCATCATTTTCTTAAGAAATAATGATTTTAATATTATAACCTACTTTATGAAACTTTCAAAAATTAATTAAGGTATCATAAAATCATATTTTAATCATAAGAAAACAAAATAAGTATTTATGAATATGTTTTATGAAAATAATTTTTTAAATCATTATATTAAATATAAAATTTCAAATAAGCATTTACGTTTCACAAAAATACCAATACATAATTTATCATTATCAAAATATTTATTTACATATGCCATGAAATAAATATATTATATTTTAATTCATAATAAACAAAACTTTTATTTATAATTTCATAAGTGAGGTTACTATTCTATTGGCCGGTTTACTATTCCTAATGGTCACATTACTATTCCAACAATCATGTTATTATTCCAATGGTATAGGTTCCATAGTTTCTATAAATACCACTTATTTTATTCTTAATTTATGAAAATAATGTTTTTATTATGTTCTCTATGTGATGTATATGTTTTATAGTATATAAAATAATTATAAGAAGGGATATTCAATTGATAAAATTTTGGGTTATTATAGGCTACCTACTCCACTAAACATATAGAGAACCCATGCCTTAAAATTGGAATTTCACAAGGGGTTACCTATAACAATTGAGACCCTCTAATAACACATACACCTCGCCTTAACACAATCATCATGTTTTGGACAACTAGGTACCCAGTTGCCACCCAGATACATGGCCGCCTACCTGGGGTCCCCCCATATGCCTAAAAAAATCCTTAGACTAATGATTGTTCCCATATTTTTTCCTCACTTTCAATGACCCAGAGAAACTTCCCACGAGGTCATCCATCCTGACCACTACTCTAGTCCAAACCTCCTTAATTGTGGAGTTCTAATCAGGTAGGCTCTTGAAAATTAAAGTACACCTTATTGATAAGGGTATAAAACTATTTCCTTTTATCCATTTAACATTCTTGGGTGTTGCATTTACCCCGCATTAGAGCCCAACCTCCTCCATATGGGTCCTACATCTCAACATAGGTAGTGCCATTGCACTCCCAGCCTGGATCCTCCTTTGATACTAATGTAACAACTGGGCCCCACTAGTAGCACTAACACCTCACCTTAACATGCTCATCATGCCCTACCCTCTAGGCACCACCAGTTTCCCACAAAAATGTGGTCCCATACCTAGGGCCCACCCACATTACCAAATGGATCATTAGACTAATGATTGTCCTCATGATTTTTCCTCACTAGAACACACCTAGGAAACCTTCCCTAGAGGTCACACATCCTTACTAGTACTCTAAGCTAAACCTCTTTAATTGAGAGGTTCTATTATATTAGGTTCCCAAACATAAAGGTTCACATTGTTGACATGGGTAATTAGATTTATCATTTTAACCCTTTTACATCCTAGGGTGTTACATTCACCCCATTTTTGAGCCCAACATCCTCATTGTAGACCCTAAATCTGAACCCAAGAAGTGTGACTGCACTTCCAACCAGGTTCATCCTTTGATAGCAATGTAATAACTAGACCCCACAAATTGCATATACACCTTGCCTTAACATGGTCGTCGGGCCCTAGCCCACCAGTTTCCCTACAGACACATGGTCCCCTACCCAAGGCCCACCCACATGACCAAATTGATCATTAGAATAATGACTGTCCATGTTCTTTTTCCTCACTTACACACACCCAAGGAAACATCCTAGGAGGTCACCTATCATAACCACTACTCTATGATAAACCAATTTAATTGTGGAGTTCTAATCAGGTAGTCTCCTGAAAATAATGGTGCACCTTATTGACATGGGTAGTAACATTTAGACTTTTAACCCTTTAGCATTCTGGGGTGTCATAGTCACCACTACATTTAGAGAAAAAATCGTCATTGTGGACCATAAATCTCAACCTAGAAAATGTCACTGCACTTTCGGCTCGAGTTATCCTTTGATACCAATATAACAATTGGGCCCCACCGATAGCACATACACCCCACCTTAACATGGACATCGGGCCCTGGCCCAAAAATCACCACTAGTTTCCCCAAGATATGCGGTCCCCTACTTGGGACCGACCCACATTCCCAAATTGATAATTAGACTGATGATTATCGCTCTGCTTTTTCCTCACTTGCACACACCTAGAGGAATATCCAAGGAGGCCACCCATCCCAACCACTACTCTAGGATCAAACTCTTTATCTATGGAGTTTTAATAACTTAGGATCCTAGAAAGAAAGGTGAAAATTACTAACATGGGTAGTAAAATCTATCCTTTTAACCCTTTATCATCATCTGGTGTTATATTCACCCCCTTTTAGGGTACAACACACTCATTTTGGACCATATACCTTAACCTAGGCAATGACATTCCACTTCTAAATGGGTTCCACCTTTGATATCAATATAACAACAATGCCACAATAATAGCACATACACCCCCTCCTTAACATGGTCATCAGGCCTTGGCCTGCTAGGAACCACCAGTTTCCCCAAATACTTGTGGTCCCTTACCTAGGGTCCACACACATGCACAAATAGATAATCAAACTAATGAATGTCTCCACAGACCAACACATGTTATTTATTTTATTCTTTTTCCTCACTTGTACACACCCAGAGAAAATTACCTGGAGGTCACCCATCATGATGAAAAAATAGATTAAATCTTCCATATGTAAAGGGAAATATGTGAAGGTAACATTTTTTATACATATGAGTCACCTTGGTGTTGAGTACAATATAAGAGTAACTTTATTAATTAAATAAGGGTTAGTCTATGAAAATGATCTAAAAATGAAAAAGTCCTCAATATATAAGAGTAATTTTTTCTCATATATAAGGGCCACTCTAGGACTAGAAAATTTTCAATTTCAATACATAAGGGTTGATCTACTGATACATAAATGTTTATTTGAAGAAAATAAAATATGTAAGTATTTATTTGTCAATACATATAGGTTTTTTTGAGGAAAAGTCAATACATAAGGTTTATCCCATTAATATTTAAGGATCATGCCTTTAATACATAAGGGTAATATGACGTTTTCTCAAGATACATAAAGGTCACTATGTAATATATATTAACATGTAAGGGTTACAAACTATACCAAAATATAAAAATAGATGTGCTAAAGCTATAATTTTATGTACTAAATATCATGAAGAGAAATCATAAAACAAGTAGTCTGAGAATAACGGTCACTCTGTGAAGATGATATCACACCATGATCATGCAAAATGGAATAAAATAACGGAAGGGTTTCACCATGGAAAGAATTTTATGCCATAATTAGAGAAAAAGTTTTAGTAGTTAGAGGAATTTTCTTATCATTCCATGAGGTATATAGTCACATTATGATAACCATGACTGATTTGAAGGATTCATAAATTTAAGAGAAGTTTAAAGAAGTAGATAGTTCAAATTCAAATTTTAATTTCATATTTAAATTTGAAATTCAAATGTAAACATGAAGAAAAGTGACATGCTATGTAATATAAAATTTTCAAGGACCTTAAATTATTAATAAGAGTGAAAGAGAGAGAGAGAGAGGGGGTACATCTAAAGAGAGTGTGTAGAGAAGTGTGCACAAAAAGAAAGTAGAGGAAGGAGGAGGAGGATGAGAAGAAAAATGAAAACTTAAAGGAAGAATAATTTGATTGAATACAATATTTTCGGTGAAAAATAGAATTTATATATTTATTTATATCGGATAACTCTACTAAAGTTAGGATACATTTTCATATATCACGAGTTTAAGGATATACCCTACTCATTATAGCCACAATGGCTATTCTAGTGTATTGTGTGCTTCAAATTATTTAAAATCATGTCAGGGATTAACAACTCATTTTGAGTGGTGAAACTTGTAAAACATTTGTCGTGTCTGACATTTTTGTGTTTTGGTGTGGGTGATGACAATATATCTATTAGCTTTTATAGGCATTTAAGTCTTGTTTTAAATAAACATAAAAAATAAGTGAATTAAATGATACACACCTACCTATTATTGAATAATAACTAATCTTGTAGGTTTTTTCAAGTGGTGTCAAATAACTTAGGTTTCCTTTAAATACCATCAACTATTTGGAGTTTAAATTGAAAATTATTCCTTTTTGTAAGAATATATGGTCTCTACATTTCTATTTTTAACATGAAAATCCTTGATTTAGTGAAAAATATGGGGATTCCCATTTATTATGGAAAGAACTATCATATATGGAATTATTGGATGCTTTCATACATTTTATCAATTAGTTTGAATGTTTTAGAGTCCACTACTGATGGGTTTTTTCCTCGTGTTGATGGTACTACTGTGACAATGGTTGATAAAAATAATTTAAGAATGAGGGTCATGCTCAAAATTCCATACTATAACCTCTTTTATAAAATGAGTTTCTCAAATTGAATAGAATAAAGATTGTAACGGTCATTTGGGATAAATTAGAAAAAAATATAAATGTAATGTGAAAGTGAATCAATCCATGCAACAAGTTTGGAGGTTAAAATATGAAGATATAAAAATGAATGATGATGAAATAATGTATTCTTTTTTCAATAAAATTAATGAAATCATGATCACCATTAGAGGTATTGGTGAGAAGTTTTAGGTTTATATGGTTTTAGAGAAGATATTTTGTATTTTTTAGATTGGTTTCATGCAAAAGTATTGAATCTTGAAGAGTGTGATCCAGGTACACTACTATCAGATAATTGACACATAATTATTAATAATTATAAAATTTAGTAGTTTAGTGCCTTCAAGAGTAAGGGAAATATTGATAGAGAAATTTATTTTAAATATTTTAAATAATATAAGTTTTGAAAAGAAGTAGTTTTGGAATAATATGATTTTGATGATGAAGAATAAGTTGATGTGAAATTCTATAAACACATTTCATTTATTTCAAGAATTGCAAGAAGAGGAAAATAAAAATTTTAGTGAAAATTATCAATGAAGTGTTTCAAATTATATGCTATTTGAAATTTTCAAGTAATGTTAAAAGGAATAGAAGATTGTGAATATGGGAATGAGATACCAAGGAGTTCCTCAAAGAATAAAATATAAAATTTTGAATAGCCAATGTTTTATTCCAAGGGTAAAGGTATGAACTTTTTTAAACACAAAAATAGAAATTCCTTATCAATTCTTGAGGATAATTATGGCGGTGAGGATTAATTTAAAGTTTAAGCATCTAGAGAAGTTAATTAATTTTTTTTGATTTCCTTACTGAATAAGGAAGTGTTCATTAGTAATGAAATTATTATCATTGTAAGTGTAGAAGAAACATAAATAGATTTTATGATGAAACAAGGACTCATGGAATGTATTTCAAAGATCTCAAAATTGGACAATGATAATATGTTTTTAAAAAATACGATCAATGTTTTAGAAAGTTTGATTTTATCCATGTTGAAAAGGAGTCAATGATGAAAAAATATATTAAAAAATTGAATAAGGTTCTCACATAAGATAAAATTTTGATTTTTGAAATGAAATATAAGGTTAAATAAAAGGATAATGATCTTGATGTTTTTCAATAAAGTTTATTATAGGAAGAAAAATAATTGAACAAAACCAAATTCAACATTAAAAATATTGTAAAAAAAAGTTATAGAAATATCAAAAGAACAGATTGTGGAAGGAGTTGAAGTTTTAAAGAAAGGCGAAATTAATGTATTCTTGAAGATATAATTTTAATGTGTTGAAAAATGTCTTGGATATGTTGGTGTAAAGGATAATTTAAATTCAAAAGTGAAGACATTCAATTTTTTTTGGAAAATGAATCAGATTCTTAGAAACCTAGAAATTTTGGAAACAATGATTTGAAAGTAAAAAATGATATAAACGTTTCTTTGAAACATTTAAAAAAATTCTAGAATGAAGATAAAAGTTTTGGGAATATAATTTGGTTCAAAAAAAAGATCCAAAATAGATGGTCAAAATATAATAGAAGAGTACCTATTAACATTCATACAATAATAATTTTTTATATTAAAGTATTTTTTATGGATATATTTAGTATTGTGGAGGATTTGGGAATATGTTGGAATAATTAAAAATATTTATATAATCATATAATATTTGGGAGATAACGTTTGAGGGGGAGCTAGATCAATCAAATAAGAAAATTTCAAAATCAATCTAAAAATTATGAACTAAATGATGAGAAAAATTATTAAACATTAGATGTGGTGTATGGAAGATGTTACCAGCTGAGTTAATTTTTTCAATCTCTCGCCATTATACCTGTCCAACTATGTATAAATTTCAATAGTTAGGAGACTTATAAAAATAAATAAAAAAATAAAATATAAGGAATTAGTTGTTGAAGTTTCACTTCATGCGTCACAAAAGGAATGTCCATGGATTTTGGATAGGGGATGTTCTTTGCACCTGCCAAGATATTTAAAGATCTTAACGGACTTTAAGAAGTTTATGGAAATATTAGGGACCTTTTGAAATTATATATCACTTCAAACTAAGGGACTTAGATTAGTAGTGATTGGTAAATATAATTTGGAGCCAAATAACATGTTATATATTTATGGATTGAAACATAACTTATTATGAATGTATTAACTTTGTGAATAAGAAATGAAGTTTTTTTAGAAATATGGGTTCTTGATGAAGATTTTGAAAGATGGAAGTGTATTGATGAGAGGAAAATGAACACATGAAAACTTATTTTAGGTTGTTGATATTGGAATTTTATGCTACTAAATCTTATAAGAGGAAAATTTGTTGTGGAAGAGAAGACTTGGATATCTTGTTCAAAATAACATGAGGAATTTTACCCAAAGAGATTGTATGACATTACTATTCTAAATAGTGAAATATATTTTATGTAATATATATTCCAAAAGGGTAATTTAGTAAATAATTCACATATAAATTAGATATTTAAAATCTTATCCATTAGATAAAATTAATTAAGATATTTATGGGAATATGATGAAGAAATAAGAAAAGATAATTATTTTATTTCCTTTAAAAATTAATTTACTTGTATCACATGCATTATGTCGATGATGTATAAGTCAGAAGCTCTAAATATGTTTAATAATTTTAGAAGTGTTGAAAAGGAATGTGGGTTCTTCTTGAATATGATTAAGACAAACAAAAATAATGAATATACTAGTATAAAATTTAAATAATATCTTGAAAAGAATGGTATTTAGAATTAACCCTATGTACAATAAACCCCATAAAAAATGGTGTCATTTAGTGGACGAATATGAGTTTGGGGGAGATATATCATACTATGTTGATTGATCATGATACTTCTCATTATTTTTGGATATAAGAAATTGGTACAATGGTAAAACCATTGTTTTTATTGACCAAAATCTGATATGTCACCATACTATATGTATTATAAAAAATCCACAGGCTTAAAATAAATAAGGGTTTTGAAAACCCCTATATTAGAAAATTGAAAGGTGGAAACCTTATAACCTTTGACCCGATTGGAATTGATGGTATCTTCCGTAATTATACACCATATAGAAGGGGATACCAATGTTACAATAAATATATATGTAATATTGTAGATAATTTTTATCTAAAGGTTTTGGAACATAAAAATAATAAAATTAAACATAAAAAAAATGTAATAAAAGTGAAGATAATGATGATGAACTGGTTAATAAACATGATGTGGTTTCTGAAATGGATTTGAATTCAAAAGAAGTACCTATTTAAGATATTGATTTGGTCATTTTATATGATGAATAAAAGTTTTTCCAACTAATTAATGGATTATAAATCATACAGAGGTCCAAAATATCATTTGAGAATAAGGATAGACAGTTTATACTAGGAGAACTTTGAGGACACCAAAACACACCTCATTGTTTTCTTAGGTTAGGGGATGTGAAAGATAATTTAAAGAATAAAGAGTGGATTAATGCTATGAATGAGGAGTTAGATCAAATTAAGAATAATGATTATTGGGAGTTGGTTCCCAAGCCAATAAGAAATAATGTTATCAGAACATAGTGAGTGTTTCATAACTAGCTGAATAAAAGAGGATAAGTGATAAAAAAACAAGGAAATACATGTATGAAAATCATACTAATTGGTCCAAGGAAATGATTTTGATGAGACGTTTTCCCTAATTTCAATGATTTAGACCATTATTAAATTTCATGTTATTACAACACATAGGTGAAAAATGATCTTCCAAATGGATGTCAAGTCAACCTTCCTCACTGAAGAGTTGTAAGGGGAGGTGTACATCGAGCAACTTGATAGTTTCTTTGTTGAGCGAGATGAAGAATATTTTATAGGTTAAATAAAGATTTATATGGGTTAAAACAAGCCCCCAAATAATTCTATTCTAATTTAGACACTTTTATGATGTTATAAAATTTCACTAATGCAACACTGGACAACGACCTCTAAATTAATGATGAAAAAGAGGTATTTTGGATCTACCAACATAAATACCCTGAGATGGGGGTGGGGGTTAGGATACGATGGATTAAATCCCTACACCATTTGGATATTGTCTCATCATTAAAAAACAATCTTTTATCCCCTTTTCATAGAAATACATGAATATAAATGAAAACAAGCACATGACACAACAATTTTACTTGGTTCAACCTTAAATGGGCTAGTCCAAGGAGCATACATGGGTAATTTTTTGATGTATAAAATCCAATAAATAAAAAATCTATTATAATCTTATGAATAGACTCAGTGTCACTATTGGATCACTAACAATCACACTTTTAATGCTCATTTCTCCCTCAACATAGTTGTGTGCGCCACTCCTTCAGAATATTCTTCCACTGATAACTTGAATAAATATTTTTACACCTCATTTGGAACATCATAACACACTTATTTCATCCAGAAAATGAATTCTATTTTAGAAAAAAATTTATGGGAAATTATTTACATGTTCATGAAACCTTTATATTTTTTCTACCTTTGTATGACTTGAGAAAAACTTCCCCAATTTTCACACAACTTTTAGTTTTTTCATTGAACTCCCACTTTCATGAAACATTTTTTTTCATAGAACTCCCTACTTTACTGAAAATTTTCATTTTTTCATAGAACTCTTAAATTTTTCATAATTTCTTTCAAAGCTCCCTTTGTTGTATAAACCCACAACCTTTTCTACATGCAACTAATGTTTGAGTCATTGATTTTTGAAAGAGATAGCTTTGTGAAAATATTACATTATTCAAAGATCTAAAATTCTCTAAGGGTTTATATTTTGAAAGGAGTGGGGGGAAATGACCTATTTATAGATGTGGGTGAACCTTCACACAAATTCCTTACATTCCCTGACATGGTGCACTGCATTATTTTCCCACTGAACTCCAATGATTTGATGTCTCGCTTAGTACTCAACTCAATATCATCATTCAACTCCATCATCATTTTATAGATTCACACAACTCCATCTCCATCATCAAATTCATACTTTCAAACAACTTCATAACATTCATGAAACACTTTCATTAGAAATAATTTGAAGAGGAAACCTTAAATATTCACTTTCACACAACTTTATGATACTCTTACTCCCTTTAAGGCAACCTTTTCATTTGAAAAAAAATCAACCCTTTTCCAAACCAAATATTCAATTGCTTTATATTTTGGACCCCAAAAATTTTGTGAACACTAGGAAACACCACCACCTTATATGAATAACTTTTTTTAAACCTTCTAGAGTTTCTATAGTCTAACCATTGAGTATTTTCAATATAATCTATCAAAAATTGTAATATAACTTCACAACTTACCTTATCAACTGACTTTTTCATAAAAAAATAATCCCCAAAAGATAGAAAAGTATATTTGAGAGTTTTTTTAATATAAATATCCCCTTTTGGGTTTTTGAAAACTTTTCACCATTTTATAC
Source organism: Viscum album (assembly GCA_963277665.1). Lineage (NCBI taxonomy): Eukaryota > Viridiplantae > Streptophyta > Magnoliopsida > Santalales > Viscaceae > Viscum > Viscum album. The sequence goes on along the minus strand of OY728152.1, from coordinate 1,108,135,685 downwards.
AACTTTAAATATTTTGTTTCTATATTATTGTCAACACTTTGTGAACTATCATCTTCTACCATAATTTAATTCTTACAATTCTAGATAATGATCAAAGACTTTCTTAACACATAATATAAGACCAAATAATTTATTATACACTAAAATTGGCTAATATTATTTGTTTTTATTATAATAATCATGTTCTTCATTATTCATAAACAAAATTTTTAGTGAATTTTACAATTTTAACATTATTTCACATTATGATTGTAATTATTTCATAAAGTTCACTATTACTTGGCATATATTTGAACGCATCCTAATACATAAAATGGTAATGATTTTACTTTGATATTTAATTTTAATATTTCTAATTCCATTAGAAAAAATCAATACTTGTGGAGAACTTGAAGATTCATATTAAAATACCACCATTTTGAATATCAACCCAGGAAAATTTGGGAAAAGTTATCTCGACAACAACCCAATAATTTCCCTACAGTGGCCAAGATACCAGCCCAATTAAGATAGAATTTTAACTTTTTATATAGGAAATTATGGGGAACATTTAATTAAAAAGTTTATAGAGATAATTCTAACATTTTAAGGGGGTTTCAGGCAGCCCATGTTGAAGATGAATTTCTGGGCATAATTATGTGGCCCCAGAAAACAGACCACCATTTTTATCATATCTCCAAAACCCAAATTTCAATTGGGTTTATATTTTACTGTATTCTATTGAATAACTATATATACATTTTATCCTAGTTGAACCCAATCAAATTCTTCCATATATAAGGTCATTTTGGCGCCTCTTTTTGGTGGATGCAAGATAGATGCCATTTCGGGTCAAGGGTGGAAAAGTCTTCTCTCCGTTAACATTACACCATCCTAGGCCCAAAAAAATTAATTTAGGAGACTTGGACGATTTGGGTATCAACGCAAGACTCTTGAAATTCATATTTAAGGTATTTATGGTGATGTATTTTAGGATTCTTGGTGTCTGTTTTCATTTTAATGTCATGCTGTCAATTTGCTGTTATAATCCCATTTATTTTATTGTAACATTCTCAAATCATGTTAGATTATTAATTAAACTTCTTTTTATTATCATTTTATATTATAATTCATATCAAATTGATACTGAAGCCTCAATGTGTGAACTTATTCACACCAAACCTTGTGGAATTCTCCACACAACAGTGGAGTGATTGTTAGTTTTTTTGTTTTTACTTATTCAATTCCACCCTCATGAGTCTACTTCATGCTTCCATTGAGAACATGGAATAAACGAAGGGATAAACATTTTATTGGTTGATACAAGGGAAAATAAAGTGTCTTTATTGGATTATATTTCTCACTATATAAATGTTTAATCATTTATTTTATTTTATTTTTTCATTCAATGGTCCTTTTCTTCAACTTACTTATTGAATTATATCACCCCACTTTTATGTGATAATAAGATAATTTACCTTGGAGTGCTAATGAAAATGATCCAACAAGTTTATAGGTTATTAACATGTGTTTTTGAAGGTTTTTAACCATCAAGTGATGATATTAGTTTGAATTCAGTGAATGAATCCTTCTCAAGTTAATGAAATTGAAATCATTTAAAAATAATTTAATCCAATCCATATCTTGTAATTACCTAGGATCCACCCATTAACATAAATTTAATACACCCAGCTATCTTATTGTTAATTTAAACACATATAAAATAAACCCAATATGGGCCACTTCATATAAAAAAAAATAAATAGAATGCATGTGTCTGTAGGAATCTTCTTAGGTATTCGAGGATTCAACCACCCAAGCTACACTACAAGTGATCTCTTAACCCTAAAAAATTGGGTAAATTTCGGTGAGAACAAATTTTAGTTTTTTTAGACCTATCACTATTTTAAAATAATCCTTTACCACTAATTTAGAACCATTGGTATAGGTCCCAAAACCATCGGTATAGGCTATACTAATGGTTTGGGTGGTCATTGCCTTGTATGGCATTATTATAGACCTATACCAATGGTTTTGTAAATTCGTTGGTATAGTTTGGATATACCAATGGATTGAAAATCCTTGTTATAGGTAATATGAAACACCTATACCAACAGTTTTGAAAATTATTAGTACTGGTAATTCCAAAAGAAACCTTGGCTTGTTTTGATCTCCAGAACTCCGATTTATATCTAAATGACCTAAGCATTGGGTGATTCAGATCATCCTATGGATTAAAATTAGATGGAAGATTCCTTTGGCTATTCCTAAATGATATTTATCAAACATGGCGATGAATGATTTTTTGTAGCTAACATTGATGCAAGGTACACGTTCTTCATTTTGTGCATACATGGTTTCAATTTTTCATAGCATAGTGATCTTGGGTTTGAGGTTTCTAATGTCTCCCATTACATTTAATAAGTGTTATTAAATCCTTAGAAACAATTAATCTTGGATATAAGGGATACAATATGGGATAATACTTCCATAAATCCTTGGTTGTATCACACTAGCTCAAGGAAACTACGCACCACAAACACTATCCTAGGAATCTCCCAAGATATCGATGGATCAACCTTCATGGAATCGACTACAACACTAAACTATGATATGTTATGCCTTAGTAAATAAACCTCATGAATACAGAACATTCACTTTGATAGTTTTTTATATAACTAATGATCATAGAGTGAGTCTAGGGTTATCCTTAAATGTTTTTCATGATCCTCAAATAATCTAGAATACGTGAGGATTTCATAAATGGAAGCTACCATGAACTGGTCCAAGTATGGTTGGAAGATCCAGTTCATGAGTCCCATGAACATTTCAGGGGTGTTTTTCATGTGAAATGTTATCTTTAATAATTCATGGTGAATGTAACAAATCAGAATGTTATATTCAAGATATCATCCTCATATACTCAAATCTGGTGATACCTGAGACTAAGAACAATATTTCTCCGTTTTGATGATTGAAGTGATCATTAATCCTTATAAGAGGGTATTTGTTCTAGAATATCACTTTATTCAAGTGATAATAGTCAATAAAAATATCTAATCTTCTATCATTGTTCTTAGTGAAATGAATTGGTTATTATAGAGAGGATACCCTAGGTATTATAAAACCTTTCTCTAGATGGTCCCTCAATTTCACCATTATCTCCTTAAGCTTATTCAAGGACATATGATAAGATAATTAGGATATTTCTATAGTCCTCGAGTTAAAGTCGATACTAAAATTGATCTCTCAATGAGGGTGTAAACCTAGAACCTCCTCTAGGAAGAAATCCAAATATTCCTCCATTGTTGTGGGAAAACTATCCTAAATAGAATCAACGAAACACAAAGATATGGTTTCCTATTGATGGGTAATAAGATTATTTCACCTAAGGGTTGGCCCTACTCATTCTACCTAAGCGTGCTACTAATAAGTGAATGTGAATCTCTTCCTATTCACTTGATGGGATATTACACTATAATAATGACAATCTACCCATATATATTTCGTATAACAAGTTCATGTTAAGGATAATGTCATATGTCATCATCTCAATAAGAATGAGATCCTAGGAAAATTTCTCTAATATCACCCTAAAGCGTCGTTATTTCTCTTTCGGATGTTGAAGTAAAAAATTTAAAAAACTTGACTATAATAACTAAATTTAAAATGTAGTTTAGTGAAAATTGATGTCAATCTACGTAGTATGGTAATAAATAAATTAAAATGTTTTAGGAATTTAAATGTGATTGATTGAAGTTGTGAAGGGAGAGAAGAAGCAAAAGGAAGATTGGGTTTTGGTTTTAAGATGAGAATCATGCTAAAGATAGATATTTTTAGGTTTGTGTTCTTAGGGATTGAATTAATTATGTGCTCGTTAGTATTTTTTTGTTGAAATTAGGTCTTCAGGGATCCTTTTTCTGGGTACCCTTTTGTACTCATATAATCACACTATTGGTATGATCAACTACTTGATTCGATCACATGATCAGGTATCCTAGGACCCTATTTAATCATAACCACACTATATTTCATAATGGTCATATGAAAACCTGAGTGATTAGTCAATCTAATAAAATTAAACTCCTCAATCACAAAAAATGTTCATGAAATGAAATATAATGAGGTTTAGAATTGAAAATCAATAATACATCAACAAAACCATGATTCAAAAAATATAATGATCCCTACACAACACTTATTCCTACAATATCTTCACCCAAAACTAAGGAACTACCCACTCATTCTAATCATGAAGTGGAATAGTGACATGGATACTTGAAGAAGAATGGTGGTAGTGGTAGTAGGACCCTAGATCATGCACTCTATCATCTAGAAAATGTGTTCTTATATCTAGAATCATCCCCATATGACATGAATAAATTATTGAATAAATGGGAATCTGTATAGAAACCAACATATCTGGTGAATTAATATTTTTGTTGACTATGGATTTATGATGTAAACGGGAAATTTACAACATAATAAGTGAATATAAAATTCAAAAAAACTTCTCCTTTTATTCACTCAAGTCATAAAATATTTTTATACAATCTAAATGGGAATGGCTTCCTTCATTTATCTTGATAGTCTTACAATGTGAACCATATTTACGATGTGAATGGTTTCTGCGTAGATTTGAAACGAGCTATGATTATTATTTTTTTGGAATGCTGATCTAAAATAATTCTTTGTATATCCCCAATTTCTTCTTAAAAAAATGTAAATGATTTTTACATTGTAAAATATGACTCTTTCTAGTTTCTATAATTTTGAAACTTCAAGTTTCTACCCATCTCCATTCCATTTTCCACATATATCTTCACATGAAAATTCAGATGTCACACTATGCCATGAACTGTCATGCTATGAAGTGTCGTCATCTCACTATATTTATCTCTTTTTTAATTTTACAAATATTGGATGTATCCCACCAAAAATTACAAAACCAGTTAAAAATTTCAAATATCATCAAGAATATTAATTAAACTATAGATATAAAAATATTAAAATACCATAAAATACATGCATGAAATGTACATATCAGTCTCCCTTCTAAGAGTAATCTAACACTAATGGAATATAAGAGCGAGAAGATGGTATCCACCATTAGGATTTCCTTGGATATGGTGTAGGTTTAGGGGATAAACAATCATCTTTAGATCTTTTATTAAGTATTTTTCAAGAAATGAATGTCTTGTGATGGTATCAATGAGTACGAGTGATATGGTATAAAATACACAGATTATACCTTGAACCACATTATCTGTTTCCTTCTCATATCCCTCTATCACCTACATTTAACATTTTCCTTGCCCTCCAACACCCCGTTTCTGATACGAACTACCAAAAGGTGGTCTTGGTGGGAGTGGATCGAAGCATCACCTACCCCTAACTGATCCTGAAACACTATGTCTTTTACTATAACCAACTTTGAGAGGGCCATCCTATCCACATCATAGAGGTCCCTGCTCTATGCATAAACTCTTTTATGGAGGTCCATCCATTGTGTTTCCCCAACTATCCTCTACTGCCTACCAGGTGGGGAATATGTGATGCAAATTTACTCAACCTCTATAAAAAACAATCTTTATCTCTTGACTAAGTGTAACCAATTTTTAAAACCTTTTACACTTGCCTATGAGACTAGGACTGTGAACACTCTTCTCTCCAATGAAGAGACCTCACTGACTATCACTATCTAGTTATTGTTAATAACATTGCCCTTAAGAATCCTAACCCTAATCTAGATTTAGACTAAGACTCCACTAAAAATCCATTCGTCATAAAATCACACTAAATAAATATTACAAAGGTATAAATTCACAAATTTATAGTCTTTGATCGAATCTCTCACTAAAGGCCTCTCTTAAACTTCTGAACCCAAAGATATCCATCATGAACCATGAGGTATATTATCCTTATAGTTTATTGATATACCCTTATGATACCATGGTGTAGGCCTTACATCTCTTGGAATTGTACCATCCTTAGGATCACTGGATAATACTCTTCTCTGAATAACTTCTCAAACTCTAGACAGGGTAGGGAAAACTTTTCATGAGTTTTAAGGATCAATGAAAACCAAATACCAAGGGTTTAGTGTAGTTTTCTCATAGGGAGAAATATTTTCTAGTTAGTGGGTGTCTTAACCAGATAAAAAACACAAAAACCTAACTCCATCTAATCCTCTGTTTCATGATGATCCAGTTCACCATGCATCTAGTGAGGCCTATGTCTCTAGATTTCAAAGAGATCACTCAACCCATGAGTAGTCTTATCCTTCTATATAGGTTCTTCCCTTTAAACCATACCAACATTCTATCCCTACCCATCAAATAAGGGATCAAACATTTTCTCCATTGTTAGGAAGAAAATATTTTTATCCAGTACTTTTATGGAAGCCTTGTTTCTTAAATTGATAGTTACTAGAGGTTGAATCACTACCATGGTCTCAACATGCACCTACCTATGAAGATAAACTGACTATCCATGGGATGTAATTCATCATTTGACAAGATAAACCCACAATTATTAAATTACATCCAATAGATATTACTCAATAAATATGTGGATAAAAACATATTTGTTGTGCCATATAATTAATGTACCATATCATTATACCCTAGCACAAATTATCTTGAGTACAAAACAATTAATAGATTACCAAAGTCTCATTGAAAAGATTAATTATTCGTTTTCTCCAATCACTAGGTTCCCTAGTCTACTAACAGAACACAAGACTCCATAACATTGTTTCCCAATATATCCCAAACTAAACCTCACAATACCACTAACTCTAAACTCCTACCCCATGACTCAAACTTCCCCGACACCATTCTGAAACAACTCGACCCCCTAAGAGTCCACCCAAGCCCATAGTAGGTTGATCTTGTCACCTTAATCTTGTATCTAATAGGCCAGTGGCAGGTGAATACCACCAAAAATTCATATCACATGGATGATAGGCCTCGGCCTATAAACCAACATACAATCACAAGTTTCCAATATGTAATATAACAATGATAATTAGATAAAAATACATCATAATTATATCACGTATATGTCATATTGAGTATCACAATAGTATAATAATGAAATGTTTAATAAGCAAGGTAAAACTATAAGGCCCAATCTTCCATGTTATAGAGAAACCTTGAAAAAATGGGACAAAAATACTCCACAACACACCAATATAAACTGAGTACCAAAATAAACAATCACTTTTGAGGTCCACTAAACACTAGCACCATTGACATCATATTCTATGAAGTCACCATAAACTATGAATTATCTGCACAAAAACGATAAGTATAATGACCCATAATTTACATACATTGTTAGTAATTCAAAATTGAAGTACACTTATTACAACATATAACAAAACCATGAAAGGACCGTATAGGTATAGTGTTTTTAGAAACTGGGAAACATAAACAACTGGTTCATAAAGAGTCTACATTGTCTCCCATTTATTTCATCATATTTATAGTCCCTTTTGGCATATCTTACTTAATATTCTTCTTCCTGACCTGGGGAAAGAAAACATACAAAAGGGTGAGCTCAAATGCTCAGTAAGGGAAAATAAAAGAAATATCAATCACATCATCTTCATAAGAACATAACATTTTGGAAATATTACCCTGCAAAAGAGATCATAATTTCATAACATGGGATAAATCATGGTAGTGAAATGTAATCACAATAATAATGACTTAAAACATGAAGCTTTTCGGCATACACACATAATCATAGAGAATAATTTCTTATTACTCAAGACTCATTTCCAAGACTATCTTAGTGGACAAAGTCCCTTTCTGAACCGAGTTCATTCCCCGTTTCAGTCATGTTTCACTGAACCAGTTTAACCTGCAGTTCGAGCCATGTCTATCTCATGAGATATAAAATCTTTACCCAATACATTGGAGGTAGATATAGGTCCCACCCATCTCATAATGATACCATTCTTATGTTTGCCACAAAATCAAAAAAAAATCATGCATCATTGCATAACCCATGTAATAAAAATGAGATTCTTAAACATCGTGATATCAGAAAACAATTCATATAAGATATAGGAATTCATAAAAATAATTCCATCACAACATAATCAAATCAATGTAATAATAGGGATAGAAACAGAACCCTATATTATCTTAAATGGAAAATAATTTTGATAAAACACTTGAACTCCATTCTTGAGGAAAATATCCGTCCAACTTCAAAATCATTTTTCCTTTCTTAACATGTCATAAACTTTTAAACTAAAAGAATTTGATTAAAAATAAACATGAAAAGTTGTAAGGGAATATTCTTGGAAATAATGTTTTAAAAATCCATTCATTCCGTATAAGTTAAAAAAACATTCTTCTCGTACTTATGTCGGAAAAGTCAAAAAGTACCTCGTACGAAAAATGACAAAAGATTCCTTTCATATCATTTACTAAAAACTCACTGAAGGATAAAATTTTATATAAACTATTGTAAAAGGATATAAATATTACATATTGAGGAAACATGTATGTGGATGATAAATATTCCCTAGTAAATTCTGAAGTATAAACAATCTCGGATAAAAATTGAGATTGTGAGATTTTCCCTTACCTTAGATCCGATTTTCATTGTAAGTGTCCAAACCTCCTGTATAATGATTTAAATAATGTCATTGACTTATTAAAGAATAATACTCTTTGTTATGATATCATATATGGTCATATTCTTAGCTTATTATTAGTAATATTTCATTGCTACTTGTTATTCGGGTGTTTATTACTTTTTGTTCTTATGCGTGTTTTGTTGAATAAATTCTTATTATTCATTTTTAGGTTATAGATACCTCATTTCCAGAATGGTATTTGTGTAATATATATCATATTTATTCACTCAATTAATTTATGTAATCATTATGCAATGAAAATCATGTAGAACAAGTCGCATCACATCGTGGAGACGGTATTCCGTACGTACGCACGAGCGATGATATCATTCCCACGATCGTGGAATTGTATTGGAGTGTATGTATAATATTTAAGAATAAATATTACTTTACAATAATCATATATATTTATTATTTACACCATTATACCCATCCAATTAATGTGGTGGTGGAAAATAGATTATCCCATGACGTGGAGACGGTATTTCGTACGTATGCACGCGCGGTGATTTCGTTTTTCGTAGGATGGATAGATGGTGAAATAGGGTTGTTTCATACTTATAATAACATATCAGTATATTAGTGATACTTATGTTACTAATTCATAATGAAAAAAATAAATAAGAATAAGTGGAAGAAGAAATAATGTTGAAAGAATCGGTAACGGACATTACCTCTTCTTTGAAGCGCTTCTTTGAGACCTCCTTTTAGGGCACTAAAATTGGTCTTTGAAGAAGACCAAGACCTCTAGGATGTTTCTAGAAAAGTGGAGAGTAGAAATTTGCAGTATTTGTCCAAGCATGAAGGCTCAAAGTGGTGTGAGGAAGAGAGGGAGGAGGTGCCCTTTTATAAGGGAGGAGAGGGGCTCCTTTGGAAAAACTAAAAATATTATTTTATTATAAAGCCATATTCGGTTTTAAATAGCTCAAAATTGATTTATTTCGAAGATAAGGTGGGTATGGGTCGAAATCCTCTCATAAAATATAATTTTGACAAGTTTAGTTTACTATTTTAACCTTATCATTTAGATTTAACTTTAAGTTAGATAATTTTACTTTTACCGTGTCTTTTTCTGTTCTTACACTATAAGGTTAATAAACATACTATAACAAGCCAAAAGAACCCCAAGTTGTTTATTATTAATATATATAACCTTTTCTAAGTAATTTTTCCGAACCTTTGATTTTTTGGAATAAAATAACAATTAATAATATAATATTTGTTTTAAAAACTATTTTATTTAAATTTTGACACTATTTAGTAATTGATTTTTTTGAAAATCATAACAGAATGATCAGTTAGAAAAAATTTAATTAAATAAATACTAACATGTCATATTAACCTAGAAAATTATGGAAATTCATAAAAAGTCTCAAATTACATTTATTTGGGTATTTATAACATCAATTATGTCAATATTTCATTAATAAGTGATTACTGCATCATCTTTGTGTCACAAATAAATTAAATTATTTAATGTCTAAAAATTACAAATAAAATACCATTATGTAGGAAATATTTTTAGATTTCTAATGAATATTTATAGTCAAATTTATCTCTGGTATAACCCTATATTAAAAATTATTTACTTATTAGACTTTGATTTTAACTATTTTAGCCCTTCTTTAAATAAATGAATAATAAATGTCCTAATGTAATCCAAGTGGTCCTAAATGGTCATATTTTATTCCTAAGGTTGTTTTTGGTCGCATTAAACTTATCCAATAGAAGTAGGACATGTGTTAGGGTAATAATAATATCATTTTTACTCTTAATTACCCTATTTACTTTTAACAGTGGTAAATAAAAGTAAAAGGTTACTATTCACCAAAAAATATTTTAATCTCATTGAACCACATTTTACTTACTGAAATCAACCGTGTATCATGGATTTTTGAAATTCCACTCACAGAAGCAGTAAAATTAAGTTTTATGTAAATTTTCAAATTCTCCTAGGAGGTGGGTAAAAGACGGTGAAAAGTTCAATAAAATTTTTTTATATCTAAAATTATTATAAAATTACTCCAATTAATTACATTGAACTTATATAGGTATTATGTATCTATTTTGACCTAAAACAAATTTAAATAAAATAAATAATTATTTAAATAAAAAGTCGGTTTTTAAATAGTAACCTAGTGTTTTCACTATTCATCAAAAATTGAAAGTTTTCAGAAAAATACCATAATTTCACCCTAGGATAACTTCAATATTCTGAATCCAAAAATGAACTCCATTTTGAAAAATAAAATTTACAAAATTTCAAAAAGTGGTTATTAATATTCATAACGGCTAGTTTTAATAATATTTTAATAGCATATTGTTGTTTAGTGAAACTCAGTATTGCGTACGACACAAGCTATCGAGTAAGGTCACAATTGCGTGTAAAGCAAACCAAGCTAGTGTTGTGTGTAGTGAAAGATTCCTTTTATGATTTATATAAAGGAAAAACAAAATATTTCTTATAAAAGTCTCGGGTGTTACATTCTACCCCCCTTAAAATGAATTTCGCTCTCGAAATTCATCACTTGTAATAAACAGATGAGGAAACCTCTCCCTCATCATATCCTCAAGCTCCCATGTAGCTTCTTCAAATTGGTGGTTCCTCCATAAATCTTTCACCGAGAGAGTGGTCTTGTTCCGTAGGACTTTTTCTCTATGATCGAGAATCTCTATCGGCTGTTCTTCATAAGAAAGATCTTGTTCTAGCGGTACAACTTCTGAGCTGAGTACATGTGAAGGATCAGGTATGTATATTCTCAGGAGAGATATATGGAACACATCGTGAACTTGAGATAGATTCAGTCGAAGCACCAATCGGTAAGCTACCTTCCCAACACGATCCAGTATTTCGAAAGGACCGATATACCTAGGGCGCAACTTTCCCTTCTTTCCAAATCTCATTACACTCTTCCAAGGAGATATTCATAAGAACACTTTATCACCCACTTCAAAAAGTCTTTTCTTCGGTTGTCGACATAATGTTTTTTTTGACTTTGAGCTACTCTTATGTGTTGTTGAATAGATTGGACCTTTTCTGCCATCTCATCAACAAGATCAGGTCCTAATAGCGTTCTTTCCCCAACTTCATTACAACAAGTTGGAGTCCTACATTTCTTTCCATAGAGAGCTCCATAAGGATCCATCTGAATACTGGAGTGAAAGCTATTATTATATGAAAATTCCACCAAAGGTAGGTGTTGATCCCAACCACCTTTGAAATCCATAGAGCAAGCTATCAACATATCTTCTAGAGTTTGAATTGTCCTCTCAGACTGACCGTCTGTCTGAGGATGATAAGCAGTGCTGAAACTCAACTCAGTATCCAGAGTATGCTGAAGACTTCTCCAAACTTTGAGGTAAACCTCGGATCCCGATCAGATATAATAGAAAGTGGTATTCCATACAATCTTACCACTTCCTTTACATATATCATGGCAATCTGATCCAGAGAAAAATCCTCTCTAATAGAAATGAAGTGTGCAGACTTTGTAAGACGATCAAGTATGATCCAGATAGAATTATTGCCTTTGGATGTTTTAGGAAGTCCGGTGACAAAGTCCATAGTGATGTTTTCCCATTTCCATTTGGGTATGGGTAATGGTTGTAAAATCCCCTTAGACTTCTGTCTCTCAACTTTAACTTGCTGACAAACCAATCATCGAGAGACATATTCAGCAACATCTCTTTTCATGCCATCCCACCAGATGTACTCTTTCAGGTCCTTATACATCTTCGTGCTTCCAGGATGAATATAGAATTAAGAACTATGAGCCTCATCCAGTAGCTCCTTCTTTAATTCGGGGATGGGAGGAACACAAATTTGATTCCTGAACCTTATTATCCCATCACAATCAAGGTTGAATTCCGGAACATTTATCACCTTCTTTTGTAACTCTACATCTTCGTTCTGTGCCTCTTTAATCATTACATGTATAGATGGTTGAACATTCATTTGATAAAGATAAGATTTTTCTCCTTCCATTATAATTCCAAGATCCATCCTTTTTAAATCCATAAATATTGGATCTTTTGTGATCCTCATCATGGACAAGCTAACATGGTATTGTCGACTTAATGGATCTCCCACCTTGTTTACATTCCCAGGGTGGTAATGGATTGAGCAGTCGTAATCCTTAATCAGCTCCAACCATCTTCATTGGCGCATATTCCGCTCCTTTTGTGTGAAAATATACTTTAAACTTTTATGATCAGTATAAATATCCCACCTTTCTCCATAAATATAATGCCTCCAAATATTTGATGAAAAGATTACCGCAGCTAACTCCAAATCATGAGTTGGGTAATTTTGCTCATGGATTTTCAACTATCGTGAGGCATAAGCTATCACCATATCATTTTGCATGAGAACACACCCCAATCCCTTCTTGGATGCATCATTGTAGATCACAAACCTTTCTCCACTACAAGGAAGTGTGAGTATAGGTGCACTGGATAACCTTCTTTTCAAATACTTGAAATTCTCTTCACATTCCTCCATCCAACCAAACTTAACACCTTTCCGAGTCAACTTGGTTAGTGGATTATATAATCGTGAAAAATATTTCACAAAACGTCGGTAATATCCAGCGAAACCAAGAAATATTTGGATCTCAGTTACTGTTGTTGGTCTCGACCACCTTTCGATAACCTCTATTTTTGCTAGATCTACAGATATCCCCTCTTTTGAGATTATGTGACCCAAAATACAACTTTTTGAAGCCAAAATTCACACTTGGTAAATTTGGCATAAAGCTTATCGTTTCATAGGGTCTTCAATATAATTCTCAAGTGATCTTCATGTTTTTCCTTTCTCTTTGAATAGACAAGAATATCGTCTATAAAGACTACCCCAAACTAATCAAGATAGTCTCTAAAGACTATATTCATTAGATCCATGAAGATATCAGGGGAATTAGTAAGGCCAAATGGCATCACTATAAATTCATAGTGTCCATAACTTGTACGGAATGTCATCTTTGGAATATCCTCTCTTATTACCCTTAATTGATGATACCCTGAACGGAGATCAATCTTGGAATAGTATTGAGCTCCACGTAGTTGGTCAAATAGGTTATCAATGTGTGGGAGAGGATATTTGTTCTTGATAGTGATCTTGTTAAGTTCTCGATAATCAATGCAGAGTCTCATTGATCCATCTTTCTTCTTAACAAACAGAATAGGTGCTCCCCAAGGTGACGTACTAGGGCGTATGAACCCCTTATAAAGATTCTCTTGGAGTTGCTTTTCAATTCCTACAACTCAATTGTGTCCATTCTATAAGGTGTCTTTGAAATAGGTAAAGCACCCGGTATGAGTTCTATTGAAAACTCAACTTCACAATTTGGTGGAAGACCAGAAAATTCCTTCGGAAATACATCATCAAACTCCCATACAATGAGAATATTCTTAATCGTGATTTTCTCACCAACCATTTGAGATAAATGACCTTCATTTAGTGGAATCAAGACCCACAAGATGGAAGAAATTTCCACTGGAAGGTTATGTTCATCCTTACATCGATAGACGATCATAGATTGATCTGGAATATGAAATGTGACTTCCCTTATTTGGAAATTGATATGAGCTCCATATAGAGAAAGCCAATCCATTCCAAAAATCACATCAAATTCCACTATAGGGAGGATCACAATATTTTCAGGAAGCACTTTCCCACAAACTTCAATTGGAGAAGAATTATAAACTTTTGATGCGACTATTGTGCCATTAGGGGTTGTCGCAGCTAACTCAACATCTAATTGTTGAGGTAATACGGTGATACCCTTAGAAAATTCTTCAGAAATAAAGGAGTAAGTGGATCCAGAATCAAATAAAACATTTGCTACATTAGAGTGGATGGTAAGGGTACCTTTCACCACCTCTTTATCGTACTCCATATTGCTGATAGAAATTGCATGTGACTTTCCTTTGTCTTTAGCCTTAAGAGTTTTTTGACGTCGATCATCATCAACAATCCTTGGATTAGGTAATTTATTGGCATAATGCCCCATTTCTTTGCACTTGTAACATTGATGTGTAGGAGGTTCACTATGTGTAGCCTTTTCTTTGTTCGCATCACTACACATCTTCTTCCCATCATTGCGGCATTCAAATGCCTGATGTCCTTCCTTTCCACATTTGAAACATTTACTTGTCCTTTTAAGACAACTCGCTCCATGTTTCTTTGCACACATTGAGCATATGGGATAACTCATCTTCTTTTCTGTGTGCTCTTTAGATTTTCCTTTGAATTCCATTTTCCTCTTCTTATCAAACCCATATGACTGATGGGTTACTCCAATCTCCATCTCAACATTGAGAGCACATCGAATGATTTCATCGTAGATATTGAAGTCCCTTATGGCTAACGACCTTCGAAGACTTGGTTTTAAGCCACTAAAGAATCGATCGATCTTACTCTCTGGTTAGATAATAATACCAGAAGCGTACCTTGCAAGTCTTGTAAAATTTGCTTCATAGGTACCAACAGATTCATCATCCATTTTCTTTAGTTCAAGAAACTCATTCTCTATCTTTGTTCGGAGAATACGAGGGAAGTACTTATTGAAAAATAAGTTCTTGAACTTGTACCATTCCATGGACTCAATTTCATCTCTTAGCCTCATATTCTTTATAAGATTACACCATTGATCAGCATCACCTTCCAAAAGATACACTGCTAAGATGACTTTATCATGTTCAGAACATTGAAGAACTGAAAATATCTTTTCAGTAGTACTGATCCATTGTTTAGCAACTAATGGATCAGTAAACCCACTGAGTGAAGGTGGACGCTGTCTCATGAAGGATTCAACAGAATTTTGCTCGTTTGGATGTCCTGCATGATTCATAGCTTGAGAAAGTTGTGTGAGCATGTCTACAAGATTTTTCATTCCATATCTCATAACGTTTGGTTGCTCTGCGGGACAATAATTGCATTGCCCGTCGCATTCCGCATTAACGCGGTTTCTTCGGGTTCCAGCCATTGACTAAAACCAAGAAGAATAGTTCGAGAAACACTAATTATAATAGGAAAACCACATAATCAAGAAAATTTTTTCACACTTAAGGTCTTATCCTAGGTTATTCATGGCCATTTCTAAAACACTAAGATTGTGTTCTATGCTTAGACTTATCCTTAGTATTCTTACTAAGGATTTCACATCCTAGTTTCCAAAGGATGACTATACCTTTCCTCTGATACCAACTATAATGACACATACTTTACATACATTGTTAGTACTTCAAAATTGAATTACACTTATTACACCATATAACAAAACCATGAAAGGACCATATAGGTATAGTGTCTTTAGAAACTGGGAAACATAAACAACTGGTTCATCATGAGTCTACACTGTCTCCCATTTATTTCATCATATCTATAGTCCCTTTTGGAATATCTTACTTAATAACCTTCTTCCTAACCTGGGGAAAGAAAAAAAACAAAAGGGTGATCTCAAATGCTCAGTAAGGGTAAAAAAAATAAATATCAATAACATCATATTTATAAGAACATAACATTTTGGAAATCTTACCCGGCAAAAGAGATAATAATTTCATAACATGGGATAAATCATGGTAGTGAAATGTAATCACAATAATCATAACATAAAACATGAAGCTTTGTGAAATACACACAGAATCATAGAGAATCATTTCTTATTAGTCAAGACTCATTGCCAATACTATCTTAGTGGACAAAGTCCATTTCTGAACCGAGTTTATTCCTCGTTTCAGTCCTGTTTCACTGAACCGATTTAACCTTCCGCTCCAGCCATGTCTATCTCATGAGATATAAAATATTTACCCAATGAATTGGAGGGAGAAATAGGTCCCACCCATCTCATAATTATACGATTCTTATGTGTGCCACAAAATAAAAAAAAATCATACATCATTGCATAACCCATGTAATAAAAATGGGATTCTTAAACATCGTGATATCATAAAACAATTCATATAAGATAAAGGAATTCATAAAAATAATTCCATCACAACATAATAAAATCATTGTAATAATAGGGATAGAAATAGAACCCTATATTATCTTAGATGGAAAATAATTATGATAAAACACTTGAACTCCATTCTTGAGGAAAATATCCTTCCTACTTCAAAATCATTTTTCCTTTATTAACATGTTATAAAATTTTAAACCTAAAGAAGATGATTAAAAATAAACTTGAAAACTTGTAAAGGAATCTTCTTGAAAATAATGTTTTAAAAATCCATTCATTCTGTATAAGTTAAAAAAACATTCTTCTCGTACTGATGTCGGAAAAGTCAAAAAGTACCTCGTACGAAAAACGAAAAAAGATTCCTTTCATATCTTTTACAAAAAAACTCTCCGAAGGGTAAAATTGGATATAAACTATTTTAGAATGATATAAATATTACATATTGAGGAAACATGTATGTGGATGATAAATATTCCCCAGTAAATTCTGAAGTATAAACAATCTCAGATAAAAATTGAGATTGCGAGATTTTCCCTTACCTTAGGTCCGATTTGCTTCGTAAGTGTCCGAACCTCCTGTATAATGATTTAAATAATGTCATTGACTTATTCCTGAATCATAATAATTGTTATGATATCATATATGGTCATATTATTATCTTATTATTAGTAATATTTCATTGCTACTTGTAATTCGGGTGTTTATTACTTTTTGTTCTTATGCGTGTTTTGTCGAATAAATTCTTATTCTTCTTTTTAGGTTATAGATACATCATTTAAAGAATGTTATTAGTGTAATATATATCATATTTATTCACTCAATTCATTTATGTAATCATTATGCAATAAAAATCATGTAGAACGAGTCGCATCACATCGTGGAAACGGTATTCCATACGTACGCAAGAGAGATGATATCGTTCCCATGATCGTGGAATTGTATTGGAGTGTATGTATACTATTTCTGAATCAATATAACTTTATAGTAATCATATATATTCATTATTTACACCATTATACCCATCCAAGTAAGGTGGTGGTGGAAAATAGATTACACCACGGCGTGGAGACAGTATTCCGTACGTACGCACGCGCGGTGATTTTGTTTTCCGTAGGATGGATAGATGGTGAAATAGGGTTGTTATATACTTATAATAACATATAAATATATGAGTGATACTGATGTTATTAATTCATAATGAAAAAACTAAAGAAGAATAAGTGGAAGAAGAAATAAAGTTGAATGAATCGGTAACAGACATTACCTCTTCTTTGAAGCGCTTCTTTGAGACCTCTTTTAGTGAAATAAAATTGGCCTTTGAAGAAGACCAGGACATCTAGGATGTTTCTAGGGAAGTGTAGAGGAGAAATTTTCAGGGTTTGGCTGAGCTTGGAGGCTCAAAGTTGTGTGAGGAAGAGAGGGAGGAGGTGCCCTTTTATAAGGGAGGAGAGGGGCTCCTTTGGAAAAACTAAAAATATTATTTTATTATAAAGCCATATTCGGTTTTAAATAGCTCCAAATTGATTTATTTAGAAGCTAAGGTGGGGATGGGTCGAAATCCTCTCATCCAATAGAATTCAGACGAGTTTAGTTTACTATTTTAACCATATCATTTAGATTTAACTTTAAGTTAGATAATTTTTCTTTTACCGTGTCTTTTTGTGTTCTTACACTATAATGTTAATAAACTTACTATAACAAGACAAACGAACCCCAAGTTGTTTATTATTAATATATATAACCTTATATAGTCATTTTTCAGAACCTTAGATTTTTAGGAATAAAATAATAATTAATAATATAATATTTGTTTTAAAAACTATTTTATGTCAATTTTTACACTATTTAGTAGTTGATTTTTGTGAAAATCATAACATAATGATTAGTTAGAAAAAAGTTAATTAAATCAATACTAACATGTCATATTAACCTAGAAAATTAGTGTAATTCATAAAAAGCCTCAAATTAAATTTATTTGGGTATTTATAACATCAATTATGTCAATATTTCATTAATAAGATAATTACTGCATCATCTTTGTGTCAAAAATAAATTAAATTATTTAATGTCTAAAAATTATAAATAAAATACCATTATGTATGAAATCGTTTTATATTTATAATGAATATTTATAGTCGAATTTATCTCAGGTATAACCCTATATTAAAAATTATTTACTTATTAAACTTTGATTTTAACTATTTTAACCCTTATTTAAATAAATTAATAATAAATGTATTAATCTAATCCAAATGGCCTAAATGGTCATATTTTATTCCTAAGGTTGTTTTTGGTCGAATTACACTTATCCAATAGAATTATGACATGTGTTAGGGTAATAATAATATCATTTTTACTCTTAATTACCCAATTTACTTTTAACCGTGGTAAATAAAAGTAAAAAGTTACTATTCACCAAAAATTATTTTCATCTCATTGAACCACATTTTACTTACTAACATCAACCGTGTCTATCGGATTTTTTAAATTCCACTCACAGAAGCGGTAAAATTATGTTTTATGTAAATTTGCAAATTTTCCTAGGAGGTGGGTAAAAGACGGTGAAAAGTTCAATAAATTTTTTATATATCTAAAATTATTATAAAATTACTCCAATTAATTACATTGAACATATATAGGTATTATGTATCAATTTTGACCTAAAATAAATTTAAATAAAATAAATAATTATTTAAATAAAAATTCGGTTTTTAAATAGAAACCCAGTGTTTTCACTATTCATCAAAAATTGAAAGTTTCTAGAAAAATACCAAAATTTCACCCTAGGCTAATTTCGATATTCTGAATCCAAAAATGAAGTCCATTTTGAAAAATAAAATTTAGAAAATTTCAAAAATTGGTTATTACTATTCATAACGGCTAGTTTTAATAATATTTTAATAGCATATCGTTGTTTAGTGAAACTCGGTATTGCGTACGACGCAAGCTATCAAGGAAGGTCGCGATTGCGTGTAAAGAAAGCCAAGATAGTGTTGTGTGTAGTGAAATATTCCTTTGATGATTTATATAAAATAAAAACAAAATATTTCTTTTAAAATTCTCGGGTGTTACAATAAGTGTGGACATTAGGCCAGTATGGGTTTGAGTATAAACATACCTAGTAGGAAGCTCCTGAAACATAAAGGAAAAATAATAAAGCCTTGGATGCACGAGATTTATCATAATTTAATGAAAGTTTGAATTTACAAACTTGTGGATGGGCCATTTTTTTAACTAATTATCAAAATTGAATTATGAGGGTTGAAACTTGTAAAAAGTAACAATTTGGGATTAAAATTAAGTGTTTTATGGGGTTAAATGGTCTCAGGATTCTCCTAAGAGTTAAAGGATTTAAGTAATGTTTTTTTGAGTTGTAGCCTATGGTGTATAGTTAGTGCTAACCATGCACCCCAATCATTCAACCTAAAATTCATAGGCACACAATTTGTGAAACCCTGTAGAAGGTCCCTATAAAATGTGAAAATGTTTATAGTAAATTATAGAAATGCTACTCAGTAGGTTCACATTCATTGAAACTATTATCCATAACCATGTGAGATGGATAGTCTTGGATCGGGGGGATCATGGTTAGTTCATGATTTATCAAACCATATCACCAAACCATTCCCCATTTAAAAATAGAAAAAATACAGTTTTAACCATGTGATTTTAAAAGGGTTTAACCCACTTTTCTCTCCCATTTCTATCAGTATCTCACTACATGCATTCTCACTCCACTCCCCTCTCATACATGGAAGTTATCCTCTGATTATTATATATTTTTTACTTCTATTAGATGTGTTTGAGATCCCTTAATAAGTTCACGTTTCCTCCTTATTTTTCTCGTTTCTCTTATTTTCGTGTGTTCTACCATTGTATATGTGGGTTAAAAACAATTTTAGGGTGTTTGTATGGTTATTTGATTTATCCCATTTCTTTTTTATCCAATGGATTATAATTAATAAGTAGGATCCTATGAGGATATGGTATGCGGTCCCTTTAATTTAACGCACAGTCTAGGTTCATTTCTGCGTGTGTGCATGGCGTGGTCAAGTGAGCTTCACTGTTCTTGAGTCTTTTTAAATTGAAATTACTTAGTTCAATATTCCTTAGATTAATTCAAAATAATTATGTATTAGGACAAATTAAAGGGTAATTTCATGTAAAACAATTGTCATGGGTACCCAACCTTAAATTGACTCATTGTTTTCAAATTTCTAAATTATGTTTTATATGGTTTAAGAGGAAATATTGGTTTTAATCAATGGCTATGAAATGTAATTTCACAAAAATTAATAATTGTAAATGGTTATGGAGTGTGGACCAAATATAATGTGAGGTTCTGTTGTTAATGAAATGGGTTGGAAATCCTTGTTCTTATAAAATAAAATCGATATGGTTAAATGATTTTTGAAATAATGTTTTGATATTGATTAAATATTTTGGGGGAAATAATTGATTAATTATGGGATAGGAATTGGTTTTAGTAAACCACTTTATTAATGTGAATTGATACACTATTATTTATAAATCCTAAGGGAAATCATGGTTGGGAATCCTTTATTATAAATTGGATTATTTTTGTAAAAATTATAAATCCTTGTTTTTGAAATTATAAATGGAACCCATGTTGTGACATTATGATTATGGAAAGTGGAGGCAATGGGAATAATGGTAATTTAATGATATTAATGTTTAATTGTGTAAATTTTTAAAAAAATTAATAATTATTTTGTATTTTACGATGAGTTCTTAAATTCCATATGATACTTGATGTGTAGGAATGTTGGGATGAGTGCCTATATACTGTGTGATGCCTGATGAGTGGGAATTCCAGTATGAGCTCCTTGGATTCTATGTGATACATGATTAGGAATTATATGATGTTATCTATGGATTATAAATGATACTAGATACTTGGGACTATCAAGATGAGTGTTTTGGTTTTTCATGATATTAGATATATGGGGAATATTGACATGGGAATTAGATTCTAGAGGAATAATGAGACGATTGATCAGATTTCATGTGATACATAGTGATGTTCAGGAATTATAGGATGAGAAGCTAGATTATATATGGTTATTGAGAGAGGAACAGTCATCATAATGTAATTAGAGTCACCCTAACACTGGCCAAAGAAGGAAGGACTGACCTCGACTGTCACTGTGGAGCCTGAAACATCAAGATTTTTGTTTATTTATTTATTTTGTAATTCCTATTTTATTTCACTGTACCTCACATGAACTTGATTATCAGACTGTTTATTTTTGGGATTCATTGGTGGTGGACTAGAAAGTTATACTCATTCACTTTTTGGGCTTACTTGACACTTCGATACCCAAGTAGACACTATTATTTATCGTAGGTCCGTGTTTAGTGAAAATTTGATATTGAGGATTTTCATTGGTTTTGTGGGCTAAAGTTAGATGATGGGACTGGATAGTACTTGGGACCAGTCCAGGAGACACTGTTGGACTTATTTTTATTTTATTTCTGTTTTTTACTTCTTGTTTAGGATCCACCCATATGGGATCCAGTATATATAGAACCTTCATTAACTATTTTATCTAATGTTGTATTTATTTATTGACACTTTCCCTATTTGAGATGTTTACATGGATTCTTTATCTTTTCATTTCATTTACACTACCATTTATACGCTTATATGATGTTATAGTCTCCCCTATTAATTTAATAGGCCATCAGAACTTGTTAACAACTTATGGCATATGGGGAGGTGTGCCTGAGGTCTTTTGGAAAACTGGATTAGTTATTATTCATAGAGTGAGCTAGGCTGGGATGTAAAAAATTGTTTTCAAATATATTATTTTTTTTATTACTATTTGAGAAAGGTAAATGGGAGACTAAGATATTTTATAATCTGGGTAATGAGTTCATGCTCGGGTGCCTGTAGCCCCACACATAAGGGGAAATCCATGTTTTTAGGGATGGGAATTATTGTTCTTACTTTTTTCTTTTACTTTTGATCAATTTCCACTTTGAGTGACATAATGAGATGTAATGTTATTTATTTATGTGAATTTATCTCTTGTCCTATAATAACAAGAAATTTTTTTCAATCATGCATCATACTAAACACATATGATTGAGTTGTCATCCGTATACTCTCTGTTATTGAGAGAATTTTTGGATCCATGTGTTCAATTATTTTTTTTATAAAGTATTTCTATAATACATTTATATTTTCCTATGGCTTTGAATAATTGTGAGGGGTTGGTATATAAAGTGTTTGTAACCATTTATTTGGTGTACATATAATTGTATGGTGTCATTCTAGTTGACCAGCTCTTCAAGTGACATTTAGTTAATAGGCAGGTATAAATGATATATAAGTAGGTGGTTTTTGTTTAAATAAAGTTCCATTATGTAAATTATAAGGTTATTTCTCTATAATATTTTAATGAAATTATAAATATCCAAAACCATGGAATATGTAATTTAATAAAGATTTTTAATATTTTGATTGTTGGGTAATTATTATTTTTGAATCCTTGGGTTTTAAAATGATAAAGTTTAATTAAAGTAAAAAAGAAATGGTAAAATGCTTAGGGGAATATGGGTATGAGTAGCTTTATTTTTGGATTGAAACTGTGTACGGGTGGTTTAGGCAATGATTGTAACTTAGTTTTGTGACCGTTGGATATGGGTTGTGATACCTTGAGTGGGATTAGCTATGAATGATAGTGAAATGTTTCGTGTTGTGTGTACATTTGGGTTGTAACCTTGAGGTTTTTAGGTGTTTCCCTATATCATGTTATCTTATAACCCTTGTAGGTTTGAGACCCTTCTATTTTTCTAGGGCCCTAGAGTGGATGTCATGGATCGTAGTACCATTGGAGATGGGTGTATGTTTATGGGTGCAAGGGACATAGAGAATTATCTATATTGGCATGTTTTCACCATGTGTTTTTGAGTGTGAACCATTATTAACTACTTTAGTGTGTGGATTAGATGCACGGGAGGTTCGTTAATGTTTTTTTGAAAGGAATATTTATCTCGTGGATGTATTTCAAGGGATGTACCTTTAGTGCCAATGTTTTGGTTTTATGGCCGATTTTTAATGGAAGGATCATTTAGATGCATGTACCTATTGTTTTGAAATTTTATCGATGTGGTAATTAGTATTGACCCATGTGGATGTGAATAGGGAGGATGTAGTGTGGGTAAATTATTCAAGTCATGGAACAATGCATGAGTGATGGGTGGTCGGGTGGTTAGACCTAACTCATGAAGAATTTCAAGTTTATTGGGTGAAACATCGAGGATGAATTGAGTCTAGTGAGACTGAAGGGCCAATAGGTATGGTCAGATGATTGAGTGGGTGCATGATCATAGTTATGGTAATGTAAAACCTTGGGGATCTTGAGATGAGTTTAGTGAATGCTCATAGGGAAGTGTGAAAACTTATGTTCTAATGATATCAAGGTGTCATAAACATTTTGGAGATGCATAATGTAACTTGGGTTATATGGTTAGGGAGGGGTCTCAGGATTAATTAAATATTTATTTTTTATAAGAATAAGGTGTGACCGACATGATATTCGTGGGGAATATGGAATTTTAATAAGGTAGGATAGACTATCATTGTTCTGTTTTAGATCATTCGGGCCTTAGAGAATCTTGAGCAGTTTGGTGGTGGCAGTTCCATGATAAAAAATGAGGAGGATTAGTTTGGATATGTTATACAGTAGGGGGGGGGGGGTGAATTATTTTAGGTGACCAATTTATCTCTTTTTGAAATCCCTTCACACATTTACCACTTCCACTATTAGGTGATAATTATCTTATCCTCTCTCTCTCTTGTTTTTTTATTCATTCAAGAGACACTGATGAACATGCACACATAAGATACATGGTTTTTTACAAGGTTCACATTTAAAAAATAAAGTATTTTCCTTGGTATGATCTACATTTTTCCGATATTAGATAGTCTGCTAGTATCAACCCATGGATATAATTGGGAATGGTTTATCCTTGTGCCCACATTTGGTGCATCCCATACTCCAAAAATTATAACTGATTCATCATACCGTCATCATGATAGTTTACTACAAATTGGAATAAAAAAAAGAAATTATAATATCAATTGAAACTCCTATATTGTTGTTGATGTGATGATTTATTCTTATTTTTATATTCTTTCACTTTAATAATAGCATGCAAGAAAATTTTCTCATATATGAAAATTACAATTCACACAACATCATCTATTCAAACAAAAAAGTAAAGTCAATTCATTTCCTTCACTAATTTCAGGACTTCTTCACCTTCTTTACTACACAATCTCTTTTTTGACAACACTATTTCTTCTCCTTATTTATTCTTCAACTTCAAAGCAAAAAAAATGCACTAGGTTTATTCAATAGATTCAACACACAATAATATAGCTTGAAAAATTGTGTGTGGGATATTATATTATTTACCACCTTTGACATATATATATATATTCTATAGTAAAATTAGTTTCAGTACACTCTTAAATCCTATAACCTACACAAAGATTCATGTCTTTGATATAGTACTATCGAACTACCATATTTTTTGACACTAAAATGTATCACTTATAAATACCAGTGTAAAATAACTTATCTTTATACAACAAAATTTATTCATTGTACTATGTGTATATAGAATAATTTTCACAAGATCCTTCCTTATGATTAAATTTGAATTTCAATTTCAAATTCTCAAACTTCTTTCAACTACTTAAATACATTCTTCCACTTCAATTAAATCCATATGATCATTTTAATATTCTAGATACCATTTATGATTCTAAAAAAAGACAATATAAATAAAGTAGGAGATCAATTGAGTCATCCATGAATTTATATAATCAAAACCTCTTGAAACCAAACTGAACTTCTTGACACAACTTAAACCCCAGCATGGTGAAAAACCATATTCCATTTTTCCTCCATAACACCGAACACCATAGCATAGTCCTCTTATAGTTGGACGTTTTGGTATGATACATTACCTATCAAACATGGATTGTCTTACCACGGGTGTGGTGTTCTTCCTCAATCCACTTTATATTCTAAACCCACCTGTCAACCATGACAACCTTCAGACACCACCACAGGCATAATGGGATTTCCCATTTCTCACCGGTAGACACAAAAAACACCACGACATCTAACATGGATTACCAATATGTTTTACTACATTATATATTTTTTTATAGTTTAAATATTCAATGCAGTATCCCACTCTGACCATGACCTTCACCACAACAATTTTAGATCTTTCCATTTCAGATAGGTGCTCCACCAGTGCACCACATGCATCAAAACGCCCTACAATGGGAATAGACTTACCCATTTTATACCTTCTTCTCATCAAAACACCCTCTAACGTGGGAGTGGTCTTCATGGATTCTCCCTCATTTATTCCAAGAACCTTCATCAGTTCAAGAACCTTATACCAACCATATAGGTTCCTTCCAACTTAATAAAAACCCAAATCATGTTAAACTAATCATGATATATCTATTTACATATATCAAAGAAGATAATATCACACAGAGTCATCTGATTTAACTTCATCCAAACATCCATGGTAGAACCTTGTGATAACACCTTCATCATAAAGATATTTATATTATCTCTATGGAGCACCAAATATTCAAAACACATTTTACATTAATATATCAGGTACTTCCATGGAAATAACTTGAACATCAACCAAACTAATCATCTGAAGGGTTTTCATCCAATATTTCAGTATATATAGACTCCTTATGAACTTATTCTCCAATTAAACAAGCTTGGATACTTGAACAATGATAAATACATCATAATCACTAATATTCCTCTTCAATTTTATTACTTCTTGAAAATATCACTCCTCTATATTTGAAAATCATCAACACTCATTGATAATATCATTGAAATTAAATACAACACACTAATGTATGATTAATAAACTCCCCCTTTGAATTTATTATCATTATCCTATTATAAGATCATCTTATAATGACATATCACTATATTCTATTCAAATATCCTTATGAATGTGAATTTTATATCACTTCCCCTTTCACATTAATATTTTCATTTTAATTTATCTCCCCTTGTGGATAAAAATTAAAATGTATCTTGGAAAGGGTATCAATTCACACTTAGAAAAGTTTTATTAACCATTACACTATATGTCTACAGATTCATGATCGATAATGAAAACATGAGGGTTTGATTTAGACAACTAATCTGTCCATAATAAAATAAACTTGACACCAATCAGAAATAAAACCAGTTAAAATCTATCTTCAAGAGGTATCCAAACTATATTCAGGTCAAGACATGTGATAAATATTAATTGATTAAAAAATTTCCATAAGACCAATCCTAAGTTTCCTACATCAGTTTAATACACAAATTAGAACATTTTAATCATAACAATATTTGAAAAAAATCTCAACACATAATTTAATTTACTATTTTATCCATTCATTAAAATTATCCCCCTTTATGTTAGAATCAGATTTTGATTAATAAGGATGAGATATTATTATAACATACCTTTTCGATGACACCAAAATCAAATACTTTCCAGAAAATTTTTATTTTCATGAGATCATATTTTCTATAAACTTCTTCATAATTCTTCAATTTCCCCACTCACGTGAGAAACTCTTTAATATCTTCATAATGGTGAATATATTTTAGATGAATTTCAAGATGATAAAATATAGAGAATACACCCAAAGGTAATTCTTTATGTGGATGTCTAGATTTGAAAAATAACACATCATTACTAAGGATGATCCCTTTAATGTATATTATTTATATTACTAGCTTATGAGATCAATCTATGATGTGTTTACCATATCATTTCTCTATAATTTCAATTTAAATTTGTTCAACATCATAAAATATTATTTCTTTATAAAATTTTCATTTGAATACCAATTGAGAAACTATACTAAGATGGTGACTTCTTAATGTTTACTATCCATATATAAAAAACCATTTTTCTTCTCAGGTTATTTCCCAATGACCACGCATCACCTTATATTTCCTACATTTTATGTGAAAATAAAACACATAAAAGATATAAGGGAATAATTTGGGTCTCCTTTACCCTTAAACATGAATAACAATGTCGAAATTTTATCAACCAAGTCTGTCCATTTCCTCAAATATTCATACTTAAACATATGTTTTTTAGATTTGATTTACTTGTTGGTTGAATGGATCTCATCAATTATTCCATTTATTTGTGTGATATGGTTCTTATATATTTAACAATTAAATAATATGCATCTTCTAATGCAATAATAAATCTTTTAGGGACTATTCTTGTGCTGGAAATTTGGTTATACATTCTTTGATAATGTGTCCAGATTTATTTAATCTCTCATATAGAACTTCCTTAAAACATTTATTTTTATTTTTACACCATCTCATAAAATTAAATATCTTAATATGGATCCTTCATTTTCCATTTCATACTAAATTTTCCTTTTTACACTTCCAACATTCTTGTATTTTCCAAATCTATTGAAAAAAATGACTCATATGTCATCAGGAATGTTGATATAATTTTTGGAGTTTCCACATGGCTTCAAATGAGTGCATTTATATACATATTTCTTTTGAGATTTATGAATACTTTTTAGAGTCTTCTTGGACATATTTTTAATATGATATTTCTTATGAATTATCTAAGGATAATATCTTATGGAACTTCTTGGGTATAATCTATTTTGAAACCATATTCAAATTTCTACCCAATATGCAATATTATTTATTATATGGTATTATCTTACCATTCTCTCTTTATACATGTTGAGATGTAAATTAATCTCTTTTGGGACAAATTTTATTGAAAATATCATAGATATAATCAAGAACCTCAAATAGGTTTGAACTTGATAAACTTTTTTAGTCCTTAATTGTTGGAATAACTCTAGTATTTAAAATTAAAATGATTGTACCAATAATCCAATGCACAATTCCAAAATCTATTAAACAACAAAAATGACCCAAAAACCATGAACATTTCTTTTCCACTATATGCTATCAATAAATTACATACTTGTGATCAATTTTTTGGGTTTTCTCCACTATTGATTACTCTTATTGTGGAAACAACATAAATAATTATTCTTCCATTTACTATTTATGTAATGGTAGGATTATCATTACTTATTCTCATCTATAATTTTATAGGTTTGTATTTTAATCCTTCATTTTTTATGAAAACAGATTCATCATAATCATAAAATTTTAATATGGATGGTACCTTATTCTTTGAGATTACTTTGGAAAGACCATAAAATGATGCCATTATCTTTTTTTTCACATAAGAGAGGTATTTTTACAATATAACAATCCTTATAATTTTCTATTAAAACAACTCCATAGTTATTTGATCGTGAAGTCTCCACATATGTCTTTTCAAGATTATCCAATTTCCTTTCCAATTATAGAAGTATCATATTGATGTAATTATTTTTCTCTTAAATAAATTTCATTATATATTCATATTACTTCCTTATATCCCTAATATATTAATAATGTATTTTGACCTTCTCATTTAATATGGTGTCAATATACTTCATTTTCTTTGATTTATTATCCAATTGTGCATTCTTGATATCAATGCTACATTTCATATTTGATTACAATGAATGGATCTTATTATCAAATTATTCAGTGGCCTCATCCATCTCTTGGATTTTTTTGAGCAACTCTTCTTAAAGTTTGGAGTATCTTCTTTTAATAACATCATATTTTTATTTAACAAATCCAACTTATAAGGAGATCATTTTAGAAGTGTTGAACTAGTTCTTTAAGCCCTTATCCATTTCTTCATTCTCAAACTCACGAAAAATGAATTCATTTATCAGGATTCCAAAAATCCCATAGACAATAGAGAAAATATATTTTTGAAACCCATGCATAAAATCCATTAATGAATTAATTTAAAAATAATTTGACATGTTATTACTCCAACTAGTTCTTAGATCCTCTTTAAGGAAATTTTAAAAATAATTGACACATATATT
This sequence comes from Viscum album, assembly GCA_963277665.1. Lineage (NCBI taxonomy): Eukaryota > Viridiplantae > Streptophyta > Magnoliopsida > Santalales > Viscaceae > Viscum > Viscum album. Next base: position 1,108,106,050 of record OY728152.1, on the reverse strand, counting down.
AGGATCACAAGAATCCATTGAGCCATTTAAGGATGAAATGGTTTCTATATCCTTTATGGTATATCAAACCACAAATTCATCTACTTACAATATATATATCTTCCTTGATTAGTGTACATGAATCTTATTCCTCTTTTGAAAACATTACAAATTATTCATATTTTTCTTCTATTTCATTTTCATCTTCATCAACTTCTTGGTAAAAATGGAATTACGATCATTAATAAAAATAACTTCTTTAAAACTGAACATAATAATAATAAAATAAAAGAAACTCAAAATCTTCAAAGGTAACTACTTCAAATTGAGAGGCAATTCAGAGGTGAACATGATACATTGATACTAATTAAGAATCTAAAATATAAAATCACTTTTTGATACCACATGAAGAGGATTAGTTGTGATATGTTATACAATGAGGTGTATGTGTGTTTGTGGGGGAGGTGAATCAGTATAGGTGACCATTTTATCTCTTTTTTCAACAACTTTACACTTTTAAATATTCTACTATTTGATGAGGATTAAATTATTCTCTCTCTACCTTATTCTCTAATCTTTCAAAAACATCACTGAACACACACACACAAGATACATGAAGATTTAAAAGGTTTAAATTTTAAAATAAAAGGCTAGTCCTTTATGTGATATGGATTTCCCCAAGATCATGAAATCCACTAGTATTAACCTGTGGATACAATTGGGTAGGGTTTATCCTTAAACCCATGTTTGGCGCATCCCAAATAGCACAAAATTTCACCGATTATTTATACTGTCATCTATATATTTTTCTAAAAATTAGAATAACAACAAGAAACTGTAACAATAATTGAGACCCCTGTCCTATTTTGATGTGCTGGTTGATTCTTCTTTCTCTATTCCTTCACTTCATCGAAAGTGTGAAATAACTTATTCTCAATTATGAAATTGAAAATGCACATAAAAAATTATATTTATAGTAGAAGGTAATTTCACTACCTTTTATTCACCGATTTTAAGACTTATTCACCTTCTTAACAGAATAATATTGTTTTTTCACAACACTATGTTTTCTCCTTAATTTTTATAAAACCTCACTACACAATAAAACAAAACATGATTTCTTAACTAGATTCAATAGGTAAGAATAATAATAACTAAAAAGTGTATTTGATATTATATTCATTAATTCCTTAAATAATAGAGATTATACAATAATGTCGGTGTCATAATACTCTTTAATATTCAATATACACAAATATTCTTCTCTCAAAAATGGTTGTGATGAAATCCATTATTTATTGATAGTAAATTTTATCTCTTTTAAATACCAATTTTGAATAACCTATATTCATAAAACATAATTTTTTCACTCTAATATGTGTATATATAATACTTTTCATGATAACATTTATTATTTTTGAATTTTAATTTAAAATTAAAACACTAAAACTTCATTAAACATCTTCAATAACTTCTTCCACTTCAATTTAATCCATATCCGATCATGTTGATCATCTATATACCATTGATTTCTCTAAAAAACTCCTTAGAGATAAACTTAGATAGATATTGAGTTTTACATAAATCCACATTATAAAAACTACTTGAAAATGAACCAAACGTCCTAAAATAGCTTTCAAAAAAGCCTGGTACAAAACCATAATCCGTTTTTCCTCCAAAACACTAAACACCACGACATAGTCCTCCCATAGCTAGCTGTTTTGGTCAACCACTTTATCTATCGACCACATATTGACTTAACATTGGTTTGGGATCCTTAATCATCCCATTTTTGCCTCCAACACCACCTATCGACCAAAAAAACATTCAGAAACCACCACAAGCATAGTGGTATTTCCCATTTCTCACAAGTAGACTCAATGAAGATCACAACATCTAACATGGATTTTCAAGTTGTTTTACGGCCAAATTTGGTCTTCTTGCATTATAATACATCACTTTAGTGACCTAACCTGATAATTAACTTCCCTAAAATAATGTTTTCCTTTTCCATTTCACACAATCATTCCACCAATAAACCACAAAAATCAAAATTCCCCAATATAGTTGTGTGCTTTCCCATTTTTGAACATCATCTCATTAATATTCCATCCAAAATGGGCATGTACATTCTATATTATCCCTAAATTATTTTAATAACCTTAGTCAATTCATGAACCTTCTATCAACCATCTAGGTTTCTTCAATGTTTATAAAATCATGAATTTCTATAAATCAATAATGATATATATATATATATATAATAAGATAATTTCACTTAGTATACCATAATTTATATTCATCCAAACATATATAGATAAAACATATCTTAACTTATTCATTATAGATATTTTTAAATCATCTCTATTTAACACCATATCTTTAAATTAGTTTTTCCTTCAATATATCAGGTATTTCTATGGAATGAACTTTGACCTCAACCAAAAAAATCTTCTAAATGTTTTTCATCAAATATTGAAAGATATATAGTTTAATTCATAGGAACAAATTATATACTTCAACAAGATTTTATACTTCAACAATAATCAATACTTTAAAATCATCAAGCTTCTTCTTAACATTAATTCATTCTTCAAAAGATCAATCCTTAATCATTGATAATAATCAACAGTCATTGAAAATATCATTTATAATAAATAAAAGACACCAAAGTGGGATTATCAAAATCCCCCTTTTGTACTTACATATAATAACCTCTTACAAGATAATCTTATAATGATAAGTCAATATGTGCTCTTAAAATCTCCATACTAATATTCATATCATTTCTCTTCCCCTTTCTCATAAATATTTTAATTTTAATTTCTCTCACCCCTATTGACAAGAAATACATTTTATTTGAGAATGGGTAACAATTCATACGTAGAAAATTTATATTAACCATTTTATTATCAGGCAATTAAGCCATGATCAATGTAGAAAATGGGACGGTTTGTTTTAGACAACTAATCTATCCATAATATATTGAACATAATACCAATTAGAAATGAATCCACTTATAATCTATATTCAAGAGCTGTTAAAATTATTTTCTAGATGAGACATGCGATAAAAATAAATTGATATATAAATTTTCACAAGATATGTTAATCATAAATTTACTACATCACTTGAATACACAAATTAGAACATTTTAAACATAACAAGATTTTGAATACAGCCTCAAAACATTATCAAATTTCCACTTTTTTCATTGATTAAAATACAACCAATTTATGTTAAAATTTAATTTTGATTAACAAGGATGATATATTATGACAACACACCTTTTAAATGACACCACCTTCAAGCACTTTCCAAAAAATTCATATTTTCATTAGATAATATTTTCATGTAGCTTATTAAAAATTATTCACCTATTTATCCCTCAAGGGAAACACTCTTCAACATATTCATAATGATAAATATATTCACGAATGGATTTCAAGATGTTCAAATATGTATAATACACCAAAAAGTAATTCTTTATTTTGCAGTCCAAATTTGAAAAATTCCACACCTTCACCAAGGATGATCACTTTAATGTATGTTTATTAGAACACCAACTTTTGAGATCAATACATCATCATATTTATATCCAATGTTGACATGAATTTCTTAAACATCATCAAAGATGGTTTCTTCATTGTATTTTCTTTTGGATACCAATTGAGAAATCATACTAGGATGGGGACGTTTTCATCATTTATATTCAGAAATGAAAACCAATTTTTCTCTCAGGTTCTCCCCCTGAGACCATGAATCACCTTCAATTAACTACATTATAATTTAAAATACAAATCATAAAAAATATAAGGGAATAAGGTGAATCTTTTTCCCCTTAAATGTGAACAATAAGGTTGATATTTTATAAACCAAGTAACTCAATTTACTTTAATATTGATGCTTTTACATCCAATTTTCAAATATTATTTACTCTTTAGTAGCATGAATCCAATAAACTATTATATTTATTTTCATTATATGGTTCTTCTCTATTTATATATAAAATAATATTCATCTTCGGATGAAATATTCATTCTCTGAGGGGTTATTATTATAATTAAAATGTTGTTAAACATCCTTTATAAATGTGTCCAGTTTTATTAAATCTCTCACACATAACTTATTAATCACATTAGTTATCATTTGTTAACAACCACTCATTAAAATAAATACCATCACGTGGATCCATCTTTCTCCCTTTAGCACTAACATTTTATTTTTCAAATTTCATCTTTCGTGCCTTTTCTAAATCTACTAGCGTAACAACTAATATATCTTTAGGAATATTGATAGCTTGTTTAGACTTTGCAAAAAAATTAGCAAGAGTTAATTTCTTCACATCTTTCTTATAAGATGAAAAAATCCTTTAATAGTATTCTTGGACCTATTTTGAATTTAATCTTTCTTGTGTATTGTGTCTGAGGATAACTTCTTTTGAAACATTTTGGGTATAATCTGTTATAAAACCTTATTCAAATTTATAACCAAGGAAGATTCTTATTTATTCTATAGAATTATCTTCCCATTCTCTCTTGACACATGTTGATATGTACATACATCATTTTTATGATAACCTTTATATTAAATATAACTAATATAATCAAGAACCTTAAATATGTTTGAACATGATATATTTTTCTTAGTCTGTGATTTTTGTATAATCACAAGTATGATTCCCCTTAAAATAAGATTTCTATGATCATTAAAATTTGAAGGATTGAATCAATAATCCAATTCACTATGAAAAAATCTGTCACAATACTAATTATTATTCATAATCATTGATCATTTATATTTCATTTCATATGGTCTAGAAATTATAACCTTATGATAAAATTATTTTTGGTGTTTCTACACCATTTATTGTGCTTTTATTAAAGATCCAGAATCCAGAATCCTTCTTCCATAAACTATTTATGTAATGGTAGGATTATCATTACTTATTCTCATCCATTCTTTTACGAGTTTTTATTTTAATCCTGAAATTGTTGTGAAAACAAATCTATAATAATCATGAAATTGGAATATAGATGGTACCTTATTCTTCAGGCATGATTTGGGAAGATCATAAAATGATTACATTATATTCTTGTCACATAATTAATTCCTTTTGACTTTATAATACTCCTTATAATTTTCTATGATAGTAGCTCTATAATTCTTTGATTGTGAAATCCCAAAATGTGTCCTTTCAAGATTTACCAATTTGATTTCCAATTATAAACATCTCATTTTGAGGAAATTTTTTTTATCTTCAATAAATTCCATTCTATATTTAGATTCATTCCTTATCTTCCTAAAATTGACATCATGAATTTCGATATTCTCATTTAACAAAGTGTTATGTTATTTTATACTCTTAGATTTAATATCCAATTGTGCATTCTTTAAATCAATGTTATTTTTCATATTTTCTTCCAATACATGGATATTTTTCTCAAATTAATTTGTGGCTCATCATTCTCTTAGATTTTTTGATCTAGTATAATTATTGTTTAGAATATATTTGATATCCTCACACTCTTATTTAACAACCCCAACTTGTGTGGAGATATTTTCATAAATGTTGAACTTGTTCTCTAAGACCTTCTCTACTTCTTTATACTCAAACACAAGCAAAGTGATTTAATTTTTCATGATTTTAAAAATACCATAGAGTATAGAAACTATATATTTGGGAATACCAGGAATCATATCCATTAATGCATAAATTGAAAAATCACTTGACATATTATCACTCCCACTAGTTCATGGATATTTTTTAAGAATGTTTTGACAATAATTGGCACATACCTTAGAATAACATTAATCCCTTGATAACTTGGTGGTAGAAATTTTATCCATAACCATTGTGGCACAAAAAACTAAAAATTATTCTCCTTCAAATATATATCTATCTGCCTTTCTGGGAGCACTTGAATCTTCTTCCTCTTTTGAAAAGTGGGACAACTTATTTATCTTCTTCTATTTCATTTAAATATTCATAAAATTCGTGGTATAAATTGAATTATAAAATTTAATATAAGGAACTTATCGAAAACAAAACTTGATAATAATAATAGGAAATCAACTTAAAATATTCAATGATAACAAATTTAACTTGAGAACCAATTAGAGGTGAACCTGGTGCTCTGATACTAATTGAGAATAAAAAACTGGTGAAATTCCCTCAAATACCACTAAATTAGGATTAGTTGGGAAATGTTATCCATTTATGGGGGGTGAATCAATTCAGGTGAGAAATATATCTCTTTTTTCAACCCCTTTACAATTTTACCTCTTCCAATATTTGGTGATGATTATCTATAACTCTCTATCTATTGATCTCTCTCACTTTGTTCTTTATTCTTTCAATAAACACCACTAAATACACCCACACATTCAAGATACCTAAATATTTAAAAGGTTCACCTTTAAGTTCGAAATTCCAGTCCTTTGTATGATATGGATTTTACCAAGATCATGAAATACAGTTATATAAACATGTGGAAACAATTGTCCAAGGATTATCCTTGTGCCCATGTTTGGTGTAGCCAACGCTCCACAACATCTCAGTAATTCATAATATTGTTACCTCAATAGTTTACTAAAAAGTTGAATAACAACAAGGAAGTCTAATATCAATTGAGACTCCTATATTTCTACTAATGTGAAACTTTATTCTTATTTCTATATTCATTCATTTTTATAACTATATGTATGGAATTCTTCTCATTCATGTAAATGAGAACATACACAAATTATTCTCTTCATAGTTGCAATTAATGTCACCGATTTTCATGCATTTATTTCATGATTTATTTAACTTCTTCATTGCATAATCTCTTTTTTCATAACACCAGTTCTTAACCTTCTTTCTTCTTCAACTTCAGTCCGTAATAGAGCTACATTGGGTTTCCTAGTCATCTTCCAAACATTAGTATTTCCCTTTCCAAATAGTGTGTTGCATATTTTCTTATTTAATTCCTTCTGAACATAGAGGTTATATAACAATATCACTGTTTGAATAATCTTTAATCTTGGAATATACAAAAATATTATTCTCTCTAAAATGGTAATACTGATCTCTCTCCTTTCTTTACAGTAAAATTTATATCCTATAAATACCAGCATCAAACATCCAATCATTATACAACATAATTTTGTCACTCTTTTATGTGTATATAGACTAACTTTCATAGCATCCTTAATTATGTTTGAATTTTAAATTCAAATTAAAATACTCATACTTATTTAAGATACTTAAATAACTCATCATACTTTAATTTGATCCATCAGATCATGTTGATGTTATAAGTAAAATTAATTCTACTAAAAATGACCTTATTGATCAAGGTAGAGAGACCGTGATTATAATATAAATCCACATAATAGAAACCAATTTAAATCTATCCAAACTTCCCAAAACAATTTTCACCATGGCCTATTGTAAATCCATATGTTTTTTTCCCTCCAAAACACTGAACACTACACCGCAATCCTCTTATAGTTTGAAACATTGGTTTTCTACATTACTGGTCAACCAAACATTGTCTTACCATGGGTGTGGTATCCTTCCTCAGCCTATTTTTCTTCCAGCACCACGTGTGAAACCTGATAACCTTCATAAAACATCACTAGTATAGTGGGATTTCCCATTTCTCATGGATAGAGACACCAAATTCCAGAATATATGACACAAATTCACAAGCCATTTACTAACTAGTCTGGTCATCTTTTAATATAAACCTACAATTTAGTATGTCACTCAAACCACGCCATTCCCCAAGACAATTATGGCCTTAATAATTTGACATAGTCACTCCACCAATTCACCAAAACCATTAAAATTCCCTACCATGGGTTTCTCCTTTCCCATTTTATGCATTCTTCTCATCAATATGCCCTCCAACATGGGAATGACCTTCTAGGATTGACCCTAATTTATTCCAAGAAACATAATCACTTCATAAACCTTTTATCAATCATATTGGTTCCTTCCAAATTCATAAAATTTAAAATCATTATGTACCAATCCTGATATATATATAAAATAAGAGCATTTCACTTGGAAGCAACTAATTTAGATTCATCTAAACATCTATGAATGAACCTTGTGAGAACTCCTTCATCATAGAGATATTTATACATCCTCTATGGAACACAAAATATTTAAATCACTTTTTTCTGATAATATATTAGATACTTACAAGGAAGGAACTTCAAGAAAAACTAAACCAATCTCCCCATGGTTTGTTCATACAATATTATAAGATATATATACTCTTTGTTGGGAACTTCTTCTCAAATTCAACAATCTTGGATACTTATATCATAATCAATACATCATAACAATTAAGCTTCTCCTTAAATAGAATTACTTCTTCAATATATGTCTCCTTTTTTATTTAAAATCATCATCACTCATTGAAAATATCATTGAAAACAAATAAAAAAAATGGGCTTAATAAACATTAAATCATGACTAATTGGAGGAAAGTCGTGGGGTTATGGCGAGTATCAGTTGATGAGTCCCACTTGGAGTGAGGTTTCTAAGATATTGTGAGGTTCTTAAGTCCTTATATTGAGATATGAAATCATGGATAAATCAGAGTGAAATGACATAGGTTCTTTGGTTTCAACTAGATGGAGGCATCAGGGGTCGTGGGTGTGTTGAGAATAGGTCAAATGAAAATAAAACATTGTTTTCATCTATAAAATTGGGATTTATGATTGAGAAGAAGTGTAAGTAAATCTATATAGTGGGGAGTTAACCATAAATTATTGTTGATAAAGGTCCTCATATGGATTAATATTTAGTGGATGTCATGGTTATCATTCTCAAAAGATGAGAATGAGTAACAGTTGAAGTTCATACTACTGCTTAAGTGATAGAGAGACATAAATGTGTAATCCCTGATGTTGGTGACTAATGTAGTATGAGATGTGATTGTTGTTAGTCTCTCATATTTAATAATGATAATGACACTCTTATGGTGTGGAGTGATGTTTTGGTCATGGGTGTACAACCCTTGGGTAGGTAGGGTTGCATGCCTATAGAACTGACCATGGGGTGGTCATAGTGGAACTGGGGTGTCGGTATGCAATGAATTCTGTGAATACCTAGTATATTATTGAAATGAAAAATGGGAAACTAGATGTGGTGGTGGATCAAGGATGATTATTGTCTCTGGTTTTTGGGATGTATTAATGTAATCTGAGGTTGTTTGGATTAGGTGAACATTGGTGTGTATGGTAGGGAAAAAAATACAACATGGATGTTTGAAAATATAACTAATTAATCTCACCAATATTCAGGAATAAAATTAGGATATTGTGTTCATGGGGATTTAGGATACCTCACGGAATGAAATCATCATGATCAGGTGGGTTTGGATGCATGTAGATAGTTAGAGATGGTTATTTTCAAGAAGGGTCATCCAGACAAGGTCCAATCATTATTTAGATTTGAAATCAAGCGTACTATGTTATAAACCACATATTCAATGCTTTATTGGATGTGATAGATTCATTTTGATAATTAAACTAATATTTTTAGGGGAAAATAGCTTTATCTTAACTCATGTTTGGATGGAGGTTATACATTCTTCCTTAATTGGATTTAGTGAAGAAGGTGAGTACCAATTTTTAGTTGTTTTTATCATGTATGTTTGGGTGCGGTAGGTTGGAGAACACACTAGGAACATCATTGTATGTAAAAAGAAGTGTTTTAGTGGGCTTTTCTGATGGAAGAGGAACAAAATTATCAGAATTAGTAGTTATAATTTAAAGCTTATGGTGGGGAGAACCATATGCATGGAGGGTGAATGAAAGATTAATCTATATATTTTTAGGATATATGGTATTGGGTAGGTTCCATATTAGCATTTTGGTTTTGAAAATGTGTGTTGGATCACGTTCTGGTGGTTTGAGAACCTTGAGTTGAAGGTTGGACCTTAGATGTGCTTCAAGCATTTGGGGATGAAACAAGGTTGTATGACTATAAATTGGTGATCCAAGTAGTTTGAGAGGTGCGGTTGGATGACCATAGATACTTGTTGGGGATGATAAATTTTATAATTTGGAGTTTTTAAGGCCTTAGTTCTATGTGGATGAATTATATTTAAAGAAATATTGAATTTTCAAATCAGTGGATGGATTAGTTTTTGATCCAAGAGTCAAAATGGAATCCTAAGGGTTGGATCCCATCAAAAGTCACAGTTTGGTCTTGGAATGATTTTTTTAAGGTGATTTGGACGTATTGGGAGTTTTCCATGGGTTTAGGGATCAAAGTATGGGTTTTTAGAGTTTCATCCTAGGGAATTTCTAGTTCTAAACGTGACACAAACCATGTTGCCTAAAATTCATAATTGTATAGTTTGTGAAAATGTGCCTCAAGTCCCTACAAACTGTGTGAATGTATTCAATAAATTATATAAAATTTTCACAGTTGGATCACAGTATGAGAAATGATACACTTTAACCATGCGATGTGGTCGGACATGGACAGTGGGGAAAGCATGATTGAGACACAGTTTGTTAAACCAAGTGACCAAACTATGTACACTTTTACTAGTGAAAAAATAGTTTTTCCTTATTATTTTAAAAGGTTTTAACCATATGTTCTATCCAATTTCACCTATTACCCCCTTCAATGTTAACTCCCTTACCTCTCCTATTTTTTGTGGTAGTTCTCCATAGATTCTTAGCCACTTCAACATTATTCAGATTTATTGGAGAGATCTTATTAAGTGTAAGTGTTCTCCTTATTTTTCTTATTTCTCTCACTATCAAGTGTTCCCATTCTATTTATATGGTTTATGAAAAATTTTCAAGTAATTTGTTTTTATTTTAATTCTCCCAATTCTTCTTAAACAAAAGGTTAATATCAGATGATTATGCTCCTATGAGGTGAAGGTAGGTGGCCCCTTTGATTGGACCTATATTCTAGCTATGTTACCATGTGCGTTCTTAGTGTAGTCAAGCCAACTTCACCATGACTAAATATTTTTAAAATTTAAATTCCTTAGTTCAATTTTAATTATCTGAATACCCCTTTATTATGCATTAGTCTATAAGAAATGGATATTTCAAGTGAAACACTTGGTGGAGGAACATAACAGTGAATTAGTTTTAAAAAGATTAAGATGAAATCGTGGGTTAAATTAATGGTTATTAAATAGAATTTCATAAACATTGACAATTTTAAATAGTTATAGGATTTGGTCGAAACCAAATGTAAGGGTATGGTATTAAAGAGATAGATGTAAATCCTAGATCATATAAAATATAATTACGATAGTTAAATGACTTTTGGAATAATTATTTGATTTTGATTAAATGTATTGGGGGAATTAATTACTTTATAAAGGGATGGGAAGGGGTCTTGGAAAAATAATTTATTAATTTGAATTGGAACCCTTTGATTTATAAAGCCAAAGGGAACTCATGGTTTGAACTCATGTTTTATAAATTGGATTATTTTTGTAAAAATGATAAATCTTGATTTTTGATATTAGAATTGGAAGCCCAGATGTGATGTTATGACTATGGAAAGAGGTGGACATGTGTATATTGAGAATTTAACAAAATTAATGTTAAATTTAGTAAATGATTAAAATGATTAATAATTATTAGTAATTTCAAAATGTGTTCTTTGATTCCATATGATACATGATGGGTGGGAATGTTGGGATGAGCGCATTGATTCCATGTGATGATTTATGAGTGGGAAAGTCAGAATGAGCACCTTGGATTCTATGCAATTCATAATTAGGAATTCTAGGATGAGTTCCTTGGATTATAAATAATACTAGATGATTGGGATTGTAAGGATGAGTGATGGGTTTTTTCATGATGAATGATATCTAGGGAATGTTGACATATACATCTGATTTTAGGGGAATGTTGATATAAAAACTCATATTCTACGTGATACTTGATGACATTATGGAATTATAGGATGATAAAATGGATTCCATGTGGTTAACTATGAAGTAATAATCACCATTAAATGCTTATATACACCCTGACATTGGTCAAAGTAGGTAGGTCCAACCCTGGGCAGCATTGCAGAGCTTGGGAAATCAAAAGTTTTATTTATATATTTATTTTGTATCACTTACTGTATTTCATTACACCTCACATGCACTTAATTATTAGACTAGTTGTTTTAGGGATACTGTTGGTGGTGTAATATTGATTTATAATCACACCATGCATAGGATTTTATGTAACTCGAGAAACCAAGAATACATTGTTATTTTTTCATAGGTCCAGGTTTAGGGAAAATATGATGTCGATTATTGTCATTCGTTTCCTAGGTCAGAGTTGGATGATGGGACCGGGTAAGACCTGTGACTAATTTGGAAGAGGTTTTTGGACTTAGTTTACTTTTAGTTCTTTTTTAATACTTGTTTATTATCCACCTATGTGAGATCCTATATGTATAGAATATTCATTTACTATAGCATTTGATGTTGTATTTAATTATTGATAGTCAACATGTTTTCAATGTTTACCTAGATTATTTATCTGTTTATTTAATTTTCACTATTATTTATACTTTGATATGATGGTATTGTCTCCCCATGGATTTTCAAAGGCCCCTTCCACTATTAAAAAACATCTATCATAAAGTGAGGAATTCCTGAGGGCTTAAGGAAAACTATTCTGGTTACTATTCATAGAGTGAACTGGGTTGGGATGTCACAATGTAACACTCTTGTAAAATTAATACCTAAAAGGATAAATTTTACTACCATTGTTAATAATATGAACCTTTATTTTTAGGATCCTATATTATTAGAAATCCATAGTTAATTGATCTTGGATTATAGTAGTGTCAGGATGAGTGACCTCTTGGGATGTTTCTCAGTGTGAATTTGATTTAGGGAAAAACAAACTAAAAGACCATGTGTTAGCCTATGGGGATAGACATTAGTTTGATAAGTGACCCTAAAGGGTAATATCCTATTTTGTGTTGGGAAGGAAATAATGGTATTACAAGAGTCCCATGGGGTTATATGATATAATTCTTGTCCTTGGGTGGTCAGGTATTGAAAAATTATATCATATCCAATACCCAACCAGAGTTGCAGAGGAACTACATGAGTTTGAGTTATGGGGTAAATAAATTGGGAATTTATCTTCAAAATGAAGAGACTGTAAAACCATTGAAAAAGTGATAATTAAATAGCTAAATGTTACTAACCATGTTAACAAGGTGCATCTTTCTTTCTAGAAGCCTAACCAATTAGAACTACATAGTTAAGTGAATTGTCTTGGAGTAATATCAAGATGGATGGCCTCCTAGAATGTTTCCCTGAGTATATGTGAGTGGGGAAAAACAAATTTGAAGAACATGTTTTTTCCTATGGGGATACTCATTAGTATGATAAGTGACCTTGATGGGTAATAGCCTATGGTGTCTTGGGGACACAAACAAGATATTACAGGAGAAACAAGGTTTTATATGATCAGGCTTATATCCCAGGGAAGTTGGGTCCTGAATAATAACCCAATAGGTCTTCTCAAAATCGTACAAACTTAAATATTCGTTATGGGTTACAACAACCAAGATAAAAGAGAAATCGATTTTCATAGTTTAAATCCACAGAATATGTGAACCGAAGGGAACTTGGAAGACTTGAAATATCACCAGACCCTAATCACTCAAACTACATAGATTCCAAAGATTCAATATCATCCATATGAAAAATTAGTGGGGGGGGGGGCACACACCAATGAAGGGTGTGTACATTATTCAAGTGGGTACTGGACCTTACAGTGGGTTAATGCTTCATCATGTCTAATGTGCATCGACTGAGGGGATGATCTACTCCATAAGTAGAGGATCCAAACCCCCTCACTAGGGGGTTTATCTAATATACTATGTATATAGAGGAAGAACACCCTAAAATTAGTGGGTTTCCAAGGGGGTTACTAATCCTGCATTTTTCTAAATTGTCTCACCCAATCTTTTCATTTTCTATAAGATGATAAGGAAATTTATCTGCCCAAAACACCTCAGAACAAAACCCCTTATAAAAATAGATATATGATATTGTGATATATGTTGAAAAATTAATAGAATTAACTATTTATGGTCCAAAATATGATACCTAGGTGAGAAAATATTAAGAATAATGAGAACTTTTTATCACTCAAAATGTACTCTAGTGTACAAAACTTATAGGCCTCGACAATATCCAAACACAAACCTCCCATTTCCAATTCATGTGGGATCAACATATAGAATGATACCTAGTGTGGTAAGAGACATGTGGGACCCTTGGGAATGTTTTAAGTGTACTGCTGGGGAACCCTATATCTTGTATCTTGAGTATATAGTATGTACGTCAGTTTGCATGGTGTGTTGAGCCATGCAATATGGTTGGCGTATACACTAGGTACATATTGAGGACTCTCTCTAGCTGTACACAAAGTGTTTTATGGAAAAAATGATGTGTTTGTACAAGGTTTCAACCTAACATATACTCATATACATTCCAAGGAATCTGGTTCTGAGATACATGATGCATGACTCATGGTCACACCTCATGTGATATTTAACTCTACGCAGAACCTTCACCACCATAGTTAATGACATATATGTTGTGAAACACAATTAGTTTTTAGGATAAATGGTGTTTGAATAAATGGAATACACACAATTTTCTCATGAATTTTATATTTATATCCTTTGGATATTTGAGTTCCACACCATGCATGTCATCAGTTCACCTTCCTTTGGTCATGACTGTGCTTCCTACTGTATCCAACGCTCCCAGTGTTCTCTATTTCACCTAAAAATCATAGTATCTAAATTTAATCCATTATATCATTATTAAACTACTTAACCATGGTCATTATTTATTTTTATGCTCATGGAAGAAAAATAAAAAGAAAAATGGTCAGAGGGAGACCCGACCACCCGAAGATGAGCTCACATTCACATTTATTTAAGAGAGAATGATATATTATTTCTTAATGGTACAATAAATTAAAAAATTATCATTTGGGAAAATAAATAAGAATGGATAATTTACTGGTTTGTGAATAATGATTTTCCATGGTTGATGTTCATAAAAATAAAAACAATTCATTAGTATAAATCAATTAACGTTTAATTCAGTTTTTCCATGTTTGAATAAAATTATTTATTAGTTTTAAAAGGATTAAAAATCATAAATAATTTCCAAAATTAAATAAAATCCTTCATTCACTAATAAATAATAATTCTATATTAAATATATTCAAATTTTTAATTGATTACATTTTATAATGAACCAAGATTTTCTTACATAAATTTCAAATGTTCTAGATGAATATTCAATATATTTTACAAATATTCACTCAAGTATTAAAAGGTTTAAGTGTATTTGGATAATAGTTACACAATATTATTATTTAATTAAAGATATTAAACATCTCCCATATGGATCTTCCCCTTATGTACTCTTTATAAACACACCCTACTTAAAACCATTCTTCATAAATTGAGGAAAGATAATATATGAAAGGGTGATCATAGATAATTAGTAATAGATAAAATGGTACATATAATTATCTAATAATATGAATTAATAAGATAATAATAAGGTCATGAGATCATGAATATAACTTAAAATGTTCCTACCCAAATGTTCATAGATCATAAACATGAGTCATGGAATGCAGCAATATCATTCCAAAAGACATGATTCCTAAAAGTGTGAAATAATCCCAATTCATGAACCATGAACTCATGTAATATATGTGTGGAACCAAAATAGGTGTAAAAACTATTTTATTTTAATGGTTAACTACCAATACCATCTAACATATTATATGAGGCCTCATCACATATTTCCCATTGTGGATTTAGCACATTGGCCTGTTTCTCATTGTGGATGAAGCCCATCGAACTATTTCCCATTGTGGATAAATCTAGTTGACTTGTTTCCCATTATTATCAAATGATATATAAACCTTTACTCAATTCATTAGAGGTATATATAGTTCCCACCCATCCTCGGTTATAATGCAACCACCATCCATGGTTATAACGTAACCACCGTCCTTGGTTATAAAATAACTGTCATCACATAATTAAATCCATACATAAGTGTGAAAAAATATCATAACACATTTATCATATATAACAAATGAAAATAAAAGTTTCTCATAAAAATTCCATCATATCTTAATCCCTAAAAAGTAAATGAGTCTTATAATCATCTCTTCAATTCATTATAGTATGACCCATGGAAATGGAACAAGTTTCATAAACATCAGTTGATTATAATCATAAACCACCCATAGAAAGAATAAGGATGGTAAAATTGGATAATTTCTAAATTAAAGCATAATTATCATCAAATGAAGTCATCTTAGATAGAAAAATTATTTTGAAAGAACACTTCGATCATTTCTTGAGTAAAATAGCCTGTCCACTTTGAAAAACACTTTTTAAAACTAAAATTTCAAAAAATTAAAAATTAAAAATATTTTTATTTTAAAATTACCTTGGAAACATATAAAGGAATATTTAATTAACTATCTTGTCATGATGATTGAAAAATTTGTTCATGGTATACATGTTTAAATAAAGTTTCCTTTCAAATTTTAGTAAAATCCAAAAGGGCATTGTTTGGAAAATAAAATGAAGATTCCTTTTAAACAATATTTTAAAAGGTAATAAAATGGGTAAAAATTAATTTATAGAATAATTTTATAAGATTAAAAAATTTCTTTAAAACATTTTTGGATAACCATGATATGGATGAAAAAGTGTTTTCGACCGAAGAGAGAAATAAAAAAAAATTTTATTAAAAACATTACATTGGTATATTTAATCCTTTAAGAGAGGAAAATGAAAGTAAAAAATATATTTTCAAAAAATAACAATATTAGAATAAAATAAATGAGTTTCTTTATAGTTATATAATAATATCTCATCATTATAAGAATATAAAAAATAATCCCGTTAAACAATGAGATTTTAACATTAAACCTTCACTACTTTGGAAACTTTTAAATCGTAATCCCAATGAAATTAATCACAATATATGGATATTTATATCCCAAAATTATAATGATAATGATCATAAAAACATTCATAGGAAATATATTCACCACAAAAAAGTAACAAGTGGTGTATAAGTCATGTGTTCTATAAAAATATAAGTGAGACGAAGATCCCTTACCACTTTGGAAGAATTTGAATCGTAAGACCCATTAAATAATAAAATAAAATGAAACATTAAATATAATTAAAATAAATAAATTAATTATAAAACATGTAAAATGGTCGGTATACACACCTCATAAAATAATATAGTTTTATAGTATAACATAAGTCCCAAAGAAGATAATTTGATACAAAATCCATTACCATATGTCTCGACTTCCTTCATACATGTTTGAATCTCCTATATAATAAAGATAAGTTTATTATAAATATATTATATAACCATAATCAAGTTTATAATACCTTATATTATTTACTTATGACCTTTAATTGTTTTTTTTAACAATTTCTTGTTAAAATAATGTTTTGGGTAATAACTGCTTAGATTTTCATATATGTTTTAGTTCTGTATTTTTGGTAATTTTAATTTGATAATGGTTTCATTATCGCAATAATTTTAACCATGACATAAATATAATATATATTTATTATTTAATTATTTATACTAATCAAATAAATTTACTGAAATAAATTAATTACACCGTTCATGGAGACGGTAGGTCATACACACGCATGAATGTTGTTTCCATTTTCTTGAAAGATGAAATAAAGAAAAGGTAAATAATATATTTCCTTTATAAATTTATTTTTATTTCATATATATCTCATATTATCATTAAATATTTCTTTATTACCTTCCATTTAAAGCTTAAGTGAAAAACAAATCACATCACTTTGTGAGGTGGTAGTCTGCCGTATACAAGAGAAACATTATCATACTCCCAAAAATTAGAAAGTAAAAATGTGTATGTGATATTATAATTAAGAAATTATAATTATGTGATAAATATAAAATAAAAATTTTAAATCCATCCTTATATCTTGCTCTGATAGGTGGTGATGGAAAATAAATTACAACAGTCTGTGAGGTTGCAGTCCACCATACACATGGTCAGCGATTTCATTTCCCACTTGATGGAAGAGAAGATATATGTTGGTCATTTAATTAATATAATAAAATCTCAATATATGGTAGATAAATTTTTTATTATATAAGTATAATTAAAGAATATTTTTAGGATTTGGAAGAAGAAATAAAGTAGAAACACTCAGTTGAGAATGATACCTCTTTTTTGGATAACCTCCTTAGGTTTACACAAAAACCCTTCATAGGTTGGATTAC
This sequence comes from Viscum album, assembly GCA_963277665.1. NCBI lineage: Eukaryota > Viridiplantae > Streptophyta > Magnoliopsida > Santalales > Viscaceae > Viscum > Viscum album. The sequence goes on along the minus strand of OY728152.1, from coordinate 1,108,087,730 downwards.
TAATAAAAAAGGACTCTATGATTTGATTTGGGAATTAAAGAAAGTATTTGGGTAGGTATTTTCTGAAAAAAGAGGTATTATAAGTGTGAATAGTGGAGGAGAGGGGGTTATCTTTTATAAGAAAGGGAGAGGAAAAATATGGATGTTTTTAAAAGAATAAAGTGTAACAACATTTTTAACAAAACCCAAGGATCCTAAATGGGTCCTTATAAAATATTAGAGGTTAAAGGATCCAAATATTTCAATAAAATTGAATTTATACTAGTTTCTATATTATTTAACCCCTTGCACTTTTAGTTTAACCCCCGATAAACCTGTTTTATCCTTAATCATGGTAATTAATTTTTACTATTTTTACTATTCATTTTGACCAAAATTTATGTTGAACATATTATAAAATTTTATTCATTATTATTAGAAACACATAATCCATTTTTTTAATACAATTCTTATAATTGAATAAATTTAATTTAAAATTATACATGTAGATGCAATGAAAAACAGGTGGCCAAAGAGAAAATTTTCATAAGTACAGAATGTTAAAATATAAAAATTAAATATGAAATTGATTAAAATAAAAAAAATTATATTAATAAATAAAAAATTGAACTAATTTCACTTTTTGAACATTTTTAAAAAATATTTAGCTTTGTAAATTCTTTAAATGAAAATGCAATTTTTATTAAAAATCAGAATTTATCACTATTCATTGAAAAGTTAATCTTTTCAGAAAATTCTAAAAAATTCACACAAAAATAGTTTTGAAATATTTAATCCAAAAATGAACATAATATTTTCAAATAAATTTTATAATATTTTTAAAACTTAGTGACATTATTTTTTCACAATAATAAATAAAAACCATTTTTTAAGAAAAAAGTATTTTCAAAGAATATAACATATTTACTATAATTTAAGCACTTATTTATAAATATATTTCCTTAATCAAAAACCATTATAATTAGTTTTTAAATTTTGGATATTACTATTCATAAAAAAAATTTAATGGCTAGGTTATAATATTCATAATAATATTAACAGTATATCATGGTTCATTAAAACTCAAGGTTGGGTGTAACACAAGATATCAATGAAATTTAATTTATTCAAAAAACCATTTAATAAAAATGCACAGTGTTATATTTTCGAAACATAAAATGAATTTCTCCCTCAAAATTCAAAACTTCAATATAAAAAATTAAGGATACTACGACCTCATCATATCTTTAAGTTCCTGTGTAGCATCTTAAATTTGGTTGTTTTACCACAAAACTTTGACCAGGTGAGTGATCTTGTTTAATAAAACTTTTTCTATATGATTATAAATCTCCAACAGATGTTCCTAATAAGAAATATCATGATATAGTGGTATGTTCTTTGAGTTTCGTATATGTGATGGATCATGCATGAACTTCTCAAGAGATATACATAGAACACATCGTGGGATTGAGCGATGTTTGATGGAAGTGTATATAGATAGGATATAGTCCAAATATGATCAAGAATTTTAAAGTTATTAATATAAATAGGTTTTACTTTTCTCTTATTTCCAAATTTCATCAATTTATTCCATATATAAATCATTATAAACATCTTGTCACCAACTTCAAATTACGAATCAAAAAGATGATTATAAACATAACTTTTCTATAAACTTTGTGTTACTCTTATGTGATGATGAATGGATCTAACATTATTAACCATTTCCTCAGCTATATGAAGTCCAAATAGATTTATTTCACAAAAATTATTCTAGAACATTGGATCTCTACAATTATTTCCATAGAGAGATTCACCAGGAACCATATGAATGCTCGAGTGAAAGATGTTATTTGTAAGAAAACTCAACAACAGGAATGTTTTGATCCCAACCACCTTTGAAATCCACAGGAAAATATCTTAGACTATCATCAAGGGTTTTAATTCTTCCCTAAAATAGATTTTTTTGAGGATGATACCCAATGATGAAACTCAACTCTGTATCAAGAGATTTCTAAATACTTCTTGAACTTCAAGGAAAACCTTGGATCATGATCAGATAGAATATAATTTGGTACTCCATGAAATCTTACAACTTCATTAATGTTTTTCTTGGAAATATGATCTAAAGAGAGATCTTATTTGATATTAATGATGTTTTTTTTTGACTTTGTAAGGATATTGACTACAACCCATATTTGATTATGACCTTTAGATGTTTTGGAGAGGCCTATGACAAAATCCATGGTGTTTTCTCCCATTTTCATTCTATTACTGGCAATGGTTGTAACATCTTTTAAAATTTTGTCTCTAAGCCTTAAATTGATGACAAACCAAGAACCATGATATAAAATTTTCAATATCACTCTTCACTCTATCCCACAAGAAACACTCTTTAAAATATCTATATATCCTTGTACTTATAATATTAATAGTGAATGAAGAAGTATGATCTTCTTCTAATAGATCCTTCTACAAACTGGGTATGGATAGAACAGATAAATGGTTTCTAAACCGTATAATTACATTTCATTCGAGGTTAAAATGAAGAACAATCCTCACCTTCTTTTATAGTTCCACATCATCCTTCTATGCCTATTTAATCTTCACTTGGATATATGGCTGGCCACTCATCTATGAATGATAATATTTCTCCCATTCCTTTAGGTTTTACATATCTAACCTATGAAAATCTGGAAATATTTAATGTTTTTTGTTCCTCGTCATGGATAAGCTAGCATGATCATTTTGACTCAAAGAATCTTCCACCTTGTTCAGTTTCCTAGAATTGTGATATATTGAGTAGTCATGTTATTTAATTAAATATAAACATCTTATCATGAACATGTTCAAATCATTCTATATTAATACGTGCATTAATTTTTTTTATCAGTATATACATCACTCTTTTTCCTTTAATGATAATTCCTCTATACATTTAATGAAAAAATTACCACAACTTACTCCAAATCATGAGATGGGTAATTTTGCTCATAAACCTTAAATTTTCATGAGGAATAATCTATAGATATATCATTATGCATTATAAAACATAAAAATCCCTTCTTGGAATCATTAATATAGATTACAAACCCTTCTATATTGTAGGTTAATGTAGGAACATGTGCATTGACTAATGTTCTCTTCAGTTCCCTGAAATTTTCCCCACATTTTTCCATCCAGGGGAACTTAGATCCCTTCCAAGTTAACTTGGTGAATGAATTAGATATTCATGAGAAATTATTTACAAACTATTGATAATTTCTTATCACACTAAGAAAAATTCAGAACATAATTACCGTGGTTGGTCTAGAACAATGTTCAATAGCCTCCATCTTTAATGGATCCACCAATGTACCCTTTCATGAGATTATGTGACCAAAAAATGAATCCTTATACAAAATTCATACTTTGTACAATTTTCATACAATTTATCCTTCCTTAGGGTCTTTAGTACAATTCTTATGTGATCTTCATGATCATCCTTTATCTTTTAATATATGAGAATATCATCTATAAAGACTACCATGAACTGATCAAGGTAATCTTCAAATACTATATTCATTAATTCGATAATGATAGTAGGGGAGTTTGTAATACAAACTGACACCACCATATACTTTTTGTGTCCATTCCTTATAAATAATACTCTCTTGGGTATAACCTCCTTATTAACCCTCAATTTATGATATCTATAATGATGGAAAATATACGAAAAGTTTTGATCTCTGCACATTTGATCAAAAAAGTTATAAATTTGGGGTAAGGGATACTTTTTCTTTATTGTTATCTTATTTAGATCCAAATAATAAATTCATAGTAAAATAGACACATATTGGTTCTTAATAAAAAGAATAGTGTAAGAAAATATGACACATTTGAATGAATGAATCCATTTTTCAAGTTATTTGGAGTGGTATATTCAATTCCTGCAACTCAATCAAGGCCATTCTATGGGAGTCATTAACCTAGGTCATTCATGGTTATTATTAAATTTATTCACAATGGTTCTTAAATAAAATATAAATTAACAAAATAATATCATCCAAGAGTTCCAAAAATAGGGCACAATAAATCCCATTATTGTTTATAACGTAATACCTGAGTCAATATTGACATTCCTTTTTCAACGTTATTACCCGTGGGTACATCTATGCCATAACCACATCTACTCATAGTATATAGATAGTGATTTATTTCTAGGTATACCAAATAATATCCTCCTTACCAAAACTTTATGATGTTTTCCTATACATAGTATCTTTTTAAGGGTTCCCATAAAAGATTTCTCATCCATGTTTCCAAAGGATAACTAAACCCTTCTATGATTCTAACTATAATGACATAGGATTTTCATACGTAAATATCACATATTTTTATTAATATGTAATATATTTCAAAAATACATGTTTGAAAAATGTACAGGTTTAGTGTAATTGGAGACTCGGCACACAATCTTCTTTATTAATGAATGATATTCAATATATCCCATAAGTATCTTTACCTTTTGTACTCTTCATAAACATAACCTACTTAAAACATTTATTCATAACTCGGGGAAAAAGAAACATAAGAAAGGGTGGTCATATATGATCATTAAGGTTTAACATGGGATACATCATCCTATGATCATATGAAAGAATAATATAAGAATAAGGGAATGAGATCATAAACATAACTTACAATGTTCGTACCCAACCTATCATAGATCATAAACGTGAATAATGGAATGAAGAATTATCATTACAAATAGTAATGATTCACAAGAGTGCGAAATCATCATAATTCATGAACCATAATCTCATGTCATAAAAGTGTGGTACTAGCATAGTTATAGAAACCATTTAATTTTTCAAGGTTAACTACCCAGATCGTCAAACATAGTGGATCATGCCTCATAACCTGTTTCCCATTGTAGATCAACCCTATCAGCCAGTTTCCCATTGTGAATCAAGCCCCTCATAAATTTTCTCATTTTGGATCAATCCTATCAAATTGTTTACAATTGTTATATCATGAGATATAAATCTTTATTCAATAAATTAGAGGAATATATAAGTCTCACCTATCCTTGGTTATAATGTGACCACTGTCCCAGGTTATAACAAAACCACAATACATGGTTATAACATAAAAATATAAACATAATTAAAACCATACACAAGTGTTCCAAAATATCATAAAACATTCATCATTTAATAATCCATGAAAAGAAAAGGGTCTTATAAACATTTCATCATAGAATAACCCATCGAAATAAAATGGGTCTCATAATCATCTTATCAATTCATCAAAGAGTAATCCATGGAAAATGAATGTGTTTCAAAAAAAAATATTTATCATAATCATAAACTATCTACAGAAATAATAACGATGGTAAAATTGGATTATATCCCTAGTAAAGAATAATTAACATTACAGGATTCTATTTAGATGAAAAATGATTTTGAAATATCACTAGGAACATTTCTTTAGGAAAATAAACTTTCCACTTCGAAAATCATTTTTAAAAAAAAAATTCACGAAAAAAATAAAAATCCTTTTCATTGAAAATAATCTTGGAATATTAAAAAGTAATTTTGAAATCATTGATCAGTCATGACAGTAGAAAGTTACATTCATGTTGTATATGTTAAAAAAATGATTGCTTTTCACATTTTAGTAAAATCCAAAGGGGGCTTGTTTTGAAAATGACCTGAAGATTAATTTCAAAAAAAAATTTAAAATTACAAAATTAGATAAAGAGTATTTAAATAATCATTTTGGAATATTTAAAAATTCCTTTATAAAATTTTAAAACACATGGATATGGAAGAAAAAGGTGTTTCAATCGAAGAGAAAAATAAATATGATTTTTATTAAAAACGTTATTTTTGAATATTTAATCCTTTAGTAGAGGGAAATTAATGGAATAATTGAATTTAATATAAATAATGAGAGGAGGAGAAAAAAAATGATTTTCATGTGTGGTAGATCATAAGATCCTATCATTAGAAGAATATCATAAATAGTCCCGTTAAATAATGAGACTATAACATTAAACCATTACCAATTTGGTATATTTTGAATCATAAGCCCCATGAAATAAATCAAATTAGATATATATATTTATATATGATAATTTCATGATAATTATTATAAAATACATAAATGTTAAGTTTTTCACCATGTAAAATAAACAAGTGGTGTATAAGGCATGTGTCCCACAAAAATAAAACTGAGACAAAAATACCTTACCACTTTGGAATATTTTGAACCGTAAGACCCATTAAATAATAACATCAAATGAAACATTAAATATTATGAAAATAATTATATTCATTATATATTTTTTCAAATGGGTTTTATATACCCCCATAAAATAAAATAGGTTCATAGCATAACATAAGTCCCAAAGAAGACAATTTTAGAAAAACTCCCATACCATAGTATCAACTTCCTTTATACATGTTTGAATCTCCTATATAATATATAAAAGTTTATTATAAATATATCATATAAACATAATCATATGTATAATTCCATATATTATTTACCTTTGAAATTTTTTACCTATTTATTAATTATTCCTTATTATAATCATGTCTTGGGTAATAATAGTGTTTTTCATGTATGTTTTGGATTGGTATTTTTGGTAATTTAACTTTTATCATGGTTAAATAATATAAATAATATTAAAAATTGTAAAAATATAATATATATTATTTTTATATGTATTTATAGTAATCCAATAAATATAGAGATATAAAATTAATGACACCGTTCATGGAGATAGTAGGGCATACGTACACATGAACTTTGTTTCCATTTTATCAAAGGATGAAACGAAAGAAAGTTAAATAATATATTACTTATAAATAATAATTTTTATTTCATATATAACAAATATGTTCATTAAAACTACCCTTATTACCTTCTATGTAAACAATAATTGAATAATGAATCACATCGCTTCTCGAGGTGGTTGTACACTGTACACATAAGCGATGTTATCATTTTACAATAGAATTAAAATTAAAAATGTGATTGTGATATTACAATTATAAAAGTATAATTATTTACTAAATATGATATAAATACGTTAAATACATCATTATATCAATCCTTAAGAGGTTGTGCTGGAAAATGAATGACATCGGTTTACGAGGTGGCAGTCCGTCGTATACACAATCAACAGTTTCATTTCCCACCCAATGGAAGAGGAGATAGATGTATGTCATTATTATTGGACCATAGGAGACTGTTTTTACACCATCTCCAGCATTAATTGTTTTAATAATCAAAAATCATGTCCAATTCTATTAATCATGTCTAATCATTTCAATCATATTTATTTTAGTTTCAATATGTCTAATTATGATTTTGATCGCATATAAATTTAACAAATTATGATAATATTTATGTTGTAAGATAGTCCAAGAAGAAATATTTTCAAAATATGACAGACATACACAAACAGAAGGGATGAGAAACTGATAGTTCAACTGTGTCACTGATAGTTAAAAATGACTCACTAATAGATGACTCAGCAATAGTGAAATTGACACACTAACAGACCAATTGTCTCACCGATAGAAGGAATTACCGATCCAAGGAATTAGCAATACATGGTGATACCGACCCATGAGATACCTATGCAAGATCTTACCTACATAAAGACTTACCGACACATGGTGCTACTGATGTAAAGACTCACCGACACACAGACAGACAGAGAGAAGGACACACCGATGTAATGAGACACTGATACTGATAGAAGGACTCAATGATGGAAGGAGTCGCAGATGCATCATTCACTGAGAGAAGGAGATTGTAACAGATGACTCATCAATAGACTGTTTAAATTTCATTGTATTTAATATTACCTCTAGCATTCATTTTTTGTGTTTTTTAATGTGACTAATAAATTTAATGTTTTTTGAAGACTTCTTTAATTGGGATGTCAGAAGTATGACATACAACATCTACCTCCAAACATGAACATTGTTGGGTTTCAAGTATATAAAAGAAAAGGACTCGAGATAAGAGAGATATATAAAAATTATCGCATGAAATATATATATAATAATATACTCACATAAAGAGAGTAGAAGAACCAAATGAGAAACATACTGAAAGGAAGATGACACGAGGAATTGTTCATTCCTACTTGTAGTGAACCAAATAATTGATGTCCACCAAAGTTCCAATATCTCTACAGCATCCAACTGAATCTAAGGAAAAAAACATCTCATCCTCTTAAAAGATAGAACACAGTTCTCCACAACACTCTATTTTAGTGTCTGCTTCCAGAAGAGGAATCTAGCTTCAACTTTGATACATCAAAGAGTCTAGAGGATAACTACATAACACACAGAGCCTTTTGAACCCTATATAAAATTTATTTCCTTATTGTGTGTATTTTTATTGATTTTTTGAGAGGTGTTTTCATCTATATGTAAAACACACATTATATCCTACACTAAACTAAAGGATACTATATATCCTCACAAAACTATCTTTATACACTTGTTTATCCCACATAGAACTATGGTAGAGGTCCTGTGTGACCTAGTTGTATTGTGTTCCCACATATAATTGTGGTAGAGTTCTTGTGACCTAGATAATCTGTGTACTATTGTGTAAACACCTATGTAGGGCGTGGATAATAAACCGTAATCTATATAGATTTCTTACTGGATGCTGATCACCTAGTGGAGAGGACTACGTCTCATCTTGATACCAAACCTCTTGTTTTATATATCTATTATATTTTCAAATTTAGTTTTCCCTATTTTTACCAATATTTCAGAAAACTAAATTTCACTTTGAATGTTAGTCTTGACTAGGGTTAATAACTGTTTTGGTTTATTAGAGTAGTTTCAAATGTTGTTTCAATATCTCATATTGTTACAATTGATAAATAATCAATATTATGAGAAATTAGTTTAACAGTCAGACTATTATAAATTCGTTACATTGATTAATTGTCTTTTTATGTTTTTTAAATTGGGGGAATAATTTAAATAATAATTTAATTTTCTTATAGGAACTCAATTCGCCCCTATTAAGTGTCATACTTTGACAAAATTTCTGTATCAAAGGATGTTTTTAAACAGCTATATTCAAAAGTCTCAAATATTTTTCGAATATTTTAAACTATTATTTAGTTTTGTTTTAAAGATAACAAAATTTTTGTTACTTCTCAATTTTTAACTATTTAAAAATCTTTTCTTCAGTATAGATATTAGATTGGAAGGTAATGCTACAAATAGACCTCCCTACTTTAATGGAACAAACTATACCCAGTGGAATATTAAGATGAAAATTCATTTATAAAGTACATGCTATGATATTTAGACAGTTATAGAAGATCAATAAGAAATACTAAAGACAGCTAGGAATACCTGGAGTGATGCCACAAAGACTTCTTATAAAAACAATTTCAAAGCTATGAATGAATTTTTTTGTGCACTAGGATATGGAGAATTTAATAGAATATATACTTTTACTTCTTCCTATGAAATTTTGGAGACTTTAGCTATTTTTCATGAAGGAACTTCTAATGTTAAAGAAATGAGACTCAACACTTATAGTATTATGTATGACAATTTTAAGATGAAGACTGGTGGGGCTATTTCTCCCATGTATCCCATGTTTAATGATATTGTTAACACCATGATATCTCTATTAAGAGATGTTATAGCTAAGGAGAAAATCATGAGAATACTCATATGTTTACCAGATAGATGGATAGGGACTTTTGTATCCATAAGAGAATCTTGTGACCTCTACACTTTCCTAGTAAAAAAACTGATTAGAATGTTTATGATGTATGAGGAAGAACTAAAAGTAAACAAATAAGAGGATTATTAACCCCAAATAAAATCTGTTGCTTTCAAATATACTACATCCAAACATAAGTAAAATTCTCATGATGAATCTAAAAGTTCAAGTGGTGGAAAATTTTCAATAGACAGTGATGAAGAGTTGGCTCAAATATCCAGAAGGTTTAAGAAATTATATATAAAGAATAAAATTTTCATAATTCCCAAATACAAAGACAAATATGATCATAAGGGCCTTTGGAAAATGGGTTGGAAAATAAGTGACACAACAAATTAAATCTTCGATTATGAGTGAAAAAGAATGGGACATGTAAAGTCTGACTACCCCAAGATAAAGTACAAGAATAAGTATGATGATAAGGATAGAAAGTATAAAAAGGAAATTAAGGGAACTTGAATTACTTATAAGGACATCTCAAGTGACTCATCATCCATTCATGATGATAGGAAGAATAATGAAAATATTTGTTTTATGACAAACACATCTGAGGTAACAGTAGACTCTCCTGAACATAATGCTTACTATTTTGGAGATGAAAGTGATTCTAAAAACATGACCAATGAATAAATGTTTGAATATTAAAAAATTCTATAGGACAATTGTAATGAATTAAAAGATAAATATAAATCCTTGAAAAAATAACATGCTTTGAGTAATAGTGTTAAATTTGAACTTTCTATAGAAAAAGAGAAAATTTCTCAACTGCTTAAGGAAAATAATAATCTTAAATTGTCAAATGACCAATTAAAAAAGGATTTAGAAAGAATTAACAATGGTTAAGAAAACATAGTTCAAATTCATGGTAAATAAGTAATTTTGAAATATAATACTATAATAGGATACCAACAACGAAATAGGAATATAACTAAAACTAGTTTTGTATCAGAATATGGAAAATCAAGTTTTATGCCCAGTTGTCGAATGTATTCTACAAGTTCCAGCCATGATAAATCTTATATTTTTTCATGTTTTTATGGGCCAAATAAATTATATTATTCAAATACATTACATGATTCTTATAGGAAACCCATGATGAAAATGTTGGGTCCCAAATCTCTTATTTCCAATTTTCATGGACCCAAACAAATTTGGGTACCAAAAACTTTTCAAATCTAATTTGTTTTTGTAGGAAAGATTTTGAAGAGATCCTGTAAAAGATTATGGTACATGGATAGTGGATGTTCAAGACACATGATAGGAGGTTATTCATGTTTCAATTACATGATAAATATTGATGGTGGACATGTCACTTTTGGTGATAATGAAAAAGGAAAAATCATTAGCCTTGGCCAGATTGGTAACTCTAACTCAGTTTTAATTTACAAAGAAATTTTTGTTTATGGATTAAAATACAACCTACTTAGTGTATCTCATATATGTTATAATGGTTTTAATGTTAAATTTTGAAATTATTTGTCCAATGTTTTCAATTCAAGAAATGAGTTATTATTCACTACTCTTAGAAATGAATTTTTTTTGCTGTTAACTTAGATTCTTTGATTTCTCAAAATATTTCATGTTTCAATTCTCTTTATAAATAGTTCTGTTTTTGGAATAGGATATTAGGGCACTAAAATATACACTCACATAGAAATATTAATAGAAAAGGATTAATCAAGGATCTACCCAAACATGAGTTTCCAAATGACAAAGTCTGTAATCCTTGTCAAAAGGGTAGACAACACAAAATCTCATTCAAACCAAAAAAGAAGTTTCAAATTCTCCACCTCTTGAGTTGGTTCACATGGATATATTTGGACATTCTAGAGTTTCAATTATAATTGGGACACACTATGTCAATGTTCTTGTAGGTGACTACTCTAGATATATATGAACCGTCTTCTTGGCTCACAAAAGTGAATCATTATCTCATTTCACAAAGTATGATAAGACTATAGAAAGTATTAATGGTCTTAGATTTAAAAAACTATGATGTGACCATGGCCGGGATTTTGAGAATCAAGATTTTGAATCATTTTTCTCACAATATATATATATTCATAACTTCTCTTCTCTCAGGTTACCCCAACAAAATGGTGTTGTAGAAAGAAGAAATAGAACATTTCATGAAATTGCTAGAACTATAATTAGTGAGTATGAATTTCCTGTATAATTTTGGGCATAAGATGTCAATACAACATGCTATATAATTAATAGAGTCTTGATTATACCTATTCACAAGAGAACTCCTTATGAGTTGTGGAACAACATAAAACCCAAGGTTAACTACTTCAATGTTTTTGGTTGCAAATTCTATATTCTTAACACTATGGATAATTATGAAATATTTTCCTCCAAGAGTGATGAATGAATTTACCTAGGTTATTTAATTTCTATTATTTCCTGTAGTGTCTTCAAAAAGGGAACCAAATGCATGTATGAATGTTTTCATGTCACGTTTGATGAGATAAATCCACATGAGTCGAAGACCTCTATAAAATCATGAGGATGATATGTCAAATCTGAGAATCAATACTAAATAATTAGACCATCCTGTTATGGAATCTATTAAAACATCATGTTCTGAAAATTATCTAGATTCTAGTCATCATGAACCCAAAACTATTAAAGAACATAAAATCTCTAGCACTTATTTTTTCTAGAACTGTTAGAACTCTCAAGAACCATCCTTTAGATGTTATAATTGGAGATATAGGAAAAGGAACTAAAAGTAGAGCTTCTCTCAGAGATCAGGTTGACAATCAAGCTTTCTTATAACAAAATTGAACTTAATAACATTAATGATTCTATAAATGATTAATTTTGGGTGATGGATATGCAAGAAGAGTTAAATCATTTTGAAATAAACAAAGTCTGAAAACTTGTTGATAGACCCCGATACACATTGACAATAGGAAATAAATGGGCATTTAGGAATAAAGTAGTTGAATCTTTTAATATAGATAGAAACAAAGATTGATTGGTTGTACAAGGTTATAGTAAAGAAAAAGGTATTGAATATGAGGAAACCTTTGAACCAGTAGCTAGACATGATGCTATTAGAATCATGCCTACCTATACAACACATCTAGATTTGAAACATTATAAAATGGGTGTTAAAAGTGAAATCTTAAATGGATATATAATTAAGGATTTTTTTGTTCAAAAAACCCCATGTTTTATAAATCCCCACATTCCAAGTCCTTTTTTATTTTAACTAAAGTTTTATAAGGTTTAAGAAAGCTCTAAGATATATATATGATAGGATTAACACTTATGTAGATGATATTATTTTTGGATCCTCTAAAAATTATTTATGTTTTTATTTTTCAAAGATGATGCAAAGAGAATTTGAGATGAGTTTAATGGGGAAACTCAAATTCGTTCTTGGATTTTAAATATTTCAAAATAAATAACATATTATTTTTAATCAATGTAATTATAAAATGGATATTTTTAAACGATTTGTCTTTGAAATCACTAATATTAGTGACACTCCAATGAGTACCACTTGTATGTTGGACCTTGATGAAGATGGTAAATCTATTGATCAGACCACATACAGAGGAATGATTGGGAGTTTACTCTACTTAACTATTAGTAGGTCAGATATTATGTGTAGTGTGTGCATATGTGAACATTTTCAAGAAATCCAAAAATATTCTAATTTAAATACTATCAATAGTATTTTTAAGTATGTAAAATATAAAACCAATTTTGGACTGTTCTATCTTAGAAGAAAACCTTTTCATTTGGTGAGTTATTCAGATGCTGACTTTGCTGGCTATATGTTAGACAAAAATAGAACATCTAGAACATGTCACTTTTTGGGAAAGTATCTAGTTTCATGGTGTAGTAATAAACAAAATTCCATTTCATTATTCACTATCTATACTGAATACATAGCAACTTGTAGTTGTTGTGTCCAAATTTTGTGGATGAAGAACATATTTCTTGACTATAGATATGAATACAGACATTTCCCTATAAATTGTGATAACATGACTGCTATTAATATTTATAAGAATCTTGTTTCATATTCATGAAAAAATGAAATTATTGTAAGACATCACTTTTTGAGAGTCCAGTATCAAAATTTTTATATAACTTTAGAGTTCATTGGCACCGAACATCATCATTTTGACATTTTCACTAATCCATTGAACATTAAAAAAATGAAATAAATTAGACATGAGTTAGGAATGATAAATCTATAGGATCTTATGTTGTTATTACTTTGATAATTTTATGTGAAGTTTCTATACAGACACTATAAAAGTCAAACTGATAGTGTCATGCCGACAGTAACAGTATGAAGCTGACAATGTCATGCCGACATCGATGTCATGATGACACCGAATCCTTGTTGAGCCCACACCATTAGTGTTATGACACATCTATCATTCCGAGACCGATGGATCACTATTTTTATCTATTTTAAGTTTTTACAAAATGATGTGGTTTCATTTAGGTTGTTTAACATGGTTTACGATTTCACAATTTTGCAATTTTAAATGCCCTAAATGATATAAATCGAGTCAATCCACTCTACTCCATTACACTTACACTAACTCAGCGATTTAATTATCTACCTCCTGACCTTTCACCTTTCAACCTTCAAACCAAACTGTTGGAATGATGCATGTGTATTGATCTCTTGAAGGTGGCAAGTCTCATGAAACTAAGAAACAGAATGAGGGATCAAAAAAGTCTTCTAGACCTATTAATAAAACTATGTAGAACCATCTAGTGACTCTAAGAAAGAATGTTCTTGTTTAATGGATTTTGGAAGGAAAGTTGTTACTATTTAGTGTGTTACTTGATCAAGGATGTCTTGATTGGTTCTTAGATAATGAAAGAAATTTTTACCCAATGTTAGTTGATGAGTTTTACATGAATGGGGAGTTTCTACTAGAAGGTAGTGATGTTAGCTGGATTAAGACCATAGTGAAAGGAAAATGAATCTCTTTTTCATCCAGATAGTTGGATGAATGTCTTAAGGTACCCCATGGGGGCATGTTTGAGGATTACTGTAGAGACCCGAAGCTTGACGTACAATGACATTACATTACATTTGCGGAATACTTAGTACATAACAAAAACACACACACAAGGATCGTAATAGTTTAGTGTCTTTGGAAACTCGGAACATAATCTAATAATCGTGGTGAAAGATCTTCAATATCTCCCATAAAGATCTTCCCTTTTTTTTACCTAAAACCTTTCTTTATATCCTGAGGAAAAGAAATCATAAAAGGTTGAGCTCAAATGCTCAGTAAGGGTAAACAAAAGAAAAATCAATCACATCATATTCATAAGAACATAACTTTTGGAAATCTTAACCTGCAAAAGAGAGAAAAATTTCATAACATGGGATAAATTATAGTAGTGAAATGAAATCCCAATAATCATAACTTAAAACATGAAACTTTGTGGAATACACACATAATCATAGAGAATCATTTCTTGTTAGTCAAGACTCATTGCCAAGACTATCTTAGTGGACAAAGTCCCTTTCTGAACTGAGTCACCCTCGTTCCAGTCCTGTTTCACTAAACCGGTGTAACCTACTGTTCCATCCATGTCTATCTCATGAGTTATAAAATCTTTACCCAATTCATTGGAGGGAGATATAGGTCCCACCCATCTCATAATGATACCATTCTTATGTGTGCCACAAAATCATAAATCATACATCATTGCATAACCCATGTAATACAAATGGGAATCTTAAACATCATGAAATCATAAAGCAATTCATATAAGATAAAGGAATTCATAAAAATAATTCCATCAAAACATGATTAAATCAATATAATAATAGGGATAAAAACACAACCCTTTATTATCTTAGATGGAAAATAATTTTGATAAAACACTTGAACTCCATTCTTGAGGAAAATATCATTTCTTCTTCAAAAACATTTTTCCTATCGTAACATGTCATACGACATTAAAATAAAAGAAGTTGATTAAAAATAAACTTGAAAACTTGTAAAGTAAGCTTCTTGGAAATAATGTTTTAAAAATCCATTCATTCCGTATAAGTTAAGAAAAACATTCTTCGTACTTTTGTCGGAAAAGTCAAAAAGTACCTCATACGAAAAACGACAAAAGATTCCTTTCATATTCTTTACTAAAAACTCACTGAAGTGTAAAATTGGATTTAAACTATTGTAATTGGATGGAAACAATATTACATATTTAGGGAACATGTATGTGGATGATAAAATACACCCCAGAAAATGCCAAAGTAAAAACAATCTCGGATAAAAATGAGATTGTGAAATTTTCCCTTACCTTAGGTTCAACTTGCTTTGTACGTGTCCGAACCTCCTTTATAATGATTTAAATCATGTTATTGACTTATTACAGAATCATATTCATTGTTATTATATCATATATGGTCCACTTATGACTTTATGCTACCCGTTATTTTGTAAATTCATGTTAAAGTAGCGTTTTGGGTAAAATCGTCTCATTTATCGTAGGTGTTTGGACTTGTTGTTCATGAAATTATTATTACTTATATCATGATTTAATTACTTTCAGAATATAAGGTATGATTTATATATCATATATATTCAGTATATATATATATATAATAGATAGATAAATGAAAGGAAACACACCGTTCATGGAGACGGTAGTCCGTACGTACGCATGAACACTGCTTTCCTTTCGTTATTGTCTTGAATGGAAGTAAGTAGGTGACATATATATACATATATACATAAATCCATTAGATTTAACATGTCATATATTCCATTATTAATCATTATATATACTTTATAATCATTCTGGAATGGTTAACATGGATAATGAATCTCATCGCGTCGTGGAGACGGTAGTCTGTACGTACGCACGAGCGATGATACCATTCCCATGGTCGTGGAATTGTGTTGAAGTGTATGTATACTATTTCAGTATCAATATCACTTTATAATAATCATATTTAGTTACTCATTACACTATTATACCCATCCTATTAAGGTGGCGGCGGAAAATAGATTACACCACAGCGTGGAGACGGTATTCCGTACGTACGCACGCGCGGTGATTTCATTTTCCGTAGGATGGATAGATGGTTAAATATGGTTGTTTAATACTTATAATAACATATCAGTATATTAATGATACTTATTTTATTACTTCATAATTAGACAACTAAAGAAGAAGAAGTTGAAGAAGAAAGAAATTGGAAAGGATCGGTAATGGGTATTACCTCTTCTTTGAAGTGCTTCTTCGGGACCTCCATTTAGGGCACTAAAATTGGACTTTTAAGAAGACCAGGACCTCTAGGATGATACTAGGGAAGTGGAGAAGAGATTTTTGCAGGTTCTGGCCTAGCTTGAATTCTCAAATTGGTGTGAGGAGGAGAGGGAGGAGGTTCCCTTTTATAAGGGAGGAGAGGGGCATCTTAGGAAAATCTCAAAATATTATTTTATATTAAGGTCAAATTCGGTTTATAATGGTTCCAAATGGTATTATTTCGAATCTAAAGTGGGGATGGGTCTAACTACTCTCATCCAATAGGATTTAGACAAGTTTAGGTTATTATTTTAACCTTATCAATTAGATTTAACTCTAAGTTAAATAATTTAACTTTTACCGTGTCCTTTTGTTTTCTTACACTATATGGTTAATAAACTTACTATATGAGGCCAAAAGAACCCCAAGTTGTTTATTATTAATATATATATCCTTATCTAAGTCATTTGGCCAAACATTAGATTTTTAGGAATTAAATAACAATTAATAATATAATATTTGTTTTAAAAACTAATTTATGTCAATTTTGACACTATTTGGTACATGATTTTTCTGAAATTTCTAACAGAATGATAAGTTCGAACCAAGTTACTTAAATCAATTCTAACATGTCATATTAACCTAGAAAATTAGTGGGATTCCTAAAAAGTCTCAAATTACATTTATTTTGTTGTATATAACATCAATTATGTCAATATTTTCTTAAAAAGGTAATTACTACATCATCGTTGTGTCATAAATAAATTAAATTATTTAAAGTATAAAAATTACAAATAAAGTACCATTATGTATGAAATATTTTTATCTTTCTAAGGAATATTTATAGTTGAAATTATATTTTGTATAACCCTATATTAAAAATGATTTAGTAAATAAACTTTGATTTTAACTCTTTTAACTCTTCTTTGAATTAAATAATAATAAATGTCCTAATCTAATCCAAGTGGGCATAAATGATAATATATTACACTTAAGGTTTTTTTTGGTCGAGATAAACTTGTCCAATAGGATTAGGACATGTGTTAGGGTAATATTAATATCATTTTTACCCTTAATTACCCTATTTACTTTTAACAGTGGTAATTAAAAGTAAAAAGTTACCAAAAATTATTTTCATCTCATTGAACCACATTTTACTTACTGACATCAATTGTGTCTCTCGGATTTTTGAAATTCCATTCACAGAAGTGGTAAAATTAAGATTTATGAGGAAAAATTAATTTTTTAACTACCACTTAGTAGTTTCACTATTCATCAAAAATTGAAGTTTTTTAGAAAAATGCCAAAATTTCACCCTAAGCTATAATTGATATTCCAAATTCAAAAATGATTTCTATTTAACAAAATTCCCAACATATAAGTTGCATTAATTAATTTTATAATTAATTTCCACTATCACAACAAATAGCGTGTTTTTAAGAGATAATAACTATCAAAAGATTAACACTTGTTTATGTTTGGTGTAAATGTGAAATTACATCCAATGACCAAAATTGTATTAAATTGTAAAAATATATTCTAAATATACTTTAAAACCACTCAAATTAATAATTTATCACTATTAATTATTTCGATTAAAAAAGTTGTTTTTAATTATAATTTAGTAATTTTCACTATTCATCAAAATATGAAAGTTATCTGAAAAGTACCAAAATTTCACCTTAGGCTAAATTCGATACTCCGAATCCAAAAATGAATTCCATTTTGAAAAATAAGATTTAAAAAATTTCAAAAAGTGGTTATTACTATTCATAACGGCTAGTTTTAATAATATTTTAATAGAATATTGTTGTTTAGTGAAACTCATTATTGCGTACTACACACGCTATCGAGGAAGGTCGAGATTGTGTGTAATGCAAGGCAAGTCAAGGATGCAAGCTCCTTTTGGTGTAGCGTAAAACACAAGACATTAGTGAAATTAAAAAAAATATTTTTCATAAAATCTTGGGCTGTTACATTCTACCCCAATTAAAATGAATTTCACCCTCGAAATTCGTCAGGGTTATAAATGGTTTACTATTAGAAAGTTTCTTTAATCGAAACCCACATCGTAAAAAGGAATACCAAAACCAATCTTTAAAAACGAAAGTATGAAACGTAACGGTTACCCAAATAAACTAATCACTGGGTTTCCACATATGTGAAAATATGGATATGGAAGAAAAATCTAACCATCATGTTCTGATTGAGAGTGGTAGAGAACATGGCAATGGAAAAGCTAGCAATCCCAAAGCCATAAATTTGTGATGATCTAAGGTACCATCTGATTAATCAGATATAAGAGCACTAGGACAACATTTTTGGTTTTCAAGATCGTTTCCCTAAAGTTAATGAATTTGAATTAGAATAAATACTTACTTTATTTTGGTACAATCTCACTGTTGTTCGTGCCTTGAACAATTTCCACTTCATAAATGAAGTTGAATTTGTTATTCGTGAAGTGTTAGCAGATCATGTGATAGATTGATGGGTCATTCCATCTGTCTCAAACAAAAGGTTATCAAAAGTTATTAAATATACATAAGTCATTCTATAGTGAGATTAATCATATATGGTTCCTAAAATGGACTTATACATCATATATCATACTGCTTAATATAATAAAACTAGTTTCTACTAAACAGGGACTTCCTGTAGGCTAGTGGTAGGTGATAAAGGCCAGTCGCACTTCGGTTGTGGGTTCGATTTCCACAGCCTTGTCCGACGCGATGGGTTGTCGCCCGTCCTGCAGGTTGTCCTTTTTCTAAAACTATATTACTATAACATCCCATCAATAATATCGAAAAAAACTTCTATCCTTAAACAATACTAACTTATGTCCAACATAGTCCATTCCAATCTTTATGCTTATCCAAAATACTGCAGTCCAATCTCATAATATAGTGAAAACAATTATCAGAGATTTAATACCATCGTTGATCCCCATATATCATAAGATATGTCTTGTTGGACGCATTCCAATCAATCAAAGTCCGTAATCATGTATTCTCTTGAATACCTTAGTGAAAACATGAATGCAGTTAAAAGTTGACACCTTCCACATACCAAAATCCTCAAAATTCTATATACTCAAACCAAGATATCACTTAGTCCTTATATCAATCATGAGCTCATGAATACTGTCAAACATTTCATTTTCTCCTTATCCTTCATTATGGGCATATTATCTACTTTCCAAAATATTTGAATCACTTTTCATGGTTACCGGTACCTTAAAATTATTGAAAACTTCAATAGACCAATACATAAATATTTCAATACACCATAAAAGCACCTCAACAACATTATTCATGAATACCAATACATAAACACTTCAGTCCATCCACTTCAATGATTGTCCTGGAAGAAGTCCATCCTTGATTTAGAAGTAACTTTTTAGGTCAGGGAATTGAGTTGGGTAATGCCCATGTTCTCCACAGATAAGACATTGAACTCCATAACAGTCTGTCACTCTATGACACTTTTCTCCACACAGATAACATCGGTCCCTCTATTTGAGGTATTCCTCAAGGTTCTTCTTCCCTTCTTTAGAAATCTCAATCTTCCTTTCTTTATGCTCCTCAACATGCGAACATGCATAATAGTCTATCTTCCTCTTCTTTGATGAATTAGGCATACCACTAAATTTAACCTTGTTAATCATATATCGTGATGACTGATTCAGCATAATCACAACATCTTTCTCTCTAGGCATTACACAATTTTGTTTCTCATAGTCACCAATTTGTCCATTGGATTTAATGTTAACCGAATTCCTTTTGGTTCCCTCCATTAACTAAAACACAAAAATAATTTTGTGAGAGGAAAAAATCATGATAGAGAAAACAACATAGTAAAGCGGAAGTATCCTCAATATCTAACTTCTTAGGTTAAATTCTATGATCATTACCGTAGTTCTAGGATGGTATCATATACGTATACTTATCCTTAGGGACATCCATAGACATACCTTAGAAATATCTCTAGGGATCTCACTAACGTTTTCGCATCCTAGTTTCCAAAGTTTGACTAATCCTTTCCTCTGATACCAACTGTAGAGACCTTAAGCTTGACGTACATTGACATTACATTACATTTGCGTAATACTTAGTACATAACAAAAACAAACACACAAGGATCGTAATAGTTTAGTGTCTTTGGAAACTCGGAACGTAATATTCTAATCATGGTGAAAGATCTTCAATATCTCCCACAAAGATCTTCCCTTTTTTTTACCTAAAACCTTTCTTTATATCCTGAGGAAAAGAAAACATAAAAGGGTGAGCTCAAATTCTCAGTAAGGGTAAGAAAAAGGAAAATCAATCACATCATATTCATTAGAACATAACTTTTGGAAATCTTAACCTGCAAAAGAGAGCATAATTTCATAACATGGGATAAATTATAGTAATGAAATGAAATCCCAATAATCATAACTTAAAACATGAAACTTTTTGGAATACACACATAATCATAGAGAATCATTTCTTGTTAGTCAAGACTCATTGCCAAGACTATCTTAGTGGACAAAGTCCCTTTCTGAACCGAGTCACCCTCGTTCCAGTCCTGTTTCACTGAACCGGTATAACCTACCGTTCCAGCCATGTCTATCTCATGAGATATAAAATATTTACCCAATTCATTGGAGGGAGATATAGGTCCCACCCATCTCATAATGATACCATTCTTATGTGTGCCACAAAATCATAAATCATACATCATTGCATAACCCATGTAATACAAATGGGAATCTTAAACATCATGACATCATAAATCAATTCATATAAGATAAAGGAATTAATAAAAATAATTTCATCACAACATGATCAAATCAATGTAATAATAGGGATAAAAACAGAACCCTTTATTATCTTAGATGGAAAATAATTTTGATAAAACACTTGAACTCCATTCTTGAGGAAAATATCCTTTCTTCTTCAAAAACATTTTTCTTTTCATAACATGTCATACGACTTTAAAATAAAAGATGTTGATTAAAATAAACTTGAAAACTTGTAAATTAAGCTTCTTGGAAATAATGTTTTAAAAATCCATTCATGCTGTATAAGTTAAAAAAACATTCTTCGTACTTTTGGCAGAAAAGTCAAAAAGTACCTCGTACGAAAAACGACAAAAGATTCCTTTCATATTCTTTACTAAAAAATCACTGAAGGGTAAAATTGGATTTAAACTATTGTAAGTGGATGGAAAAAATATTACATATTGAGGGAACATGGATGTGGATGATAAAATATACCCCAGTAAATGCCAAAGTAAAAACAATCTCGGATAAAAATGAGATTGTGATATTTTCCCTTACCTTAGGTCCGACTTGCTTTGTACGTGTCCGAACCTCCTGTATAATAATTTAAATCATGTTATTGACTTATTCCAGAATCATATTCATTGTTATTATATCATATATGGTCCACTTATGACTTTATACTACCCGTTCTTTTGTAAATTCATGTTAAAGTAGCATTTTGGGTAAAATCATCTCATTTATCGTAGGTGTTTGGACTTGTTGTTCTTGACATTATTATTACTTATATCATGATTTACTTACTTCCAGAATATAAATTATGATTTATATATCATATATATTCAGTATATATATATATAATAGATAGATAAATGAATGGAAACACACCGTTCATGGAGACGGTAGTCCGTACGTACGCATGAACGCTGCTTCCTTTCCTTATTGTCTTGAATGGAAGTAAGTAGATGACATATATATATATATATACATAAATCCAGTAGATTTACCATGTCATATATTCCATTATTATTCATTATATATACTTTATAATCATTCTGGAATGGTTAACATGGATAATGAATCTCATCGCGTCGTGGAGACGGTAGTCTGTACGTACACACGAGTGATGATATCGTTCCCATGGTCGTGGAATTGTGTTGAAGTGTATGTATACTATTTCAGTATCAATATCACTTTATAATAATCATATATAGTTACTCATTACACTATTATACCCATCCTATTAAGGTGGCGGCGGAAAATAGATTACACCACGGCGTGGAGACGGTATTCCGTACGTACGCACGCGCGGTGATTTCATTTTCCGTAGTATGGATAGATGGTTAAATAGGGTTGTTTCATACATATAATAACATATCAGTATATCAATGATACTGATATTATTACTTCATAATGAAACAACTAAATAAGAAGAAGTTGAAGAAGAATGAAATTGGAAAGGATCGGTAATGGGTATTACCTCTTCTTTGAAGTGCTTCTTTGAGACCTTCTTTTAGGGCACTAAAATTGGACTTTTAAGAAGACTAGGACCTCTAGGATGATACTAGGGAAGTGGAGAAGATATTTTGGAAGGGATTGGCCGAGCTTGAATGCTCAAATTGGTGTGAGGAGGAGAGGGAGGAGGTGCCCTTTTATAAGGGAGGAGAGGGGCATCTTAGAGAAATCTCAAAATATTATTTTATATTAAGGTCAAATTCGGTTTATAATGGTTCCAAATGGTCTTATTTCGAAGATAAAGTGGGGATGGGTCGCAATACTCTCATCCAATAGGATTTAGACAAGTTTAGGTTATTATTTTAACCTTATCAATGAGATTTAACTCTAAGTTAAATAATTTAACTTTTACTGTGTCTTTTTGTTTTCTTACACTATATGGTTAATAAACATACTATATGAAGCCAAAAGAACCCCAAGACGTTTATTATTAATATATATATCTTTTTCTAAGTCATTTGGCCGAACCTTATATTTTTAGGAATTAAATAACAATTAATAATATAATATTTTTTTTAAAAACTAATTTATGTCAATTTTGACACTATTTGGTACATGATTTTTATGAAATTATAACAGAATTATAAGTTCGAACCAAGTTACTTAAATCAATACTAACATGTCATATTAACATAGAAAATTAGTGGGATTCATAAAAAGTCTCAAATTACATTTATTTTGGTGTATATAACATCAATTATGTCAATATTTTCTTCAAAAGGTAATTACTGCATCATCGTTGTGTCATAAATAAATTAAATTATTTAAAGTATAAAAATTACAAATAAAATAACATTATGTAGTAAATCTCTTTATATTTCTAATGAATATTTATAGTTGAAATTATATTATGTATAACCCTATATTAAAAATGTTTTAGTAAATAAACTTTGATTTTAACTCTTTTAACTCTTCTTTGAATTAAATAATAATAAATGTCCTAATCTAATCCAAGTGGGCCTAAATGATAATATTTTACACTTAATGTTGTTTTTGGTCGAGATAAACTGTTCCAATAGGATTAGGACATGTGTTAGGGTAATATTAATATCATTTTTACCCTTAATTTCTCTATTTACTTTTAACCGTGGTAATTAAAAGTAAAAAGTTACCAAAAATAATTTTCATCTCATTGAACCACATTTTACTTACTGACATCAACCATGTCTCTCGGATTTTTTAAATTCCATTAACAGAAGCAGTAAAATTAATATTTATGAAGAAAAATTAATTTTTTAACTACCACTTAGTAGTTTTACTATTCATCAAAAATTGAAGTTTTTCAGAAAAATGCCAAAATTTCACCCTAAGCTATAATTGATATTCCGAATTCAAAAATGACTTCTATTTTACAAAATTCCCAAAATATAAGTTTCATTAATTAATTTTATAATTAATTTCCACTGTCACAACAAATAGCGTGTTTTTAAGAGATAATAACTATCAAAAGATTAACACTTGTTTATGTCTGGTGTAAATGTGAAATTACATCCAATGACCAACATTGTATTAAATTGTAAAAATATATTCTAAATATAGTTTAAAACCACTCAAATTAATAATTTAACACTATTAATTATTTCGATTAAAAAAGTTGTTTTTAATTATAATTTAGTAATTTTCACTATTCATCAAAATATGAAAGTTATCCAAAAAGTACCAAAATTTCACCTTAGGCTAAATTCGATACTCCGAATCCAAAAATGAATTCCATTTTAAAAATAAAATTTACAAAATTTCAAAAAGTGGTTATTACTATTCATAACGGCTAGTTTTAATAATATTTTAATAACATATTATTGTTTAGTGAAACTCGTTATTGCGTACTACACACGCTATTGAGGAAGGTCGCGATTGCGTGTAATGGAAGGAAAGTCAAGGATGCATGCTCCTTTTGGTGTAGCGTACAACACAAGAAATTAGTGAAATTAAAAAGAATATTTTTCATAAAATCTTGTGCTGTTACAATTACCATGGTAGTTCTCCACCTAAGAGTGACTTTTTCTGCTTTGAGACAGGTCTGAAGGAGCTTACGGACAATGACATGAATAGGAGACCCATTGCTATAGAGTTAGACGGGTAGTGAAGAATATTGTTCAAGTTTATACAATAACAGATATATCAAAGGAAAGGGGACTTTTAATTTATTATGTATCAAGATGCATATTTTATTTTTTCTAACAAATGGGATTAAGATAAATCTATGCAGATAAATTTCTGTGCACATAAATTAAATGATCAAGCCTTCTTGTAAAAAAAATTCCTTGTTTTATCCAATGTTAGTCTCAGCCATATTGAAAGAGAGAGGTTTTTTTAGTAAAGTCAAGGAAGTTTTTTCTGAGTGTAGTGGGATCTACCTAAGCCAATAGATCTATAAAATGATGAAGATGAATTGGAACCCATGAAAGAATAAATGGGTTGGGGATGAAGATAAGATTTATGAAAAGTTCAATCCAGTGGACTATCCAACCAGGACAAGGAATATGGATTATCCTACTCTAGGACTAGATGAGAAAGTTATTTACATTTTAGATGAAGAAGAAGAGATCGCCACACCAGGAAAATATCAAGGGTCAAATATTGATTATAGGAGTGATCTTGACACCATAAGAGAAACCAAAGGTTTTCCTCTTTGAGATCCATGTCCCTCACTTTCATTAACCTTTGACGAGACCACAATTGAAGACAATAGAGATGATGAGTAAGAATTCTCAGCCAGTGTAGAGTATGTTATAAATTCCAGTGGATCATAGGAAAAATCCTAAGAAGAAGAAAAATAAGGAAGTGAAGAAGATGAAAGTTGCAGTGGAATTTGTAGTGGTAGTGAAGAGGATGAAGGTGAAGAAAATTCTGATAGAAATGGAAGTGAAGAAAATGACTCTAGACATGATGATGATGATGAAGGTAGTGATGAATTTAGTGAACATGATAGAAACCATTATGGGTATGATCAAGGTGGATATGTTGATATGGTTGATGATTTGGTTCGGATAGTTGTTGTTAAATAAAGATAAAATGCTAATGTTCATGATTAAGTAGATGTTTAAGTTATCCCTACAACTCAGTTAGTGTTTGAATGAATGAGACCTCATTTTTAAGGTGAGAAACTAGGGAATAGATGATATATTAATGGGGAGAATCAATTCAGAAGAGATCAAGCTGAGGGGGAGCATCATCATGGAAGAGTGAGACTTGACACTCTCACCCCATTGGATGATGATGTTATGTTTGAATGGGAAATTCATCCTAGATATGTAGCATTGGGGATGGATTATGAAAACACATATGATGAGATATTTGTATATGTTTCAAAAGAATTATTTGCTAAGAATCTACCTAGTGACTGTATCACTAATGAAATTGTTGTCAGGTTTAATGATGAAATTGGTTCAGTTGTGAGGGATTCAGTTCAATCTCAAATGGTCCATGAGATTAAAAAAGATAGAATGGAAAAAAATCATCTGAGTAATGAATTAAACTCTCTCAAATATTCATTTTAAGGGATGAATCAATCTATTCATGTTGCTCCTGCTCTAGATCAGGCAGTTAGTGTGAGTGAGTCTAACACAGTCCAAATTTCAGAAAAGGTTATAACTAAAATTCAACCCAACATAACCACAATAGCTAAAAAAATTATTGAAAAAACCACCAATATGAGAAAATAAATGATTTTTCTTGTCTCTGTAGTAAATAATTTGACATATAAGTATAAAGGGTGTCTGGAGACTATTCTTAAATCTTTTAAGAATCATACCTCAACTACTGATGTTCATTCTACCAATGGTCATACATCATATGCCTTGGACATTAAGGCCATTATAAATGATGTTAAGGAAGAGCATAAATCTTTTTTTGAAACTTCTCTATTAGAAAACCATGAGGAAATTTGTAAGAATATTGACCATGTTCATGATATAATCAGACTATATTCCATGAGTGCTGAGACTGCCAATGCTCAAATTAAAGAGAAGGTGGATTATTATTTCAAGACAGTTATTACCAAGCATCAGTTGACCAAAATGTTTATGTATTTGATAGAGAACATGACACTGCCTCCAGTGACCAGTTCCTTCAAAGACCAAGTAAAGAAATTTAAGGTATTCAACCCAATTCTTGACAACTTCATAGAGAATAAAGATGATTTTGAAAAACACATGAAGTGTAGTGGTTAAATCATTTTAGATTCCATCAAGATATTGAAGACATATATTTATTTGAAGAGTAAAGAAATTTTGGTTCCTACTACTGCTCCTATTATACATTTTGGATCAGTACCTCCACCTTAGATGATGGTTGCTCAGGCTTTTAGTCAGATCAGACCAGTGATCGAAGAGAAGATTCAACCTCCTGTGTTGTCACAACACAAACCCAGCCATGTACCTAATGTTCTAGAAGGAGCAATCCTAAGTCTTCTAAAGATTTATTTAGAACATCCTATTTCTCAGCCACCTCCTTCTGGAACATCGATTCATCCCTCTGGGGAAGGGAAGGAACCTCTTGTTCCTGAGAAGTAGTGTGTATAACTCTATGATAAGGCTTATTGGTTGTCTTTTGTTGTCTTTCCCAGAAAATTTAATTACATTGTACTTAATTGAATAATGGAAATAAATACACTTGTATTTCATCTATTTGTGTTAAATCTATTATTCTTTGATAAATCTTATTCATTTAATACATGTTTCTTTCTTGATTGAAATCAAATGGGGGAGAACAATTTTTGATAAGCTTGATCTTTTTGATAATCCCAAAAGGGGGAAAATAGTTTGGAATTATCCTTATTTATTTTACCTTTGATATCAATATTATGTAGTTTATTTTCCTTAACTCTAACTACATATGGTATGAAAATCCATTAGTCTTTGATACCTTTATTTGTGAATCCTTTTGAAACCATTACTATTTATTTTACATATGAACCTTATCTATATTTTGAGAAAATTCATCAATAATGGGATATAATAAGTAGAATGATTATATTATAAATAAAATGACTCTAATTTATAATTTCATGATTAGTGATCATCAAAAAGGGGTAGATTGTTGGCCAATAGGAGACTGTTTGACCAACCTCTCTAGTATAATTGGTTTTAATAATCAAAAATCACGATAAATCCAATTAATAATTTCTCATCAGTTCAAACATGTTTATTTAGGTTTCAATATGTGGAATTATGATTATGATCACATATATGTTTCTCACATTCAGATAATATTTATGTTGTAAGACAGTCTAAAAAGAAATATTTTTTAAATATCACAGACTGACACTAAAAGAAGTGTTAAGACACCGACAGTTCAACTGAGTCCCTGATAGTGAAAAAAACTCACCAATAGATGACTTACCAATAATGCAATTGACACACCAACATAACAATTGTCTCATTGATAAAGTGACTTACCGATGCAAGTACTTACCGACACATGGTGCTACTGATTCATGGTTCTACCGATGCACAGTGCTACAGACACAATGACATACTGATGCAAGGACTTACCGAAGCATGGGGCTACAGACGCACGGTATCACTGATGAACATACACACCGATAGAAGGAGAAACTGATAGAATGACATACCGATACCGATAGAAGTACTCACTAATGTAATGTGTCACCAATGCACCATTCACCGACAGAAAGAGATACCGACAGAGGACACACTGATAGATTGTTTAGATTTCCTTTTATTTAATTTTACCTCTAATGGTCATTTTTTGATTTATTTATTGTGACTAATTAATTTAATTCTTTTTGAAGACATATTTAATGGGGATGTCCAAAGTAAAAGGTACAAAATGTACCTCAAAACAGACACATTTCCATGCAACAATTATATAATTGAAAAGGACTTGAGATGAAATATATATATAAAATTATTAGATGAAATATATACACAAGAAGATACTCATACATAGAGAGTAGAATAACCACACGGGACACATACAGAAGGGAAGATCACATAGGGAACCCTTCAGAAGAGGACTCCAGCTTTAACTTTGATACATCAAAGAGTATATAGCAGAACTGTACACCACACATAGCCTTATAAACCATATATAACATTTCTTTCTATATTGTGTGTCTTTTGATTAACTTTTCAAGCAGTATGTTAATATCTATGTAAAAATCACACAATTTCATGCTCTGTATTTGAGGATACTAGATATCCTCAAACAGCTATCTTTGTACACTTGTTTATCCCATGTAGAACAATGGTAGGGGTCATGTGTGACTGAGTTGTATTTTTTCCCATGTAGAACTGTGGTAGTGGTATTGTGACCTAGATAGTCCATGTACTATTGTGTAACCCTCGATCTAGGGTGTGAAAAAAACCATTATCTATATAGATTACTTGGTGGTAGGTTATCACCAAGTGGAGAGGACTAAGTCTTGAATTGAGACTGAAACTCTTTATTTATATCCAATGTGTTTTACAATTTAGTTTTCTCTGTTTTTACCAATATTTCAAAAACTAAATTTCACATTGATAATTATTATTGGATAGTGTTTATAACTATTTTGGCTTATTAGATTAGTTTCAAAAGTAATTTTAATATATCATATTGTTACAAATGTGAAATAATAAATCTTCATAGAAATTAGTTGAACAACCAAACTATTATAAATTCACCACTTTGATTAACTGGCATGTTAGGTTTTCTAAATTGGTGGAATCAATTAATTAATATTTTTAACAAATATTTTTATAGGAACTCAATTAACCCCCCTCTTGAGTGTCATAATCCAACCAACAATTATAGCAACATAATAACATCTATGTATATGATGTATACTAGTGTTATTATATCATTATAATTTATGAATTTTTTAAAGATGTGGAAGAAAAAATAAAATCGAAATTCTCAGTTGAGAACAACACCTATTCTTAATATAACCACCTTAGGTTTGAAATAAAATCCTTTATAGATTGGATTAATTATCAAAACATGGCTTATATGTCACGACCCGTCCCAGTGGGGCCCGAGCTGCAACTCCCCAATCCCGCCTCCAATAGGCCATGGGCTGGTGACTAGCACCGAGTAGGCATACTACTAACATGGGAGGAATTTCCTATAAACCTACACACACACACACACACACATCTCCAAGCACACAAATATGAAAAGTAAAAACTACTAAAAATAGAATGATGCATGCATACACTAAAACCCAACCACAAAGTACAACAAGAAAGTAAAGTGCAAGAAAGTAAACCCTGGGCCAAAAGTACCAGCCCACCAAAAAAAAGTCTGTTACAAAGTCCAACCTGTAAAGAAAGGTGCTGGGACTGCAGTCTATAGTCGTAGGAACACACCTCGGCCTGTCTGATCGCACTGTGTACCGTCCGGTCCTGCTCCGCCTAAAATACTGTCAAAGGCCCGCTCGTCTGTACAAGACATGACACGTGCAGGCAAAGCCCGTGCAGGGGTGAGTATAACAATACCCATTAGGACACCCCGAAACCACAAAGGAAATACAACAAGGAAATACCACAAAGGAAAGATACAGTCAGCTCCACACAGTATATGTCTAAAGAACATACCTCAAGAATATCCAGATATACTCATGCACAATCGACTATCGCGAATACCACCACTAGGATCCAGCTCGAAGATTCCACTAAGCATGAAACTGGGAGAACACACTCCTAGGTCTGAAGAGAGAGGTACAAAGTACTCATTCTGGGAGAACACACTCCAAAAGTACCTTGAGATCATGATGCCCAGATGAGGATCACTACCAAGTCATGGGGTGGTTCCGACAACTCAGTCTCAACTAATCTACTAAGCAGAGGATCAGCGCCCGGGTAAAGTTGGTCACGTCGATAACAAGAACTCCTCCTAGGGTTCCAGGAATGAATAGAGGATACGACTCTAATTCTCACAGAGGGGATTCCAACAACTATATTCAGGGAGTTCTGATGAAGGTATCATACTCCTGCGTAAAGGAAATGATACAGGAACCTTCAGGGAAACGACCAAAGGTACGAACCCTAAGAGAACTAGTCCAAGTCATAGAATACGAGTGGATCAAGTCAATAAGAAAAGGTTACACAACGTGTTGTATGGTTAAAAACCGTGTTCCTTGACCCTGGGTACTGCCCATGTAAATGTCCTGTGTCATTCGTTCAAGCCGTGTAAAACCAAACTACATGTCATGTAGAAAAGGTATACACCGTGTTCCATGACCCTGGGTACTGCCCGTGTCAACGACCCATGTCATTCGGCTTGTCTGATAGAAAGCAACTACACGACATGTAGAAGAATCACACACCATGTCCGAGCACCTGGGCTCGCTCCGTGTACACTGGACATGTGCCCGTACACGGCCTCTATCCGTGTCCGTGTCACCTGCCCATGTACCAGTACACGGGGTATCCCGTGTATCTGGACGGATCTGGACGGGGAGGGGTATACACAGCGTGTCCATGGCCGTGTACCCTTCCCATGTCCGTGTACTCCCAGAGTACACATTATGTAATCCCACCAATGAACACACACCATGTATCCCATACTACATTCCGTGTAGTCGGGAAATTTACAGAAGCATCGTCTTCCTCAGCGCGCCTCGGCTGTTGCTCTGGATCATGATCCAACCATCCGATCATCACGAAACTCCGGATTTGGGGTTGTCCTGGCCCTACGAAACCGATTCCGTCGGTTTCGGGATTCTGATCGGTCCTGAAAACGCATCTTGATCCATCCGCACAAAACACTCGAAGAACGGGAACTTCCAAACCACATCGATTTATCCGCCGCCGTCGCCGTCACACCTCCTCTAGGTTGCCTTGACATTGGATAATTGATTTCGGATTGTTGCATCAACAAAAGAATGTGCAACGATCGATTTCCTCCAAGAACGCGTAGAATGAAACAAAGAATGCGAGGGGAAAAAACAAGAATCAACAAGAGTGACGAACCTCAATCGTTATTCGTGACGATCCAGTTTTGCCGCCGTTGGATTGAAAACCAAAATAATCTCAAGATTCAAATCCTAAAATCCCCGTATGAACCCGTCCCGCAAGAACGATCGACCCGTAGGCTAATCTGTTCTTGGATTAGATCGCATTCGTCGTAGAAATAAAAAACAGGGGAGGAAAAATCATGACAAACATCCTACCTAGATTTCGAGGCGTTCGTCGGTGATGATCTGTTCGCTGCGTCGTCATCGCCGCATTGGGAGGTTTCCTGCACAGCCTCAAGAGCCGCCAAGGGTTTCAGGGTTATGGAAATTGTAACCATGATCCCCTATGAAATATCCATTTAAAAAGATAAGGGATTTCGCTGTAACAAAGATTTAAATAAAATATTTTAATAAAATATTTTATTACGGTTGCGTCCAAAAACCAGATTTTACTACCGACTTGCACCAGCTGATGTTAGGCCTCGCTTAAGGTAAAAACGCTGTTTTGAACGTAATGGTGCCCTCAAATTTCTGATCTGAGCAACCGTTTAGGATTTATTTCACTTTTTCAGGAAAACTACATGCGTGTGTTATTTAATTATTAGATTAAATTCCAACATTTGTTCTAGGCTCACCGGGCCTCGGAACTGCACGCCATCTCAGAGACTGGTCTCGAATTAATTCCCATATAATATTAAAAATAATACATGGAGAAAATCCAGGACATTACATTACACCTACCATAGGGATTTTATGTCCCCGAAAATCCAAAACAAAGGATACTCTAAAATATGTGGGTACTGTACGCAAATCTGAGCCTCCCGCTCCCAAGTACTCTCCTGGAGATTCCCGTGATGCCATCAGACACACACTAAGGGAATAGCTTGCCCACGAAAGATCTTCTCCTGCCGATCCTCAATCTCCACTGGGTACTCAGCAAAGGTCGCTCCATCATCGATTTCCAGCTTTCCCCAGTCGATGACGTGTGATGGATCATTCACATACCTCTGTAGCTGCGACACATGGAAGACGTTGCGTACCCGGTCCATCTGAGGAGGCAGAGCCAAGAGATATGCTACCTTGCCAACTCCACTCAGAATCCAGAAAGGTCCAACAAACCTCAGAGATAGCTTTCCGCCTCGGCCAAATCTACGCAATCCCCATCAAGGTGAGACCGGAAGGAACATATGGTCTCCCTCCTAGAACTCTAAGGGCCGTCACCTCCTGTCGGCATACAACTTCTGCCAACTCTGTGCAGTCTTCATCCGCACCTGGATGACCTGTACCTTCTCTGTAGTAGCTCTCACAATCTCTGGGCCCATGAGTGCTGACTCTCCGGGGTCAGTCCAGCAAAGTGGCGACCTGCAAGGTTTCCCGTACAATGCCTCGAATGGTGCCATACCAATAGTGGAATGATAACTGTTTTTATAAGAGAATTACACCAGTGGTAGGTGAGCCTCCCAGCTATGACCGAAGTCAAGTATGCAAGCCCGAAGCATATCTTCCAGGACCTGAATGGTCTGCTCTGTCTGACCATCAGTCTAGGGATGGAATGCTGTGCTCAAGCGTAACTGAGTCCCAAAATCATCCTGAAATCCCTTCCACAAATGGTATGTGAAATGAGCATCACGATTTGAGAAGATCGTGGATGTCACTCCATGAAGTCGGACTATCTTCTGCACATAGAGGCATCCCAATCTCTCCACTAAACTCTGCTCCTATATGGCTAGTAAGTGGGCCAACTTGGTGAGTCGATCAACAATCACCCAGATGGCATCGTGTCCCCTAGATGTACATGGAAAACCCATCATGAAGTCCATTTATATCCCGTCCCACTTCCACTCTGGCACCTTAAGGGGTTGAGTAAAACCTGATTGCACCTGGTGCTCAGCCTTTACTTGCTGACAAGTAAGGCACCGAGAGACAAACTCTGCCACACCCTTCTTCATTCTTGGCCACCAGAACTGACGTCGGAGGTCCTGATATATATTTTTCTATGCCTGGATGCACTGAAAAAGGGTATGTATGGAACTACCTCAGAAACTCTTCCCACAACATCCATGGTACTACCGTGCGCCCTCTGAAAAGAAAAAAGTGCTCCCCACCTTCGGAATATCCCTCATCAGCATCACCTGTGGATATCTGTGCATGTAGAGTCTCACTGCTATCATCCTCGCGCTGTGCTTCCATGAATCACTATAAGAGTGGAGTGGTAACAACCATATACTGATGGTAAGCTCCCTCATCTCCATCCACAAAGGATAACTGTATGGAGGAAAACAACCTTATCGCCTCATCCAGCAACTACGAACTGGATTTCCTCCTAAGAGCATCCGCCACTACGTTACCCTTCCCAGGAGAATAAACGATCTCAAAGTCATAATCCTGGAGGAACTCAAGCCATCTCCTCTGTCTCAAATTCAGATCCTTCTGAGAAAAGATATATCTGAGACTCTTATGATTAGATTAGACGATAAACCGCTCGCCCATTAGGTAGTGCCACCACATCTTCAATGCGAAGACTACCGCTGCCTACTCAAGATCATGGGATGCATATTTGTACTCGTGTGGCCTCAACTGACATGAGCCATAGTCAATCACCGCTTGCCTCTACATCAGGAAACAACCAAGCTTGGTTCTTGATTTGTCGCAGAACACTATGTACTCGACACCATCCTCCGATAACCTCAAGATTGGGGCGCTCGTCAAACTCTGTCTCAACTGCTGGAAAGCTTTCCTGCATCTCTCGGTCCACACGAAAGGTATCCCCTTTTGGGTCAAAGCTGTCATGGGTTCTGTAATCCTGGAGAAATCAAGGATGAATCTCCCATAGTAGCCTGCCAACCCAACGAAACTCCACACCTCCGCCATGCTCCGGGGTGGATCCCATGCTAGAATTGCCTCAATAATGGATTGGTCCACTGCTACACCATCTGTTGAGATAACGTGTCCCAGAAAGAGGAACTCTTGTAACCAGAACTGACACTTCGAGAGTCTCCCATACAACTGGTGCTCTCAGAGTGTGTCC
The DNA here is from genome assembly GCA_963277665.1 of Viscum album. Classification (NCBI taxonomy): domain Eukaryota; kingdom Viridiplantae; phylum Streptophyta; class Magnoliopsida; order Santalales; family Viscaceae; genus Viscum; species Viscum album. The sequence goes on along the minus strand of OY728152.1, from coordinate 1,108,052,525 downwards.
AGAACCATCCTTAGGTGTCTCGCATGCTCCACCTGAGACGCAGAGTACACAAGGATATCATCGATGAAGTCCACTAAAAACCGGTCTAGATAGGGCTGAAAGATTCGGTTCATGAGCCCCATGAGCACCGTTGGGGATTTTTTCATGCCAAAGGGCATCACAAAGTACTCATAGTGACCATAGAGACATCTAAAATCCGTCTTTCGTATATCCTCCTCTCGTACTCGCAACTGGTGATAGCCTGATCGTAGAAAAACCTTCGAGAACCATCGTGCCCCTCTCAACTGGTTAAACAGGTCATAGATCCTCAGTAGGGGATACCGGTTCTTTACGGTCACTTGATTCAAGAGCCATCAATCCACACATAGCCTCAAGCTCCCGTCTTCCTTCTTGGAAAACAACACTGGGGATTCCCAGGGTGAAACGCTGGGTCTCACAAAGCCCTTCTTCTGTAAGTCTTCCTTGCGCACCCTTAGCTTACGAAGCTTTGTAGGATCTATCCGATATGATGATGCTGATATCGGTGTCATCCTGGGTTGCAACTCAATACAGAAATCTGTCTCCCGACAGGGAGGTAGCCCGAGGACATCCTCCGTAAAGATATCCTCGTACTCATCCACTACTGCTGGAAACTGTAAACACATAGCATCTGTTGTGCCAAGGGCTAGGCTAGCCAACTGATGTGAAATCAGTTGTGCCCTCCTATGCACGAGTCCATCTTGCACTTACTGGGTCTCTCTCTCACCGACAAAAGAGAACCTCGTTCCATCACTGCGGACACACCGCACCCTTCGCATAAAACAGTCGATCTGGGCATGAACTATGGATAGCCAATCCATACCAAGAATGACATCATAAGTCCTCGACGCTACCACCAAGAGGTTCCAACCAAAACTCTCACCTCCAAGGGTTAGGTCACATTGTCTACAGAGGTGTGTGATCTCTGAATCTTATCTAGTCGGTGTCTCTAAGCGTAAGGGTTGAGTCAAAGGATCAACTGGAATCTCAAGGTATCAAACAAGATAAGCATCCAGAAAGGAATGAATAGCACCTGTGTCTATCAATACGACAACCAAGGTAAGAAAAATAGAGATAGTACCTCTAATCATTCCGGGAGTACCTGGGTCATAAGCCTCTGTCGCCTGCAGCTATCCCTGCTTCTGTCCACCAGCTCCCTGAGCCTGGGGTGGACCTCCTGGGGGTGGTGGTGGTAAAAGATCAAAACTCCAACCACATCCATCTGCTCTCCCGACTCTACTACCACGTCTGACGCCCCGCGGATCTTCCTGCTCCACACGTTGCCTCTGCCTTGGTGGTCCATCCACTACTCCTATGTCAGTAGTACGGAGGGTCGGACAATCTCGAGCGAGATGTCCCCGGCCATCACATGAGTAGCATCACCTCTCTCGAGGCTGAATGGATGCGCCCTGCGATCCCCTATCATGGGATCTCCTCTGAAAACATCTCCCACGCCCGGGTCCCTAACGTTGGCTCCCTACTGCCGAGGACTCTACTCCAGCTCGCCCACTACTGACATCTGCCGGCTGTCTCTGCTCTGCCAAGAAGCTCTCGACCACCAAAGCCCGCTCGAGCACCCCAGCATAAGTAGGAATTCTCATAGGGACGATTCTAGCTCGGATATCTCTGCGCAAGCCCCGCTCGAATGTCCAAGCTCTGAAGTACTGATCTCTAACCATATCCATCGAGTACCGTGAGAGGTCGGTAAACCTCGACCAATAGTCAGCCACCGTCATGGTTCCCTGCTTAAGCTGAAGAAGCTCATGTATGCGTACTGATCTCAGGGTAACTGGTGAAAACTCATCCTTGAAGAGACACTCAAACTCCGACCAAGCTAGTGTCTCCTCTTCATGAGTCTGGATAACTGAGCTCCACCATCATCCTGCCGATCCCTACAGAAGGCTTGCTGCTAGGATCAGCATTTCTTCTGCTGGTGTCCTGACCAAATGGAAGACTCTTGCCACTACCTCAAGACAGTCCTCTGCTGCCTGAGGGTCAGGTTTGCCTCGAAACCTGAGGGGTCTCTCTCTCTGAAACTTGTGGAGTGCGCTCAGCCTGTGCTCTTTCTCCACTGGTACAGTAGGCACTAAACACTACTCCACAGGTGGTGGGATAACTGGCACAACAGCGGGTGATAAAACTGGGGGATCTGGTCCCTGTATCGAAGCGTCATCACTGAAGGGGTCATCCTCGTGATCAAGCTGCTGGATCCTAGCGGGTGCACGTTGTGGAGGCATCCTGTAAGGAACCAATATGTATCTCAGTCAGTGAGTATATCTGGAGAACTGACTCAAAAAGGAAATGGAAACCACAACCCATTCCTATATGATGCATGTACCATTATTTTCCCTTCAGCTAGTGTTCTCATGTTCCGAGTCGAAAAGAATGTTTTTGGAGTCCTGGTGTATGGACACGTAGGCCGCCCGCACCAACACTAGGGTCCCTGGCCTAAAATACAAACTCAAAACACTTAACACTATTGACCCAAACCAACTCACAGACTCTCGGTCCTATGGTAGAACCGACCACCTCTGATACCACTTTGTCACCACCCGTCCCAGTGGGGCCCGAGCTGTAACTCACCAAGCCCACCTCGAATAGGCCAGGGGCTGGTGACTAGCACTAAGAAGGCATACTACTAACATGGGAGGCATTTCCTATAAACTTGTACACACACACACACACACATCTCCAAGCTCACAAAGTTGAAAATTAAAAACTATTAAAAATGAAAAGACGCATGCATACACTAAAACCCATCCACAGAGTACGACTGGAATGTAAAGTCCAATAATGTAAACCCTGGGCCAAAAGTACAAGCCCACCAGAAAGAAAGTATATAACAAAGTCCAACCTGTAAAGAAAGGTTCTAGGACTACAGTTTGTAAGCCATAGGAACACACCTCAGTCTTTCTAATCTCACTGTGTACCGTCCGGTCCTTGTCCACCTAAAATCATGTCAAAGGCTCGCTCATCTGCACTAGACACGAAACATGCGGGCAAAGCCCATGCAGGGGTGAGTAGAACAGTACCCAGTAGGACACCTAGAAACCACAACGGAAATACAACAAGGAAATACCACAAAGGAAAGATACAATCAGGTCCAAAAATTATATGTATAAAGAACATACCACAAGAATATCCAAATATACTCATGCAAAGTTGACTATCGCGAATAACACCACTAGGATCCAGCTCGAAGATTCCACTAAGCATGCAACCGGGAGAACACACTCCTAGGTCTAAAGAGAGAGGTAAGAAGTACCTGTTCTGGGAGAACACACTCCACATGTACCTTGAGATCATGATGCTCAAATGAGGATCATAACCAAGTCATGGAGTGGTTCCAACAACTTAGTCTGAGCTAATCCGCTAAGCAGAGGATTGGCACCCGGGTAATGTTTGTCACGTCGATACCAAGAACTCTACATAGGGTCCCAGGAACGAATAGAGGATTCGACTCTAAGTATCACATAGGGGATTCCAAAAACTCTATTCAGGGAGTTTTACTGAAGGGATCATACTCCTGCGTAATGGAAATGATACCGGAACCATCAGGGAAACGACCAAAGGTACGAAACCTAAGAGAACTAGTCGAAGTCACAGAAGATGAGTGCCTCAAGTCAAAAATAAAAGGTTACATGGCGTGTAGTATGGTTACATGCCGTGTTCCTTGACCTTGGGTACTGCCTGTGTAAATGACCCATGTCATTCATTCAAGCCGTGTAAAACCAAACTACATGGTGTGTAGAAAAGGTACACGCCGTGTTCCTTCACCCCGGGTACTACCCGTGTAAACGGCCCATGTCATTCAGCTTGTTGGATAGAAAGAAACTACATGGAGTGTAGAAGAATCACACGCCAGGTCTGAGCACCTAGGCTCACTTCGTGTACGCTGACCATGTGCCCGTACAAGGCCTTTGTCCGTGTCTGTGTCGCCTGGACGTGTACTAGTACACAGGGTATCCCGTGTATCTGGCCGGGTCTGGCCGGGGAGGGGTATACACAGCGTGTCCATGGCCGTGTAACCTGCATGTGTCCGTTTACTCCCAGAGTACACGTTATGTAATCCCGTCGATGAACACACACCCTTTAGCCCATACTATATGTCGTGTAGTTGGGAAATTTACAGAAGCATCGTCTTCCTCCGCGCGCCTCGGCTGTTGCTCCGGATCTTGTTCCAACCGTCTGATCATCACGAAACTCCAGATTTGGGGTCGTCCTGCCCCTACGAAACCGATTCTGTCGGTTTCGGGATTCCAATAGGTTTTGAAAATGCATCCCAATATATCCGCACAAAATGCTCGAATAATGGGAACTTCCGAACCGCATCGATTCATACGTCGTCGTCGCAGTCGCACCTCCGCTAGGTCGCCTTGACGTTGGATCTTTGATTTCTGATCATTGCGTCAACAAAAGAATATGAAACGATCGATTTCATCCAAGAATGTGTAGAACACAATGAAGAAAGTGAGGGGGGGAAACAAGAATCAACAAGAGGGGTGAACCTCGATCATTGTTCGTGACGATCCGGGTTTGCTGCCGTTAGATAGAAAACCAAAACAATCTCAAGATTCAATGCCTCAAATCCCCGCATGAACCCATCCCGAAAGAATGATCGACCCACGGGCTAATCTGTTCATGGATTAGTCCGCGTTCATCATAAAAATAAAAAATGGGGGAGGAAAAATCAACACAAACATCCTACCGTGATTTCACGGCGTTTGTCGGTGATGATCTGGTCGCTGCATTGTCGTCACCGCGATGGGAGGTTTCGTTCAGAGCCTCCAGAGCCACCAAGGGTTTTAGGGTTATGGAAATTGTAACCCTGATCCCCTGCGAAATCACCATTTGAAAAGATAAGGGATTTCACTGTAACAATGATTTAAATAAAATATTTTAATAAAATATTTTATTACGGTTGTGTCCAAAACCCAGATTATACTACCAACCTGCGACGGCTGATGTTAGGCCTCACCTAAGGTAAAAACATCATTCTGAATGCAATGGTGCCCTCAGATTTCTGATCCGAGCTCCCGTTTAGGAGTTATTTCATATTTTCAGGAAAACCGCACGCGAGCGTTTTTTAATTATTAGATTAAATTCAAACATTTTTTCCAGGCTCACTGGGCCTCAGAACTGCACGCTATCTCAGAGCGTGGTCTCAAATTAATTCCCATATAATATTAAAAATAATACATGGAGAAAATCCAGGATATTACATTATAGGACATGAGTATTGAATTAATTAAAGCATTTGGATAGTTATTGGAAAAACCAAGAGGTTTTATAAACATAAAGAGGAGATGAGAGGGGTGCCCATTTATAAGTGGGGGAGAGTACACACATAAAAGTTTTGAAAATAATAAGGTGTACCAATATTTTTAGATGAAAAAAGGATAAAAATGGGTAATTATTAAAATTTAATGGTTTCAGGTTCTAAATATTTCCAAATAATGTGATTTTGAAAAGTTTTTATATTATTTTACCACCAATATTTTCTTTTTAACCCTCGGTAAACCTATTTTAACCTTAAACGTGGTAATTAATTTTTGCAATTTTTACTATTCACATTGAGCAAAAATTAGGTTGAACATATTATATAATATTAATAATGATTATTCCAATAATTTGATAAATTTTTCCAAATTCCAATCACATAATTGGAAAATTTATATTTAAAATTAATCTTATAGACATGTCGAAAAAGCTATTTTCTAAAGAGAAAATTTTTATCAGTATAGAGAGTTTTTATATAAATATTAAATATTAAATTGATTAAAATGACATAAATTGGATTTATGAATATATAACTGAACTAATGTTAATTTAATACATTTTTAAATAATATTTAACTTTGTAAGTTATTTAAATGAAAAGGTAGTTTTTAATAAAAATTAGAATTTTCACAATTCACTGAAAAATTAATATTTTCATAAAATTATAAAAAATTCAAACAAATATATTTTTTACATGTTGATTCCAAAAATGAAGATAAATTTTTCAAATAAATATTCTAAATGTTTCACAATTTAATAATATTAATTTTTCTACTAAAATTAATAATTTTTTTGTGAAAAAATTGTTTTTGAAGCATATGAAGACTTTACTATAAATTATGTGCTTATTTATAATTATATTTTCTTTATATAAAACCTTTATACTTAATTTTTGAAATATTTTTAATCCTATTCATAATTTCAAATTTAGAGGCTATTTTATTACGGTCTTAATAATATTAATAGTATATGACGGTTTGTTAAAAATCAGTGTTGCATGTAATGAAAGCTATTGAAGAAATTTAATTTATTTTTAAAAAATATATTTTATAAAAATTCAATGAGTTACAAATTTATTAGAATTAATTTTATAGGATCATCAACTTTCTCGTTTACAATTCAACTAATTAAGCAACATCTATCAAAGAATTCCCTTTATGATAATGCCTTAAATAATTTTCAGAAATTTTATTATGGGTGGAGGAATTGAAGGAAATGAAAAAATTGGATTTGAATAATAATAAATTCATACATAAATGGTGAATTTTACAATGATTTTCTTTTTATTTCATGAATCTTGATTGTCGTTGTCTCCACCGTTAGGAATTGTCCTCCGACACACAAAGAAAAGAAGGTATCTCTTGGGGTTTTTATCATTGTTAAAGGATAATCCATTATAAAATATTGTGAAATTATATTTATAATAAAAAAATTATATTAAGGATGTTATCCATTGGTATTAAAATAAAAAATATGAAAATTCTTGGTCTAGGTTATGAAGATCGAATATGAAAATTATTAGTTTCTTAGTTAATGACCATCATTATGAACACAACAATGGAGTTAGAATTCTCATTTGAGAATAATAAAATATTTCTTGTGAATATATAAAAATAATATATGATATATGATATATATTTTTCAAAGGTCCATGAAATATAAATAAATGAACCAGTTTCCTAAACACCTTTTAAATATTATTAAAAATATTTAAAGGCATTTATTATAAAAAACTAGGTTTCTAAACATGACCCTCATCCAAATAGATAAGAAAACTACATCTATCATAACTAGGTTTTTGAATAATCTTCTTTATTCTATCTTATTTTAGGACTCATATTTCATACCATTCATATGAGAGGAAAAATCTCAACTTGGTTAAACCATAGCTGATGGTATGATCAATGACTAGCCACCCCTTGATTTTCATATCCTCAATGTTGGCATAAGATAAGTGTAAAAGTATAAATGATTTCATGTAATGTATATTTTCAACCATAGGTAATAGAGATTCAGTATGAAACATACATCTTGAATATTCCAAACACATAATGTATGAAACCCCATGAAGTTTACATAGTGTGTAATCCAAAACACAGAAATCATTTAATCTCATGATTAAATTTTATAAATTTTTACAAAAATAAATCCACACTAATCTTCATATGTCTTGAAAACCTATAATCTTCCATGATGACTAGTAATTTGGTATATACTCAAATCCACACTTTGAGAAGTTAATTATCCTTTTACTTAATGTTATATATACAACCAATATGAAAAATGATAAATTTGAGATTCTTTTTGTATGAAATGATCTATTTTTTATATCCTTAAATATATTTAGAAATACTAACCAAACCATACATAAGTTCCAGTATAATCATATTATATATGATATACCATCAACTAAGCCTTATATATGCAATTTTTTGGTTTTTTGGAATTATTAAATAACTATATAATTTCTATCATATCTCTATATGGTTGTTTAATAAATCCCCTCCCCAAAATCCTTTAACTGGTTAACATCTATTAATAAAGATTGTTTGAATAATGGTGATATCAAGATTCAAAATCCTCATGTTTAACTCCTTGAACATAATTTTCATCTTTTTAACTTCACAACATCTTATGTGATGATGTTAACATTTTTTTCAAAATACATAAACTCTTTATATGTTCATCACCATCTTGGAACTTTTACATATCTTTATGAATTTATTTGAAATAATTCATTAACAAGATTGAATATAACTCTTTACATTAATATCATTATTTACCAACATACCCAAAAACAATTTTAGGATATATAGTTACTTTCAATTTTAATTAATCCATATAATATTTTATTTGTTACACTTTGAGATTCTTTATGTCTAAATATGATCCCACTAGTCAAATAGAAACTATTGTTTATAAAAATATTTTATAACGAACAAACAATTTTGTGTTGGGAAATTAAAAATTTTCAATTTTGGGGATATTTAATAAATAAAATACTTCCAACCATATATTATATTGTATTCAATGTGTTTGGAGAAATAATTTGAAAATGTTTTTATTCTTTAAAATATACCACTATTGGGCTGTGGGAACTCTTTCTCTAATATTTTAATAAATATCATGAATAAACCACTTTTATCCTTGATAAAACTCATTTTATCATTACTTTATTTGAAAACATGTTATATAATTTGATCAAATCATAAACCATGTGTATAAAAATCATCGACTCATTTAGTGATAATAACCATTTTTTACAATAAAAAAACTTTTATCAAATAAAAGAAGCTGAGATAAAAAATTTTTGTCATTCATAAAAAATTTAAGTGTGAAATATTAGTTTTCTTTCCAAATATCTATAGTAGAAACCTTGTACACTTTATTTCAATGAAAAAATTAAACTTGATCAACCATTTCTGTCATTTTTAACCCCAATATGTTTCAAACAATTACAAAATAAATATTTGGTATCTTATATCCTTCAAAAATAAATAATTTATTTCAATAGAATTAATTATTGATGTGGGAAATTCAAAAATATTTTCATATCCCTTCCGGTATTCTTGTAAATTTATTCTCCAATGATTAGGATAAACATAATGAAAATTTTAAATTTCCATCTTAAAACCAACTTTTGGTTTCGATGACCTAGGATGACTGTTGGACTCTCCAATAATCTTATTCAAACATAATATTATACCATTTTGTACGATCAACAAAACATTATATCTCATAACAATGATTTTTTGTTCATTTATCCTCAATATATTAAGGAGATTTATTAGGATTTTGTTAAAATAATCATGTTATAATTTATAATCAATTTATAGAAACATTTGAAAAATTATTGTAAAATAAAATTTGTAGCCAAATAAATATTTAAATGAGACCTCAACTTTATCAATCCATTGAAATAATAAATAATAATAATTACATGAGTTGATACTAAAGTTCCATCTTTCATCGTACATCAAATCTGTTCTTTTGAATCATTACATCTCTCCATCCTAGATTATTCTTGATAGAAAAATTTTAAGTTATCTATCATTCCAAGAGAATATATATTCTAATAACTATTTTAAATTTTAATATCCATAGAAACAAGAATTAATGAAGATAGATTAAAAGAATATTTACTATGATTAATATTACCATCTTTCTCTTATTGACTAGTATCACCAGTAAGATCATTCTCATGATGTTTTTTCTCTAATAAATATGATTTTCATTTTTTTTATGAAAAATTCAGAAATTAGTAGACCAATACAGAATGTTACTTTAATTAAGATTATCATTTTTAATTATCCATCACAATGTCGTGTTTGATTATGATGATTTCTTTTTATGTATTGCATAAGTTTTTATCAAATGAGTATTATGTTTTGCAATAATTTTTTAAGGGACATTATTAAAATTTATCCCCAAAAAATGATAACCTATTTTAATATATATCATATTAATTAGAGGTACATGGTCCAAATTTCAAAAAGGATTTGAGTTACATTGCTTTTCATCTAATCTCTTAAATATTTATATAGAACATCATGTCAATCATATCATATAAGAATCTTGTATAGTTAAATAAAAAAATCCTATCATAAATCCATCATATGGATTATTTCTAATACATTCCTTTAGTACCCTAATTTTTAGGGTTTCAAAGATAAGTATGACCCAATGATCATAACATGATTTTGTTACCTATCTTCTAGGGTTATCCATTTCCACCTTGTATTATACAAGATAATACATGGACACTTAGATTTTTCATAAACCTACTTGTTTAGATGATTGAGGTATTAAAATGTATTTTTGTTGTAAGGAATGTAACAGTTAGTATTTTAAGGGGGTTTAATATCTCACAATCTTAGTACAAATATTTCATTCACATATGCATGTTTTCAATGAATTAGTTCTGTATCTTATAGCTTCATCAAAATTAGTATATTCAAAACATATCAATGTATAAGAGTTTATACAAATCATTATTTGTGTTACGTACCAAAAAACCCAATAATATTAACTTCAACATGAATACATCCCATACATAAGGCACACAAAAAACATTTATGTAAAGGATTAGAATTATATGAAACAAATATCACTATATAAGAAGGTATGATGTGAATGGAATCCAAACCCTACTAAGACAAAGCCTAAGACCCTATCTGGATTAGAATTCCAAACCAAATCCCTATCAATTGATCAATACTCTAGAGTGAGCTTAATTCTAATAAAATCCTAACACCTAATATGTACAAATCATAATATACCTTTACTTTCCAGTTCTTAACTACAAAGACAGTTATAGTCATGGTAGAAAATAACTAAATCTCATGCCACTCCTACTATGTCACACCTTATATACATGGTATAACATTTATTAGAAGAAAATTAACACTTAAAGTGTATATATATATTTATAATATTAAAATTTCATATTCATGAATAAATAAATTAGGGAATAATCTTAACAAATGAATAATTCATAAATGAAAAATTATAAATATTTTATAATTGAATATACTTTATAGGTAATATATAAATAAACAAACATGAACATTTCATAGCTATTTCAATATTAATTCTTATATATTATCAATTTACATGATATTTAATATGAAAACCTACTTTTTTAAACTATATTATATTTAAGAATACATTTATAATCATATAAGCACTTAATATTTTATATAAAAATATTACACAAAAAAATTATCACATTTTAAATTTTATTTAAATTTTTATCAAATTCACCAAAACAATTTTTTTCATGGTTCAAATAAGTTTCTTATTAAGCCTTTTAATATGAACATTTCATATTCTTATTTATGATCATTAAACAAATTAATACAAAATCTTTTGTATCTATCTGATGGTATTCACGAGACGTGACAATATCCATTTATAGTGGAAGTAAACACAGAACAAATTATATGATCAACCAAGAGTTGAATAAATAGGATAAATAAGAAAATTATACAATGAATATACCCCACTATCCAAGATTTCAATATTCACTGTGTGTGAGTTTTATAGAAATCCATTTGAAAAATGTAATTGGGTATTTCATTTGATGGTATCCACTAGCCACTAGAACCACATAATGTTTCAATAGGACCTAAATTATCTGAATGACATGATAGCACCTCCTCCTTAAAGAAAAATAGTGATCCAAGAAAACATGAGAGTACCAAAAAATAGAATGAACTATTTTATCACCAAATGTGTTCCTTGAAGTCCCTTTAAATAAAATATCATCATTAAATGATTAATACTTTTGGAATCTAAATGTTTCAAACATTTTTAAATGGTTAATAAATTAAATAAATCCAACATCAACCTCATTTTTTAATTCAATTGGTAAAATCTTTTAACAATAAATTTGGTATTCACACATAATCTCATAATGTTTAAATTACCAAAATAGATATAATTACTAGAATGGGCAAATAATTTGAGTGAAATAAACTATCATTATTCATAAGAATATAAAGGGGTATCAAATGATACATAAAATCCTAGACTATGATGTGGTGACTTTAAGTAAACCATGGTCAATTATTCACTACACTAAAATTAACTATCGACCACATAAAATAAATCCCCATAGACCTTATAATAATCATCATAATTTTTTTGAAATCATCCAAACACATTTGGATATGGTTTTCATAATCTCTATCAAATTTTGAACAAACAATTGTACCAAAATTAATCCTCATTCCAGGACCTTATGTGTGACCTTATAGGACTTTGTAGCATTGAAAACAATTATGAATTTCCTTGTCTTTAATTTTTATCAAATCGAAGCCTATAAGAAAATTACAATGCTATTCAAGTTATAAAGGGTGTTGGCATGATCTTGATCAATCAAACTCATTTCTTCATATGAAAATTTCCACCAATAGATGCATCATATATCGTATATGAATGACTATATAATATTTATTAAGATAATGAGTGACCAATAGACATAGAACATGTCAGTCTAGAAAGTGCCATTTCATATATTATTCATTCATTGAAATAGACTAACCAGTTTGAAAGAACATATCACATGTGATTTATTATTGTACTTTAGAAAATCTTATTTCACTCAACTAAGAATATACATGAATATCCTCGGTCTAATTCAATCATGGGACCATTTTTCATACATTTCATATAAGAGGATAAATCCTATCTATATTAAGCTCAGCTAATCACATGATTAACAATACACCCAACCACCACCTAATTAGCTTAGCCTCAAGGATAGTGTAATTAAGGTATCTATGTACAAAATATCACATACTAAGTATCTTTTCAACCTAGTTAATGGGGGTTTTTATTAATAATACACCACTAAGTAAATAAATGATATTATGATATACTATGTGATATAATTTTACAGATTAACCTAGATAATAAGTATATACTTATTATCTAATGAGTCTACTCATATTTTAGTTGGGATTATACTCAAAAAAAATCTTATCATATCATTACAACCCCTAATACTATGTGATGATCATCAATTAGAGAAAAATCCAAGTCTTACATTAAGTGGATATTATGATTCCACTATTCTTGTTATATATGATACACACATTAATGAATGATAAATGAATATTTACTTTATTATAAAACCGTGATACATTTTATAACCATTATATTCTATTTCATAGGTACATAGTAAATAGATATTTGATATGTCCATCATGATTTTACTATGTTTATATTTTTAAGAAAGGATGTTAAACATTTTCATTTTTAATAACCCAACAGATCATTAATAACTCCTTTCAATGATCTGTCAAATTAGATGGTACCTGTGAAGGATATGTTTGGTCCTTCAATAAGACCATGGTTCCTTGGATCATTAAATATCTCTATTTCTGTCAAATAAATGCTTCATTTATCTCTCAATTATAGCAAATACCCCAAATTTAGTAATGAACATCTTGATCCAAACAGATTCCTTCGCAACATTATATGTAGTGATACAGTTTTCCTCTATTACCAAGTCATCCATAATGGTCTATTTGGAAATATATGAACTAATAGTTACACTATTGATGAAAAACATGAATCCAAATTGAGATATTATATTATTTTTATCATATTTGAAATTATAATCAGTATAACCCTTTATAATGAGATCATACTCACCTTCAATGACCAAGAACATATCCTTACTTCTTATCAAGTAGTTAAAGGTATTCTTGATAGCTATCTAGTGAATCATAGTAGTATTTTATGGGTTTCTACTTGTTATGATAAAATAATAAGTGACACCAGGCTGAGTAAATAACAAGGAATACATGATAGATTCTATGGAGGATGCTATAGAATCATATCCATTCTTTCTAACTCTTTAAAAGGATATTGAATCATCCTAATATCAATGCCATGATATAATGTAAAATACATCTTCTTGGAGTTTTCAATGCTAATCATTTTTAACACTTTACCAATATATTTGTTTTGAATCAATCTAAGAAATCTATTTGACCAATATCTATAGATCTTTATACTAATACATAGGCTAATTCACCCTTGTTTTTCATCAATAACCTCATTACCAATCACAAATTAACAAAATTTAATGTATGGATATAATTTTTGACTAGTAGCACATAATCCACATAAAATAATTGAAATACCAAAACACTCTCACTAACATACTTATATACACAACAATCATCTAAATTCTTAATAAAACCAAACACTTTGGATGTATCCTAAAACTATATGTTCTAACTCAAAAAATATTTCATCAATATATAAATGGACTATAGTAATTTATAAAAATTAGTATGCTCATTTGGTAATTCAAGAAATTCAGGCTATATAATATATATGTCCTTGACTAAATTCTCATTAAGAAAAAAGAATTTGACATCCATTTTATATATCTCATAATCACTTCTGGTCCCATTTCAAAGCTCAAGTGGGGGTGAATTGATCTTACAAAATTAAATTTCTATTAAAACAATTTGAAATACCCTTTATATAAAGTATCCTAGTTAAAAAATAAATTTGGTATAAATAATTTGATGATTTAATGTAGATTCTCAAAGGTATGATCAAAACCTAGTTAAAAGATTTTTTATACAATTTTAACTATAAAATATATTTTTCTCATAATAAATAATAGAGATCACATATAATATTTATTGAGAATAGATATTCTTTGCAATATAGGGTTATGAAATAATCAGTAAACAAAGAAGAAAAAATTAAATAAGTATAAAAAGGTTTAAAACTGTGTAGAAAAAGAATTAATCACACATAAGAACAAAAATAACAGGTTCAGTTCCAAGTTGTAACTTAGTCCTCTCCACATAACAACCACCCACTTCCAAACATGTTTATTAAAAAATAAATAGATCTTGAACCTGGATTTAGTTTTACATATTCAACTGTACAATAGGTTGTATAGGATTACAACCAATCAACTTTCACATTATCCATGGGTTAACATGTGTAAATAAAGAATGAAAAGAGCATAAAGTACTCATAAATACATATTTGGAGTTAATTATAACATTTATATATAATAATATAAGCCCAACCTAAACGTAAAGAGAAAAATAGGGAGGAAAGATAGATAGATGATTGATGCAGCTCGATATCTGATTACTGAGGGTTTCTTCTCTAGATAATTATCTTAAAATTTTTCCTTGAGAATCTTCCGTTGGATCTTATAGTGTAATGTAGAAAAAATAGAGTATCATGGATGTAGAGAGCCTAGTAGTTAGTTAGACATATATACATCTTCTTCTTCTTTTCTCTGAGAAGTTATTCCTCTTAAATAAAATAATTCATTAATAATACATTGAAAAAAAATCCAAATTAAACCTTCATACTGATATCTATGATCTGGAAATCTTATATTCTCTGACTATAATTAACAACTCAAATATATAGTTGATGGAATTTAAAAATACCTTAATATATGAATTTTACATGGTCAGTCTAGGTTTGTACTTATACATGGTCACATTATATCACATGGTTGGTTGATAAAGTATCCATGTGGTCAATTAATTCTAGCATAGGTATACAAATACTTCTTATGGTCACCTGGTTTCTTCTTGTGGTCACCAGACATCTTCATTTGGTTAACTGATCTAAATGAATGGTAGGTTCAACATGTAAATTTTTTACTGTCTATCTGCATGGTTAGTTGATGTCTTCATATTGCCAATTGAAGTCTTCATGTGGTCAATTGTAGTCATCATGAGTAATGTTAACATCTTAATGTGGTCAATTGTGGACTTTTCCAAATTTCCATTGCGATTGGTAGAAGTCTTCAAGTGGTCACTTGAACACTTAAATAAATTTCACCAATCTAACACATTTTCACTTTTTTGTTAATTGGGTCAAGTGTGATTCATATTATTGTTAGACCAATAGGTTTATTTTTCCATTACAGTCAGTTTAATTTAATCTTGTGGTAGGTTGATTTCTCATGTATCTAGTTTAAGACTTATCCATTATTAATATTTTTCAAGAGAAACGTTTTACTATCATAAAACATAGAAACCATTAGTAGCTTATGAAACAATATTTATGAGCATTATAATAAGGAATTATTAAAATAATCCAACAATATCCACATTTTTTATGATAAAAAATAATGAAAAATTAAATCTTCAGTAAAAATAAAGATAAATAAGAAATATATATAGAAAATAATGAACTAAGTAAGAAATATAAGTAAATAAATAAAGAACAAAAATCATCCATGAAAAAATATGAAACAAATTCATATTATACTATCCCTTTTTAGATTATCAAAAATTAGATAGAAAGAGTATCATAATGTTGATGTAGACATAAAAAATACCATAGATGATATTACCAAAAAATATAAAAACAGATATATAATATTCAATATATATGGAAACAATAACGAGTTAGATATAATTATAACCAGAGTCTAGAATGTGTTGGGGATCCATGGGATATTTATCATTGGTTTATAGAAGGTTTTTGTGTAGGTATAGAGGATGGAGTAGGATTAGTTCCTAGAATAACAATTAAATTTACCATTGTTCATAGGTTTTTATTATCTTTCATTGGTTTGATCCCAAGAGGACTAGATAAAGAAATAGTTATAGAGGAAATAATATATGTCATAGAAAAAGTTGGAGGGGATAGAATTGTAGTGATGGTAGTATAATTGTAAGAGTCTATAAGCTATGTAATGTTTCTCACAACTCTATATCCTTGTTCCATTATATAAAAATAATATTTATTATCCATTATAAATTCTTCCAGAAGAGATAATAAAACATTAAATTTATACACATGATATTTAAAATATTAAGTCAATGCAGGTATCAAAAGATTAGTGCCTAAGGATATAAAAACTGTCTTCAAATTTGATTTTGTAAAATACTAATCAGATAATAATCAATGGAACTTTTTATTACTTCTATGTTTTGTGTTTCTATCACGACATCTATTTGAACCAGTTCCATTATAACATCCTAGTTTTTGGAGTGGGTCAAAATCCTCAACCGGTTTAAATTTTTATAGTTTTTTGGATGGACCAACTCCTTCCTTGATCTTAAGTATTTAACTCTAAGAGTTTCCTTAACCCGAGGATTTATTTTTAGATGGCCTTTTATCTTTGTAATGTTTTTTGGAGTTTTTTTGTGTTTCAGGTGTGTCAGAGGCTGAACACCTATATTTTTAGGGTGTACTTACTGGGGAGCACAGTTTGGACAAACCGGGCGACCTCCCAGGAGAAACTATGTAGACCTCTTGGGGCTCATTTCATGGTTTGAAAAACCATTTGAGTGGGGGATCATGGATCTTTGGTGAGCTCTATAGTTTTTAATATAGGAGCAAGCATGTTTGGTTCATGGTTCGATAAACTATTCAGGCTGACCGTGTGAAGAATGGTGCCTAGATAGTGGCTACCACACAATTTTCACATGGTTTAAAAGAACGTGTTGTAACTATTCTACCTTTCAAAAAGGAAAAAAATTTACATTTTGTCCTAATTTTCTTTAATAGGTTGTCCCATATTTCTTCCTTTCACATAGGCTTTCTTCTTAGGGACCATGGGATCTTTCTTCTCCTCCTTTAGGTGTTGCACTCAATTCTCCACTAGAGCTCTAAATTAATCGCTGTCAGGTGCATTGGAACCACATTAGTAAGAGTTTAATTACTCTTGATTATCTTTTAATTTTTTCTCTTTATATGGTTTACTAAATCTTTTTAAGTGATTTTATCCTATTTTTAGGATTTTTTTTCTAAAACACTGATTCCTTCCTAACTGGCTCAAATTAAATGCGGATAATGGATGAGCAAGAATCTACCAACATTAGGTAGGGGTAATTATTTCTCTCTCTTATGATTTAGGTGTTTAGGGGTTATTTTTAGAAAACTCCATTTGGGTCACCTAAGAGAGACATTATAAATTAAATACATATATTTAATTAATTAATTGCACCCATGAGATGCCTATTGGCATGCTCCACTGAGACTACAAATGGTATGAGCCCGGTGAGAGGATTTAGAACATAGATAGATTGGATTGGGGTGTTTATTTTATTAAATTAAAAATTTTATAAAAAATGTGATGAGTTCCTTGGGAATGGGACGGTCTTGGCCTAGGGATTGAGATGGTATTGATCATTTGGATTGAGGTGACGCTTGTTGTTAGGTTGGGCTGGGCCTGAATGTTATGAGTGATGTTGATCACTGGTTAGAAGGATTGTTCGTCAGGTTGAGGTGATGATAGTTGTCTAGTTATGGGAAGGGAACATGTGATTTTGGTTGGTTATGACCATCAGGATATGTGATATGGTCTTAGGGGCACACGTTTCTAGGATAATGTGGCTTAGGTTCTTGGTTTTTGATTGTTGCTCACTACTATTGGTCTACATACTGTTGAGATTCAAATAAACATAGTATGAATCAGATTACGAGGTGGTTATGACCAATCATGTTGGTAGAGGCATATGTTATATGCGGATTTAGGTGATACTGACCACCAATATGGTTGGTGGTTCTTCCTATAGAAATCCATGGGGATGATGAGCAGCCATATGTGATTGGTGTCGAGACTGTCAATTAGGGGATGAGGCTCATCAAACATAAGGCCATTAGGCCATGATTATTTGAGAGGATGAACATCTCTATTCCTTAGGACACCATCTGTCAAGATGATAGTGTTATTATTTAGAGGATGGTGTCAATCTGCATCAGTTGTCGTGATTTGATCTATTAAGGGTTTTTTGAGATGATGTATGGGGGACTAGGTACATGTTGGGGTGTGTGTTCAGGATGTCAGTTACTTCCTGTTGGAATGTAGTTCTGGGTTATGACTTGGAGGTTGAACTTGAGGGTTTACCTAGGATAGTTTTCATTAGGGGATACATTGGTCTTTATAACAAGGATCATAACCATTACTATCATATCAGGGATGGGAAAAGCAGGTGATTCTGTGCTTTTGGACGTTGAGAACAAGGGAAGAAGATTATTATTTAACATTAATATGCATCTTCTTTATTTATTTTAAGAAACACCTTATTATTCACAAATCTAATGTAGGTACTCATTGGTGGTGGCCAACTAAGATTGTAACACCCCGAGATTTTATGAAAAATATTATTTTAATTTCATTAATTTCTTGTGTTATATTCTACACCAAGATTCCCTTACGCTATATACAACACCGTATTAGCTTGCAGTATACGCAACACTATTCTTGGATCGTGTTACACACAATTTTGATAATAGTGATTCTACGCAACATTGAGTATATATATATATATATATTCAATGTATAAATGAAATATGGTTGGATTCTGTTATATGAAAAAACTAAGGATTATTTCACAACACGCAACCCTGACTTGTCTTGCATTACACGCAACCACGACCTTCCCTGATAGCGTGTGTTGTACGCAATATCAGGTTTTAATAAACAATGATATATTATTATAATATTGTCATGAACTAGACGATATGAATAGTATTAACTAAATTTTGAATTTTATAACATTATTATTCATCTTACACATTTTCTAGAACATGGTATAAGAACAAAATAAATTTTTCGGGTAAAATAAGTATTTTTAAAAAAATGCAGTTTTGCCGCCTTTTGATGGTGCACCCACTTTAAATCTAGTTTTTGACATGTTTATATGTTCAATTTGACAAAATAAGATTCTTCTTTTGAATCATGATATAAAAATTTACATTAGATAAAGTTTTGATATTTTTCCGACAAGTTTCATATTTTAATGAATAGTAAAAACCCGCTATATTTTAATTAAAAACAACTTTTTTCATCGTAATATCTTATGTAGTTAAATTATAATATTGAATGGTTTTAAAGTATAAATAGTATATATTTTTACCATTTAATATAATGTATGTCATTAGCATCGATTTTACCTTCAATTCGTAGGTTAAATCAATTCAATCTTTTGCAATGTTTTAAAGAAAAACCCGTTTTCTTTCGACAACGGGATTAATTTTAATTTAATTTCTGAATCTATTGTGTATTGAATTTGGAAAAATGGATTCCATATTTGGAATCAGTGGGTCCAAATTAGGTTAATAAGCTACTTTTTATTTTTGGGCATTATGAATAGTAACTACGGTAAATTTTATTTACTATAGTTAAAGGTAAATCGGGTAATTAAGGGTAAATATAAGATTATAAAATTACCATAACACTTGGAAAAATACTATTGGATGGATAAAGGTAGACCCATATAACCTAAGGGTCGGATTAGATTCATTTTATGGACTTTTTTCCATGAAAATAATTTAATTATTAAAACCAAAGAATGTGACAACATGTCACTTTCTTAAATCTTATAAGTATAATAATTTTAATTTAGTGATGAACTTCATGAAACTTCGTACATGAATAGTATAAAGAAATATAATACAATTATATACATCATAAGAATTTATTTATAATTTTTAAGGATTAAATAATTATCATTTATTATGACACAAAGATGATGCAGTAATTGTCTTATTAATGAAATATTGACATAATTGATGTTATAAATGACCAAATAAATGTAATTTGAGACATTTTATGACTTAAACTAATTTTCTAGGTTAATATGACATTTTATTTTTTATTTAAGTAACTTGGTTCGAACGTATCATTCTGTTATGAATTTCATAAAAATCATGTACCAAATAGTGTCAAAATTGACATAAATTAGTTTTTATAACAAATATTTTATTATTAATTGTTATTTTATTCCAAAAAATCTAAGGCTCGGCCAAATGACTTAGATAATGTTATATATATTAATAATTAACAACTTGGGGTTCGTTTGGCTTGTTATAGTAAGTTTATTAACATTATAGTGTAAGAACACAAGAAGACACGGTAAAAGTAAAATTATTTAACTTAATGTTAAATCTAAATGATAAGGTTAAAATAGGAACCTAAACTTGTCTAAATTCTATTGGATGAGAGGATTTCGACCCATACCCACTTTAGCTTCGAAATAAATCAATTTGGAGCTATTTAAAACCGAATTTGACTTTATAATAAAATAATAGTTTTGGTTAATCCAAAGGTACCCCTCTCCTCCCTTATAAAATGGAACCTCCTCCCTCTCTTCCTCACACAACATTGAGCATTCATTCTCGGCCAAACTCTGCCAAATTCTCTTCTCCACTTCCTTAGAAACATCCTAGAGGTTCTGGTCTTCCTCAAAGACCAATTTTGGTACCCTAAGAGGAGGTCTCAAAGAGGCGCTTCAAAGAAGAGGTAATTTCCATTACCAATTCTTTCACCTTTATTTCTTCTTCCACTTCTTCTTCTAATGTTGTTTCACTATGAAGTAATAACATCAGTATCACTCATATACTGATATATTATTATAAATATGAAACAACTCTAATTAACCTTCTATCCATCCTACGGAAAAAGGAAATCACCGCGTGTGCGTACGTACGGAATACCGTCTCCACGCCATGGTGTAATCTGCTTTTCCACCAACACCTTACATGGCTGGGTATTATGCTGTAAAACATAACTATACATAGTTATTATAACATAATAATGATTCTGATATATTTTATCATCCACCCCAATTCAATTCAATAATTATGGAAATGATATCATCGCTCGTGCGTACGTACGGACTACCGTCTCCACGACGCGATGAGATTCATTATCCATGTTAACCATTTAAGAATGATTATAAAGTATATATAAGCAATAATAATGAAATATATGACATTATAAAGCTACTGTATTTATGTGTATATATATGTATGTCATCTACTTAATTCCATTCAACTCAATAAGGAAACGAAAACAGTGTTCATGCGTACGTACGACCTACCATCTCCATGAACGGTGTATTTCTTTCCATTTACTAATTTATTATATATATATATATATTATGAATATATATTATATATAAATCATGTTTTATATTCTGGAATTAAGTAATTATGATCTATGCAATCATATGAATAATTACAAGTCAAAACACGGACGACAGATGAAACGATTTTACCCAAAATGCTACTTTAACATGAATTTACAAAAGAACGGGTAATATAAAGTCATAAGTGAACCATATATGATATAATAACAATGAATATTATTATTTAATAAGTCAATGACATTATTTAAATCATTAAACAGGAGGTTCAGACACTTACGAAGCAAATAGGACCTAAGGTAAGGGAAATATCACAATCTCATTTTTATCCGAGATTGTTTATACTTTGGAATTTAATGGGGTGTATTTTATCATCCACAACCATGTTTAGTCAATATGTAATATTATTTCCATCCACCTACAATTTTTTTAAATCCAGTTTTACCCTTCAGTGAGTTTTTAGTAAAAGATATGAAAGGGATCTTTTGTCGTTTTTCATACGAGTTACTTTTTAACATTTCCGACAAAAGTACGAGAAGAATGTTTTTTTAACTTATATGGAATGAATGGATTTTTAAAACATTAATTCCAAGAATATTCCTTTACAAGTTATCAAATGTTTTTTTAATTAACTTCTTTTAGTTTAAAATTTTATGACATGTTAAGAAAGGAAAAGTGTTTTTGAAGCAGAAAGGATATTTTCATAAAGAATGGAGTTCAAGTGTTTTGTCAAAATTATTTTCCATCTAAGATAATAAAGGGTTTTGTTTCTATACCTATTATTACATTGATTTGATTATGTTGTGATGGAATTATATTTATGAATTCCTTTATCTTATATGAATTGTTTTATGATGTCATGTTGTTTAAGATTCCCATTTTTATTACATGGGTTATGCTATGATGTATGGTTTATGATTTTGTGGCACACATAAGAATGGTATAATTAAGAGATGGGTGGGACCTATATCTCCCTACAATGCATTGGGTAAAGATTTTATATCTCATGAGATAGATATGGCTGGAATGGTAGGTTATACCGGTTCAGTGAAACAGGACTGAAACGAGGGTGACTCGGTTCAAAAAGGGACTTTGTCCACTAAGATAGTCTTGGCAATGAGTCTTGACTAACAAGAAATGATTCTTTATGATTATGTGTGTATGACACAAAGTTTCATGTTTTATGTTATGATTATTGTGATTACATTTCACTGCCATGATTTATCCCATGTTATGAAATTATGCTCTTTTTGCAGGTTAAGATTTCCAAAATGTTATGTTCTTATGAATATGATGTGATTGATATTTCTTTTGTTTACCCTTACTGAGAATTTGAGCTCACCCTTTTATGTTTTCTTTTCCCCAGGATATAAAGAAAGGTTTTAGGTAAAAAAAAGGAAGATCTTTATGGGAGATGTTGAAGATCTTTCACCATGATTAGAAGATTATATTCCGTGTTTCCAAAGACACTAAACTATTACGATCCTTGTGTGTGTGTTTTTGTTATCTACTAATTATTCCGCAAAATTAATGTAATGTCCATGTACGTCTAGTTTCGGGTCTCTACAGTTGGTATTAGAGGAATGGTTTAGTCAACCTTTGGAAACTAGGATGCAAAAATGTTAGTGAGATCCCTTGAGATATTTCTAAGGTATGTCTAGGGATGTCCCTAAGGATAAGTATACGTATAGGATATAGTCCTAGAACTATGGTAACGATATTATATTAAACCGAAGATGTTAGATATTGAAGTTACTCCCCCTTTATTAGGATTTTTTCCTCTCACACTATTTTTTGGGTTTTAGAAAATGGCTGGAAACAAGATGATTCACGATAATGGAAGATATGATTGACAATAGAATGATATTCTTCATGAGCAACCAAATGAAATGGGATTTAGAAGTCCAAACATCATTATTATGCCAAATCAGAAATCTCATAATGTGATCAATAAAGAAAAATTTGGTAAGTTTCCTGACTCGGCTAATAAGAGAAAGATGGAGTTTCATGATGATCATAGAGGAAAGAAAGTTCAATTTCCCCTATGTAAATCATGTGGGAAGAGGCATCAAGGAGAATGTTTCAAAGGAACTAGAAGATGCTTTGGGTGTGGAAAATAAGGACACAAAGCCAGTAAGTGCAAAAGAAAAGGTTCAGTTAACTCCAGGGATGAGGATAATGGTATTGCTACGACAACAACAATGGTTAAATGTTTTAAATGTGGAATGTACGGGCATTATGCAAACCAATACCCTAAGGGAAAGTCTCATGAAGAGAATCAGTATGGTCATATGGGTAGTATTTATGTGGATGATGATGAAGAGACTACAAATGATATGTGATATGATAGAATTGTTGAAGCTCGGTCAATGGTTTAAGAATGTAGTGGAATGATTACATGTTTATCATGTGTAATGTTGTATAAGTAATCTCATGCTACTATAGAATAAAGAGACATCTATGGATTGTTACACTGCTGTCTTTCCTTGAGTTTTGAAAGTGTATGATTATTGTTACCAGTATCCATGAACGGTTATTCAGATATTTTTGGAATATAGATGATATGCTCATAATGAAGGGATAAAGAGAAAATTAAATTTTTTATAGTATTCATGATCTCATGACTGATATAAGGAGAAGGTTATATCATGGTTTGAGTATATAGAATTTTTGGATTTTGGTATGTGGAAAGAGTTAACTTTTGACATCATTCATGTTTTCACTAAGGTTTAATGGGTATTCATTCTTCAAGAGAATAAATGATTAAGGTATTCACATGTTTATAATTTGACCAACAAGATATATCTTATGATATATGGGGGATAAATGATGGCATTCACATGATTGTTATGTGACATTTCAAGTAATAATTTTCTTTATACTATGATCTTGGACCAAAGTATTTTAGATAATCCTAATGATTGGAATGGATTATGTTGGAAATAAGTTAGGATAGAACTTTTTTTGATATTATTGATGGGATGTTATAGTAATATAGCTTTAGAAAAAGGAAAACCTGCAGGACGGGTGATAGCCCATCATGTCGGACAAGGATGTGGGAATCAAACCCACAACCGAAGTGCGACTGGCCTTTATCACCTACCACCGGCCTACAGGAAGTCCCTGTTTAGTAGAAACTAGTTTTATTTTATTATGCGGTATGATATATGAAGTATAGGTTCATTCTTGGAATCATATACGATTAACCTCACCATAGATGGACTTATGTATATTTAATAACTTTTGCTAAGCTTTTGTTTGAAACAGATGGAATGAATCATCATTCTATCACATGATCAATTAACACTTCATGAATAACAAATTCAACTTCATTTCTTTAAGAGATGAAGTGGAAATTGTTCAAAGTATGAACAACAGTGAGATTGTACCAAAATGAAGTAAGTATTTATTCTAATTCAAATTCTTCAACTTTAGGGAAATGATTTTGAAAACCAAAAATGTTTTCCTAGTGATCTTATATCTGATGAATCAGATTGTACCCTAGATCATCACAAATTTATGGCTTTGTGATTGCTGGCTTTTCTATAGCCATGTTCTCTACCACTCTCCATCAGAACTTGATGGTTAGATTTTTCTTCCATATCCATATTTTCACCTATGTTTTCCTACGTGGAAACCCAATGATGAGTTAATTTGGGTAACCATTACATTTAATACTTTAGTTTTTAATGACATATTTTGGTATTCCTTTTTACGATGTGGGTTTCTATTAAACAAACATTCGAGTAGTAAACCATTTATAACCCCGACGAATTTCGAGGGAGAAATTCATTTTAAGGGGGGTAGAATGTAACACCCCAAGATTTTATGAAAAATATTCTTTTAATTTCATTAATGTCTTGTGTTGTATTCTACACCAAGATTACCTTGCGCTATACGCAACACCGTATTAGCTTGCAGTATACGCAACACTATTCTTGGATCGTGTTACACACAATTTTGATAATAGTGATTCTACGCAACATTGAGTATATATATATATTCAATGTATAAATGAAATATGGTTGGATTATGTTATACAAAACAACTAAGGATTATTTCACAACACGCAACCCTGACTTGGCTTGCATTACACGCAATCACGACCTTCCCCGATAGCATGTGTTGTACGCAATACCGGGTTTTAATAAACAATGATATATTATTATAATATTGTCATGAACTAGCCGATAAGAATATTATTAAATAAATTTTGAATTTTATAACAAAATTATTCATCTTACACATTTTCTAGAACATGGTATAAGAACAGAATAAATTTTTCGGGTAAAATAAGTATTTTTCAAAAAATGTAGTTTTGCCGCCTTTTGATGGTGCACCCACTTTAAATATAGTTTTTGACATGTTTATATGTTCAATTTGACAAAATAAAATTCTTCTTTTAAATCATGATATAAAAATTTACATTAGATAAAGTTTTGATATTTTTCCGATAACTTTCATATTTTAATGAATAGTAAAAACCCGCTATATTTTAATTAAAAACAACTTTTTTCATCGTAATATCATATGTAGTTAAATTATAATATTGAATGGGTTTAAAGTATAAATAGAATATATTTTTACCATTTAATATAATGTATGTCATTATCATTGATTTTACCTTGAATTCGTAGGTTAAATCAATTCAATCTTTTGCAATGTTTTAAAGAAAAACCCGTTTTCTTTCGACAACGAGATTAATTTTAATTTAATTTCTTCATATTTTGTGTATTGAATTTGGAAAAATGGATTCCATATTTGGAATCAGTGGGTCCAAATTATGTTAATAAGCTACTTTTTATTTTTGGGAATTATGAATAGTAACTACGGTAAATTTTGTTTACTACAGTTAAAGGTAAATCGGGTAATTAAGGGTAAATATAAGATTATAAAATTACCCTAACACTTGTAAAAATCCTATTGGATGGATAAAGGTAGACCCATATAACTTAAGGGTCAGATTAGATTCATTTTATGGACTTTTTTCCATGAAAATAATTTAATTATTAAAACCAAAGAATGTGACAACATGTCACTTTCTTAAATCTTATAAGTATAATAATTTTAATTTAGTGATAAACTTCATAAAACTTAGAACATTAATAGTCTCCAGAAATCTAATACAATTATCTACATCATAATAATTTATTTAGAATTTTTAGGGATTAAATAATTATCATTTATTATGACACAATGATGATGTAGTAATTGTCTTATTAATGAAATATTGACATAATTGATGTTATAAATGCCCAAATAAATGTAATTTGAGACTTTTTATGACTTACACTAATTTTATAGGTTAATATGACATTTTATTGTTGATTTAAGTAACTTGGTTCTAACTTATCATTCTGTTATGAATTTCATAAAAATCATGTACCAAATAGTGTCAAAATTGACATAAATTAGTTTTTATAACAAATATTTTATTATTAATTGTTATTTTATTCCTAAAAATATAAGGTTCGGCCAAATGACATAGATAAGGTTATAGATATTAATAATTAACAACTTGGGGTTTGTTTGGATTGTTATATTATGTTTATTAACCTTATAGTGTAAGAACACAAGAAGACACGGTAAAAGTAAAATTATTTAACTTAATGTTAAATCTAAATGATAAGGTTAAAATAGGAACCTAAACTTGTATAAATTCTATTGGATGAGAGGATTTAGACCCATACCCACTTTATCTTCTAAATAAATCAATTTGGAGCTATTTTAAACCGAATTTGACTTTATAATAAAATAATAGTTTTTGTTATTCCAAAGGTACCCCTCTCCTCCCTTATAAAAGGGCACCTCCTCCCTCTCTTCCTCACACAACTTTGAGCCTTCATGCTCGGCCAAACTCTGCCAAATTCTCTTCTCCACTTCCCTACCAACATCCTAGAGGTTCTGTTCTTCCTCAAAGACCAATTTTGGTTCCCTAAGAGGAGTTCTCAAAGAGGCGCTTCAAAGAAGAGGTGATTTCCGTTACCAATTCATTCACCTTTATTTCTTCTTCCACTTCTTCTTATAAGGTTGTTTCATTATGAAGTAATAACATCAGTATCACTCATATACTGATATGTTATTATAAATATGAAACAACTCTAATTAACCTTCTAACCATCCTACGGAAAAAGGAAATCACCGCGTGTGCGTACGTACGGAATACCGTCTCCACGCCATGGTGTAATCTGCTTTTCCACCAACACCTTACATGGATGGGTATTATGGTGTTGAAAATAACTATACATAGTTATTATAACATAATAATGATTCTGATATATTGTATCATCCACTCCAATTCAATTCAATAATTATGGAAATGATATCATCGCTCGTGCGTACGTACGGACTACCGTCTCCACGACGCGATGAGAATCATTCTCCATGTTAACCATTTAAGAATGATTATAAAGTATATATAAGCAATAATAATGAAATATATGAAATTATAAAGCTACTGGATTTATGTGTATATATATGTATGTCATCTACTTAATTCCATTCAACTCAATAAGGAAACGAAAACAGCGTTCATGCGTACGTACGGCCTACCGTCTCCATGAACGGTGTATTTATTTCCATTTACTAATTTATTATATATATGTATATTATGAATATATATTATATATAAATCATGTTTTATATTCTCGAATTAAGTAAATATGATCTAAGCAATCATATGAATAATTACAAGTCAAAACACGGACGATATATGAAATGATTTTACCCAAAACGCTACTTTAACATGAATTTACAAAAGAACGGGTAATATAAAGTAATAAGTGAACCATATATGATATAATAACAATGAATATGATTCTTTAATAAGTCAATGACATTATTTAAATCATTATACAGGAGGTTCGGACACTTACGAAGCAAATCGGACCTAAGGTAAGGGAAATATCACAATCTCATTTTTATCCGAGATTGTTTATACTTTCGCATTTAATGGGGTGTATTTTATCATCCACATCCATGTTTCCTCAATATGTAATATTATTTCCATGCACCTAAAATTTTTTTAAATCCAATTTTACCCTTCGGTGAGTTTTTAGTAAAAGATATGAAAGGAATCTTTTGTCGTTTTTCGAATGAGGTACTTTTTAACTTTTCCGACAAAAGTACGAGAAGAATGTTTTTTTAACTTATACGGCATGAATGGATTTTTAAAAGATTATTTCCAAGAAGATTCTTTTACAAGTTATCAAATTTATTTTTAATTAACTTCTTTTAGTTTAAAATTGTATGACATGTTAAGAAAGGAAAAGTGTTTTTGAAGCAGAAAGGATATTTTCCTCAAGAATGGAGTTCAAGTGTTTTATCAAAATTATTTTCCATCTAAGATAATAAAGGGTTTTGGTTCTATCCCTATTATTACATTTATTTGATTATGTTGTGATGGAATTATATTTATGAATTCCTTTATCTTATATGAATTGTTTTATGATGGCATGTTGTTTAAGATTCCCATTTTTATTACATGGGTTATGCTATGATGTATGGTTTATGATTTTGTGGCACCCATAAGAATGGTATCATTAAGAGATGGGTGGGACCTATATCTCCCTCCAATGCATGGGGTAAAGATTTTATATCTCATGAGATAGACATGGC
Source organism: Viscum album (assembly GCA_963277665.1). NCBI lineage: Eukaryota > Viridiplantae > Streptophyta > Magnoliopsida > Santalales > Viscaceae > Viscum > Viscum album. The sequence goes on along the minus strand of OY728152.1, from coordinate 1,108,023,226 downwards.
TGGAATGGTACGTTATACCGGTTCAATGAAACATGACTGAAACGAGGGTGACTCAGTTCAGAAAGGGACTTTGACCACTAAGATAGTCTTGGCAATGAGTCTTGACTAACATGAAATGATTCTCTATGATTATGTGTGTATGAAACAAAGCTTCATGTTTTAAGTTATGATTATTGTGATTACATTTCACTGCCATGATTTATACCATGTTATGAAATTATGCTCTCTTTTGCAGGTTAAGATTTCCAAAATGTTATGTTCTTATGAATATGATGTGATTGATATTTCTTTTGTTTACCCTTACTGAGCATTTGAGCTCACCCTTTTATGTTTTCTTTTCCCCAGGATATAAAGAAAGTTTTTAGGTAAAAAAAATTAAGATCTTTATGGGAGATGTTGAAGATCTTTCACCACGATTAGAAGATTATATTCCGAGTTTCCAAAGACACTAAACTATTACTATCCTTGTGTGTGTGTTTTTGTTATGTACTAAGTATTCCGCAAAAGTAATTTAATGTCCATGTATGTCTAGTTTCGGGTCTCTACAAAGATTACTCTCACACCCTGCAAGGGCCCTTCTGGAAACATTTAGACATTATGATATTGCGATAAGGTAAGGGATCGAGCTCATGATATGGAACTTATGGATCATGTTAGACCTTATTCACGGGATAGATATCAATGAACATTGGGATCCTGAATTTTCTAGAGTTTTTTTGAGTATTTATTTTGTACCAAAATAATTATTATACATTTACTGAGGTCAGCCATAGGTGACCCTTTCTAGCCAATGTGTTTTATGTCTTGATATGATATGTCATGTATCATTTATTATTTAAATGGTATGTTTGTATTATTTATTTATTTCTACTACTGTTTGTTTATTCTTCCAGTATTTCCTATTATTATTTTTGCTATGCTGGGTTAATGGTATGATGTTTATGGTCTTTCTTTAATTTGCTACTATATATATATGAAGACCATTATTATTAACACCAAAAGATGGTATAGTCTCCGCACTATGACCTATTTAAAAGTTTGCAACTAGTCATCATACTGTTTCATATTGAGGAGGTATGCCTAAGGCCAAGTGCAACATCGACCCTGAGCACTATTCTGGTGGAAAGATGTGTCAGGGTGATACAAATGGTATCAGAGCATTCATGATAGAGGATTAGTAGAAGTGTTTATATGGATATTAATTATACGAAATCATTTTCTTTTGTTTCAGTCCTACTATTTGAGTTATTGTGTATTAGATATTAGGATGTTGTTAGAAATGGTTTTAAACCCATGTTTGGGTGCCTGCAACCCCACACACGGGGGACGTACCAGGTTTTCAAGAGTGGAAATTTCTATTTCACTTTTCAATTTTTACAGTTGATTTTATTTTTACCTTTCATGGCGCACATGGGTGTGATTTTAATCTATTGTAACGTGGACCCTTGGCCTAGTGTGTCAAGGGAGCACGTTGGACCCTTATTAGATTATGGTAAGGGAAGTTATGTTATTTTTTATGGATAGGAAAATAGGATGATATATATATATATGAATGTTTCATGATAAAGTGATTGTTATTTTCATTGGAAACCCGAATTGTATTATAATGGGTTTGGTTGTTTAATGTGTCAACAAAGGAAGATATGCAGTGTTTTCCTGCCTAGCCTCTCTTTAGTGGAATTCTACTTAGCCATCCCAGGAATTTGGTTCCAATGAAATATGTGTGGAATGATTTTCAATATTTGATATATATATATATATATATGTTCTTGGATCTTATATGAGTATTAAGGGATGATGATTAGGGGTGATCTATTTAAAATTCCAACAAAGGAAGCTAAATAGTGATTTCCTACATAGCCTTCTTTGGTGGAATATTACTCATTATCTTAAGATGATATATAACACCTAACTCTATTATGGGTAGGCTAGGGGACATGGGGAAAAAATTATATCTGATAACTGGCTCTGATATGGTTACGTAAGCGGCCATAAGGCCGAATGTCATGGTACATGGTTGCGATGGGGAAGAGTAAGGGTATTGAGATTACACTACATATTTGTGATTTCTATATCCATGTTATATATATAATTATGGATTTATAACCATGTTATTGGAATTCAATTGAAATCCACCTAGATCGGATCTGATGGAGTATTAGGAGGGCGATGATTTGGTGTTGTGGGAGTGTGTGCAGTTTGAGACCCGTGAAGGTCATGATGAGGCCCCTAAGGGTCACGAAGATCATGACCTGTAGGTACAAGCTCAGGTATAGGTGAGTCAACCACTAGAGTTAACTAATTTTGGGTTGTGTATTGATGATCCACTCAATTAAATCCTGGTACGTTTTATCTAGGGAATTTATAGAGGATCTTTGGGAGAAGACCCATCCATGGTATATTTGACTTGTGAGTTCCAATGAAAGAACCCACCACTATTTTAGGGTTAATGTGAGCCGAAGGTAAATGAAAAATTGATTGAGTTTGTGAAGACCATATTAAATTAGCTTGAGACACCCCCATGCTAGAGGGTGAAGCTGGTGACATATATTCTTAGAAGACAGGAAATGAAATGGTGGGATGAGCAGGTTTAGGCAGACAAATATGAGGGACTAACATTAAATGAATTTGAGACTAGGTTCATAATTCACTTCATCACCAAGACTCTAAGGGAAGACCGAGCTCAGGTGTTCTTGATCCTACAATAGGGAGACATGTCTATCATGGACTGTGTAGCTACCTTATCCAAGTTATCTCATTTTGAATCCGGTATAGTGGGAGAGGACACCTCTAAGGTGAGGTGCTTCGAGGATGGTTTACAAAACGCCATATGGATATCGGTAAACATATTTAGGATAACACCATTCTTATAGGTAGTGAATTAGGTTCACATAACTGAGGGAAATTTGAAAAACAAGTCATATTTGAGCTGGGAGATGGCTTCAGGTGATTACAATGGTGATGCATCAGACAATAGGAAGTGAGGCCAAGATGATTCTAAATATGGTGTTGAAGCTACAGACTCAAGAAGACCACCGAGGAGTGGGTCATCAATGGTATGTTTCCAATGTGGGAAACTAGTGTGCTTCTAGTGCCGGAATCCATGACATGTGTGGATGTAGTGTAATTGGAAACTGATGGAGTGATGAGTTTGTGGGCAGGTCCAGCATCTCCGGATGTTATGTTGGAGGAATTATTAGATAACTGGAAGCAAGGGGTCGGGTAGACATAGGGTTCTGAGGTCGAACTGGGAGTGGTACCAGGTGTTGTTAGCTGGGATTCATCAATGAGCATAGGTCATGGAAGAGAAAACCTAACCTAGCAGTGGGGTCAGTTTCCATTATATAGTGTATCTCCGTAAGGATGATAGACTTTAGGAAGTCATTGTTTAGGCCTATTGTATGCCATTGAACTTCATCTATTGGATCAGGCTAGTGATCTAATGATAGTTAGAGTTATTCCATTAGCATAACCAGGTTTTATTTTGTTTTGGCATGGGAATTTTTATAGGCATGTGCATTTTCGGTATTTGAAGTGCAAGATATGAAGGTTTTGGAATAACTAGACATAGGTTAGTTGGTTAGAATAATATAATATTCATTATATATATGTATCAGGTTTATGAAACCTAGATTATATATAGGGATCGATGATATATAGGATCTGTTGAGGTGTGTTCGTATCTTGGCATCAACCCGATGAGGGATTTTTGTGAGGATTGAGGAATCATGATTAATTTTGGGAATCTACTAAGATGACATACCAATTAGGTGCCATAAGAGACATGGGAATGAGGTAGGTATCTAAGGAGATGTGATAATAGACGAGTGTTATATTTGACATGGTTAAGTTTTGAGAACCTGGTGAGATGAAGGAGTGAGGATACATCATGGGAGTACTTCGGAGTCAAGGGATGGTTGGTTGACCATGTGTTTGTTTGATTTTAGGGATGAGAAGTGACTGGGGTTGGTAACTCCTAAGGTGAGGAGCACCGTGAAAGAGTTGACCTTTGAATTGATGCTTTGTAAAGCCCCAACCACAATTATTACATAATCTTGAATTAAGTTAATAATTTTCATTGAGGATATTTTCAAGTTTAGAGCATTATAGAATTATTTCATAACTTATACATAACAACTTGGATATTATATGCAGACACTTTTTCTCAATATCCATTTTTTCATATAGAAAAAACTATAAACAAACAAGTCTAGTTCCATATTTTAGACAACATGAATTTTCCATGATCCCATACCTGAACCTATTCATCTTTATTCCCTATGAAAAACATTTCTAAACATTGAATGAGCAAAAAAATCTCAGTAAGGTATACATAATGAAAGAAAACTATTTGTTTTTCAAAATAATAAGAAAATCATGAATATTATATTATAAAGTAATACCATTAAAAAGTAACAAAAACACTTCACTGAATATATTCTCATTTATTTCCCTTTTTATAACTAAAATATTACCAAAAATATCATATAAGTCAACATATATCATATAAAGGTAACGTGGAACATAAAAAATCAGAAATGGAATAACCAAGTGGCCGACTTCCAGACATATCACTAAATGGAATAGACAAAAGGCTGAATTCCATACCAAATGCATTGGAGGTCATAACATAACCTACCATCCTTAATTTATCATGGAACCACCAGTTATTTGGATTATCACGTAACCACCCATTAAATGTCCAGGTACCATTATATAATCATCACACATACAAAATTGCAAATGTCCACATTTCAATCATAAAATTTCATTTACAATCACAAGAAATAATTTCAATATATTGAAATAGTAAATCCACATTCAAAACAATTTTCAACACCAAAATATGTAAAAAGGGTATATGGTATTTATTTTCTAGTTAAAAAACATCATGACTTGTTACGGAAGAAAAATATCATATAATGCTCACAGTATCATAATGGTTGTTCTCACCACATATATTAAAAACATTCCATTTTTCATTTAGTAAAACACTTCGTTGAAAAAATATTCCCTTTTAATGAAATTAAAATTCATAGAGGATTATACACTGTATAAAATAACGTCATGTATAAATCAAAGTATGCCTCCCATACCTTGGGTCCGACTTCACTATTTCATTCCTTAATTTCCTGAATAATAAACATAATTTAATTTCTACTTGGATCAAAACATTTTTAATGTCTATTATTCCTTTTATATCACTTATTACTATGTTATAAAAATTACATTATTATTTAAGTTAATATTAGTCGTTTTGTCGAAATTGGTTACTTGAGTCGAAAATTATCTTGTTATAATAACAATTTTTCCATGTGGTCAAAAGTCCAATATGTCTAGAATTGTATTAATGATTTAAATATCATATATATCCAGAATATATGAATATATATCTAGAATATATATATTTTAATTGTCCATAACATTTTTATATAAGAAATGAAATGCACCTTTCATGGATATGGTAAGCTGTATGTACGTATTAATGCATCTTTCATTTCTTTTTCATATTTAATGGAATGAAAAATAAATGATACATAGGTATATTATTATTACATTACAATATATATGGTATATATGTTACATAATTTCATTAATTCTTTCCTTTATGTGTTCCATATATAGCATGAACGATTAAGATCACTTTGAGGGGGCGGTAGTTCGCACTTCCTAAAATGAAATTATTATATTTACACGTTATGGGAAGCATAAATGTAACGCCCTGACCCCAGGGACCCAGATTCGGTGCATTGTTTTAATGAATTGGCATGATTACAAAGAATCAAGTCCCAAAGGACTGATCAGTTTAGCAGTTTTGGAAAATAGATTATATACACGAATGTTACATTACACTTCATAACATACAAAACAACATAAATAATCCTTTATGAATGCCATTATTCCCTTGTCTTAACCCTGCATATCAATCAAAATATAGTTCTTGGAATCCTGGGAAAAATAAAACATAGAAAGGGGTGAGCTCAAATGCTCTGTAAGGGTAAGCAATATAGCAGAAAATTTCATAAATAAGCATAAACATTTAAGGCAATGTATAACTAAAACAAAATCCTTTTAAACGTAAACTTCAACATAGTATGGAAAAAATAAAATGAAATAATTCCATTTAATTATTCACATGGATATTATACTAATCGAATAATCACATTAAATATCAATAACCACTTTCATAATGATGGAATGCATAATTCCAGACTATCATAACCACATAGCCAAGGCCTCGTGCCAAGACTACAAATAAGATTTTGTCAAGGCCTTGTGCCAAGACACTAGTTTGTCTCATGAGACCTACCGATGCATCGAGGAACTATAGCAGGCTCCAACCGTCACTTACTAAGTCCAATGAATTCCCATATGAAAAGGTTTAAACATAACATAAAAATTCGTATTAAAACTAGTATACGAAATGTCAGTACTTTCTCCATAAACCTTGAATGGTATAAAAATAACACATCCAGAGTAAAACATATCACAAAACCTTCAATAAAAAAAAATCTTGTATCAAAATAAATCAATTTCAAATAAGATTAAAATCCATCAAACGATGTTGACATAGATGAAATCAAAACTATTTGAGAGAAATATCACTTTTCTCAAAATCATTGAAAAGTCACACATTTATAAAGGAAGTAATTTAAAAGAGATTTTTGAATAAAAGTGTCCCATACCACTTTGAAAATTTTAAAAGGAAATATCATTTCAAAACATTCATGCCCATATAAATAAATCCTTAAAATCATTTTGAAAACATGGAAATTAATTAAAAAGATTTATAAATATAAATCTTTAAAACATTTAAAATTATGATCTTGATAAAGAGTACCTTTCACAAATTCTTAAAATATTAATTTTGAAATCATTTAAATTCACATAATTATAAAATAAAACATTTACTTTGAAAATATTCTTATATTCTTGTAAGGGAAGTTTCAATGATTTTATAATGGCGGAGAATAGCCACACCCACCGTATAAGTTAAAAAAAACATTCTTACCTTAATTTTGTCGAAAAGGTTAAAAGCACATTGTTTGGAAAACAACGGAAAGATTACTTTATAAAACTCTTATAAAAAGTCAAAAAAGGGTATAAATGAATTTAACCCATATTCTTTGTAAATAGTAAAAATGTTTTGAAATACATTTCGAAGAAACATGGATGTGGATGATAAAGAAATCCCAGTTGATTATTACGTATAAACAACCTCCGATAATGAAGGGATTGCGAAATAAACCCTTACCTTGTACTTTTCCTTGGTTGGGGATAGGTTAACCTCCTGTATAATGGTGAAATAATTGTTATTAAATTATAAAAGAGTCATATACATTAATATGATATCATATATGATCTTTTAACATTGCTTTGTTAATAGTATCTTAGTATTATCGTCGTTTCGGGTGTTAACTTACTCATTTTCTTTTATATGTTTTGTTACGTAAGCCGTGGTTGTCCTGGATAGTTTGTATATTATTCATATCCAGATTTATATAAAGTCCTTAATAATTATTTTTAAATCATCAAATGATAATTATACTTGAATGGATATGATAGAGAATGAATTTCATCGCGTTCGTGGAGACGGTAGTCCGTACGTACGCACGAGCGGCAATATCATTTTTTTTATATTAAAATAATATATAATTGGATGGTATATCATATACATAATAATTATCATGTTATATTTATTATTTACATTAATTACACATCATTATTATACCCATCCAAATAATAATGTTTTGAATAACAATTACACCACGACGTGGAGACGGTAAGCCGTACGTATGCACGTATGGTGACATGTCATTAAAAGGATGGATAGAATACTGAAATATGGTTGTACCATGTTTATAATAACAATAATGTATATATAATATACTTGAGTTATTATTTTAGAATGTTAATAACAAAGAAAGAAAAAGTGGAAGAAGAAAGGAACTTGAAAATGGGTGGTGAAATCATTACCTCTTCTTCGGGTTTTTTCTTTTGATATGATCAAAAGGGCTCCATAGGATGGATTTATGACTAAATAAAGGCCTCTAGGATTAATTTAGGGAAGTTGATAGAGTATTTGGGTAGGGGTTTGACGATACAAAAGGCCTTGAATGTGTGAATTAGTGAGAAGGTGGAGTGCCCTTTTATAAGAGGGGTGAGGGGAACCTTTGGAAAATATGGAAATATTGTTTTATAATAAATTCATATTCTATTTATAATGGCTCCAAAATGTATTATTTAAAGTTTAAGGTGGGTATGGGTCGAAAATAACTCAAAAAATAGAATTTAGACAGGTTTGGGTCACTATATTAATCTTATCTTTAAGTATTAACTCTTAGTTAATTAGTTTCACTTTTACAATGTCTCATTGTATTTTTATATTATATGGTCAATAAACTTACTATATACATCAAAGATACCACCAAGTGGTCCATTTATAATAAATATATCATGATATATGTCTCTTGGACGAACAATAGATTTTTAGGAATTTAATATCAATTAATAATATAATATTTGTTTTAAAAACTCTTTTATGTCAATTTTGACACTATTCAATAATTGATTTTTTTTAAAACTCATAACAGAATTATTACTTCGAAAAAAGTTAATTAAATAAATAATAACATTTCATATTAACCTATAAAATTATTTTTATTTATAAAAAGACTCAAATTAAATTTATTTGGGTATTTATATTATCAATTATTCTAATTTTTCACTATTATGTTAATTTCTGCATCACCATTGTGTCATAAATAAATTAAATTATTTAATGTCTAAAAATTATAAATAAAATAAAATTATGTAGGAAATATATTTATCTTTCTAATTAATATTTAAAGTTGAAAATACAACATATATAACCCTATGTAAAAACTGTTTTTCTAAAAGATATATTGTTTTGTCATTTTTGTATTCATTTTAACTTAATTAAAATAAAGTGTCCCTATCACTTACAAGTGGCTCCATGGGATCCCAAAATCTACCCAAAGATGCCCATGGTCGGACATGTATCAACCAATATGGTTAGGACACGTTTTAGGTTAATTTTGTATTATTATAATATTATTTTTTAACCCTTATTTACCGGATTTACCCTTTAACCATGGTAAATAAAATATTTACAGGAGTAATTATTCAAAATGTATAATAATAAAAGTTACCTATTTACATAATTTCAACATCCTGATTCCAAATATGGAATCCATTTTTCCAAATTCCAAACACATAAGTGGCAGAAATAAATTTAAAATAAGTTCCCGTTGTTAAAATAAAAAGCTTGTTTTTAAGAGATAATAACTATCAAAAGATTGACACGTGTTTATGTCCGGTTTAATTGTGAAATTTTTCCCAATGACCAACATTGTATTAAATGGTAAAAATATATTCTAAGTATACTTTAAAACCACTCAAATTAATAATTTATGACTACTAATTATTTTGATTAAAAATGTGGTTTTTAATTAAAATTTAGTAATTTTCACTATTCATCAAAATATAAAAGTTATCCGAAAAGTACCAAAATTTCACCCTAGGATAAATTCAAGTTTTTTAATCCAAAAATTAAGTCCATTTGAGAGATAAAATTTATAAAATTTTAAAATGTAGGTATTACTATTCATTACGGCTATTTTGATTGGTTTTAGTGTGTGTTAGAACTCGAAGTTGCGTACAACACACGCTACTGTATTTTTGAAAGAGAAGCATACTGTGGAAGCTTGGGGTGTTACATTGTAAATTTTTTTATGTCCCCATTTTAAAGAATAAATTTATTTAGTCAAATTAAATATATAAAAGTTTTAAATATAGGATTTAAAAAGTGTTCACTATTAATGTTGGTAAAAGTGTATTTTTGAAAAATACTTCTTTTATCTGAAAAAAGGAATTTGTTCTTAAATTATGTCTAAGAAACTCATAATATGGATTCTAAAATAATATGGATTATATAATGTTTAAAACTAAGTTAATACTATTCATAAACTCTTTTGAACGGCTTGTTTGGTAAGTCATGGTGCGCTTGAACTCAGTGTTTCCTATAGTGCAAGTTATTGAATTATTTTAAAGAAATAACACACTATGAAATCATGGGGTGTTACATTCTCCCCTCCTTCAATAAATTGCGTGCTCGCAATTTGAAATTGTTCTTAGAAAATAAAAGGTTCAAAATAGAAAATATCCATGTGGGAAAACCCACATCGGAAATTGGGTTACTAAAATTTAGTCTTAATATGAGGAAAAGGGAAATGAAAGGGTCACCACCAAATTATGATCTCGATTAGGAGAACATTGGTGGCAATTAGAGACATATAATTAGAGGAAAAACGTAAATATTTATAGGTAGTGATTGAGGTCATCAATCACAAACAAGTGTAAAATTGAGGTCCTTAAATTCATCAATCTATGATGATTTGAAATACCATCGGTTCAAAAAAACATAGGTTATTAGGATAACAAATTTTTGGTTTTAGTATTACTTAAATAATGTATAAGAATTAATTTCTTCATAGAATAATAGAAGAAGAAAAATATATTCTTGACAAGTAGAGTTTTATCCTTTAACTAATTTCTACTACAAACTCATCTATCACTCTCAAAGATAATAGAACGTAAAAAAATATTCTATTTATCCTATTCGTATCGGGTTAAAAAAAACGAATTTATAATTCATATACCAGATCTTTTAAAAAAACTACATTATTTAATCCCGGACATTACGTGGGCCAGTGGTAGGGGATACACCTTTGTCGCCCTTCGGATGTGGGTTCAAGTCTCGCGGCTTTGCCAGATGCGACGGGTTGCCGCCCAACCTCCAGGTTTTCCTTTTATGGAAATCCAACAATAATCCAAACTAGAACTATCCAAAATGCTTTAGTCCAAAAATGAAGATCCTTTTTGCTGCGTAATAACATGTGAACACCTTCATCATGTATTATTTTAAAACACTGCAACATCCCGAATTACCATAAAACCTTATTGATTACATTCATGATCCCTTATTCTTTAAATAATAATGGATATAATCCTTCAATCCAAAAATGTTGTAAACCCCAACAATGATGGAATATAAAAATCATTAATCAGTTTAAAGGTAGTCAAGAATATCCAATATAATTTTTCCAAATCAATCTTGTATTATTCTAAAACCACTACCACGGTATCAGAACTATATTATCGTTTATCATTCTCTCAACCATATATTTTCAAAAACTTTATCCTGCTATTGAGTCACTTTTCATTGTTCCACACAATATCAAGTCCTTAAAGAAATAGTTCTGCAGTACAATCCTTATATACTCCATAATTATTATAACAAGTACATTGTTGATACAAAAATGAAAATACATAATCAACATAAGAACTCTAATCATTCCTCTTCATCTGTGGTAATATCATAACTTGATTATTATCCAATAGCATCATTTGCGGCATAGTATGATGACTGGGACATATGTTCGTGTAGTGTCCAAACTCCTTGAAATGAAGCATTGTACATTTGAAACCATTTTCTTAGCCTTGCAGTCACGTACTTTGTACCCTTTTCCTCCACACTTATAACAAACTATCATTCCTTTCAAGAAAGTTCCAGGGTGTTTCTTCCCACATTTATCACATATGGGGAAATTATTCTTTTCCCTCTTTACTTTATCCATATTTCTCTCTTCCATCCTTTTCTTCTCTTGCTTCTCTTAAAAGCCATATGACTCAGTAAACTCTTTAGTTATCTTATCCACACATGATGCTATTAATTTATATGACGATAATATGTGGGAACTATTTCCCTTCTAAATGATGTCTTAATACCATGAAAGATACGATCCTTCTTACTCTTTGGATCATACGTATTACTGGAGTTCACATTACTTCTACTGGGTGCCATTTCTATACAATAGCATAAACTAGGTCAGTTTATGAATTGCAATAAATAATTCCTAACGCAAATTGAACAGTTTATGGATATAATCCATAATCATAATTTTTTTTTTCTTTGAGTAAGTATATACTCATGAGCCGTTCATAAAGGTTCGTAAATAAAATGAGAATTATCATATGCATATCCCCCTGGAGTGTCGTAACCAAGAGTGCATTAAGGCCCGTTGTCGTGCACCAGTTCCCGTTCGAGTCTAGCTCAAAGCGGTGTTTTTGGGTTTTACCCCTAGTAACATCTGTGCCAGATCCGACTCTACCTGCTCGTATCCAGACAGGGATGTATTGCCCAGAAAACTCACAAAATCTCTACAATACCAAAATTATAGGAAGTTCTTCTATACTAATCCTCAAAGTCTATCGTAGGGCTATGTGCCCTAATCAGAGTTTATATAAATCTAGTTTCCAATGTTATTTCTAAACATCCTCTAATACCAATGGTAACACCCTGACCCCAGTGACCCAGAGTTGGTGCATTATTTTAATACATTGGTATGATTACAAAGAATCAAGTCCCAAAGGACCGATCAGTTTAGCAGTCTTGGAAAATAGATTGCATACATGAATGTTGCATTACACTTCATAACATACAAAAAATCATAAATAATCCTTTATGAATTTCATTATTCCCTTGTCTTAACCCTCCATATCAATCAAAATATAGTTCTGGGAATCCTGGGAAAAATTAAACATAGAAAGGGGTGAGCTCAAACGCTCCATAAGGGTAAGCAATACAACAGAAACTTTCATAAATAAGCATAATCATTTAAGGCAATGTATAACTAAAACAAAAGCCTTTTAAACATAAACTTCAACATAGTATGGAAAAAATATAATGAAATAATGAAATTTAATTCTTCACATGGATATTCTACTAATAGAATAATCACATACAATATCAATAACCACTTTCATAATGATGTAATGCATAATGCCAGACTATCATAACCACATAGCCAAGGCCTCGTGCAAAGAATACAAATAATATTTTTTCCAGGCCTTGTGCCAAGACACTAGATTGTCTCATGAGACCTACCAATGCATCGAGGAGCTATAGCAGGCTCCACCCGTCACTTACTAAGTCCAATGCATTCCCATATGAAAAGGTTTAAACATAACATAAACATTCGTATTAAAACTAGCATACGAAATGTCAATACTTTCTCCATAAACCATCAATGGTATAAAAATAATACATCCACAGTAAAACATATCACAAAACCTTCAATACAATACAAAAGTTTTGTATCATAATAAATCAACTTCAAATAAGCTTAAAATCCATCAAAGGATGTTGACATAGATGAAATCAAAACTATTTGAGAGAAATATCTCTTTTATCGAAATCATTGAAAAGTCACACATTTATAAAGGAAGTAATTTAAAAGATATTTTTGAATCAAAGTGTCCCATACCACTTTGAAACTTTTGAAAAGAAATATCATTTCAAAACATTCATGTACATATAAATAAATACTTAAAATCATTTTGAAAACATGGACATTAATTAAAAATATTTAGAAAGATAAATCTTTAAATCATTTAAAATTATGATCTTGATAAAGAGTACCTTTCACAAATTCTTAAAATATTCATTTTGAAATCATTTAAAGTCACATAATTATAAAATAAAACATTTACTTTGAAAATATTCTTATAATCTTGTAAGGGAATCTTCCACGATTTTATAACGGCGGAGAATAGCCGCACCCGCCGTATAAGTAAAAAAACATTCTTACCTTAATTTTGTCGAAAAGGTTAAAAGAACCTTGTTTGGAAAATGACAGAAATATTCCTTTATAAAACTCTTATAAAAAGTCAAACAAGGGTATAAATGACTTTAACCCATATTCTTTGTAAATAGTAAAAAATTTTTGAAATAAATTTTGAAGAAACATGGATGTGGATGATAAAGAAATCCCACTAGATTATTACATATAAACAACCTCGGATAATGAAGAGATTGAAAAATAAACCCTTACCATGTACTTTTCCTTGGATGGGGATAGGTTAACCTCCTGTATAATGGTGAAATAATTTTTATTAAATTATATAAGAATCAAATTAATTAATATGATATCATATATTATCTTTTAACATTGCTTTATTAATAATATCTCAGTATTATCGTCGTTTCGGGTGTTAACTTACTCGTTTTCTTTTATATGTTTTGTTACGTAAGACATGGTTGTAATGGATAGTTTGTATCTTATTTATATCCAGAATTATATCATGTCCTTAAAAATTATTTTTAAATCATAAAATGATAATTATACTTGAATGAATATGATAGAGAATGAATCTCATCGCGTTCGTGGAGACGGTAGTCCGTACGTACGCACGAGCGGCAATATCATTATTTTGATATTAAAATAATATATAACTGGATGGTATATCATATATAAAGAATAATTATCATGTTATATTTATTATTTATATAAATTACACATCATTATTATACCCATCCAAATAATAATGTTTTGAATAACAATTACACCACGACGTGGAGACGGTAAGCCGTACATATGCACGTATGGTGACATGTCATTAAAAGGATGGATAGAATACTGAAATATGGTTGCACCATGTTTATAATAACATTAATGTATATATAATATAATGGAGTTATTATTTTATAATGTTAATAACAAATAAAGAAGAAGTGGAAGACGAAAGGAACTTGAAAAAGGGTGGTGAAATCATTACCTCTTCTTCGGGTTTTTCATTTTGATTTGATCAAATGGGCTCCATAGGTTGTAATTATGACTAAAGGAATGTCTATAATATAAATTGAGGGAATTTGAGAGAGTATTTGGGCATGGGTTGGCCAATCCAAAAGGCTTTGAATGTGTGAATTAGTGAGAGGGTAGAGTTTCCTTTTATAAGACGGGTGAGGGGAACCTTTGGAAAAGCTAGAAATATTGTTTTATAATAAATTCATATTCGGTTTCTAATGGCTCCAAATAGGATTATTTAAATTTTAAGGTGGGTATGGGTCGAAAATCAATCATCCAATAGAATTTAGACAGGTTTGGGTCACTATATTAACCTTATCATTAAGTATTAACTCTTAGTTAATTAGTTTCACTTTCACAATGTCTCTTTGTATTTTTATATTATATGGTTAATAAAATTACTATATAAATCCAAGAGATCACCAAGTGGTCCATTAATTATACACATATCATGATATAAGTCTCTTGGACAAGCCTTATATTTCTAGGAATTTAATATCCATTAATAATATTATATTTATTTTAAAAACTCTTTTATGTCAATTTTGACACTATTCAATAATTGATTTTTGTAAAACTCATAACAGAATGATTACTTCTAAAAAAGTTAATTAAATCAATCCTAACATTTCCTATTAACCTATATAATTATTTGTATTTATAAAAAGTCTCAAATTTAATTTATTTGGGTATTTATAATATCAATTATTCTAATTTTTCACTATTATGGTAATTACTACATCACCATTGTGTCATAAATAAATTAAATTATATAATGTCTAAAAATTATAAATAAAATACCATTATTTAGGAAATATTTTTATATTTCTAATGAATATTTATAGTCAAAAATCCAACATATATAACCCTATGTAAAAATTGTTTTTCTAAAAGATATATGATTGTGTCATTTTTGTATTCATTTTAACTTAATTAAAATAAAGTGTCCCTATCACTTACAAGTGGCCCCATGGGGTCCCAAAATCGACCCAAAGATTTCCATGGTCGGAAATGTATCACAAAATAAGGTTAGGACTCATTTTAGGGTAATTTTCTATTATTAAAATATTATTTTTAACCCTTATTTAACGGATTTACCCTTTAACCATGGTAAATAAAATATTTACTGAAGTTATTATTCAAAATGTCTAAAAATAAAAGTTACCTATTTACAAAATATTAACATCCTGATTCCAAATATGGAATTAATTTTTCCAAATTGAAAACACAGAAGTGGAAGAAATTAATTTTAAATTAATTCCCATTGTTAAAACAAAAAGCGTGTTTTTAAGAGATAATAAATATCAAAAGATTGACACTTGTTTATGTCCAGTTCAATTGTGAAATTTTGTCCAATGACCAAAATTGTATTAAATGGTAAAAATATATTCAAAATATACTTTAATACCGCTCAAATTCATTATTTATCACTACTAATTATTTTGACTAAAAAAGTTTTTTTAAATTAAAATTTAGTAATTTTCACTATTCATCAAAATATTAAAGTTATCCGAAAAGTACCAAAATTTCTCCCTAGGCTAAATTTGATATTTAGAATCCAAAAATGAAGTCCATTTTGAGAGATAAAATTTATAAAATTTTAAAAATTAGGTATTACTATTCATTACGACTAGTTTGATTGGTTGTAGTGTGTGTTAGAACTCGAAGTTGCGTACAACACACGCTACTGTATTTTTAAAAGAGAAGCGTACCATGGAAGCTAGGGGTGTTTCATTGTAAATTTTTTTATGTCCCCATTCTAAAGAATAAATTTATTTAGTCAAATTTAATATATAAAAGTTTAAAATATTGGATTTAAAAATGGTTCACTATTAAAGTTAGTAAAAGTGCATTTTTGAAAAATACTTCTTTTATCTGAAAAAAGAAATTTTTTTCATACATTATGTCTAAGAAACTCATAATATGGATTCTAAAATTGTAAGGATTGTATAAAGTTTAAAATTTAGTTAATACTATTCATAACCTCTTTTGAACGGCTTGTTTGGTAAGTCATAGTGCACTTGAACTCGATGTTGCGTGTAGTGCAAGTTATTGAATTTTTTTGAAGAAATAACACACTATGAAATATTGGGGTGTTACATTCTCCCCTCCTTCAATAAATTGTGTCCTCACAATTTGAAATTGTTCTTCGAAAATAAAAGGTTCAAAATAGAAAATATCATTGTGGGAAAACCCACATCAGAAATTGGGTTACTAAAATTTAGTCTTAATATGAGGAAAATAGAAATGAAAGGGTCGCCACCAAATTATGATCTCAATTAAGAGAACATTGGTGGAAATTAGAGACATATAATTGGAATAAAAACGTAAATATTTATAGGTAGTGATTGAGGTCATCAATAAAAAACAAGTGTAAAATTGAGGTCCTTAAATTCATCAATCTATGATGATTTGAAATACCATCAGTTCAACAAAACATAGGGTATTAAGATAACACATTTTTGGTTTTAGGATTCCTTAAATAAATTATAAGAATTAATTTCTTCATAGATTAAGAGAATAAGAAAAATATATTCTTGACAAGTAGAGTTCCATCCTTTAACTAATTTCTACCACAAACCCATCTTTCACTCTAAAAGATAATAGAACGTAAAAAATATATTTTATTTATCCTATTTGTATAGGGTTGAAAAAAACTAATTTATAATTCATCTACCAGATCTTTTAAAAAAACTACATTATTTAATCCCAGACATTACGTGGGCCAGTGGTAGGTGATACACCCTTGTCGCCCTTCGGTTGTGTGTTCATGTCTCATGGCCTTTCCAGACGCGATGGGTTGCTGCCCAACCTCCGGGTTGTACTTTTATGGAAATCCAAAAATAATCCAAACTAGAACTATCCAAAATTCTTTAGTCCAAAAATGAAGATCCTTTTTGCTGCGTAATAACATTTGAATACCTTCATCATGTATTATTTTAAAACACTGCAACATCCTTAATTACCATAAAACCTTATTGATTATATTCATGATCCCTTATTCCTTAAATAATAATGGATATACTCCTTCAATCCAAAATTTTTGTAAAACCCAACAATGATGGAATATACAAATAATTAATCAGTTTCAAGGTAGTCAAGAATATCTAATATAAATTATCCCAATCAATCATGTATTATTATAAAATCACTACCTCGGTATTAGAACTATATTATGGTTTATCATTCACTCAACCATATATTTTCCAAAAATTTATCCTGCTATTGAGTCACTTTTCTTTGTTCCACACAATCTCAAGTCTTTAATGAAATAGTACTGAAGTACAATCCTTATATACTCCATAATTATTATAACAAGTACATTGATGATACAACACTCAAATGACATAATCAACATAAGAACTCTAATCATTCCTCTTCATCTGTGGTAGTATCATAACATGATTATTATCTAATAGAATCATTTGTGGCATAGTCTGATGACTGGGACATAGGTTCACCTTGTGTCCAAACTCCTTGAAAATGAATCATTGTACATTTTCAACCATTTTCTTACCCTTGCAGTCACATACTTTGTGCCCTTTTCCTCCACACTTATAACAAAGTCCCTTTCCTTTCAGTCAAGATCTAGGGTGTTTCTTCCCACAGTTATCACATATGGGGAAATTCTTCTTTTCCCTGTTCCCCTTATCCATATTTCTCTCTTCCATACTTTTCTTCTCTTGCTTCCCTTCAAAGACATAGGACTCAGTAAACTCTTTAGTTATCTTATCCACACATGATACTATATCTTTATATGATGATAATACGTGGGAGACTATTCCCCTTCTAAATGATGTCTTAATACCATGAAAGATATGATCCTTCTTACTCTTTGGATCATAAGTATTTCTGGGGTTCACATTCCTTATACTGGGTGCCATTTCTATACAATAGCATAAACTAGGTTAGTTTATGAATTGCTATAAATAATTCCTAACACAAATTGAACAGTTTATGGATATAATCCATAATCATGAAAAATGTTATATTTGAGTAAGTATATACTCATGATCCCTTCATAATGGTTTGTAAATAAAATGATAATTATCCGAAGAATATCCCCCTAGAGTGTCGTAACCAAGAGTGTAGCAAGGCCTGTTGTCGTGCACCAGTTCCCGTTCGAGTCTATCTCAAAGCAGTGTTTTTTGGGTTTTACCCCTAGGTACATCTGTGCCAGTGCCGCCTCTACCTGCTCGTATCCAGACATGGATTTATTGCTCAGAAAACTCAGAAAATCTCTACAATACCAAAATTCTAGGAAGTTCTTCTATACTAATCATCAAAGTCTATCTTAGGGCTATGTTCTCTAATCAGAGTTCATCTAAATCTAGTTTCCAAGGTTATGGCTAAACTTCCTTTGATACCAACTGTAATGCCCAGACCCCAGTGACCCAGAGTCGGTGCATTATTTTAATACATTGGCATGATTACAAAGAATCAAGTCCCAAAGGAACGATCAGTTTAGTAGTCTTGGAAAATAGATTACATACATGAATGTTACATTACACTTCATAACATACAAAACAACATAAATAATCCTTTATGAATGCCATTATTCCCTTGTCTTAACCCTGCATATCAATCACAATATAGTTCTTGGAATCCTAGGAAAAATAAAACATAGAAAGTGGTGAGCTCAAATGCTCCGTAAGGGTAAGAAATATAGCAGGAACTTTCATAAATAAGCATAAAAATTTAAGGCAATGTATAACTAAAAAGCCTTTTAAACTTAAACTTCAACATAGTATGGAAAAAATAAAATGAAATAATTCAATTTACTTATTCACATGGAAATTATACTAATCTAATAATCACAAGCAATATCAATTACCACTTTCATAATGATGGAAGGCATAATTCCAGACTATCATAACCACATATCCAAGGCCTCGTGCCAAGACTACAAATAAGATTTTGTCAAGGCCTTGTGCCAAGACACTAGTTTGTCTCATGATACCTACCGATGCATCGAGGAGCTATAGTGGGCTCCACCCATCACTTACTAAGACCAATTCATTCCCATATGAAAAGGTTTAAACATAACATAAACATTCGTATTAAAACTAGCATATGAAATGTCAATACTTTCTCCAAAAACCATGAATTTTATAAAAATAACACATCCACAATAAAAAATATCACAAAACCTTCAATACAGTACAAAAGTTTTTTATCATAATAAATCAACTTCAAATAAGCTTAAAATCTATCAAAGGATGTTGACATAGATGAAATCAAAACTATTTGAGAGAAATATCTCTTTTCTCAAAATCATTGAAAAGCCGCACATTTATAAAGGAAGTAATTTAAAAGTAATTTTTTAATAAAAGTTTCCCATACCACTTTGAAACTTTTGAAAAGAAATATCATTTCAAAACATTCATGTCCATTTAAATAAATCCTTAATATCATTTTGAAATCATGGACATTAATTAAAAAGATTTAGAAAGATAAATATTTAAAACATTTAAAATTATGATCTTGATAAAGAGTACCTTTAAGAAATTCTTAAAATATTCATTTTGAAATCATTTAAAGTCACATAATTGTAAAATATAACATCTACTTTGAAAACATTCTTATAATCTTGTAAGGGAAGCTTCAATGATTTTATAATGGTGGAGAATAGTCGCACCCTCCGTATAAGTTAAGAAAAACATTCTTACCTTAATTTTGTTGAAAAGGTTAAAAGCACTTTGTTTGGAAAATGATGGAAAGATTCCTTTATAAATCTCTTATAAAAAGTCAAACAAGGGTATAAATGACTTTAACCCATATTATTTGTAAATAGTAAATTTTTTTTGAAATAAATTTCGAAGAAACATGGATGTGGATGATAAAAAAATCCCAGTAGATTATTACGTATAAACAACCTCAGATAATGAAGAGATTGCGAAATAAACACTTACCTTATACTTTTCCTTAGTTGGGGATAGGTTAAACTCATGTATAATGGTCAAATAATTGTTATTCAATTATACAAGAACCATACACATTAATAAGATATCATATATGATCTTTTAACATTGCTTTGTTAATAATATCTTAGTATTATCATCGTTTCGGGTGTTAACTTACTCGTTTTCTTTTATATGTTTTGTTACATAAGTCGTGGTTTTCATGGATAGGTTTTATCTTATTCATATCCAGAATGATATCAAGTCATTAAAAATTATTTTTAAATCATCAAATTATAATTATACTTGAATGGATATGATAGAGAATGAATCTCATCGTGTTCGTGGAGATGGTAGTCCATAGGTACACACGAGCGGCAATATCATTATTTTTATATTAAAATAATATATAATTTGATGTTATATAATATATACAGAATAATTATCATGTTATATTTATTATTTACATGAATTACACATCATTATTATACCCATCCAAATAATAATGTTTTGAATAAGAATTACACCACGCCGTGGAGACGGTAAGCCGTACGTACGCACGTATGGTGACATGTCATTAAAAGGATGGAAATAATACTGAAATACGGTTGTACCATGTTTATAATAACATCAAATTATATATAATATACTGGAGTTATTATTTTATAATTTTAATAAAAAAGAAAGAAGAAGTGGATGAAGAAAGGAACTTGAAAAATGGTGGTGAAATCATTACCTCTTCTTTGGGTTTTTCCTATTGATTTGATCAAAATTGCTCATTAGGCTGGCTTTATGACAAAAGGAAGGCCTCTAGGATGAAGTGAGGGAATTTTAGAGAGTATTTGGTCAGGATTTGTCCGATCCAAAAGATATTGAATGTGTGGATTAGTGAGAAGGGGGAGTGCCCTTTTATAAGAGGGGTGAGGGGCACCTTTGGAAAAGCTAGAAATATTGTTTTATAATAAATTCATATTTATGTTTCTAATGGCTCAAAAGTGGATTATTTAAAGGTTAAGGTGTGGATGGGTCGAAAATTACTCAACCAATATAATTTAGACAGGTTTCGGTCACTATATTAACCTTATCATTAAGTATTAACTCTTAGTTAATTAGTTTCACTTTTACAATGTTTCTTTGTATTTTAATATTATATGGTTAATAAACTTACTATATAAATCCAAGAGACCACAAAGTGGTCAATTAATTATACACCTATCATGATATATGTCTCTTGGCCGAACCTTAGATTTTTAGGAATTTAATATCAATTAATAATATAATATTTGTTTTAAGAACTCTTTTATGTCAATTTTGACACTATTCAATAATTGATTTTTGTAAAACTCATAACAGAATGATTACTTCTAAAAAGGTTAATTAAATCAATCCTAACATTTCATATTATCATAGAAAATTATTTTTATTTATAAAAAGTCTCAAATTAAATTTATTTGGGTATTTATAATATCAATTATTCTAATTGTTCACTATTATGGTAATTACTGTATCACCATTGTGTCATACATAAATAAAATTATTTAATGTATAAAAATTATAAATAAAATACCATTATGTAATAAATATTTTTATCTTTCTAATTAATATTTACTGTCAAAAATATAACATATATAACCCTATGTAAAATTTTTTTTTCTAAAAGATATATGCTTGTGTCATTTTTGTATTCATTTTAACTTAATTAAAATAATGTATCCCTATCACTTACAAGTGGCTCCATGGGGCCTAAAAATCAACCCAAAGATGCCCATGGTCATAAAGGTATCAACTAATAAGGTTAGGACACGTTTTAGGGTAATTTGTTATTATTATAATATTATTTAACCCTTATTTACCGGATTTACCCTTTAACCATGGTAAATAAAATATTTACCGAAGTAATTATTCAAAATGTCTAAAAATAAAAGTTACCTATTTAAAAACATTTAACATCCTGATTCAAAATTTGGAATCCATTTTTACAAATTCAAAACACAGAAGTGGAAAAAATTAATTTAAAATTAATTCCCATTGTTAAAACAAAAAGCGTGTTTTTAAGAGATAATAACTATCAAAAGATTGACATTTGTTTATGTCCCGTTTAATTGTGAAATTTTGTCCAGTGACCAACATTGTATTAAATTGTAAAAATATATTATAAATATACTTTAAAACCACTCAAATTCATAATTTATCACTACTAATTATTTTGATTAAAAAAGTTGTTTTTAAGTAAAATTTATTAATTTTCACTATTCATCAAAATATAAAAGTTATCTGAAAAGTACCAAAATTTTACCCTAGGATAAATTCGATATTTCGAATCCAAAAATGAAGTTCATTTTGAGAGATAAAATTTATAAAATTTTAAAAATTAGGTATTAGTATTCATTACGGCTAGTTTGATTGGTTGTAGTGTGTTTTAGAACTCGAAGTTGCGTACAACACACGCTACAGTATTTTTCAAAGAGAAGCGTACCATGGATGCTTGGGGTGTTACATTGTAAATTTTTTTATGTACCCATTCTAAAGAATAAATTTATTTAGTGAAATTGAATATATAAAAGTTTAAAATATTGGATTTAAAAAGGGATCACTATTAAAGTTGCTAAAAGTGCATTTTTGAAAAATACTTCTTTTATCTGAAAAAAGGAATTTGTTCTTCCATTATGTCTTGGAAACTCATTATATGGATTCTAAAATTATAAGGATTATATAAAGTTTAAAATTTAGTTAATACTATTCATAACCTCTTTTGAACGGCTTGTTTGGTAAGTCATGGTGTGCTTGAACTCGGTGTTGCGTGTAGTGCAAGTTATTGAATTATTTTGAAGAAATAACACACTATGAAATCTTTGGGTGTTACAAAAAAGTTATTATTTAAATTAAAAATAAAGAAAAATAGAGACAATATAAATATAATATATATCATATATAAATATATTTCCACCATAATGTCCACCAAGAGAGGAGGTATGAGATAATTGAACAATCATCATTTCGTGAGGCAGTAGTTCGCCATCCACAGAAACAATATGTTCTAATTCTAATAGATGGATGTGTGTGTGAGTTTAGTTGTAATTATTAGAATGAAAAAATCCTAGTATATTTATGATACTAGTTTTGTTATAAAATAATTGAAAAAAGACTGTTTAGGGGGTTGGACCGGGGAAAATAAATGAAAGAAGCTTGAGAGAAGACAATACCTTATAATGGGTAACTCCTTATGATTTAAGCTAAAAGGGCTTCTTGAATTGCCTTATTACCAAGGTAAGGAGTCTAATTTGAAGAGAGGGATTTTGGGAGATTATTTGGGAAGAGTTTGGATAATCCAAGGGGGTTTGAGAGCTGTGTGTAAGGGTTAAAGGTGGTGGCCTTTTATAAGAGGGAGGAGGGGTACATTAAGAATATCTTGAAAGATTATTTTATTAAATACTGAATTTTGATTTTAAAAAGGTCCAAATCTCATTTAATTCAAATCTAAGATTATTATTGTTATAAATCTCCTCAACCAATAGGTTTTAAATAGGTTTTAGTTTCAATTTTAACCTTATAAATTTCCAATAATGATTAGTTAACTAATTTAACTTTTACCATGTCTTCTTGTATATTCATACTATACAGTTAATATATTTAGCATAAAATTCCAATAGAACCAAAAGTGTTTAATTAATGATATTTACAAAATTATATAATTCATATGTATGAATATTTTATTTTTCGGACTATTATATAATTTAATAAAATAGTATTTAAAAAAACTCATTTATGTCAATTTTATACTATTCATATCATGACATTTTGAAAATCCATAACAATGAAATTTATTAAAAAAACATCGTAAGTTAAAATATAACATGTAGTAAACATCCCTAAATTTCATGAATTTCAAAAAAAGTTTCAAAAAAAATTATTTTAATATTTATAATCTCATTTATTTAAATCCTTCATTAATAAGTTAATCACTACATCATGATTGTGTCATAAAAATATTTATTTGTTTTATGTATAAAAAATTATATATAAAATAAAAAGATGTAGAAAATATTTTTATCTTTTCAATTAATATTTATAGTCTGAAATATAACATATATAATCCCATATAAAATTTTTTTACTAAAAGATACATGTTTAGTATATATTTTCCATAACATTAAATTAAAAGTAATTAAATGTCATTTTTCACACACAAGTGTCTCCATGGGTTCTTAAAATCAACCCAAGGATTCCCATGGTCGAAAAGATCAAATAAAATAGGGTTAGGATATGTGTTAGGGTAATTTAATATTATTATAATATTATTTTTACCCATATTTACCGAATTTACCCTTTAACCATGGAAAATAAAATATTTACTGATGTTACTATTCAAAATGTCTAAAAATAAAAGTTACCTATTTACACAATTTAGACCACATGATTCCAAATATAGAATAAATTTTTCCAAATTAAAAACACATAATCTCCATAAATTAATTTAAAATTAATTCTCATTGTCAAAACCAAAAAGCACTCTTTTAAGAGGAAAACACTACCAAAAGATTAACATACGTTTATGTCCAATTTAAAGGTGAAATTACATCAAATGTCCAAAATTTGATCAAATGATAAAAAAATAATCCAATTAAACTTCAAAAAAAATTAAAATTACAATCTAACTATAAAAATAAATTAGAATAAATGGTTGTTTTGAATTAAAATGCACTATTTTTCACTATTCATAAAAAAATGAATTTTTGCAGAAAAATACCAAAATTTCATCCAAAGTAAATTTAGATGTTCCTATTATAAATAAGAAGTATATTTTGTCACATAAAACGTTTAATGGTGTTAAAAACTATAATAAAAAACAATTCACCATCAAAAGGTGGTAAGACTGCATTTTTAGAAAAATACTTCTTTTATTCGAAAAATGAATTTATTCTTATATAATTTATTGAAAACATATAAGATGAATTTATAACATTACATTAAATATATATCAAATATTTTTCATTAAATAAAAATCCATAAGGATTGATATGAAAACACAATTATTATCTATTAAATAGGTTTTCATAAAAACACATCCATTATATTCTATTGGTTTTTAATTTTCATTTCTAATAAATTTTTCAATAAATGAATCATTATTTAAACATGTGTGAGGAATATTTAAAAATTACATTGATACTATCCATTCCCACCATTACAAGGGTTAGGCGTTAAATTACATTTAAAATAATAATATTTTTATTGTATTATGTTTCAGTATAACTCAATGTTGCGTGCATTGTGAGATTTTTTAGAATCCCTTTGCTTCATGTCAAGTACTGTATCGGAAAAAGAATCACCTTTAACATAAAATTAATATCTTATTCATAAGTGTTAATATAAATAAAAAACTATTATTATATAAATACCTAGGTCATTACATCCCTCCCTCCTTTTTGAAACTGCATCCTCACAATTTTAAAATTAGGCTTAGAAACTTTATTGAAATTCCCACATCAGAAAAAGAGTCAATAAAACTATCACTTCAAAATAAATAAAGAGAATTATAATGATCACCTTAGATAAAACATTATAGGAATCCATAAAAACATGTATATGGAAGAGAAAACCAACCATCATGTTCTGATGGAGAGTGTTAGAAAACATGAGCATGAGAAATTTATCCACCACAAAACCAAAAAATTATGATAGGTAAAATGTTCTTTGATTACATTGTATGAAATGTAAAAGGAAAAAATTTTTTGTTTTATTTTCCATTTCATAAATTAGGAGAATTTATTTATTAGATTCACTGAGAACATAAGGAAATATACTTACTTTTTAAGTAGAGTTTCA
Source organism: Viscum album (assembly GCA_963277665.1). NCBI lineage: Eukaryota > Viridiplantae > Streptophyta > Magnoliopsida > Santalales > Viscaceae > Viscum > Viscum album. The sequence continues at coordinate 1,107,996,831 of OY728152.1, read as the reverse complement.
TCCTTTAATATGTTTCTACCAAAAACTCATCTATACACCAAACGATGACTATTCAAGATGACATAGTCACACCTGAAGTGATAGAATCAATCTCTAGAGAATAACATGATCCACAGAAGATGTATTACATATTTCCACTATCTTTAGTGATTAACCAAAACCAAAATGGTTAGTACAAGATTAGATAATCCAAAAAACGTATAATCTTTTAAAAAAAATATATATTTCTCTTAATCTCTAAAATTGAACAAAAAATACCCAATGATAAAAAAAGACCATTAAATACAAAAGTTTCCAAAAAATTATTCAAAATAATCCAAACTAATATTGAAACCCAAAATTCAGAAGGATTTTATCACATAGACTTCCACAAAAATCTTAACATTTATATCCTAATGACATTGGCTACTCTTAATGTCTCATACCAAAATGTTATTAACCTAATCACATATACTCTATGATAGGTTAATCATTTACATAAATAACCAAAATCACTATATTTCCTCAATAAAAACATAGATTCTTCCAAAATAAAATTCCACCATTACTCCTCCATTGAAATCCCAAAGTATTATATTTTCCTTAGGCTTATAGTGTTCCCAATAGAGCAATAACCTTTATCACTTAATCACCAAATAATTTTACTATACTGATGATTTATATTTGAAAAAACATAATATACCTAATAAAATTATTCTTGATCGATAAAATCATTTATCTAAAAATAATAAGTCATACTTACCAGGGACTTCAAATAGGCCAGTGGTAGGTGATGCACCCTTGTCGCCTTTCAGTTGTGGGTTCAATTCCAATGGCCTTGCTGGAAGCGACGAGTTTTTACCCATCCTGCAGGTTGTCCTATTTCTAAAACCATATCATTCTTATAAAATTCTCAAAAATAATATAATTTCCAAGAAAATAACCATAACATACTTTATCCTCAAAGGTTATCAAATACCTTTCATTTTTCATTCTAAAATGTAATAACCATTTATCACCTCAAAATCAAAATATCATCTGAACCCCTAAGTTTACCTATTATATCCACACAATAAAAGATAATTCATTCAGGAATAACATTTTCACATATCAAAATTCAGGGTTACACATACTTTAAGAAGACTTCCAAAGTAATCCCATCATCAAAATAGCCTTAATACCTTTAAGCATTTCATCGTCCTAAAATCTACCCTAACTCATGAATACCTTTTGTGTATACTACTTAATCATTTAATGTATTTCATGATTCGTTAACCATTCTTTTACAACTTATTCCATAGTACTTATTTCCAATAAACAAAATCATGAATCATATCCTATGATTCAATAATGCCAAAACATCAGCTAAGAAATAATCTATACATTTCATTGGTCATTGTCAGTTTCCTCATCCTCAATTAGAATGGAATTAGGTATTGGTAGACATATATTTTTATGGACCTACGGATCCCATTCCTGAACCTTCTTCTTAGGAAATATATTTATGTAATGACCATGCACACCACATTTAAAACATTCAATTGATCCCTCAAAAATAAATTCTTTCCCTTTCCTGGAATCAACTGGACACTTACTTTTTCCATGGAAGGTTCCTGATTGGTGAACTTCATTACCACATCTATAAAATCTTCCCATCACTTTGAATCATTTTACTTGGTGTTTTTTTCCACATCCTTGACAAATAGTTTTTGAATATACTTACCTTTATTATTATTACCTAAACTTTTTGTAGGGATTTGTTTCTCGCAAACATGATGCCTTATAAAAATCTCCGAGGTTCAGGTTGTCAATCATGAATCCAAATAGTTGGTTGATAATATCCGAAAGATTTATCATTGAAGAACCCATTTCATTCAATTTCTTATTCACAAAACCTTCATATTTTACTTCACATCCATTCTTACTTTGGGGCCTACTAGATCCAACCATTTACTAAAACCAAAAAGGTTTGTGTGAGTATATCAGTAAAATCGTCATATAATATCTCAAAAGGAGGGTAAATACTAAAATATACCTATTAATGTAATCTTAAACTCATTCAATTTATCTAAAATAACTATTACTCTTTCTAATATTCTAACCATTATTGTTATGTCACTTATGATTAAATAACACCCTAACCTCTAATGTTATCTAAACTGACCATTGATACCAACTGTTAGGCCCTAGACTCTAACATTATATAATCTAGAAATAAGTTAATAATTCTTATTGAAGATCTTTTCAGGTTTAAAGCTTTATATAATTATGTCATAAGTTATATATAAAAACTTTAATATTACCAATAGACACTTTTACTCACTATCCATTTTTTGAAAAATAACTGTTAAAAAACATGTCTAGTTCCATATTTTAGACTACATGACTTTTCCTTGATCTCATCCTCAACCCTATTAATCTTTATGACCTATTAAAAACATTTAAAAACATTGTAATTGAATAAAAATCTCAGTAAAAAAACAATAATAAGGAAAAAACATAGTTTTTCAAAACAACAAGTAAGCCATGAATAATTTATCATAAAGTAATACCTTTTGCCATTAAGAAGTAACAAAAAACTTTTCTAAATATAATATAATTTCATACCTTTTTTTTAACCAAAATATTACCATAAATCCAATATAAAGAAAAATATGGCATATAAATGTAACTTGGGACATAAACATACTAAAATGGAATAACCATACGATCGAATTCCTACACATATCACTAAATTGAATAGTTATAAAACCATCTTCCACAACCAATGCATTCGAGGATATAATGTAAGCACCCATACTTGGTTTATCACAGAACCACCATTAATTTGGTTTATCATGTAACCACCCATCAAATGTCCCAGTACCATTATACAATCATCACATATAAAAGATTTCAAATATCATCATTTCAATCATAAAATTTCATTTGAAATCACAAGAAATAATTACAACATATTGAATAAGTAAATACACTTTCAAAACCATTATTAGTACCAAATTATGTTAAATGGGTATGTGGTATTTATTTTTCAATTCAAAACATCATGGCTGGTTAAGGAAGCCAAATATCAAATAATTCTCGCGGCGATAGAAAGGTCATTGTCGCCGCATACGTTAAAAACATTCCTTTTTTCATTTAGTAAAAAGATTCATAGAAAAAGGAATAACTTTGAATGAAAGTAAAATTAAAATGGGATTATAAACAATATAATATAATTTCATATATAAATGAATGTATGCCTCAATGAAAGGAGATTGAGACGTAGTTCCTTACCTTGTGTCTGACTTGACTCGTTCGTTCTTTAATTTCCAGAATAATAAACATAAGTTAATTAATACATGATTCAAAACATTTTAAATGTTTATTATTCCTTTTATATAAATTATTATCACATTATAAAAATTACATAATTATTTAATTTAATATCAGTCATTTTTTCGATATTGGGTACTTGAGTTGAAAATGATCTTGTTAAAATTACAATTTTTCCATGTGGTCAAAAGTCCATTAGAACCAAAATTTTATTCTTGATTAAAATATCATATATATGAAGTATATATGTTTTTAGATATAGTATATATGTATTTATAATAGTCTATAATATTTGGATATAAGAAATGAGATGCACAGTTGATGGAGACGATAAGTCGTACATGCGCTTGAACGCTACTTTCATTTATTTCTCATATTTAAAGGAATTTAAAGTATATGATACATAAGTATATTATAATTCAAGTATAATATATATGTTTTATATGTTACATAAGTTCATTAATACAATCCATTATAAATTCCATGTATAGCATGAAGGAGTCATATCACTTTAAGGGGGCGGTAGTCGGCACTTTCTCAAATGAAATTATCGTATTTACATGTTATAGAAAACATAAAGATATGATTTAAATGAAAAGTAAAAAAGAATATAGGAAATATAAATATAATATATATCATATATAAATAATTTTCCATAATAATGGACACCATGAGAGGCATTTTGAGATAATTGAACAATTATCGTTTCATGAGGCAGTAGTTCGCCATCCACAGAAACAATATTTTATAAATCCATTTGATGAATTTTTGTGGGAGTTTAGTTTGAATAATTGGATTAAAAACATTCTATTATATTTAATATACTAGTTTTGGAAGAAAATAATTTAATAAATAGTGTTCATAGGGTTGGATAAGTGAAAATAAATGAAAAAAGCCTGTGAGAAGGCATTACCTCAAATCGGGTAACTCATTTTTATTTAAACTGAAAGGCATTTTGTAATTTACTTCTACCAAAAATAAGGCTTCCAAGAGGAATAGAGGGATTATGGGATCTTATTTGGTCATATTTTGGACGAGAAAATGGGTCTTGAGAGGTGTGTGTAAGGGTTAGGGGCGGGGGCCGTTTATAAGAGGGAAGAGGGGTACATTAAGAGTGTCTTGAAAGATTATTTTATTATAAACTGAATTTCGATTTTCAAAAGATCAAAAACTCATTTAATTATAATATAAATTGTTCATTGTTTGAAATTATCTCAAACAATAAGTTTTATACAAGTTTTGGTTTCAAATTTAACCATATCATTTATTTTTAACCCTTAGTTAACTAATTTAACTATTACCTTGCCTTCTTGTATATTCATACTATATGGTCAATATATTTACCATAAAATTAAAATAGAACCCAATGTGGTTAATTAATGATATTTTAAACATTATTTAAGTCATTTTTCATAATCTTAGATTCTTAGGACTATTATATAATTTAATAAAATAATATTTGTTTTAAAAATGCATTTATGTCAATTTTTATACTATTCATATCAAGAATTTTTAAAATTCCATAACTTGATTATTTCGATGAGACATCATAAATTAAAATATTACTGGTCATAATCATCTCTAAAATTCATGGATGGAATTAAAATTTTTAAAATAAATTTATTTTAATATTTATAATCTCATTTATATAAATCTTTCATTCGTAAGGTAATCACTACATCATGATTGTGTCATAAATATATTTATTTATTTGATGTCTAAAAAATTATTAATAAAATTAAATGATGTAGGAAATATTTTTAGATTTATAATGAATATTTATAGTCGAAAATATAACTTATATAACCCCATATAAAAATTTTATTACTAAAAGATACATGTTTAGGTTATATTTTCCTTAACTTTAAATTAAAAGTAATTAAATGTCATTTTCACACACAAGTGGTGCCATGGGGTCCTAAAATAGACCCAAGGATACCCATGGTAGGAAATATTTTATCCAATAGGTTTAGGACATGTTTTACAGAAATTTAATGTTATTATAATATTATTTTTACCCTTATTTATCAGATTTACCATTTAACCATGGTAAATAAAATATTTTCGGAAGATACTATTCATAATGTATAAAAATAAATGTTGCCTATTTACAAAATTTGGACATCCTGATTAAAAATTTGTAATCCATTTTTCCAAATTCAAAATAGAGAAGTTTCAAAAATTAGTTAAAAAATAATTTCCATTGTCAAAACCAAAAAGAGTGTTTTTAAGAAGTAAAAACTACCAAAAAAATGACATGCGTTTATGTCCTGTTTCATGGTGAAATTACTTCCAATGACCAAAATTAGATAAAATGATAAAAATATATAAATATTAAAATTTAAAAACAAACAAAATTATAATCTAACTATATTAATAAATTTTATTAAAAGGCGGGTTTGAATTAAAATGTTGTATTTTTCACTATTCATTAAAAAAATGAGTTTTAGCATAAAAATACCAAAATTTCATACAAACTAAATTTTTATGTTCCTATTCTAAATAAGAATTTTATTTTTTCAAATAAAACATAAAATGATGTCAAATACTCGATTTGATAATGGTTCACCACCAAAAGGCGGTAAAACTGCATTTTTAGAAAAATACATCTTTTATACAAAAAATGAATTTATTCGTTCATAATATCTAAAATCATATAGGATGAAATTAAAACATTACATTGATTATATATCATATATTTTTCATTAAATAAAAATCCATAAAGTGTGATATGAAAACACAATTATTCTTTTTACAAAAGGTTTTCATAAAAACACATCTACTATATTCAATTGGTTTTTTATTTCCTTTTCTAATAAATTTGGAAATCAATGAATCATAATTTAAACACGTTTAAAGCATGTTTAAAATTTAAGTTGATACTATTTATTCCCACCATTCAACTGACTAGGTGTTAACTTCTGTTTAAAATAATAATAATATTATGGTATTATTTTTCAGTATAACTCAATGTTGTGTGAAATGTAAGATTTTCAAGATGCCCATTGATGTGTGTTGAGTACACTATCAAAAAAATTGTCCACTTTAACTTAAAATTAATATCTTATTGATAATTTTTAATAGATATCAAAATTTATTATTCTATAAATACCTGGGTTGTTATATGACTGGGATAGACTAAGTTGATTTTGAAAGAGATGGTTATGTTTGGTACCATCTTGGAATTATGTTTTATATCTCAGGGATGATCTATGTTAATATGGAGAGATTTTAATGTTCTTGGTTTTTGGATAAAATCAAAATCCTCAACCGATTTATATTTTCTGAGATTTTTGGGTAGACCAACTCTTTTCTTGATCTTTGAAAATAACTTTTTTGAGTTTACTTAATCTAAGGATTTACATTTAGATGATTGTTAACCCACGAAAACTGCATCGGGGTATTGATTGGATTTAGGGTGAATTAGAGGCCAAAAATCCAACATTTCAAGGTGTGCGGACATGGGTGTAGTGTTTGGAAAAATTGTGCGACCTCCCAGGAGAAATCGTGCAACCCTCTATGAACTCATTGAATAGTCTGAAAACCACGTGTGAAGGTGAACATGACTATGTGGGGAACTCTAATGTTTTTAGATGAGGCTCATGCATGGTTGTAGTAGGCTTTGAAAAACCATGTGATCCAACCGTATGTGGTGTGGTTTCTAGAAAGTGGCTATCTATTGGTGAGTGCTTGATTTTCCAAACTATGCACTCATTGTTTGACCTTTTAAAAAGTAAAAAATAATTATTTTCCCTTTATTTTCTTTAAAAGGTTCTCCCCTCTTTCTTCTACACATGTTGGCTTCTACTCCAGGAACTGTGGGAGCTTCCCCCTCCTCTAGTTATTGAGATCAATTCTCAATCCGATCTCCAAATAAATTTCTTTCTGGTGCGTTGGAACCTTATTGGTAATATATTAAATCCTCTTGCCTAACTTTTTCTTTCCTATCTCCATATGGTTCACTAAATCTGTGTGATCCATTTAACCTATTTTATGGGTGTTCATCTAAAACTATAATTTTTTTTTCAAAATAAATCAAATTAGAGGCTGATATTGAATGATCTAGAATTTACCAATATGAGGTAGGTGGTTATTATATTTATCTAATATATTTTGGATGTTTTGGGGTATGTTTTTTAGAGTGTTCCATTTGGGTCATTTGGGAGAGACCCTATAAAATAAATTCTTTTATTTATTAATTAATTGAACCAATGAGACACTTATTTTCATGCTCTGTTGAGACAAAAATGGTATAATCTAGGTGAGAGGCTTCAGACCATGGGTATATTAGGTCAGGGTGTTTATTTTATTAAGTTAATTTTTTTATATTAAATGTGATGAGTTCCACATGAATGAGATGAGCTTGGATCGAGGATTGAGATGGTATTTTACATCTAGGTTGTGGTACATCAGTCATCAGGTTGGGCTTGGCTCGAGTTTTATAAGTGATATTGATCACTGGTCATGAGACTTGGACATTATGTTGAGGTAATGATGGTTGTCAGGCTACAATCATAGATCATGTGATTTTGGATGGTTTTGAACATAAGTTTGAGTCATACTATCAAAGGGGAATGAGGTGTTGGGATGATGTGGATTGGGTTTCTAGTTGATGATTTCCACTCATCATGATTGGTTGTAATTACATTGAGAGTCGTGTGCACATAATAGGAATAAAATGATGAGGTGGTGTTGACCAATCATGTGGGTTGAGTCCCCAAATAAATATAGCTTATGGTGGTGTTGACCAAAACTATGTTTGGAGGTGCTTTATATAGAAATACATGAGGATGGTGAGGAGCTATCAGTGGACAGTGTTGGACCGTCGTGTCACAAACCAACCTGGGTCCACCCTGAACCGGTCATACAAGTCGATTTGTGCCAAGGATTGAAGGGCGTTCATGATCCCCATGGGATGACACAAGTACTCGGGTATCACAAGAGAATTTTGGGAACGATGTAATTGATTTTTATAATAATAAAACAACCAAAAATTTAAATATACCAACACCAAAATTACACAACAAAACAAACCCTTAAAAATTTACAGATTTAATTGTCTACAAATTTTAGAAAAAAACCGTAAAATTACCACGATAGTAAGGGGCCAAAACTCTATACCAAACCACCATGAAATGAGAGGAACTACATCCTCAAGCTTCCACCACCATGATTCACACCGAGTGCTACTAGAAACATGATCTTAAATCACTAAATGTCTTTATTTTACCGAGAAAAAACATGAAACTAGGTCTAGATACATCCAACAGTGTATATAGGGTGTGAGCCAAATCCCAGTAAAAATCCAACCAAGAAATAGGTTCCATGCTAAAACATTAATTTGATAATCTAATATGATATTTTAAATAAATAATTTTAAAAACATTTCTAGGAAAATTTTTTTTAGGTAAACATATTTAAAAGGGAATATTTCCAAATCTATCCATTTCACAACCATTTTCATAAAAGAGAATGGGAATTAAAAAACACACACATGCGCGCAATAGGTCTACCATATAACTACATATGATACCCCATCATATATATATATATATTTGATCTCTATGGGTAAATCCCATAGGGTTAATCTAGATTGAGTGGGACAATAGAACCTCATACCTTGGTGAAATGTATCTTAGAATCCATGACCATTGACATTCTCATGCACAAGCCACTAGTTGGGGACACCCCCCGAGCCTAGTGGTCTCCAATCCTCATAGTTTAGTTAGTATTGTAAGTGTCAATCCTGCAAGACAAAAACGAGACAAACCACTTTTGTATCATCTAAAGAACTATAAATATCCATCCCACCTAGATACCCATGATTCATGTTGGATCAATTTAATTTTCACATGTCACACATATCACCACTCCCCCCAATAAATTCCAAGCATACCATAGAAATCACCAATTTCATGAAAAAAAACTTTTCATTTTACACACGCCAAAAACATTTTTCAAATACATTTTAAATTCATAACAATCCATTTAAAAAGACACAAGAAAGGGACACAATCTATCACTCAAACCATGTTCTAAGATCCCATGTTTAAATCATCACATAAAATAATTTCATTTCCAAAAGAAGCTTCCCATTATTTATGAAATTCACAACTCATACTAAAAAGTTCAAATAAAGGCCTACATGCCAATAATAATCCATGTTCCATTGAAAATCCATTTTTAACACACACTCACCTCAAGTGACCTTTAAAACACAGTTTTCACTTTTCAAACAACCCATAAAACCTTTCTACGAAACACGACCCTAAAACACACACACACAACATATCCATTTTCCTTTAAAAAAATGAAACCCAAAACATAAGTATTACAAACTATTCAAAAACATGTTTCTCATCACTCACACAATTTAATAATCCATTTAAACAATTTATAAAACATTTCCAAGATGAAAAAAAACACTTTGCACCTACAATGTACATTATTTAATGTACAAAAATTATTCTCAAACAAATTTCTCACCTAATTCTTTCAAAACACACTTTATGATCTCACAATTAAAGTATATAACATGTTAAAGTTAATTATACAAACAAATAAAATCATCATAAAATTCTAATGCATGGAACCACCTACCTAAATATGGGGAAACTTTGAGAAAAAGGTGAGAAACTTCAAACGTACCTCAAGAAACCCCTAAGAAAGAAAGGATGATTATATGAAATCACAATCATAACCTAAGAAATAATAAAAAACCATAAAATGAACACCATACCAATGAGAAAATTGAAACCTCAAAAAATGAAGGAGAAGCCTACCTGGAGGGGAATAGGGTGCATCCACCAGAGCGAGGATGTGCGACGGTGGGGTCACATAAGGGAGGGAGGCCGACAGGGACATGTGAGGGAGGGTGGTCAACTAGTGTCGCCTGAGGGAGGGTGGATGGTTGGGGTTGCATCAGGTAGGTAGCTAGTGGGGTCATAGTCTTTGGACGAGAGGGCACTGGTCTGGAAGTGATCGATGAAGGATGGAGGGAGGGAGGCCATCAGAAGGGAGCCGACCAGCAGGGGGTGTGAGTAGAACATGGAGGGGGGAGAGGGTATGCGTGAGGGATAGGGGAAAGAGGGGAGGTCAGGGAAACCCTAACACAAAAATAATAGTAATAATAATAATAATAACAAGAACCAAATAATAATATTAACAATATTAGTATTCTAAATAATAATAATAATAATAACTTAATAATAATAATAATAATAACATTACATTATTATTATTATTCCTAATAATTATAATATCGTTATTTATATTAAATAATTTTATTTTTATTTTATCTTCATTCATTTTGTTTTAAATTTAATATATTTTTAACATACAAAAACACTCAAATTTAAATAAACTATCCGTGACCGCAAGGTGTCGGGTCGGGGTGTGTCACATCGATTATGGGATGAGGCTCACCATAATTAAATATGATGGGCTAGGATTATTTGGGAGGAAGGACATCACCATTACTTATAATATTTACTGTTGAGTCATCTATATTATTATTTAGATGACATGTGTCACTATACCTTAGATATCGTACATTAAGATGGAGAAGATTTTATGAGTTGAGGTTCCTGGGACCAGGTACAGGTTTGGGAATTCATTTGGGATGCCACTTACTGCATGTTGGGATGAGGTGTCATGTTATGAATTGGAGGTGGACTTGAAGGTTCACATAGTGGTGTGTTTAATTGGGGTATTTCTTGGGATTTATGACAAGGATCATCCACTATAATATTATACCAGTGATGGATAAAACATGTGTTTAATTCGTTATGGATATTGAGTACAAGGTAAGTAGATTATTATCTGACATGCATGTGTTGATGCTTCATTTATTATTAGACACACCTGCTTATTCACATATGTATAGTAGGCAAACATTTTTGGTGGAGTACTAAGATTATTATCACACTCTACACGAGCCCTTCATGATACATGTAGTAATTATGCTTTTAAGATCATGTAAGGGACTGAGCTCAAGAGTTGGACCTTTTTCATGGGATGGATGGAAATGGCCTTTGGATTCTGGAATTTTGTGGAGTTTCTTTTGAGTCTTTATTTTGTACCAGCATGCTTACTATATATTTTCGGAGGTCGGAAATGGGAGACCCTTTCTAGTTACCATCTTGTATGAACATATATGAAATGGAATGTGTCATTTATTATATAAATAGAACATTTTTCTTATTTATTTACACTACTATTTATTTATGCTTATGCAATTGCTTGTTACTACTTCCACTACAAAAAGTTACTAATTCAGTGTTTATGGTCTTTATTTATTCTACTACGATGTATATACAAATACCATTATTATTAAAACCACAATATGGTATAGTCTCCCCCACTATCACCCATTTAAACCCTCACTGGTAGTCGGCAACCATTGGCAAAAGGTGGGGCAAGCATAAGGCCCAATGGCACACTAACATTGAGAACTATTCAATTGTCAAGTTAGGTTGGGTTCTACATGAAGTGTATTAGTAGAATTGGACTAAAAACCATATAGAAATACCTCTAGGTTATTATATTATTGATCCAAAACAAATTTAATATCTAAATTGATAATCTGTATGATTATATTCTCATCAATGGAAAAGTTCAATGGAGGAGATGGAGGTGCAATAGGAGAAGGTGTAGTAAAAGAGGATGGTTGAAGAAAAAAATTTAGAAAAAAAATTATCCAGCCTATGAATCATATCATATTAGTGTTCTTGATAATATCAAACTTTAACTCTTATATTTTTCATTATTCAACTCATATATTTGGGAAACAATCCATGCTTAATGGTGAGAAATGACAAGGTATAGCTTTCTAAAATGTATTACTCTTTAATAGGTTCAATAGAATATCCAAAAACAATGGATAATTAATTAAAAACATTCATAAAATATAATTTTAATCTATTTAAATATTCCTTTGTAAAAAAAGTGATAGAATAAGTAGAAGGAGGTAATGATACAAATTTCTTGGAAGGAGACTTCCTATCATCCAAATCATCTTCAATTAACATAGTATCTTGTCTAAAAGACTCAACCTCTTTTTCATTAATTGTGTATTTCTCAATACCTTTTAATGGTTCTATGTGAGTATATCTAATAAGTTTTATCTCACCACTAATAACATAATCCTTACGATTTATTATAAGTTTATAACGAGATATCTCATTAAGAACATATTCCATTGATAAATTTATATTATCAAAAGGAAATAAAGATATGAAAGGTGACATATCAGCCATTTATTAAAGATCAATTTGATAAATAAATGGTCCTTTAAGAAATATTTTAATAGTTGTGATGTAATGTCCACCATGTCTATGTGGATTTCCTCCATGATCACTATTTTCATTTGAAATAGTTTACTCCCCTATAGATGTTTCTTTCCATTCACTAAGCCTTGGATTAATTTCCATCATAGGAATAAAATATTATTATTCATCATTACAATATTAATTTCTTTATATTCCATAATAATAATTATCCTTATAACATATGGGTTCAATAATATCATTCACAGATACTTCAATATCTTCAAGATAATTATCTCTCAACTCTTATTCTTATGAAAGAAATGATAGAGTCGAAACAATAGGTCTAAGGAATATACCATGAGATATTCTGATAAAAGAAATAATAATACAATAATCATGTTCTTATCTTACTTCCTCATTAATATCAATAACGTCATTATTCTATGAATAATATTCAACAATTTCTTTAGGTTATAGACTTGGATCAACATTTTATTTTGATGTCACCGGATTCTTAATATGATTTATTTTTTCTTGATCATTTCCACGATAAAAAACCCATAGTTTCATCCATGGGTTCTATTTTACTCTCATTTGATTATAAATATTTTTATTAAGGAAAAATACACTAGATGAAACTATATTTTCCTTCCCCTAAAGAACTAGACTTTTGTACTCTAGCAATACTAAAATAAGCCTATGGTATGACACAAAAGTAAATATTGAAGAGGGTTTACATAACTCTAACATGCGTCTCTTTATGTATCTAAAAACTTATATCTATAATCCATTTATCATTATATGTAAGAAAAAATGATACTAATTCCTCATAATACTGGCGTCCCCTTTCTTGGGACCAATATAGTATTGAATACACTTCACCAACAGTCAGCACTCACAATCTAGTTTGGCAGAATTAGATCTTTTGGGTGTTCTATTTTTTGTTAACTCCTTAAGAGAAATTTAAATCTTAAAATGGGAATAATTAATGGGATAATAACTCTAATAATCCTCATACTCACCCTTATGTAGTATATTTACACTCTCAACCCACATTTTCGATGAAAATATTATTTTCCTCCCATTTATAGTAGATCAAACATAATTCCTAAATAAAAAATTTTCAAATCCAATATTCAAATAAAAATATTATATTAACAAAGGAAAAAATGGATTAACATTTTACAAAAACCACTCACCCCATCCTTGTTTATGAATTGATTTCCAAACTAAAGACTTGCTTGATAGTAATCACTATTCATTGAATTCTTTTTCTAAACACACTACTCAATTTGGAAAATTTGGGTTGTGAGGATAAACTAAAATTCAATATATATATTTAATATTATTAAATATCTTCAATGGAGGCAATGAAGTATGAATTAAGAGTCTAAAATCTCGTTTCATTCTAACCATCTTTCACTGTGATTAAACAATCTTATGGTTGGGGTTTAGTTTTGGAAGAAAAATGAGTGGAATTTAAATAGAAAGGATCTAGGGTTTAATAGGTGTTGAGTCAAATTCATATTTAGGTTTATTTATTCATTTATGGAATAAAATAATTTAGATAAAAAATGAAAACTAAAACAAAATCCAACCAAAATATTAATACAATTTTAATTTTTGAATAGACATAGTATGTCAACTGGCCGTAATACTAGGATTCTAGTAGTTTAAGTAATTCAACACTCCTTGAATCACCATATTTATTGTGATGTGGTAATTTGGAGTGTTAATGACAGTTTAACTATATTCTTGAACAAAATTTCATGGTTACATAAATGATCATATGACTAAATTATCATGGTTGCTTGGTTAGCCATTTGACTAAATTTTCATGGTTATTTAACTAATCATATGAATAAATTTTCATGGTTAATTAACAGAACAAATGAATATCCTTACACATAGTAGTTACAAGAATAAAGAAATAACCAAATTAAACATAGAGTAAGTGAAATATTAATAAACTGAAATATTATGTAATATATCACAATTAACAATCAAGTAGAATTTAAAATAATGAATTATAATAATTAAAATAATAAAACATATATATTGTAAACAAAAATATAAATTTTAGAAATAATTAATCATTTATAATTAACGTACAATATAATTCAATCATTTTTATATTCAAAGGCTTTATAAAAATATCAATAAGATGATGATCAGTGCCAATGAACTCAAGAGTAATATCAACTTTTTGAAAACAATCTCTCATAAGGTGTTGTCTTATATCAATATATTTAGTCCAGGAATGAGATTCAGGATTCTTAGATATACTAATATAACATGTGTTGTCATAATTTATTGGTACAATTCAAAATTAATATCCAAAATCTAGTAATGTGTGCCTCATTAGTATAATTTATACATGACAACTTCATACAGATTTACATTAATCTTAAATAGTAGACAATGAAACAGAGTTGTAATTTTTACTAAACCAAGAAAATAGAGAGTTTTCTAAAAAGTGAAATGTTTTATAGGTGATTTTCCTATATAACTTACAAAAAAATAAGATCAACCTTAGAATAACTAACTAATTCAAATGTATTAAATTTAGAATAGAACAATACAAAATTAAATGTATTCCAAAGGTTTTTGAAAATCCTTTTAATAGATTTTAAATGATATTCCTTTGTATTTTCATAAAAATAGGGAATCATAAAAATACTATATATAATATCAGTTTTCTAGTAGTTAATTATAGTAAACTCCCAATCATACCTCTATAAGTAGTCAGGTCAACAGATTTCAATTTTCAACCCGATCTAGCTTAAAACTTATCCCCATTGGAGTATCACTACATTTTTTCCTATCCAAACCAAAATGTTTTAAAAGATGTTTTGTGGACATAATTTGATTTAAAACAATTCCATATTTATATTTAATAATCTAAAAACCAATAAATAATTTTAAATCACCCGTTAAACACATTTCAAACTTTTTTTACATAATTTTAGAAAGATCAATACACAAGGAGTTTTTGGATGAACCAAAAATAATATCATCAATACATATTCAAACTACCAAAACATCATTTGAAAATATTTTTATAATTTTATATGGATCAACTATTAAATTCAATAAAAATTTTGGAAATAAAAAACAGTTGAGCCTATCATACCAAGCTGTAGGAGCTAGTTTTAAACCATACAGTTCCTCTAAAAGATTTAAAACCAAATTTTGGAAATTAAAATTTTGAATTCAAGGGGGTTTTTCAACAAAAAAAATACTCAAAAATATAACCCTTTAAAAATAAACTCCGGAAATCCATTTTTTCTAATTTTAAATTAAGTTGTGTAGTATATGAAAGTAGTATTCTAATGGATTTAATTCCTATTATATATATAAAGGGTTCTTTATAATAAATTCCTAACTCTTGAATATAACCTTGTGGAACAAACCAATACTTATTTATAACTACCCTTCCATACTCCTGAACCTTGTTTCTATATACCCATTTAGTTCTAATAGTTAGGTAGTCTTTAGGCATTTCAAGTAGTTCCCAGATTTTTTTTCTTACAATCTAAGCCATCTCTTCTTACATAACTATTACTTGATTTTCATCACTAATTGATTCAGAAATGTTTTTGGGTACATAATGAGAAAATAAGTCAGGATGTTCAACCATATTTCTAATAGTATCTCAAGTTTGATTTCCTCTATAAAGATCTCCTAAAAAACATCTAATGGATAGTCTCTATAAGTTTTAACAATATTGTGAATTGAAGTTCCTTGTTCTTCCACATCTTCCTCATGGATATGTGGGTCAACTTGGTCATTACATGGATATTTTTCACATATATTTGAAGTAAGGTCAAAATATTTGGATGTATTATTGATATTAGGATATTATATATCATCCTCAAGGATTTATACAATAGGTTTAGGTTCATGTGGATCTATCATTTCAAAAGTGTTGTGTGTAGATTCTTCCAAAAATTTGGTTTTTTTTAAAGAATTATTATATTTTACAAGATGTTTAATAACTATGGAAAATATATTCATCAATATTGGGTGAATATTTTTTCATATTCTCCTTTATATTTATAATAAATACTTTACAATCAAATTTTTTACAATAATCTTCCCTAGGCTTTCTAACATTCCATAATTCAAAAATATTATTCATTAAATGTGGTCTAATTAAAACCCTGTTGATAATATTAAAATTTATATTCATATATAAATCATAAATGTAAATAGGCAAGTCAAACTCACTAAGAATAGTTTGATGAATCTCTTAAAGTGTTCTATTTCTCATTTCAAAAACCCCAATTTGTTCAGGAATTCTAGGTGTCAAGAAATTATGTCTATAGCCATGTTGCGAACATAGTGTCTAAAATTATGGATTCTAAAATTCACAGCCATGTCCACCTCTCAATTATTGAATGGTACGACCAATAAGGTTCTCTATAGATCTATAAGACTTATAAAAATAGGAACAATAATAAATTTTGTGGAATAAGAAAAGTATCAATGTGAATCTTGAGTATCCATCCACAAGAACAAAGGAATAATTCTTACCACCTAGGATAGAAAATATAGAATGTCCAAAAAAATCCGAGGGAACTAGTTCTAGGTGTTGAGGGGTTGAATCCTATTTCTTTGGTTTGAATAAATCTTATGTTTTATTCTTTTTTGACAGGTATTATAGACTTTGTCTTTACAGAAGTATAGCTTAGGTAGATCACTTACTAATACTTTCACAATTATATTTCTAAGTGAGTGTATATTGGAGTGAAATATTCTCCTATCATACTACCAACATTATCTATTAAATATACATACACAGGAAACATTTTGAGAATATAAATAAGATAAATTAATAGCACAAACATTAACATTTCTTAAGGTTGTTAAAACTACTTCATGCATTGAATCATAAATCATACACACATTATTTTAAAATTTAATATTATAACCATCATAACATAATTAATACATACTAACTAGGTAATTATTTCAACCATCAATTAATAGAACATTATTATAAATAATAGTTTCAGATCTACTGATTTTTCAAAATCCAATAATTATTTCTTTTCCATTGTCATCAAAAGTGACATGTCCACCACCCATCTTCACTAAATCCTTGAAGCCTGACCAGTTTCTGGTGATATTTATAGAAAATATACTATCCATATACCACAATATTTTACTCAAGATCTTTATTCACAATACCTAAAGAATAATTAAACAAGGAATGATTTTTTTACCCATATTTTTGTGGGTCCAGATAACATAGAAAATAAATATTTTAGAACCCACATTTGTTTCAAAAGTTGTTCAAAACTATAATTAACAAACATTGAAGGAAATTTCTTCATAGTACTATGATAATGATGGTCATTTCCATAACATAAATTACCATTAAAAATAAAGGTTTTATTAATAGAACTAGTAATGAAATATTTTTTATGCAGCTTCCTCTACATCCCAAAACTATAACCAATAACAATATTATATTTGGGTAGTTTTCAATTTCCCCAAATTATTTTCAAAGTGTTCATTTTAGAAATCATTATAAATATTTTTTATTTTATAATTTAGTAATTTTACATCATTATTCTCTTTTAACAGATTTCAAATATTATATTTCTCTCAAGATAAATCATATTCAATATTGGTAGAAAAAGCATGAAACTTTTTCAAATTTTTATACTTATCTTTTAGTTCATTCATAGTGTCTTACAACATAGAGCATGATTAAAAAATTTCTTCATTTTAAATTTAAATTTATTATAAAACATTATAATTATAAAATATATTTTCAGAAGTGTGTACCTAAAATGTCACATGCATAAAGCATAAATTAGCTTATTCACCTACATCACTCCCACTAGAGTCAAAGTCACTAGAGCTATCCTCTAAAGATCTACAGGTTGCTTCATTTCTTTCTTTGGTAACTTTTTTCTATAATCATACTTCTTTTTATGATTCATGTTTGCATAGTTATCTTTTATATATCATTTCCTTTTACATTCATATGAAGTATTTCCACTAGAGGGGAGATCTATTTTCCAGTCCTTCTACATTACTATCTTATCATACCATCCTCTAAAATATGGTTTGGGGAAGATACTTCTTATTTTTGTAAAATTTATTGAATCATCAAGTTAGATGACCCATTTCCTAATATCTCTCAGAATATTATTCACTTCCACTTAAATCATCATTGACCACTTCATTTTATTCAGACCTAGTTATATTAAATGTTATAATTTCCTTTTTAGTTAGTCATCATCATTATCACCCTTTAGTTCTTATTTATACATCATAAATTTTTCAATTAGCACTTTAACAAATATTTTTCTAATATTATATGATTCCTTGGTGGAAAAAATTACTCCTCTCCATCTGTCAAGTAAACAAAATCGCAATCTCATCACTTGTTTCCTTTCATACATATTCCATCCAAGAGACATCATTATATTTATGATTTTATTAAATTTATAACACATATAAGAAATTTTATTATCATAAATCATTTTAAAATATTCATATTTCATAGTTTATGTATTTAATCTCATTTCATTAACATTAGAAGTTCATTCATGAGAATCAACTAATGTATCCCAAATCTGACAAGTGGTGTCAGAAGTATACATCCTATAAAATTTTTATTCTCATAAATAATCGAAAAAATCATTCATAACTTTGAAATTAAAATCATTTAAATATTTAGATGCAGCATACCATTCCATTCTATTAGTCTTTGGTTGTTTATATTTATCTTTATTTACCCCCCAAATATCAAAGTCCACCGAAATGGCTCGAAGGCCTTCTTTTTTATTGATTTTGGATAACCCCCCTTTCGAGGGATGAGGGGGAACCCTTTACAAGGCGTGTTGGCTTAGAGACTACATGAACCATAGGCTTAAGATAGATTACATGACCTGATGATCTTAAGTAATTCAACCAGAAAATAACTACAAGGAAATAATTCTCCTCAGCATCTGTATCATGATTGTAGATCTCCACCTTCGCATAGTCGTCCAACTAAGATTAATGTGCACACACAGGCTGGTCCTGATGGATTTTCCAAACCATATCATTCTTCTAAAACATTGTTTAATTAATATTTAATAAAAAATAGAATAAAACATGAAATAATTAATATCAAGGTTTAAATAAGAGTAAGTAATAATTAAATATAAATTAGAATAAAAAGAGGTTCAATTAAAAACTAAAACATACTTCTATCCACTTTATATTCACCCACTTCCATGTACATTTATTTGAAAATAAACAACTCTAAAACTGGATCAGGTTTTACCAATAAAACTGCACACTGGGAATTATAAGATTAAAACCAATCCACTTCCATAGAAGTATTGGGAGAATAGGTATACATAAAGAAAGAAAAAAGTATCAAGTACTATTTAGTACAAAGTATGAGTTTATTATAATTTAAATAAAAAATAATATAATTATTACTCAAAAGTAAAGAGAAAAAGAGAGATAAAAGGTAGTTATATGATCGATGAAACTCTATCTCTGATCAGTGAGTTCTCTTATCATGAAAATTGCATTTAAATCTATTCCTTAGAATATTTGACCAAATCATGCTATGGGATGTGTAAAAACAGAGTATCATGGAATTAGAGAGTCCAATAGTCAGTTAGTTAGATATGTATATATTTTTTCTATTAATAGGTGTCACTCTTAAATAAAATCCATCACTAATTATCAATTACAAAATAATCATAAATAAATCCTCGAACAAATTGTTCTGAGAATAAAGTATTAAATTCTCTGATTCTCATTAAACACACTAAAATATATCCATTGGAATTTAAAAAATACATACTAATTAAATTAGATACGGTCAGTCTAAGTGCATTCTTAGACATAATCACTTGAAATATCATGGTGGGTAGATCAAGTTTTCATGTGGTCACTTAATTATGTAGTAGGTTCAAAAATCATTCTTATAATCACGTGGATTCTTTATGTTATCACTTGAGGTCTTCGTGTGGTTGGTTGATCTCAATGTGTGATAGGTTCAATTGTTAGATAAATTTTATTGTATGTCTATATGATCAGTTGAATTCTTTATATGATCAGTTTATTTCTTCATACATTTGATTGAATTATTAATATAGTAAGTTAAATTCATCATGCAGTTGGTTAGTAAATTTGAAAATTTTCAATCACAATAGGTAGAAGTATTAATGTGTTCACATGAACATTTATATAGATTTAACTAATCTAAAACACATTCTCATATTGGATAGAGTAGGAAATTCAAGAGGGGGGGGGGGTGAATTTCGTTCCAATAAAAAATTTCTATTAAAAATTATTTATTTGAACTTCCCCCTATTTAAAATCAAATATTCCAATTAACCAATGTAGAAGATTAGTAAAATATTTGAGAGTTTGAAGTATTTTTCAATGATTGATTAATTCTCAGTTAACACAATTTATGAAGTTACATCATCTTTTAAAATCATTATACAAAACAATTTAGAACAAACACTATCTAAGATTGATTGTTAAAGAAAATTAATATTTTCTAGTTTGAATAAACAATGAAAGACAAGAAAACAAAACTCGAACACAACAGATATAAACAAGAAGTTTATTCTCAAGTAGAGACATAATGCTCTCCACTTGGTGATCACCAACAACCAATAAGTTTATATTAATAAACTTGATCCACACAATGAATTAGGGTTTGCAATAGTAGACAAAGCTGTGCAGGTCAATCCAGGCCTCTACCATAGGTATTCATGGGAAACTAAAACAACCAGGTCAGTCCAGGACCTATTCCAAAGTTTTACATGGGAGTGAAATGGTGTAAGTGTGTGGTAATGAGAGGATATCTTGAATCCTATAGTTTATCATCAGATATAGTGTGAGTTTATAAAATAGATACACACACTTCAAAAGTATTAAAACAAAATAAAATAGAGAAAAAATCATAATAATGGGTTTAGAATTCTATGAGTGATGTTCTTGATGCTTCTACACTTCTTAGATATAGCATATGGGAAGCGCGAGCCCACCTCTTGAAGAAGACACCAAAAACAGAATATCGTGAAAGCTCTGTGTTCTGATTTCTAGGAAAAATGAGATCTTCTTCGAAGATATCCTTTTCTATGTTTGTTGTTATAGGGATTTTCACCCTTTGGTTCAGAGCATGTTCTCCTCCTGTTCACTGCATGAAGAAGAGGTGTCATGGCTCTACTACTTGGTTCTATATTACACTATGCATCATCTAAATATTATTCAAACACCACTGTTTACCTTAATCTTGGGTTGTTCTATTTTCACTAATAGGGGGCATGATCTCCAGAACCCATACATCATACTCTCAACTGACATGTCTGCAAAAGATCAATAATAAAAATAGCCTCATTTAATAACTCAAAAAATAATAGTTAAAAATTATTTTGAATTTAATTTAAAAAGAAATTACTGAGTTTAGAATGGTATCACAGAAGTGGGGACTTAGGAGAGGTGTCTTGGAATGGTGTCACTGGAAAGATTTCACTGGAATAATGTCACGTACTTTGTGAGAACTCTAAAACCGATAGCATGGTGTCAGGTATATATCAACGATTTTAGGTCCTTTGTGAATATTCCGAAATAGGTGGCTTGATACAACGGTGTCTGGTCCTTTGTAAACATTCTGAACCGGTAGGTTACTACATCAATGACTCATTCCATACCAATTTTCAAACTAAACGACGACTGTGAGTCCTCTGACCGGAGACTGCGATTTCACCTTAACGGGGAATCATACATAGCCAAATAATAACAACATATCTTATGAAATAATACAAAAAAATAGATTTATATTATTCACATGCATATTGAAACAAAATTAAACATGATTAAACATGATTTGTGATCATTAAAACAAGTGTATTCCAACAATATCCCCCTTTTTGATGATCACAAATCATGGAATTTACAATCCTGACATATTGATCACAAATAAAGATCAAAATTTTTCTTAACATATTAGAAAAAATACATGAGATTAATACATAAAAATATCCCAATTAAAATTAGTATAGTTACAATTTCTGATTTCTCCCCTTCAATACAATAAATATTTTTAAGTTAGTGAAGGAAAATTACATCTTTTAGTTCTCCCCCTATTGTGATTCTCAAAAAGAAAATATAAAATCAAAAACAAAGAAGAAACATTAAAAAGAATCAATAAGGGAACAAAAGAGAGAACATTTAATTGAATAAAAGGGAGATCACATGTCATTTAATACATCAAGACTATACAATGAAAAAAGTACATTATATCCTATCAAAAAAAATCCAATCACGTTAGCTCTAAGTCCACCCCTTCTTTTCCTTTGGAAGAGACATCATGTGTAGAGGTTGTAGGTGAAAAAGTTGTATTTGTGGAAGATACAAAGCCATGATAGAAAAAAAAAGAGATGTATCCCTTTAAAAATAGAAGGTGAATGGATTTTTCTGGATGAAGAACAAGTTAGATTCTACTCAGTAATGACTGGTATGATTTGGATCAGAGCCTGAGAAGGGGTCATAGTCATAGGAGGAAAAGTGGTAGGGGAAGGAGTGGCAGAAGGAATCATTCCAGGTCTGAGAGGAGCAACTGCAAGAGAAAATATGGTTTTATTCTGATGATGTAGATAAGGTATCAATAGATTTATGAAATCCTTGATGATATCACCACCATTTCCATAGCCTTTTCAAAATCATCCTTATTTTCCAGAAATATTTCACGAGTAGGAGTAAAATCCTTCAACTACATGACTTTCTCCTTGAAATCTTGAGTCACTTGAGGTAGCTTCAAATTCTCCACCAAATATTTGAAATGAATTTTCAGCTAGTGTTTGGTATAATTCATTGTAAAATAGGAACCCTTCTTTATTGAAATCACTGGTTGAGCATCAATGGTAGTATTGGAGCAAAATATGACCATATAATGCACATGATGATTTTACTTTTCAATATTACTCAGGGTTTCCTGACATGGAACACCAATTTAATATTGAATACCTTCTCTAATCACTGATATGATCAAGTCATTATCCAAAGTTTGAGAGGTTTGAGCAGAAGCAGATGGAGATGAAGTGGTTGAGGAGAGAGCATTAAGCATTTTAGGAGCAGTTTCTAAAGACACTTTATAATCATCTTTCAATCAATTGATTGTAGACACAAGTGAAAACATTTTATTTTCTAATTTGGTGTTGTTATTGAACACTTATTCAACTAATGAAATAAAACTATATTTAATATGAGATACAACCTTGTCTGATATCATGTTAGCATCACCATCACCGTGACTAGCAACCCGAGCTGAAGGAGGAGCAGCTTCAAAATACTTCCACATCTCCTCAACAAATGATTTTATGGAATTCAACTCATCATTCGGATATTTATTTTAAATCCTTTCCACTAGTATCTCATGAAACATTTTAGGTTTTTTTTCATATAAACTTTTTGAGAAGCATTCCAACATCTCTTTCATTGATTTTAGTCATAGGAGTGGGCTGTGATTTCATAAGATTGCTAAAACTAGAAAATAAATTATATCCAAAATCATTTAAATCCTTATGAATTAATTTTTTTTTTGAGTTTCTTGTGGAGGATTAGGAACATGCCCTAGATTTTGAATAGAAAACACTTATTTGGTTTTAATAGGTTTGAGTTTAAACAGAGTTGAAAGGTACATTTCCCTAACCAAGGATTTATTAGAATCACAAACATCAAAAAATCTTGGAAACCTATACCAGGTATCCACTAAACTTGAATTAATATGATTTGGAACATCAATCCTTGACAAACTGGTGTTTTCTTCCCCCCTCAACTGATGCTTCCCTTGTATAATTATGTGAGTCCATCATGTGAACTCTTTCCACATATTCTATTATCTGTTGGTACCTCTCAGTCTCAGACATATCTACTTCTAACTGAACAGATTTTTCAACACTAGTTCCACTAGGTACAAGGACTTCTCTTTCATGGAATTCATAACTTAGATATTTTTCTTTGTCATTTCCTATTCTATAAGATTTATCTACATAAGATTATCCTTATTTTTTCTTTTCCTTTTTAACAAATTCTTCCATACCAGATCCTTCTTTATCAGCATTATCACTATGAGCTGCATTATCTTCACTGTCTTTTTCATTCCTCTTATTCTCTATCTCAGCATCAACATCCTCTCCTTCATCTGAATATTTTACTATTTCATATGATTCTATGAAAGTTTCCTTGATATCCTTAGGTCTTGAAAGATGGTCATTAAGATTATAATCCTCATACAAATTTTGATTGTGTTCAACCAATGACATATTCCATATATTCCAACTGATTTTCATTCATTTGTATATATCCTTCGACCAAAAAAATTCATAGTCCTCAATAGTTTGCTCATCTACCCTAATAGTCCTTTGGCTTGCGTCATTGTAGAGATGAATCTTGAATAGAATAGGGAAGTAGACATGGAAGAAGTTTTGATCATGTCACACATATGAAGAATAAGATACCTGTATAGATTTATCTTATGACCATTCATTAATAGGTTCAACAAGAATAAATATTTATATTTTAGAGTAGCATAGTCATCTTTTCTTGGACAGATTAGGAGTTGAATGAACTTGAACGACAACCTAGAATCTCCATCCAATTCATCAGAAATTGGTCTTCTCTTCTTTTTGATTCCTATTCAAACACCAAAAGCCTCTTCTAGGATAAAAATATCACTGGATAGAGGATGGTTTCTCTGATTATTCTAGAAGATAACTTCATGAGGTACTCCTAAACATACATCCCATAACCTTGAATAGAAAGAACATATTTGTCCATTTACCCAACTCCTAACGATAAAGTCAGTATTTTTATTGAATGAAAACTCAACATACTGGATGAACTCAAAATCAAGATTCAAATATATGGGGCTATTTTCTCTTGTAAACTAGTCTAGCCATCCCTGCTCTTCAAAAGCATTAAGAATAAGTGACTCACTCGAAAATATTCACTTCACACATACTTCCATTTTAGGCATGACTACATGATCTTTGGGACCAGGTTTTAGAGGAATCTTCAACATTTTGATCGAGGCCTTTTTCTCTTTCTTTGATCACTGATATTTTTATGGAGTTTAGGAAGAAGGATTCTTACATCTATCCATTTCAGACATCAGGTGAGGGAGTTCAGAATATAACAAATGGTTCAAGAGATAATGGTTTAGATTTTGGGATTAGAGAGAAAATGTGAAGTGAATAAGTAATTTGGATTGGACGGTTTTATCATTTAGGGATTTTAAGAGCCATAAATCAAAAATGAGGTAAAAAATCAAATGATATATTTATAACAATGACACAGAAATATTTTTAAATATATAATATTTTATCACAATGGTGAGTATAGACGGTGAGCTATTAGTGGTGAGACATCAAACGACGAGACATCAAATAGTGAAACATCAAGTGGTGAGACATTAAACAGCTAGACATCGAATAGTTACTCAAATTTTACCATTGCTAATTTATGTATGAGGTAACTCATTTTTTCATAACATAATGTCTTAGTAAAATATTAGCAAGATGATGTCATGTGCCAATGAATTCTAAAGTAATATCACCTTTTTGATAATGATGTCTTAAAAATTTATGTCTTACATCAATATGTTTCTTTCTAGAATGAGAAATATGATTCTTTGGTATGTTAATATAACTTATATTATCACATTTTATAGGGACCTGTATAAACTGATATCCATAGTCTGGAAAAGTAGGTATCATCCAAAAAATATGAGCACAACAACCACCAACATATATGAATTCATCCTCAGTTGTATATAAGGCAACAAATTTCTTTTTTACTACACCATGATAATAGAGACTTGCCCAAAATGTGCCATGTTACAGAGGTGATTTTTTAAGGTAACTTACAACCACCAAAATCAGCATCAGAATAACTAACTAAGTCAAACCATTTTACTTTAGGATAGAATATTCCTAAGTTGGTAGTATGTTTTTGGTATTTGAAAATTCTTTTAATAGAAGTTAAATGAGATTCTTTAGGATTTTCTTAAAAACGAGCACACATTCATACACTAAACATAATATTAGGCCGACTATTAGTAAAGTAGAGAATATATCCATTCATTCCTCTATAATTGTTTTGATCAATATATTTTCCATTTTCATCAATATCTAATTTATAGGTGGTACTCATTGGAGTATCACTACTTTTAATGATATCCAAACCAAAAAAAATTAGAATATATTTAGTATATTTACTCTGATTTAAAAAAATACATTCTTTATTTAAAAAGATTTGGAATCGAAGAATGAATTTTAGTTCACCCATTAAACTCATTTCAAACTCATTTTGAATAATTTATGAAAAATAAAAACGTAAATATTTTTTTGAAGATCCAAAAATAATATCATCAACATAGATTTGTACAAATAAAACATCTTTAGAAATTATTTTTATAAATATACTATGATCAGTTATAATTTTTTAAAACCATTAGAAATAAAAAAGTACTCTGTCTATCACACCAAGATCTTGGAGCCTGTTTTAAACCATATAAGTCCTTTATTAACATAAAAAATGATTTGGAAAAAGAGGGGTTGTAAAACCAAGGGGTTTCAACAAAAACATCCTCAACTGTATACCCATTAAGGAATCTACTCCTAAAATCAATTTGATATAGCTTGAATATTTAGATATGCTACACATGCTAGCAGGATTCTAATGGATTCAAGTCTAGAAACTAGTGAAAAAGTTTTTTCATAGTCAATTCTTACTTCTTGACTATATCCTTATGAAACCAATATAGCTTTATTTTTACAATTGTACTAGATTCATTTAATTTATCTCTAAACACCAACTTAGTGCCTATAGTCCAGGTTTCTTTAGGTATATCCACTAGTTTCCAAACTTTATTTATTTCAAATTGACTTAGTTATTATTACATAACCATTACCCAAAATTAATCACTGATTACATCCTTGATGTTCTTAGGTTCATGTTGTGACAAAAATGCTTTATTTTCAACCTAGTTTCCTAGAGAATCCCTATATTGAGTTCCTTTTTCTATGTCTCCAACAAAAAATCTAAAGGTTTGTTCTTAATAGTTCTTGTAGGTCTAGAAAATGAAGGGCTGGTAATTTTAGCTTCTTCAATAGGTTTGGGTTCATCGTGACCAAAGTCTGTAGAATTTCCAAAATTGGATTATTTAATAGGTTTCTTTACAGTAGGATCAGATGATTCGGTAGTTATATCCAAATTAGATAGGTCATCATTAATATTTTATAAGGAGGTATTGGGTTTATGTGGATCTGTTTCATCAAATTTGATGTGTAAATATTCTTCCACACATTTGGATATTTTATTGAACACTCTATAGTATTTTCTAGATATTGATTATCCTAGAAATATTCCTTCATCACTTTTTGAGGAAAACTTGTCAAGATTATCATTAGTTTTATGAATATAAACTTTGCAACTGAAAACATTAAAGTATCTAACTTTGGGATTCGTATTTTTCCATAACACATAAGGTTTTTTCTTATTAATTAGTCTGATTAAGACTCTATTAATTATGTGACAAGCTATATTTACAATTTTAGACCAAATATATATAGGTAAATCATATTCCTTGAGAATATTTTGAGTTATTTCTTGTAAGGTTATATTAATTCATTCTACAACACAATTCTGCTGGGGTGTCCTGAGAACAGATAAATTATGACTATAGACCTTTTGTGAGCAAAAATATTCAAAAAATTGGTTTTCAAACTCACAAACATTGTCACTTCTTAAGGTTTTAATCCTATGACCACTTAAATTTTCTACTATTCTATAATACTTAGTGAAATGAGAGAAAGCCTCACTTTTTTTACCACGAAATAAAGTCCAAGTATATCTAGAGTTTTCATATACAAGAACATAAACATAGTTCTCTCTAAAAATTCTTGAAACACTATATGTTCCAAACAAATACATGTGAGAAAATTCAAGAGTTTGAGAAGTTGAAACATCTTTCTTTGGTTTTAAAGGTATTTTGTGTTGTTTTCCTTTTTGATAAGGCTTGCGGACTTTATTATTTTCAAATTCTAGTTTGAGAAGATCATTGACTAACCCTTTCCTTGTAGGCTTCCTAAGTGTGTGAATATTATAATTTCCTAGTCTCTTATGTTATATCCAATACTAATTATGAAAATCCATCAAACAAGAAACATTTTGAGAAATTAAGGAAAATATATTAACAACATATTCATTTTCATTTCTAAAAGCAGTAAACACTAAATCATTTTTAGAAGTAAACACCTTACATTAATCATTATAAAATTTAACATTGAAACCATCATCACATAACTAAGATATGTTAAGCAGATTATATTTTAATTCATTAAAAAATAACATTGTAATTTAAATTTGAATTAGAGTTACCAACTTGGCCAAGGACAATTATTCTTCCTTTTTCATTTTCAACAAAGGTGACATTCCCACCATTAGTCTTTTTAAGATTCTTGTAGCATTAATAATATCATGTAATCTGTCTTGAATATCCCCTATCCGAGTACTATATACTTCTATAAGATCCCTTCAAACAACTTTCCTATAAAGTAAATTTAAACAAGAATATATTATGGTACCTAGACATTTTTTGGTCTAGTAATATTAGTAATTAATGCTTTGGGAACCCAAACTTTCTTCATGGGTTTCCTATAAACAATTTGTAATGTATTGGTTAAATAAACTCTATTTGGTCTAGAAAAACTAGAATATGTAAAAGATTATCCACTGTAGGAATGTGCAACATTACTTTCATGTTTATGTACAAAGACTAATTTTGATGATTTTGATAAAAAGGAATTTCTACCAAGGATCCTCTATCCCAGTAGATAACCTATACCAATATTATTTTTTAGTGGAACCTGTTTACCAAGAATTTGTGTTAGAGTGTTCTTTTTATTGGAAAACATTTCTATATTCGTTTTCAATTTCTAATTTGATAATTTTAGTTCATTGTTTTCTTTAAGTAATTGGGCATTTTTCTAGTTCTCTATAGTATGCTGGGATTTGAAAGTAGAGGTGAGACGATGTTGTTTCTTAAAAACTTTATATTTATCTTTTAACTCATTTCATGTATCTTCAAGAATTTGTCTGTATTCAACCATTTCTTCATTGGTCATGTTTTTAGAATCAGATTCATCATTATAATAATAATAATTTTGAATCTGAGACTCAAGGGTTACCTCAGATGTATTTTTCATGAAACACATATTGGCATTATTAGCCTTTTTATCATGTGATGACTCTGATTCACTGGAACTATCCTCAAAAGAACTCTAGGTGGCCTTCATTTCCTTCTTATACTTTCTATCTTTGTCCTCATATTTATTCTTATATATTAATTTAGGATATTCTTCCTTTACATGTCCTATTATTTTACATTCATATCAGACTACCTCATTTGTATTTTCATGTTTGTTCTAGTAAATTTTCTAGTATATCTTAATGTAATATTTTCCATTGTAGCAGGGCTTCTTGAAAGAAATATTCTTTCTATAAAACTTTTTAAACCTCCTGTATAATTGAGCCATTTATTCATCACTTTGTATGGTGAAACATTATTAATTGTACTATCAGAATGAGTTTTTAAACATTCCTTTTCTTTATTTTTGGAAGTATGGTTTTTCAAAGAAACTGAATTTATTTTTGGTTCATCCTGTTATTCTTTACTGACCTTTAATTCTTCATCATACATCATCATATTTGCTATTAGATCATTTCCTCATAACTTACTGATATCACTAGATTATGTAATTGATACTGAGGTTCCTCTCTATATTTTGGGTGACATCAAAGTAGCCTCATGATTTTTTCTTTGTAATCCATTGGCTTCTCAAGAGATCTAATTGTATTGACTATCTCATTGATCCTGAGATACATATCAGAAATGGATTCATCAGGCTTCATCTTGAAGTTATCATATTTAATAGTATAGGTATTATGTATCATTTATTTAACATAAGTTATTCCTTCATGTGAAACATCAAAGGTATCCCAAATTTCATCGGAATATTTACTTACAGAAATTCTATTAAATTCTTCAACCCCTAAAGCACAAAATAAGGAATTCAAAGATTTTCAATTATTATTATAAGCTGTTTTTGTGGATTTACTCCATGTAGTTCATGGAGTGTCTGGTATGTCATAATTATCTTCTAATACTGTCCTAATATCAAACCCTGTGACTTATATGTGAATTTTCATCTTTAATTTCATTTAGGAATAATATGTACCATTAATGTTGGGTGTTTTGTTGGTATCATAACCTTTATATCTATTATCCATGATAAATAAAGAAACACTATATTTTAAATAGAATTTTTCTTAACTAATAGAAATTTAGAGATCATTAAAACCCAACTAAAATAATCATTTAAAAGATTTGAAAATAACAGTTTAAAAACACCCACTAATAAAAAATTTTGGTTAGATTAGGACACTCAAGTGGGGGGTGAATTGAGTTCCTATAAAAATTTTATGTTAAAAATTATTTATTTCAAATTCCCCCAATTTAAAATCAAATAGGGAAGTTAACCAAAGAAGCAGATTTGAAAAATAATTTAGAGATTAAATAATTCCTCAATGATTGATTAATTATCATTTAAATCAATTTTTGATTTTACATCAACTTTTAAAATTATTCTACTAAATCAATTCTTGAACAAACACTATCTAACATTAAATATAAAAGAAAAGTGATTTTTTTGGATTAAATAAACATAGACTTATATGAAAATAGAACTTGAACAAAATAGATAAAAACAAGAGGTTCGATATCATGTAAAGACATAGTCCTCTCCACTTGATGACCACCACGAACCAAGCAGTTTATATTAATATACCTGATCAACACCTTGGATCATGGTTTAGAACAATATACAATGTTGTGCAGGTCTAACTAGACCTCTAGAACAAGTATTCATGTGAATCTAAAATAACCAGGCCATAGAGGGACCTCTTCCATAGTTGTATGTGAGAGTGAAATGGTGTAAGAGACTTGTAATGAGATGATATCTTATATCCACCAGTTTACCATAGGAGACAGTGTGGGTAATTAATACAGATACACACTATAAGGCCCCTGCCTTAAAACATTACATAATCTTGAATTAAATGAATAATTCACATTGATAATCTTTCCAGTTTTAGAGTTTTAGGGAGTTAGGCCATAACTATTACATTGAAAAATATTACAAAGTAGACACTTCTACTCAGTTTCCATTTTTTCATAAAATAAAAACTCTTGAAAAAAAGTCATGTCCAGTTCCATGTTTTAGACAGCATGAATTTCCTTTATCCCATCCTTGACCCTATTCCACTTTATGTCCTGTGAAAAACATTTCAAAAACTTTGGATGAGCACAAAAAGCACAGTAAGGAATACACAAAGAAGGATACTATTAGTTTTTCAAAACAAAAAGTAAACCATGAATACTTTAACATAAGTAATATTTTTCACCTTTATGAAGTTGTAAATACTCTTCACTAAATAAAAGATCATTGCATACCATTTTGTAACAAAAATATTACCATAAAACCCATATAAAGAACACATAACATATAAAGGCAACATGGAACATAAACATACTTAAATGGAATAACCATACAGTTGAATTCCACACATGTCCCTAAATGGAATAGCCATACAGAAGACATTCATACCCAATTAATTGGTGGTTATAAACTAACCACTCATCCTGGTATTCACGGCACCACCCGTCATTTGATTTATCACTTAACCACCCGTCAAATGTCCAAGTACCATTATAAAATCACAACACATAAATATTGAAAATATAAACATTTCCCTAATAAAATTTAATTTGAAATAACAAGAAATCATTTCAAGATATTGAAATAATCAATACTTTTCAAAAACCATTTTCAATACCAAAACACCCAAAAACAGAATAAGTGATTTCCTTATTCATTTCAGAAAACATTTAAGCTTATAGAAGAAGACAAATAACGATTACGGCAGCAGAGAGGTCATTGTCACCACAAACGTTAAAAACATTCCATTTTTCGTTTAGTAAAACGATTTGTAGAAAAAGATTCCATTTGAATGAAAGTAAAATTCTAAGGGTTTTAAAATACACCGTGTAAAAGAAGAAGGTATATATATTATCGAAATATGCCTCAATGAAAGGAGATTGAGACGAAGTCCCTTACCTCATTTCTGACTTGACTCGATCGTTCTTTAATATCATGAATAATAAAATAAAGTTAATTTATAATCTCTTAAGAACATTTTTAAAGTTTATTATTCCTTTTATATCACTTATTTCAATGTTATAAGCATTATTTAATCATTTAAGTTAATAATGTTCATTTTGTATATATTTGGTACTTAAGTCAAAAATGGACTTCGTAGAATTACATGTTGTTCATGTGGTCAAAGGTTCATTATATCTAGAATGATATTAATGATTTGGATATCATATATATTATATATATCCAAGATATACATGTATTTATAATAGTATATAACATTTAGAGGTAAGAACTGAAATGCACCGTTCATGGAGACGGTAAGTTATACGTACACATGAACGATACTTCCATTTCTAGTTCATATTTAATGGAATTAAAACATAATGATACAAAGTAGTATTATAATTCCAGTATTGTACCATATATAATATCATTAAACCTATCCTTTATACATACCACATATGGTATGAACATGTCATATCACATTGAGGGGGCGGTAGTCCGCACTTCCTCAAATGAAATTATCATGTTTACACATAATGGAAACCATAAAGGATTGATATATATAATAAGAATACAGAAGCATAATGAAAACATAAACATAATATTTATCATATATAAATATAGTGACATCTTAATGGACACCATGAAAGGTGTTAAAAGAAGATTTAACAATCATCATTTCGTGATGCAGTAATTCACCACCCACAGAAACAATATGGTCTTTAACCATTAGACGGAGGTGTGCGTAAGTGTAGGTAGATACATTTCATTACAAAATCCTTGAGTATTTAGGATATTGGTTTTATTATGGGATCAAATAATAATAAGATAGTGGTGATTGAAGAAGGAAAATAAAAGAAAGAAACTCGAGAGAATACATTACCTCTAAATCGGGTAAATCTATTTGATTTGAGGCAAAGGCTTCCTTGGGAAGAATTCTGCCAAAAGTGAGGCTTCTAGGAGTAAGAGAGGGATGTGGAGAGATAATATGATCAGAGGTTGGATGATCCAAGGGCTTGAGAGGTTTTGATAATGGGGTAGAGGTGGGGGCCTTTTATAAGATGGAGGAGGGGCACTCTTGGAAGGTCATGAAATGTTACGTTATTATAAAATGATTTTCGGATTTTAAAGGTCCCACAATGATATATATTGAGGATAAGGTGACAAGGGTTGGAAATAAACCCATCCAATAGGTTTTCTATAAGTGTATGTATTAGATTTCACATTATCCTTTCATTTTATTTAAATCGTCAATTAATGAGGTAATCACTGAATCATCATAGTGTCATTAATAAATTTATTTATTTAATGTCTAAAACTAAGAAAAAAATAACATGATGTTGGAAATATATATAGATTTCCAATGAATGTTTATAGTCTAAGATATCAGTTGTGTAAACAAAATTAATTTTTTTACATAGGTGATACATACTTTGGTTATATTTCCCTTTCTTAAAAAAATAATATGATAAAAGGTCACTATCACACAAAAGTGATTCCATGGGGTCCCTAAGTTGGAACAAGGAATCCCATGGTCGTCCATGACTCAAAAAGGAAGATTTGGACACATGTTGAGGTCATTTTATATTATTACGATATTATTTTATTACCCTTAACTACCTGATTACTAATTAATCATGATAATTAAAGATAATTACCATCTTACTATTCATAATGTCCAAACACAAAAATGTCTTAATTACATAATTTAAACCTTATGATTCCAAATATGGAATCCATTTTACAAAATTAAAAACACAAAAATTGCAGAAATTAATTTAAAAATATTTCTCATTGTCAAAACAAATAGCATGTTTTAAAAAACAATAACTCTCAAAAGAATGATAATTGTTTATGTCCAATTTCAATGTGAAAGTAATTCTAATAACCACCATTGGATTAAATGGAAAAAATATATTCTAATTACACTTTAAAATAAATTAAAAATAGAATCTAACAATATAATTATATTAGATGAAAAAGAAGTTTTGAAGTAAAATATAGTTTTTTTCACTATTAAAAAAATGATCTATATCGGAAAAATACCAAAAATTTATCCAAAGTAAATTTCAATGTCGAAATTCTAAATAATAAGTTTTTCATGACATATAGAGTTTATAAAGTTTTCAAAATTTAGATTTAAAAACGGTTTTCCATCAAAATGTGGTAAAACAATCTTAAAAATATTAGAGTATTCTATGCTTAAGATTGGATTTATTCTCATTTTACGCCTCTAAAACACAATCTAATTCATAAATAGAAATAGATATGAAAATATATTATTCTTTTATTACATGGGATGTTATATCCTTCCCCCCTTTAGGAAATTGCGTCCCCACAATTTATTTACTTATCGAATAAGTGGAGGTATTTATCTCTCATTGATTTTTCAGATTCCCATGTTGCCTCTTCAACTATATGGTTTTCCATAGAACCTTCACCTGGTTAATTACCTTATTTCGCAACATCTCTTCTCTATAGTCAAGAATCTGGACTGGTTGTTCCTCGTACGAGAGATTCTCTTCCAACTGAAATACGTCTGGGCTCAAAACATGAGATAGATCTGGCATATACTTCCTCAACATTGAAACATGGAAAAGTTGTGTACCAGAGATAAAATCTGAGGTATAGCCACTCGGTATACAATTGATCCAACTCTCTCTATAATTTCAGAGGGTCCAATGAACCTCGGACTCAACATTAATTTCTTTCCATAATGCATCACACTTTTTTATGGAGTAACTTTGAAAAAAACATGATCACCTACCTCAAAATAAAGATCCTTCCTCCGGTTATCCACATAACTTTTCTGCCGACAATGAGCCATTCTCATGGGTTTCTGTATCAGCTGAAATTTTTCCACAATCTCTTCTACCAGTTCTGGTCCCATGAAAATTCTTTCACCTTCTTCATCACAAAAAGCTGGAGTTCAACACCGTTTACCATATAATTCCTCAAATAGAGAAATCTTTATAATGGAATGAAAACATTCATAATAAGAAAATTTAACCAAAGAAAGATGTTGGTCCCAACTTCCATGTTAATCCATCATGCAAGAATGTAACATATCCTCCATGGTTTGAATTTTTCATTCTGACTGCCCAACTGATTGAGGATGAAAAGTTGTACTGAAATTTAATTCAGTACCCAATGACTTATGAAGGCATTTCCAAAAGTTAGAAGTAACCGTGGGATCACGATCAGATACAATGGAGAGGGGAATCCATGTAAATTGACTATCTATTTAACATATAATAGAGAAAGTTGATCTAGAGAGAATGTATCTTGCATAGGAGATAAATGAGAAGATTTAGTCAATCGATCAACAATAACCCAGACTGCATTATTACCTTGATATTTCATTGGTAATCCCACAATGAAGTCCATGTATATACTTTCACATTTCCACTTTAGAACATGTAAGGAATGAAGAATCCATTTCAGTAACTTCTGCTCTGGTTTAAACTGCTGACAAGTCAAACACATCATAGTAATATCGACAGTATCTCTTTTCATTCCATCCCACCTATAATACTCCCAAAGTTCTCTGTACATCCTTGTACTATGAGGATAAACTGAAAATGGGGAACTATGAGCCTCACATAAAAACTCATTCTTCAAATATGAATCACAAGGCTTTCATAATATATTCCCAAAACTCAATACAAAATCATTATCAATGTTGAATTCATGAAAGTTATGCTTCTGAACAATCTCTACCTTTTTCTGCAACCCACTGTCTTTCTTCTGCACTTGATTAATTCTGTCTGACAAAGATGATCCCACTGACACCTGAAACAAAATAGAAGAACTTCCTACACCAACAACTTCTATGGCAAATCTCATCAAATCAAAAACCAAAAGATCTCGTTCCAAACATAACATTGTTAATGAAGCATTACCTTTTCGACTCAAAGCATGAACCACTTTATTTTTTTTCCTAGGTGGTAGTGAATCGTTAAACCATAATCCTTAATTAATACTAGCCCTCTCCTCTATGTCTTGTTCAGTTATTTCTGAGTGAATATATACTTTAAACATATGTGTTCAGTATATATTTCACACTTTACTCCATAAAAATGATGCCTCCAAATTTTTAAATCAATAACAACTACAGCTAATTCCAAATCATGTGTAGGGTAATTTAACTCATGAGTTTTCAACTGACATGAAGCATAAGAAATTACATGATCATTCTACATTAGGACACAACCAAGTCCTTTCAACGAAGCACCACTCTAGATAACAAACTCACCATTTCTGGAAGGTAGTTCCAAAAATGGAGCATTCACCAATCTTCTTTTCAATTCCGGAAAACGATCCTTACATTATTTTGTCCAAATGAACTTAACACCTTTTTGAGTTACCATAGTCATTGGAATAGATAACAATGAAAATATTTCAATAAACCTCCATTAATAATCTACGAAACCAAGAAAACTATGGATCTTGGTTATATTTTTGGTCCTGTCCATTCTTCAACAACCTTTGTTTTTGCAGGATCAACAATTATTCCATATTTAGAAACAATGTGACCAAGTAAAGAAATTTGTTGTAACCAAAACTCACACTTGCCGAATTTCCCATAAAATTTATTTTCTTTTAAGGTTTGTAAAATAGCCCTTAAATGAATTTCATGCTCCTCTTTACTTTTATAAAACCCAAAAATATCATAAATGAAAACAACCACAAACTTATCCATGAACTCATGGAAAATTATATTCATAAGGTCCATGAATATATCAGGTGCATTGGTTAACCCAGAAGTCATAAATAATAATTCATAATGGCCATAGCTAATACGAAACGCAGTCTTCAGAATGTATGCTTCTTTTACTTACAACTTCTGGTACCCCAACCTCAAGTCAATCTTGGAAAAATACTGAGCTCCGTGGAGCTGGTCAAACAAATCATCGATATGAGGAAAAGGATACTTGTTCTTAACAATGATGTTATTCAAGTCTCTATAATCAATGGAAAGTCTCATTGAACCATCTTTTCTTTTTGACAAACAAGACAGGAGCACCCCATGTTGATGTGCTAGGTCCAATGAAACCTTTATCTAATAAATCCTGTAATTGATTCTTTGACTCTAAAAGTTCAACTTGATCCATTCGATAAGGGGGTTTTGAGATTTTCTTAGAATCAGGAACTAAGTCAATAGTAAATTCTACATCCCGATCATGTATAATACAAGAAAACTCATCAGGAAAAAAATCAAGATACTCATTTACCACTAGAACATCATGAATCTAAACAGTTCCTTTGTTTTCAAAAATATGTGAAAGGTAACATTCATTTCCATATTTTACTAGTTTCTCAACTTCTTGATATGTTATCAAAAGAAAGGGTTCATTCTTGTACACAAACTGAAAATATTTCTGAAAGGAATCCTATTTAGCTCTGTATTCAATCATATAATGATAAATAGAAAGCCAAACCATGCCCAAAATAACATCAAACACTACTAGAGGCAAAACAATAAGGTTTTCTGGTAGATTCTTTCCACACACAAGGATATGAAGGTTCTTATAATTTATTTTGGTCTCAACATTTCCCCTTGGTGTTTTTACAATATGTTCAGGATTCATATATTGAGATGGAAATCCCAATTTACTAGAAGACTTCTTAGAAATGAAATAATGTGCAGACCCTGAATCAGAAAACAAATTGGCATAATCTGAACAAACAAATAGTGTACTAGATACTACTTCATTCGATGGACCAACACCCACTGAAGTAGTTGCAAAGGATTTAACCACCCCTTTCTTCTTATAATATAACTTCTTTACTTCATTTGTGTTTTTTATTAGACACTCATTTTCATAATGACCCATTTCATTACACATAAATCATCTTACTGCTGGATTTTCACTACCTGCTTGATCATCTTCCTTATAGTTATGAGCAATATGAGCAGACTTACCACACCATAAGAACATTCCAGACATGGATAAACATTCTCCAGGATGCATTTTACTACACTTCTAATAGGATGGATATTTGGTTTTCTTACCTCTAGGATTATTTGATGAATATTTTCCCTTTCCCTACCAACTGGACCTCTTATTTTGTTGTTTGTCAAAGAACACCTACTCATCGGAAAACTCCATTTCCACCTTCTCTGCACATCGAACAAGTTTTTCATAAATTTTGATCTTATGAGAAGCTATATACCTTCTATACTTTGGCTTTAACCCTAAGTAAAAAATGGTTGATTTTACTATCATGATCTCGTATGAAATTTGGAGCATACCTTGCTAGTCGAGTGAACATTGCTTCATAAGAATCCACTCAGTCATCCTCATACCTCAACTCTAGAAATTTTTTTTCCATCCAAAGATGAACCAACTTAGGAAAATATTTCTCATGAAATATACCTTTGAATTCATCCCAGTCAAGATCATCAATCTCTTCACTATCCCTGATATTTTTCACCATTGACCACCACTGATCAGCTTCACTATCAAAATGGTAAATAGAGAGACTAACCATTTAAGGTTATGAACACCCCATGACATCAAAAATCTTCTCCAATTATTTAATACACCCTTCTGCATGAACAAGGTCATATGATCCTCTAAATGATGGGGGATGTTGCCTCACAAAATGTTCCACCACTGACATGTTCCTCTGTGGTTGATCTGGGTGATATCGTGCATGGATACCACCACCATTTATTGCTTGAGTCAACTACTATATTACTTCAACAAACTATTCAGTTCCAATTCCTACAATCTTGGGATGCTGATTTGGAAGGTTGTTTTCCTCCTGATGTTGTCCCAACATAGCTTCCATGTTTACTCTGTGGAATACCATTCTATACCCAGAAATATCATAGGTGAAGAAACATGGTAATCTCTAAATTCTATATCATTTCAATCATACCATAAACTAATTTATGGTAATTAATTTAACAATATTCGAACTCCTAAAGTTGTCTAAACAGACCTTTGATACAAACTATAAGGCCCCGACCTTAAAACATTAAAAAATCTTGAATTAAATGATTAATTCACATTGAGGATCTTTTCATGTTTAGAGTTATAGAGAGTTAGTACATAACAAGTACATTGAAAAATATTACGAAGTAGACACTTTTACTCAGTATCTATTTTTTTCATAAAATAAAAACTAATGAAAAAAGTCATGTCCAATTCCATGTTTTAGATAGCATGACTTTCCTTGATCTCATCCTTGACCCTATTTCACTATCTATCCTATGAAAAACATTTTAAGAACTTAGGATGAGCAAAAAAAGCTTAGTAAGGAATACACAGAGAATGAAACTATTATTTTTTAAAAACAAAAAGTAAACTATGAATACTTTAACATAAGTAATACTTGTCACCTTTATGAAGTAGTAAATACTCTTTACTGAATAAGAGATCATTAATTACCTTTTTGTAACCATAATATTACTATAACACCCATATAAATAACACATAACATATAAAGGTAACTTGGATCATATACATACTTAAATAGAATAACCATACGGTCATCTTTCATACATGTCACTAAATGGAATAGCCATATGGCTGACTTCCATACCCAATGCATTCGAGGTTATAACGTAACCACCCATCCAGGTATTCACGGCACCACCCGTCAGTTTTTTTATCACTTAACCACCCATCAAATGTCCAAGTACCATTATAAAATCACAACACATAAAATATTGAAAATATAAACATTTCAATAATAACATTTAATTTTCAATCAAAAGAAATAATTTCAAGATATTGAAATTATCAATCCTTTTAAAAAACCATTTTCAATACCAAAACACCCAAAAACAGCATTAGAAATTTAATTTTCATTTTAGAAAACATTAAGGCTTATAGGGGAATCCGAATAATGATTATGGCAGCGGAGAGGTCATTGTCGCTGAAAACATTAAAGACCTTCCATTTTTCGTTTGGAAAAATACTTTTTAGAAAAATATTCCATTTGAATGAAAGAAAAAGTCAAAGGGTTTTACTATACACCGTGTAAAAGAAGAAGGTATATATATTATCGAAATATGCCTCAATGAAAGGAGATCGAGACGAGGTCCCTGACCTCGTGTTCGACTTGACTTGATCGTTCTTTAATCTCATGAATAATAAACTAAAGTTAATTTTGACTTTTTTAAGAACCTTTTTCAAGATTATTATTTCTTTTATATCACTTGTTTACATTTTATAAACATTATGTAATCATTTAAGTTAATAATGTTCATTTTGTTGATATTTGGTACTTAAGTCAAAAATGGACTTCTTATAATTACATGTTGTTCATGTGGTCAAAGGTTTATTATATCTAGAATGATATTCATGATTTGGATATCATATATATTATATATACCCATAATATAAATTTATTTATAATAGTACATGACATTTAGAGGTAAGAAATGAAATGGACAATTCATGGAGACGGTAAGCCGTACGTACACATGAACGCTACGTCCATTTATATTTCATATTTAATGGAATTAAAACATAATGATACATAGTCGTATTATAATTCCAGTATTGTATCATATATAATATCATTAAACCTATCCTTTATAGATACCACATATGGTATGAACGAGTCATATCACTTTGAGGGGGCGGTAGTCATCACTTCCTCAAATGAAATTATCGTGTTTACACATAATGGAAACCATAAAGGTTTGTTATATATAAAATAAATACTTAAGCATAAATAAAAAATAAACATAATATATATCATATATATATATAGTTACATATTAATGGCCACCATGAAAGGTGTTAAAAGAAGATTGAACCATCATTGTTTCATGTGGCTGTAATTCGCCACCCAAAGAAACAATCTATTCTTTAACAATTAGATGGAGGTGTGTGTATGTGTAGGTAGAATCCTATTCATAAAAATATCCTAGTATATTGAGGATATGGGTGTTATTATGTGATAAAATAATAAGATGATAGTGGTGAGAGAAGAAGGAAAATAAAAGGAAGAAACTTGAGAGAAGACATTACCTCTAAATCGGGTAACTTTTTTTGATTTGAGCCAAAGGCTTCCTTGGGAAGACTTCTCCCCAAAGTGAGGCTTTTATGAGAAAGAGAGGGATGTGGAGAGAGAATATGAGTAGAGTTTGGATGATCCAAGGGCTTGATATGTGTGGGTATGGGGGTATAGGTGGGGGCCTTTTATAAAAGGGAGGTGGGGCACTCTTGGAAGGTCATGAAATGTTACGTTATTATAAAATGATTTTCGGATTTTAAAGGTCCCACAATGATATATTTCTAGGATAAGGTGATAAGGGTTCGATATCCACCAATCCAATAGGTTTTTGACTAGTTTAAGTCTTAGATTTCACATTATCCGTTAATTTTATTTAAATCCTCTATTAATGAGGTAATCACTACATCATCATGGTGTCATAAATAAATTAATTTATTTAATGTCTAGAAATTATAAAAAATACCATGATGTAGGAAACATTTTTATATTTACAATTTCAGTTTATATTCTAAGATATAATTTATGTAGAAAAAATTAAAATTGTTTTACTTAGGTTATATATACTTTGGTTATATTTCCCTTTCTTTAAAAAATAATATGATAAAATGTCACTGTCACACAAAAGTGATTCTATAGGGTCCCTAAGTTGGAAAAAGGAATCCCATGGTCAGACATGACTAAACAAAGATGATTTGGACACATGTTGGGGTCATTTTATATTATTATGATTTTATTTTGTTACCCTTAACTACCCGATTACAAATTAATCACGACAATTAAAGATAATTACCATCGTTACTATTCATTATATCAAAAAACACAAATGTATTAATTAAATAATTTGGACCTTCTGATTCCAAATATGGAATCCATTTTTCCAAATTCCAAGCATATAAATTTCAGTAATTAATTTCAAAATATTTCTCGTTGCCAAAACAAATAGAGTGTTTTTAAAAAACAATATCTATCAAAAGATTGAAAATTGTTTATGTACAATTTCAAAGTGAAATTAATTCTAATTATCGCCATTGGATTAAATGGTACAACTATATTCTAATTACACTTTAAAACCAATTAATAATATAATCTAACCATATAATTAAATTAGAATAAAAAGTAATTTTGAAGTAAAATACATTATTTTTTTCACTATTCATTAAAAAATGAACTTTATCAGAATATACCAAAACATTATCAAAAGTAAATTTCAATGTACCAATTCTAAAGAATAAGTATATTTTGACATGTAGAACTTATAAATTTTTCAAAATTTATATTTAAAAATGGTTTTCCATCAAAAAGAGGTAAAAAAATCTTAACAACATTAGAGTATTCTATGCTTATGATTGGATTTATTCTCATATTAAGACTCTAAAACTCTATCTAATTCATAAATACACATATATATGAAAAACTATTATTCTTTACTTACTTGGGATGTTACACACACACTGCTCTAAAAGTATTTAAATAGGACACAACAGAGATGAATTTATAAGAATGGGTCCAGAATGCTCTAAGTGATGTTATTGATGCTTGTGGACTTCTTTGATGTTCCAGATGTGAAGCTAGAGTCCACCTCTGGAAGAAGACACCAAAAAATAAAGTAACATGATTGCTTTGTGTTCCGGATTCTAGAAAAA
Organism: Viscum album; assembly: GCA_963277665.1. Classification (NCBI taxonomy): domain Eukaryota; kingdom Viridiplantae; phylum Streptophyta; class Magnoliopsida; order Santalales; family Viscaceae; genus Viscum; species Viscum album. The sequence goes on along the minus strand of OY728152.1, from coordinate 1,107,953,388 downwards.
ACGTGATGTTCTATTAAGATTTCCTTTTCTAGTTTTTTTATTGTAGGGATGTTCACCCATGGGTGTAGAGCAAGTTCACCTCTTATTCATTGCAAGTAGAAGAAGTGTCATTGATCAAATTCTTGGTTTTGTATTGCATCATACATTATCCCTCCCTAATTTTCACACCACCTTTTAATTTAATATCGGGTGCTTCTCTTTTAGCTGATAAGGGAATGATCTCCACACCTCATACTGTCTACAGACATGTCTGCAAAAGATCAATAATAATATTAGTGTCATTTAAAAACTCAAATATGACCGTTAGAAATAATTTTGAATTTAATTTAAAAATAATTGATTCGGTCTGAAAAAGTGTCACCGAGGCGGTGACTCAGGAGTGGTGTCTTGGAACCGTGTCACTGGAATGACTTCACTAGAATAGTGTCACTACAACGCTGTCACTTGAATGCTGTCACTGGAACGATGTCACTGGCTTTGCGAGAATTCTGAAACCTATAGAATGGTGTCTAGTATATATCAACGCCGTCGAGTCCTTTTTGAATATTATGAAATAGGTGGCTCAATACAATAGTTTCTGGTCCTTTGTAAACATTATGAATCGGTAGGTTACTGAAATGGTGACTCTTACTTTACCAAATTTCAGACTAGACATTGACTGTGAGTCCTCTTATTTGTGACTATGAGTTCACCTTAATGGTGACTCATACTTAGTGAAATATTTTCTACATGTCTTATGAAGTAATACTTAACAGAAAGGATATAGATTATTCATAATCATATTGAAACATAATGAAACATGATTGAACATGATTTGTGAGTATTAAAACTAGAGGAGTCCAACAATGTGGTAGGTTGATTTATCATAGAGTCAGTTCAATAATTATCCTTTTTTCATATTTTTTACAAAGAAAAATTTTACTATCATAAAACACTTAAATCATTAATAACATATGATATATGATTTTTTATCATTAAAATAAGTAATTTCATGACTAAGCCAACAATCACAATGAGATACTATGGAAATCAATAAATAAGTGAAATTTATTATTACAACAGGATAAAATGATTCTTTATATCCAATTCCATGAATATGGTCATAACTTTTATCTACTTTAACAGATTTATAGGTAGACACTGTACTATACACATATGTTTTCTTATCGAAAACCCACTTTTCCTTTATGGGTATCACCCCTTCAGGTGTATTGACCAAGTTAAAAACCTGGATAGTGTAAATAGAGACCATCTGAAATTTTATTAAATCTATCCATTTCTCAAAATTATAACTGTCAATGGATTCTTGGAAGGCATTAGGATTAACATCAATGAACATCAATTTTTCACCGTATATCATAAAAAATATATATCTATCAGACTCTATATGAATCAAACTAGTCCTTTGTATTTCTTTTGTAACATAAGTTAGTTATTCTTAAAAAACTCTTTATGGTACTGGCTCATCTTCTTTCTCAATAATATTTCCTATTTGTTGGTATTAAAATTCCCTAATATCAAATTTTCTCCCATTAAACCCATGATTTATATATTCCTTCTTATAGAATATGGAAAATAAAGCCACAAAATATTTATGATTAATAAAACTATAGAAATAATATCCTTTTATTTAATGGGGTGTACCAACAAATAAACACTTATTTGACATAGGTCTAATTAGAATATAATCAACATACATATGTTTCACAAACATAAATCATCATAAAAAAAATATTTAATGCCTCATAGTTTATACCTCATAAGGTGTCATCATATTATACTTAGATGTTTCTAGATAATATCCCCAAAATGATATAGGAATGTTACATTAACTAAAACTCATTCGAAATATGTAAATCATGGTATAATTACTCCTCTCAGACACACCATTCCATTTTGGTGTTCTAGGAGGAGTGAGTTGTGAAACAATTCAACAATTTATTAAATGATTAGTGAATTCCTTTCTTATGTATTCACCACTCATATTTGATCGATGAATCATAACAACTTTTACTATTTTATTTTATACTTCAATTTTAAACACCTTTAACTTTTTAAAGGATTAAAAAATATATCTCATTAGAAACACATAACCATCACTACTGCAAATATGGACTTTAAGATCACTAGAAAAGTCTATTTAAAGTGCTAAAACAAGAGATGTTAATCAAAAAGCTAATAAAACAAGGTCCCTTTTATCAACGCTAAAAAAGTGCTAATAAAGGCCCCTTTTATCAGAGTTTTATTTAAATTGACAATAAAAGTTAAAAATCATTAAATTTTTTATTGTAATTTGGGGAGGGTCATTCAATAGTGCTTGAATCCCACTTCAATAGTGCCCCCATCCCACATGCCACAGTAGCCACACACCAACCCTTTAACAGCACCCACCCACCCATTAACAGCACTAGCTACAATTCTGCCCATGCACATGACCTTCTTCCCCCAGGATTTAAACCCAAGAGTTCTTGCCTACGCACCTAAACATTTACCACTCCACCATATTGCTTTTCTATCCATTTAATAATATATGTATTAATTTATTTATTTATATTTTGTTATATTTACTTGTATATTAATATATATTTATTTTAACTTATATATATTTATATTAATAGATACATTTAGTTATATATATATCTGTATATTAATATATATATATATAGTTATATTTATATATTTTTTTATTTGTATATTAATATATATTTATATTAATTTATTTATATATATTTACATTTTTTAACTGTATATTTATTTATATAATAATATATATTTACAAGATCAGTTTTAAATGAATTTATAAAATATGCTTTTTTGTGTGTGTTTATAAATAAATAAATACATATATACAACACAAACACACATATTATATGTGTATCTGTATGTATAATTATACATATTTATATATATTTACAAATATTATATATTAATATGTATAAACATATGTTTTGAATATATAGATAATATATATCTGTTTGTCAATATAGACACACAAAGATATATATATATATATATATACATGTACACATTATATGTATATAATTATTCATATATTTGTATTTTTAAATAAAATGGATATTAGTTATTTATTTATATAAGGCTTTTATATTGATAAATATATTTTATATGTAAATTTGTTTAATTATTTATTTATAAAATTAATGTTTCATGTCCGAATATATAAAAAATATGTATATATTGTAAAATATTTGTTTATAAATAATAGTACATTTTGAAAAATGATAAAATTTCAAACCCATAATATGAATATGAATATAATCCCTTAATATAAATTCATTCGCCACTGAAAAAGGGCCAAATTTCCCCCTTAAACGAGGTTGAAATTCAATAAAATGTTAAACAATTTGAGAATCTGGACTAAAAACTCAGTTTTAGAGGCCTTCTCGGCCTTTTTTTCCAAAAAAATTCGACAAAAGGTTTCCTTCAGTTTCTAGCATGCAGAGCTCATCGCATGTTACGATTTGAAATGTTGTAGAGCTCAAACGTACACCCTGATCAAAATTTATGGTCGTCTGAAGATTGAATTACGTTTTCAATATATTTTAGATCATTTTATTAATTTTTGGATTTTTGTGTCTTCAAATTGTTATTCAATTATTAATAGTCAATAATAATTGTTAAATTATTAATTAATAACTTTTCATGATATTTTATCAGTCATTTTCACTACATATCATATATATTGTGTGAAAATGTTTATTTATACTTATCTAAAGAATATTCCAGAAAGAAATTATAATTTTATCAATATAAATATACTTATATATTTATATATCAATATATAAATTTATATGAAATATAGTTTTTTTGAAATATACACTTTATCCGCACTAGGGAAAAAAAGTACTGATAATGCCTCCCGTTATCAACGATACTAAGAAAGCACTAATAAAGGGGGGCCCATTAACAGTGCTAAAAAAAGCACTGATAAAGGCAGTTCCTATATCATCATTTTTTAGCGCTGATAGAGGCAGTCCCTTTATCATTTCCTTTTTTAGCACTGTTAAAGGGTGGCATTTTGGAAACCCAATTTTGTGGTAGTGCATACTAATTATAATAATCGGTAAAGGTTATGAAGTACCTACAACCAACACTTTCTTGAGCTCAAATTGGTCTAGATTCATCACTATGTATAATATCCAATAGTCCACTAGCTCTCTTAAAATTTCCACTAAAAGGTGACTTGGTTGTGTTTCCTAATAAAAAAGATTCACATGTTTCAAACTATTCATAATAGAATGATTCTAACATTCCTTATCTATGTAGTCTTTGGATGTGTTTCTTATTTATATGCCTAAGGAGATAATGATAAAGATATGTGGTGTTAAAATCAACCTTGACCTTTTTATATTGAATGATATAGAACTGATTTTATATATCCATAATTTTTAAACTATACACTATGTTCTCAATTACATAAAAAATTTCATCTATATATATAGACAAACTATTGTTCATGATAATGAATGAAAATCCTTTATTATTCAAACATGAAACAAAATTAAAAATTCTATTTATGAAAGTAACTTAATAATAATTTTATAACTCCCAAACTAATAAAATTTATATAATTAGATCATAACCGTTTACCTATAGTGTAATAACTCTATCCCTTTGCCAACATGAAGATCTAATTCATATTTCATCAACTCTCACCTATTTCTGAGTTTGTGTCGATCAATAAAATTTTTTGATGCACACCTGGTATCAAATAATCAGGATTTGTAATTGGGTAAATTTATTTCTATACATCAAAATCCAAATTCTCAAAATTTAACTCTTTGAGAACACTTCTCAACCTTAAATACCGTTATAGAATTATATTATAGATCATAACTATATGATATCTCAAAGTGATAATCATGATGTATGCCCTCATGTACAATAAAGAAATATCTTTGAGTGAGTATCATTTTTATATTTCATTACCAATGACTTTTAATGAATGTAATCCTACGAAAATGATAATCCCATACATTATTACCTTTAGTTGATTAAGATCCATATTTCATTAAGTAATGCGTTTGCATTTGTACTCCTATCACCACTTAGTTATTTAGGTCATCATTCCAATCATGTCACATGTGATTCTTGTATAATTGATTGGAATTATATATCCTATAATCCATCATATAGATACAAATAAAATCAATTCTTATTGTATTATAACTATTATGGTTTCCTACCAATGTTTTAACCAAATATTACCACTCGATTTTGTTACCTAACTTTTATGTTTAACCATTTCCACCATGTCTGACACAAGATAATCCATGGGAAACATGATTGATAAAAAATTACCAATTTTAATAACCATGTTCATGAAATATGTTTTCCTTGGAAGGAATCTCACACATAGTATTTTCAGGGGTGTTTTTGTCTCACCATTTTAATATACACTCTATGTATATTAAATCCATAAATATTTCATACCATGGAATCATTATTTTCTCATGTTATATTCCGATATGTATACATTCATATAATGATTTAGTTTTGGAATTTCTATTCCACATACCCAAATAATATGTTCAAACTAAATTAATGTGTAACTCATTATAAAAATTACATATTTTGTTACTAACCCAAATTAGAATCCAATATATTTACACATTTCTAGATACATCTCATGAAAATGTTTTATGAAAAACATTCATATAAGGTTTTAGAAATATATGAAATCAATAATTGTTACACTAGTAAGAATAGAGTAACGGGTAGACAAACAAAACATTTCTAGACAAGGAATAAACATCCAAGAAAGTGTGTATTCTATGTTTAAGTTTCTCTACCCATGGTTCTTTACTCAATAGATATTTCAAATAGATCATAAATCTGATAACTAATATATATAAACTATAACCATCCTATAAATTTATTCTTATAACTTCATAACGTACTGAATTCAAGGTAGATGAAAAATAAATCTTATGTTATCATACATAGAATGTAATGCATGGTATAAAATTTATATATGAATAAATATAAGTAATTCAGACTAAGAAAAAATATTCACACAATATAAATAGTTTATATAAATGAATAACTAAATAATAATATCTTAAATAAATGAAATATTCAATTAATTTACATGAGATAAATAAATTTAGATATTTTTTTCCTAAAATCACACTGTATACTATTTAAAGTAACATGATCCCTCACTAATTAAGGTTTTTGAAATTTTAAAAAATATAATTTTCATTAAAAATATTCTCCAAATGACTTCCACTATGGTGTGTTGTTCCTTGGGTATAACTCTTGTAATGGGAACTTCCACACTTTTTGTAATGACCCATACTTTATATATATAAATATTAAATATTAAAAAATTAATATTTATTACATTACCTAATGATCCATGCCAGAATAATTTAGGTCTCATGCCTTCATAAACTTGGACACATAAAAAACAATTCCATAATTGTTCTATGTGTTCTCATACTATGTTCTTTATAACTATCGCCCCTCTTAGTCATATCATACCTGATACCTTAATTCATAATGTGAGGAAAGTAAATATAACAATGTTTGAGATTAGATTCCCATATAAGTTAAAAAAGAGATATTAACATAATTTGAGCATAAAGTTATTAGAACAAGTGAATAACATTTTAAAACCATACCCTATGTATCATAGAACCACAAACACAAGTCATGGAATAAATCATTCTAGTTGATAAGATATGAATAATAACTCAATCAAGGGACATAATCCATGAGGGAATTGTTGAGAAAAGTATTGTTTTCAACAATACATGTTAATTTTATTTAAAGGGGGAGATTATTGAAAATAATACTCTATCTCTTTATGATAATTTTGATGCTCAAAAACACCCTTAGTTATTTTCTAATGATTTTATTTAGTATTATGCAGGAATTTATTAATTTATTTTACTCTTTAAATAACGGGAATTTATTACTTATGCGGAATCTGATTTAGCACATTCTGGAATCACTGTTCAAACCTTACGTGAATAAATATAGCACGAAATCTGCTTTAGCGCGTTCTGGAATCACTGTTCATACCATACGTGGATAAACGTAGCGTAATGATGAAAAGCATGTATACTTTTTGAGATAAGAGAAAAGTAAGGTTAAACAACCATACGTTTTCAGAAAAGTATGGAAGGAGAACCTTACGTTAGGAAGGACCCTTAGGTTTTAGTTATCAGCAAAGTATGGAAGGATAACCATACGTAAATTCCAAGCGTTACATTTGTTTCTCAAAAGTATGGTTCATCAACCATACATTTGTAAACAACCATACGTTCTTGGAAAAGTACGGATCAAGTGAAAGTATGGATCTTTTACCGTACGTTTGAGTGTTGAATAAAAAGCATGGATAATCAACCTTACATTTGTGTTCAACCATACGTTGTTAACCTTACGTTTGAAGACTATGTTATTAACCCTACGTTTTGAGGCCACGTCATCAACCTTATGTTTGGCATAGGAAATTTTGATAGATGATATTTATGTGCAGCGATCAGTAAGCTGATTTCTAAGAAGATTTCAAGCCGGATTTAAAGTCATTTTTAAAGTATGACTTTGACTGATTTAAAGCAATTTTATTAATGGATTTAAGATCGAATTAAAAGGATCCTTTTATGCCGAGTCTTAAGGGAAGTTACAACTTATCTCTAAATTCAAATATTTGAATATCACGAATCAGAAGGCGACTATTATGGATCTAAATGTGCAGGAGATATTATTTATTATATATGTTCTCTCTGAAACACCAGGTACATTTGTATGGTGATCGATCTATTATTGAAAAAGGTGGAAAACAGAGATTCCAACTATTCACGTTGATTTGCTGATTTAAAAGGAGCGTCAAAGCTCTGTTTGTTCAAGAAGACGGAACTCGATAGAAGATTCACCTATTCTACATCGAATATCTACTATAGATCTACTACTGCTGAAGTTGTGAACTATATCTCTATATCTACTGCAACTGGATCAACTCCGAACTGCTTCATCTTGAAGATCAATATTTCTAGAGACTTCGATCCATCTGCTATCAATTGAATTCTATTGCAATTGTGAAGATCAACTAGAAAATTTCTTTCTGAAATTATTTTTATTCTTAAGTAACCAGATTCTCGTTGTAAGCTGTGTAGGTTCATGTTTGATCCATAAGGCTTTGTTTTGCCTTGATGTGTAAAGGTGTCAAATTCCGGTACTCAGTTGTGAATCGGTCTGTGGAAAAGAGGACTAGATAGTGAAAATCACCAAGCTCGTGGAGTTGAGCGTTGGTGGAGAGGACTAGGGGCCTTCTGTTCCCCGAAACACTATACATCTTTGTGTTCTTTGTTTTACATATTCCATTGCACGATCAAATCTGCTAAAGTATAAAGGATATAACTCGTTCAAGAAAAGAGTTATCAAAAAATTGCAAAAGACACAATTCACCACCCTCTTGTGTATAATCTATAGATTCCGATCCAATATTAATATCATTAGAATACAACATATATTTGTGGAATACTTATAATTATAATAAATTATTTCCATTTAAGCCAAGTATCATTTCAAAAACTATCATAGTGGAATGGGTTCACTCCCCAAACATCATAGTAGTCCAGGTTCACTCCTAAGAATATCATAGTTTACAAAGCCCCTTACTAAACTAGGTTCACTCCCAATTCCATTCATGATTATCTCATGAGATATAAATCATTACCCAATTAATTGGAGGGAGATATAGGTCTCACCTATCATTGGTTATAATGTTAACACCATCACATAATGAAAAACATACATAATTACGTCACAAAAACATAAAAAATTCATCATATTAGATCCCATGAAAAAAGAGGTTTTTAATAAAAATGTCATCATATCACAACCCATGGAAAATAAATGGGTTTTACAAACATTTAATCATTTCATTATAGTATAAATTATTGAAAAGAAAAATGTCTCATAAACATTTCATCATTTCATCATAGCATAACCTATGAGAAAGGAATAAGTTTTGTAAAAATATTTTCATCATAAAAATAACCATATAGATAAATAATAAGGATTATATCACTCGATCATATCCCTAAGAAAATATAATTAACATCTAATGATGTTATCTTTGAATTTAAATGATTTTGAAATATCTCTTTAAACATTTATTGAGGAAAATAAACATTCTTATAAAATAACATTTTTTAAAACTAGAAATTATTAAAATATTGTGAAAATGATTTTATTTGAATGTAACCCCTGAAAGGAAAAATTAATCTTAAAATAAAATAATGTTCATGAATGTGGGAATTTCCATTCATGTCGTTCAAGTTAAAAGAAAATATTTCTTTCACACTTTGGTAAAAAGTAAAAAAGTACCTCATTAAAAAAGTACAAGAAGATTAATTTTAAATTTTTAAATGTAAAAAGTGTAAAAAATAATTTAAAAAATATTTTTTTTAATATTAAATACTTTCTTAAAATATTTTCATAAAATAAGGAAATCGAAGAAAAAGTGTTTTCGGCCAAAGAGGAAAATAAATTCAAATTTTCCTATAAACATTAATTTGGTCTCTTGAGTAATTAAGAAGGAAAAATGAAATGAAAATATATATTTTAATTATGTAACCATAGGATAAAAATATTCATGAGTTTATTTAGATATAGATCCAAATTTTTTATCATCTAAAACTTAATCTTAAATAATCTCGACAAACAATGTGAATATAAAATAAAACCTTTAACACATTAGTATTATTTGAATTATAAGCCACGTGAAATAATGAAAATTATATGGATATGTATACCCCATAATTACATAATAATAATCATAAAATAAATTCCTGGGAATTATATGCACCATACTAAATAAGTGGTGAATATGGCATGTGTCCTATAGAATTAAAGGAGAGACGAAAATCCTTTACCATAATTATCAACTTCCTTTATAAAAATTTGATACTCATTTATAATAGATATATGTTTATTGTATATTTATTAAAACACAATACTAATTTTAATCATACGATATATGATTTACTTACAATCATTTATTACCCATTTATTTACAATTCCTTGTTAAAATCATGTTTTGTGTAATAAATGCTTCATTTTTCATGTATGTTTTGATTAGTTATTTTTGGTCATTTTACTTTGAAAATTATTAAATAATATAATTAATTTTAACCATGATATAATTATCATATATATTCATTACATATTTATTTTTATTAATCCATTAATGTCAGAGATAGAAAATAAATTATACTGTTCTTGGAGATATAGACGGTTTGTTTGCGTGAAAACTGTTTCCATTTTTTCGAAAGATATAATGAAAGGAATATAAATAAAATATCACATTTATAGAGTCATTATTATTTCATATACATCCCATATATTAATTATATTTATCCTTATTATCTTCGATTTAAAGCGTGAGTGAACAATGAATCATATCACTTCATGAGGCGGTAGTCCACTATACACACGAGTGAGATTATAATATTCCCAAGGAATGTAAAGTAAGAAGGTATATGAGATATAATAATTTGAAAATTATAATTATATAATAAATATTATATTAATATTTTAAATACATCATTATATCCATCCATGATAGGTGGTGATGGAAAACGAAGTACATCGGTTTGTGAGGCGGTAGTCTGCTGCACACACGATCAACGATTTCATTTCCCATTTGATTGAAGAGGAGTTTGATATAGGTTATTTCATTAACATAATAACATATCAATATATGGGATATAATTTTGTTATTATATAAACACTGTTGAAGAATATTTTAAGGTGGTGGAAGAAGAAATTAAATAAAAACAAAAGTTTAATAATTTTACCCCTTATGCAGAGAACGTCTTTAGGTTTATACCTAAAACCATAGTTAGAAATATCAAAAAGGATTATAGGATATGGTGATGTAATTAAGTAATTTATATAGGTATTTATTTTCTGAGAAAATTTTTTTTAGTGTGATTGGGAGAGGAGAGGGGGAGTCCTTTTATCAGTGTCGTAGGGAACCCACATGGAATTTTTGAAAAGAAAAAGGTATAGCCACAATTTAAACATAAAAAAGTATCCAAATATAATAATTGTTGAACTTTAGATGTTATAAGATGTAAATATTACCTTAAAATATTATTTATATATGTATTTAAGTCATTTTAACCCTTATCTTTTTAGTTTAACCACCCAGTAAACCAGTTATAAGCTTAACGGGGACAATTATTATTTTTACTGTTTTACAAATCATTTTGATCCTAAATTAATTTATAAATATTATATAATAAAAATTATTATAATTATAAATATGGAATATATTTTTCCAAATTAATTTCATGTAAGTGTAAAAAAATAATTTGAAATTAAATCCACAAACTTGATGAAAATATTGTTTTCCCAAGAGAAAATTTTCAAAATTATAAAATGTTTTTGAATCAAAATTCAATATAAATTTAATTAAAATCACATAAATTTGTTTAATAATATAATAATTTACCCAATTTTATCTTTGAAACATTTTTAAACAACATTTAACATCGTAAATTCCATAAACAAAATTGGCAGTATTGAATAAAAATTAGCAGTTTCACTATTCACTGAAAAATTGATCTTTTTCAGAAATTATAAACAATTCCACTTAAAACATTTTTTACATGTTGATTAAGAAAATTAAATTAGTTTTTTAAAATATTTTTTTGAAAAGTTTCAAAAAAAAATTTTTGTTCAGAAAAATATATAAAAACATTTTTTTATAAAATAGTATTTTCGAAACATATTATGAATTTCTAAAAATTAAGTACTTTTTTATAAATATGTTCTATTTATGTGAAACCATTATTATGAATTTTTTAAATTTGTTTAATCCTATTAGTACCAAAAATTTTAATAGAATGGTTACAATGATCATATTTAAATAATAATAATAATAGGATATCACAGTTCGTTAAAACTCATTATTGTGTGTAACACATGATATTAAATGAATTAAATTTATTTGAAAAAATATTTCAAAAAATATCATGATGTTACATTATACCCCACTTTAAATGAATTTAACAATAAAAAATTCATCACTTTGGTATAAAAAACTGGGGACACTTCTACCTCATTACATCCTCAGGTTCCACGTAGCTTCCTCAAGCAGGTGGTTTCACCAAAAAAAACATTGACCAGGTGGGTGGTCTTGTTTCAAATAAAATTATATGTATGATCAATAATGTCCAATAGTTATTCCTCATAATAAATATCATTCTCTAGTGGGATGACCTATTATTTCTATATATTTGATGGATAAATTATGTACTTCATCCAGAGAGATGCATAGAAAACATCATGAACCCGAGAGAGGTTTGGTGGAAGCACCGAGTGATAATCTATATTTCCAATATGATCAATAATTTCAAAGGTATTAATATACATAGGGAATATTTTTACCTTCTTTAAAAATAACACAACAATATTACATAGATAAATTCATAGAAACACTTTCTCACCAACACCAAATTCTAGATCACGTTGACGATTATCAGCATATCTTTTCTATAAAAGTTGTGATTCCCTTATGTGTTACCAAATGAAAATAACCTTCTATGTCATTTATTTTTCTTGATTTAGTCCCAATATATTTATATATCCAAATTTATCCAAGCTTTTTGCGTTATAAACTTCTTTCTATAAAGGAATCCATAAAGAACCATCTAAATGATCGAGTGAAAGCCATTGTTGTATGAAAACTAATGTAGAGGAAGTTGTTGATTCTGAACACCTTTAAAATATATATAATAAGATCTATATATATCCTATATGGTATTAAATTCTCTATTATACTAACCATCTTTCGGAGAATGATACGTAGTGCAGAATCTCAACTCTATATCAAGAGATTGTTGAAGAATTCACTTGAACATTGAAGTAAACAATAGATATTGATCGGATATAATAGAGTATGGTAATACATAAAAACCTACCACATAATTAATTTATATCCTAGAAATATTATCAAAAGATAAATGTTCTCTAATAGATATTATGTGTGCTAAATTTTTAAGGCGATGAACTTCAACCCATATAACATTTTTCCCTTCAGTTATTTTGCAGAGTCTGATGACAAAATCAATGGTGATGTTTCCCCATTTCCATTCGGGTATGGATATTAGTTGTTATATCCCCTTATAAATTTATCCCTTAGCCTTAACTGATTTACATACTAAGAACTAAGATACAGATTCTATAATATCTCTCTTCATAGTGTCCCACCATAAATAATCTTTAAAATCATAATACATATATGTACTTCGAGGACGAATGAAGAATGATGAACTATGAGAATCTTCTAATAGATCTTTCATAAAATAAAGTTTAGATAAAAAAATACATGGTTCCAAAAACTTATCATTCCATCATAATCAAGGTTAAACTCAAGATCATATCACACATTCATCTATATCTCTACATTATTCTTCCGCTCCTCTTTAATCTTCACTTTGATAGATGACTAAACACTCATTTGAGAAAGGTAAGATTTATTCCCTTCTGTCAGGATTTACATAACCATCCTGTGAAAATCCAAAAAGATTGTATCTCTTTTGATCTTCATCATGGATATTCTTTCATGTTCCTCACGCCTCAAAGTATCAACCACCTTGTTCATTATCCATATGTGGTAATATATTGAACAATGAAAATCATTAATAAGGCCTAATGATCATCTATGGTGCATTTTCAACTTCTTCTATGTGAATATATAATTATATTTTATGATAAGTATATATATCTCAATTTTCTCTATAAATATAATTCCTCTATATAGTTGATGAAAGAATTACCACAACTAACTCTTTATTGGGAGTTGATTAATTCTTTTCATGATCTTTCAATTTTCATGGGGCATAATATATAACCATGTCATTCTTCATGATAATACATCCCAACACCTTATTGGATGAATTAATATAGATTACAATCCCTTTTCCACTATTGGGTAATGTAAGCACAGGGGAACTAACTATTCTTCTCTTTATTTATTTGATATTTTCGTCACAATCATCCATCTATAAGAACTTGGCTCCATTCTAAGTTAACATAGTGAGTGGATTAGATAGTCATGATAATTTTTTCACAAAACATTGATAATATCAAACCAAATCAATAAAAATTTCGACCTCAGTTTCAATGGTTGGTCTTGTCTAATACTCAATAGCCTCTATCTTTTTTATATCTATTGATATACCCTCACATGAGATTATATGACCAAAAAATTATACTTTTTATTGAAAAAATTCACATATAGTAAATTTTTCGTATAGATTATCTTAGATTAGGGTCTTAAATAAAATTCTAATGTGATCTTCACGCTATTTATTTCTTTTTCAATATAAAAGATTATATTCTATAATGACTACTAAAAACTAATCAAGGTAATCTCTAAAGACTCTATTAATTAAATCCATGAAGATAATAGGGGAATAAGTAAGACCAAATAGCATCACTATATAATCATATTGTACATACATTATACAAAACACTATCTTAGGTATATCCTCCTTCTTGAACCTCTATTAATGATAATCATAATGAAGTTTCATCTTGTAAGTGTAGAAATATTTTCACAATTGATCAAATAACTCATCAATATAGTGTAGGGGAGACTTGTTCTTGATTATGATCCTATTCAATTTCTGACAATCAATGAATATTTGCTTTTATCCATATTTGTTTTTAAAAATAGTATAGGATCACCCCAAAGTGGCATAGATAGATGAATAAATACCATACCAAGGTTTTCCTGGTGTTTCATTTTCTATTCCTATAACTCAATCAGGGATATTATATAGGGAGTCTGTAAAATATTTATGGCCCTAGGTATGAGTTCTATTAAAAAAATCAACTTCATGTTTTGGTGGAAGACTAGAAAACACTTTTATAAAGACATAAATTAACTTATATTCAATAGGCATACCATCAATATTGACTTTATCTCCAATCATCTTAATTAAATACCCATTTTGAATGGGAATAAATACCCATATAATGGTTGTGATCTGTATCAGATGTTATTATATATCATCAAACTAATAGAAGATCATAGGTTAGTTTGGAATATCAAATGTTACTTCCCTTCCTTGATAATTAATGTGGGATTGAAGTAGAGAAAGCCAATACATTCCTATGATAATTTAAATTCAACTAGAGGGAGAATAACATGGTTTAGAGTAAACACATTCGCACAAAATTCAACTAGATAAAAGTCAAATACATGAGATGAGAACGTCATACAATTAGTGTTTTTTATATCTAATTCAATATCTAATAATTAGGGTGGAATTTTGACACCCTTATAAAATTATATAGATATAATTGTGTGGGTAGATGATGATTCACATAAGACAATATCAGTTCTATATTGGATGGTAATTATACCTTTCCCATGATGTTATCACATCCCTCAACAAAAATAGTGATAACATGATATTTCACTCTATCTATGAATGAATCCAGTTCTTATTCATGAGATATGGGTTTCTTCTTTTCCTTTTACCTTATGTGTTTTTAAGAAATCAAGGGAAATGTGTGAAAAATCCCAAATAAATGGGTACACTCCATGTAATTTCATACACAGGCTGTGTACTTTGGCCGTGTGGGATGAGAAGATAGGGCGTGTAGGACTGTCGGTGATGAAGGGTGTAAAAACTAACTACACGCCATGTACTTAGTAATAAATGTTGTGTAATCAATCAACATATGAACAGTGAGGCGGTGCAATGTAGCTTCCAGGAGAAGAGTTAAAAAAAATAGTGCACCTCGTGTACATGAAAGTACACTCCATGTAGTTATGTTGTTTCATTTAAAATAGCCATTATCCCCTTCATTCGATAGATGAGGCAGGGGACTCAACAGGAGCTATGGGAGAGGAGGCCAAGGCTTGGAGAAGCTCCCGATCGTGCATCGGGACTCCGATTCTTCCGCCGTTGACCTTGTTTGAACTGCATGGGTATGTTCTTCCCACTTCGTGAATCTTTTTAATCGTTTCCCTAAGGGAAGTTATTTAGGTTTGAACTGATAAAAATTTATCCAATATCTACGTCGTTCTTGGTCGTTTCGGGAGGCGCCTTTCATGTATATCGATCAGAGGAGATCGAGGTAGGTGGTCTTGTGTTTAATTCCTACTATCGTGTTTATTTTGTGTACCGTTGTTCCACACTCCCATGATCAGGGTATCGTCTGGCTGAGACTTTGATTGTTGAGATTCCTGGAATTGCATAGGTAATCTAATGAATAATTATAAACTATTGTTTGGGATCGTTGCTTTGATCCAGGGCCACCCTGAGGGTGTGTTTCCCCTGTTTAGTCATTTGTCCAGGATACCCATGGGTATGTCATGATTATAGAAAGCTTTGAGTTTTATTGAGAAGAAACATATATAAATTTCTTGATTATGATTTGGTCTTGGCCCGGTTACTTATTTTTATTCTGTGAGCCCGAGGGTATGGTTTTGTTTAGCCTAAGGGAGATGTTCTGCTTAACTTGAGGGAAAGGTTCTTTTCAGCTTGAGGGAAATGTTTTGTTTAGCCAGAGGGAAATGTTTCTTATTCTTGGGGACAGTAGCTTCTGTTCCTGAAGGAAATATATGGTATGCCTAAGGGAAATATTCGTTATTCCTGAGGGTAGTCACCTAAGGGTTTCATTTCTATTTTCCTGAGGGTAAGAATTTCCATGTCTGAGGAAAATGTTTAATTTGAATATTTACTATGTTGATTTCTTATGTTGTACCTTCCAAGCTATAGCACATGCTTGGAATTTTTAAATAATTATTAAAATTACAATGCAACTGGTTAGGATGGTTACTATTGAGTACTTCCTAGTTTACAACATTTTATTATTATGCACCACTGTTGCACATTTTCACTGACAGTTAGGCACATGCCTTTGGTGGTTTCCTACTGGGATATATTTCTCACACCCTGTTTGGGTCATGTCTTGGGAAAAAATAGATTATATTGATGTAGGTGTTGATAAGGAAAAGAGTCCCTACACATGTTCATGATTGTTACATAGGAGTAAGAGAGAATGGGACTGAGCTTAGGCTTGAGATACTGATATGTTTCTATTTCACAACTTTGTTTTTGTTTTGATATGATTTGTACCTTGTGTTTAATTTTATCTAATTATTGTGTATCCTATTTTGGATGATTTCTTATAATTAGTGACATGTTGCATCATTATAAATATGACTGTTGGTTATATTTTACGTCATTTTTGTTGTCCATTTCAGGTTTATATTGTTTACTACATCTATTTTTGTATGTTTATATTCTGTTCCGTTGTGCTACACATTGAAAAAAAGAGAATAGTTTCCGCACTATCAGTCTGAGGCCCTCGTTGCTAGTCGAAAGCCTCTGGTATTTTGGGAAATGCACTTGTGGTCATGTGACCAACTAGGTTCGGGGAACCCGTTATGTGGAACCCGTATCCAGGACGTTACAAAGTGGTATGAGATGTGTTTCTTTTCTTTGACTTTTTGTTTGGAGCCTATAGTCAGAGATAGGATGGAATTGGTATTTGGTAATAAGTTGTTCCTAGGAGTAGCTAACCCGTGTACAGGGAAAATCCAATCTTCCTTGTTTAATTGCAATTTTTCTAGTTTTTTAATTTTACCGTTGATTTGATTTTCACCATTGGGTGACCCACTTGAGGTGTGCTATTTATATTTTAAACATGGGTTCTATTTAGTTGCAACCCGATGCTATGATGGGATTCCATCACATACATCATTTAGCCACATGTTAGAATCACATTTCATGTATAGTTTCCATGCCATGTAGGTGCATTAGAAATTGCATATTGTTGTGGTAGATGTTGTGCTTGAAAATGCATGCTATTGTGATAGATGCCTTGATAAAATACCTATTATTTGATAGGGTATTGTTTTGTAAGGTTTTGTGAATGAACACCAAACATTGGTTCTTCAGGAGTGTGGTCCCTCATCAACCCGAATTTGGTGGATCCTCGAGCTGTTTACCTTGTTATAACATGTATATGATTCCAAGAATTGATTAGCGGGGAGTAAGGGCCCTCACGGATTGGAATTTGGAACTTAAGAGTTCGTCTCAGTTTTTTATGGGTTCTGTAGTAGTTTACAAGGCTGATTGTCTGAATAAACCTAGAATACACGCTGTGTAGTTTTGACTGCACGATGTGTTCTTATGTTCAGGAAGAAAATGGTTTTTCTTTAGTACACACCGTGAACCATATGTACACGCCATGTAGTCTCTAACTGTGTCATATGCCATGTGGGCAGAGACACATGGTATGAATGTTTTTGGGGAAACACGCCGGGTACAGGTTGTACACGCCATGTAGGGTTGACCTTGTGTCCGCCCGTGTAACCAACATCACATACAGGTAAACCATAAGCTATAAACACTATGTCACAGTTGAACACACCGTGTAGTCTGACCCAGGTAGCTGGCCATGTAGCCAACAACATGGTTTTGTTGAGGCTTCTTAGTACACACTGTGTTCGTCTAGAACTTGTTGTGTAGTGTAACCTAGGTACAGATGCCATGTCACTAAAAACATGGGCCAGTATAGCTTGTCTAGTACAAACCATGTCTACCTTGAACATGTCGTGTAGTCTTGTCTTAGGAGATCCGTGAGGCTTAACCATGTAGAAGGACTCAGGCAGGGAAAGAAGATTCAAGTACACGCCTTATGTTAAGACAACACACCATGTGTTTGGGGTGTTACCCAACCAGTTTTAGCTGAAGTACACACCCATGTGAATGGATTATGGGAACACACTATGTAGTTATTATACACATTGTGTAGTCTTGTTTTGTAAAACCTGAGTGCTTTTCTTCTCTTGTTACCTTCTTGGTCTCCTAGTTTTCAGTCCATGATAATCATGATCTAAGATGTGCGTTTGACCTTGTAGATTCATGCCACCGAGACGACCATGAGTTGTTCTCCAAGAGAGTGGCGACGTTTATACTCGATAGATTGTAGGCCATGGGCTACCGATGGATCCTCTTGTAGTGCCAGATGCAGCACCAACAGTTATACCAGAAGCAGGTGTGGATGCGCAGTTCCATGAAGGCTTCATGTGGTTCATACAGACCTTTCATGGAACACCACAGGTTTCCACATCTATGGAAGACTTGACACCTATATACTAGTAGAAACATCCGCCTCTGTTTTCATTGGATGTTGGACCAAAGGCTATATTGTCATGGATGGATTTTTTGGCGATGATCTTTGAGCATCTTGAAATTCCTTCTAGGAGGAGGGTCAATCTTGCTACTTACATGATGCGTGATTCCTCCAAGAGATGGTGGGATGTTACCACCCATACTGAGCATCATTGAGACATGGCGTGGGAAGATTTTCAGTCAGTCTTCTATGAATTTTTCTTTTTGGAGACGCTAAGGGAAGATCAAGCTCAGGAGTTCATGAAACTGCAGCAGGGTGCCATGTCAGTGATGAACAATTCTTTTCGCTTCATTGATCTATTGCATTTCGCACCTGCTCTGGTGGGTGATGAGACGTTGAGGGCTATACACTTTGAGGATGGACATTGATTTGACATCCGAGCACTATTGAATGATTTCATGTTTCCTATAGTGCATGCTATTGTCAACCAGACATTGATTTCTGAGCGGAGCCTAAGGGAAGCTAGAGACATGGATCAGGGAGGTTTGGCACCATCACTGGTACTCTTTCTACCAGAAAGAGGAAGTGGGAGATGGATTTCTCTCACGATGGTAGTATTTGCTAGGATAATTCTTTATATGGCCATATAATGTGCTACTAGTGTGGTAAATGGGGGAACAGGAGTCCTGAGTGACCATGTGACCTAGGGGAGTGCTGAACTTGTTGCAAGATGGGTCATCTTCAGCATTTTTGTAGGGAGTTTCCACCAATGACTAGTGAGATAGGTTTTGTACAGACTCTGCATGTAGGAGCAGGGCCAACAGCTTCTTACCAGTCATGAAATTGGAATATGTCAGGACGCTCAGGCCGATGTGGTGGTTATGGCCATGGTAGCCGAACACCAAGATCATAGAGACATTAGGGCCGGTCAGCTCAGGGTAGCCAAGATGTGTCTTAGGGCCGTGGCTCTGGGCAGACATATGCAGTGCAACAGACCCAACCGGAAAAGGATCCTAGACCATCCACTGTCAGAGATACTATTCTAGTTTCTTTTGTTTTAACTTCTTCACTTTTCGATACCAGTGCTACACAGAGATTTATATATGTGCACGTTGTGGAGAGACATGGGCTATGTGTTTCTTATTCTTCTGATATATTGATTCTAGAAACTCCATTGGAAATTAGAATAGTAGGTGTGTGTAAGTTCAAGGAGTTATCATTAGAGGTTGGTGGTTGTCCCGTTTTATGGGAACTCTATGTCTTAGAGATGAAAACCTATGATGTCATTCTCAGGATGGACTGGTTGGTACACTTTCTATCATTGTTGATTGATATCATCGTAGGGTGAGTTTCACATCACCAAAGGGTGAAGAGTTTCTATACAAGGGAGAATAGGATTTCCAGACGAGCCAAGATAGACTCGAGCATCGTGGGAGAGGCGGAGTGACAACCCAAATTGTGAGTTTATATCTGGATGACCAGGGAACCTGTCAAAAGGATTTCCCTCCAGTGGTAGATTGTTTAAGGGAAGTCTTCCCAGATGACATTTTAGGTCATTCTCTGAAGGGTGTGGTGGATTTCTCTATTGATCTTGTGCTAGGAGGGGCACCGATGTCCATTCCTCTTTATAGGATGGCTACACCAGAATTGCAGGACATGAAGAGGTAGTTAGAGGAGTTATAGGAAAAGGGTTCCATCTTACGCAGTACTTCTCCCTAGAGTTCACCTGTCCTTTTCTATAAGAAGGTGGATGATACCCTCAGACTCTGCATGGATTATTAGAAACTGAACCAGCTGATGGTTAAGAACTCATATCCCTTATCAAGGATTGATGATCTTTTTGACTAGCTTTGAAGAGCGTGAGTGTTATAGAAGATTTAAATAAGTTCCGGATATCATCAGTTGTGTGTTAGACCATCAGACAAAACCCTTACAGCCTTTCGGAGCAGGTATGGTCTATACAAGTACTTGGTCATGACGTTCATACTCACAAAAATGCCATAAATTTTTATGGATCTGATGAATCGTGTGTTCCACCCATATCTGGATTCTTTTGTGGTATTCTTCGTGGATGATATCTTGGTGTACTCTCACACTCATCACGACCATGCCGCCCATCTTGAGATCGTACTGAGTACACTGAGAGAGAATCAGTTATATGCTATGCTCTCAATGTGCTACTTTTGGATGGACCAGATTCAATTCCTAGGTCATATTATCTCATAGGCAGGAGTTGTGGTAGACCTGGAGAAAGTGATAGTAGTAGTTTCCTGGGAGCAGCCTAAGAATGTGTTTGAAATACGTAGTTTCTTAGGTCTGTCTAGTTACTATTATTGATTTATACAGGACTTCTCCCACATAGAAGCACCATTGATAGGTTTGACTAATAAGGGTATGAAGTTCATTTGGTCAGAAGCTTGCGAGACAACCTTTTATGGACTTGAAGGGAAGGTTGACATCAGCACCAGTCCTGATACTTCCAGATCAAGGGAATATCTATACAGTTTTCTGTGATGCATCAAGTATTGGGTTGGATGCAGTGTTGATGTAGGGAGATTGAGTAGTTGCATTAAGGTCTCAGTAGTTGATGCCACTTGAGAGGAATTACCCAACACATGATATCGAGTTGGATGCAGTTGTCCATGTGTTACACTATTGGATAAATTATCTATTGGGAGAACATTTTATGGTGTTTACGAACCAAAAAAGTCTTAAATACATCTTTACCCAGTGTGACTTGAATTTTAGACAGTAATGGTGGGTTGAATACCTTCAGTCCTTTGAATTCGAGATTGCCTATACACCTGGTAAAGGTAAAGTAGTAGCTGATGCATTGAGTAAAAGGACTAAGATACAAGAAGTACATGAGGCCATTCGTGAGTGGAAGCTAATCGATTTGTTATATGAGATGCATTTGGAGGTGCACGATAATCAGGTGTGAACCTATATTTTATCCTTAGCTGTGACTTCTACCCTCCTCGATAGAGTGAGGATGAGACAAATATCATATTCAGAAGGCCCAGTTCTACACGAGTTGGTGGCAAGTGAGGACCCACTTTCTAGTTGGACGATATGTGATGATGAGATACTACGTATACATGCACAATTGTGGGTTCCCGGGGATATATGCGAGGGGTTAATGCCATAATTTCATTCTTAGGCTTGGGCAGTGCATCCTAGAGGTGCCAAAATATAATGTGACATGAGATGTTAGTATTGGTTGCGGGGTATGAAAATAGAGGTAGCTGGTTTTGTTATGAGATGTTCCACCTTTCATAAGGTGAATGTTGAGCATTAGACGCTATCTTGACTATTAAATATTAACCAATTCCAAAGTAAAATGGGATGATGTCATGATGCACTTCGTGATTGGGTTGCTCAGGTCACCACGAGGCAATGATGCTGTTTGGGTTGTTGGGGATAGACTTACAAAGGTAGCTCACTTTTTGCAGATCAAGGAGACCTTCAGTGTTGACGATCTTGGTATGTTGTATATCTGAGAGGTAGTATCTCTTCATGGGGTCCCCCGTTCTATCATTTTAGATAGGTATTCCCGTTTTACATCTCATTTTTGGGAGAGTTTTTAGAGGGCACTAGGTACACAGGTGCTTCTGATCACAACTTACAGCCCCTAGACCGATGGCCAGTCAGACCATACAATATAGGTTTTAGATGATATGCTTCATGAATGCATCCTAGACTTTGGTGGCTCTTGGAAAAATCCCATACTCTTGGTTGAGTTTTCCTATAATAATATATTTCCGGCAACTATTGAGATGACACCTTATGAGGATTTATATGGTAGGCCATGCCGATAAACCTTGTGCTGGTTAGAGGTAGGTGAGGCATCTTTACTGGGACCACATCTCATGCAGGATACTTCAAAGCAGGTCCAGTTGATTCAGAAGCTGATGGATACTGCACAGTCTCGTCAGAAATCTTATGCTGATTGATGCAGATGACCCTTGGAGTTCGTGGTCAGGGATAAGGTTTTCTTGCACGGTTCATCGAGGATGGGACACAGGAGGATCAAGAGACATGTCAAACATTCACCGAGCTATGTGTGGCCATTTGAGATTCTGGAGAGAGTTGGTCTGGTTGCCTATCGGTTGTAGTTACAGCAGAGGTATCAGGCCATGCATGACGTCTTCCATGTATCTCAGTTGTGCCATTATTACTCAGACCTGTCTTACGTTTTTGGCCCGAGGAGGTTGAATTTCAGGTTGATTCATCCTTTGAGGAGAATATGATTCATATTGTTGATAGGATCACGAAGGTTCTACGAGGTCGGCCAGTTCCTCTCATATTGGTGCTATGGAAGCATGGCCAAGTGCAGGATGATACCTGGGAGCAAGAGACAAACATACGTTCTCAGTGGCTAGAATTGTTCACAACATTATCTTCACCACCCATGGAAGGGCAATTCGGGGATGAATTTCTTCAAGGGAGGATGTTTTTAAGAACCCGGATATTATTATTGAGGTACGAGTTTCATCTTTTCTTTTTTTACCTAAGTGTTTTTTGAGGAAGAAAGGGAAATGTGGGAAAAACCCCAAATTTATGGGTACACTCCATGTACTTTCATACACACACCATGTACATTCGCCGTGTGGGATGAGAACGCAGGGAATGTAGGCTTGTCAGCAATTAAGGATGTAAAAACTAACTATATGTCGTGTACTTAGTAATACACACTGTGTAATCAGTTAGCAGATGAAAAGTGAGGTGGTGCAAAGTAGCCTCTATGGGAACAGTTAAAAAATATAGTTCATGTAGTGTACATGAAATTACATGCCATGTAGTTTTGTTTTTTCATTAAAAACTGGCAGTAGCCCCCTCATTCGATAGAGGATGCAGGGGACTCACTAGGAGCTATGGGAGAGGAGGCTGAGGCTTGGAGAATCTTATGATCGCACACAGGGACTCTGATTCTTCCGCTGTCGATCTTTTTTAAACCACATGGGTAAGGTCTTACCTCTTCTTGAATCATTACTTCTAATCCTTTCCCTAAGATAAGTTATTTAGGCTTGAAAAGGTAATCATTTATTCCAAATCTATTCCATTAATGGTTGTTTTGAGAGGCACCTTTCACATATATCAATCAGAGGAGATCGAGGTAGGTGGTATTGTGTTTAATTCCTACTATCAAGTTGATTTTCTGTAATGTTATTCCATGCGACCATGTTCATGGTGACGTATGGAGGAGACCTTGACTGTTGAGGTTCCTAGAATTGCTTAAGTAATCTAATTAATAAGTATAAACTACATTTTGGGATCATTGCTTTGATCTAGGGCCACCTGAGGGTGCGTTTCCCTTGTTTATCCATTTGGCCAGGATACCCAGGGGTATGCTGTGATTATAGAATGTTTTGAGTTTTATTGAGTGGAAACATATATAAATTTCTCACTTATTCTTTGGGCTCCACCTGGTTACTTGTTTTTCTTCTATGAGCCTGAGGGAAAGGTTCTGTTTAGCCTGAGGGAGATGTTCTATTTAGCTTGAGGGAAAGGTTCTAATCAGCCTATGGGAACATTTTTTTTAGCTTGAGGGAAATGTTTATTATGCCTGGGGGAAGTAGCTTCTCTGCCCAAGGGAAATATCTAGTTCTCTTGAGGTCAATATTCATTATTCCTAAGGGTATTCACTTGAGGGTTTCATTTTTGTTTGACTGAGGGTAAGAATTTGCATGTATGAGGACAATGTTTACTTTGAAAATTCACTATGGCGATTTCTTATATTGAACCTCCCAAGCTAAATCTTAGGTTTGGAATTGTTAAATAATTATTAAAATGACAATGTAACTGGTTGGGATTGTTACTTTTGAGTATTTCTTAGTTTACTGCATTTTATTATTATACAACACTGTTGCACATGTTCACTCACAGTTGGGAACATGCCTTTGGTGGTTGCCTACTGAGATTTATTTCTCACACCATATTTGGGTCATGTCTTGGGTCCAAACCAATTATATTGATGCAGGTGTCGATAAGGGAAAGAGTCCCTACATAGGTACATGATTGTTGTAGAGGATTAGGAGAGAATGGGACCGAACTTAGGCATGCGATGCTGCTGCGTTCCTGTTGCACTTCTTTGGTTGTGTTTTTCTGTACTTTGTACTTTGTGCTATATTGTATCTAATTACAATGTATCCAGTTTTGGAAACATTCTTAGAATTAGTGACATATTGTATCATTATAAATATGACTGTTGGTTATCTTTTACTTCAGTTCTGTTGTCCATTTTAAGTTTATATTGTTTACTACTTCTGTTTTTGTATGTTTATATTCTGTTCTGCTACACTACACTTTGACAAATGAGGGCATATTTTCCCCACTATCAGTCCCAGGCCGTCGCTTCTAGTCAGAAGGCTTTGGTATTTGGGGAAATGCACTTGAGGTCATGTGACCAACAGGGTTCGGGGTAACCGTTTTGTGGCACCAGGATCTGGGATGTTACAGTCACTTATCGTAAGAGGTTGATGACATCGATCATCATGATAAACCTTGGGCAAAGAAGATGCGAGGGTCAGGCTATTCCCAACCCCACCAAAATTTATTAGAGAAAAAATATGTACAGAAAATGTAGGGGAGGGGTCAAATGACCCACATCCAAAAAACCCTTTACAACCCCAGACCCAAAGACCAAAAAAAAAAGAAAAACCAAAGAGCACACAAAACCAAAGAATGCAGAAAAAACTGAAATGTCCCTATCATCACCTCCATGCCAATCAGAAACCAGCATCTAGAATCATCAAAACCATTAGTAGCATATTCAACAACCCAGCTTCAGCTCCCATCTAAGAAACAACCACCATCCAGTAGCACAATTTCCAGCATCCATGGACTTCAACATCAACATCTTCCTCAACACATTCAGGGCCAGGGTTTTTCTCCGAGCTAAGGAGTAAAAAACATCCAGTAGATCAAATTACAATCCAAACCACCTAGACAAATGCCCCCTGGCGTAAAACTTATCATTTTCCAATAACCATCATAATTATCATGACATAACCAGGCATCCAACGCCTTCCGACCAAACATCTTGAGCAGAGCAGTCACCACCAATAACAAGTACCGCCACAAATCCACAACCGATTCATCCACACACCCGAACTAGCACTCGGACCATGCAATGAAATTATGTCTTACCTTTCCTTTATAAGCAAAAAACAATAACCGGCAACCCAATAACCAAAAAATGTTCCCTTCCAACCAAACAGGACCTAACATCCAACAATTTTCATCCATCATTTCACATCTAACTGCACTACTAGCATTACAGGACTAGTAGACCTCTGGTCAAGGACCAATCCGTAGCACCCAAAATTCCTTGGGAGGACCCATAAATAATCTACTCCTCCAGCCACCCAGAGATCGCACACCAAGAGCATAAAATATCTAGCACCATGAGCCATGACCAACAACCAGCAACAAACCAATCCCACTGTTGAGTCAAAAGTCCTCTTTTAACTTCTATGTCATGTTTCAGAAATAAAAAATTTATTCTATCATATTTTGGAAATTAGAATTGACTTCTATCATGTTTATCGTATCATACAATGATGATTTTACTGACCATATCGTATCGTTCAATACTGATCGAACTGATCGTACTGACCATGCTGATCATACTGATCATGCTGATCGTACTAATCGTGCTGATCGTATTGACCATGATGATCGTACTGATCATTCTGATCGTACTTACCATATCGTATCGTACAATACTGATCGTACTTACCATTCCAATCTTACAATGCTGATCATACTTAATATTAAATTTTATTGACTCTATTACTCATAACTTTTATTACATGCTTGTTTCAATACTTAGTCAAAAACACTTATTACATTTTAATCGTACCCATGTTTTTCATTTCTATATATCGTATGTCCTAACAAAAATGATGTCATTGAGTTAGTTACAAACTAATCAAAACGATGTCGTACATTCTGTTTCAATAGGACCATTGGAGGCAATATGACCGTTGGAACCCGAGGCCTATAAATAGGAGGTCATTTGAAGCTGAGGGCATGAAGAAATGAATGAAGAGACTTCGTGAACTATCAAGATTATAGAGAGAGACACTGTGACTTCTCTCATCTTCCTTGTGCGTCCGATCATCGTATCGAGGGATTTCAAGTGATTGAAAGACAGAGGTGGCGATTACCTATAAAATCGAGGGCTGCCGGGGATAGGCATACAGACGTGCCGATCATCGTATCGAGGGCTGCCGGGGATAGGCAGACAGACGTGCCGATCATTGTATCGAGGGCTCACCAAGGTGTTGGTGAGACAGAACTTTTATCCTAGGTGAAAGGATAACCCTTCTATTTGGGTTAAAAGAATTGTAATACTTTTACATTTCCGCTGTTACTTGTATTAGAAAGGAAATTGTTTTGTTTCCTTTCTTCTTTACATATTCAATTGTAATTGTTTCAATTACAATCATTCTATTACACTTTTTATTGATTGATTCTATACGCTTTAAGGTAGAATCATTCATCTTTGTATCACTCTGATTAATGTGTTCATCTCGAATACAATTGTTTTACAATACATTAGTATTACAATACATCATTCTTGTTTTTATTCAATACAATTGTGGGTGTTTGTATTTGTATTAGTTTAAGGTCATTTAAACTAATCTCTTAGTTGCTAAAACTCAAAGGTTTTTTAAACCTACAATTCACCCCCCTATTGTATTGTTCCATATAATAGACATACATATCTATATATTCGATCCAACAATTGGTATCAGAAGAGGTTTTCCATTGATTTGTATTATTTGTTTTGTTTCTTTCATATTTCTTAAATACTTACTACACTAACGTGTGGAGTGGAAAAGTTTTTTGTTGTATTAGATGGAAGGAATGAACATTGGGTCAATAGACAATCTGAATCCTTCTAGACCACCAATCTTTGATGGGAATGATTATGAGTATTGGAGAGATCGTATGAAGACTTTTGTTATTTATACCGCTGTAGACAATTTTATTATTCTTACTAGAGGTTACAAAATTCCTGAAAAAGAAGTGAGTACTTCCACTAACCAAGAGAAGCAAGAATATCAACTGAATTACAAGGTAAGTAATACATTATTATGCTCTATGACCAGAAATATATACAGTCAGATATCTTCATGTGAAGCAGCCAACTGTATCTGGAAGAAATTAGAAGTCACTCATTTTGGTACATCCAAGGTTATAGAAACAGGGAGAGCAATGCTTCGAGCAGAGTATCATGGATTTGTTTTTCCTTATGGAGAGCCAGTATTTAAAGTGCAACAAAGGTTTATGAAAATTGTCAATAGCATACAATCTATGGGAGAAAAAGTTCTTGATGATGAAGATCTAGTTGATAAAATCATAGATATAAAACCAAATGAATGGGATTCAAAAAGGACAGCTATTGA
This sequence comes from Viscum album, assembly GCA_963277665.1. NCBI lineage: Eukaryota > Viridiplantae > Streptophyta > Magnoliopsida > Santalales > Viscaceae > Viscum > Viscum album. The sequence goes on along the minus strand of OY728152.1, from coordinate 1,107,924,829 downwards.
TGAGAATAGAAAAGTTTCCCAGATTACTCTTGATGAAATTTTTAGAACACTTTTACAGCACGAAACAAGAATCAAAAGAGATTCTGATTTCAACAAAAAGAAGAATGGGAATGAAAGTGTAGCCTTTACATCTACAGATAAAACGCTTGAAAGGCTTACAAGATCCAAATCCAAGAAAGTTATATCTGATTCAAGTGATTGTGATATTTTGGATAATGAGTTGGCCAATCTTGCCCTAAGGATGAACACGATTGTGGGAAATAAATATTTCCAATATAGATTCAAAAAGAAATATAGAATTGATAAGAAAGATTCAGAGGAAACTTGTTATGAATGTAAGAAAGCATGACATATAAGGCCTGATTGTCCTTTGTTGAAGAGAAATGACAGAAAAGAGAAACACTCTGAAAGAAACAAGAAAATGTATTACAAGTCAAATACAAAGAATGTTTTAAAGGAAAATGATACTTGGAGTGCAAGTGATAGTGATTATTCAGATGATTCTTCAGAATATGAGTCCTCAGGAAAGAGGAATATTAGACTTTTAGCCAGATTACCAATTGAAGATCATTGTCTTATGGCTAAGTTACATAACGCTAAAGCTATTACCAATGTTTCTTTGAATGAAAATTATACTGATAATAGATATTATGAATCTTCAAATGATGAATCATTATCATGAAAAGATGATACATTACCTACTTTTGAAGAAGTATCTAGATTTTCTAAATTACTTGAAAATGAAAATTCAAAGCTCAAAAAGAAACTCGAGAAAGCAAATTCTAGAATTTCAATCTTTACTAAAGAAGTATCAGATCTTTCTAAAGATCTTGATGTGAAAACTTCTGATTTTGAAAGTATTTTAAAAACCCTTGAGAAAGTTAAATCTGATAAGGATAAACGTTCTAAGGATCTTGAAACTGTAATTTCAAAGAAAACTATTTTAGAGCCTAACTCTAGTTCAAATTCTAATGTTTTGGAAAATAAGAATTTGGTTTTAGAACTAAAGTCAGAGATTTTATCTTTGAAGAAATGTTTGTCAAACTTTACTCATGGAAAAGAAAACTTTGACAGGATGTACTCTCAAATTAGACCTTTGAGAAATCATTCTGGTCTTGGTTATACTTATTCCAAACCTGTTTTTAGCAATAACTATTTTATTCCACAGAAAACCATCTTCTGTTCTAAGTTTCAATGTGGTGGACACTGGAGAAGAGATTGTTCTCTTAACAAAACACAATCTTTAGGATTTCATAATGCTCATTTTGCAAAAAAAATGTGGATTCCTAATATTCTTTTATCTAACCCTTCTGGATCCAAACAAGTTTGGATTCCAAAAATCTAATTGTTTATTTTTCAGGAAAATGAGAAATGTACCAATAAGAATGTTTGGTACATGGATAGTGGTTGTTCTCGACATAGGACTGGAAACAAAGATCTCTTTGAAAAGGTTATCAAAACAAAAGGTGAAAAAGTTACCTTCGGAGATAATTCTCAAGGAAAGATTGTCGGTATAGGTAATATTGTTTTTCTTGGAAAAGTTCTTATCTCAAATGTTTTGTTTGTTAAAGGTCTTAGGCACAATCTCATCAGTATAAGTCAATTTTGTGATGAAGGTTACCTTGTGTTTTTTAGAAATGATAAGTGTCTTGATCACAATTCCAAGGATGAGTTCATTCTATCTGCCCATAGGAAAGAGAATGTTTACACTATTAACATAGAAGACCTTAGGGGCCAAAACTTACCCTGTTTAAGTGAAATAGAAGACCAATCATGGTTATGGCATAGGAGACTAGGACACTGTAATCTGAGAAACCTTAGTAAACACTAAATGAAAAGACTTGTGAAGGGGCTACCGGACCTTAGAAATGATTCTTCAAAAGTCTGCGATCCTTGTCAATTTGGCAAGCAATATAAAACTATCTTTAAATCAATTAATGAAGTTTCAACTTCTAATGCATTAAAGCTAGTGCATAGGGATCTTTTTAGTTCTTCACAAACTGGAAGCATTGGAGGAAAATACTATGTATTTGTTTTAGTTGATGACTTTACTAGATTTACATGGGTCTACTTTCTCACAAAGAAATCTGAAGCCTTTTCCTATTTCAAAACTTTTAGAGCCCAAGTTAAAAATGAGAAAAACCTACCATTGATAACTATTCATAGTGATCATGGTGGTGAATTTCAAAATTCAGATTTTGAAACTTTTTGTAGTAAGAAAGGTATTACTCACAATTTCTCTGCTCCACGAACTCCTCAGCAAAGTGGTGTTGTTGAAATAAGAAATCGTATTCTTCAGGAAATGACTTGAACCATGTTGAGTGAATACACAATTGCTAAGAACTTTTGGGATGAAGCTGTTAGTACTGCCTGTTATACTATAAATCATGTTTTAACTACACCATTTCTTAATAAAACCCCTTATGAGTTATGGACTGGCCGAAGAACAAAAGTCTCATACTTCAATGTTTTTGGATGCAAAGTATTCATTCTGAATACAAAAGATAATCTACACAAATTTTCACCAAAATCTGATGAAGGAATATTTCTATGCTATTCTACAACTTCGAAGGCGTATATAGTTTTCAATAAAAAAACATGTACTGTTGAGGAAATAGTACATGTAATATTCGATGAAACTAATCCTTTTGTTTTCAATCAACCCAATCCTACATCCTCGGATGTGTTTTCAAAAACCGATTATCGGTCTTTGATAGAAGATCCTTCTGATAAGGAAAATATTCAAGAAAGTATTCCTGATACATTTACCACAGAAGATATTCTACCATATGTTGATGAAGAGGTTTTACAAAACCCAAATCAATTGTTTTTGAAGAATCATCCCAGTGATAACATCATTGGTGATGTAAATCAACCTGTAAGGACCAGAAATTCCTTATGAAATGAAATAGAGCATCTTGATTTTCTTTCCCAATTTGAACCTAAAAGTCCACATGAGGCCTTAGGTGATGATTATTGGATCAAAGCAATGCAAGATGAACTAAATTAATTTGAAAGGAATCACGTTTTGACTTTAGTTGATAGACCTAAAAAAACAACTGTAATTGGTGTAAAATGGGGTTTCAGGAACAAATGTGATGAAAATGGAATCATTGTAAGAAATAAAGAAAGACTTGTTGCTAAAGGCTATAATCAAAAAGAGGGAATAGACTATGAAGAAACATATGCTCGTGTAGCTAGACTTGAATCTATTAGTATTCTATTAGCCTTTGCAGCATATTTCAATTTCAAACTATTTCAAATGGATGTCAAATGTGATTTTCTAAATGGTTTTGTTCAAGAAGAAGTTTTTTTCGAACAACCTCCTGGTTTTCAAGACCCAAAACATCCTGATCATGTTTTTAAACTTAACAAGGCTATATATGGTCTTAAACAAGCCCCTAGAGCATGGTATGACAGACTTACAAGATTTATTTTACAAAACAATTATACAAAAGGCACAACAGATCCAACCCTTTTTATAAAAATGGAAAACAAAAATGTTTTGACTGTTCAAATCTATGTTGATGACATCATATTTGGATCAACTCAGAAATCCTTAACTGATTCTTTTGCAAATTTAATGAAATCTGAGTTTGAAATGAGTATGATGGGTGAGTTAACATTCTTTTTAGGTTTTTAAATTTCTCAAAAACCATAAGGAACATATATATCTCAACACAAGTATATAAAATATTTACTCAAAAAGTATGGATATGACAAAACTAAAGGTATTAGCACTCCAATTGGTACCTCAAACACACTTGATCTTGATGAAACTGGGAAACCAGCAGATCAAACAATCTTTAGAGGTATGATAGGAAGTTTTCTATACTTGACGGCTAGTCGAACCGACTTAATGTTTTCTATATGATTATGTTCAAGATATCAATCTAATCCAAAAGTGTCTCATTTAAAATCCGTAAAGATAATATTTCGGTATTTATAAGGCACTATGGATTTAGGTCTTTTTTACTCCTCTGGGAATGATTTTGTTTTAAAAAGTTTTTCAGATGCTGACTTTGGTGGTTGTAGAATGGATAAAAAAGTACATCTGGAACATGTCATTTCTTAGGAGATTCTCTGGTTTCTTGGTCCTGCAAGAAACAACACTCAGTAGCACTATCCACTGCTGAAGCTGAATATGTAGCAGCTGGAAGTTACTATGCTCAAGTATTGTGGATGCAACACACACTCACTGACTATGGATTGAGTTTCTCCAAAACTCAAATTCTTTGTGACAATACAAGTGCCATAGCTCTTAGTAAAAACCCAGCACACCACTCTCGTGCAAAACACATAGATGTTATGCATCACTTTCTTAGAGATCACACACAAAAAGGAGATATTATTTTACAATTTATCGGAACGCAAGAAACAATTGCTGACATTTTTACAAAACCATTACCATCCGATAGATTTGAGTTTATAAAACAGAAGCTAGGAATGATTACATTAAAATAATCATTCATATCTACTTCATGTTTTACAACTCTCATAACATTAAAAAACTCCCTTTGAAAGGGGGAGGACATTTTGTTCTATGTCTTTATGTTTCTTTTTATCTTATGTTCTTTAATTATTTACTCTCTGGATATATGTATTCATTTTTCTGTTTATCGTATTGACAGTTTTATCGTATCATTAATTTTTCTGTTTATCGTATTGACAGTTTTATCGTATCATTAATTTTTCTGTTTATCATCTTGAAAATATTATTATTTACTCCATCGTATCGACCTATGATGGTAACGAATTTGTTTTCCATCATATCGACTGATGATGGTAATGAATTTATTTTCCATCCTATCGACCAATGATGGTAATGAATTTCTTTTCCATCGTATCGACCAATGATTTTAATGAATTTCTTTTCCATCATATCGACCAATGATGGTAATGAATTTCTTTTCTATTGTATCGATCGATGATGGTAATGATTTTCTTTTCCATCGTATCGACCGATGATGGTAATGAATTTATTTTCCATCATATCGACCGATGATGGTAATGATTTTCTTTTCCATCATATCGACTGATGATGGTAATGATTTTCTTTTCCATCGTATCGACCGATGATGGAAATGATTTTTTTCCATCGTATTGACCGATGATGGTAACAAATTTATTTTCCATCGTATCGACTGATGGTGGTAATGAATTTCTTTTCCATTATATCGACTGGTGATGGTAATGAATTTCTTTTCCATCGTACTATCCGATGATGGTAATGAGTTTATTTTCCATCAGCTTGTCAGTTCATGGTAACAAGATTGTTTTCCATCGGCTTGTCAGTTCATGGTAACGAGATTGTTTTCCATCGGCTTGTCAATTCATGGTAACGAGATTGTTTTCCATCGGCTTGTTAGTTCATGGGAACAATATTGTTTTCCATCGTCTTGTCAGTTCATGGTAACAATATTGTTTTCCATCGGCATGTCAGTTCATGGTAACAAGATTGTTTTCCATCGGCTTGTCAGTTTGTGGTAACAATATTGTTTTCCATCGGCTTTTCAGTTCATGGTAACAAAATTGTTTTCCATCGGCTTTTTCAGTTCGTGGTAACGAGATTGTTTTCCATCGGATTTTCAGTTCATGGTAATGAATTTCTTTTCCATCGGCATGAATATTGTTTTTATTCTTTCGTTTGTGGTTTATTTTTCTAAAATCAACAATCACCTTACATTCTCCGGCAGGTATGTTCCATTTTTTTTAAAAAAAATTCGGTTTAAATACTAACCATTGATCTTATTTCCTACAATCTTGACCGTAGAAGATCAAAGGTCACCCCATATCACCTATAAATAGCACCCCCTTCCCAAAACCACATCATTTTTTTTTCAGGATCTACGTCGAAGCTCTGCCTCATTATTTTAAGACATCGTACGATCTTTAATCGACATCACCTTTATGTCTCAATCCTCTACTAACACTCCCGCCAAAATGTCTTCAAAGACTATTACAGAGAAAGGCTTTAACAGAGAAATGTTAGTTTCTCGAGACTTTTTTGATTCATATGATTCTGAAATCAGAAGAATCATTCTGTTTCAAGGATGGGAACATTTGTGTGTTGAAAGACCTGTTTCTCAAGATCCGGTTCTCTTTGATGATGTTTGTCAATTTTATAAATTCGTATATTTCGACAAAGACATGACTATCAATTTTGCTGTGTACGATAGAAAGTTGTCTATGTCTGTGAAACAAGAGGCTCATTTTCTAAATGTCTCAACTAAAGGGGATTCTTTCTGTCCATCTAATAAACTACCAGAGGAGGTTGGTACGTTTAATAGAGAATGTTATGAAAAGTCTTTGTTTGTTATTAATGAAGAGAAAAGGAAAGTATCTCATCTTTCTCCGGACAATCAGTTTGTCACTTTATGGATGCAAGGTTTTCTTATTCCATGGAAAGGGGATAGAGAAACTCTGAAAGTTTCTGATATATTTATTCTTGACTATCTTGTAAATATGAGAAAAGTAAATCTCATGGGGTATGTTTTTGAAACCATAAAGAATGTCAAGAGAGGAGGGATTAATTCCCAAATGATTATGTATCTAGCCATCCTTACGAAGTTCATTCTTGAAAGTATGATGTTTTGTAACATTACTTTGAAAGGAAACCCCATAGATCTGAAGCCCTCTTGGATTAGAAAAAGTACTATGAAGAAGTTGAATGTTTGTTTTGATCAAAATTCAAAACTTTTTGTCAGAGATGTAGAAGCTGAATTGGCTCAGAATCAATCGGCACCTATGCCAACCAAAGACATTCAGTCTACTGGTGTTACTCAAAAGTCTGATCCGAAAAGCAGTTTAAAGCCCAAAAAGAAGCCGAGGTACAGTAAGGAGGTTGTAGCCAAATGGAGAAAGGACAAAGAACTGAGAAAGGAAGGTGATCCAAAGTTCGGTCTTGACCCAGCTGAGGCTTTTGTAGAAAGAATAAGGGTTGAAGAAACTCTCAAGGCTGAGAAGAAAAAGAAAACTGTGTTGACAAGAAAGGCTCAAGTCTTTGATATCTCTAATGTTTTGAAAATAGTTGAGGATTCTAGTGCTCAAATAATGGAAGAAGTGCACCAAGAGCCCATCGTACAGAGTATCCCTGAGAATGGAGAACAAAAAAAAGTGATGGAAGAGATAGAAGAAATGGAAGAAGAATATGGAGATTTTTTTAGAATTTCTTCAAACTTCAAAGAAGAGTAAGGAGGAATCGGTTCAAAAGCTGAGTGAAGGTGTTCAAAAAACTCCTCATGACGATCAAGCACGAACTCCGGACAGAATGTCATCTAAAGAAAAGCAAGGTGCTCAATCCTCTCACACAGATAAAGTTGTTTTCATTAGTGAAAAAGTGGAAGAAGAAAGAAAGAAGAAAGAAAAAGAAAAAGGAAAACATCCAGTTGTTGACTCAAGCTGATCAAATGAACTGGCATCGTACGATGAAGATACTGATTCAGACCATAAAATCTCTCTCAAGAAGTGCGATTACATTGTCCATGTTTTGAGAAGGGTTGAGAAGACCATTCCATATTTCCCGAGGCTGGAAGGGAAGATTGATTTTATTACTGATAATCTAAAGAAGAAGTTTGGCTCTGTAAAAGAATTGAGAAAGAATGTTTTGTCAGTTGAAGCCAATTTGAAAGTTCTATCAGAATGTTCGATTGTTCAAAAGAAGGCCTGTAACAAAATGACCAAGTGGTCATAACAAAATAGAGAGCTCAATCAATGATCATGAGATAGCAATTTAAGATATAAGAATGTTTTCAAATGAACATGCAATTGCATTGAATAAGCTTGACAGAGAAATGGTTGAATGGTTGAATCTTTTGTCTTCTCAAAGAGCCGATGTTCCTTCAGTGAAAGATTTTCAGGAGAGAATGAATGCTTTCCAATTTGAATTCTCGAAGGTTTCATCTTTCAAGGATGAAATTCTTTTATTGAAGAAACAAAATTCTGTGTTATCTAAAGATAACAAGAATCTGCATGACAGAATTGATACCCTTGAAGAAGTAATCAGAGTCCAGGAGGAGACTATCAAGAATCAAGATCAGATTTTTGTGGATCAAAAAGAGCTTCTTAGAACTCAGGGTGAATCAATTTCTGAAGACAAGAAGGAGATAAAAAAGATGAAGGCGTTTCATCATGAGTTAATCAAAAAGGAGAATGAAAGAGAAAACAAGTGATCTGTATTTGATTACAAGACTGGAAATGTTTGTTATGGTAATAATTGTTATCTTTTTCTATTGTCTTGTATTGTTTTACTAACTTCTTCAGCCAATCCAAGATTACCCCTCTTTTTGTAAATCACAATGGGGGAGAATGTGTCACAAAGGGGGAGAATGTTTAAAAAGGAGATTGTTTCATCAAGGGGGATAATTCTTTACAACATTCTTAAGAAAAATCTACGTATACAATCCTTAGGAAAATCCATACCTAAGGGGGTGTTAGTTGTATTCAATTTCTTATTCAGAAGAGTTCCCAATAACTCAGGGGGAGATAAGTATTTCTTGTTACATTTACTTTGTGTGTTGTGCTTTCCAAAATGGGGGAGATTATTGAGTCAAAAGTCCTCTTTTTACTTCTATATCATGTTTTGGAAATCACAAATGTATTCTATCATATTTTTGAAATTACAATTGACTTATATCATGTTTATCGTATCGTAAAATGATGATTGTACTGACCATATCGTATCGTACAATACTGATCGAACTGATCGTACTGACCATGCTGATCATACTGATCATGCTGATCGTACTAATCATGCTAATCGTATTGACCATGCTGATTGTACTGATCATGCTGATCGTACTGACCATATCGTATCGTACAATACTAATCATACTTACCATGCCAATCATACAATGCTGATCATATTGAATATGTAAATTGTATTGACTCTATTAATCATAAATTTTATTACATTCTTGTTTCAATACTTATTCAAAAACACTTATTACATTTTAATCGTACCCATGTTTTTCATTTCTATATATCTTATGTCCAAACAAAAACGATGTCGTTGAGTTAGTTACAAACTAATCAAAACGATGTCGTACTTTCTATTTCAATATGACCATTGGAGGTAATATGACCGTTGGAACCCGAGGCCTATAAATAAGAGGTCATTTTAAGTTGAGGGCATGAAGAAATGAATGAAGAGACATCGTGAACTATCAAGATTCTAGAGAGAGACACTATGACTTCTCTCATCTGCCTTGTGCGTCCGATCATCGTATCGAGGGCTTTCAAGTGATTGAAAGACAGAGGTGCCGATTACCTATAAAATCGAGGGCTGCCAAGGATAGGTAGATAGACGTGTCGATCATCGTATCGAGGGCTGCCGGGGATAGGCAGATAGATGTGTCGATCATCATATCGAGGGCTCACCAAGGTGTTGGTGAGACATACCTTTTATCCTAGGTGAAAGGATAACCCTTCTCTTTGGGTTAAAAGAATTGTAATACTTTTACATTTCCGCTGTTACTTGTATTAGAAAGGAATTTGTATGTTTCCTTTCTTCTTTACATATTCAATTGTAATTGTTTCAATTACAATCATTCTATTACATTTTGTATTGATTGATTCTATACGCTTTAAGGTAGAATCATTCATCTTTTTATTACTCTGATTAATGTGTTCATCTTGAATACAATTATTTTACATTACATTAGTATTACAATACATCATTCTTTTTTATATTCAATACAATTGTGGGTGTTTGTATTTTTATTAGTTTAAGATCATTTAAACTAATCTCTTAGTTGCTAAAACTCAATGGTTTTTTAAACCTACAATTCACCCCCCTCTTGTATTGTTCCATCTAATAGACATACATATCTATATATTCGATCCAACACCCACAACACTCCGTGGTCCATCCACCAAAACCGGATAAGGAACCCAGAACAAAACATTGATCCAAAGCTACATCAACATCAAACAATGATAAAGAGTCCCAGAAATGAACAAGCATTTGCTCGGAAGTCCACAAATCGGCCCCAACGTGTGATGACCTTAGCAGAACCAGGTCAAAGGCTCCCCACATAAATTCCTAGAACACTAATGCCAAGAATTCCCACCATGGACCAAGAATCACTGAAGGGACCTAGGATATAAAGAACCCCGCTAGATCCCACCGTACAGCTTTCAGAAAAACCGAGGCCATGACTTTCCATGTCGCTACCCAGATAATGAAAACCACCGAAAAATATGGAAGTCACCAACCACTATGAAAAAAGAGGTTGTCACCGAGGTCCATCGAAGCCGAAGGGATAAAAATTCGCAATGAGGCAACCCAAATCACCCATATATGACTCGCTCCTTCACCGACCGCCGCCTGAAGAAATAACAAGATCTGAACAGCTCCTCCATGGAAAATTAGAGCCGCACCAATGAAAAACCAGATCCAACCCACTCCTCCATGAACCTGAAGCATTGCACGCCAGGGAGACAAGATCTGACCCAGTCAAAAAAAATGTAGCCATAAACTGAAGCCGACACCCGAGAAATTTAGATTTCAGGCTCACCTGTGATCTAGAAGAGCCACACCACCAAGGGAAGTAGCAACGCTATGAGAGAAAACACCACAGGACCTAAAGCATCCTAGAAGGCAACTCCATGCGGGAGCAAGAACGCTATGATGAGAATCACAGGGAAGCCAGAGCACGAGAGGAGCTAGGAGAGACAGCCGTCATCCTTCATCATTAACCTTTGGATTTGAGAACTGGTTAACAAAATTCCCACACTCCTTGAATTTGAAACAATTGTGTGTGGGTGGTTCATTCTATGAGTATCTCTCTCTATTCACATCATTAGCTAAATTATTCTCGAAACCTCATCAATTGATTGGTCGATAAACATACATTGTAAACTTAAAACATATACTATTCCTCTTAATACAATTTCTCCAATATCTCCTTCCACACATTGAGCATGAATGAAATCCCATCTTCTTTTCTCCATGTTTTTTAGTGTTTCCATAGAATTCAATATATAATTTCTTATCAAAACCAGGAGATTGATTGTTAATTCCAATATCCATTTCATCCTTGATATCACATCAAATGATTTCTTTATAGCGACTAATGTACCTTATGGAAAATTACCTTTTTAGACTTGGTTTTAACCAACTTATGAATCAATCAACCATACTTTTTGGTCAGATAATAATTCCATAAGTGTACCTCATATGTCTTTTAATATTATCATCATAGGTACCAATAAATTCATCATCCATATGGTTTAACTCATGGAATTACTTATCCATTATTATACGATGAATATAACAAAAGAAAATACTAAAAATAAATTCTTAAACTCATCCCATTACATGGATTACATTTCATCTTATTAACTTTTATTATTGATAAGATTCCACCACTAATTTGATTCACCTTCCAAATGATAGACAACCAAACTGAATGCTTCATTCTCTGAATAATAGGGAATTGAAAATATATTTTCAATGTCACTGATCCATTTCTCAAAAACTAGTGGATTAGTGGAACCACTAAAAGAAGGTGGATGCTTCCTTATAATGGACTCAACCTATCATTGTTCCCTCCTTTTCTCATTTAGACGTTCAACATGATTCTTTGTGTGAGAATGTTTTATAAGCATAGAAATGATATTTTTCACTATAGATACCATACTATTTGGTTTCTAATGAGTGAAATCATTTAATTTTCCATCAAACTTAGTATTATCATGGTTCCTTTAGGTTGCTTCCATTGATTAAATCTAAAAACATAGTAAAACCAAAACTAATCAATGTGGGAAACTTCATAATTATGAAAAATCATTAATGGGGTGTCTAAATCATGACACCTTGTTTACAATATATAACACATTAGATTTAAACTATGTTATTCACGATCAAAATATACACAATCCATTCATGATTGTTCATAAAGAGTTTGTGAGTTTATAAAGCATATCCCCAGGGAGTGTTAGACTTGGTGTGAAACAAGGCCTATTATCGTGTACCATGTGGTGATCGAGTCTTGACCAATGCACCCTTTTTGAAGATATACCCCTATGTAAAAATATGTTAGAGTCACATACAATTTTAGTTTCTAGAAAATTTTATTTTTCTATGAAAAACACACTCCATTATTTACTATAACATAGAAAATTATCTTATACTTAGGATTATCCTAGGGCACTCACTAATTTTTTGTTATCCTTGTTTCCAATGGTTTACTAAACCTTACTCTGATACCAATTGTAATGAACCATAATTTTCATCTATAAATATTAAATCTTAATAAATTAATATTCATTATATAACACAATGATCCATGCTAGATTCATTTTGGTTGAGTGCCTTTAGAAACATGGGCACATAAACGATTGGTCCATAAGTGTGCTATTCCATATTCCACTAAGTTCATCCTACCTAGATCCCTTCTTATATATATCATACACAATAACTTTATTCATAAGATCAAGTGATCAATAAGGGTAAATAAAGGAGATATCTATATAATGTGAGCATAAGGGTATGATAGAAAGAGAATAACACTTGAAATTCATACCCTTCATATCATAGAATTATAAACATGAGTTATGTTATAAATCGTGGTAGTTTATAAGACATGAATAATAATATAATCAAAGAAAATGATCCATGATTGCATAAAATTAAAACAATAAAAAGATTTATCTAATATATATAAGAATAGTAAATTGTTTCCTTAGTAATCATGGTATACCTTCAAAACTATCACAATGGAATGAGTTCAGTCCCAAAAACAATATAGTAGTCCAGGTTCACTCCCAAGACTATCAAAGTAGAATAAGTGACAAACTGAACTAAGTTAAATACCCATTATAGTCTTCTTTATCTCATTAGATATCAATTTTTACTCAATGTATTGGAGGGATATATATGTCCCACTCATCCTTGTTATAACTTAACCACCATCACATAATGAAAACCATACATAAGTGTGCCACTAGATCATAAAACATTAATTATATCAGAAACCATGAAATAAATGGGTTTCAAAAAAATTTTATCATAGCATAACCTGTAAAAAAGAAACAAGTTTCATAAACATTTAATAATTTCATCATATAATAACCTGTGGAAAAGGAATGGGTTTTATAAACATTTCATTATTTCATCATAGAATAACCTATAGAAAAGGAATGGGTTTCATAAACATATTTTCATCACAAAAATAACCATCTAGAGAAATAATAAGGACGATATAATTAGATGATATAAATATTAAATCATAATTAACAATAAAGGATTTCATTTTAGATAGAAAACAATTTTGAAAGACCACATTGAACATTTCTTGAGAAAAATAACCTTTATTTGAAAATAAAAATTTTAAAACAATAAATTAATAAAATATTTTGGAAATAATTTTATTTTAAAATAACCTTCTAAACATACAATGTAATATTCAAATAAAATAATGGTCATGATAAAGGGAAGTTCTATTTAACTGGTGCAAGTTAAAAGAAAACATTACTTTCACACTTTAGTAAAAATTTTAAAAAAGTACCTTGTTTAGAAAATAAAAAGAAGATTATTTTTGAGACTTTTTTTTAAAATAAAATGGGATAAAAATTACGTTAAACAATTATTCTTTAATAGTAAAAACATTATTTAAAATAATTTTTAAAAACATGAACGTGGAAGAAAAAAAGTTTTTGACTAATGAGAGAAAGAATGTCGATTTTTATTAAAAAAAACTATTTTGGTATCTTGAGTACCTAAGGATAGTAAAATGAAATGGAAACATATATTTCCATGAAATAATTATAGGATAATAAAATTCATGAGTGTCTTGAGAGATTGATCATAATCATCATAAACTTAAGATTAAATAATCTATATATGAAATGGGATTGTAACAAAAACCCATTACCACATTTCTATCTTTTTAATCACAATACCCAAGAAATATAGAAAATTAAAAGGATATTTATATCCCATAATTACTTTATATTAATCATATAATACATTCATGGATAATTTATACACCACAATAATTAAACAAGTGGTGAATATGGCACGTGTCCACTAGAAATAAATGTGAGACGAAAATCCCTTAACTTAAGTCTCAAATTTCATCACACACATTTGAAACTCCAATAAAATAAATATAGGTCTATTATAAATATATTATATAAACATAATCATATGAATCGTATCCCATATTATTTACCTATAAACTTTTATTACCTGTTTATTAATAATTCCATGTTAAAATCATGTTTTGGGTAATAACTACTTTGTCGTTCATGTATGTTTTAATTTAGTATTTATGGTCATTTTTAATTGATAATAGTTCAATAATATCTATTGTTTTAATAATGATATAAATTTAATATATATTAATTACTTATTTATTTACAGATATCCATTATTGTTAGAGATATAAAATGAATTTCACCATTCATGGAGACAGTAGATTGTACGTACACATGAACGTTGTTTCTATTTTCTCAACCGATGAAATAAAAGGATGGTAAATAATATATAATATTTAATGGGTAATTATTAGTTCATATATATCATATATATTTATTAAATTTATTCTTATTACATATTATTTGAAGCATGATTAAAAAAAGAATCACATCGCTTCATGAAGCGGTAGTCCGTCGTACACATGAGCAACATTATCGTATTCCCACAAAATGGAACGTAAGAATATATATTAGAATTGATAATTAAAAAATTATAATTATATATTAAATATTATATACATATGTTATATCCATATTTAAATCCATCTGTGAGATATGGGGAAGGAAAACAAATTACTTCAGTTCGTGAGGTGGTAGTTCGTCGCACACTTGATGGATGATTTTGTTTCCCATTTGATGGAACAAGAGATGGATATAGGTTATAAAATCAACATCATAAAATAAAAGTATTTGGTAGATACTGGTGTTATTATATCATCACAGTTTAATAATATTTTAATGATTTAGAATAACAATTAAAAAAACAAAAGTTTAATAATTTTACCTCTTCTTTGGAGAAACTGTTTAGATTTAAACCAAAAGCCTTATTATGAGGGTTTCCTAGTAAAAATAAGGAATATATGATTTTTTTAGGAAATTAAGGAAGATATTTGGGTTGTTATTGACCAAAATAAATGGTTTTTTAAGTGTGAATAGGAGAGAAGACGAGATTTACTTTTATAAGTGGGGTAGATGACACACTTGGATTATTTGAAAAGAAAAAAATGTAATCACATTGTAATAATTAAAAAAGGATAAATAATGGATCATTAATGAACCTTGGATGATATAAAGTAAAACTATTTCCATAAAATAGTAATTTTACAAGATTTTTGGTCAATTTAACCCTTATATTTTTATTTTTACCCCTAATAAACCTGTTTCAACCTTAATTGCTTTATTTAAATTTTAATTTTTTAGTATTCATATGATCAAATATTAATTTGAAATTATTATATAATATTAATTATTATTATCAAAAATATTTAATACATTTTTCTAAATTTTATTTACATAATTAAAAAATTTTAATTTAAAATTAAACCCGTAGATGTGACGAAAAAGCAATCTACCAGAGAGAAACTTTTCATAAGTATGGAATGTTTTAATATTAAATGTCAATATCAATTTGACTAAAATGACATAAATTGTTTTAATTAAAAATAATTGAGAAAATTTTACATTTAAAATATTTTTAAACAATATTTAACTTTATAAATTCATTAAATGAAAGGGTATTTTTTAATAAAAATTGGTATTTCTCACTATTTATAGGAGAATTAATCTTTTAAAAAAATTCTCAAAAAACCACCCTAATAAAATTATGAATTTTTTATTCTAAAAATGAATTAATTTTTTTCAATTATATTTTATAAAAGTTTCAAAAATTAATTTTAATATATTTTCACAAAAAACTATAAAAATAATTTTTTTGTGAAAATTGTATTTTCAAAACATATAAATACTTTACTAAAAATTAAGTTCTTTTTTATCAATATGTTTTCATTATATTAAAAAATTAAACTTAATATTTAAAATATTATTATTCTTATTCCAACCATCTAGTTTAATGGGTATGTTATAAATTTCATGGTTAAATGATAATATTAATAGTATATCACGGTCTATTAAAAGTTGGTGTTTCATATAACACAAGTTATCTATGGAATTAAGCTTATTTAGAAAAAATTTATTTCATAAAATCTCATGGTGTTACAATTTTTATCCATAATCCCAATATGTTTTGGTCATATAGTAATATAATAGAACAAATCTATTTCAGAAAGTGTGTTGGGTTAGCATGACATTTAGGTTAAACCGTTTTATCTATGTCATTTTATATTGATAGGGAATTTTGGCCAGAACATCAAAATTCCAAAAAATAGTGATTTACACAATGTCATGGTATATCCCCATGGGGGGTGGGGTCACAATGACATATAATTCTTAAGACCACAACATATATACCTTGGTTATGGTGCTATATTTTTTTAAATGATTCACTATGCCAATTTTTCATAAACTATGGAAATGTTTTATATGACCCCATTGGTTTTCAATCCAATTTAGGATATGGATTGAAAAATCAAGAAAAAAAAGTATGTTATGAAATGTCTACTATACTTAATTTTAAAAGAATCCATTTTGGGTTTTCTAAACTAAAATTCATCATATTGATTCATCACTGAACATGGTTTTGATACCATTGATGGGAATTTTGGGATATCATAATGTCCATTTATAACATTATTAAAAATAAAATATGTACCAAAATTATCTAAGAGAAGAATTATTGAGATAAATTTATGTGTTTTATTTTTTTTCAATGGTTGTCAATGAATAAATAGTTTTCCATTGATGTTAATATATTGTAAAATAAGTAATAACTCAAATGATGAATAAATAAGGTGATTATGAGGTTTTTATAAATGGATGGATATTCTACAATTGTTACTGAAGAAGTTACCAAGAATGTGTCAACATGTTTTAAATTTTTGAATATTGGATGCCATATCTTGGATGATTGGTTTGAAAGTTTGTTAATGTTATTTATTTTAAATCAGGGAGATATATTCTTTTTATTAAAGAAAAAAGTGATTTGATGATTGAATTTTTATAGATTATTTAACAGTGAACAATATATATTTCTATGATCAAATTTAGTTGATGTTTTCGTCCACATTTATTGGTTTATGTATTAATCCAGCCAAATAAAGAATTTGATCTTCATATTCATAATTTAAAAATGGAAATCAAGAGGTTTGGAATTATTATTTATGACTAGTTATTGATTAAAATAGTAACATTTTTCACTTTTTACCATATTTTTTAATGTAAAAACATTAAAATAGTTTGATAAATAAAGAAGTATATGTATATGTGATTTATTGTGTTGTATTTTATTGTCATTTCATAAATCATGTTCAAACTCATATTTTTTAGTGAGGTGAATATGTTTGGATACTAATTCAGATGATATTTATATAGGTCTTTTATGATAATATATCATGATAAGATTTCATGATTCTAGTTGTTGTAGGAAGCGGTGTCATGACAAAAATCAAGGTTTTTCACGGTAGAAGTTGATTTAAGAAGAAGATTTTCACCATAAAATATATACCATTCCATAATTGATATTGAGATGGTTTTTTATAATTCTATTTTTTAAGTATTCCACATCTTAAGGATATGTCTATGACTCAATTATGTCCAGGCATATTTTCCATGTATCTAGAATATTGATGACCCCTACACAATAAATGAGTAACTACATCACCATGGTGTCATAGTGAGGTGATCATGTAGTGAATGTCAGACCATATGACAAAAGAGAGGAACTGATAGTTTTTTAGGCCTCTATAATTTTAATTGAGCCTGTTCCATAAGTGATGTACCACACCGAAACCAGTTCAGACCAAGGTGGTTCACACTGCAGAAGAGTCTTCCACTCTATAAATGAGTATAGGTATTTTTTTCATGACACCATGATTTAGAATACCTATACACCATATTTCTATCATTATTTTACAGTGTTTTTAGGTAGTTATAAATGTTAATATTTTTACGTTCTATGCTACAACACAAAGGTTTAGGCTACACCATGAAAGATAAAAACTAGGTAGTTTGATTAACCTTGATGACTTGGATTTATTTGATTGGTTCGGTAGTTATTTCAGACTATAGTTACCAATAATTTGAATTCCATAGTAAATATTTAATGGAGGATTATATGATGTCTAAATATGATTTTGGAGGTTCTATTTTTAATTTGAAAACAAAATTTTAATTAAAGGAATAAGGGGGATGTTGTTAATAAAATTTCTATAGCAGAGAGAATAAATTTTTTATAGAATATTATTGGATATGAATTGAAATGAAGAATACAAATAGATTATCTTGAATAATAGATATTTGACTATTCGATTCTCCCAAATTGGTATTATGTGTTGAATTAAATAAAGAAGAACCAATAAATTCCTATTTGCACACTAAAGTAGAACATATAGAACGATGAGATCTAGTGAAGTTGTTTTGTGAACCAAAGTAAAATTAGAAAATAATCAGAGGGAAGAATAATTATAATTGTTTTAGATAAGTATTTGTGTAGTGAAGAAGAATTCGTGAAACCTATGCAAAAAATGAAAGAATCATTTTCTATTTTGAAGATAAATATGAAAGCTTGAGCATTTTTGATTTCATACAAAAACAAGATGAATTTCTTACATGCTAATATACAAGTGATAGAAGAATAAGGAGGTCAATCCATACATATATAACCTTAATATCCATAAATTAGGGACATGAATCTATTGTTTTAATCATTTTTACAACATTATAATGTATAATAAGTTCCAATGTAT
This sequence comes from Viscum album, assembly GCA_963277665.1. Taxonomy (NCBI): domain Eukaryota; kingdom Viridiplantae; phylum Streptophyta; class Magnoliopsida; order Santalales; family Viscaceae; genus Viscum; species Viscum album. Next base: position 1,107,905,987 of record OY728152.1, on the reverse strand, counting down.
GGGATTCACCAAACCGAGTAGCGTGAGATGCATACTCCTACATTTTTAGAGACTATGTATCAATCCTACATGATGATTCTAGTGGGTTGTGTGATCATGGAGGAATCCATTTCACACCATGTAATAAAATTATCACATTTAGATGTGATCCTTATAAAAGTTTTCACATCTTGTGCGTTTCTATGTTTGGTTATGTTTCAATAAATAAGGAAAGTAAAGAGATAGAAAAAGAGTGATCCATTGACCATAAGAAGTGATAGAGGTAAAGGAACAAGGATAAAAAGTTAGAAGTATAAATTATATTTTAACTCACCAACACCAATTCACCACCCTCTATGTGTAGTTCATATCTCAACTAGCCTTTTTTGAATTAGTTGGATGGATAAGAAAAATGATAAAATGAATTCATCTCACTATAAAATCTTCCAATCTTCATTGGAATGGAGTTTGAACATCTTTTTTTAGAAATAACTAATGGGTTCTTTTATTCAATGGAATCCACCAAAAAATGGTGTCATGAAATGATTTTGTAGAACCTCATTTATCAGAATTGTGTCCTATAATCTATTCATCAAATGAAAATAGGGAACCAAAAAAATGTGGAAGAGTATTGACTAAAAGAATTAACTTTTCTATCACCAAATAAGGTACTCAAATTGAATTTAAATAGAAAATAATCATTAAATGATTAATCCTTTGGGAATATGAATGTTTTGAATGTTTTGAAATGGTTAATCAGTTTTGTAACTCATTACAACATTACCCTCAATTATTAATATGATCATTTAACTCCTTTAATAATCAATGTTTTATTTAAAATTATTTTCATGATGTGTAAATGGATGAAATATATATGTTAAATAGCGTGAAAAGATAATTTTAGTGACATCAAATATATATATCTGTAAGAAAATAATATTTTTTTCAAATTAAATATAATATCATATACCACAACATGATGATTTTAACCATATTGTGGTAATATATTTAATGTAAAAAACTTAACACTATCCTTTATTTTATAATTTATAAACATTATAAATTAATAAATCATATAAATTGAGTTTACAACTTTATAAAATCCACCAAAATGTATTTTTTATGGTTTAAATATCCACCCATATTTGGCATTGGATAATAATATTTTCTACAAAAATATAAATCCAAGCCCTTTTTTACTTGAAAATAAAACATAATTCCTCCCATTTGACATAATTTTCCAAGAGAAACATAACCCTTTTTATTTAGTGAATCCATTTTAGGATGATCCTTAAAAATGTACACATTTGAAACCATAAAATGGTTTTAATAATCAATTCCAGGCGGTTTTCATTAAAATCTAATTCTTATACAGTCCATAATTATTTTGTGATAACACCACAATTTAATTTTTTTTATGATATTCTATTTTTAAACACACTTTTGGAACCCATTTTTCTTTTTTCAAAATAATTTTTTTAAATTTTTATTAAACCACATCAGTTTTTTATTAAAACAATTTTGTGGGGAATAAAGTAATAAAGAACCATGAATATTTTGATTGGTTTTGTTAGAACATATCCTGCACATAAAAAAATATAAGAAACCTAACGATTAGATAAATTTATAATAACTGAATAAACATGTTAATAGAGAATATAAATATAAGATACGCACCACAAGTCCATTGTGCTCCATCTCAATGGAGTAATCTTTAGGAATATTACTATGAAACAACAATTAATGATTTTCTTCCATAGTTTATACAACTATATTGACTCTAGTTTTTGAAAATAGGCCCATTGGATATTTTTATATGTTATGTTGAGGTTTTATTCAACATTGGTATATTGTTATTGGTGTCTTGAGACACCATAATTTATATATTAAAAATATTAAATATATTATCCCCCACACACAACTTTTCATAAATAATGGTTTTCTTCTTGAATAGAGTCTCATATAAGGAAAAAATTATTGTAATTAAGTATAAAATTCAGGCTTTATCCTTGGTGTGACATAATTTTCATTCACATCAGGCCTTGGGTAGATGCACTGTTGTGGGAGGATATTAGATGAATTAAATTAAATCATTAATATAATTTCCAAATTAGACATTATATCCTAGAAACAACACCATTAATCCCTGATATGGATATTATATAGGGTTATATATATGACCTTAAAGAATGAGAAATCTACTATAGTGGAGACTTCATCGAATGAACATGAGAATTCATGGATAGAGGATTAAATTCAATAGAACTCTTCATCGAAATTAATGTGGAATTGTTCTTCATCCATGATCGATCAAATAACGAGGTAGGTCTTGTAATTTAAGAATCCATTCCATGTTATTTTTATTTCAATCATGGATTGATAATATAATTTTAGATTTTTATTTATACTCTATCTATTACAAGAACTTAACAATTTATCGTTTATCAATTGATCCCAGATTCTATGTTTTAAATGTGATTTTTCTTCTGATATTTCGTTTAGTTATTCTAATTCATTGATTGGGTTCATAATGACCATCGATGAATTCAGACTTTTATTTATGGATTTTTAACCTCATTAATTTAGTGTTTTATGTTAGCATATGATAAAATAATTATATGAATACTGATTCAGTTCAATATGTGATCTGAACTCATATCCACATTGTGTTGTGTGATTAATTATGGGAATACAGGTTTACAGAAGTTATGAGGAACAAAAATGGATTGTGGATGATAGATTTAGGATGAAACCCTAAAACAATGACAAAAGGTGGGACATTATTCAAATAGGTTGATATGAATCCCATTTTCAAACAACTAGAGGTGAAAAATTGATGACTAGAGAAGATTCCATTGATTTTAGGGCATTGGGTGAAGTATCGAGCATGACTTACAGTGAAATTGAAGAAATTGGGAAAATGTAGCGAGGAAGGTAACCTTTCTTGAAATTCATGACTACATATAGTTTATTCCAAAATGACACATGTTGTATAGTCTATGTTTTGTGGTAGCTTGAGATTCTAACTTAGTTAAATATCACCTGGCTCTGTGATGGGACCATATGCCTTGTGACTCTAGTCGGGTAGTTGTACTATGTACAAGGAGAAAATGCTTGGGACCCTAGGTGGTCCCACATGTTGTGTCCCAAAGATAACATTCCATGTACATGTGTTTCCACACTCCATGAGGATAAACATAAAATTAATAGGGATTTTATTGGGTGGAAATATCATGTTACCTCAACAAATATTCCATCCACTATTCCCAGAGTGTTCCACCTCTCGTATGTCCTTCCATGAGCTTGAATTTGGACCGACAAGTAGTATTTCTTATGTATAATTCCATGCAGGATGTGATGATGGCCATTGTTTTGAAATTAGAGATACCACACGAGATAGAATGATGAGATCCTTTTTTCTAGCATGGGTTACTGATGTCGAGACCAAATTGTATTATCCAAAGTGGCAACAAGGCTACTACCACCTGACAACATGTATATGTTAGGGTATGGATCCAACACTTCCTTGGTATAGATAGGTTTAGTACTCCCCATACCCACTCTGTGTAGTGGTCTTATATCTACAAATTCAGTAACCCCGTCTCTATGAGCTTAGATATGGCACAATTCCTCCCCTAAGGGTCGATACCTCTAAATTTTGATATGACATCGATGAGGTATGGGTACCCAAAAAAGGATCTTGTGAGGTTATCTTGGGACACCGTAATTGAGAACAAACTGAAGCATGAGCTATAGGTAGATTCAAAATCTTCAGTAGGCTATGAAGATCAATGGATTTTTCGCTCTCATCGACTCAGTTTCTTTATGAGAATATCTATTTATAGGTTTCTTATCCCATTTTTTTCTTGTGGGTTTATTTGAATAAACATTTATAATTATTATCTTTTTATTTTTTAGGGTTTCTATATGGTTAGTAATACAAACACAGCTCTATTTTATTTTTCTTGCACGTGTTGTCTCTTATAAAGATGATAGACAGTTATACGATGACCTTCGTCAGCCTGGTGTTGGTCGAGCATATTACTACTCAATAATGGTGATCATGGTAGGTGGTCGGTATTAGAGTCAATGATCATGGTTTTACCCACAAATTTATTTTTAGGTTAATAATCCCTTTATTTTAGGATGGGTGTGACTATTCCGCTTTATACATGGGATATATTTATATTGTTGAACTCATATTGTACATAGAGTTTATTTCATTTCTTTGTTTCTTCTTAGGTGAGTATAGTTTTATCTATCCCACATGGTTGTGATTTACGTTGAGGAGTGTATACAATTTCATTTGGAAAGGCCTCCTATTTTTTGATATGCCTAATATGAGCTAGTCTCTTGACCTTAGCCTATTATAGGTGGGATCAAGGTGTCACAATTGATTTACCACTATTATAGGTGGCCCCCTAGTGGGTCAGGCCACGACACAATGGTATCAAAGGAGCTCTTTCCTAGGGATGATGTTTGGAGATATATGTTTTTTGAGGATATGGTTTGGGATCTTTTGAAAATAGTGTTAATGAGTCTCGAGTCTAGATTTTAGTCTATGGAACCTAGTGATGGTATGGTGATCGATGTATCCATATATCAAGACTCCAATAACCTAATTGTCAACTGGCACATTGAGACACTGATTTCAAAGAAACTGATGTTTCATGCATCATATAGGAACAAGTATTCGACTTCCATGTACTTATTGAGTTAGATCACAGATATGATCATTTAATAATTGTACGTCTTGGTAACTTTTATGATTCCACCATAATGAAATCCAACTAGGATTTTAAAACATGGTCTGAGAATGAATAGTTGAGTGATGAGGCTTGAGGATACCCGACCATTACATACATAAATATTACATCATTTTAGTTGAATATTCAATATATCTCATAATAATACACACCCCTGGACTATAATGGATTAGTTTCTTTAGAGACTTGATACATAATCAACATATTTCATGAAATATCTCAACATATTCCAAAAATTCCTTCTCACATAGAACCCTTATTAAACCTACCATACTTAAAACCTTTATGTGTAACCTTGGTAAATGGAAACATAAGAAAGGGTGAGATCAGATGCTCTGTAAGGGTAAACATAAGAGATACCAATCAATGATCATATGTGATAATAAGATAAACATAATTATAACATACGAAATTCATACCCAATTAGTTAGAGATCATTAACCATGAATCATGACATAAGTCATTTTCATAATAAAATATATAAATAATAAGATTGTAGATTCATAAATAATCAATCATGACCTATGAGAATATATCATTAGTATAATACATATATTTTTTATATACATAAGAATATAAAATTATTTCCGTAGTCAAAGATCACTCCCAATAATATTATTGTGGATGAAGTCCCTCATTATATTGGGTTCACTCCCCAGTCTATAACTTCCATAGCCAAGGATCACTAATAAGGCTATCATATTTGATATATTCCCTTTCTAAAATAGGTTTACACCCCATTATATTTCATATTATCTCATGATATATCAATATTTACCAAATGCATTATAGGGATATATAATTCCAAGACCACAATTCATATAATGAAAACTATACATAAGTTTTCCATAAGATCATAAAGGAATTCATCACTTAATAATAGTTTATCCCATGAAAAGAAATAGGTTTAACATTTTCTCATCACATAATCATAATCCATCTAGAGAAAGGATGTGGTTGGTATCATAAAAACACTCATTATTTCAACATAGCTTGATTAAACAGTGGGAATAGATTCTATTTCATTAAATAATCCCTAAAAAATAATCAACATAAACCATATAGTGAAATAATGTGGATCATATAATAAGATCATAACCTCAATAAATCATAATAAACATCAAAGGATGTTGGTATAGATGAAAGACCATTTGAACCTTTGTTTGAAAATAGGAAAAAAATATCATTTTATTTTGATAACATTTTTAATAAAAAATAATAGAATGTTGAGAAAAATTATTCATTCAAAATACACATGGAAAATTTTAATGAAATTACCAATGTAAATAATTTTTATAATGGTTATAAAATCCATTCATTCAGAAAATTTTAAAATGAATATTCCATTCACACTTTTGTAAAAATTCATAAACAAAATGTTTAGAAATATTGAAAAAAAATCCATTGTAAAAAAATTGTAGATAAATTAAAATATATTTAAAGATTTATTTAAAAAATAATTATATTATAAAAAGATAAATTCCTACAAATATTTTAAAGAGCATGTACAAGGAAAATTATTTCTCTGATTAAAGAGGAAACAAGGTCAACTGTTCTTAAAAACATTTTTTCGACAATTTTATATAATAAAGAGATAAAAATGGTAATAATTGTTTAAAATTATATGAATAATCATAGTATATGAAAATATATGGGTTTTAAATTATAATTATCATATAATTTCCATCAATGTAAATTTATCATAGATAATACTGAAAATAAATGAGATTATAACACAAACCCTTACCTCATGTCTTTCCTTGCATCACATGAATAAAACTATCCTATAAAATAAATATATATTTATTATAAATATATTACATAACCATATATATATATATATATTACTATATATCATTAACATAAAATTTGAAATTATTTTTTTAACAAATATTCATGAAAATAATTATTCGGGTGAAAACTCATCAGTTTTCCATCCAAGTCTCAATTTGACGGTTCCAGTCCTTGTACCTTGGTAATGGTTTAATAATATAAAAATATTAATTATTTAATAATTATAATATTTATTCATTATATAAACTTTTATAACCATTCATTTAAAATGACTATGATAAATGAATTATATCACTTTATGGAGATTATAGTTCGTACGTACATACGAGCGATGATTTTACTTTTAAATGGATGAAATAAAAATATATATAGAATAATTCACATTTTAAGAATGATAATTATATAATAATTATAATATATATTTATTAAATAATTAATTATAACCATCCATATAAATAAGAAATGAAAAATGAATCACATCACTTCATGTAGGTTAAAGTCCACTCATACACACAAACAATTTAATAAATTTCCAATGGATGAGATAGAGATAGAAAACAGAAATAAAATTAACATAAAAACATATCACTATAGTAAATATAATTAATATATCATGATAATATGGTTATAAAACATTTTTTTGATGTCTAAAAAGAAAGAAATATGGAAAACATCTATACAAGAATGTACATTTTTTTGAGTATCCTCCTTTGAAAATAAATTTAAGGATTCTTGGATGGGTATTTTGGGAAAAAAAATTAACCTCAAGGTCATAGTTAATGATTTTGGGAGATTATCATTTTAAATCATGATCAATATAAAGGGTTAATGTGGTGTGTAGAAGAGAGAAGATGATACACCCTTTTATTAGTGAGGGGAGTGGCACACTAGTAATTGTTAAGAATATTAAAATATAATAAGGTCAATATCATGGTAAATTGGATTAAATTGGTTCAATTTGTATCAAGTGATGATATTTTGTTGAAATAAGTTCATTAAATTGAGGTTTGACAAGTTTTTAGGTAATTTTAACCCATATCTCTTTAATTAAACCCACCATTAACCATTTAACCTTTACCATAGTAAGAAGATTTTTACCATTGTAACTATTTAATATGAAAGGAATTAAGTTGAACTTATAAAATAATATTAATTATGAAGTTTCAAAAAAATTTATACATTGTACACGATTCAATTATTATATTTGGTATAAATTAATTCAAATATCCTCCCATAAAAAGTAAGAAAACCATTTTTAGGGAAATGCATTTTTAAGCATGAAATTAAATTTAATCCAATTCCATTACTAGTAAAAAACATTAGATTAATGTTAAAATATTTTATTGAATCTACTATTTAAAATCTTCATTAAAATAATTTATAAATGGTGATTAATTTAATTTATTAAAAAACACATTGCATTCATAAAATCAATTTTTTAAAAAAGAAACAACTCTTTTTTACTTTAAATGACATTATTTTCATTTTTAATAATTTACAAACAATGAGTTCATTTTATATATTTTGAAACAATAATTTTAATAAATTTAATACTATTAATTAATTTCTAAATAAATAATATATTATAAAAACAATTCTCATAAAAAAAATATCTCAATATAGTTCTTTAAAACCATGACTATTTCCTAGGAAATTATTTTCAACAATTATATCCCATTTAAATACTGTATAACAAGTTTAATTTTATAATTTATAATAATTATTTAAATATTTTCATGGTTACATGATTCAAAATCTATCAAATACATTTAATTTATTAAAGAAAAATATATTTTGAAATCTTGGGGTGTTACAAGGCTCCAGTACAGGGGCTTATTCATGAGGTGTTCCCTCCAGGCGTGTTAAGAGTACTGATTTCACTCATTGAGTGTTGTGTGGAACCGCCTATGGTAGCTTATGATGATTATTATCTTCATTTATATTATAAGATGATAATTATGTGATCACTGGACAAGATTCAGTGGCAGAGAATGCTTAAGTTTTTCTACATGTTGGACCTCCACGCATTGGAGGATGGGATGAAATCTATTGCATGTGTATTATGACTCACGCATACCCTAAGTGATCAGGATATTATTATTAATACCATAATTTTTCCTAGTATATAAGGGTTCCAATTGGTCTTATTCACCTATACCCATGATTAGAAAACACCTTCATGGATGGAGTTTTAGCACATGTTCTATGGCAATTATTATCTATAAACCTTGAACTTTTTGTAGATTCAGAACCTTCTCACGATGTAATTCAGAAAAATGACTATTAAAAAGTATGAATCTAGTTTCACTAATCTCATATGATACTCTCTTGATATGTTGCAATATGTATAATTTGTGGTACAAAATTTTGAGAAGGGACTTCATAGGGACATTGAGGCTAGCATGATCTCTCTATGAATACCCATTTATATCGATTTTCTAGAGTCGGACATGAAGTTAGATAGAATATTGGAATAGAATTACATGGATGTTGGAGTTGGTAGTGGACCTTGTGGAAAATAATCATACACTTTAACTGATAAGTTACAAACATCCAGTTCTTCACACAAGAGGTCTTTGCGTAGGTATGATAATACTTAGGGATCAACCGTATAGGGATCCCACCATGGATCTGGTTAGTCGAGTGATGGTTTCTGTTATACTTATGATGGGTGGGGATACATGGATCATGATTTCATAACTCAATGTGGTTTATTGGGTGTAAATATAGTGGATGGACCTACATGATAGAGACAACATCGTGATCAGAGATCTCTCAGAGGTTTTTAGGGTAGACTTAGGGAGGTGGTATTGATAGTGGGGACTATAGATACACATGAGGTAGAGATATAGCTTGAGGATTATGCTTATAAATACTCCCAATACCACCCCAAGTGGTCAACACTGGGCTCAGAGCTCTGGTGGATGAGGGCATGATCAATTTCAAGCAATAAGATGACATGACCAGGCTATTAATGTGTTGATTCAATGTTCAATATGTGTATTATATAATTTAGAAACAACAATTATATATATAAGAATGATCCATTATTTTATTTCATCATACCATGTTAGATTTTTTTAAATTTATTTTTATTATTTGGAACATTGGTTGTATTTTGTGATTCCTATAGGAAGTGACTACACTATTAAACTCATATTAAGATAGATCGAGTAACACTCGGTGAAGAGAGTTTTATGTGAAACCTATTCATTGTTATGAACAAGCTGTATGAGATCATTATGGGTATGTACTAACTATACACAATATATTCCTAGATATACTATCAACATAGGATAGTTAAGTTCCTACCAGTATATATGACATGATTACCCTTCAATGGTGAAATGGAATTTCTATAAGAATGATTGAGGCTCATGAGAATGAAACTATAACCTATCTCACATTAGTTAGAATGTTTATACATAACTTCCTACAGTAGTGGAGGAATATATAGATATATTTCCCAAAGTTGTTTCAAGATTACCACCCCATCGAGAGATCAAAATATATGTTGAAATGCACACAAGGACTGGTACAATATCTTCTATAGATTATTGGATGGACCCTACGGAGCTCTGGGAGCTAAGGGAACAACTAGAGGATCCTTTGAATAATGGATTCATCAGAAATAACATGTTCCCCTTAGAATGTTTGGGTGTTTGATAAGAAAATAAACAATATCTTGAGGCTATTCATTGATTATTATAGCCTGCATCAAGTGATTACAAATAAAAAGTAACAATTTACAAGGATTATAACTCTTTGACCTTTTGAATGGTGTGGGATGGTTCTCAAAGATTGACCTCTGGTTTAGTTCCCTCTACCTATGGGTCAAGGAGGAGGAAATTATAAATATGTCATTACAATATCAGTATGAGCACTATGAGTTCTTGGGGATTCCATTTACTCTAAATAACTCCCTTCTAATATTAATAAGACTTAAAACCCAATTATTTTATCCTTTATTGTATTGGTCTATGGTTTTACTTATCAATGAAATTCTCATTTATTCCACATCGGAGGAGGATAACACATATAATTTGATGATAATCCGATACTTACATCAGAGGCACCAATTATATAGTATTCTTGCGAAGTGCTAGTTTTATATTAGGTTGGTTTACTTTATATGGAATATCATCTCAGAACATGGAGTAGTAATGAACCTAACAAAGATAAAGGTAAGCTATCATAGGACTAACCCAAGAATTTATCAAAGGTGTTAGATTTATTGATTTGACTAGGAACTATAAGATGTTTTTAGAATAATTTTAAAAAAAATTGGACCATTTTACTACCTTTACATGAAATGGGTATCAAATCAATTATATTGGGAAGTGTCAAGAATCCTTCAAGGAGACGAGGCAGAGGTTAACTATTGACCCTATTTTGAGACTGCCAGATGAAGGTGTTGACTATGTGGTGTTCTATGATTCCTATATTGATTGGTTTGAGTATGTGTTGATGTATATTTATGCGATGATTACTTATTATTATAATTTGTTGAGACCCCATGGGTAGAACTAATTAAACCCCAACATGGAATTGGTAGTATTAGTATTATCCTTAATGATGAGAATGAATTATATACTGAGCAATTAGTTAATAGAATATTTAGACCACTATAGCCATAAGTATGTATTTACCTAGAGACACATCAACCTAAGGAAAACGTGTTGGCTAGAATTTTTGTATGACTCTGTATTCTGGATAATCTATACTCTTTGAAAGAGGAATGTGGTAGTAGATTCCCTCACCATGAAATACCACTCTCTCTTGGTGGGGGACCGAGTAGTTGTCATCACTAAATATGACATTGTTAGAGTATATATGATCAAAATATCTATAGTATAGGATAGTGAAACCAATTATTCTCTAGTGTTTGATAGATTCTCGATTGTGATAAATAAATTGTGAAGTTCTCTGTGAAAAAATATCGTCAAGATATACACCAAAGGAATTTTAGGATGGTGGGGATTATTTAATCCATTTATAGGGATGGACAATAGTTTCAATCTTGGTGTGTAAGGGGGTGCAGAGAGAGTTTATTACCCCCATTAGTTGTATATCCTGAAGTGGTGAAGATGTACCGGGACCTTCAATGATTTTTTGGTGGGAAAGTATGAGGCTAGTGTTGCCAAGTTTGTTTCTTGATGACTCTCATGTCAATAGGTGATGGTATATCATAAGGTTACAACAGGTTTGAGTCAACCTATTGAGATCCTAGAGTGGGAGTAGAACAACATATCTATGGTTCTTTGATGGGTCTTCTATGTAATGTGAGAGTACATGAATCAATATGATTTACTTTTGATTTATCCACCATGTTATCTCCCATCCTTTCCATTGGGGAGTACAATTTGATTGAGATTTTGAGGAATTTGTATGTATGAGAGATATTTCGGAATAATGGGGTACTGTTGATGATTATCTCAAACTATGATTCTCGGTTCACGTAATGATTTTTGAAATGTTTTTAGGAGGAATTTGGGACCTAGTTATGAATAATAATGAAGTTACACAACCTAGATAGATGGCTAAAAAGAATATACCATTAAGGTTCTTGAGGATATGCTGAGATCCTATGTGTCAGACTTTGGGTGAAACTAGGAGAATCACTTTCCTTTAGTAGATTTGTTTTACAAAAATAGCTGTCACACTACTATCAAAATGTCACTATTAGATTATCTATATGGAATAACCTAAATTTCACCCTTATATTGGTTATAAATAGTCAATTCATTACTTAAGGGATCAGAGGCGGTGTAGGTGACGATGAATAAAGTTTATGTGATTTGGGAGAAAATGCATACCACATATATTCGATAGAAATCATATGCAGAACGACATAATAGGCCCTTAGAGATATATTATAGAGACTACGTGTTCCTAAAAGTCTCCCCATGATGGGTTTTTAGAGTTTTAGTTTGGGTAATAAGCTATCATAGTGGTACATTAGACCATTCTAGATTCAATGTAGTGTCAGTGAGCTTGCTTACCTCGTGGACATGACCCTATATTTAGACTGAGTATATAACATATTTCATGTTTTTATATTGAGGAGATAAGTGAATTATACATTTAATATATCTACACTAACCTTTTACACATATTACTACATGATTTTAAAAATAATTATCCATTAAATACAAATCGAGGATAAAAAATTCTAGTATATTTTGAAGAATAGGTACATAAGATTGAAAACATGGAACCCAAATGTATTTTTTAATATTCATAATGATATCCTAACTAATTTTGTGCTCTTACACCTACATAGGATAACCTGGGAAATACATAGAAAGAAGGGACGAGCAAAAAAGCCTAGTAAGGGAATAGACATTGGAATAGAGCATAAAACATTTGTTAGAAGTCATAAAATAATAACATAAAAGTCATATATCAGGAATAAAGATATTGAATTATAGAACATAAAACATGTAATAATATGATCATGGGAACATAGGAATGTGGAATCAACATATAACATGCCATAAACAGGAGTTGAGGAAAACTTTCAAGACTCTATCACATGGTGTATAGAGTCCCATAATAGATTAGGTTTACTCCCTAATCCCATAAATTAAAACTCACGTTAAAAAATTTACAATATAATTGGAGTGATATTTTGGCTCAAAAATCATAATATGTTCATGAATTTTTGTACCACATGAAGAATCTAACATAAGGGTTAAACATAAGGGTTACCCATTGAATGAAATGTGTATCATAATCATGTCAAAAAGAATAACCAAGGAGAGTATAATAATGGTATCCCTGAAATAGTATATTTCAATAATTCTATGACATTATTAAGAAATATAAAAATCTATCCTTATTAATTATTTCTAACTTAACTGTAAATAAGAAAGAGAGTGGTTAGGTAACAGTAGAAATATCCCGCTTATGTGCAGTTTTAGGGAAAATAATAAATTGAGTTTTAAGGGAATACAAGAATAATTATTTGAATAAAACTAGAAATGAACTAATATGGTTTTTCGTGACAAAATGAGTTATTTTATAAAAACATTTGTGGATTAAAATAGCTTATTGAGTTTACTTGTAAATTGGCGAGAAATGAAGAAATTCCCTTTAACCGAGCATGCTTATTGAGAGGAATTGAGAAGTGGACCTTTTAATAAATGTATTTCATCAGAAAGGAAAGATGAATTGAGATAGATTTTTATATTTGGAACATACATACAAACTATATAATAATTTAATAAAAGTAGTGAATTTGTAACTGGAGGCAATGAGAGATAAAATGTTACATAAATGAAATATGGATGTTCGATGAGATCCCTTACCGTATGTCCGATTGTGTTATGAACATGGACTTAATTTCATGGATAATAAAATTAGATCCATTATTTAATTAATTAAGAACCTTTTGAACATATATTTTATTTATTATAATTTTATTACTTATATTTATGTTTATTTTGAAGTGTTATAATGTTCAATTTTGTTTTTTCGGGAGTCCTTGTTTCATGGTTTTATGGTCGGTTCCCTTGAGTATAATTATGGGAGTTATTGTAAAATGGAAGAAAAACTCCATAATTTGAATGAAATGCTATATTTATAATTAAATAATTTTAAAAAATTACATATATAAATTTTTTTATATGATCATAATATATTATATAAAAGGTTAATGAAAACTGTTTAGTTTATTTTTCCAGTTCTTACTACCATTATAAAATAGTATCGTTTTATTTAATATAATGATTATATATTGTCTAAATAACAAGAAATAAGTTATAATATACATATTAAAATCTTATCTATCCCTAATAATTTATTTATTACCACCCTTTATGGTGGTAATTGAAAATGAAAACTCATCAACCATGAAGGTGGTGAACTGACATATCATAGATGATATTTTCAATTTTAGAATAAATTGATAAGAGAATAGATTTGATGACATATATTCCTTTAACAAAATAAAATTATAGTATATATATATGATATAATATATCTCGTGTCACTTTTTATATGGAATGTGAGTAGATGATTAGAAAAAAAATTAAACTAAAAGAGAGAGAAGGATAATTTTTACTCATGAATATCATCTCTTTAAGAACCAACATAAGGAACATGGAAATGGTATTTTAGTGAGAAAATAAAGACCAATAAAAGTGAAAGAGGATTGGGTATGGAATGAGGTTGAATATTGGAAATATAAAAATATTATACGGTGAGAGGAGAATGGGTGGTATTTATAAGGGGATGATATGGGTGTTTTTGATTGTTATATTTATTATATTTATTATTTTTTGTTCAAGACAATAAATATTGTTGATTATTGTTACTATATATAGTAAATATTTAATTTTCATTATAAATAACGTGTTCATACATCATAAATGACTCACAAATTCATGTATTTTTTTAATGTTAAATACCATAAATTACTATATTTTGTTATTCACAAAAAATTCCAATATTTTAGAAAAATCAAAAAAAATTGACCATAAATTTTTTTCAACAAGTAGATATTAATAATGGACTCTAATTTATAAAAATAATTTTATAAATACTATAAATTCAATATTTAAATAAAATCCTCATTTATTTGAAATATACCGAGTTTAATATTATAATCGATTTTATAACTGTTTGAAAAATTACTTATGCTCATAAATTAATATAATAATAATTATAGAACACATTATTAAATTATGAAATAATTTTATAAAAATAAAATTTCTTTTAAATTATTATATTCATCATTATATTGAAAATGAAATATTTACATTTCAGAATAATACCAAAATCTTAATTTATCATTTATAAAATAATTATTTACCTGTACCATGTTATAAATATATCATATTTTCATTAATAAGATATCTAAATTTTATTTTACACTTTAATAGGTGAGGTTAATATTCCAATAGTCATATTACTATTCATATAATTTAGATTACTATTCCTAACGTTCATATTACAATTCCAATGGTCAGGTTTCTATTTGAAAGGTCAGATTTATAACAGTCATATGGTTTTACAATGTTCAATAAATACCTCTTATTAAATTCATTATTAATTCACTTATATTTTATCTCAATTATATATATATATATATATTTAATTTCACCTTTATAATGAATATTTATTATTAACATTTTTTTTATTTATATAACTTTTTTTGTGAGCGCGATCATTCTAGTGTATCAAAGAGATCCAAATTTTCCTATTTTTTAATCTAATTTTCTATTTATTGACTTGAAATAATATTTTGAATTCTTATTTGTTTATTTTCTGACTAATGTATCATTCCTCATTTATTATAATAATATTTTTTAGGTTTCTCTATGTGATGTTTGGGATTTATACATACAAGATATAATTATAAGAAAGTAAATTCCATTGATAAGATTTTGGGTTTTTACATTCTTCCCACTTTATGAAATTTCATCTTCGAAATTTAATTTTACATACTAAAGTGAAAACTGGTTAGGATACTTCTCCTTCATTGCTTACTCTAGTTCCCATGCCGCCTCTTTGTATTTATGGCTCCTCCAAATTACATTACTAGGAGAGTAGTCTTGTTGTGTAAAACTTTATCTCTTTAGTCCAAGATCATCACTGGCTGCTCCTCATAAGAGTGAAAATTTTACAACTATACCACCTCTGAATTTAGTACATGTGTGGGATCTAGAATGTATCCCTCAAGAGGGACATGTGGAATACATCAAGTATTTGAGAGAGGGTTGGTGGATGTTCTAGTTGGTATGCCAAAGATTTGGTGTGATCAAGAATCTCAAAGGGGCCAATATATCAAGAAATATGCTCTCCCTTCTTACAGAATATCATGAATCTCTTCCATGGGGCTATTCGAAGGAATACCATGTCTACAACTTCAAAATTTAAGTATGGAAAATGATTATCTACATAGGTGTTTTGTTAACATTGGGCTGCCTCGATGTGATACGGAATGGTTCTCACCTTTTCTACAATTTCTTTGACCATTTATGGTCTGGGATTCTTATGTTTATAAAATTCATCCCATAATGTAGGTTTTCTACATTTACTCCCATAAAGGGCTTTATAAGGGGCTATTTGGATTCTTGAGTGAAAACTATTATTGTAAGATAATTCAACTAGTGGAATATGATGGTCCCATCTTCCTTTTAAGTCCATAGAACATGATCTCAAAATCCCTTATAGTGTCTGAATAGTCCATTATAATTGGACATTAGTTTAGGGGAGATAATCCTTACTGAAGTTCAACTCACTATTTAGAGCATGTTGGAGTCTATTCCAGAACATGGAGATAAATCTAGATCATGCTCAGATATAATCGACAATGGAACTCTATACAGCCTCACCACTTCTCTTATGTATATCTATGAATGTTGTTCAAGTGACAAGTCCTCTGAAATCCAAATAATGTGATATGTATTTATAATATGATCCACAATGAACCATATAACATTATTTCATCTAGTTGTCTACAAAAGTCTGGTGACAAATTCTATAGTCATATTTTACCATTTCTATATAGTTATGGGTAATGGTTTCATAATTTCCACATACATGGACTTTTATCCTTCACTTGCTGAAATTCTAGACACTTTGATGTATATTATGTGATCTCCTTCTTCATATTGTACCACCAATATTTCCCTCAAAGATATTGATACATATTTTTGCTCCTTTGGTGAATAGAGAAGGTAGAGCTATGCAGATCATTCAAAATATCTTTCTTTATATCGGGATTTTATTGTACACATAGTCATAACCCAAATATTTTGAATCCTTTCTCATCAATTTTTATCTCTAAGTATTTCCTATTTCTTATAGAATCCACCTTTTTCTGAATTTTCACATATTCTCTTTGAGTATCCGTTGTCTTCAATAAATGGGATGGTTGAGAAATCATTTGATAATGTAATGATGATGTTCTTTATGTTATAATTCTGAAGTCCATCCTTTGAAAGTATAATAAGATTGAATCCTTATGAATTCTCATCATTGATAAAGTTGTAGGATGCTTTCTACTTAGAGAATCATTGTAACACCCCCGACCCCAGTTACCCAAAGTTGCTACATTATTACATAACATTAACATGATACAAGGAAATCCTGTCCTGAAAGACCGATCAGTTTAGTAGCCTTGGAAATACTAGATACATTCATTAGGTCAACATTACAACTCAAAAAGAAAAATGACACTAAATTCTTCCATTGGAAACATCCAATCTTCCTATATTATTCCTACAAGTAACTCATAACTAACTTCTTCACATCCTGGGAAAAATAAAACTTAGAAATGGGTGAGATCAAATGCCCAATAAGGATACCAATATAGCGGAAACATTCATAAATAAGCACAAAAATTTAAGGCAATGTATAACTAAAATAAAATCCTTTTAAACTTGAACTTGATCATAATATGGAAAAAAATAAAATATTTCCATTTACTTATTCACATGGATATTCTACTAGTCGAATAATCACATGCAATATCAATAACCACTTTCATAATGGTGGAATGCATAATAGCAGACTATCATAACCACATAGTCAAGGCCTCATGCCAAGACTACAAATAAGATTTTGTCAAGGCCTTGTGCCAAGACACTAGTTTGTCTCATGAGACCTACTGATTTATCGAGGAGCTATATCGGGCTCCACCCATCACTTACTAAGCCCAATGCATTCCTCATAAGAACAGTTTGAAACATAACATAAACATTCGTATTAAAACTAGCATACAAAATGTCAATACTTTATCCAAAAACCATGAATGGTATAAAAATAGAATATCCACAGTAAAAAATAACTCATTAAATACAATAAAGAAGATTTTATTAAAACATATTAACCTTAATCGATAATAATGAATGATATTGACATAGATTAAAATAATCATCAAAACAATTTGAGAGAAATACCCCCCTTTTTCTTGAAAACATTTAAAAGTAAAAATAGTTTTCATGAAGCCATTTAAAAATAGACCTTTTAATAAAAGTGTCCCATACCACATTGAAACTTTTAAAACGAATTTTGATTTGAAAACCTTAATGTCCTTATAAAAATTCCATAAAACCATTTTTAAAACATGGACATTAATTAGAAAGATTTAGAATAATAAATCTATAAAACATTTTAAAATGCTATTTTAGTTAGAGTTCATAACCAAAAGAGATACCCTTAAATAAAAATAATTTAGGTAATAAAAACTATGTAGTATCATGAGAATAAAGGGATTCATGATGTACTATGCCAAAGTACATTATATACACATATAAAAGTGATTTGGTGTATAACAAAAAAGGAGTCTCAATGGAATGTAAATTGAGATGAAATCCCTCATAAAGGCTGTATACTTAGGTTATGGATAATCCAAAGACATAATTATGTGTGAAAAATGTAAATACACTCAATATGATTAGATATTCAGTGTAAAAAAATCAAAGGACATTCACACATATTCTTGTAAATACAACACCAATGAATTGGATGTTTAACTCAACAAATCGAGATTGAATAAAAATTACTCTTATCAAGATCATACCGATGACTTGAGAATTAATAAATGGAGTGATTATGTTTTTCAAAAGTATATCCATAGAAAGGGTAGTGGAATTTATGACATATTTAATTGAATAGTGATTCCACACATAATCATGGAGTAAAATTTTCAATGAAGTGTGCGTAAAGCCGAATGAGTGGAAATTGAAATTTCAAATTCTCTTATTGAATTGATAACATACGAAACATACACCCAAGAAATAAGGATCAGAAAATGATGATGTAAATATACATGAATTAAAGTATATTACACAATGAATACAAACATGGGCAGTACACACAACACATGCAATAAATAAGTGGTGAACAATGGAAATCTCGCAGAATTAAAAGTGAGCTAAGAAACCCCTTACATTGTAATCTTTCCTTGGTCAAGGGTAGGTTAACCTCCTGTATAATGGTGAAATAATTGTTATTTAATTATATAATAATCATATACATTAATATGATATCATATATGATCTTTTAACATTGATTTGTTAAAAATATCATAGTATTATCGTCATTTTGGGTGTTAACAGATTCGTTTTTCTTTATATTATTTTCTATGTGAGCCATCTTTGTTATGGATGGGATGTATATTATTCATTTCCAGAATTATATCACGTATCTAATCATTATTTTTAATCATAAAATGAAATTTAGTCTTGAATGGATATGATGTGGAATGAATCACATCGCGTTCGTGGAGACGGTAATCCGTACATACGCACGAGCGACAATGTCATTCTTTTGAAATTACAATAATATATAATTGGATGTTATATCATATATAAATAATAATTATCATTTTATATTTATTATTTACATGGATTAAAAATCATTATTATACCCATCAAAATAATAATTGTTTGAATAAAAATTACACCACGACGTGGAGACGGTAAGTCGTACGTACGCACCTATGGTGACTTGTCATTAAAAGGATGGATATAATACTGAATTTGGTTGTAACCTATTTATAATAACATAAAATTATATATAAAATATTGAAGTTATTATTTTATAAAGGAAATAACAATGAAAGGATATGTTGAAGAATAAATGAACTTGAAAAAGGGTGGTGAAAACATTACCTCTTCTTCGGGTTCTTCCTTTTGATTTGATCAAAAGGGCTCCTTAAGTTGGATTTCTGATCAAACTAAAGCCTATAGGTTTATGTGGGGTAATTTTAGAGAGTATTTGGACAGGGTTTGGCCAAGCCAAAATTATTTCAATGTGTGAATATTTGGTTAGAAGTGGTGTCCTTTTATAAGGGGGAGGAGGAGATCTTTAGGAAAAACTTAAAGTATTATTTTATAATAAATTAATATTCGGTTTCTAATGGATCAAAAGTGGATTATTAAAAGTATATGGTGGTGATGGGACGAATAAATTTCAACCAATTAGATTTTAGACAGGTTTGGGTGATTATATTAACCTTATCCTTTAGTTTTAACTCTTAGTCAATTAGATTGACATTTACCATATCACTTTGTATTTTTATATTATATAGTTAATAAACATACTATATACATCCAAGAAACCCCCAAGTGGTCCATTACTAATACACCCATAATGATATAAGTCCTTTTCCCGATCCTTAGATTTTTAGGAATAGAATATCAATTAATAATATAATACTTGTTTTAAAAACTCATTTATGTCAATTTTGACACTATTGAATAATTGATTTTTGTTAAAGTTTTAAAAAATTTGTTAATTCGAACCAAATTCATTTAAAAAATACTAACATGTAAGATTATCCAATAAAATTAGTGTATGTCACCAAAAATTTCAAATTATATTTATTTTAACTTTTATAATACAAATTATTTGATTCTTTTATTATTAAGGAAAATACTGCAACATTATTGTGTCATAAATAAATTTAATTATTATATGTCTAAAAATTACAAATAAAATACCACTATGTATGAAATATTTATAGATTTATAATTAATATTTATAGTCGAAAATATAACATATATAACCCTATATAATTTTTTTTTCTAAAAGATATATGATTATGTCATTTTTGTATTTACTTTAACTTAATTAATATAAAATGTCATTATAACTTAGAAGTGGATCCATGTGGTCCCAAAATCGACCCAAATATTCCCATGGTCGGACATGTATCAACCAATAAGTTTAGGACACGTTTTAGGGTAATTTATTATTATTATAATATTATTTTGTTTACCCTTATTTACCGGATTTAACTTTTAACCATGGTAAATAAAATATTTACCGAAATAATTATTCAAAATGTAAAAAAATAAGAATTACCTATTTACAAAATTTGGACATCCTGATTCCAAATATGGAATCCATTTTTCAAATTCAAAAAACAGAAGTGGAAAAAATTAATGTAAAATTAATTCCTGCTGTCAAAACAAAAAGCATGTTTTTAAGATATAATAACTATTAAAATATTGACACTTGTTTATGTCCGGTTTAAATTTGAAATTACATAAAATGCCAAAAATTGGATTAAATGGTAAAAATATATTCTAAATATACTTTAAAACCACTAAAAT
Organism: Viscum album; assembly: GCA_963277665.1. Taxonomy (NCBI): domain Eukaryota; kingdom Viridiplantae; phylum Streptophyta; class Magnoliopsida; order Santalales; family Viscaceae; genus Viscum; species Viscum album. The sequence goes on along the minus strand of OY728152.1, from coordinate 1,107,884,377 downwards.
TCAAAATTTATCAATATTAATTATTTCGATTAAAAAAAGTTGTTTTTAATTAAAATTTAGTAATTTTCAATATTCATCAAAATATAAAAGTTATCAGAAAAGTACCAAAAATTCACCCTAAGCTAATTTCGATATTCTGAATCCAAAAATGAAGTCCATTTTGAAATATAAAATGCATAAAATTTCAAAAAGTTGGTATTTACTAGTCATAACAGCTAGTTTGATTGGTTGTGGTGTGTTAGAATCTCGAAGTCACGTAAAATGCAAGGTATTGCATTATTCAAAGGGAAACGTACCGTGGAAGCTTGGGGTGTTACATTCTCCCCCCTTAAATAAATTGAGTCCTCAAAAAAATTATAATTTGGATTTGGAATATAATGGAAAGTCCCACATCGGAAAAAGAGTCAATAAAACTATCACTTTAATAGAATGAATGAGAAGTACAAAGGTCACCTGAGATAACCTATTCTAGGATTCCATGTAGAAAAACATGGATATGGATGATAAACTAAGTGTCAAGTTCTGATGGAGTGGGATAGAAAACATGACCAGGAGAATGTTAACAACAATAAAACAACAAACTTGTGATGGGACAAATGGTCATTAGTTTCCCCGTAGTAAAAGTAAACAGACAACATTTTTATTTTTTATTCAAAAATATGAGGAATTCATTTATGAGATTGACTATGAACATAAAGAGATATAATTAATTTTTATGTAAATTTTCATTCTTTAATAAATTTCTACTACTAACAAATTTTTAAACGATGAGAATTCTAGAATACTTGGTCACACTAGAAGAGCTAGAATAAACATCTTATAGAATCACATGACCACAAAGAATAAACTATATATTTACCTTGTCTTTAGAGATTAATCAAAACAAAAACAATTATTATAAGATCTGATGATCCCCCAAAAGGTTATTCCATTAGATAAAGAAACACTAATCTTAATTTCAAAAATTAAACCAACAATTCCCCAAAGTTAAATAAATAGAATTCAATAAACAATTGTCCTTAAAATCCTTCAATAAAATGAAAAATAATATTGATACCCAATAAATATAAGGATTTGGTCATGTAGTATTCCACGTTAAATGGTATCTCCAAATGACATCAACTACTCTTAAGGTCAGATAATTAAACGTAATTAACCTAATCACATATTCTCTATTATAGGTTAATCATTTCCATAAATAACCCAAGTCACTATAAATCCACAATAAAACATAGATAAAAATCCACCATTACTCCTCAAATGAATTCCCATAGTATTCTATTTTCCTTGGTCATATAGTGTTCCCAACAAAGAGAACATCTTCCAAAATAACATTTATCACTTAATCACCAAATCATTTTCCTATACTAAGGGTATTCATTTGATAAGACATAATATCCCTAATCAACTTATTATTGATCAATAAAATCATTTAACTAAAAATAATAGTCACACTAACCAGGGACATCACATAGTCCAGTGGTAGGCGATAAATCTCAATCGCACATTGGTTGTGGGTTTTATTCCCACATCTTTGTCAGGCATGACGAGTTGTCACATGGACTGCGTGTTGCCCCTTTTTAAAAACTATATTTTATAACATTACCAAAATGAGATAAATTCCTCAAAATAACCATAACATAATTTAACCACAAATTTTATCTTATACCTTTCATTTTCATCCCAAAATATAATAACTTGTAATTGCCTCAATACCAAAGATCATATAAAACAAAATGGTTATTTATAACTATATCTACCTAAAAAAAAGATAAGTCTTCCTAAAATATCATTCTCAGATGGAAAATTGAAGGGTTAAAAATACAAGGGAAAATTATTCCAAAGTAATCCAATCAACAAGGAGCACTAATACTTTTAAACATTTCTCCAACCATTTATTCTAACATAGCTTCTTCTTTGACCATGAAAATATCCTATAGAATAGAGAATTTACTCTGGTAATGGCCAGATCCCCTACATTTACGGAAAATGACTGTAAATGGATTCTTGGGACCATTTTTATTTTCTTCCATAGTACTCTTCATTTTTCCTCGGAAATTATTCACTTTATGACCTTCTTTCCCGCACGTAATGAATTTCTTTGTCTCATTGAGACACTTTCTTGGGTGTCTCCTTCCACATTTCCTGTATGATGGAAATTGAGGATTCTTTTCCCCATGGTCTTCACTGCTGGAGCTCTTATCAATCATCACCTTTCTCTTCTTTGTTGAGTTCGGGAATTGGTTAATATATATATTGTTGATCATATTTTTGGAAAATTGATTTCTCATGAAGATGATATCTTTTACACCTATCAAAATTATATTTTTTTTCTCATTGCCACCACCTTTCCCACTTTTTACATCATTCTCAGAGTCACTATGACTTCCTTGGAATCCATCCATTGACTAAAACCAGAAAGCATTGTGTGAGTACCATTAGTCATAAAATCATTTTGAGAATATCATGAGACAATATATTCCATTTTGAAACGACTTAGGATTAACCAATGTCATTTATTATCATCTATTATTAAAATCCTTCAAATAAGTTTGTAAAGAAAATGTAAATTATCCTAAGAATATCTCCCAGGAGTGTCGTAACCAAGAGTGCAGCAAGGCCCGTTGTTGTGCAACAATTCCCATTCGAGTCTAGCTCAAAGAGGTGTTTTCGTGTTTTACCCCTAGGTACATCTATGCCAGAGCCACCTCTACCTGCTCATATCTAGAGAGGGATGTATTTCTCCGAAAACTCACAAAATTTATACAATACCAAAATTCTACGATGTTCTTCTATACAAATCCTAAAAGTATATCTTAGGGCTATGTGCTCTAATCAAATATTATCTAAATCTAGTTTCCAAGGTTTGTACTAAACTTCCTCTGATACCAATTGTAATTCCCCGACCCCAATTACCCAGAGTCGGTACATTATTACATAACATTGGCATGATAAAAGGAAATCATGTCCTGAAAGACCGATCAGTTTAGTAATTAACCTTGGATATACTAGATACTTTCATAAGGTCAACATTACAACATGAAAAAAACGACACTAAATTCTTCCATTGGAAACATCCAAGCTTCCTAGATTATTCATGATAGTAACTCATAACTCAATTCTTCACATCCAGGAAAAAACTAAAACATAGAATGGGGTGAGCTCAAATGACCAGTAAGGATAACAATATAGTGGAAACATTCATAAATAATCATAAACAATTAAGGCAATGTATAACTAAAAAAGCCTTTTAAACATGACCTTGAGCATAATATGAAAAAAATGAAATAATTCCATTTAATTATTCACATGGATATTCTAATAGTCGAATAATCACACGAAATATCAATAACCACATTCATAATGATTGAATACGTAATGTCAGACTATCATAACCACAAGTCAAGTCCTTATGCTAAGACTACAAATAAAATTTTGTCAAGGCCTTGTGCCAAGACAGTAGTTTGTCTCATGAGACCTACCGATGCATCGATGAGCTATAACGTGCTCCACCTGTCACGTACTAAGTCCAATGCATTTCTCATATGAACAGTTTGAAACATAACATAAACATTTGTATTAAAACATGCATACAAAATGTCAATACTTTATCTACTAACCGTGAATGGTATAAAAATATCATATTCAAAGTCAAACATAACTCATTCAATACAATAAAGAAGATTGTATTGTAACATATTAACCTCAATCTATAAGAATGAAGGATATTGACATAGATGAAAATAATCATCAAAACTATTTGAGAGAAATATCCCCCTTTTTCTTGAAAACATTTAAAAGTCACACTATTTTTCAAGAAGCCATGTAAAAATAGATTATTTAATCAAAGTTTCCAATACAACTTTGAAACTTCTAAAAGGAATTTTGATTTGAAAACATTAATTTCCAAATAAATAAATCCATAAAACCATTTTTAAAACATGGACATTAATTAGAAAGATTTAGAATAATAAATCTTTAAAACATATTAAAATGATATTTCATTTAGAGTTCCAAAACAAAAGAGATGCACTTGAATATAAATAATTGAGGTAATAAAAACATTCTAATATCATGAGAATAAAAGGATTCTTGATATAATATGTCAATGTACATTATATACACCATATAAAAGTGATTTGGTGTAATAAACAAAGAGGTCTCAATGGAATGTAAATAGAGATGAAATCTCTCATAAAGGCCATATCCTTAGGTTAAGGATAAAACAACAACATAATTATGTGTGAAAAATATAAATACACTCAATATGATTGGATATTCAGTGTAAAACAATCAAAGGACAGTCACAAATATTCTTGTAAAAACAACACCAATGAATTGGATGTTTAACTCAATAAATCGAGATTGAGTAAAAATTACTCTTATCAAGTTCATACCAATGACATGAGAATTTATCAATGGAGTGATTATGTGTATCAAATGTATATCCATAGAAAGGGGAGTGGAATTTATGACATAATCAAATGAATAGTTATTCCACACACAATCTTGGAGTAAAATAATCAATGAAGTATGCATAAAGGCGAATGAGTGGAAATTGAAATTTCAAATTCCCTTATTGAATTGGTAACTTTAGAAACATACACCCATGAAATAAGGATCATAAAATTATGATGTAAATATACATGAATTAAAGTATATTACACAATGAATAAAAACATGGGTAGTACACACACCACATGCAATAAATAAGTGGTGAACAATGGAAATATCACGGAATTAAAAGTGAGATAAGAAACCCCTTACATTGTACTTTTTCCCTGGTCAAGGGTAGGATAAACACATTTATAATGGTTAAATAATTGTTATTAAATTATAAAAGAATCATATACATTAATATGATATCATATATGATCTTTTAACATTGATTTGTTAATAATATCGTAGTATTTTCGTCATTTCGGGTGTTAACAGATTCGTTTTCCTTTATATTATTTGTTATGTGAGGCATATTTGTTTTAGATGGGATGTATCTTATTCATATCTAGAATGATATCATGTCTCTAATCATTATTTCTAACCATAAAATTAAATTTAATATTGAATGGATATGATGGGGAATGAATCTCATCGCGTTCGTGGAGACGATAATCCGTATGTACGCACGAGCAACAATATCATTATTTTGATATTAAAATAATATATAATTGGATGGTATATCATATATACAGAATAATTATCATGTTATATTTATTATTTAAATGGATTACATATCATTATTATACCCGTCCAAAAAATAATGTTTTGAATGACAATTACACCATGATGTGGAGACGGTAAGCCATACGTATGCACGTATGGTGACATGTTATTCAAAGGATGGATAGAATAGTGAATTTGGTTGTACCATATTTATAATAACATCACATTATATAAATGACATTGGAGTTACTATTTTAGAAAAGAAATAGCAATGAAATAAGAAGTTGAAGAAGAAAGGAACTTGAAAAGGGGTGGTGAAAACATTACCTCTTCTTCGGGTTCTTCCTTTTGATTTGATCAAAAGGGATCCTTAGGATGGATTTATGATCAAACTAAGGCCTATAGGTTGAATTGAGGGAAGTTAAGAGTGTATTTGGGCAGGTTTTGGCCAAGCCAAAAGGCATTCAAGGTATGAATAATTGGTTATAAGTGGTGTCCTTTTATAAGGGGGGAGGGGCTCTTTAGAAAAAACATAAAGTATTATTTTATAATAAATTAATATTCAGTTTCTAATGGCTCCGAATTAGATAATTCAAAGTATAAGGTGGGTATGAGTTTATATCATTTCTTAAAATAGATTTTAGACTGGTTTGGGTCTTTATATTAACATCATCGTTTAGTTTTCACTCTTAGTTAATTAGATTGTCATTTACCATGTCACTTTGTATTTTTATATTATATAGTTAATAACCTTACTATATAAATCCAAGCGACCCCCATGCGGTCCATTAAAGATACCCCTATAATGATATAAGTCTTTTTACCGATCCTTATATTTTCAAGGATATAATATCAATTAATAATATAATACTTGTTTTAAAAACTCATTTATGTCAATTTTGACACTATTCAATAATTGATTTTTGTTAAAGTCCTAAAAAACTTTATTAATTCAAAACAAATTCATTTAAGCAATAATATAATGTAATATTAACCAATAAAAGTCGTGTATGTCACCAAAACATTCAAATAATATTTATTTTAAATTTTATAATACCAATTATTTGATTCTTTTATTATTAAGGAAAATACTGCATCATTATTGTGTCATTAATAAATTTAATTATTATATGTCTAAAAATTATAAATAAACTACCATTATTTATGAAATATTTTTATATTTATAATTAATCTTTATAGTCGAAAATATAACATATATAACCCTATAGAAAAATTGTTTTTCTAAAAGATATATGCTTATTCCATTTTTGTATTTACTTTAACATAATTAATATAAAGTGTCATTATCACTTACAAGTGGATCCATGGGGTCCCAAAATCAACCAAAAGATTCCTATGGTCGGAAATTTATCAACCAATAAGGGTAGGACACGTTTAAGGGTTATTTATTTTTATTATAATATTATTTTTTTACCCTTATTTACCGGATTTACACTTTAACCATGGTAAATAAAATATTTACCGAAGTAATTATTCAAAACGTCTAAAAATAAAAGTTACCTATTTACACAATTTGGACATCCTGATTGAAAATATGGAATCCATTTTTTACAAATTTAAAACACAAAGTGGTAGAAATTAATTTAAAATTAATTTCTGCTGTCAAAACAAAAAGCATGTTTTTAAGAAATAATAACTATTAAAAGATTGATACTTGTTTATGTCCTGTTTAAATGTGAAATTACATCCAATGAAAAAATTGAATTAAATCATAAAAATATATTCTAAATGTACTTTAAAACCACTAAAATTAATAATTTATCACTATTAATTATTTCGATTAAAAAAATTTGTTTTTAATTAAAATTTAGTAATTTTCATTATTCATCAAAATATAAAAGTTATCAAAAAAGTTTCAAAAATTCACCTTAAGCTAATTTCGATATTATGAATCCAAAAATGAAGTCCATTTTGAAATATGAAATTTATAATATTTCAAGAAGTGGGTATTTACTATTCATAACGGCTAGTTTGATTGGTTGTGGTGTGTTAGAATCTCGAAGTCTCGTACAATGCAAGCTATTACATTATTCAAAGGGAAATGCACCGTGGAAGCTTGGGGTGTTACATTCTACCCTTATTCAATAAATTGTGTCCTTGAAATTTTTAAAATTGTTCTTTGGAATATAATGGAAAGTCCCACATCGGAAAAATAGTCAATAAAACTATCACTTTAAAAGAAATAAAGAGAAGTACAAAGGTCACCCGAGATAACCTATACTAGGATTCCATGTACAAAAACATGGACATGGATGGTAAAATAAATGTCAAGTTCTGATAGAGTAGGATAGAAAACATTATTAGGAGAAATTTAACAATAAGAAAAACACAAACTTGTGATGGGACAAACGGTCATTAGTTTTCCACTAGGAAAAGTAAACATACAACATTTTTATTTTTTTTATTTATAAAGATGAGGAATTCATTTCTGAGATTGACTATGAACATAAAGAGATATAAAAAATGTTTATTTAAAGTTTCATTCATTAATAAATTTATACTACTAACTCATTTTTAAAAGATGAGTATTACAGAATACTTGGTCACATTAGAAGAGCTATAATAAACATCTTGTATAATCACATGGTCCACGAAAAATAAACTATATATTTAGCTTGTCTTTAGAGATTAATGAAAACCAAAATGGTTATTATAAGATCTGATGATCCCCCAAAAGGTTATTCAATTAGAGAAAGAAACACTAATCTAAATTTCTAAAATTAAACCAACAATACCCCAAAGTTAAATAAATAGAATTCAATAAACAATTGTCCTTAAAATCCTTCAATAAAATCCAAAATAATATTGAAACACAAAGAATATAAGGATTTTGTTATGTAGTATTCCACATTAAATGGTATCTCCAAATGATATCAAATAGTCTTAAAGTCACATAATTAAAAGTAATTAACCTAATCACATATTCTCTATTATAGGTTAATAATTTCCATAAATAACCAAAATCACTATAAATACACAATAAAACAATGATTAAAACCCACAATTACTCCTCAAATGAACTCCCATAGTATTCTATTTTCTATGGGCATATAGTTTTACCATCAAAGAGAACATCTTCCAAAATAACATTTATCACTTAATCACCAAATTATTTTCCTACAATAATGGTATTCATTTGATAAGACATAAGATCCCAAATCAACTTATTATTGATCAATAAAATCATTTAACTAAAAATAATTGTCACACTAACCAGGGACTTCACGTAGTCCAGTGGTAGGTGATAAATCCCAATCACACTTTGGTTGTGGGTTTTATTCCCACAACTTTTTCCGACGCGATGGATTGTCACACGGCCTGCATGTTTCCCTTTTTCAAAAACTATATTTATAATATTACCAAAATTTGATAAACGCCTCAAAATAACCATAACATAATTTAACCACAAATTTTATCTCATACCTTGAATTTTCATCCCAAAATATAATAACATGTAATTGCCTCAAACCCAAAGATCATATAAAACCAAATGGTTATTTATAACTATATCGTCACAAAAAAAAAGATAATTCTTCCTTAAATATCATTCTCACATGGAAAAATGTAGGGTTACAAATAATGGAGAAAATTATTCTAATGTAATCCCATCAACAAGGAGCACTAATACTTTTTAACATTTCTCCAACCATTTATTCTCACATAGCTTATTCTTTGACCAAGAAAATATCCTATAGAATAGGACATTCACTCGGGTAATGGCCAGGTCCCCTTCCATTATGGAAAATTACTGTAAACGGATTATTGTGACCTTTTTTATTTTCTTCCCTATTACTCTTCATTTTCCTCAGCAATTCTTCACTTTATGTTCATCTTTCTCTCACTTAATGAATTTCTTTGTTTTATCGACACACTTTCTTGGGTGTCTCCTTCCACATTTCCAACATGATGGAAATTGAGGATTCTTTTCTCCATGGTCTCCACTGCTAGAGCTCTTATCATTCATCACCTTTGTCTTCTTTGTTGAGTCCAGGAATTGGTTAATATATATATTATTGATCATATTTTTAGAAAATTGATTTGGCATGAATACGATATCTTTTATGCCTCTCAACATTCCATTTTGTTTCTCATTGCCACCAACGTTCCCACCATGTACATCATTCTCAAATTCACTGTGACTTCCTTGGAATCCATCCATTGACTAAAACTAGAAAGCATTGTGTGAGTTAAAGTAATGATAAAATCATTTAGAGAATATCATGACACTATATTTTCAATGTTGAAACACCTTAGTATAAACCAATGTCATTTATTCTCATCTTATATTAAAAATCCTTCAAATCAGTTTGTAGAGAAAATATAAATTATCCTTAGCATATCCCACGTGAGTGTCGTAACCAAGAGTGTAGCAATGCCTGTTGGCATGCACCAGTTTCCGTTTGAGTCTAGCTCAAAGTGGTGTTTTCGGGTTTTACCCCTAGGTACATCTGTGCCAGAGCCGCCCCTACATGCTCGTCTCCAGAGAGGGATGTTTTGCTCGGAAAACTCAGAAAATCTATACAATACCATAATTCTATGATGTTCTTCTATACTAATCCTCAAAGTATTTCTTAGGTCTATGTGCTCTAATCAGATTTTATCTAAATCTAGTTTCCATGGTTTCTACTAAACTTCCTCTGATTCCAACTGTAACGCCTTGACCCCAGTTACCCAGAGTCGGTACATTATTACATAACATTGGCATGATACCCAAAAATAATGTCCCAAAAGACCAATCAGGTTAGTAGCCTTGGAAATACTAGATACATTCATAAGGTCAACATTAAAACTTGAAAAGAAAAACGACACTAAATTATTCCATTAGAAACATCCAAGCTTCCTTGATTATGCCTACAAGTAAGTCATAACTAACTTCTTCACATCCTGGGAAAAATAAAACATAGAAAGGGGTGAGCTCAAATGTCTAGTAAGGATAACAATATAACAGAAACATTCATAAATAATCAAAAACAATTAAGGAAATGTATAAATAAAACAAAAGCCTTTTAATGTTGAACTTGAGAATACTATGGAAAAAAATGAAATTATTCCATTTACTTATTCACATGGATATTCTACTAGTGTAATAATCACATGCAATATCAATAACCACTTTCATAATGAAAGAATGCATAATTCCATACTATCATAACCACATAGTCAAGGCCTCATGCCAATACTACAAATAAGATTTTGTCAACACCTTATGCCAAGACACTAGTTTGTTTCATGAGACCTACCAATGCATCGAGAAGCTATAGCGGGCTCCACCCATCACTTACTAAGTCCAATACATTCTTCATATGAATAGTTTGAAACATAACATAAACATTTGTATTAAAACTAGCATACAAAATTTCAATACTTCTTCCACAAACCCTAAATGGTATAAAAATAGCATATCCACAGTAAAACATAACTCATTCAATACAATAAGGAACATTTAATTGTAACATATTAACCTCAATAGATAATAATGAAGGATATTGATATAGATGAAAATAATCATCAAAACTATTTTAGAGAAATAACTCCATTTTTCATTAAAAAATTTAAAAGTCACACTTTTTGTCAAGAAGACATTTAAAAATAGATTTTTGAATCAAAGCGTCCCATACCACTTTGAAACTTTTAAAAGGAATTTTGATTGGAAAACTTTAATGTCCATATAAATAAATCCTTAAAACCATTTTTAAAACATGGACATTAATTAGAAAGATTTAGAATAATAAATCATCAAAACATTTTAAAATGATATTTAGTTAGAGTTCATAACCAAAAGGGAGACACTCGAATACAAATAATTGAGGTAATAAAAACTTTTTATATCATGATAATAAAGGGATTCATGATATACTATGTCAATGTACATTATATACACCATATAAACGTGATTTGGTGTATAACAACAAAAAAGTATCAATGGAATGTAAATTGAGATGAAATCTCTCATAAAGGCCATATCTGTAGGTTAAGGATAAACCAGTGACATAATTATGTGTGGAAAATATAAATAAACACAATATGATTGGATATTCAGTGTAAAAAAATCAATGTACATTCACACATATTCCTGTCAAAACAACACCAATGAATTGGATGTTTAACTCAGCAAATCAAGATGGAGATAAAATTACTCTTATCAAGCTCATACTGATGACTTGCGAATTTATCAATGGAGTGATTATGTGTATCAAAAGTATATCCATATAAAGGAGAGTGGAATTTAGGACATAATCAAATGAATAGTGATTCCACACATAATCATGGAGTAAAATAATCAATGAAGTATGCGTAATGCCCAATGAGTGGAAATTGAAATTTCAAATTCCATTATTGAATTGGTAACATAAGAAACATACACCAATGAAATAATGATCATAAAATGATGATGTAAATATAAACTAATTAATTTATATTACACAATTAATACAAACATGGGCAGTACACACACCACATGCAAAAAATAAGTGGTGAACAATGGAAATCTCACAGAATTAAAAGTGATATAAGAAACACCTTACATTGTACCTTTTCCTTGGTCTAGGGTAGGTTAACCTCCTGTATAATGGTAAAATAATTTTTATTGAATTATAAAAGAATCATATACATTAATATGATATCATATATGATCTTTTAAGGTTTATTTGTTAATAATATCTTAGTATTATCGTCGTTTCGGGTGTTAATAGATTCATTTTCCTTTATATAATTTTTTATGTGAGCCATATTTGTTATGGATTGGATGTATCATATTAATATCCTGAATTATATCATATATATAATAGTTATTTTTAATCGTCAAATGAAATTTAGTCTTGAATGGATATGATGGGGAATGAATCTCATCGAGTTTGTGGAGACGTTAATCCGTACGTACGCACGAGCAAGAATATCAGTCTTTTGATATTAAAATAACATATAATTGGATGGTATATCATATATTCAGAATAATTATAATTATATATTTATTATTTACATGGATTACACATTATTATTATACCCATCCAAAAAATAATGTTTTGAATAACAATTACACCACGACGTGGAGACGGTAAACCGTACGTAAGCACGTATGGTGACATGTCATTAAAAGGATGGATAGAATAATGAATATGGTTGTAACATATTAATAATAACATCACAGTATGTAGAAGATATTTTAGTTATTATTTTAGAAAGGAAATAACAAATAAAGAAGAAGTTGAAGAAGAATGGAACTTGAAAAAGGGTGGTGAAAACATTACCTCTTCTTCAGGTTCTTCCTTTTGATTTGACCAGAAGGGCTCCTTAGGTTGGATTTATGATCAAAATAAGGACTATAGGTTGAAGTGAGGGAAGTTTATAGAGTATTAGGGTAGGTTTTGGCCAAGCCAAAATAATTTCAAGGTGTGAAGAATTGGTTAGAAGTGGTTTCCTTTTATAAGGCGGAGGAGGGGCTCTTTAGGAAAAACGTAATGTATTATTTTACAATAAATTAATATTCGGTTTCTAATGCCTCCAAAGTAGATTATTCAAAATATATGGTGGGTATGGGTCTAAAGCCTTTAAACCAATATATTTTAGATAGGTTTTGGTCATTATATTATCCTTATCTTTTTGTTTTAACTCTTAGTTAATTAGATTGACATTTACCATGTCACTTTTAATTTTTATATTATATAGTTAATAAACATACTATATACATTCAAGAGACCCCAAAGTGGCCCATTAATGATACACATATCATTATATAAGTCCTTTGGAATATCCTTATATTTTTAGGAAGAGAATATCTATTAATAATATAATACTTGTTTTAAAAACTCATTTATGTGAATTTTGACACTATTCAATAATTGATTTTTTTAAGTCAAAAAAACTTTATTAATTCGAACTAAATTAATTTAAGAAATAATAAAATGTAATATTAACCAATAAAATTCTTTAATGTCACCAAAACTCTCAAATTATATTTATTTTAACTTTTATAATACCAATTATTTGATTCTTATATTATTAAGGAAAATATTGCATCATTATTGTGTCATAAATATATTTAATTATTATATGTATAAAAATTATAAATAAAATACCATTATGTAGGAAATATTTTTATCTTTATAGTGAATATTTATAGTCGAAAATATAAAATATATAACCCTCTATAAAAATTGATTTTCTAAAATATATATGCTTATGTCATTTTTGTATCTACTTGAACACAATTAATATAAAGTGTCATTATCATTTACAACTGGATCCATGGGGTCCCAAAATCCACCCTAGGATGACCATGATCGGACATGTATCAACCAATAAGGTTAGGATACGTTTTAGGAATATTTATTATAATTTTAATATTATTTTTTACCCTTATTTACCGGATTTACTCTTTAACCATGGTAAATAAAATATTTACCGAAGTAATTATTCAAAATGCCTAAAAATAAAAGTTACCTATTTACACAATATGGAAGTTATGATTACAAATAGGGAATCCATTTTTCAAAATTCAAAACAGAGAAGTGGAAGAAATTAATTTAATATTAATTCCCGCTGTCAAAACAAAAAGCGTGTTTCTAAGATATAATAACTATCAAAAGATTGACACCTGTTTATGTCCGGTTTAAATGTGAAATTATGTCAAATGAAAAACATTGTATTAAATGGTAAAAATAATATATAAATATACTTTAAAACCACTAAAATTCATATTTTATCACTATTAATTATTTTTATTAAAAAAGTTGTTTTTAATTAAAATTTAGTAATTTTCACTATTCATCAAAATATAAAAGTTATCAGAAAAGTACCAAAAATTCACCCTAAGCTATCTTCGATATTCGTAATCCAAAAATGAAGTCCATTTTGAATGATAAAATGTATAAAATTTCAAAAAGTGGGTTATTACTATTCATAACGGCTAGTTTCATTGGTCGTGGTGTATTAGAATCTCGAAGTCACATACAATGCAAGATATTGAATTATCCAAAGGGAAACGTACTGTGGAATCTTGGGGTGTTACAATATTCCACTTTTTTTTATTTACCAAGATGGTAGTGAATTGAGTAGTCACACTTTTTGATTACATCTGACCATTTTAGCTAGCCGATTTTATGATTCTTATGCCTGAATATATATTTGAGGCTCTTAGGATCATTATATATCCAACACTTCTCCCCATAGAGATAATTCTACCATATTTTCAATTCATAGTTCACAACCGCTAACTATATATTATGAATGTGAAATTTTTCCTCATGAAATTTTATCTTCATTGAGGATTAGGCTATTACATAATCATTTTTCGTCAATATAAAACCTAATAACTTCTTTAAAGCATATTTTTATAAAACAAATTGGTCCTTACTTGTTGGTAGTGTAAGTACTAGTGTAGTGAAAAGAATATTTTTCAACACATTAAAGTATTATTCACATTCACTAGTCCAAAAAACATTTAATCCATTCTAATTAATCTTGGTTAGTGGGTATGAAAATCACAACAATTTCCTAAAAATCATTGATAATACCCATCTAGTCTAAGAAAAATACATATATTTGTTACTGATGTTTTCATGGGCCACTCTTCTACAACTTTTATCTTATAAGGGTCCACAAATATCCCTTTTCTGGTGATAACATGCCCCAATAATGATAGTTCCTACATGAAGAACTCAAAATTACTCTACTTTTCATATATTTTGTTCCATTTCATGGTCCATAACATAGTACTCAAATGACCCTCATCTTGATCCTTACTCTTAGATTATATTAGAATATCATCTATAAAGATAACTGCAAATTTGTTGTGGTAATATCAAAATACTCTATTCATTAAGTCCAATCAAATTTCTAGAGCCTTGGTGAGTCTAAAAGGAATAACTATGAACTCATAATGTCTATAACTCATTAAAAATGTAGTATTTGTAATATCGTCCTTCTTCAACTTTAATTGGTTATATCTCAAGTGAAGTTACACCATAGAGAAATACCTTTCCCCGTGTAGTTGATCAAAAAAGTCAGTAATCTATGGTGGGGGATACTTTTTCATTATCATGATTTTTTGGAGATCATAATAATAAATATAAAGGCACTTTTATCTATCCTTATTCTTGACAAAGATAACTAGTTCACCCCATGGTGAAGCACTGGAGTCTATAAAACCATTATCTAGATTCTCTTGTAACTACTTTTTCAGTTCTTGAAAATCAATGGGGGCCATCCTATAAGAAGTCTCTGATATAGGTAGGGATCTAGGTATATGATCCATTAATAAATCAACCTATAAGATAGGAGGAAGTCGAAAAAATTATTCAGGGAACACATCAGTGTAGTCCCTCATAATGAGCATGTCTTTAGCAGAAGTTGGATTTGTATAAAGAGAGGAAATACATGGCCAATATAGAATTAAACTCCACCAAACTAATTAAGACAATATTTTCAAAGATTTTCAGTCCACAAACAGTCTAGGGAGGAGTTATATACTTTTTCTGAAATAATTATCCTATTTTCAGTTCATACAGACAACTCTACTACCATATTTTGAGGTGGTTTTTCAATTGTCTACTAAAATTTCAAGATATGAATAAATGCATAGAACCAAAATCAAATAATAATTTTTCTAATATTTAATGAATAAATAGAGTACCTATCACCACATCATTGAAAGTATCCACCTCTGTATTAGTGATAACATATTCCCTCCCGTGCTGCCTTGGAAATTGTTTTCATTGATTTTATCCACCAACCCTTGTCTTAGGGAATTTGTTTGCATAATTACTATGTTCATTATACTTGAAAGAACATACCATAGTATGAGTGTTGATATGAACCTTACATTATTCTTCCATATTTATAGGATTTTTTACAGCCTTAGAAAATTACTATCCCGATCCCCCTCTTTTCCATATTTTAAGCATCTCATGATTCCCATTAGAAAATTCCTCAGATTCTTCTTCCCAAACTTTTGACACATGAGATGATGGATTTTATTTCCTCAATGATATTTATCTATCGATACTACCATTTTAAAATCCATTTCCATTTTTTATCACCGAGCCCATGATACCACTAAGCGTCACCAATATCTATTTCAACCTTAAGGGAACAACGAAATATCTCCTTATATCATTTAATATCTCAAATTTCCATCACTTTTCATAAACTCATATTTAATATAATAATTAAGTGATAAACCCTGATTTTAGTTTAATGATAAATATAGAGGTATATCACTCAAGCCTAGTAATGTTTTCCTCGTATTCCCCAAGAGAATTTTCTTCCTTTTTCTTTTGTCTAAGAAACTACCCCTCTATCTTAAGATGGAGAGTTTGGGGAAAATATTTTTTGGAAAATATTTTCTTGAATCCATCAAAATTGATGGAATAAATTTCATCCTTTAACATTGTGTTTTTGATCAATGTCCACCACTGATCATCCTCCCTATCAAAACGATAGAATGCTAGCACACCTTTCTCTTCTTTTGAGCATTGGAGGATATAAAATATATTCTCAATGGAGTTAATCCATTATCCCATTATTAGGGTATCAGATGATAAACTAAATATAGTATTCCTTTGTTTCATAAATGATTTACACACAACATGCTCTTTATTAGGAGAAATAGGTCATTCCACAAGATTTATGTTACCATTCATAACTAGACCCAATTGCGACACTATTTTCATGATGTTATGGGATCTTGTTCCCATCTGGTTTGGAATCCCATTAGGGAATTCATCAAATTTACTATCAAATTTATTGTTGGCATCTTTTCTCCTATTTCCCACCATTAACTAAGAAAATAAATAAAATACAATTATAGGTATTGAATACTCTTATAATGATCATATATATATATATAAATGAATATATAAAGAATAAAATAAAAATTATACCTTAAATTATGAATTCCTATGTTTCAATATAGGTTATACATGGTGAGAAAATTATCCCTAGAATGATATTAAATTAACTATCAAATTGATTGTAGGCATATGTTCTCCTATTTCCCACCATTAACTAAGAAAAATAAATAAAATACAATTAGAGGTATTGAATACTCTTATAGTGATCACATATATTAAAATATGAATATATAAAGAATAAAATGAAAATAATACCCTAAATTATGAATCTTTATGATTCAATATAGGTTATCCATGGTGAGAGAATTATGAATTCCTATGTTTCAAAATCGATGGAATAAATTTCCTTATTAACCATTGTGTTTTTTATCAATGTCCGCCACTGATCATCCTCCCTATCAAAACGATAGAATGCTATGACAACATTATCTTTTTCTGAGCATTGGAGTATATAAAATATAATCTCAATGGAGTTAATCCATTATCCCATGATGAGGGTATCAAAACATCAACTACATATAGTATTCCTTTATTGCATAAAGGATTTAAACACAACATTCTCTTTATTATGAGAAAGAGGTCATTCCACAAGATTTATGTTACTATTCATAACTAGAACCAATTGAGACATTATTGTCATGATGATATGGGTTCTTGTTCCCATCAGGATTGGAATCTCATTAGGGAAATCATCACATTAACTATCAAATTGATTGTTGGCATCTGTTCTCCTATTTCCCACCATTAACTATGAAAAATAAATAAAATAAAATTTTTGGTATTTAATACTCTTATAATGATCATATATATAAAAATATTCATATATAAGGAATAAAATGAATATTATACCCTAAATTATGAATCTCTATGTTTCAATCTAGGGTTATTACTATCGTATTCTAGTGCTAATCCCAAAAACTAAATATACTTTTCTTTGATACAAGCTATAGTGACTATAACCCTTTATACATATTATTACATGATTTTAATCATTATTATCCAATATATAAAAACCAAGGATCGGAAATTCTAGTGTCTCTAGAAGACTAGGTACATAAGACTGAAAACATGAAACCTAAGTAATGATTTTTTTATTAATATCCATAATGATCTCCTAACTTCATTTGATATCCTAAACCAATATAGGATAACCTTGAGAATACATAGACAAAATAGATGATCTAAAAATCCCATAAAAGGAATAAACATTGGAATAAAGCATAACACATGAGTTAAAAGGAATACAATGGTAAAATAAAAGGCATGGATCATGAATATACATATAAAAGGATAGAACATATAACATTGAATCATATGATCATGTCAATATAGTTATGTTGTAAAAATATATAACATGTCATAAATATGAGTCAAGGATAACTTCTATTACTATATCACAAGGTGGTAAGTGTTCCACAATAGAATAAATTTACTCCCTAATCCCATACATATCATCTTGTGAGACAAAAAATTACACAATTCATTGGAGGATTATCTGGTCACACCCATCATATCATGCTCATACATATGTTCAGTACATGAAGAATAAAAAACTAGCGATAAACATAAGGGTTAACCATGGAAAGAAATGGGCTTCATAATCAATTCATAAATTATATCGAGGGGCGTATAAAAATGGTTTCCATGAATGAAGGGATTTAAGTAATTATATATTATTCATAAGAAAAATAATAATTGATCATGATTAATGATGAAAAACTAAAATGGAAACAAGAAATAGAGTGGTTAGGTATCATTAGAAATTTCTGGCATTAGTGCGGTTTTAGGGAAAAGAATAAAATGGATTTGAAGGGGATAAAGGACTAATTGTTTTCATAAAACCATAAACAATCTTAGATTTTTTTCATGATAATAATATTTATTTTAGATAAAAAATTGTATCAAAAAAGGTTATGTAGTGTACATTTAAATGGATAAGAAATGGAGAAGTTCACTTTAATCGGTCATGCTTATCAAGATGAACCAGAAAAAGAACCTTTTAAAATATGTATTTCCCCATCAAGAAAATATTAATTCAGATATATTTTATGGTTGGAACATACATACTGAATATATAATAATTACATAAGAATAGTGATGATTTAATTTGAGGCAAAGAAATATAAATCATTACCCAAATGAAATATGGAGGTTCAGAGAGATTCATTACCTTATGTTTGAATGTGTTTTGTACTTGAAATAATGTACTGGATAAAAAAATTAGATCCATTAATTACATAATTATTTTTTTACACATATATTTTATTTATTATAATAATATTATGTTCATTTATGGCCATTTTTGTGGGTTATAATGTTCTATATCATTGTTCCTACAGTATTTGTTTCATGATTTTATGGTCGGTTCTTTTGAGTATAATTAAGGGTGTTCTTGTAAAATAGAATAAAAACTAAAAAAGTGTAATAAAATGGTATTAATAAATTTACATTATTTTAAATGGACCCATATATATATTGTTTTTTCTGATATGAGAATAATTCATTGGATACAATGCAAATGAAAAATGTTTCGTTTATTTTGGCGGTTCTTACGACCATCCCAAACTAGTGTTGTTTTATTTAATATCATGTTTATTTATTTGTTGTAGAATATTAAATAAGTTTAAATATACATATTAAAATCATATTTAACCAAAATAATGGCTTTATGACCATCCTTAAAGGTGGCAATGGAAAACAAGAACCCATCATCCACAAAGGTGGTGAACCGAAATATCAAAGATGGTATTTTAATTTTTAGAATAAATGGAGAAAATGAGAGATTTTATGATGTATATTACATTAAAAAATATATTTCAAGTATATATATATATGATAATAGAGTTATCATGTCACTTTTTATAGGGTAGGTGAGGAGAGGATAAGAAAATAAAATAAACTAAAAGAGAAAGATGGAGCATTTTTCCAATTGAATATCATATCATTGAGAACCTCATAAACACAATTGGAATTGGCATTTTGGTTATACCATAGATAATAGGATGTGGGAAAGAGTATTGGGGAGGAAATTGGGTGTAATATTGGAAAGCTACAAAGATTATAAGGTGTTATTAAAATGGGGGTATTTTTAAGTGGAGGAGAGGGGTGTTTTTGATAATTATATTCATTAGTTTATTATATTGGTTCAATAATATCAATAATGTTGATTTGTAAAAAAAAATATAGTAAATAGTGAATATAAGTTAAAACTAATGGGTTTAAACATCATCCATGACTCAAAAAATATTTGTTTTGGCTTATAATGTTAAATACCATAAATTACCGTATTTCACTATTTACTAAATATCCTTCTATTTTAGAAAAATATAAAATATTAACCATAATAAATTTTTTTACATTTAGTTTTTAAAAATGGACTGAATTTTATAAATATAATATTATAATGATGAGTAATTAAATAATTAAATAAAATCCTCATTTATTTGAAAAATACCGACTTTAATATTATAATTGATTGTATAACCCTTTGAAAAATTATTTATGGTCTCATAAAATCATAAAATAATTATAATACAAAATAATATTAATTTATGTAATAATTTTATGAAATTAAATTTTCATTTAAATAATTATATTCATCATAAAACTGTAAATAATGTATTTACGTTTTACCAAATATACCAAAACATAATATATCATTCTTAAAACATTTATTAACTTGTACCATGACATAAATATATTATATTTTAATTTATAAGATAGATAAATATTATTTTACACTTTCATCGGTGAATTTATTATTATAATAGCTAGAGTAATATTCCTAATAGTCAGATTACTATTCCTAATGGAAAGATTAATATTCCAACAATCATGTTTGTATTCCAACAGTTATATTTATAATAGTCATATGGGTTTACTAAATCCTATAAATTCCTATTATTACATTAATTAATTATTAAATTAAATTTTATATTATATATATATATATGATTTCATCTTTAGAATTAATATTTTATTATTAACATTATGTTTAATTTCTAAAACATTGCTCATGAGCGCGATCATTCTAATGGATCAAGTAGATCTATGTTTTCCTATTCTAATTTTCTTATTTTTTATTTATTATCCCTCTATAAAATTTTAAATTTTTATTGTTTTATTTTATGATTATTTTATAATTCCTCATCTTGAGAATAATATATATATATATATATTTGTTTCTCTATGTGATGTTTGTGATTTATACATACATGAAATAATTATAAGGAGGGAAATTCCATCAATAAAATTCTAGGTCATTACATTCTTCCCCTCTTATGATATTTGAACCTCATAATTTAATTTTACATACTAAGGTAAAAATAGGGGAGGGTACATATCATTCATAACATCATACAGTTCATGTATCACCTCTTCATATTTATGGTTCCCCTAGAGTACATTGACCAGGTAAGTAGTCTTATTTAATAGAACATTATCTCTATAGTCCAAGAACATCACCAAATCCTCCTTTTAAGAGAGATTATTTTCAAAATATAAAACCTATAAATTCAGTACATGTGAGGGATATGGTATTTATTTCCTTAAGAGGGATACATGGAATATGTCATGTAATTGAGACATGGTTGGTGTATGTTATAGTTGATATTACATAACTCTGATGCAATCAAGAATCTCAATGGAGCTGATATACATGGGAATCAGATTTATCTTCTTCAAAAATCTCACAACTCTCTTCCATGGAGATATGTAGAGGATTAAAATGTCTAATAATTCAATCTCTATGTTACGTCGATGATTATATTCAAATATATTTTGTTGGATTTAGGATTCCACAATGTGATGCTAAATGGTTTTCACCATTTATACATTTTCATGGACCATTTGAGGTCCTAATAGCTTACATTCACCAAATTTATCTCAGTATTCAGGTGTTATACATCACATCACATAAAGAGATTCATATGGGACCATTTATATGATTGAGTGGAAACTATTGTTGTAAGAGAAATCAATAAGTGGAAGATTTTGGTTTTCTCCCCATTTGAATTCCACAGAACATGCTCTCAAAATGTATTATAGTGTCTGAATAGAACACTTATATTGGCCATCAGTTTTGGTTGATAATTCATATTTAATTTAAACTAAGTATTTTGATCATGTTAGATACTTTTCTAGAATATTGAGATAATTCTTGGATCACTATCAGATATGATCGATTATGGTAATCCATGATATCACACCACTTCTCTTATGTATATCCATGAAAGTTGGTAGTGTGATAAGACTTATCAAATGGAAATAAAGTGATAATAATTTATAAGATGATCCATAATGACCCATATATATTTATTTCCTATGTATTTTTCAAAAGACTGGGGAAAAAGTACATAGTTATGTTTCCCATTTCCATGTAGGTATGGGTAATGGTTGCATCATTCTCTTACAATTTTAACTTTCAACCTTCACTTGTTGACATACTACACACTTTGATGTATATTTAGCGATCTAATTCTTCATATTGTCCCATTAATAGTTCTCTCATTGATCACGATACATCTTTGTGATCCATGGGTGAATAGAGAATGTAGAGCTATGCGAATAATTTATCACATGATTTTATGGTACACATCATTGTGAAACAAATCTTATGACTCCTTCCTCATCAATTTATATGTATAAGTATTTCTTATTTCTGATAGATTCCACCTTTTTTTGAATTTCCACTTCATCTATTTGAGTATCCTTTATCTTCTTTAAAAGGTTTGGTTTAGAAAACATTTTTGAAAGGAATGAGGATATTTCTTTCTTTACGATTCCCATATATATCCTTTAAAAGGATAAGAATATTGGATCATTATCAATTCACATCATTGATAATGTTGTAGTATCCTTTTTTACTTAGAGCATCTACCACTTTATTTTTTTTACTAGGATAGTATTGGATTGAGATGTCATAATCTTTAATGAGATATAACCATATTATCTGGTACATGTTAGTATCCTTCTATGTGAATATATATTTGAGGTTCCAATGAACTATATATATCTCTCACTTATCCCCAAAAAGATAATCTCGTAGGTTTTCAATCCAAAGATCATAGTCCCTAAATCCAGATCATGCATGGGATAGTTTTTGTCATGAAATCTCAGTTACTTTTAGGTATAGGCTATCAATTTATAATTTTTTATTAGTACACAACCTAATCACTTATTTTAATTATCTCAAGATACCACAAAGAGTTCCCCACTTTTCAGTAGTGTAATTATTGGTGTACACTACTACAAAAACGGGCAAGGGATGCACTTCACTTTTATCAGCGTAAAACAAATCGCTGATATAGGGGGGATCTATCAGCGCTTTTCCCGATCCCGGATAAATGTTACGTTTAAAACAAAAATATTTTTTCATGAAAAATAATATTTGGTTATATAAGTATATTTATATTGATATAAATACAATATATATTTTTTAAATATGTTACTGATATGTATAAATAGACATTTACATTTAATATATAAAAAATTTAGTGAAAATGGATTCAAAATATTTAAAAAAATATTATTTATTAATAATTTTCTAATTATTATTGATTAAAAATCATTTAATAGCAATTTGAGGACACAAAAAATCGAATCAATTAATAAAAGATCTAAAATATGTTGAAAATGTAACTCAAAATTCAAATGGCCGTAAATTTTGATCAAGGTGTCCGTTTGAGCTCTACAACATATCAAATCAAAGTCTGCGATGAGCTCTAGGTGCTCGTGACCCAGGAAAATCCTCTCACATTTTTCGAGCCCACAAAAGGCTCCGAAGGCCTCCAAAACAGAGTTTTTAGTCGGGATACCCCGATTTGTTTATATTCAAACAAGTATAGATTCTGATCGTGATGTCCGTTAGGCCTGTACCACATTTCATATCGAAGATTGTTTCATTTTATTCAATTTTACTGGTTGTGGATTTGAAATGGGAATCTAGATAATAAGTTATGGACGTTTTAACATTCTATGGATTTTCATATACACATATATATGTATTTATTCAAAAATATATATATCTGTGTGTGTGTGTGTGTCTATGTGTCTGTCTGTGTGTTGTATATATGTACATATGTATATATTTATTTATTTAATTATAAACACACATCAAAAACATATTTTTTTCATAAATTTATTTAAAACTAATCTTATAAGTACATTCTATGGCTTTTCAAATACATATATATATATATATATATATATATTTATTCGTAAATATATATGTGTTTGTGTCTGTGTGTGTGTTTGTGTGTGTCTATGTGTTGTATATATCTATGTATATATTTATGTATTTATTTATTTATAAACACACATAAAAACATATTTTTTCATAAATGTATTTAAAACTAATCTTATATGTATATATTAATATACATATAAATATATATATAAAAAATTATAACTAAATATAAATATATATATAAATATATTAATATACCAATTAATATATATATAATAATATATGGATAAATATAGTTATATTAATATGAATATATATCAATATTTGAGTAAATATAACTATATATACATATAGATATATCATTAAATAGAGAACAAAACGAAATGGCTTAGTGGTAAAGGTGCAGCCGCGAAAGGGCATAGGTCCTGGGTTCGAGTTCAGGTGGAAGCGAAGGGGGTGTGCGCGTATGAGGATGCACGGGAAGGGAAGAACACATGAGACCTCCTAGCACTGATAATGGGGGTGTGAAGCACCAATAAAAGCACTCCCCACATTATTTTTAATTATTTTTATTATGTTTAATTTTTTTGACCTTTATAAGCGCTAAAAAAAGTTCTGATAAAGGCCCCTTTTATCAGCGCTAAAAAAACTCTGATAAAGGGGTATTTTATCATGGATTTTTTATCACTTTTAAAAGAGACCTTTATCAGTGCTTTTCGGAGAGCTGATAAAAGGGACCCCCCTATATTAGCACATAGATTTATAGTGCATTTTAGCGCTGTTAAAGCGTTTTTAGCACTGATATATGCCTTTTTTGTAGTAGTGGTAGTGATAAGCCACATTTTCAACTCATTAATGTAGTCTTCACATTCCCTAGTCCAAAAAACATTACTCTCTTCTGATTAATCTTGGAAAATGGGTTTTAAAATTGTTGTATGTTCCTCACAAATCATCAGTAACACCCATCGATACCTAGGAAACAATTAATCTCCATTAAAAATGTTTGGCTAGTCCACTCTTCGATTGAGTTCTTATTAGAGTGGTCCATACCTATCCCTTAGCTGGTGATAAAATTCCCCAAGAATGATACTTTCTCCATGGAGAACTCACACTTACAATACTATTCATATAGTTTCTCCCTTCTCATGTCCTTAGCACAATATTACAATTCTTCTAATACTCCACTTTACTATTGTATTATATTATAATTTAATCTAAATGACTATAAAAAATATGCTGAGCCACTCTCTAAATATTATATTCATTATTTACATGAAAATTGATGGAGAATTAGTGAGTCTGATGGGAATCCCTATGAACTCATAGTTTCCATACCTTGATTAAAAGACTATCTTTGAAATATTTTCCTTCTTCATCCATAATTAATGATATCTTGACCGAAGGTGCACCATAAAGAAATACTTAGACCAACATAGTTGTCCAAATAATTCATCTATTCGTGGTTGCTGATACCTAATCTTTATCATGATTTTGTGGGGATCATGGTAATCAATACACAGGTTCATTAATCTATCATTCTTCTTAATGAAGAGGACTATTGCACTATACGGTAAAGCACTCAAGCATATAAAACCGTTGTACATATTCTATTTTAACTACATCTCTTATTCCTCAAAATTAATGGTGACCATCATGTAAGGTTTATTTGATATAGATAGATATATAGGTATAAATCAATTGATAACACAACCTACCATTCAAGAGGAAGAGTAGAAATTTCTTTTTAGAATACGTCAGTGCAGTCCCTCCCAATGGGTATGTCTTCGAGCACAGTCCCCTCCTTTGTATCAATAATTTGAGTTATATATGAATGATTATACGGATATAATATCCATAAATGAGAAGTTGACTCTGAAAGAGATTCATTCTCCTACTTACACTTGTATAGAATTAGGGATGCCTCGAGATGCGAAGATTGATCTATATTTCCCAATATCTGACGTTGGATTTGTATATTGATATCCAATACATTTCAAATATAGAATCAATCTCCACCAATGGAAGTAAGATGATATTTTCCACGATGTGCAATCCACAAACATAGACGATGGGAATGTTATATAATTGGGATGCAATAATTTCCACATTTACTATTCTTATGGATAAGTCAACCTCTATATTTTGAGGTGGTGTTTGTATATCTCTAATAAACCTGTAATATATGATATAATCCATAGAACCAAAATAATATAGTACATTTTCTATTATTGAATGAATAACTAGTGTACCTATCCCTGTAACATTGTTGAGCTCCAAATAATAAGAGATAATGATTAATGATGTCCGAATAAATTGGAAACAAAATATAGAGTGGTTAGGGAACATTATAAATATCCCTTTTAAGTGTGGTTATATGGAAAATAATAAAGAGAATTTAAAGGAGACAAAGGAATAATTGTTTGAATAAAACAAAAAATTAACTAATATAGATTCTAATGATTAAATTAGTGACTTTATATAAATATATTTTTATTGAAATAATCTATAAAGTGTACATGTTAATGTTTAATAAATGGAGAAGTTCACTTTTATCTGGCTTCCTTATCGAGAGGAATTGCGAGGGGAACATTTTAAAATATGTATTTCCCCATGAAGTAAATATGAATTGAGAAATATTTATTTGTTTTTAATATAAATATAGAATATATATGAAGTAAATAAGAAGATTTAATAGGTAAATTGTGGAATATAGAGATAATGTTCTATACAAATGAAATATGGAGGATCAAAGAGATCCCTTACGTTATGTCATAATGTGTTCTACTCTTTCACTTAATTTCCTGAATAATAAAATAAGATCCATTAATTGCATACTCCCAAAAGTTTTACATATATATATATATATATTTTATTATCATTTTAATATGTTCATTTATGATCAAATTTATGTGTTATAATGTTCAATTTCATTATTCCAAGATTGTTCATTTCATGGTTTTATGGTTGGATCCCTTGAGTATAATTGTTGGATTTCTTGTCAAATGGAAGAAAAATACAAAATTATAATAAAATGGTATTAATATATATCAGTAATTTTAAATTTTCTCATATATCATTTTTTCTTGATATTATAATGATTCAATATATAAAACATTAATGAAAATTTATTAGTTTATTTTGATGATTTTTATGACCATCACGATGTTGTTTCATTTTATTTAATATTATTTTTATATATTGGTTCCAAAACATTAAATATGTTATAATATACAAATTTAAATATTATTTAACAATAATAATGGTTTTATTACTATCCTTGATGGTAGTAATGTAAAATGAAAACTCATCGTCCCTGAATGTGATGAACCGAAATATCACAGAAAATGTTTTAATTTTTTAATAAAAGGAGAATAGAAGAGATTTGATGATGGATATTACAATAACATAACAAAATTATAGTATATATTTTATTTTTTACTTTTCAATTCACTTTGGATAGGTGATGTGGGGATAGGATAATAAAATAGAAGTAATTAAAGGAGAAAGAAGAAGGATTTTTACTCTTGAATATTGTCTCTTTGAGAAACTCCTTAAGGAACTTGGAATTAGTATTTTTGTGAGACCATTAAAATAGTACATAAAGAAGAGTATTGGGGAGGTAATTGGGCATAATATTTAAAATCTAAAAAGCTTATAATGTGAGAGGATAAGGGGAGGTGAGGTGTGGTATTGGTAAGTGGAGGAAAGAGGTGGTATTGATTATTATATCCATTAGTTTATTATATTGGATTAAGACTATAAATAATGTTGATCCTTGTAAATATATATAGTAAATAATTAATTATATTTTGATATAATGCGTCCTTACATTATCCATGACTTAAAAATTAATGTATTTGATTATAATATTAAATACCATAAATTATTTTATTTCACTATTCACAAAATTTTACTATTTTAGAAAAATACCAAAAATTAACCCTGAATATTTTTTGATATGTATATTTAAAAAATGTACTCCATTTTATGAAAATAATTCTCTAAATATTATAAATTCAGTTTTAAAATAAATTCCTTATTTATTTGAAAAATATCGATTTAAATATTATAATCGATTTTATTACATTGTGAAAAAGTACTTATGGTTATATAAAATTATCTAATAATTATAATAAAACCTAATATTAATATATGAAATTATTTTTTAAATCATTATATTCATTATGAAATATAAAATAAAATATTTACGTTTTACAAAAATGCCAAAACATAATTTATCAAATTTTAAACATTTATTTACTTGAACACTGATGTAAAAATATCATATACTCATATATAAGATACCTAAATGTAATTTTACACTTTCATAAGTGATTTATTATTCTAAAAACAATATTACTATTCCTAATGGTCATATTACTATTCCCAATAGTCATATTACTATTCCAATGGTCAGAATACTATTCCAACAGTCAGATTTATGACAGTCGTATGGGTTTAGTACATCCTCTAAATAACTCTTATTACATTAATTCATAATTCAATTAAATTTTATCACATGTTTATATATATACTTTAATATTAAAAATGGAAATTTTATTATTAAGGTTATGTTTTATTTCTATAGCTTTTTTCATGAGAATATTCATTTTGGTGGATTAATCATATCCTAAATTTCATAATGTGATTTTATTATTTTTTATTTATTGTCCTGATGTATTATATTCAAATATTATTGGTTTATTTTACTAATAATTTATCATTCTTCATTTTTTAGAATAATTTTTTTTTGGTTTCTCTATATAACATTTCTGATTTATACATACATGACATAATTTTAATAAGAGAAATTCCATTTGTAAAATTATGGGTCATTACATTGCATGTTGTGGATTGGGGTTAGATGGACATCGAATAAGGGGACACCTTTTTGGAGTACCTAGTGGAGATCAATGTTAAACAAGAGATTAACCTTCATGGGAAACCCATTCTATTTGTGCGAGTTATTTGGAAATCTTGGAACCTCCAGAATATCTCATGGGAGTGTGAGAGTCAAATACAGGCTCAACACCATTACCTTTTCATGTTTTTTGTGTTTTTAGGGTTAATGTTCTTGAATGTGGGGTGAATATAACGACTCTAATTTTTTATGTTTACACCCTTTTAATATTTCTATATATTAAAATAGGTTTTTCATTAGAGTCGGCATGGTGATAAATGTGTCATGAGACCCCAAAATTGATTTATTAAAAATATGAAATATATTAACCCCCATGTGTGAAACTTTTAAAAAATATTGGCTTTAATATTGAATGGAGTCTCATATGAGGAAACTGAAATGGAAAATATTTCACAATGTAGGCTTTACCCTAGGCCTAATATAAGGTTTGTTCACATCATACCCTGAGCATATGTGCCGTTATGGGTGGATATTATATGAATTAAATTAAATAATTTATTTAGTTATCTAATTAGACATTACAAATTGAAATCTACTTATTTATACTTTCTATGGTAATTATCTAGGTTTATCCGCATAACCCTGAAGACTGAGAGAGTCACTCTAGGGAGAGAATTCATAGAAAAAGCATGAAAATTCATGGATTAATGATCAGATTCCATAGAAGTAACCATCTACAAAGATTCATAACCATTTTTTATTAGTGAAAATTATAATAATTATATATTTCAGTTTATTTTTGGATTCTTTCTTTATTATTTTAATTTCAATCATGGATTGATAATTTTCATTGAATTTCTGCTTCTACCCCATATATAGCATGACCTTGTTAATTTATCATTATCATTTGACCATATATTTTATGTTTACACAATTATTTACCTTCTAATTTTTGGTTTCCACATTCAATATTTATTTATATGCTTCCAAAAACAGTCAATGAACTCAAGTAATTTATTGTAGATTTCTCCTATTGATTTTTGAGTGTTCATTGTTGGCCTATGGTAGGAAGACGATTTAATAACTGATTCAGTTCAAGATGCGATAAAACCTTGTATCTACATTGGTTTATACAACTAATTATGGAAATTATTATTATTATAAGTGAGTAAGAATGAGGGCGGATCTCATATAGATGATTCAAGAAATGAACCCTTAGAATGTGTTAGAAGGAATGATGACCTTTATGTGGATTGATGCAAATCCAATTTTCAGCCACCAGAGGTTGGAAATAAATGTAAGGAGAAGTATCCATTGAGATTATGACCTTGGATGAAGCATTGGGAAATTATTATGGTGGAATATAGTAAATCGATAATATCTAGTGAGTGTACAACTTGGTTTGAAATTCCCAGCTACACATTGTGCATTCCAGAAGAATACATGTTGTGTAGTCTATGTGTTGTGGTGACTATGGTTTCTAGCTGAGTTAAATATCACAAAACCATGTTATGGGAGAACATTATATTTGACTCTATCCAAACAATTTTTTCATGTATAAGGAGTATATGACTGGGACCCCGGGTGATCCCACACAGTCTATCCCTTAGACAACACACTGTGCCTATGGGTTTCCACAAGCCATGATAAGCAAACAGACAAATCTAAGGATTGGATATCTTTACTTGACATGTCCCCATGGTGAACACACTATGTACTTTTAAAATAGTATTCTAACTCCCATATCTATTTCCTTGAGCTTGGATTTGGACTCATGAGTAGTCCTTCTGGAGTATAATTCTTTATAGGATGCATCAATGGCCTTTTTTCTAACATTAGAGATAAAACAAGAGGTGAATCAATTTTATTACTTCTTCTACCATGGGTTGTTGATGTCGATACTCATTTATGATATCTAGAGATACATCTAGTTTGTTCCCCTAGTGATAAGTATATTTGAGGACATGGGTCCCCCACTTCAATGATAGAGATAGGGTTGGTACCCCCCACACCACTTGTGGGATGGTTCTTCTATCTGCGGAGTTGATACCACCTCTTATATGATCTCACATGAGGCTTGGGTCCTCCAATAAACTTTAGTATACCCATAGTAATAATGTTCCATTAGTGAGGCATGTATCCCACCCAAAATATCAAGTGAGGATACGTTGGATCAAGATAACACTGACACTTGGTGCTGCTTATAGACTCATTGTCCTTTGTTGGATGTAAATATCTAAAGTTTCCTATCTCTCCTAGAATCCATTTCTTTATTAGAATATCTATTTTTTGGGTTTCTTATACAATTTATATATTGTAGTCTAAACCAACAAACTATTTATACTTCTCACTTTTTGGTTTTTAGGGCATCAAAATGGGTAATTATATACACACCCTTTCATGGGATTTTCCTACACATGTAGGGTATTATGAAGATAATGGGTAGTTATATGGTGATATTGGAAATATTGGTGTTGGTGAAGTTTAGTAGTACTTGATTTTGGTGATGGAGGGTAGTGGTCGATATTAGAGTCTATGAATAGGGCTCTACCTCCTCATCTATTCTTAGGTTGAGACTACCTTTATTTCTAGTTGGGTGTGTAATATTATCTTTTATAATTTAGATATATTTATATTACTACACTCTATTTGTAATTAATGGTTGTTGAATAATTTTTTTCCTCTTAGGTTATAATAATTTTATCTATCCTACATGGCTGTAATGTACTTGGAGGTGTGTGTGTGTGATTACATATTTATTAAACTAAGGCCTCCCATTTATGTGATATGGAAAATCGATTCTAGTCACTAGCACCTAGCCTATTTGAGGTGTTAATGGGGTGTCAGACATGACTTACCACCAATCTAAGTGGGGTCGTGGTGGATCATGTCCTAACAACACCATTCACTAGAATCCACAAATATTGCATGAGGATTCATTGGATTCTAAATGTGTGATATCACACATAATCCTTGAAGAAAAATAAATAACATGGAGGAATATAGATATAATTATTTTAACAAATAACCACCCAAAATCCAATGGTAAGGATTATTTCTTTATAATGTCTCATCTTGATCAATAAAGAAAGTAGAACATTTACTACTAACATTTGGAAGTTACCATACATTACTCATAATATATGACTATTTAGAGTATTGTGAACATTGAACATTTAAAAAATCATAAATAATTTTATATCTACAAATATTCCATATCAATGAATTATAATTGAAGTTAAATAGTTTAGGAAACATGGAAATTATCATGCACTAGATTTATTATGTCATAAGTTATAACATATGTCATACATTATGATATAGGCTTCTCATGCCTTAGTAAATATATACAAAATGATGTATATGATATGAATTATATTTATATCATAGGTTATGAATCATTCTGAATTGTATAACAAAATTTACGTATTTTATAATATATCAATCAATCCCCCACTTTCACTAAAATATAGTATGAAATTTATGTAAAACATTACTACTATTTTGGAATCAATTTAAACTCTTTTGGATATTGGATGGTATTTGTGAGAAGATAGTTCTATGTTCTCCCACTTATGTGATCCCCTTCCCTAGGTTTTTCATCTAGACCCCTCATGGTTGATTGATTCTTCATCCCCCTCAGCACATCAACCATTATTGGTTGACCTTAGATGGAGTTGATTTGGAGGTAGCTGAAATCCTTGTATCTTCTCAGATGTTTCTTCCTATTCCCATTTCTGCTCATGCCTGTCCACATTTCATATTCAGCTTCAATCCTCTACCATTTTTGTGTGTTCTATCATGAATCTTCCTTCTTAGATAATTCAATGATGGTGGTTGAGTCACCCATCAGTGGTTATTGTTGGTGTGTACATTTATCTATATTCTCCAAATCTAGTCAACATTGGTGTTCTTCCTGGAATCCATGAGTATTTTTGGTGGTCAATGTTGGCTATATCAATGTTCATCATTTTTATTATCAGTGTGAGTTTTCGGGTGGAGGTTTCTAGGTGGATGATAGCAGAATTGGGAAACATGGATTTTAGGGTGCAGTGTGAGCCCTGGTTTTATGTGATGTGATGGGATCTCTTTGTTCAAAAATGTGGGTTCCCATGAGATTTTGGGTGTTGAGAAGATCCAATAATTATATTCAAAAATAGAGGTGCTCTTATGGAAATTGGATGTTTGTGGTTTAAGACATGGTTCAATTTGAATCCAGACATATTTTGGGCATTGTTTGTTTACTAGGTTGTTGATTTCTTTGCGAGAATTGGATTTTTTTCTCATTGTATTTAGAATGAGGTACAAGATCTTGCTGGTGCTGCTGGGTGGGAAACCTCAAAAGAGGGATGGGTGTGCTGAAACCCATCATTCAACCATCTATCCTCATTTCTAGTTGTAAGGATGGTATCTATTTCATTGACCTTTTGATAGTGTTTTTAGTCTTGTTTTACATTGAATCAAGTTGAAACGTTATTGAGTTCCTTGTAATCGTTCTTCGGTGGGAAGCTTGAAAGATAGATATGTCTGTTGACACCAATAATTTAGTTCCCCACACACGTTACTGTGGTTTCGATGGGTACTCTTCCAAATTGTGTTGTACCAACATGTTGTAGCTTCTTAGTGTGTGTGTGTGGGGGGGGGGTGACCTATCATCATTAACTGATTTCACTATTTAATTTTTCGGTAGAGGTTGATGATACTTTTTATAGTGCTTGTATTGAAATTTTCATACCTTTGAAAACTCAAGACTATGTTATATACTTTAGGTCATGTTTCTATTTGGTATCTATAACTCATTCCATTTAATGGGTTCCTTTTTTTACTCAGTTCTCAAAATGGGTTATCTTTTTTATGTCTTATAAAGGAGGATAGACCCTCAACCTATTAAAACAAATTAAACTCTTTTGGATATATATTATTATACTCTCATATTTTTGGAACAAAAAATCTATCCAAAATTTCATCCTTATGTATGGAATAACCATGTGACCCTATGTTATTTTGTATCATTTATAGAAAATATGAATTCAAAAATTCATAAATGAAATAAAAGGGTGGCCTTTGAAAATATCATTACAACTTAATATAGAAAATGTGCTATCAGGATCTTGATAAAAAAAACTCATATCTTTATATGAACATTTCATCTATAAGATATATCATATAAAATAAATGTATACTTAAATAATCCCTAATTCCATGGCATGATGTGACCACAAGGAATGTAACATGCCAATATAATATATGATAACTCTTCTCTAAGAAGATAGATCATACAATATGATTATATCACTAGCAAATAATCCTAATAGATATGTACATCACATGTAACTTATCTAATAATGACCATAAATTTCATCAATCTCTAAATAAATGTTACAGATATATTTTTCTATTATACAATTGGAAAAATTATATCTTGGTTAAACTATATTGAAGACACGATCAGTAACATACCCAACCACTCTGTAATTATTCGATC
This sequence comes from Viscum album, assembly GCA_963277665.1. Classification (NCBI taxonomy): domain Eukaryota; kingdom Viridiplantae; phylum Streptophyta; class Magnoliopsida; order Santalales; family Viscaceae; genus Viscum; species Viscum album. The sequence continues at coordinate 1,107,849,812 of OY728152.1, read as the reverse complement.
CACAAGGATGGCATAACAAAGGTATTAAATTATGAAGGTTTTCATGATATGAATCTTTTCAACCTTGGGTAATATGGATTCAATGATATTCATACACCCCTAAGTATATCAATGATTTTTTGACATTCTATGTTGTATAATTTAATGGGATAGTCTAGATATTATGTCCAAATTTATTATCTCTTGAGTCCACTACATATAATGTACAATACATCTACTAATATTAGTATTTTCACAAAATCAATACTCACAATACTCTATGATGATCCTTGATTTGAGATAACTCAATGTTTTATTTTTAGGTGTTTTTATTCAATCCATTTTTCATGGATAATAAGTAAAATATACATGAATGGATAAAAAATGATGATCACCATTATTAGAAAATCATGATATATTTTTCAACCATTACATCTAATCAATAATGTATCTAATACCAAGATTTCAAAAATAAAACTCATTTTCTTTCTATGATAATGGTTTCCTCAATGGATCAAATAAATTATCCTTTATAGACACCCAAGAAATAAATACATCGACAATGTCAATGATATAACAAACGAGATCCTATTTTGAAGGATATGTTTGGTCCTTTGGTGTGACCAATGTTCATTAGAATGAGAAATATCCCCATTTTTGTCATCATAAAGCTCAATTTACATCTCTTTGGAAGGAACTACCCCATGTTCATCAATTAATTTTTTGATCCAAACAACTTCATTCATTATATTTGATGCAATATTTTACTCTGAATCTATTTTCAATTCTGACATGGTGTCCTATTTAGAACTCTACCAACTGATAACTCCACTATTGAATAAAAACATGAAAACATATTCAGATATTATATCATATTTATTAGATGACAAACTAACATTATTATAATTCGTTATGATTATATCATCGCCAAAATACAAATAATAAGAATATAAATTTACTTCTTCCCAAGTACTTATGTATATTCATTCTAGTAACTCTTACCCAGATTGGATTGGTATCAACTTGTTATGTTCAAATAATATGTGACATCATGTCAAGTACATAACATGGAAAACATGATAAATCCTATGAATGGTGTATAATAAATTATATCTATACATTCTAAATCTTTAAAAGGATTGTTAATGTTTATAATATTCATTCCAGGGAACATTGATAAAGATATCATCTTGGATTTCCCTATTATATTTTTTTAAATTTACCAATATATGTGTTTTGACTCAATTCGGGAAACATATTAGATATATATTTATAGTTCTTTATACCCAATATATAAATTTCTTCACCCATGTATTTATTTGAGAAGCATATTCCCAACCACACATTTATAGAATTTAAAGATGGGATATCATTTTTAATAACTAGTATTTAATCCAAATACAATATCAAAGATACCTTAACAATTATACTAACCCAATAATATACATAGGGATCGTCCCCATTCTTTATGAAACCAAACTTTCTGATTGCATCATCAAACCAAATGTTCCAACTTTGAGAAGATTACTTCAATCCATAAATGGACCATTTAAATTTGTAAAAATTAACATGATTATTTAGTACATAAATATATTTGTGTTGTATCATATACATTCCCATGAATGAATTCCCATTAAGGAAGGTGGTTTTTACATCCATTTTATATATATCATATTCATAATGAGATTATATGGAAATAAATATCCAAGTAGAATTTATCATCACAACTAGAGAAACATTTTCTTCATATATAATATAATAAATTTTAATATAACCTTTATCTACTAGATGAGATCAAATATCCATGTATGTCCTATTTAATAAAAATATTCTCACCCTATTAGTCTCACCACTTCAGATGCGTCCACTATGTTCTAAACTTGGTAGTGTAAATGGAGTCCTCTTATTTTTTTTATACTTTCACCATTTATCAAAATATAATCTCTCAATAGATTCTTATTAGGATGTAGGTTCATTATCTATGAATATAAATTCATCATCATTTGGTACAGTAAATCCATATCTCATTGGTTTATAATTAGTTTGATAGGATCTTCTAGGTTCTTGTGTAACCTGAGTCTGTTCTTCTTCCACAATTATATGAAATCAGTTAACTATCCATATTAGGAACACTTCCTATTTATTTTGTTTTAACATCACTAAGTCAATTCTACCTCCCACCAACACCCCAATTATTATATTCTTTCACTATGTAAACCCCATATCAGGACACAAAAAAAATTATGTTTAGTATTGTCAGAGAAATAATATCATATTTTATCTGTGGGATAACCAATAAAATTCAGGGTTAGGTTTGTAAGAATCCAAATCTCATATGTATTTTTCACAACACCAAATGCACATAAAAGGAATACTAGGATTATTCATAGTCTAAATTTTATATTTTCTCTTTATTAATAATTTATATAGAACACATTTAAGTATGATTGTAAAAATTTCGAAATCGAATCCCCAGTAGGATATAAATGTAAGAACACGAACCTTCTTTTCAGGTATGTTTTTCTCTTTTTGGTCATTTTTGAGGAAAAGAGGAAAATCTAGAAATTTTCAAAGTACATGCCATGTACTTTATAAGTACACTCTGTGTACATCTATGCCGTGCAAGGCCGTGTGTTGGTCGTGTCCGGGCTACACATACGGTGTGTAGGGGTGATGTGGAGGCCGCTTAACGGGGTGTACGGAAAAGCCTAGTACACACCGTGTACTCTAAAAGTACATGCTGTGTACTTTCATTTTTTCATTAAACGGACTGGGGTCATGCCTAATTGACAAAATTGTCTTCTTCTCTAGGTTCCTCGACTGAGAGCGTCCCGAACAACTGCATACATCCTCTGAGCCCCCGATCCTCCGTCTGTTTGCCGAATCAGCCACCGTCGATTGCATTGGAACCGCAATGGTGAGCTCTTCCTTCTTCTTCAGTTTCATTCCATGATTTCCCCTCTTTATCAGGATGTTGTGGGTTGAATGTTTTGTGCGTTTTTGTAGATCTATGATTTTCTACGGATAATCAAGCCTCATGGTTCAAGTATATCGTTCTCCTAGGATCGAGGCTGGTGGTTTGTTACCCTAAGTTGAATGTCTTTGCGTTTTTGTGAAAAAGTACTAGATTCCAATGTTTTAGGTATCTCAGGCTAGGGTTTTGATCCTATTTTATTATATTCCTCATATTTCTTGTTTCCTAGAGGCTATTATATGAATAATGATTGCTTGTTAGCAAGTTTGAGGATCACCCCATTGGTGTTTTCCATTGTTTTGGCTATTTACCGCCATTTGGCTTAGGTTTCCTATGAGTCATACCCTATTGCATCGATTTCCTGCCTTAATATAATTGATTGGATGTATTGACTACTATTTATATGCTTTTTATGAATTGTAGATTTTAGCCAAGTAGTTTTTGAACTTACTTAGGGCTACTGATAGTCTATTACGCATGACTAGATTACTCAGGGATGGGTGAACCTGGTGTGGTAGACTAAAGAGGGAATTGACGATTAAGGGCTTCCCTAGAGAGTCTATTATAAATTAGTATCATTCGCAGGACCTATAGGAATTGGAATTTGTGATTCCTCTGAGTGTCCTTAGTTACATATCGATACTATAGGGGGAATTAGACGTAAGTGCTTCCTTAGAGAGTCTATACCTATCATTGCAAGACCACTTGGGAATCGACAGTGAGTGCTTCCTAGAGTGCTCGTGCCATTGTATGATTATTTGACTATAGGGGTCTGCCAGTATGAGCCACCTAGAGAGTCAGTTTGAATATTGATTGGTTGTTTGTGAGGAGTCCACCAAGCCAAAGAACAAGCTTGTGTTTTGTACTGCTTGTAGTTTTGGAAGTCTACTGAGACACTTGTTGTGTTACTTGCTATGATTTGGGAATATAGAGTTGTTCCTAGCTTTGTTGGGGGATAATTAAATGACTGAATTAAATTACTATATAAATGTGAATAAATATTTCTAGGATTGTTTACTTTAGTGTAATCATGTTTCTCTGATGTATTTATTTCATCTACACTTTCTACATTGCTCACTGATAGTAGGGCACAGATCTTGTGGTGGTTTCCTACTGGGATTAGTCTCACACCCTGTTTGGGTCCGGTTTTTCGGCCCAAACATGGTATATGGTTGCAGGTGTGGATAGGGATTTTGTCCCTTCTACTTTAGGTACATGATTGTTGGTTAGAGCTGCAGAGCATAGGACCGATCCTAGGCTTGCGATGTTGTTGGAGTTGTTGTCTACTTTTAGTACTTTGTTCTCAGTTGTATTTCAACACGTTGTTGTGTTTTCTACTTTCCCTTAGATACTTGTACCTACTAATAATTATCATCACTATTATATTATTCATTGTTTCCTCTTCTTAGTTTCAGTTGTTTTATGCTGTTTATTTCTTCCGTTATTGTTTATGTTTATCCTTCCATTGTATACCTTACCAAATGAGGTAATAGTTTCCACACAGACTCACCAAGGCCCTCGCTGCTAGTTGGAAGCCTCTAGAATTTGGGGAAATGTGCTTGAGGTAGCCTCTGGAGTTTGGGGAAATGTGTTTGAGGTCAGGTGGAAAACCAGGTATGGGGCACTGGTTGAGTGGCTCTAGATTTGGGTCATTAACAAGTGGTATCAGAGGGGTTTCTTTTCATTTCTATTTCATTACTGTTTGGCGACATTAGACAGGGATATAACGGAATAGGTAAATGGTAAATAGCTATGCCCGGTAGTTTTAGAACCCATGTACAGGGAAAAAGCTAGGTTACCTCAAATATTGCAATTTTCGAGTTTTGCAAATGTTACAGTTTAATTGATTTCACCATTGGGTAGTGCACTTGTTTTGTGATGTTTCTATTTATATGATTGTGGTTCAATTTTGTTTCAACCCGATGAGATGAGGGTATGCCATCTCATGCATCATATAGGAACTTGTTAGGAAATCACATGTCATGCATTTTTCCATGCCATCTAGATTTCATTAGAAATTTCATGCTATTGTGATTGAATTTGTTATAGTCGATGCATGTCGTTGTGATAGCTGCTATGATAGAATACCTTCAATGTTGATACAGTATCATTTTTTTATAGATTCATTATAATGGATGCTAAACTTTGGTCTTAGAGGTGTTATGGGACCTCACGAATCAGAATTTGGTGGATCTTGAGTTTGTTGTACTGTTATATTCATTATTATGATGCCAAGAAATGATTCACGTTGAGTATGGGCCCCCATGGATTGGATCTTTGAACCTTAACTCTTGTATTTCTGTGTTTTCTGGGATCTGGTTTAGTTCTAAGGCTACTATTAGAAAAAACCATGAATACATGTTGTGTAGTTTTTAGCCGTGTCACTGACAATGTGGGTAGGGACACAGGGTTATGAAAGTTCTTATAAGAACATGTTGTGAACTAGTTTACATGCTGTGTAGTATGACTTGGGTATCTGGCCGTGTAGCTAACAACACGGGTCAATGTTACCTTTCTTGTACACGCTGTGTCTGTCAGGAACACACCGGGTAGGATTGGACGTGTGTCAGGCCGTATCGCTAACAACACAGGCCAGGTATGGCATGTCTAGTACATGCCCTGTCGTCCTTGAACACACCATGTAGTTTTGTCTTAGAGGAGACATGTGATCTAGCCATGTAGCTGAATACATGGGTTGGGAAAGCCGTAGGGAAACACACCGTGTACCATGTTGACATGCCGTGTAGTAGTGGTCAGTGTACCAATCCGTGTGACTAACAACACGGACAGAGGAAAAATCTTAAGGACACACCATGTAGTGGTAAAACACACCGTGTAGTTTCCTGCAGGTACAGTTCATGTCCCTTGCCATGTTGGAGTAATCAGACAGGAAGAAAAAGGTTTATTACATGCCGTGTAGTTTTAGAACATGTCGTGTAGCTGGGTTGTTTACACAGCCATGTATGGAAAAGGTACACTCTAGGGTAAAATTTTAGGAAATACGCCGTTTAGTGGTACTACACGCCGTTTAGTCATATTTTTCCCAAATTTTAGAGTTTTACTCTCCTGTTCTATTTTAATCTCTTAAGTTGAAACTGTTTTTGTCTTTAATAAAAGTCTGCTTGTGCTCTTGTAGACTCATAGAACCATGACATCCTCCCGTTGCACGTCAGGAACCAGGCAGTGACCATACGCCTGATTTGGCAGATCAGGGACTACCAGTAGTTCCGCCTATCGTTCCAGATATGGCACCTGTAGTAATTCCAGAAACTATTACCAAAACTCAGTTCACAAAGGGATTCATGAGATTCATTCAAACCTTCCAGGGTGCTCAACATCCTTCCCCGTCTATGGCAGAGCTGACACGGGTTTTTTAGTAGCATCATCCTCCAATGTTCACAGGGGATGGAGGACCACAAGCTGCGGAGTCATGGATACAAGCCATGAAATCCATATTTGAGAACCTGGAGACGCCTCCAGAGAGGAGAGTTAATCTCGCGACTTATATGCTGCGAGACTCCGCCAAGAGATGGTGGTATGTGGTTTCACAGACAGGGCGCCAATAGGTTAACTATTGGGATGAGTTTCAGTGTATGTTCTATGACTAATTCCACCCGACGATGCTGAGGGATAACAGAGCCAAAGAGTTCATGAACCTGCATCATGGTTCTCTCACTGTTATGGATTATTCCTCTTGCTTCACAGAGTTACAACATTTCACTCCTGTTCTGTGGAATGACGAGCTGTTTTTAGCGAGGAAGTTTGAGAAAGGATTCAGACCGAACTTCAGATCGCAGGTGAAAATCTTCACGTTGACTTATATTACTCTTATAGTCAACTAGGAAGTTATCATAGAGAGAAACCTGGGGGAGACTGAAGCTATGCACCAGGGCGGTTCATCTTCCAGGGTTGATTCTTTTTAGGTAGAAAACATGAAGCGCCACTGAGAGTCTATATGAGGTGACTCAAGGAAGTGAGGTATTCCTTATGGTAGACGATATCTTCCTTCTGGCAACCAAGTGTTATGCTATCAGTGTGGGAAAATGGGCATAAGAAGACTCAGTGCCCGAGAGACCCAGTGGAGTGCCGATCATGCGGCAAGATGGGTCATCTGCAGAATTTATGCAAGGTTCTTCTTCCAGCAGCTAGTGAAGGAGGATCACTTTCCACTCCGTGCACAGGAGCAGGATTACTAGTTCCGCAGCAGACAGGGGGATGGAGTTCTTAATTTCGTTCACAACAAGGTAGAGTTTGTGGAAGATGTGGATAAGCAAATGGAGTGTCAGCTCAAGGATCTCAGGCTGCTACACAGGGTCGTGGTTCAGGACAGACTTTTGCGGTAGATAAGATCCATCAAGAGTAGGATCTAGGACCTTCTATAGTTCAAGGTACTATTTTAGTAGCCTATGTTTTATCCTCTTCAGTTGTCGATATATGAGATTCTCATAGCTTTATTTCTGTGCATACTGTGGAAAGCCTTTGACTTACTGTTTATACTTCGGAGGATATGATGACGCTAGACACTCCCTTGGGAACTAGAACATCTAGAGTGCGTCAGTGCTTAGACTACCCCCTTGAGGTTGGCAGGTGTCATATTTTCTAGAGTCTCTACGATTTGGAGATGACAGGATATGATGTCATTCTCAGAATGGACTGGTTAGTTCCCTTCCAGGCCTTTGTCGATTACTATCACTATAGGGTGAGTTTCACATCACCGGAGGTGTAACATCCCAGACCCGAGTTCCACGCAACAGGAGCCCCGAGCCCGGTTCGCCACGTGACCTCAAGCACATTTCCCCAAATGCCAGGGGCTGCCGACTAGCAGCGAGGGCCCAGGTCTGATACTGGAGAAACTATTCCCTCATTTGTCAAAGTGTAGCGCAGCAGAATACGAAAATAAACATACAACAAAAACGGAAGCAGTAAACATACACAACTGAAATAACTACAGTAGTTGTTATAACCAACAGTATATAAGTGATGATGCTACATGTTTCAAGTTCTAAGAAAATAGCCAGAACATGTTATACATCAATACAGTACAGCAGAAAACCGAGTATAGCAAAGCAAGCAAAACAGCTAGCAGCGGCATCGCGAGCCTAGGCTCGGTCCCATGACCTCCTACTCCTCAGAAACAGTCAAGTTCCTGTATAGGGACTCTTTCCCCTATCTACACCTACAACAACTTAATCCTGTTGGGCCAAAAAGCATGACCCAAACAGGGTGTGAGAAATATATCTCAGTAGGCACCCACCAAAGGCCCGTGCTCAACTGTGTGTAAAACATGCAACAAGTGTGCAGTAGTAAAATGAAATAACTAAGCAGTACTCAAAAGTAAGTAACTTAACAGTTAAATTTCCATTTTATTATTCATTTAATTCCTTTAATTTAGTAACATTTTTGTGCTCAACAGCACCGAGCCCTCAGGCCAACTAGAACCATGCCCTCAGGCTAAAATAGTAACCACGCCCTCAGGCATGCCCTCAGGCCATACAAAATACAAACCGTAGGTATTTCCCTCAGGCGTAACAGAAATTCTCACCCTCACGCATATGAAGTGTCTCCCTCAAGCACATAAGTCAAGCCCTCAGGCACGAAAGGTTGCCCTCATGCGGAATAACGGCAGCCCTCGGGCTAAAACAATCATGCACTCAGGCTAATAACAACAACGCCCTCAGGATAACAAGTAACCGGGAAATTACCAACATATCAAAATGTAGTAAACAAGCAATTCCTCTCAAGGAAATTCTACAGTTACTACATTTAAGTCATACCCTCGGGTATCCTGGCCAAACTGCTAAACAGAGGAACACACCTCTTGGGATGGTACTGGATCCAAGAAACGATCCCAAATAGCATTTTATTATCTCAATTTAATCACCTATGAAATTCTAGGCATTAAATATAGATACGAACTCAGCCACACGACACCCCAACATGGGTTCGTGGCATGAAAACGCACAAAAACGCACGACAGTTGGAAAATGATCACAAAGCCACCTACCTTATACGCCAACGAACGCTATACCTGAACGCCAGCTCCAGAAATGCCCAAGAATGACGTTGATCTAATGAATAACAAAACTAATTCCAACGTAAATAACATACGTTAGGAGAAGAATTGGCATGAACGGTACCAGGAGAAGGAAGGGCTTACCCGTGTGGTTCCAACGAGATCGTCTGAAGCCAAAACGGATTCCAGACGAACGCCCTGTGGATCTTAAAAGATCCGGCCTCCTCCTTTGGCTCCAAAATGGCTCAAGTGCCTCCTCTGCCAAATGAGGAGGATACTACCTATTTTAAGCTAAAAAAAGTAAATGGTGTGTACTTCAAAGTACACAGCATGTACTCCCTTCATTTAACTATTCACTTGGCGGTACCGCCACACTGTTCATCAGTCGACATGAGTACACGGCATGTACTCTCGATTAAACGGCGTGTACTATCGCCCAGCTGGCGGCGACGCCACTGCCTTACTATTTAAGCCTGCCGACTAACTACACGGCATGTAAGGTACCACTACATAGCGTGTAGTCGGTTCCTACACCCTTAGTCACCGGCATGGCCACATGCCCTGTGTACTCATCCCAACACGGCCAAAAGTACACGGCGTGTGGATAAAGTACACGATGTGTAGTTCCAAAATTTAGGATTTTCCCCATTTTCCATATTTTCTCAAAAACACTTAAGGAAAAGGAAAAGAAGAAGCCCATACCTATAAAACAAGAACAGGGTTCTTAACAACTTCCCCCCTTATAGTAATTCGTCCCCAAATTGCCCTCTCAAGGGTGGTGAAGAGAAAGCTGAGAACAGCTCTGGCCACTGAGTACGTACGTCGGCCTCCCTCTCCCAGGTCTCGTCCTGCACTCGTCCATGCTGCCATAGCACACGTACGAGAGGAACTGACCGGCCTCGGAGAACCTTCGTGCTCCTATAAACGATATAGATCAGATGCTTCTCAAAGGGCGCATCATGCTGAAGCTCAACCTCCTCTAGATGAAAGGTAGCGACGGGTATGAAAGGTAGCGACGCAACTGAGACACGTGGAAGACATCGTGCATGGCTCGGTACCGCTGTGGTAAATGCAACCGATAGGCAACCAGCCCAACCGTCTCCAGAATCTCAAATGGTCCCACATACCTCGGTGAAAGCTTAACCTGTCTCCTGATCTGTTTGTGTCCTAGCCTCGGCGAAACATGCAAGAAAACTAGATCCCCGACCACGAACTCCAAAGGTCGTCTGTGGGGATCAGCATAAGACTTCTGATGAGACTGTGTGGTAGTCATCCGCTTCTGAATCAACTGGACCTGCTCATATGTCTCCTGCACGAGCTGTGGCCCCAGAAAAGTTGCCTCACCTGCCTCTAACCAGCACAAAGGTGATCGGAATGGCCTACCATATAAAGCCTCGTATAGTGCCATCTCAATAGTTGAATAAAAACTACTGTTATAGGAAAACTCGACTAAGGGTATATGATTCTCCCACGAGCCCCCAAAGACTAGGACGCATGTGTGCATCATGTCCTCTAGCACCTGTATCGTCCGCTCTGACTGGCCATCTGTCTGAGGGTGGTATGCTATGCTCAGAAGCACCTGTGTACCCAGCACCCTCTGAAATCTCCGCAAGAAACGAGACGTGAAGCGGGCGTCCCTATCTGAAATGATACAACAAGGGACCCCATGAAGACATACGATCTCTCGGATATACAGCCTTCCGAGCTCGTCCACTCCAAAGTTCTCCATGATCGGTAAGAAGTGAGCTACCTTCGTATGTTTGTCCACAATAACCCATACGGCGTCATTGCCTCATGGTGACCTTGGAAATCCCGTCACGAAATCCATCGCGACATCATCCCATTTCCATTCAGGAATGGGCTACTGCTGTAACAGCCCAGCTGGTCTCTGATGCTCTGCCTTCACCTGCTGACAGGTGGAACACCTTGTAACAAAACCAGCTATCTCTCTCTTCATACCGGGCCACTAGTACTGACGTCTTACGTCTCAGTACATCTTGGTAACCCCGGGATGAACTTCCCAAGCTGAAGCATGAAACTCCGACATCAGCTCCTCGTGTATATCCCCTGGAACCCATACACGTCCATGGAAATGAAAAACCTTGTCATCGCATATCGTCCAACCGGATGGAGGGTCCTCATTTTCCACCGACTCCCGTAGAACTAGGCCTTCTGAAACCGATAGCTGCCTCATCCTCACTCTGTCAAGGAGGGTAGAATTCACAGCTAATGAGGAAAGATAAGTCCGCCCCTGACTGTCATGAACCTCTAGATGCATCTTAGAGAACAAGGCCATAAGCTGCCACTCACCACTGGCCTCCTACAATGCCTGTATCTGAGTCTTCCTGCTCAGTGCATCGGCTACTGCATTACCTTTACCAGGTGTATAGGCAAGCCCAAAATCGAAAGAATGTAGGTACTAGACCCACCTTATCTGCCTCAGATTTAGGTCACACTGAGTCAAGATATACTTGAGGCTTTTGTGGTCGGTGAAAACCACAAAATGCTCTCTGAACAAATAATGTCTCCAACAGCGCAATGCATGCACAACTGCAGCCAACTCGAGATCGTGCATCGGGTAATTCCTCTCATTTGGCCTCAACTACTGAGACCCATATGCCACAACTCGGTCACCCTTCATCAAAACGGCTCCCACCCCAATCCCTGACACATCACAGTAAACTGTATAGCTCTTTCGCTGCTTTGGGAGTATCAGGATCGGTACTGATGTCAGCCTTCCCTTCAGGTCCTGAAAAGCAGTCTCACAAGCTTCTGACCAAACGAACTTCACACCCTTTTTAGTCAGACCTATCAGCGGTGCTGCTAAGTGGGAGAAGTCCTGTATGAAGCTTCTGTAGTAACCAGCCATCCCTAAGAAACTTCGTATCTCAAACACTTTCTTGGGCTGCTCTGAGGAAACTACTGCACTCACCTTCTCTGGGTCCACTGAAACTCCTACCTCTGAGATGATATGACCCAGGATGTGAATCTGGTCCATCCAAAAGTGTCACTTCGAGTGCTTAGCATATAGGCGATTCTCTCTCAGTGTACTCAATACGATCTCATGATGGGTGGAATGGTCATGTCGAGTGTGAGAGTACACCAACATTTCATCCACGAATACTACCACAAATGAATCAAGATACAAATGGAACACACAATTCATCAGAGCCATGAAAACTGCTGGCGCATTCGTGAGTCCGAACGGCATAACCGTATACTCATATAGACCATACCTGCTCCTGAAAGCTGTGAGAGGTATATCAGATGGTCTAACGCGCAGCTGATGATATCCGGATCTCAAGTCAATCTTAAAGAACACTCGTGCTCCACGAATCTGACCAAACAGATCATCTATCCTCGGCAAGGGATATCAGTTCTTAACCATCAACTGGTTCAGCTTCCGATAATCCACACAAAGTCTAAGGGTACCATCTTCCTTCTTCGCAAAAAGGACCGGAGAACCCCAAGGAGAAGTACTGGGTCAGATAAAAACCTTCGCCTGTAGCTCCTCTAACTGCCTCTTGAGCTCCTGCAACTCAGGAGTGGCCATCCTATAAGGAGGAATGGACACTGGTGCTGCTCCAGGCAGATTCTCGATAGAGAAATCCCCCTCACGCACCAGAGGTAGACCTGAAAAGTCGTCCGGGAAGACATCCCTGAAACGATCGACAACTGGAGGGAAATCCGTCTGACAAGTCCCCTGGTCATCCAGATATAAGCTCGCAATCTGGGCTGTGACTCCACCGCGCCCATGATTCTCTAGTCCAGCTCGACTCGCCTGAGCATCCCACTCGCCCTTGTATAGAAACTCCCCACCCTCTGGTGACGTGAAACACACCCTGTGACGATAGCAGTCTACAAAGGCTCTAAAGGGAACCAACCAGTCCACCCCGAGAATGACATCATAGCTCGTCATCTCCAGGACATAGAGGTACCAAAGGAAGTGACACCCACCAACCTCAAGGGGGAACTCGTTGCACTGACGCACACTAACCGTCTTAGTCCCCAACGGAGTGTCTAGAGTCATGATATCAGAAGATGTAGAATCACCGAGCCTAAGGCTCTCCACAAAGGGTACAGATATAAAACTATGTGTAGTACCCGTATCAAAAAGTACTGAAGACAAGATAGAAGCTACTAGAATAGTACCTATGACTGTCGATGGTCCGGGATCCTGCTCCTGCTGGGTCTGTTGCACTGCATATGCATGTCCAGTGCCACGGCCCTGCGACACAGCCTGGCTACCCTGAGTAGTCCCGCCCTATTACCTCTTAGATCCTGGTGTCTGGCTACCACGTCCACGACCACCACCTCTTGCTGCACGCCCTAACGTATTCCAGTTCCCTGACTGGTAAGAAGCCACTAGTCCTTCTCCCGCACGCGGAGTCTACACAGAACCCCTCTCACTAGCCACTGGTAGAAATGCCCTGCAAAAGTGCCGCAGATGACCCATCTTGCCGCAAGATTGGCACTCCAGTAGGTCTCTTGGACACTGCGGCCTCTTGTTCCCCTCTCTGCCACACTGGTAGCACCTGATCGGGCCACCTGAAGAAGCTGCCTGGCTGGTACTGCCGCCCTGAGAGAAGTCCATCTGTCTCTTCCTCTTGCCAGCAGAAATAGTACCAGTAACTCGTGTCGAACCGCCCTGACCCACACCACTAGATTCTCCCAGGTTCCTCTCTGTAACCAGCGCCTGGTTCACAATCGAGTGTACAGTAGGAAACCTGAAAACATTTAACAGCACTCGAATGTCATACCGAAGACCATTATTAAAACATCTGACTCTCAGCATATCATCACCGACCAGCACTGGTGCAAAGCGCTGAAGCTCCGTAAAACGAGAAGAGTAGTCCATCACCGACATAGAGCCCTGCTGCAGATTCATGAACTCTCAAGCTCTATCTACCCTCAACGTATTGGGAAATAACAAATCGTAGAAGACTACCTAAAAATCCTCCCACGCCATGTCCCTGTGAAGCTATGACTGGGTGGTAACATCCCACCACCTCATGGATGAATCACGCAGCATTTAAGTCGCGATCTTGACCCTCCTCCCTGGAGGCGTCTCAAGATGCTCGAAAATAGTCTGCATCGACCCCAGCCAAGGCTCTGCAGCCTGTGGTCCGCCATCCCCTGAGAACGTAGGTGGATGCTACTGCTGAATGATACGCGTCAGCTCGGCCATAGATGTGGCAGCCTGCGGTGCTCCCTGAAAGGTCTCCATGAACCGCAATAAGCCTTCACGGAACTACACCTCCGCGCCCGTGTCTGGTATAACAGCTGGTGTCGCATCTAGCTCTGTTGGTGGATCAACAGGTAGCCCATGTCCCACCATCTCCGGAGTATAATCGTCGCCACTCTCTTGGCGAACAACTCGCGGTCGTCTAGGCGGCATGACTCTACAAGGTCAAAAGCACGCCTTAGATTCAAGATTATTAAGACTGAAAGCGAAGGAACCACAAAGGGAACAAGAGGACTAAGGTATTCAAAATTAGAAAAACAAGACTACAAGGAATGTACAATGACTACACGACATGTACTTGACTTCCTTTTCCCTGCCTGGGTCCTTCCACATGGCTATGCGACACGGCTTCCATTCAAAAAAACTACACAGCATGTATAATACCTACATGGCGTGTTCGGTGTTATTTTCCAACTGTCTGTGTTGTTTGTGACATGGCCGACTACTCGGCTTTACAACACACGACGTGTTACACCCGTACACGGAATGTACACCATCCATTTTCCCAACCACACGGCTAACTCCCCATAGTTTTTCCTCAGACTAGACTACACGATGTGTCCCAAAGGTACATGGCATGTTTTGGAAGAGGTGACACCAGCCCGTGTTGTTAGTTACAAGGCCGAGTCCCCAGGTCACACTACATAGTGGGTCCATAACTGACACGATGTGTTCTGTCAAGGAGTTCACCGACCCGTTTTGTTAGTTACATGGCCGGACTCTGGGTTACACTAAAAAACGTGCATAAAAACAACACGGCATGTTTTACCCAAGCCCTTCCCTACCCTGTGTCTCCGCCCACACGTTTTGTGACACGGGAAGAGACTACATGGCGTGTACTTGGGGTACACGGCGTGTACTCAAAAAGTTCATTTTTCTCCCTGAACAGAAGAACACACACAGCGTGTATGAGGTCCTACACGGCGTGTATTCTGGGCTTTCTGGACTGTACGCCTCAGAAACCTCTCCAGAACCTAGAAAATACTGAAAAACAACACCTGAGTGTCAAATTCCGACCCATGGGGTCCATACACCCTACGAATCAAAGTTTGACGTCTTATTTGTGTTATAACCAATAACCAGTCAATGATACACCAAATTCCAATCAATGGGGACCCATACTCCCCAAAAACCAAATTTTGGCGTCCATTTTATAAACAAGCTCAAACAAAATCACCATATCACAAGGCAGGTATTTATTAAGAAGCTATCACATCATCATACTTTTATAGAAAAACAACTATCACAACAACATGAAAATTCTAATGCACCTACATGGCATGGAAACTATGCATGGCATGTGATATCTAGCATGTGCCTATATGATGCATGAGACGACATACCCTCATCTCATCAGGTTGAAACTAATTAGAACCCACAGATAAAATATAAATAGCACAATCCAAGTGCGTCACCCAACGGTGAAAACATATCAACCGTAAAATTGCAAGATCAAAGAATGAAAAATATGAGGTAGACTGGCTTTTCCCTATACACGGGTTAGCTACACCCGGGAACAACTTATTACCAACTACTTTTCTGTCCTATCCCTGACTATGGCTCCATATAGTAAGTCAAATAAAAGAAACTCATTTGATACCACTTTGTAACATCCCGGACCTTGGTGCCACACAACGAGTGCCCTGAGCCCGATTCTCCACATGACCTCAAGCTCATTTCCCCAAATGCCAGAGGCCGCCGACTAGCAGTGAGGGCCCAGGTCTGGTTGTGGGGAAACTATTCCCTCATTTGTCAAAGTGTAGCACAGCGGAATACCAAAATAAACATACAAAAACAACGGAAGCAGTAAACATACACAACCGAAATAACTACAATAGTGGATATTACCAACAGTATATAAGTTATGATGCTACATGCTTCAAGTTCTACGAAAACAGCCAGAACATGTTATACATCAATACAGTATAGCAGAAAACCGAGTACCGCAAAGCAAGCAAAACAACTAGCAGCGGCATCGCGAGCCTAGGCTCGGTCCCATGCTCTCCTACTCCTCAGCAACAGTGAAGTACTTGTATATGGAATCTTGCCCCTATCTGCACCTGCAGCAACGTAATCTGTTTGGGCCGAAAAGCGTGACTCAAACAGGGTGTGAGAAATATATCTCAGTAGGCACCCACCGAAGGCCCGTGCTCAACTGTGAGTCAAACATGCAAAAAGTGTGCAGTTGTAAAATGTAATAACTAAGAAGTACTCAAAAGTAACTTAATTAACAGTTAAATTGCCATTTTATTATTCATTTAATTACTTTAATTTTGTAACATTTTTTTGCTCAACAGCACCAAGCCCTCTGGCCAACTAGAACCGTGCCCTCAGGTTAAAATAGTAACCATGCCCTCAGGCTTTCCCTCATTCCATATATAATCCAACCCGCAGGTATTTCCCTCAGGAGTAACAGAAATTCTTTCCCTTAGGCCTACGAAGTGTCACCCTCAGGAACAGAAGTCAAGCCCTCAGGCACGAAAGGTTTCACTCAGGCGGAATAACGGCAGCCCTCGGGCTAAAACAGTCACGCACTCAGGCTAATCACAACAACACCCTCATGATAACAGGTAAATGGGAAATTCCCAACATATCAAAATGCAGTAAATAAGAAATTCCTCTCAAGGAAATGCTACAGTTACTACATTTAAGTCATACCCTCGGGTATCCTGGCCAAACGGCTAAACAGAGGAACACACTCCTCGGGATGCTCCTGGATCCAAGAAACGATCCCAAACAACATTTTATTATCAAAATTTAATCACCTATGAAATTCTAGGAATTAAATATAGCAACGGCCTCAGCCACACGACACCCCAACATGGGTTCATGGAACGAAAACGCACAAAAACGCACGACAGTTGGAAAATGATAACAAAGCCAACTAACTTATACGCCAACGAATGCTATACCCGAACGCCGGCTCCAGAAACGCCCAATAACGACGTAGATATGAAGAAGAAAAAAACTCATTCAAACATAAATAACTTACATTAGGAGAAGAATTGGCAAGAACGGTACCAGGAGAAGGAAGGGCTTACCCGTGCGGTTCCAACGAGATCGTCCGAATCCAAAACAGATTCCAGACGAACGCTCAGTGGATCTTCAAAGATCTGGCCTCCTCCTCTGGCTCCAAAATGGATCAAGTGCCCCCTCTGTCAAATGAGGAGGCTACTGCCTATTTTATGCCGAAAAAACAAAGTACACGGCCTGTAATTCAAAGTACACAACGTGTAATCCCTTCATTTAACTGTTCACTTGGCGGTACCGCCACACTGTTCATCAGTCAAAATGAGTACACAACATTTAATCTCGAGTACATGGTGTGTACTGTCTTCTAGCTGGCTGCGATGCCACCACCTTACTGTTTAAGCCTACCAACTGACTAAACGGCGTGTAAGGTACCACTACACGGCGTGTAGTCAGTTCCAACACCCTTAGTCGCCGACATGGCCACAGACCCTGTGTACTCATCCCAACACGGCCAAAAGTACACGGTGTGTGGAAAAAGTACACAACGTGTAGTTCCAAAATTTAGGAATTTTCCCCATTTTCCATATTTTCTCAAAAACACTTAAGGAAAAGAAAAAGAAGAAGCTCATACCTATAAAACAAGAACCGGGTTCTTACAAGAGGGCGGATCTTTTCTTCACAAGGGTGAATGGAATGTCCAGGAAAGTAGATCTAGACCAGAGCATCATGGGTTGAGTGGTGTTATGGCCCCGATTACCAGCTTATATCTGGATGACCAGGGGACTTGTCAGAGATATTTTGCTCTATTGGATAATCACTTTCCAGATGTCTTTCCAGAAGAATTTTGGGGTTTTCCTCTAGAGTGTGAGGTATAAATATCAATCGAACATGTTCCAAGAGCAGTACTGGTGTCCATTTCTCCTTATAGGATGGATATACCTGAGTTGTAGGAGCTCAAGAAGCAGTTGGAGGAGTTGAAGGCAAGGGGTTTCATCCGACCCAGTACTTCTCCTTGGAGTTCTCCTATCCTGTTTGTGAATAGGGTAGACAACACCCTTAGGCTTTATGTGGATTATTAGATCTAAGACATTTGACGGTCAAGAACCAATATCCATTTCCAGGGATAGATGATCTCTTTGATCAGCTTCGAGGATCCAGAGTGTTCTCGAAGATCAAATTGAGATCCAGATATCATTAGTTGCCTATCAGACCATCTGATATACCTATTACAGCCTTCCAGAACAGGTATGGTCTCTATCAGTATTTGGTTATGCTATTCGGTCTCACGAATGCGCCAACAATTTTCATTGATCTGATGAACAATGTTTTCCCACCATACATGGATTCCTTCGTGGTGGTTTTCATGGATGATATCTTGGTGTACTCAAATAATCGACACGACCATGCTACCCATCATGAGATTGTTTGGAGTAAACTGAGGGAGCATCAGTTATATGCTAATCTCTCAAAATGCCACATTTGGATGGACTAGATTCACTTCATGGGTCATGTCATCTCAGAGACTGAAGTATCAGTATTCCCAGAGAATGTGAGAGCAGCAATTACCTGGGAGCATCCGAAGAATGTATTTGAGGTATGAAGTTTATTAGGGATGGCTGGTTACTACAAGAAATTTATAAAGGGCTTATCACACTTAGCATCCCCGCTAACGGTCTTGACTAAGAAGGGGGTGAAGTATGTTTGGTTAGAATCCCGTGATTCAGCCTTTTAGGAGCTGGAGGGGAGATTGACTTTAGCACAGATTCTTGTTTTTCCGGAGCCAGGAAAGAGTTATACAGTTTGATGTGATGCATCTGGCATTAATCTTGGAGCAGTGCTTATGTAGGAAGACTGTGTTGTTGCGTACGGATATCAGCAATTGAGGCCACATGAGAGGAACAATCGAACACATGGCCTGGAGTTGGCTGCAGTCGTTCATGGTTTGCGTTGTTGTAGACATTATCTTCTTGGGGAGCATTTTGTGGTATACATTGACCAAAAGAGCCTCAAGTATATATTCATGCCGCGTGACATGAATTTGAGATAGCAGAGGTGGGTTGAGTACGTAGAGTCTTTGAATTTCGAACTTTCTTATACACATGGGAAAGGAAACACTGTGGCAGACACACTGAGTAGGAGGACACAGATACAGGCAGTTCAGGAGGCCAGTAGCGAGTGGCAGCTTATGGCACTATTCTATGAAATGCATTTGGAGGTGCACGACAGGCAGGGTCGGACATTTATTTCTTCTGTAGTTGTTACCTCTACCCTTCTTGACCAAGTTCGACTGAGGCGGCTATTAGATTCCGAAGGCCTAGTCCTACGGGAAATCGTGTCAGGAGAGGACCCTCTTCCTGGATGGACCGTAGGTGAGGATGAGATCTTGAGTATCTAGGGATGTGTATGGGTGCCAACAGATATACGCGAGGAGCTGAAACGGGACTTTCATTCCTCTGTTTGGGCAGTTCACCTTGGCATCACCATGATGTAGAGTGATCTACACCGCTAGTATTGGTGGCCAGGTATGATGAGAGATGTTGTTGGTTTTTTCATAAGATGTTCCACCTGTCAGCAGGTGATGGCGGAAGACCAACGACCACTCGGGCTATTACAGCAGCTACCCATTCTCGAGTGGAAGTGGAACGATGTCGTGATGGACTTTGTGACAGGGTTACTGAGATAGCCTCAAGTGAATGACGTGGTATGGGGTTTCCTTGATAGGCTCATGAAGGTTTCTCACTTCTTGTCAAATAAGGATACCATCAGTGTTGATGAGCTTGAACGGTTGTACATCTGTGAGTTTGTACGCTTACATGGGGTTCCGAGTACTATCATTTTAGATAGGGACTCCCTCTTTACATCAAATTTCTGGCAAGTGTTACAGAGGGCCTTGGGTACACAGGTATTTCTGAGTACAACTTACCATCCCCAGATAGATGACCAATCAGAGAACACGATTCAGGTGCTAGAGGAAATGTTTCGAGCATGCGTCCTCGATTTTCGAGGTTCTTCGGAGAAACATATACCTCTAGTGGAGTTTTCCTATAATAATTGTTTTCAAGAAACTATTCAGATCGAACCTTACAAGGATTTTTATGGTAGGTCATGCCGATCACCCCTGTGTTGGCTGGAGGCAGGAGAGGAAGCTATGTTGGGACCTCATCTTGTTCCGGAGACCACAGAACATGTGGAGTTGATTCGGAAGAGGGATTGCTACTGCACTGTCTCGGTAGAAGTCTGATGCTGATCAGCATAGACGACCTTTGGAGTTCAAGTTCGTAAATCAGGTTTTCCTACGTGTTACCCCAAGGTTGGGACACAAGGGGGTCAGGAGACATGGAAAGATTTCACCGAGACACGTTGGGGCATTTGAGGTTCTAGAGAGAGTCAGGCGGGTTTCTTATATGTTGTAGTAAACTCAGAAGTACTAGGCTATGCACGATGTATTCCATGTTTCTCAGCTTCGATGCTATTTCTTAGACCCTTCTCATGTTTTTCAACCCGAGGAGGTTGAGTTCGAAGCTGATGCGTCATTTGAGGAGCCTCCTATCCGGATTGTCGATCGCAGTACGAAGGTTCTCCGTGGCCGGTCTATTCCTCTAGTACGGGTGATGTGGCAGCACATGCGAGTATAGGAGGAGACTTCTGGGAGGGAGACCGATATTGGATCATGGTGGCCAGAGTTGTTCGAGGTTTCTTCATTGCCACCTTGCTAGGGAAATTCGGGGACGAATTTCATTAAGGGGGGAAGTTGGAAAGAACCCGGACCTTCTTTTAATGTATGTTTTTCAGTTTTTGGTCATTTTTTAGGAAAAGAGGAAAATATGGAAATTTTCAAAGTACACGCTGTGTACTTTATAAGTACATGCCATGTACTTCAATTCCTTGCAAGGCCGTTTGCTGGCCGTGTCCAGGATACACACACGGTGTGTACGAGCAATGTGGAGGCCGCTTAATACGATGTATGAAAAAGCCTATTACATGTCGTGTACTCTAAAAGTACACATCATGTAGTTTCTTTTTTATCGTTAAATGGACCAGAGTCGTGCCTAATTGATAGAATCATCTTCTTCTCTAGGTTCTTTGATCGAGAGCATCTCGTATGACCATGAACATCCTCCGAGCCCCTGATACTCTCTCTGTTTTCCGAATTCACCGCCGTCGATTGCATTGGAACCACAGCGGTGAGCTCTTCCTTATTCTTGAGTATCATTCCACGATTTCCCCTCTTTCTGAAGATATCATGGGTTGAACGTTTTTTGCATTTTTGTATATCTACAACGTTCTAAGGATAATCAAGCCTCATGGTTCAAGTATATTGATCTCCTAGGATTGAGGTAGGAGGTTTTTTACCCTACATTGAACCTCATTGAGTTTTTGTGCAAAAGTACTAGATTCCAATGTTTTGGGTATCTTGGGCTTGGGTTTTAATCCTGTTTTATTATCTTCAATAGATTGATTGTGTTATAGAGGCTATTAGATGAATAATTATTGCTTTTTTGTATGTTTGAGGACCACCCCATGGGTGTTTCCCTTGTTTTGGCTATTTACCGTTTTTTGGCTTAGGTTTCCTGTGAGGGATGCCTTGTTGAATTGATTTATTTCCTTAATATAAATGATTGCATGTAATTCCTTCTCTTTATATGATTTTAATGAATTATAGCTATTATCCAAGTAGTTTTTGAACTTACATAGGGTTGCTGACAGTCCATTACGCACAGTTGGACTGGTCAGGGCTGTGTAAACCTGGTGCGGTAGACTAAAGAGGGAATTGAAAATTAAGGGTTTCCCTAGAAATTCTGTTATAAATTTATATCATTATAAGGACCTATTTTAATTGGACTTTGTGCTTCCTCATAGTTTCCTTAGTTACGTATCGAGACTATAAGGGGAATTAGACGTAAGTGCTTCCTCAGAGAGTATATAACTATCGTTGCAAGGCCACAATTGAATTGATGGCGTGTGCTTCCCAGAGTGTCTGTGACTTTGTATGATTACTTGAAAATAGGGGTCTGCCAGTATGAACCACCCAGAGAGCCAGTTTGAATATTGTTTGGTTGGGTGTGATGACTCCACCAAGCCAAAGAACAATCTTGTGTTTTGTACTGCTTGTAGTTCAGGTAGTCTGCTTAGATACCTGTTGTGTTACATGCTATGATTTTGGAATATAGAGCTATTGATAGATTCCTTGGGTGATAATTAAATGAATGAATTAAATTACTAAATAAATGTGAATGGATATTTGTAGGATTGTTTACTTTAGTGTACTCCTGTTTCTCTGCTGCATTTATTTCATCTACTTTTGCTATATTGCTCACTAACAGTAGGGCACAGATCTTGTGGTGGTTGCCTATTGGGATTAGTCTCACACCTTGTTTGGGTCCTTCTTTTTGGACCAAAGAGGTTATATGGTTGCAGGTGTGGATGGGGATTGTGGCCCTTCTACTTCAGGTACATGGTTGCTGGTTGGAGCTGGAGAGCATAGGAGCGAGCCTAGGCTTGGGACGCTGCTGGAGTAGTTTTTTACTTTTAGTACTTTGTTCTCATTTTTATTTTATCACATTGTTTTGTTTTATTCTTTCCCTCAGATACTTTTACCTACTGCATCATTATCATCATTATTATATTATACATTTTTTTTGCTTCTTAGTTTCAGTTGTTGTATGCTGCCTACTGCTTCCATTATTATTTATGTTCATCCTTCTCCTATATACCTTACCAAATGAGGGCATAGTTTCCCCATGGACTCAACAAGGCCCTCGCTACTAGTCAGCAGCCTCTGGAATTTGGGGAAACGTGCTTGATGTCATGTGGGAAACCGGGTACGGTGCACCAGTTGAGTGGCTCTGGATTTAGGTCGTTACAATAAAAGGGAATACAAAATCACCATTGAACAAACCATGTTCAATAAGGTACGATTACTAGTTATAGTCACACCTATCAGATATGGAATTCTAGGAAAAGTGGGCAGTGAAACAATTCTATAATCTCTTAGAAGATAAATTAATTCTTAGATTAAATTATTACAATACGGATTTGATCAGTGAATATTAATATGTTTTCCCACTTGATTATGTATTTATTTATAAAACCCCTTGAACATTTAAAATGTTTGAAACTTTTATCTCATAAGTAACACATAACCATACAAACTAAAATAATTATTAATGTATAATAATTTGATATAACCATTAATTTCTTGAGTACTCATTGACCCACATATATCAGTATGCATAAGATACAATAGTCCACTAGCCATCTCACCTTTTCCACTAAAATGCGATTTATTAATTTTTCCTAATAAACAATATATTTCTTTAATCAAAAGATCTATATATAAATGATTCAAACAATCCATCTCTATGGTGTCTTTGGATGCATTCCTCATTACGTGCCTAATGATTCAATGCTAAAGATAAGTGATGTTAGAATTTTTTTCGATGTACAATAAAATTATATGCATTTAATGTATATATATTAATTATATTTTCATTCTAATTCATAATTAAGTATGAAATTAGGACTACTTTTCACCCAACCTATTGTGTGTATTTATCTAGAACTACCATTGTGACATATACCACATGTTTTATTTTGATAAATCAAATATGATTAGATTAAACATTGCATGAATTTCCATTGAACAAGTTTAATGGATATACTAAAGGTAAGAAACATATCTAATGCATTTAATATTTCTGACACATTTTTTTATTAAAATAGGGGCTTTGAGTGGGCTTATAAAAAGGATAACATCCCTCTAGTTGTTTTTATCAATTGTTGGTTACCCTGATAAATAGTTTCATGAAAATATTTCAGTAATTTAATTCATTCTCAAAATGTCAGTATTAATTTCATTTTCAAGGTTCTAGTACCCCTTTGGTGTTTAAGATTCATCGAGTTATGAATTGGGATCTATCTACTGGTGTAATCCATCAGAGGTAGGAGGCTTTTGTTAACTTCTTTATGATCATCATCAAGAAACTCTATCAATGAAAAAATATATAGGTAGTCTCTTGTGACATTATGGTATACATTATTTTAAGCTCTTTTTATTTTAAATACATAATGATTTTTTTGAGGATTGAACAGTGATATATGTGGTTTATTTTTCATCCATGTGCATAAGATGAAATCCACAAAATTCATCACTATTATTGGATCCTTCTTATTTGATAATCATTGTATTTTATTCATCGGTTTTAAAATAAGAAATTTTACAAAATTAAAACTAGTTTTTCAGTGTTTAACATTACATTATTAGATAATGTAATGTTTGGATGTTTATTAAACACTAAATTAAGTGGTTAATGTCACTTGGAGTGCACTAACAACATGAATTAATTAGTTAATGATGCTTGTGTTGTGGGTAGTGAAATATAGAGCATCATTGTTTCTCCATGTATTATTATATTGAGTGTTAATGTAATATCTGGAGTGGGATTGACATTACATAGTGGGAAAATGTGATTTAAATTTTGGAATATAATGTGTATGTTTAAATGATGAAAATTTCCTATAAATATGAGTTCCCCATCGAACTCCACCTTGGGAAGGTCGTTATTTATCACGTCAAGTGTATTATAGGGGGCCATTGAATTCATGTTTAGCTACCCTACTACATGAAAACTTCCTCTATGTTGATTTGATAATGGATCTTCCCCAATACCACCATATCTTCCCCTTTGTATTTCTGACCTTCATTATCTCTCGTTCATTAACATTTCATTGAGGATCAACATTATTTCAAGTGACAATTTCAATAAAAACATTTATTTTAAAATTTAGTTGAATATTCATTTAATTTTTAAATAGAAACTATTGTACATTATAAAATGGTATTTTAATTTTTATATTAAATTTTTTTATAAATATTAATTTATCGTGTTAAATAAAACTTTTGTTTAATTGTTTATTCCTTTAATAAATATGTTTTAGTAAAACTATTTAAGAAATTTGAATATTTTGTATGATTAAATTTATATAATAAATTACTTTTCAATGATAAATCTATGCATTACATGTTTGTTACTACTCTATAAGATTTATTTTTTTATCTTCCTTGACCTTAGGTTTTTTAGATTTTCAATGTTGATAATAGTTATTGAATATAGTTTGTACATATTAGGTGATAGAGATATCATGAATTTAATTATCTCTTAAGTAAAGTATCCTTTGGGAGAGGGACTTGGAATCAGAAAACCCACTAACTTGGAAGATTATACCTTATTATAGTAAGGTTAAGGGTTGGTTATCTATTTCTCTGGGCTAACTTGTGGATATATTTTAAATCTCATATTACTCTATATATATACATGAAAATTTTATGTACCATATAATTGAGATGCATTTAGATATGTATGAATATTCTTGGATTCAATATTTGTATGAGTAATGATAAAATAGTGGTTATATAAAGATTTAAACATTTATGTGGTGTAAAAACATTAATTTATATGATGTAATATGGATTATAAAGATAAATTGATATAATTATAAATACATAAAGGAATAAAACATGAGAATATGATGATTTCATATTATTTAATTGTTCTAAATTTAATATTAATTTAATATACATTAAATTGTTGAGAATTTTAACACAAAATCCCCTCATATAATAATTTTCAGATTTCTTCCAAAGAATCACTTTTCAGGACCTCGATCAACCAACCAGGTTTGTTATACCAAAGTTTGGAGCCCTTAGATTTTATTGTGTATGGAAATAAAGTGATAGGAAACATTATAAAATATTTAAGATGGTCATTAAATTTCTAAATTCCCCTATATTATCCTTTTTTATCATGTTATTGGAAATTTTTTTGGGTTTCACATAGTTGGTAAACCCTTAGGATAGATAAAAAAGAATAGAGTTGGGCTTATCTATATAATAGATTGGGTAAAGAGTTACCCACACAAATATTCAGGAATCATAACTATTAGAATTGAGATGATTACTTACATAAATAGTATTGGTATATTTACAGTCTCAAACTGTTGTAAGTCATGATGAAATATGGATCTTGGATCACTAAATAAATGTAATGTTTTTGGTAATAATTTTTAGTGGGAGTATATTCATTGATGAAAATATATAAAACATGATAATCACCCACTGATATGTCTTTGTTTTTTCTAATGGATTAATTTATATTAATCATATTGATATCACATATAGGAATAACTTGTAAAATAGTTAGATGTTGGTATCTAGGGTTGAGATGTGTTTTTAAAGAGAAGAATTTGAAGTATCTAAAAGTGAATGTTATAGAGATGAATTCCACTAACTATGACACAAGGGTATTAGATACCAAGTGTGTATCACACATTTGTGATAAAAAACATACAGAAAAATAGAAAGGAAATAAAAAGGATTAATCTTATCTACATATTAATAATGGATCAAGATTTATAATATTACAAGTTGGAACAGGTGATTTTATTTTTCCAATTTTTTTAATACTAGAATTAGAAAATTGATATTATGTTTCCACCATATGAATGAACATTATTTTTATATCTTATTCATAAAATAAGGTATCTTCATTCTTTATTAAGATGAAATTTTTTTCAAAATATAATAATGAAATTTTTTATGGAATTGGGAAAATAATAAATGGATTATACATTCTAGATATAAATAATAATATTTATAATATTTGAATAATAAATATATGATTGATTCAAATCCCACCTACCGTTGGAATTGTTTTCTTGGACATATAGAGAATAAATTTATCAATAAAATATAAATATTTGTTATTTTAATAATTTTATTATGAATCATTTGATAATTATGAATACTTTTTATTTGAAAAAATGATAAAATTAACTTTTATTGGAAAATGATAAGGCACTATTGGATATCATACGTAGTGATTTATGTGGACCAATAGACACTAAAATAAATTGTGGTTTTAGGTACATAATTATATTTATAGATGAATTAAGTTGGTTTGGATATTTTTGTTTTGATGATACACAATTAATTTTTTTTTGAAAAGTAATCAGAGTTTTAGAACAATGTACATAATCAGCTACTAAAAAGTATTAAGATTCTTCGATCAGATCATGGTGGTGAATAATAAATCTAGGGATGCATTGATTATCTGAGGGATTATAAAATTGTTTCACAACTATATCATATTGGGATTCTATAATGGAATAGTGTTTCTTATAAGGGAAATCATACCTTTTTAGATGTGGTTTATCAATGATGTCCAATGTTACCTTCCTATTCCATTCTGGGGCTATTCTTTGAAAGCTGCTACATCTTTACTAAACTATGATCCATATAAAGTAGTTACAAAGACACAATATGAGATATTGATTGGGAAATGTCTTTTTTTCTTTTTATTAATATTTGATGATGGAAACAATTCATATGACTATTTGATTCCAACAATATTGAATCCAAATATAAATAATATTATATGTTGGCTATCCTAAGGAAACTGTGAGATATTAATTTTATAATACTATTGAACAAAAAGTGTTTTTTGGATTTATTTGGTTATTTTATTATGAAGAAACTTATATATTGAAGAGTTAGTGGGGGTAAATTTATACTTGATGAATTTTAATAACAATAAATGGGAAGTGTTCCTAAGGAGGAGGTCGATCCAGTTCTATAAATATTTATTGAAGAATAATCGACTCTAAATAAAAAAGAAACTAAAAGGTTGGGTAGGATTAATTTAGTTTCATGAGAAATGTATTTTTCATAATAAATTAAGACGAGATAACGTCCATAGGATATGAACTTATCACCTACCAGGATTCCATTGATAGTTATAAATCCAAGAAATGCTTCAAATCCATGGAATTTGAAATGGATTCCATATACTGTAATGAAGTTTGGATGTTAGTGGATGCACCTAAAGGGGTAAGACCCTTATGATGAAAGTGGTGGTTCCATAAGAAAATTTTCATGGATGGTATAGTGTCAACATATAAAGAACATATAGTGAAAAGTGTTAAAAAAAGTTCATGATACTAAATATTTAAAAAATCACCTATTTTGATGCTAAAGTTCATTTAGATATTTCCCACCATATCAACTCAATTTTATTATGAAATATATAAAATGGATTTCAAAATCACTTTACTTAATGGTAATTTAGTTGAGGATGTGTATATGATATCACCCAAAGTAATTGATGTTCCAAATAATACTTATAAGGTGTGTAAGATATAATGAAATATTTATGGATTGATGTAGGTTTCTCAGAGGTAGAATATCTATTTTGATACTATGAGAAAGTGTTTGGTTTTATCAAGGATGCATGTGATTTTTTATATATTTGTAGACCATTTAATAATAATAATATTTTTGATATTTTATTTAAATGACATATTATGTACAATAAATGACATCTTGAGACACTACGCTATGAATATGGGGATGCGTAAGTTCTTGTCAATGAAATACATGAGTGAATTAGCCTAAAAAATAGTAACGAGTGTCTATAGAAATAAATTTGAAATACTATGAGGGCTCATTGATGAAAATTTATTTAGAAAAATGAAATATATTTTTATCATGGAGAACTCCAAAAATGGATATATACTGATATTACATGGCATGAATCACAGGAAGATTCTAGATCCTTATAAGGAGTTAGAAATGATGGATATGATTCCTTATGGATATTCCATATCATATATAATATATGAAATTTTTCCTACACTACCTGATTTATCTTATTTTTTAGCATAAAAACTAGATACCAATCTAATCCTAGTGAGTGTCACTATATTACTATAATGAAAACCCTAAATTAATTGAGGAGGACGGGGGATATCTTCATGATATTTGAAGATAAGGATAAGCTCTATGTAAAAGTTTACATAGACACTAGTTTCAAATATGATAGATATGATATGAAATATCAATTTGGTTACATGATTTTTCATAACAATGGATCTATTTTTTGGAAGAGGTATAATGAATCCACAATAGAATAATCAATAAAATATGAAAATTACATAGCTATATCATTTTTCTAAAGGAAACATTTTTGATTAATTTTTCCATTACAGAATTTTGAGTGGTTCCAAGAACCAACAAATAAATTTAGATTTTCTATGAAAATAGTAGAGTTGTTAAGTAGATTATGGAACCCCCATCCCATAGGAAGACCAAAAATTTCCTCTATAAATACTATCTCATATAATAGATCATTATGAGGGGTGATGTAATGATCTCTATAGAAGCTACAAAGGAGAATGAAGAAAATCCATTGATGAAAAACTTATCAAAGAAACAACATAAGGGTCAAGTGAAATCTATGGTTTTTAAACATAGGGGAATTGGTTTTAATTATTTTAAATGTATCATGATTTTTTTAATAAAGCAAATATAAAATAATAATTAACTCTTGAGTGCTATGATTTAGCATACAGGGATGGTCGAATGATGATATCCCCTCAAATTATGACCTTTAATTTTTCCTTAATTGATGATCATAATGAAGTATAATGGGTTTAGATGATAAGTTATGTTTAACATGGATATATTCTTTTACTCATTGTAAATAGTTTTATATTGTGATATGAATAATAGTTTCTTGAGGTAATAAGTATAAAGTTATTACTTGGTTTGACTAACTGATGTATATATCTTGGAATGTTATATAATCATTGATCTAATTAGGGGATTATTCTTATTATTAATCCTTATTTCTAAAATTTTAGAGATACCTATTATGTGAACCTTTTTACTTTTTCATGAGAGCCATTATTTCCCAATTTTTTTACAATGTTTTCATTAATAAATAACCATATACTAATTTAATAACAAGGAAATTAATTCATAATTTGTTTTATTTTAAATCTCTAATAAAATGAATAAATGGATTTAAAATTGATTTTTAATAAAATTATTCAATTAATAATTAATTTAAAATTCTATACATTGATTTAGAATTTGTGAATTACATTTTAAATAAGATATTGAATCTAATTTTAATTGATTAAATCATTACTAGAATAAAATCAAATAATCCCACACTAAGATTGATTTTTAGGGTTCTAAGTCTAAGGATGAAAATTAATAAAGTCATAAGCACATCATATGACTTCCATATAAGACTTCAGGAGTCAAAGAAAAATTCTATACATTCAAAGAACCAAACTTCATTGTCTATAGCAAAAGAATGTAGGATCTTATGACTTAAAAGTCATGAAAAATGGAATCCCTTAAATAATTTTAGGACCTTCAAGAGCTACATAAAGGTTAGCACCATATAATTAAGTTTTATAATGGTTATCCATGATCATTATCACAGCATAAACGTATTGAATCTATTTTATAAATGTCACAAAGATTCTTTGTAAGGGTAAATGGCGTAATACAAAGGCTATGTAAGGGTAACCTTGGTGTTCAATGTGTTGTGAAAAGGTACCCCCATTGTTTTTAAAGATACACAATGGTCATAAAGACAATTTTCAAGGGCCATCCCATGAAAATATATTGATTCAAGGAAACAAATACTCTACACCAAGTTAGAAAATACACAATTTAAAGGTCCATCACCAAGTGATGATCCTACATTGGGGTAAATGCACCATTCCAACATTTGTGTAAGTGTGGTCCACAACCAAAATTGAATTGTAAAGTTACCTACATGAATGGATAAATAAGAAACTTCCAATGGATTTAAGGATAATATTAAACTATATTCTCATTCTTCTATCATCTCAAATAAAAAAAATCCTTATTTATTTCAACAAGAAATCAATTCAGCATATAAAGAAGATGAAGATCATGGGAAGTATTAATGGAAGGGGAATATTTGAGATTATATTACTTTAAGAATCCACAACCCTTGAGATGGAAACATAGAGACGACTAGAAGAAGGGATCATGGGAGATTGTGATATTGAAATTAATAGATTAGGAAGAAGGCTCATTGATGATAATAAATATTTTCCCCCTCCCCATTTGAAAAGAATTTAGAAATTTTCAATCAACTTTACTAATAATAGATGTAATTTTATTCTAATTATTTTACTATTCCTATTTTTCTCCAGTGATAGTAATATAGGCCCGTATATCCCAAATAAGTGTAAATTCCCCCAACACCACAGTTGAATTTTAATTATTCTATATTTTCTATTCCTACTGGGTTAATTTTCATGAGAGTCGAGGTGTTCACTTAAGCAGTAGATGATCATCACTATTATTTTTCATTTATTATCATTACATTATTTTATTTGATTTACACATAATCAAAATTTTAAATTTTATAATTCATCATATATAATAGGTGAATGAGGATTGTTTGAGGATTGATTAAATGAAATTGGTCACTGGGGGTAGGTGAAATTGGTGTTGCAGTGATAATTTTTTTCATCTCTTAAACAGAAATACCAAAGAGAGTGTGCGTAACTTGAGGTTTTGAGTTACTTTTTGAGATTAGATAGGTTAGTGAATTTATTTATGATAGTTTCTAATTGATTGAATTAGAGAATTATATAATGTTTGACCAGGATTTTTTCACATTATTTTCTCCCTAATGATTTTCCTCTATTCATGAACTATTTCATCTACTTTACCATTCATTACTTTATTATTTTAAAGAAAATAGTAATAATTTATTATTAAAGAGAAGATCATGTGAGTTAACATTCCATTCCTCTTGGTATGACCATGGTTATCATTGTAATATATTGTAGGAGAACTATAAAATTATTTTTCTTTTAAGGCCCATGATAAATGTTACAAAATTTTTATACTTTTCTTAGATAATCCTTGAGGAATAGATAATTATTGGGTGGTCGAGTTTGTTGTTGATCATGTTTTTGGTTGGAGCACAACCAAGATAAGATATTTCTATTTTTTTGATGAGTAAATTTTTTTATCCATTGATTTAATTTGTGACACCATCATTCCAATATTCATTTATATTGCATATTATTTTGAGTTAATTTTAATTTTTGGAGATTTTTTGCTGAAATTTTGAAAATTTTAGAATTTTTCTTTAGTGTATGGTTTCAATACGGTCACTACACAGTTTGGTAAACTATATAGATGAACTTTAAATGATAATTTCATTATCTACATGATTTAAAAAACCTTAAAGAGTTAACCTTACATAGATACCATTGTTACATTTATATAGGCATGGTTTGTATTTCATTTTTAATGTATATGGTGTGTTCTGGATGAGTATCGAATAGTTTGGAGGGAACCGTGTAACGTCTAGGAGTGACCATGTGGGGTACCATAACATTGGATGTTTATATTATATGGTTTTCATATAGTTAGATTAAGACACGAATTAACTATGTAAGGAATTATATAGTTTAATAGAGTGATTTTTTATAGCTAGGACACAACATGGTAAACCATTTAACCTAACTATGTAAGTTACCCAAAATTTCATTAATGTGGGGAAAAGTCCCTTCCCCCACTGAATCCTTATGTTTTCCCCCTCTTTTAATCCTCCATTCTTGGATAACATGGGGCACATGAATGTAGGGTTCTCTCTCCCTATCATCTTCATTTTGTAGTTACCCTCCCTTAGTTTCAAGAGTTTTCTCTCCAATAAGACATCCTTTTCAATTTTTTACCCTTTATTTTTTTCCTCTTCCATTTCTCCATGGATTGGTTGTCTCCCTTGAACTCTAAAGGGAAAATTTAGCCAATTATAGGGTTTAGGGTGAGATATATTCCATGTTCTTGGTGGCTAAGGCATATGGTCAGTGTGATCTTTCTTTGTTGAGTAGTAACCACTAGTACGAAATAAATTTATGATAGCTCCTTTTTCACATTGTCTTTTTATGGAAAATTTCTTAAATTATTTTTCATGTATGTTATTTTATAACCTATGTGAAAATTATAATATGTGTGTTTTCAACATTGGTTATTAATTATAAAACATTGAAAATCTAGTTTTTTTTATGTTGATTATTAAATATCTGACATGAAAAACAATTTTTAGGTCTTTTACTTAATAACAGACTATAATTTTTTTTTAATTTTCTATAAAATATTTTGATGAATCATTTTTTCATTAATTAATATGAAAACTATTAGTTTCCTCTCTTGTGGTGAACCCTAATCCTTCATTATGAAATCTATTGGCCTCAAATATCTTTTAAAATGCATTAAACACCATCATCCAACCTCAACTATTATCAGTCTACACCTACTCTCTCTGTGTGATGTATTCCCCTTGCTATAACATTGTCAATTGTCCCCCATTATGATTTAAATTTTCAGTTTGTGTTTATTATTTTTAGTTTCCATGCAAACAACATATTATCATTTGTATTTATAGTTAAATTTTCCCTTTTATTTCCCATTACAACATCCTTCTCTTCCCTATTTGTATTTTTAGTTGTAATTATTCACAGATCTAAGTTATTTTTTAATTGATGAATAAATTTTTGTATATTAAGGTTTTATTAAATGATTTTTGGTTGATTTTTATTATAAATAATATTTGTTTACTAATTAATGAGGGTATAAGGTATATTTTTTTTTCTGTATTGTGAATGATCATTTTGAAGGTATAGTGAATTATAGAGTTTTAATATGAGGTGTTAATAATACATATTTACATGATTTGAATGATTTCATGGCATGTTTTTATTTTTTATGAAATAATAATAAATAAATATGTTCAATTTGAAAAAAATTTATATCGAATATGTTATCTTCAATTAGAATGTATTGATTCAACAATTTGGTTAATTTTTTTTTGTTTTTATGCTCACAAACACCCAAATTCTTGTTTATAATAATGTTTATTTTATTTTAATTTTAGGAAAATGATATTCGTTATAATATTTATTTTGGAAGCGAACATATTTCATTGATCCATAGGAAAATATTTGATTAAATTATTCTAGATGTGTTTGAATGTAATATAGTAACACTCTTCATACACAACATTTGTATGAATAAAACACGGTTTGGGAAACATTTATTTTTATTGAGAATTATGTATCATATACCCTACATTTTCGGAAAAGTATGTATCAACCACCATATATTTTGAAGAAACTCTACATTTAAAAATAATAAATATATGGTACATTAACCATAATTTTATAAACAACTATAGATTGTTAACCCTATTGTCATTGTTTTTTTCTACCTGAAGGAACCCTATGTCAGACTTGTTAATGAAGGAGTTTTAAATTAATTATATTTTCTATGTTTTCTACAGTTGTATTTCTTGAGGTAAAAATATATTTAAATCAATTTTATGATCGATTCAAAGGCTCATACTCAACGAATTGAACCATTCCTATTTCTAAGGGAAGTAATGACTCTCTTGATTGATTTTTAATTAAAATTCTCATCATTTATTATGTGGTACTGTTGTATTCATTTGAACTGGAGCTATTCGACCTATATTATAAATATTGAAATGTCCGTTTTCTGAAAATACAACAACGAAATAATATAGAGATATATGAATTAGAATGAATAGTTGTGGGCTTGTAAATAATACTGTGTCTTCACCTTCAAAGATAAACTTTGGAGAAATACATGTTTTGATCTAACAACTTCTTTTAAAATTTCTACTACTACATATTTTTAAATCTATTTCTATAAGTTTGAGAAAGAATTTTTCAGAGTTATAGTTTGGAGAAATTATTGTTTATTTATCTATATGGTGATTTATCTACTTTAATTTAAATAAATATTGTGAAATTTTAATGAATTACCTTAATAATAATATACGTTGTAAAATATAAAACACATCTATCAGTTAC
The DNA here is from genome assembly GCA_963277665.1 of Viscum album. Classification (NCBI taxonomy): domain Eukaryota; kingdom Viridiplantae; phylum Streptophyta; class Magnoliopsida; order Santalales; family Viscaceae; genus Viscum; species Viscum album. The sequence continues at coordinate 1,107,814,895 of OY728152.1, read as the reverse complement.
TTCTATAACTATGAGTAAAACTTATGTTCTTAATAAAATCAATCAATATTGATTTATTGGGGTTTTGACTGCTCAGAATCAGTCATAGTGGGGAAGGAGTGTCATCTTCTTAGAATAAGCTTTGGATTTATTTTTCCCTATAAAATAACCATAAATCCTTTTAAAATGCTTATTATAAAGGTATGATAACCATGTTCTTTATTTCATACTTAAACATGATTTATAACATAAAAAATTCACTTGATAAAACATATAATATCGAGAGGTCTAGTGTATTTGGGGCTTAGGAACATTACATATCAACACAATGCATAGAACATAACATTTTATTTAAAACTTCCTTTACATGACCACTACATTCCCTCATACTTAGCATTCCATGGGATAACCTGAGGACATGCATAAGAAAATGGTGTGCTATAAAGCCCATTAAGGGAGTAAACAAGGAATAACATAAAGATTACAATACATGTTAGGATATAATCATATCAATGGACCACAATTGAAACATGAACATAAAGGCATGATAAAGGATGATAATCATAACATGGAAATGTGACAACAACACTTAACATGGAATTAGCATGATCCATGGCCCATTGCAAATCGAACATGAGTAAAGCCTCATTTCCCATGAAACATGAGTATACCCTTGATGAAATTTAATTAGAAGGATTCAAAACTCATTGCACAGGATGTATCATGATACTATAATTTACCCAATGCATTGGAACGCTATCGGGGAACAACCTTCTTAAACATTTCATTTCATGAATAAGTGTGGCACATGGATCATATAACATAGAATAAATCAATATCTTAAGTTATTTCATGATTAAGTAATGTGGAATAAATACATAAATGTACCAATAAATATTTATATGTACATAAATGTGAATAACCTTTATAGAGTCATGGGTATGGTATTCACTACACAAATGATCTTGGCATGGAAAAATGTGGTGCAATTTCGGCAGCATAACGACATGGTATAAGGATTCATGAAAATGGTTGATGAGAGATAAATGGGTGTTTCATCATATTTACATGAAATGGATAGTAATAGGGTCATATATATACATGTCCCAACAATTTTAATGGAATTTATATTCATGATACAAATGCATTACTTGAAGGTAAATGAGGGGAGAGAAATTCCTTACGGAATTTCGGCCTAGCAACAGGTGTACATTGGAGGAATTTAATTAGAGAGAAATGGGACTATCATCATTAAAACATAAATATGGTAGTACGTGGGAGGTGGGAAATCATTCCCCAACATTTACAAATTAAATTAAAAGGGCATAACAATATTAAGAAAATTGGACGAAAATGTCAAAGGAAGAAATCCCTTACATGGAAGTGCGATCCCAAATGCTTGGGAGAGGCTTGAGATGGGATTCGTGGGAGCTTGTGGAACCTTTGTAGGATTCTAGAGAGTGGAGGGAAGGGGTTGGTATAACTACAAATTCTTTTAGTGAAGAGGAAGTGTGATCTTTAGTGAGTTTATATTATAAAGGAGAGGGATTTTTTTATTATTTAGGTTTGGGACACGTCACATTAAACTAATCAAACCCACAAACCAGCTGAAAGGTTTTGACCATGGGTTTTTCAAAAGGGGAGTGAAAAAAAAATATTTTATAATTCTAATAGGATTACATCCTAAAATAATAGGAACGATTATGTGAAGGTGAGTCACACTCTCAAGGAAAACAATTTAAGAAGACAAAAAGATTTATAAGTCTGGGATGGTCCACTAAAGCTCTATAAAATAAATCAAACAAATATAAAATCACATTATTTATATGGTAAAACATATATTTGTCTAAAATTATGTTAATTGTTTTTTATTACATAACTATTGGGTCATTATGATGTTATAAAACACATTATATATTTAAACTGTATTTAATTTTTACACAAAAAATCGACTTTTTCAAAAAATTAGGGAAAGTTCACCATTGGATAATTTCAACGTCCTCATTAAAAAAATAATATTAATTTATTCTAAATATATTTCTAAATATGTGATTTTTTTACTTTTAAATTAAAAACCGACATTTATTGAAAATTAATGGGTTCTGACAGAAACAGCTTTCAAACCTAAATAAAAATTACAATTGTATTCATAAAAATTATATGATACATTATATTGAATAAAAAGTAATTTATTAAAAATATTTTATTAAAATATTATTTAATTCAAAAATTCATTAATTCATCCAAATAGATTTCTTACATTAAAATTAACTAAAAATACAATTTGTGCTTTAAAAACTATTTACATATTAAAAATTATATATTGAATTCACATTCTTTATACAAAAATAATGTACATTGTCATGGTTCTAGGGTATTTTAAGATAACCCCTTATAACACCCGCAATAGATTCAGGGGTAAGGTGTGTGATGATGACAGGATTTTGGGGTGGCTCAGATAACATCGATCGGGTGGTAATCTCTATTAACTTACATTTCACCTCTAATCAATTCCGCTCATGATTAACGTGTTCAAGCTCAGCTCGGGCTTGCTCAAGATAGAATCCCAATGACACCACCTCATTTAGAAGCTCTGAAAAATTGGCTTCATATGGGTCAAGTCTACTGGATAAGGCCATCACATCTTTTGTCTGAGAAAATTGGATTTGTTAAATCCCTATATTTATACGAATGATGTGATCATTGTTGGACGACTATATTAACAATGGTCACACATGATAACGGGACTTTAAAATCTAAAACATAGAACCAAATATGTGAATACATTTTAAATAACCATAAGAAGATATTTAAATAGACCAAGATAAATTTTCATTAATGAATTTTGGGGTTGTTATAATATTCCCGCCTTAACAAATTTCATCCTAGAAATTTCAAATTCCCACACTAAAACTGATGTGTGTAACTTTGCTTCACCACTTCCTCTGATTTACACATCGCTTCTTCAATCTTGTGGTTTTTCCATAACACCTTGACAAGGGGAATTGTCTTATTTTGTAGAACTTATTTTCTATGATCTAAGATCTTCAATGGTTTCTACTCATAAGAAAGATCATCCTCTAACTATACTACCTCTGAAAAGAGTACATGTGAAGTGTATGGTATGTACCAATTTAAGAGGTATACATGAAAGACACCATGTACACTGGTCGTGGAAGGTGGAAGTGCAAGTCGATAAGCCACAGCCCGGACACGATCTAGAATCTCAAAGGGGACGATATACCTAGGACTTAACTTCCCTTTCTTTCGAAACCTCACGACCTTCATCCATGTAGATATATAATGAAATACCATGTATCCAACTTTAAACTCAAGTGTTGTCGACAGTTATCTGAATATCTATTCGGTTGACTCCAGGCTATCTTAATATGCTGCGGAATATTTTTCACCTTCGACAACATTTCTTCGACCATTTCTGGTCCTAACAGCATATTCTCACTAACTTCATCCCAACATGCCAGAGTTATGAACCTCTTCCCATATATGGATTCATAAGGATCCATTTAGATTATCGAGTGAAAACTATTATTGTAAGAGAATTCAACAATTAAAATTTGTTGGTCCAACACTTATTTGAAGTCCATTGAACATGATCTTAACATATCCTCTAGTGTATGAATAGTTTTCTCAGATTGGCCATTAGTTTGAGGATGATAGGCCGTATTTAAGTTCATTTTAGTATCCGGAGCATATTGAATAATCTTCCAAAACATGGAGGTGAATCTTGGATCTGAATCTGATACAATATATAGTGTTACTCCTTGTAGCCTTACAACTCCCCTAATCTATATCCATGCCATTTGATCCAATGATAAATCCACCTGAATTTTAATAAAGTGTGCAATTATAGTAACACGATTCACAATCCATATTTCATTACTGCCTATGGATGTCATCGGATGTCCGATGACAGTGTCCAAGGTGATTTTCTCCCATTTTCATGCTTGTATGGTCAATGGTTGCATATTCCCCTTAGACTTCTACCTCTCTGCCTTCATTTTCTGATACACTTGGCACGTTGATGTATAATCATCTATATCCTTATTTATATTATCTTTCCAATAATTATCTCAAAGATTTTGATACATATTTGGGTTTCATTGTTGAATAGAGAAATTTGAACTATGTGCATCATCCTAAATTTTCTTCTTCAGCTCCAGATATGATGGAACACATAGTCTTTTACCAAATCCCACAACTCCTTCTTCATTAACATTGAGCTATGAGAATTTCCCTTTTTTGATAGATTCCACTTTCTTTTGAATTCCCTCATCATCCTTTTGAGCATCCATTAACATTCCCAAAAGAGATGGTTGAGCAATCATTTGTGAATGGATTGATGATGTTCCCTTCTTTATGATTCCCATGTCAATCTTCATCAAATCTTAGATAATTGTATCCTTTTCAATTTTCATCAATGATATAATTGAATGGTCCTTTATACATATATAATATTCCTCCTTGTTCACTTTTCCAGAGTAGTAATGGATTGAGTAGTCATAGTCTTTGATAATCTCTAACCATCTTCATTGGCGCATGTTCAACTCTTTCTATGAGAATATAATCTTGAGGCTTTTTTGGTCCAAATATATTTCACACTTCTCCCCAAAGAGATAATGAATCTTGAATTTTATAGTGATGATTATTGTATCCAACTCCAGATCATGTGTTGGACAATTCTGCACATGAACTTTTAGTTTCCTTAAATCACAGGTAATGACTTTGTAATTTTGCATCAACACACATCCCATGCACTTCTCTGAATCATCACTGAATACAACAAAAAGTTCCCCAAATGTGGGTAATGTGAGAATGGGCGTAGTGATAAGCCTCCTTTTTAACTCCATGAAGCATTCTTCACATTCATCACTCCATGAAAACATTACTCCCTTCCGAGTTAGCTTGCTAAGAGGGTTGGAGAATCATGATAATGTTCTCCCAAATCTTAGGTATTATCCAGCTAACCCCATGAAGCTACAGATATATATTAAAGATGTTGGCCTCAGCCATCCATTTATTGCAGTTGTCTTGGAGGGATCCAAAGATATCCCATTTCATGTGATGATATGACCCATGAAAGAAACCTACTTCAACTAGAACTCACACTTGTTGTACCTTGCATAGAGATTATCCTTTTGAATGGTCTCTAGTATAGTTCTTAGATGCTCTTCATGATCCTTCATAATATTAGAGTATATTATAATATAATCATTAATGACTACCACAAATTTTTCGAGGTAATATTTAAATACTACGTTCATCATGTCCATGAAAATTTCTGGATAATTAGTGAGTCTAAAAGGAATTACTATGAATTCACAGTGCTTGTATCTTGTATGAAAAGAAGTATTAGTGATATCTTCCTTCTTCACCCATACATGATAATATCCTGACCTCAAATATACATTCGAGAAGTATTCTGCTCCACACAGCTGATCAAACTAGTCATCAATTCATTGGAGATGATACTTGTTCTTTATCGTGATTTTGTTAAGCTCACGATAATCGATGAAAAGGTGCATGCACCCACCCTTCTTCATGGAAAAGAGGACTGGTGCACCCCCTGGTGAAGCACTTGGTCTTATAAACCCTTTATCCAGATTCTCCTGTAGTTGTATCTTCAGCTCCTCAAGCTCCAGAATAGCCATTATATATTTATTTTTGGATATTGGAAACTCCACAAGTATAAGATCAATTGAGAATTAAACATCTCTTCTAGGAGTAAGAACATACAATTCCTCGGGAAACACTTCAGTGACTTCCCTCACATTAGGCATGTCTTCAAGGATGGTTGCCTCCTTAGACTCAAACATTTTATCCAGATATGTGTGCTCATAGGAAGTAATATCCATGCTTGAGATGATGGATCTATAGAAGATTCATCATCCTCCTTGCACTTGTACAAAATCGGGGGTTGATTCTCTACATGGAGATTTATTTCCCTATCATTGCAATATATGTTGGATCTATATATGGAAAGACAATACATTCCATGAATTTCATCAAATTCCACTAGAGGGAGTATGATGAGATTCATCGGGAAGTTCAATCCCTCGATTAAGACATGGGAGGAGTTGTATTCTTGGGATGAAATGATTTCCCCATTTTCCGTACTCACCAACATCTTTACATCCATGATTTGTGGTGGTGTTGGTATTGTTCTACTAAACATTCAGGATATAAAAGAATGCGTAGAACCCAAATAAATAAGTACATTCACCATTATTGAATGAATAACTAGTGTACCTATCACCACTTCATTGTCGGGGTTCACATCGGCAGTATTGATGGAAAAATCTCATCCATGCTGCCTGGGAGGTTGTTGGTTGCCTCAAAAAACCCTTGGCTTAGGGAAGTGTTTTAGAGGATGAACTGTTTCATTGCAGCTAATGCAATGAACAATGGGTTGAGAGTCGAATAGAGCATTTCTATCCTCTGTCACAGCTGCAGGTTATTCTTGTAAGCAGTTAATGGCTAGGTTCTCTTCTCTTCCACACCTAAAGCATTTCCTCGCCCCCTTCAGGAAAATTTCAGAGTGCTTATTTCCACACCATTGGCATGTGGGGTGGTAGATTTTCTTAGAATCGTTGGATTTATCCATTAGACCATCATAATTGAAGTCCAACATATTCTTTTGATCCCCGTGATACCCCTAAGGTTCACCGATCTCCATTTCAACCTTGAGGGCACATCAGAAAGTTTTCTCATAGATTTCAAAGTTACTGATCACTAGGGCTTTCGGCAGGCTAGGATTCGGCCCATGAATGAAACTGCCAACCATGAATTTGGGGGGTAATGACATAGTCAAAAGTGTATCATTCATGCCTTGTGGTGAAGTTTTACTCATACACTCTGACAGATTATTCATCTTTTTTGCTTGAGGTCAAGGAAGCCCCTTTCCATCTTAAGCCAACTGGTGCACAGAAAATATTTATCGAGAAACATATTCCATAAATCCTCTCATTCCAATGCCTCGATCTCCTCTTTAGACATTATATTTTTGATCAATTTACACTGTTGATTGGCTTCACCACCCATATGATAATCATCCAGAGGAAGAATCTCTTTTTTGAAACATTGAAGGATGTAGAAGATCATTTCTATGGAGTTGATCCATTGTTCTACGATTGAAGAATTATATGATCCATTAAATGTAGGAGGCCTTTGTATCATGAATATCTTGACAGATACTTGTTCTTTCATAAGGGTGGGGGGGGGGGGTTGAACGTTTCTCTTGACCCATGTTTCTAGTCAATACTTGAGTTAACTAAGAGAGTATCGTGACAATTTTGAGATTCCCGCTCAATAGGATTGGGCATCTCATTAGAACAATCATCACATTGGTCATCACATCATTTGTTAGCCGGGGTAATCCTATTACCATCCATTGGATGGAATAAAAGGAATGTTAGGGGTAACACATAAATGGTAATCCAAGGACAAAACAGATCACTTATAAATAGCTTTTCTTTCTTTATCTTATAAAACTATAAGCTTTAATCTATGTTATCCATGATCTTCTTTGTAACATTTATTATTAGGGGATTTTTTTTATTATCTTAATAATGGTTCATACTAAGATTGTGAATTTACAAATTCATATCCCCCGGGAGTGTCATAACCTAGTGTGTAGCAAGGCCTGTTTTTGTGTACTAGGATACACCAAGTTATGCCCGATACTCTTTATCGGGGGTTTCCCCCTTCGGTACATTTGTGCCAGAACTGCTTCTACCAGCTCGTATCCAGACAGAGATGTATTTTCTTGATAAAACACTTAATCAATGAAAACCAAAATGTTGGGATTTTTTTATTATACATAGTATTATCCCAAAGGAATTCAATAGGGTTTTCTAATACTAATCCAAAAAAAAACTAAACGTATGCTCTGATACCAACTATGAAAACTCTTCACTTTATTTCAAACTTAAACATGATTTATTACATAAAACCTTCACTTGATACAACATATAAGATCAAGAGGTCTAGTGTCTTTTGTTCTTATGAACATTACAAAACAACTTAAAGCATAGAACACAAAATTTTATTGAAATCTTCTTTTACATGACCACTACATTCCCTCGTACTTAATATTGCGTGGGATAACCTGAGGACATGCATAAGAAAAGTGTGAGAAATAATGCTTAGTAAGAGAGTAAACAAGGAATAACATGAATATTACCATAAATGTTAGGAAATAGGATTATCAAGTGAGAAAAAGAGAAACATGAACATAAAGAGGTGATAAATCATGATAATCATATCCTGGAAATGTGGCAACAACACTTAACATGGAATTAGCATGAGCCAAGGCTCATTTCACATGGATCATGAGTAAACACTCAATGCACATAAATCACATGTGAACCCTTGTTTCAAATTAATTATCATGATTCAACACTCATATCACATGACTCATCATGATACTATACATTACCCAATGCATTGGAGTGATATCATGGCACACCCTTCTTAAACATTTCATTTCATGCATTAGTGAGCCACATGGATCATATAACATGGAATCCATAAACTTCCTAAGTTATTCCATGATTAAGTAATGTGGAATAAATACATGAATGTACCAATAAATATATATATGTGCATAAAGTTGAATACCATTGATAGAGAAATGGGTATAATATTCACTACACAATGATCTTGGCTTGAAAAAATGCACTGCAATTTTGGCAGCATAACAGCATGACATAAGGATTAATAAAAACGGTTGTTGGGAGATAAATGAAAGTTTCATCATATTTATATGAATTATAATGTAAGGGGGTCATATAGATACATGTCACAACAATTTTAATGGATTATTGATTCATGATACAAATGAATTACTTGAATGTAAATGAGGAGAGAAAAATTCCTTACCGAATTTCGGCATAGTAACGAGTGTACATGGGAGGAATTTAATGAAAGATAAAGGGGTATCTCATCATTAAAAAAGAAATAGGGAAGTATGGGGGAGATGAAAAATCATACCCCAACATTTATAATTGAAAATAAAATGGCATAACAATATTATGAAAATTGGAAAAATCTGAGAAAGGTTGAAATCCCTTAATTGGATGTGAGATCCCAAAAGCTTGGGAGAGGATTGAGAGAGGATTCTTGGGAGATTGAGGAACCTTTGGAGGATTATAGAGAGAGGATTTAAGGGGTTTTTCTAACTCCAAATTATTTGAGTGAAGAGGAAGTGGTAGTTTGGGTGGGTTTATATAACAAAGGAGGGGGAATTGTTTATTATTTAGGTATGGGACACCTCACATTAAACTAATCAAATACACATGGTTTTTGCCCATTTTTTTTAATAAGGGTAGTTGAAAACAATATTTTAAAAGTCCAATGGCCGAAATTCTTAAAATAATATGATTTCTTATGTGGAGGTTATTCACACTCTCAAGGAAAACAATTTAAAAAGGAGGAATGTTTTATAAGTCTCATAAGGGTCCAGTAAAGCTTTGTAAAATAAATATAAAAAATATAAAGTAAAATTATTTTAAAGGTAAAACATATATTGGCCGAAAATAATGTTTATAGTATTTTATAACATCACTATAGGGTCATTATGATGTCATAAAACACATTATATATTTAAACGGTTTTTAATTTTTTTCCAAAAAATTGGCTTTCTCAGAAAATTTTGAAAAGTTCACCATTGGATAATTTTTATGTCCTGATTCCCAAAATAATATTAATTTTATCTAAATATTTTTCTAAATATTTTAATTTTTACTTTTAAAATAAAAAGCAATATTTATAAAAAATTCATTGGTTTTGAAAAAAAAACAGCTTTAAAACCTTAATAAAAATTACAATTGTATTCATAAAAAGTGTACAATAATTTATATATAATAATAATTTATTTATTAATAATAATTTATTGAAATATTATTTAATTAAAAAATTAATTAATTCATCAAAATAGATTTTACATTTCAATATTATCTAAAAATACTATTTGTGCATTAAAATCTATTTACAAAGTAACAATAATCAAATGAATGCACATTATTTATACCAAAATAATGTACATAGTCATAGTGCTAGGGTCATGTTACCTAACCCCTTATAACACCCACATAAGACCGAAGGGTAAGGTCTACGATGGTGATAGACTATTGGGGTGGCACAGATAACATTGCTCGTGTGGTAATCTCTATTAACTTCCACTTCACTCGTAGTTGGTCCCGATGAAGATTAACGTGTGCAAGCTCGGCTTGGGCATGGTCAAGAGTGAATCCCAATGATCCCACCTCCTTTCCAAGCTCCAACAAATGGGCTTCGTGTGGGTAATGTCTACGGGATGAGGCCATCACTTCATTTTTCTTAGTAAATTGGATTTGTTAAAGTACTTTATTTATACTAATCATGTTACCATTGTTCAATGGCTATATTAGCAACAATCACAATTATTAAATGTATTTTAAAATACAAAACATAGAACCAAATAATTGAATACATTTTACATAACAATAAGAAGACATTTAAGTTGTCTAAGAATATTTTTCATTAATTAATTTTTGTGTCCTTACAAAAGGTATCAACTGACTATATTCATTTATATAAGTCCCTTGTAAAAGGACATACTGTTGAAAGTCACCAAGATCATAGAGAGAGAGTAGGTCGAGTGGAATATGGGATATTTGTTCCCTGATGCATTATACATTACTATGTTATTTTCCTTATTTATTCCCACTTCTCACTCATATTTAAGAGAGAAGGAAATAATCAATACATAACAAGAGAATTTTTTTAATCTATAAAATATTTTAATGGATCACAGCTCACCCCCTACTGTGTGTTCATCATAGTCATACTGACATATCTGACCTAACAAGTGGTATCAAAGGTAGGGATCTATTGGTTTATTTTCTTATTCTAAATCCATGAATATTTTGTTTAAATATAATACCAACATGTTTTATCAAATGTATTTTTTGGCTCTAACAAGCATGAGTTAATGATTCAGACGAATAAAAATCTAGAAATGAATGATCAGAGAGAAGATAAATTGATGATCTATATTACTTACATTAATAGTGATAATTATGGATACTGGAAATAATACATGATTATTTATTTTAAAATTATGGAATAAGATTATATTTTTAGGTTATCAAGAATTATGAAATTCCTAAAGAAGATCTAAAAAAACAAGATGATGATCATGAAAAAAAATATGATCTTAATTCATGATTTATGAATTCTATTACCCATGTTTTGGGGACTGATAAGTTTAATAAAGTTTCTCAATGACATAATGTGTATGAAATGTTGAAAACCATTGCTGTTTCCTATGATGGAACTGAACATTTCAGATAATGAAGGTAAACTACTGAAAAGTTAATGTTTTATACTTTTAGAATTCATGAAGATGAAAATATAACCATGATGAATGTGATATTGATAGAAATTTACAATAATGTTTCTACTTAGGAAATCTAGTTAAGCAATCAGATAATTCTTTAAAAGTACATAAAGATTTACCCTCTAAATGGAATGCAATATTTAAGATTGTACAACAATCTACACTAGTGAAAGAATTAGAAATGAAAGAACTAATTGGAACTTTAATGATGTATGAATCTAAGAACATTGCTAAAGATGAAAATCATATCAAATATGAAGAATCATCTCACAAAACTACATTAGATGAATCGTCAAATTGAATTAATCTATATATTGTTAATGATTTAGCAAATATTATTTGAAGGCTTTAAAAATTGTACAGTTAGTGAAAAAAACGGATTGAATAGAATATATTCCAGGAATGAAAATAGCAAGGTTATAAAAAAGGTAACTATACTTTACATTAATATCAAAGGAAATACAGTTGTAAAATAAAATCTAAAAAATTATAGAGGATTCTTTGAGTGATTCTTCTTGTTCAAATGACAAATCTTCTACAGGTTCTTTAGTTGAGCATAAAATATACTTGGTATATCATACAGATCATACCGAGGAGGTATAGTCTTCTAAATATAAAAACTCTAATTCTGAAAAAGATTCTTTTAATGATTTAAATAAGTATTGTTTTATGCAATTTGATAAATTTTAATCCTTAATGAAATATCATAAAAAATATAGAATGTCTTATGATGCTATTTTTTAGATAAAGAAATCTTATCAAAACAAATTATAGATTTAAAATCAAATTTTTGTAAAATTTATTGTGATTTTTATGAAATAAAAATTAAAGAATTATTAGATGATATTTAAACATTAAAAAAATATTCTAGTATGCTTAAAAAAGGAGAAAATTATTTGAATCAAATCCCTGGAAAAAATAAAATTCACAAAGGAAAACATGGAATAGGTTGTAGTGGTGAAAGAGAAAAATATTATTGGAATTATTTTGTTCCTATCATAAATTTAAAATTCACGTCATATATTAAAATTTTCTATATTATTATGAATGGACATAATGCGAATTAATATTTCTTTAAAAAACCTCATTTTTTGGGTATTAAAAATTTATTTTGTTCAAAATAATTAGTTAAATATAATTACAGAATATTTACATAAAATAAAAAAACCATGTTACATAAAACTATACTTGATAAAACTTCCATACCCAAAAGAATATGTGTTACAAAAGACCATTGTATTTGGTGTTTTGCAGGAATACACCACTGAACTACATTATTAAATATTTATGTTTTCAACTGAGGAGTATATGGAAATCTTGATCTTAATAATAGAGTGATCATCTTGGAAGTAGTTCATTATCAAAAAATACTTAGAATTGTAATTGATAATACAAGAATTGTTATATTATATTATATGTGTTTTATTTCATTAATTGTTTTATAGAAGGGGAAATTGTTTTTTCCCAAAATTTTTAAATCATTTTTCCTTTTTAAATTAAAATATTAAAATATAGAAAATATAATTATATTACTGAGATGATAAAATATTAAAAAAATATTCAAGAAACCTACACTATTTATTAAAATATTTTAAACATTTTATTTTAAAATTTCATGTTCATAAAAAAAATTTCATAATGTTTTTTTGTAGAATATATATTATCATATAAAACTTATTCTTAAAAGTAATAATATATAATGATTATCATATATTTTTCAACTCAAGAATATAAAACATCATCATTAACTTTGTAGAACAAAATGTATTATCTTATATTAAATACCAAGAATCTTCTTCATGAAAAACCTATTAAATTATTTATTAATCTTCTTCAAAATATATTTTTATGAGAATTTTAAAAATAGCGTGATCAGGATGAAGTGATCATGATCTTCATGTTTAGAGAAAAGTATTTCTCAAGAGACAATGAATGATAATACTTCTTCTAATCTATTAAAAGAATAATATGGTTTGTATATTTATGATTTGTTTGAATAATATTCTGAAATATATAAAGATTTTCATGGTTTTGAAGAACTAGAAGTTTCATCTTATCAAATGTTTAAAGGTAAACAGTTTTCGGAATAAGGTTTCTTAAATGTCAATACCCTTATTAAATAAATATTAAAGATTCATATTGATCTGAATACGTCTATAAATTCATATGAAGATCTAAAAAATGGGTTATTTTTGAAAAATAAAATTATACACTTAAAACAGAGTATTAGAATGTGAAATAAAGTTAGATTTCAAAAGAATTAAATGAATTGTTTAACATAGGAATGATAAGTTCGGTGGAGTTAGTCAGAAGGGAAGCTAGTACTAAGTTTGTTTTGAATAAATTGAAATAGTTTTTGTTTAATCAATTTTTTCCATCTGCATTATATCAATAGTCTACAGTTATTAATTTCATAACAAATCAACTATCAAGAGTTTTATAATATTTATGTGAAAAATACTAATGTTTGGATACTGTTGAATATTGATATAATCCATCCAAACATACCAAATCTTATTAAATTCTATAGTATATTTAATGTTAATATCATTTTTTTGTGATAATTAAATATATATTATAAATTACTACGTAATTTATTTTTGAAAGTTTCTTAACAATTTTATATAAATGGTTATCTTATGTGTAAATATTCTTTTAAGGATTGACTTTTTAAATTTTTTCGTCATTTCACATGGTAAATTAGTCTATTTCTATGATTAAAAGAACTCTTTACAATGGATTATATATTTTTCTAAATAATATCGTGTGAAAGAGTTGTTTTAAATTAATTGAAATGTATTATTTTTCCCTTGAATTATGGGGTTTCTGATCATAAAAAAGGGGGAGATTGTTGAGAATTTTTTGAACAATTTTGTGTTTTTTTTGTTTTTATGCTCAAAAACACAAACATTTTTGTTAATAATAAATTATATATTATGTGAATTTTAGGAAAATTATTTTTTTAGAATATTTATTTTAGAACCCTAAACAAGTCATTGATCTAGGAGAAAATATTTGTTTAGAGTATACTAGAAGTCTATGAAATTATTCTGGAAGCATTGTTCATTCCCTATGTTTATAAAAAAGATGTATGGTTTCTGAACCCTACATTTGAAATGATATGTATGTATAATATGCCCTATGTTGTTTGAAAACTATGGATCAAAAACCCTATGTTTGGAAGAAACCCAATGTTAAAAGGAATAAATGTATGGTTCATCAACCCTTATTATATAAAAACTATTTATTGTCAACCCAAATTTCAGATTTTATCACCATGTGAAGCAACCCTACATTTGATTGGTCAACGATGGTGTTTGAAATTAAAGATATTATCTGTGTTTTCTGTAATGGTCTTACCAGAAGTAAATATCTATTTAAATCTATTTTATTACTGATGAAAAGGATCATACTCAAAAAATTAAATTTTTATTATTTATAAGGAATGTTATGACTCTATTGAATGAGTTTAAATTAAAATATTCAGGATTTATTAGGCATTATTTATGGAATCATTTGACCTGGAGTTGTCCAACCTACAATAAAATATTGAGATGTTCATCTTCTGAAAATACAACAACAAGAAAATATAGTGATATATGCATTATAAATGAAAATGGTTACTTATAAATAAAATTGTGTTATCAAATTTAGAGCTACTATATTGGCCTAGACCACCCCGATTCATTCCTTGCTAAAATATAGTGTTTGGCGTGTTCTTGGAGGTCAAGGTGTCTTTTTCCAACACTTTTTCCAAATTTTTTAGTTTTGTAAACAGTGCTTCCCGGATGGTAGATCATCCAACGGTGGTGGTAGCTCATCCAACGGTGGTGGTAGCTTGTCCAATGCTAGATGGGAATTGTCCAACAGTGATAATAGTTCATTCCAATAGTGGAGGCGACTCATCCAATGATGACGATATCTCGTTCGAACGGTGGCAGTGACTCGTCAAATGGTGACGGTAGCTCGTCCAACGGTGGCTGCAAATCATGCAACGGTGATGGTAGCTTGTTCTAACAGTGGTGGAGACTCATTAAACAGTGATTGTATCTCGTCCTAACGACAACAAAGACTCCTCCAATGGAAACGTTAGCTCATTCCAATGGTGATAATGTCCCATAAATGGAGTTTCAAGATTCATAAAATTTCACTCCTTTGATGTTATCTTTGATGTAAAACACGTTAAAAACATTTTTAAGGTATTTAAGGCTGATTCAAATACCATAATTCCTATATTAAATTTTCCTAAGGGTCCATGTGTTTTTACTCGATCAAACCACATGATATTTAAAAGATCTGATCTTAATGGAAAAATCCAGTGTATTATAAACCACTGCTTCTTTTATATTTTCAAAAGGGGTAATATATCTTCCTCTCTTGTTATTCCTTCATTTTTACCTTGGTAAGAGATTCCATAGACCTCTCTTTCCCATAGGAGTCATTCATTGTCCATTAACTTCAGATTATGTTTTACATTGAGTTCTTCCTGCAACATGCGCACCCCTTATATTGGTAAAACCAAAATGTTTCGACCAGTATTTGAAATAAGGTATGTTCTAAGACTTTTCTTATGAGTTCCTTGATATATTCCTTCACATTTATCCTTTCTAGGAGATGGCATGTGATCTCCTACAGTAGTGGTATCTCATCCAACGATGGAAGTATCTCGACTAATGATGGTCGTAAATCAACCAATGATGGAACTAGCTCATCCAACGGTGGTGGTAACTCACCCAAAAGTGGTGTATACTAATTCAATGATTATGGTATCTCATTCCCATGGTGTTAGAAACTCATTAAATGGAGATGGTATCTTGTCCTAATAGAAACAGAAACTCATCCAACAACGATTGTATCTCATTCTTACTATGGTGATGACTCATCCAATGGTGATGGTAGCTCGTACAACAATGGCGAAGATTCATCCAATGATGATGGTAGACCATTCCAATGGTGGAAGTGACTCATCGAATGGTGAGGGTATCTTATCCCAATAGAAACAATGACTCTCCCAACGGTGAAGGTACCTCGTTATAATGGTGGCAGCAACTCATGAATAGTGCTTCCATCTTCTTACAATTTCACTCCTTTGATGTTTTTATTGACACCAATCACTTTAAAAAACATATTATAAGTTAACTAAGGAAAATTAAAATCCCACAATGCATATCTTAGTTTTTCATAATGGTCCGAGTGTTTTTACTCGGTCAAATCGCATTATCTTCAACAGATCTGATCATAATAAAAAAATCCAGCCTATCTTAAACTGCTACTTTGTTTAGATTTTCAAAAGGACTGAAATATCTTCCAACAATGTTATTACTTATTTATTTCCTTAGTATGAGACTCCCAAAACTCTCTTTATAGTATGATTCATTCATCATGCTATAACTTCAAATCTTTTTTTTGTTGTTGTTCTTCCTGCTGCATGTGCACCCCCAGTTTTGGTGCAACCCGGAGGTGTCAATATGTATTTAACATAAGGTATGTTCTTCCTATATTCTTCTAGGTTCCTCGATATGTTACCTCCCATTTCTAATTTCCATGTTAACGAATATGATCTCCACTTTCTAATGGATATTTATGGGTTGTTGGTTAGAGTGTTCTCAGTGGAATGCAGATGCTATGGGAGAAGTGATCATGATATGTTGTTTTGACCTATTCTCATGTAGAGAATATAAAGAACCATTAGTGGTATGGGATTTAGGGATTTTATATTTATTTACATTCAACTATAGAATTAGCATGAGTTAGACATTGTATCGCAATGGAATTGACATAACAAATATATGAACCAGATTAAAATAATTAATATTAATTTCATAGCGATGTTATTGCCTCTTGATTTTCTAGATCGAGTGATATTAATGATTTTATACTTTATCATGTCGTTCTGGATGGAAATAAGTAAAGAATGTAAATTTGGGATTAGATGTAGATTAATTGGCCAATGATAAATAGGCATGTAAATTAATCAAATTATTGTTGTAATTTGATGATAATTAAATGGATTCATGCATGCATTTTTTTTAATGAATCAGTTAATTCAATATGGAATGAAGAACTGGTTGTATGATAATGATAATTACTTGAAGTTTTCTAAGTTACTCTCTTTATTTTAAAGGACTAGTACCTTATGCTATGGAGTTGTGGTTGCTTGTTGTGTATGAAGGCTGAATGCCTTATTTAGGGCTAAGATCACAATTGAAATGTGGTTTGTTTCCTGTGATTTTGTTGTTATGTGAGCCTGGGATGGATGAACATGGATGGATGTTGTGGTATGTGTGGGGAATGAAGGCCCAATGGTTGTGGTGTCAATTGATGCCTCGAGTGGCGATATGTAACAGTTTATGCATGTTGGTTTCAGGGAGGACACCGGGGATGATGGAACGAGTTAAATAAGGGCTTTCCTATAGTTGCAAATGGTGGCTGATTGTTAATCTATTTTTTTATTATCAACATTAATTTCCCCACTTCTTGAGATATATGGAATTTTTTAACCTCCTTCCAAAAGAGGTGATGATGTACAGGGTGTGCCGCATTTTTTTGAGTTTATCTTCATGAGGATGGATAGGTCCATGCTCTTACTATTGGTGGAAAATACTTGACAAGAACTTCACTTATTCACTAGGTTGAGCCCCTTGTGTTTGGTAGCTTAGAATGCTTTCCTAGAATGCCTAGGATTTTTTAAAAGTGATACTTCTATTAATAAATGATTTAATTAATGTTTAACCAATGGGGATGGAGCTTTCTAGGATGCACTGCTGGGGTTGTATTTCTGAGATACTATGGAATCAGTTCGGTTATGGCTGGAGGGAATAGATCTTGGTTGGAATGGTAATGGATTGTGATGTGGATTTTTTTTGTTAATGGTAAATTAATTATTAAATAATTGATTATCTTATTTATAAACTAAAAAAAGGTCTATGTATCATAATATATCTCTTTAAATGGTATTTTGCTTATCGGATATCATGTCTAATTAGTGGAAGATGGGAGTCTGAGATATGTTAGTTGTAGTTGAGTCTATAACTAGGATATTCCCATAGTGTGGTTGTGAGATATATTATATCATGTGATTTTTGTGTTTCTATACTATACCCTACACCTTCGGTTAGGGAAAATGACACCTTAAGGATTCTAATCCTTAAGGTGTGTTTTTCCAAAAAAATTGGTGGGAGAATGGATGACTAACAACCCCCATTGGACCCGCTCTCTTCTCTTGGTAGTTTATTGTGCTGGTATGTATGATGGTTAGTTTTTCCCATATATTTTTTTACGGGGCTATAATGGCTTGTGGTTATTTCAAACACATGTATTCTAGATATAGTTTCATATGGACTACTAAATGTATGACAGGTACATGCTATGATGACTTGAGGATCCTTAATCCGTGTATAGTCTATAATGTATTGAGGTATAATACCTAATGTATGATATAGATTATTAATGATGTGGTAGTTCCCAGGAAACTACCTTCTTACATTGGTTATGTGGACATGGTGGTGTGATGCACGAGGTGCATGTTGTGGTGCTTCATCCAGATATTTGTGGTAAATATTTTTTGGAGAGAGATGCTCAGGACGTGCAACATTGGGGCAATGTGGCAAACTAGTGGGGAAGTGGTAGAGTGGTACCCTTGATATTCATTGTTATATTATATACTCGTGTATGCTATACTTGGTGGGAGTATCCATGGTGAGGTTGGGAACATAGTATACCTAATTATGTGATGAGTTAATTTCACCTGCTGATCATTGTGATTTCATATTCATTCTTTAATTTTTCTTGAGAGGATCTAGGGTGGATCATAATGAGTATAATATTACACTCACCGTACATTTATTTTAACAATTTTTAGGTCACTTGGAGTAGGATGGAGATCAGGGTGGTTACTATTATCTTAGGGTTTACAGAAGCTATTCTATATTTGTGGTTGCTTCTTTTTTACTTTCTTTTGGAACATGCATTTTCCCTTTTAGTTGTATTACTTTTGGCATGCAATTACATATGTTTACTTTTATTTCTTTTTATATTGTAATCTGATAAGGTGTTGGTTGGGTTCTATCTTATCTCTATCTTTCGCATGTGTTCTCTTAGAGGTTAATGCCTCCCATCAGTGTGTTTAATATACCCTCGGTGCTTGTCGCAAACCTGGGGCCTACTGAAGGTGGGACTAAGGGGACATTATCTATCTTATAATAATACTGGCCTGGTAGGGGTACAGTTTATGGGGAGGGGTCCTGATAGAGTGGTATTATAGATCTTATTGAGGGATATAATGGAGTTTGGAGTTATTCATAGGTGAGGTTGCATGGGTTGGTTGGGAAATGATGTCAGCTAAATTTAGCAAACTCTCTAAACACTAGAGAGCAGCTGAGACATTGGTATTTTGGGACCCTTATGATCTAACACACAAACCATGATGTTTACAGTGGCTACTAATTGAGGTGATACTTTTTTGGAGGTTAGAGACCTAGGAAAGGATCTTGCATCATTCTTATTTTTGCATGTATTTGAATATGTAGAACTTGGGATAGGACAACGTAAATAAATAAAAGAAAATAATTAATTAATGTATTGTCTTCAATATTCTTGGTTTTGAATCTCTAACTATTTATTCTTTTTCAGATTCATCTCTAGGTCTACGTCATTGTCAGGTTTATGTGGATTATGTTCAGAAGGTTGTGACAGTAGATCGCCGCAGAGTAGATGTCATCGAAGACGAAACATAGAGGTGGAAACTCCAAGAGTTTTAGTTCCAGAGTATATAGAAGAACGAGGGCTCTATTTCAGATACAATCATGGCATACTAGTGGTTGGAGGTTGAGATACCTTTCAGTTTGATCTGTTCTCAGAAAGAGAACTAGGAGGCATTAGTTATGAGGATTCTGTGTGGGGAAACAAGACAATGGTGGTTATTATTCCTCAGAGATCATGAGGAGTTGGTAGTATCATCGGAGGGGTTCTGAGACTAGTTTAGAGTTGAGTTTCTTTCTTCAACCATGATGGCGTCCAATTTATAATCACTGTTTACCCATCGACAGGGGAGCACCAGTGTGTGAGTGTTTGAAATCAATATCTGGAACCTTTTATGATATTCTTCAGACCTATTTCCTGATGAGGTGGCCAGGGTGGGGTATTTTTAAGAGGCTTTTCATCCATATATCCAGATCTAGGTCACCTCATTTATGTTGAATAAAAATATTTAGGTGTTGGTGAGGGTGGAGGTCATCTATAGGATGTTAGATAGAAATAGATAATCACGATACGAGAGTCATCAAGAATCCTCATGAATCATTACTATGGTCTAGCTCTCCCAATTTTTAGGGTAGAAGAGTTTCTGTTCGGATAAGGGTAGGTCCTGTCCCTCATTATCTTGTTTCTCAAGGGGATGAATCTATCAGAACTATACAATTATATTAGGCACTTGTTTTTTTATTGAGTCCATGGTCATTAGTATTGAAAGTTACTGACCTTTTTGAGCAGCCTAAGTGTATCAGGTGTTTCACATTAGGTACCTCCATTGAAGAACTTCTAGCCCATAAAACAGTATAATTTTGCACTATCTTTGGATAATTAGAGACCAGATGGGGAAGGTAGATTAAATCCCTGGGATGCTACCTATCCTCAGAGATTAGAGCACATCCATGGTGGTAGTCATCATCAAGATCAAAGAGGTTGTGGAGTAGGTTGTGGTCAACTTCATGCATTAGCATTGCCAGTTCTGGATGAGCTAGACGTCGTTCAATGTGCCCTTTGGTTGTTTCTTAATTGGGTGTATTCCTTTTTTGATTTAGTATGAACACACACCTTCATATCACCTACCCTTTCCCATTATATGATACTTCAGGTAGAGAGGTTTCCAGTTCCCTTAGCATTGAAAATGCCTGTTGGGGTCTGATCTCACTTGTTTGATGTTTGTAGAGACTATGAGTTAATGTTGGGGAAGCACCGCTCTTGGAAAGATTTCATTTTTTATGAATACAACCATATGATGTCATCTTCAACATGTATTGGTTGTACTTGGTTCAGTCAATTGTGGATTACTTTAGGAGGTATGTAGTGTTCTTCGATGATGATGGAGAGCCAATAGTATTTTTGAAAACTGAGACCCTACTATGGGTTAGGGAAGTGTTCCTTCCCTATCATCCTTGATGGATGAGATGATGATGAGTTTTTCAGAGGATCAATATTTTTCTTTTACTTGGGTAGTAGAAGAGTACCCTGATGTCTTTAGAGAAGATGTTGCATCATTACCCCCTCGATGAGAGATTGAGTTCGGGATCAAGACACAACCAGGCGTTTCTACTGTCTTAATGTCTCGGTATAGGATTGAGCCTTTTGAGTTTGTAGATCTATATATAATGCACAATGGATTGTTGTAATGTGTTTTTGTTTGAATTAGTGTGACACCATGGGATGCACCAGTTTTTTTGTAAATATGGTTGATGGTATATTGCTGTTGTGTGTCAATTATCATCACTGGAACAAAGTCACAGTGAAGAACCACTATCCTATTCCATAGATTGATGATTTTTTTGATAAAATAAAGGGTGAATGATTGTTCTCAATTATTTAATTATAGTCAATATATCATAGGATGTGTGTGAGTTGTGAGGATATCCCGAAGACTGGTTTCTGTTGTCGTCATGGACATTACAACTTCATTGTAATGTCGTTCGGTGTGACGAATGCTCCAGTTGTATTCATGGGGTCGATGAATTTTGTGTTTCATGAGATCCTAGATATGTTCATTGTGTTTTTCAATGATAAAATCCACATGTATTTCATGTCTTAGGAAGAGTATGCAGAGCATCTGCATATTGTTTTGGGATTTCTTCATCAACAACAGTTGTTTGGGAAGTTGTCGAAGTGTGAGTTTTTCCTTCAATAAGTCCATTTTATAGGGCATGTTGTATCCTAGTAGATAGTAGCTATGGATCCTTCAAGTATAAAATAAGTTTCACCTTGGGAATCCCCCAAGGAAGTGGTAAAGGTGGGAAGTATCCTTGGTCTTGCATGCTTTTAAATGAGGTTCGTAGATTATTTCTCTCAGGTTGTGGCTCCTCTGAATACGTTTACTAAGAAGTATCATTCATTAATATGGACCAATCTTTGTCGGGAAGCTTTCAAATATCTAAAAGAGAATTTTTTCAGCGATTCAGTTCATTGTCTTCCAGTAGAGGGATTTAAGTTCGATATTTTCTGTGATGCTTCGCATCTGGGGGTTAGGCTGTGTTCTGATGCAGTAGAGATCAGTTGTTTCATTTGGGTATTAGCAGTTGAAACCCCATGAATGTAACTATTCCACCAATGATATTGATTTGGATACAATGCTGTTTTCCCTGATGGTGTGAAGACATTACCTCATTATGTAGAGTTTTTTGGTCATTACTGATCATAAGAGCTTGAGGTATGTTTTCTCACAGTGTGACTTGAACCTACGATAGCATCAGTGGATGGAGTTCTAATAGGATTATGAATTAAAAATTTCCTATACACTTGAGGAGGGGAATTTTATAGCCGACATGCTAAGAAAAAAGTCATTCAATGATGCAAATCATGAATCTAGTGATTCTTGGAGGGTGATGGAAGAACATTTAGCATTTCATTTGGATAGTGGAGAAGTTTGGG
Organism: Viscum album; assembly: GCA_963277665.1. Classification (NCBI taxonomy): domain Eukaryota; kingdom Viridiplantae; phylum Streptophyta; class Magnoliopsida; order Santalales; family Viscaceae; genus Viscum; species Viscum album. The sequence continues at coordinate 1,107,791,881 of OY728152.1, read as the reverse complement.
GTAGAGGTTGTATTTTTTAGATGACGGTGCAATAATATCTAGTGTAGTAGGTGGAGGAAATCTAGTTGGGGGATCTTGAGGTGGAGGATGGGAGAGACTGAGTTGTTTGTAGTGAGAACCCTAATGGTTGGTCTGAGGATGAACAACACCAGATGTTGTTTCATTGAAGGCTTTTTGTTCCTTTGGAATATTGTGAGATGGTTCTTAGAGAGTTACATAGTTCACCCATACATGTACATCCTTGAGTGAAAAGGATTTACAGAGCTTTAAGAAGTCATTTTTGGTGGTCTGGGTTGAACCATATAGCATTAGAGTTTGTGTATCATTGTTTGGTCTGCCATAAGGTGAAGTCCAAGCATCTTGTTTCTATGAGTTTTTTCAACCATTATATGTTCCTAAGTAGAAGTGGGAGGAAATATCAATGGAATTTGTTATCATTTTACCTCGAGATAAGGGAGTCTATGTCGCTATATGGTTAGTAGTGGATTTTTTGACCTAATCATCCCAATTTATCGTGATCAAGGAGTTGATCTCAGTGGTGGTTTTATTGATACAGTATCTGGAAAAGGTGGTGAGACTCCATGGGGTCCCTATGATGATCATTTATAATTGAGATCCCTATTTTAACACTATGTTGTAGAGAGGTCTCTAGCAAGAATTTGGTTCTTAGCTATCCCTTAGCAGCATTTCTTTCCATCATTAAATGAATGGAAAGATAGAGTGGACCATCCAGACTCTTGAATACATGTTGTGCACTTGTGTACTAGATTTTTGAGGTTCATGGATGAGGAAACTACCCTAGGTAATGTTATGTTACAATAATAATTTTCCCTCCACCATCTGAATGATTTCATTTGAATAATTGTACAGTTGAGATTTCCATTATCCATTGTGCTAGACTGAGGTTGAAGAGTCCTCAATTATTATGCCGAAACTAGTAAAAAACATAAAAAAGATTGTTCAGGTGATTCGTGAAAGGATACAAGCAGTGAAAAATCATTAGAAATCCTATAGTGATCATAGAAAATGACCTTTAGAGTTTGACATTGGTGATCACCTGCTTTTGAAGGTGACTCCCTGTCGTGGGCATCGAAATTTTGGTCATGGGAGTAAGATTTCTCCCAAATTTGATGGGACTTTCAAGGTGTTGGCTCGTATCGGATCCATGGCGTATCGGGTAGAACATCCCCCACAGATGAGCCAGACATATGATTTTTTTTCTGGTGTCACAGGTCCATCGTTATCTTCATAATGACTCTCACATATGTTATTGGGGGTGAGATCGATGTTGATAATGTTGCGACCTTCATGGATCAACCTGTTGAGATCTTGGACCGCAAGGATAAGGTGTTGTGTGTGTTTCATCCCCATGGTTTGAGTCTTGTGGCGGTACATTGGCATGGATGAGATTAGTTGGGAATGTGATTTGTAGATTCAAACTCAGTACCCCAAGCTATTTGATGTTTAACTATTTTCTTGTAATGTTTCCCGTTTAGTGGTTGTAAACCCTTTCAGTTATGATATGGATTTCTTTTGTTTCTTGTTGTGGATTTCTATATTTCGAGTGGTATCTCCCCTAAGGGTATTTTTAGGAGATGGTTTTGGTTGCCACATGGTTTCTCATTGTACCTTTAAAAAATTGGTCGAACTCTTTTATTGGTGAGATCCTTGGGAGGTATATCTATGTGTGATTATTCAGACCCCTTTTGATGTTTCCTATATAGGTCAGTTTTGAATTCTGATAGATGAGAATGTTTTGAGAGGTATCATATCTAATGGATCAGACCCCTCTGGTACATTCCATGATAAAATATGGTGTTTGGGATGTTCTGGGAGGTCAAGGTGTCATATTCCAACACTTTTCCAAATTTTCTAGTTTTGTGAATAATGTTTACAGGATGATATCTCATCCAACAGTGGCGGTAGCTCGTCCAACGGTGGTGGTACCTCATCCAAAGATGCTGGTATCTCATCCAATGGAGGTGGAGACTCGTTGAATATTATATCATATAATGGTGGTGGAGAGTCATCTAACAGTGATGATATCTCATCACAATAGTAGCAGGGACTCCTCCAATGGTGACGTTAACTCATCCCAACTGTGGCAGGGACTCATGGAAAATGTTTCCATATTCCTATAATTTCACTCCATTGATGTTATAATTGATGTAAAATGTGTGTTAAGGGATTTATGGCCAATTCAAATCCAATAACTCATATCTTAATTTTTCCTAAGGTTCCAAGTGTTTTTACTCGGTCAAACCACATGATCTTTAACATATTCGATATTAATGGAAAATTCTTGGATATCATAAACCAATGATTTATTTATACTTTCAAAAGGGATGAGAAATATTCTTCCCTTGTTTTTTACATCTTATTTTCCTTGATATGGGTCACACCAAACCTCTCTTTCCCATTGGAATCATGCATTGTGTTGTAACTTCAGGTCATGTTTTCCTTGGAGTTCTTCCAACTGCTTGCAGACCCCCTATTTTGGTGCAACTCGGAGGTGTCGATCAGTTTTTGACATAAGGTATGGTCAACCATTGTTATTTTGGGATACTTAATATATTACCTTCCATTTACCCATTCCATGTGATTCCATGTGATCTCCATCTTTTAATGGGTCTTTTTGGGTTGTTGTTTGGTGCAATCTCTGGTGTAATGCAGTTGTTGCGGGAGAGGTGGTCGTGATCCATTGTTTTAGCATGTTCTTATGTAAATAATGTCAATAACATTTTTGGGTAGGGTATCAATGCATTACCTATTTATTTACATGAAAATATATAATTATAATGATTTAGCCTTTAGATCACAATGGAGTTTACATAATAAATATATGAACCAGATTAAAAAAATTGATATCAATTTATTAGAAATGCTATTGCCTCTTGATTTTCAAGATAGTCTGATATCTATGTTTTTATTTTTTAGCATTTCGTTCTTTATGGTAATTAGTAAACAACATAAATCCATGATTACCTTTAGATTAATTATCCAAAGATAATGTGCCATGTAAATGAATCTAGTTTTTTTTTGTAATTTGATTACAATCAAATGGATGTAGTTATGAATGTTTAAATGAAGTAGTTAATTCAATATGGAATAAAGAATCATCTATGTGATAATGATAATTCCTTGAAGGGTTCTGAGGTACCCACTTTCTTGTAAAAGAAAAATCACCTTATGCTTTGGAAGTTTGATTAATTGTTGTGTGTGAAGGATTAATGACATGTTTAGCGAAAAGATCCCAGTTTCTATGTGGTTTGTTTCTAGATTCTTCTGTTGTGATGTGATTCTATGATGGCTGAGTCTGGATTGCTATTTTGGTATGTGGGGGGTAGGGAGGACTAGTGTTTGTGGAAGTAGTTGATGCTTGGATTGGTGATATGTAGTGGTTTATACATGTTGGTTTCATAGAGCACACCAGGGATGATGGAACAAAATGAAGCTATGATTTTCCATTATTGTGAAAGATTAATTTTTATTAATATGTTGTTTGTTTATCTATTTTACTTTTCCCAATTCCAGAGGTAGATGGTATTGGTTACCCTACATCCAAAAGAGGTGATGAAACACATGGTATGCCACATGATTTCCATCTTTAGATTCCCAAGGACGGATTGATCACCTCTCTTTCTATATGTAATAATAAATTGACGGGTAGTTAACCTACTCACTACATCAATCCCCTTGTGTTTGGTAGCTTATAATGATTTTCTATAATGCATAGGATTACAGAAAAGTGGTAATTCTATAATTAAATGATTGAATACATGTTTAAACCATGGGGATAGAGATTGTTGGGAAGCAATGATGTTTTTATGCTTCTAAGAATTTGTGGACTCGGTTTGGTTATACCTAGAGGGCATATATCATGGTTGGAATGGTAATGGAGTGAAATGTGGGATTTTTTTGTTAACAATTAATTAATGGATAAAAAATTAATTAACATAAACTGAAGTTGACTAAAATGGACAAGTAACTTAACATTTATCTTTAAATGGTTTTATGCTTATAGGATATGTAGTCATAGTAGTTGCTTCCGGGAGTCTGAGAGATGTTAGATATAATTGAGTCTAAAACTAAGTTATGACCATTGTGTGGTTACAAGCTATATTATGTTCTTTACTTTTTATGTTTATATACACTACCCCAATCTATCGGTTAGGGAGAATGATAATCTGTGGATTTTGTGCCTTGGGGGTGTTTTCCCCAAAATTCTAGTGGGAGGATGGATGGATGACTTCCCCCTTTGGCCAAACACTCTCTTCTCTAGGTAGTTACATGGGATTGTATTCACGATGGTCAGTTTTGAACATATATATGTATAGAGGTATGTAATGGATTGTGGATATTTCAGACACATTTATTCTGGATATAGTTTCCTACAGACCACTATCTGTATGATGTGTATAGGTTTTGATGGCTTGAGGATCCTTACATGGTGTATGGGATGTAAGGGCCTGAGGTGTAATGCCGAATGTATGGTACATGTTATGTGATCTCTGGTGGCTCTTTAGAAACTACCTAGTTACATAGGTTTTGTGGATGTGGTGGTGCAATGCATGAGTTTCACATTGATGCATGAGGTTCATGTTGTGGTTCATTGCCCATGCATCTGCAGGAAAGCTTTTTTGGAGAGAGATTCTTAGGATGGGCGATGTTGGGGAAAAGTGAAAAACTAGTGGGGAAGTTGTAGCAGTGTACCTTTTATATTGTTTATTATATTATATAGTCTTGTATGCGATACTTGGTGAGTGTTTCTATGGTGAGTATGGGAACACAACATACCTGTTTATGTGACAAGTGAGTTTCCCCTGTTGTTCATTGTGCTTTATCATGCTTTATTTATCTTTACAAAAGAGGCTCCAGGGAGGATCCTACTAATTATACTGTTATACTCAGCCTACATTTATATAAAATATTTTTAGGTCAGTTGGAGTAGTTTGGAGATCCCACTGGTTATTAATACAATGCGGTTTATAGGAGGTTTTCGGGCTTCTTGGTTTCAATTGTTTTACGTTCTTCTGGTATTTTCAATTTTCTATTTCAGTTGTAGTAGTTTTCGAATGATATTATATATGTGTAGTTCGGTTTACTTTAATATTGTAGTTTTAGTTGGAGTTTGTTGTTGTATATCATATCTCTCTCTCTATAGTGGTCTCTTAGAGGGTAATTCCACCCATCGGTGTGTTTACTATACCCTCAGTTCTAGTCGCCAACCTGGGGCCTACTGAAGGTGGGAATCTAGGTCATTACCTCTCTTCTCACATTTCTAGCTCAGGAGAGGTAAACTTTATGGGGAGGGGGTCGTGAAAGAGTGATTTCAGAGGTCTGGATGAGGGATAGGATGGAGTTTAGAGTTAGGCATAGGTGAGGTTTCTTGGGTTGGTAGGTAAATTGTGTCAGCTAAGTTTAATAAGAACTGTAAACACCGTATACCAGATGATACGTAGGTATTTAGATCCCCCTATGATCTGATACACATACAATTAAGTTTAAAATGGCTACTAAATGAGGTGGTATTAATTTCAAGGTAGAGACCTAGGAAAGGATCGGGCATCATTCTTATTTTTACATGTTTTTGTATGGGTATAAAATGGGATTGGTTAACATAAAATGAATAAATTAAAATAATTAATTAATTTAATGTCGACTATATTCTAGGTTTAGAAGCTTTAATTATTTGTTCTTTTTTAGTTATGAGTCCAAGTTGATTTCATCATCTGGTTTGTGCAGAATATGTTCAGTAGGTTCTTCCAGAAGATCGTCGTAGAGTAAAGGTTGATGATGATGAAACATGGAGGAGGAAACTTCAATAGTTTCAGAGCCAGAGTCTACACAAGTATGAGGGATCTATTTTAGATGTAGTCTTGCTAGACTGGATGCAGGAGGTTGAGATAGATTTCAGTTTCAACTGTGCTGAGAAGGTGCACTGGGTGAAGTTGGTTGGGATGATGATATGTTGGGAAAAGAGGCAATGGTGGTTCTTGTTCCTCAGAGATCACATGGAGTTGGAAGTGTCATGGGAGGAGTTTTGAGACCAGTTCAGAGCTGAGTTAATTTCTTCTATCGTGAAGGCATCCAGTCACTATGAGCTTCTTACCCTTCGATAGGGGATCTACAGTGTGTGAGTCTTTGGATTCCATTTGATTAATATTTTGAGATATTCTTCAGAAATCTTTCCAGATGATGAGGCCTGAGTGATGCATTTTGTGTAGGATTTTTGTCCATAGATACAACACCATGTCACCCCATTTATGTTGAAGACATATATTGAGGTGTTGGGGAGGGAAGTGGTCATTTAAAAGATATTATTCAAAACTAGATCATCATTAGAGTGGAGTCATCATGATTCCCCATGAACTAGAGATATGGTTTGGGGTTCCTAGTTTTTAGGGCAGAAGAGTTTCCATTTATTCAGGGGTATGTCCTAGACCTCAGTATCTCATTTATCTTGGAGAAGAAGCTCTCAGACCTATGAAAAGGGATCGAGCGCTTGTTTTTTATAGAGGATAAGGTCATATTAAATGAGAGTTCCCAAACATTCTGAGCATTCAATGTGAATCAGGTGTTATGATTCATGTTCCTTCATGGAGTTAGTTCCAACCGAGGGTGAAGTAGAAGTTTGAACAATATATTGATCAGTAGATGAAGTTCCTAGTAAGGATCCAAGTATCAATGAGTGGGGGAGGGGGTGAATCAATTATATATTTTTATTTTTATGTTTCCTATTTTTGAAATAACATTCGCCTTCGGTTAAAGAGTTTTTTTCCTGCTGAACACACACAATCACAAGAATACAAGATTTACAAGGTTCACTACTCAACTAGAGTAGCTACTTCCTTGGTATGCTACGGAAACAATCCAATACAACACAATCCACCCGAAAACAATCCTTTTATGTGGAATACAAAAAGTTGGATATACCCTTACACTTGTGTAGCACTTTGAAAACAATCAAATAGTGTGTGTGCTACCTCTTAGCACAAAGAATGGAATTTAAGGATTATATGATTCTTAATGAACTTTCACAAATCAAATATTTCAAAACAATTCTTCACTTTCCTACCTAGAAGCTGTTAAGAACCTCCTGGAGCAGAAAACATGTGTGCCACTCCCTACTTGCATGCCTCTCTGATTGCGCGCCACATGCTTGCGTGCCTCACTGCTTGCTCTCCACCTTCTTCCGCGGCTCCCTGCTTGTGCGCATCTGGCAACATTCGTGGAAAAAATTGCGCAGAAAAACATGGGTGGAAAAAATTTCACGGAACCCTACTTGTGCACCTTATCAATAACCCTCAACTTGCGTGCCACTTCAACTTGGGCGTTGCCTTCTACTACTTGTGCGATCAGATCAACCTCTACTACTTGCGTGCTCAAGGCTCAAATTTTCTCTTATGTGTTGAGAATTAAAAAATGAGTATTCTAGTCATCTATTTATAGGAATTTTGGTGACTTGCGTTCTATATACACTTGCGCACCGCTTCATCACTAGCACGTCGCTTCATCACTTGCGCGCCACTCCATCACTTGTGCTCCATTCCAATCACTAGCATGATACGTTATTTCCTTTGTCATATTTTGGTATGATGTTGTTTGAAGTATGAATTGCACGCAACATTCACTTGCACGACAAGACTTGCGCGCCAATACTTGTGCGACACTCTTGACTTGCGTGAAAGTTTCTAACTTGCGTGCAACGTTATTTCCTTCGTCATATTTTGATTGGATGATCATTGAAATATGACTTGTGCGCCAATTATACATGTGAACCAATAATTTCATGCCAATACATGAACACAACTTTTGACTTTCACACAAATCATAACTTTCTCAACACTTTCTTTCCTTTTCCAAAATCACTTCTTTAAATTTTCTGATTTTCAGGCCCAAAAACTTGGAAAACACTGGAAAACAACACCACCTTAAACTGTTCTTTTGTGCCACCTCAAAATAGTCTATTCCTTTTTCATTTCTCTCTTCACTGCTTCCCATAACAATTCTTCAGCTTTAATCAAGAACTCCAATTTCGTGATATATATATTTTGATAAATAATCATTAGAATCATCAGAGTTACAATGGGATGTACTAAAACTTCATCATCTTCTAGCAACATCATTACTTCCAATAAAAACTATATATGACTCGCATCATCATTTCTCCCCCTTTCCTTCATAAGTATTTCATCACAAGTTCTCCTAACATATGATATTTGTGAAATACATATCCGCAATGCATTGTTTGGATTACATGTACTTTACAAATTGAATTGATTTAGCATCTTTAACAACAAAAGACAACACTCTATAACAGAAATATTTTCGTACTTCGTTATCCATCCAGCCTAGTCCCAACAATCTCCTCCTTTGGAATTTTTTGACAACCATGATTCATAAATCACTGAACTTTGTAAACTGAAGCTATTAATTAGTTTTCAACAATTCTAAGCCTACGTGAGCTAACTCATTGGAAGAAATAAGAATTATTGACAGCCAAAACCATGATATCCAAAATATGTGACTATGAAATCTCATGATTGTACGTCCTCATCCTTATTCAGATCATCTTTCAAGCTTCTACCTTAGCATTCTTCACTACGTCAACATTCCTGGAAAACAATATTGTTTCCTAAAACCACTCCAACAAACAGTTAGAATAGTTCACACACATACATGCTGGATTCACACCATACCAAAAACACCCCATTTATGCATGCTTCCATAAGGATAGATTTATGAAAAAATTATCCCCCTTGACAAATCTATCCATATTTAAGATGAGAGAGGGGACAGAAACAAGTACCTTAACCTTGATGAGAAGGAGGTTGGAAACCCATGATCAACCTCAATTTTTCAAATGGTTCCTTCAGTAATGGTTTTGTGAATATATCAGCAACTTGGTCAGATGTAGAAACATACTCCAGGATCAATTCATTCTTCCCCACCTACTCATGGATGAATTTGTACTTTATATCAATATGTTTTGAATGATAATGTTGCACTGTATTTCATGTAAGATTGATTTCACTCTGATTATCACAACCCATGAGAAATGGTAGCTTTACTTCAACAAGTTGATCGTCCAGCTGAGTCTTCATCAAAATTAGTTGAGTTATGGCCTGAGTAGCGGAAACATACTTAGAATTAACTGTTCTAAGAGTTATAGAATTCTTTTTCTTGGTATGCCAACTAACACAACTTTTCCCCAGAAAGAAAACTCAACAAGATGTGGATCATTGATCATCAACATTTCCAACCCAATCGGTATCAGAATACCTGAATAGATCAATATTTCCTGATCCATCATACATGATTCCAAAATTTATTCTCCCATTGATATATCTAAGAATTATTTTTCTAGAAATCAGATGTCATTATTTAGTAGCACTTTGAAATATTTCATATAAAGTGAAAATATAGACAATGTCGGGTCTTAAGGCAGTCAGATACAACATACTTCCAATAAGCTTTTGAAACTCTTTCTGATCAACTTCCTTGCCTTCTCCATCTTTTGAAAACTTGGTTCCCACTAAAATTAGTGTGGATACTTGTTTGAAAATTTCCATTCCAATCTTCTTCATAAGTTCCTTAGCATACTTTTCTTGAGACAGAAAAACGTGATTTTTCTTTGGTGAAATTTGTAGCCCAAGAAAGTACTTCATTTCTCCCAGCATGGACCTCTCAAATAACTTCTTCATCTCCTCATCAATTTTTTCACAAGATCATTCATCATTTCCAGAAAATATAATATCATCAACATAAACAATAATGATCAGTGAAAACTCCAGACACTCCTTGATGTAGAGATTGCTGTCAACTCCCCCTTTATTAAAGTTCATCTTCCTTAAGCTAGTATCTAATTTATAATACCATACACTCAGAGCCTATTTTAGCCCATACAAAGCCTTCGTCAACCTACACCCATAAATTTCATCCTTTCCAATAATAAATCCACAAGGTTGATCAATGTATACTTCATCCTCAAGGTCACCATTCAAAAATGTGGATTTTACATCCATTTGAAAGATTTTGTAACCTCATTGTGCAACAATAGCAAGAATGATTCCGATTGTTTCTAATTATTCCACCGGACCAAAGGTTTCATCAAAATCAATGCCTTCATTTTTTGAATACCCTTTACAAACCAATATTTCTTTGTTTCTTATTACACCACCTTCTTCATTCATCTTGTTCCAGAAACCCCACTTTGTACCAATAATGTTTTTGTTGTCCGTCTTGGATACAAGTTCCCAAGTATCATTATTCTCTATCTGATCAAGCTCTTCATTCATTATATGAACCCATTTTGGATGCTCAAATGATTCATTTAAATCATTTGGTTAAACTTTACTATAAAGAGAAGTATGTGATATAGCATTCATTGTTCTACTTTTTTTAACCCTATGATGTTTATCTCCAATAATATTCTGAGCATCCAATTGCTTTCTCAACGAAGGATGAGTTGTTTGAACTCCATATTTGTCACTTGAGATTTCTGAGTCGGATTCATCTTCTTGAGTAGGATTAACATAGTCTACAACATTATCAGAATTGTTAACAAAATCTTCTCTATCCTGCTCAACTTCCATATCAACATATGATTGCTTTTCTTTCTCAATATTTTAAACAACTTTTACATCTGAAGAATCAATAATTCTTCCTGTTTCTTTGATGATACATATATGTCCTCTTCCTTCTGGAGCATAGCAAAGAAAAATTTCATCATATCCTCTTTGCTCAAACATTCCATGGTTTCCACCTTTCTTCTTTATAATGCATGGACTACCAAAAACTCTTAAGTGTTTCAGACATGGAGTTTTTCCATAGAACATTTCATATGGAGTCATATCTGAGTTTGGTCTAAAGAAACATCGGTTCTGAATATACATAGCAATTCTAATGGTTTTCCTCCAATAATAATGCGAAATGTTATGCTCAAGAAACAAAGTTCGCCCCATTTCCACCAATCTTCAATTCATTCTTTCAGCAACACCATGTTGTTGAGGTGTGTATGGTGAATTGAACTCATGCAGAATTCCATACTTCTCAAGATAACATTCAAACTATTCATTCTTATACTCACCACTATTATCAGTTCTCAACTTCTTCACTGAATACTCAAATTACATTTTTGTTTTCCTCCTGAAACTCTTAAACATTTTTAGAGAATCTAACTTATGTCTCATGTACATAACACAAGTAATGCGAGTAAAGTCATCAATGAATGTAATGAAGTACTTATCTCCATTTGTTGATATCTGGCTCATTGGTCCATATATATCAGAATGTATAAGTTCTAAGGGTTGTTTTGAATGAATTTCAACTCTCTTATGAAAAGAGTTTGTAATCTACCCTTTTTCACAAATAGTGCAGCACCAATCTCTTCTTCTAGATAAATCAGGCAAATCACGGAAACTATCTCGCGTTGATAACATGCACATATTTCTCTGACACATATGTCCTAGTATTTTATTCCATAACTAATTTTCTTCCACTACACCCATGTAACAAGAGTTCTTCACCTCACCAACTTGGAACAAATTACCTCTTGTATGTTGTCCCCTTGTAACTATATTTCCATAATATTCACTTTTCACAAAAAATCCATATTTTCTAAAGATAACTTTGTAACCCTCATCACAGAGTTGTGACACACTAAGCAGGATATGTTTCCGCCCATCAACATATAAAGTTTTCCTGGATTTCATCTTTTCTTTTCCAATGATGGATAATCCAACACCTTTGATCCTTAAAGATTCATCATTTATAAATGTCATTGTTCATTCTTTGAAGACTTTCACATTCTTCATCATATTTAAATATACTATCATTTCAGAGGAACATCTACTATCATGAATCCATGGATGTTATCCTTTTGTAGCTTTCAAAGCAGTTTCGACAACAAGATCTTTTTTACCTTCCATTTCATTCACTTCCTGTTGTGTATCCTCAAATTTCCTAGCCAGATCAATGGGTTCTGGCTAGAAAACCATGCACTATTTATTTTCAGACTTATCAGACCTGTCCCTTTTAGCTTTTAAAAACTCTATCTTTTGAGAATTATTATGAATCTTGTGTTGCTCTGGTAACACAGTGAGGTAGCCCTTGTAAAAATGTCCAGGTCGATCACATCTTTCACAAATAGTTTCCAGTGGTTGGAACCTATTCTAAACTTTTACACTAGTCTTTTCAGATACCTTCTGAAATTTATTTAGAGACTTTCTATTTTGAAATTATTGACTCCCCCTCAATCCTTGTCTTTCAAAACTTGTGGTATAGTTGTCATTTTTTGGTTGAAGTTACACATATTTTCCATGAGTCTGAATCCACCCCAGTACCAGCAATAACCATCGAAAGAATATTTGCCTCTGAAACTTCTATAGTGACCAGATTTGTGAACACGCTTCTCAATAGACTTCTTAATATAACTATGCTGACCATCAAACTTCATGTTTTAATTTGCAACTCCCTTTCTCATTTTATAGTTGACAGCATCAGAAGCATTAGAGGTCTTTCATGACTCATTATTTTTATGCACTTCTAATTTTTCATCATTGCTGACTTTGACCACATACATTGTCTTTCCAGCATTGTTCTTATCAGAACCAGTTATTTATTTCATTTCAACCATTGAAGGTAACTTTTGTGTGTCATTGTTTGGTTCATTTTTACTGGAACATTCACCAAATTCTGAGATAGAATTTTTGAAACTGATATTCATTTATTTATCTTTATAATGTTTCAATTGGAAAAGTTCCAACTCTTCTTCTTTTACCTTCAGCCTTACTTCATGATGATCATTTCAATTCTTTTTATTCTTAGGAGAATTTTTCAGATCATAAATCTCCTTTTCCATCTTAATTTTCTCATCAGTAAAACCTTCTTGATTTCTTAATGTGTAATTTTCTTTTATCATCTTGTTGTTTTCCTTCTCAAGTCTTCTGATCTTCCTCAGGAATTCTTTCAACTCTTCCTTCAGATGATATTCATGTTGAGTTTCTTCTTCTTCTGAACTGTTTCTCGTTTAATCTTCAATATTCACTACAGAAATAAAGGTATTATATCTAGTTTTTCCAGAAAATTATTTCATGGAATCATCTTAGTTGTCTTCTTCATATTCATCTTCATATTTAGATAAAATGATTTTTTTGAATTGAAGAACATTTTATCCTTCCCCTTTGAATTGTATTTATCATTGTCAACTTGTTTCTTCCACAACCTTCTTGGCCTTCTATTTTCATCATCACTATCTTCTTATTTATTCTTTTGAGGACAGTTAGTCGTAATGTGACCAACGGATCCACACTAAAAAAATTTCAAGGGACGTTTACACTTGTATTTACTTGTTCCTCTTTTCACATTCTTAGAAAACAGGGTTAAAATTTCATCAAAATTTTTACATACATCATCTTTAGAATTGGATTCAACAACATCATCTTGATAAATAGTATTCATTGACTTCTCCCTCTTTGTAGCCTTGAATGACATTTCTCTATGTTCTTTTTTCCCATCAAAGTCTTCTCCTTTATCATCTAATAAGTAATGAGAGTTCTATGAAAATCATCCAAAGATAATGTTTCAGGGTCTCTATCTTCCAATGAAGACACATTAACACCAAATTTTTCAGGTAGAATTCTCAAGATCTTTTCGACAACTATATAATCCTCCAAAGTTTCACTGAGACATCTGATTGTACTAACAATATCATTTATCCCAGTAAAGAAATCCCTAACATATTCAGATTCTCCCATTTTCAAGTCTTCATACTCAAGTCTCCAATTTTTTAGCTTAGCCTTCATCACTTTTCCATTTCCTACATATATGTTCTCTAGTTTGTCCCAGATTCAATTGGCTATAGCAACAACTTTCGGTCTTAAAAATTAACTCTTAGAAAGAGTTGAGAGTAATTCATTTTTATCTCTTCCATCATTCTCAAGATTCTTCTTATCGACAGGGGTAAGAGGAACATTGTCATCAATAGAAAAGAATACATCTGTTGTAGTTTCAAGAACTTCATATCAAAGAGACATAATATAAGGAATCATTCTGTCCTTCTAGATGTGATAGTTCTTTCTATCAAAAATTGGAATCCCCTTACTGTTCACGCAATTTAGATTATCCATCACAACTTCTCTCCAACCACTTCAGCAATGAATAAACGAAGGGAACCTGTCACTCTGATATTAATTGAAGTTCCTAGTCAAGATCTATGTATCACTGAGAGGGGGAGGGGGTGAATCAATGATATATTTTTCTTTTTATGTTTCCTGTTTTTGAAACATCCTTTTCCACCTAATGAAGAGTTTCTTCCCTACTGAACACACACAACCACATGAACACAAGATTTACAAGGTTTACTACTCAACAAGAGTAGATATGTCCTTGGTATGGTACGTAAACAATCCAATACCACACAATCAACTAGAAAATAATCCTTTTATGTGGAATACAACGAGTAGGATATACCCTTGCACTCGTGTAACACTTTGAAAACAATCCAATAGTGTGTGTGCTCCCTCTAAGAACAAATACGGTAATGTAATGATTCTATGCTTCATAATGAACTTTCACAAATCAAATATTTCAAAAAAAATTCTTCACTTTCATACCCATAAGCTGGTAAGAACCTCCTGGAGTAGACAGCTTGCGCACCAATCCCTACATGCACGTCTCCCTGCATGTGCGCCACCTACTTGCGCACCTCACTGCTTGCGCACCACCTGCTTGTGCGGCTCCCTACTTGAGTGCCTCTGGAAACTTGCACGGTGAAACTTGTGCGGTGAACCTTTCACGGATAAACTTTTGTGGAAAAACATGAGTGTTACCCGAATTGCGCGCCTTATCAATAACCTCAACTTGCATGCCACTTGAGCTTTCACGTCGCCCTCTGCTACTTGCGCGATCAGAGCGCCCTCTACTGCTTGTGCACTTAGAGCTCAAATTTTCTATTAAGTGTTTAGAATTAAAATATGAGGAGGATAGTCATCTATTTATAGGAATTTTGGTGACTTACATTCCATATACACTTGTGTGTCGGTCCTACTTACGCGCTGCATCATCGCATGCGCGCCGCTTCATCACTTGTGCACCGCTCCATCACATGCACGCCCTTCCATCACTGGTGCGTCACTTTCTTTCCTTTGTAATATTTTGATATGATGATGTTGGAATATGAATTGTGCACAACATGAGCTTTCACGAAAAGATATGTACACCAATAATTGTGAGACACTCTTGACATGCGTGACACTTTCTAACTTGCGTGCCACTTTATTTTCATTGTCATATTTTGATTTGATGATCTTTGAAATATGACTTGCACACCACTTATACTTGCGCGAAAATACTTCCATTCCAATACTTGCGTGACACTCTTGACATTCGTGCCACTCTTGGCTTGTGCACACTTTCTTTCCTTTGACAAAACCACTTCATTACATTTTCGGATTTTTGGGCCCAAAAATTTGGCAAACACTGGAAAACGGTGCCACCTTAAACTGTTCTTTTATGCCGCCTCCAGATGGTCTGTTCCTTTTTCATTTCTCTATTCACTATTTCCCAAAACTATTCTTCAGCTTTCATCATGATTCTCTGCTATCATGATTTATATCCATTGATAGATCAACATTAGCATCGTCAGAGTTACAATGGGAAGTACTAATACTTCTTTTTCTTCCAGCAACATCATTCCTACCAATAAAAACTGTATATGACTCGCATCATCATTTATACCCCTTTCCATCAAATGTCTTGCATCAGAAGTTCTCATAACTTATGATATTTTTGAGATACATAGAAGAAAATCATCATTTGGTTTACAAGTCCTTTAAAAGGTGAATTGATTTAGCTCCTTTGAAAACAAAAGACAACACTCTGTAACAATAAACATTTCTTACTTCCTTATCCATCCAACTTGGTCCCAACAGCAGAGAGAATATGAGGTAGAAAGAGGATAGACATAGGAAAGTACCTGTCCTTAGAGATTAGAGTGTGGCCATGGTGGTGGTCATCATTAGGGCCAGTAAATTCATGGAGTAGGTCATAGTTAGCTTCATTCTTTATAGTTTCCAGCACCAGGCGATCCGAACATCATTTGAGGTATAATTTTCTTGTTTCTATTTTGGTGTATGACTTGTCTGATTCAGGAGTGGAACACTCCTTTATATCACCTACCCTTGTCCATGTTTTGGTAATTGTGGTATATAGGCTTCCAATGCCATTGGAGTTGAGTACACTAGTTGGAGGCCGATCTGGTTTGTTTGAAGTATGTAGATACTGTGAACTAGTGCGGGGAAAAACACTCTTGGGGTTATTTCATATGTTTAAGAATAAAAAAATATGATTTCATCCACATAATGGATTGGTTGTATATAGTGGAGGCCATCATGGATGTATTTATGATGTAGGTTGTGTTATTTGATGCTGATGGAGAGCCATCGGTTTTCATTGGTGAGAGAGACCATCAGATAGGATTAAGGCATGTTCCTTCCCAGTCATCCTTGATGGATGAGTTGATGTTGAGTTCATCGAAGTTTCATCAATTGGAATTTACTAGGATTTTAGAATAGTACATTGATGTCTTTATAGAAGAGCTTGTACCGTCACCCCCTTAACGTGAGATCAAGTTCGGGATCGAGCTATAACCAGGCGTGTATCCTATCTAAATATCTCCACATAGGATGGTGCCTTATGAGTTTTGGGAGACACATATATAGATCAATGTTTTATTTTAATGTCATTTTATTCATCTAAGTTTGTACTGTTGGGTGCACCAGTTTTTTTTGTGAAGAAGGATGATCACAGTTTGCGGTTGTGTGTCGATTGTTGTTTCTTGATCAAAGTGACATTGAAGAAATTCTATCATGTTCAAAGGATTGGTTTTTTTTTCAATCAAATGAATGTTTAATGTTGGTTATCAAAGACTATCGTGTGGTCTGGATATTATTAGACGTGTGTGAAGGATGAGGATATCCCAAAGACTCCTATCTTTTTTCGTCATGGGAATTACGAGTTTGTTATAATGAAATTCGTGAAACGAATGCTCCAGCTATGTTCATGGGTTTGATGAACGATATATATCATGAGTTCCAAGACAAGTTCATGGTGGTTTTCATCGGTGACATCCTCATGTATTCCATGTCTGAGGAGGAGAATGCAGAGCATCTTCATTCCATTTTCGGAGTTCGTCGTTGAAAATAGCTGCTTGGGAAGCTATCGAAGTGAGTGTTTTAGGATCAAGAAGTTCATTTCATGGGAGATTTTGTATCCTAATAGGAATTAGATGTGGATATATATAAGATAGAGGTATTTGTTTCTTGGGTAGACCCAAATATAGTGGGAGAGGTGTGAAGTTTCCTTGGTCTTTCAGGTTATTACAGAAGGTTCATAGCTAATTTCTCTCGAATTATGATTCCTCTGACTACGTTGACCTGGAAGGATCAATAATTTCTGTGGAATGATCAGTGTTAGTTAGATTTTGGGTAACTGAAAAAGAATTTGGTCAATGTCTGATTCTTTTTCTGCCTATAGAAGGAGTTTAGTCTGATGTTTTATGGGATTCTTAATGTCTGGGGTCAGGCTGTGTTCTGATGTAGTAGAGATCAGTTGTTTCATATGGTTCTCAGAAGTTGTCTCCCCATGAGTGTAACTATGCCTCTCATGATCTTGAGATATAGAGAGTTATGTTTACCTTAATGATGTAAAGACATTACCTCATTGGAATGATTTTTGTGGCATTCACTGATCATAAGAGCCCGAGGTTTGTTTTCTCTTAGCATGACTTGAACATGCACCATCATTGGTGGATGGAGTTATTATAGAATTAAGATTTATAAATTTCATATACCCATGGTAAGGGGAATATTTAAGTAGACGTGCTAAGAAGGAAGACACACAATGTTGTAGTGTGTCAATTTGGTGATTCCTAGAGGGTGAGGGAAGAACTATCCACATTGCATCTGGATATGGTAGAAGTTGGGGGAAGAGGATGTCTTTTTTAGATAATGGAGCAATCATCTCTAGTGAAGAAGGTTGGGGAATCCTAGTTGGGGGATCATGTGGTGGAGGTCTAGAGAGACCATGTTGTTTGGGGTGAGTCCCCTGATGGTTGGTCCAAGGATGAACAACATTGGTTGTTGTTTCAGGGAAGGATTTTAATTCCCTTTTCATTGTATGAGATGGTTCATAGAGAGTTCCATAGTTCACCCTTAGAGATACATCCTAGAGTAGCAATGATGTACTGAGATTTCACAATTCAGTTTTGGTGTCCTTGGTTGATTAATGAAGTTGTAGAGTTTGTGTCTCGATGTTTGGTCTTCCGGTATAAGACTTTTACCATGTATGTGTATTCTTCATCTGCTCCTAGATGATCTGCACCTTCTCTATGGTAGAATCTACCAACTCTAGACCCATAAGTGATGACTCCCCTAGGTCTGTCCAGCATAGAGGTAATATTCAAGGTTTCCTGTACCTGGCCTCAAATAGAGTCATGCCGATGATGGAGTGGTAAATAATATTTTATGAGAACTCCACGAGTTGTAGGTGGTCCTCCCAACTACGATCAAAATCAAAGACACAATCACAAATCATGTATTCGAGTATCTGTATGGTCCTCTCTATCTGACCATCTGTCTGAGGGTTAAAGATAGTGCTAAAACCTAGCCGGGTCCTGAACACCACCTACAATCCCATCAAAAAGTGGGATGTAAAACGAGTGTCGTGATCTGAGACAATTGTTGATGACACCCTATGTAGCCGTACAATCTCATATATGTGGAGACGTCCCAAGCCCTCTGCTGATCCCTGCTCTCCGATGGGTAGGATGCAAGATGACATGGTGATTCGGTCAGTGATCAAGCAGATGGAATCATGGCCCCTGGTCGCATGTGGTATCCCTATCGCGAAGTCTATGGAGACACCATCCCACATCCATTCTAGAACCTCGAGTGGCTTATCTAAGCCTGCTAGTACTTGATGCTTGACCTTCACTTGAGGACAAGTGAGGTATTACCATACAAACCCTACCATAGATTTCATCATCCCTGGACACCAATACTAATGTTGGAGGTCCTGGTACATCTTCACCACACCCAGACATACCGCCAAAGGGGACAAATGAAACTCTCTCAACACCTCCTGTAGCAGCGTCACTGGTACCATGGTGCATCCTCTAAAGGGGACGACATGCTCTCCACATTCAGAAAATCCTTCAAGAGACTTCCTTGATGATATCTAATCACATCAGGCCTTGTAGTCAATGTCTCCAAGTTGTGTCTCCAACATTCGTTGATGGATTGGTGAAGTGTTAGTCAAATAATGGAGGTATGCTACTCTATCACTATCCATGGAGGATAGCTGCAATGCGGCTAGCTACTATATCACCTTACTCAGCAACTATAACCCAGACTATCTAATGAGTGTGTCTGTCACCACATTCCCCTTCCCAGGAGTGAAGACTATCTCAAAGCCATATTCCTAGAGGAACTCTAGCCATCGCTTCCATCTCAGGTTCTGGTGCTTCAACAATAAAATATACCTAAGAATCTTGTGATCATCGTAAATAGTAAACTGTTCTCCCATCTATACTCTCTGCTCCTAGAGCTCCACGGAATCCATCCGATTTGTTGTTGTATATATTGGTTCCATCCTTGGGTACAATTCAATAATGAATTCCCTCTCATTGCAAGGAGTTAATCCTGGAAGCAACTTTTGAAATGATGTTCCCGCACTCTACCACTACTGTTGGGAACTAAAAACTCAAAACACTTCCTGCCATGATGGTAAGGTTGGGAAACTCAAGAGTTATTAGCTGCACCCTCGTATACATCATTTTAATCAATGCTTCCAGAGTTTCATTTTTCACCAACCACAAAAAAGCCCATTCCAACACAATAGATATACCACCAACTTTTTTCCGAAAACTTCCAATATGAATATGAACTGTGGATGACCAGTCTATACCCAAAATAAATTCATAAGGCCTCGACGCTACCACCAAGAAGTTCCAACTGACACTCTCCCCACAAGGGTCAGATCATGCCATCGTCATAAGTGATATTATCAAGTCTCCTCCCATAGGTATCTATATATGTAAGAGAAAAGTCAATAGGTTAACAGGAAACTCTTTGTCTTGAAAAATATTCCTGACAAGAAGGAATGATTAGTACCTATGTCTATTCATACGGAAGCTAGTATTAGACACGGTCTATACATCAAATCAATCCTGGATCCTTTTGGTCACACTCCTTGACTGCAAGAAGATACTCCCTTCCCCTATCGTCGTGCCCATTTAAGCCTGCTGGGGACTACATTGGGTTGGTGGTTTTAACATGTTGAAAATCATACAACCTCATACTACTCTCCTAGATCTTCTTCCATGTATTCTGTCCTGAAGATTCACCTTTCCCTATCACTTCCTATTTTTGAAACATTTAAAACATCCAATCCTCTGAAACTGACCTTAGTTTCCTACATTCATACTACTGACATTCATTGGAAGCATCTACTCAGCCATTGAATTTTCAACCACTAAGGTTATCTCTAGAACCCTAACATAAGTATGAATTAAAAAATAATAATTTTTTATAAAATAGTCATAAAAATGTCTCTCTCAGAAGTTTGAGCCTAGAAGCACTGGTTGTATCATATTCTTCGAGTACTTGGAATGATTAGTACACCTTGATGAATAATAAATTTAAGAAATTTCATCCTATCAAATCTCTAAATGTTGTAGGGAACAGAAACCGCTTAACATTTCCTGGAAAGAGATCCCACTTCTTTGACGAAGTTTCTCAGGCTCTTTTGAAGGAAAAATTCACCTCATCGTATGATTGGGGCAATTTAACTCTACCATATCCCTACTGAGCCACATTGAATGATCACTTCCAGGATCACCACCTGATCTAATGGTGCCCTAGCAAGATGAAAAATCTGGCACCACCTCAGGCATGTACATAGCTGACTGTGATTCTGGATCGCCTCAGAACCTAAGGGGCATCTGTCACTAAAACTCGTGTATGTCATTGAACTTACATGTGTCCTCAACATGTAGTTCCAACGGTAACTATTGTCCAATGGAAGTGGTATCACCGGTACACCACCTGAAGGTTCCATTTTGGAAAAAAGTACATGAACTGAAGCCTCGTCACTCTATGGACCATCCACACAGTCACACATTGGAATCCTAGCTAGCTGTCTTCATGGAGGCATCATGAAAGAGAATCGAGATGAACCACGGTCAATATGCTATACCTAGAGAGATGAATCTAAAGAGATCAAAAGAAAAACATTTCCAAGACTCTTGTAATCTATGTTTTCGTGCACCGAGTTGAAAATCAGTATTCAGGGTCCTAATGTATGGATACGTCTGCCACCGCTCCTACACTAGACTTCCCAAACATAAAACCGCACTCAAAACACTTAACACTATTGACTAATTGGAAAGATCAGAGTCTTAGTTATTTAGTAGAATAGAATCCTCTGATACCACTTGGTCACAACCCATCCCTCGGGGCCCATGTCGTGACTATCGCAATCCCACATTCCATAAACCAGAGGTTGGAAACTAGCACTGGAAAGGAGTATCAATAAACAGGAAGACATTGCCTTTAAACTTGTACAAACACATAGTAGAAGAACACAACAAGATGCAAACATGAAGTAAAAATGCAATAGTAAAAGTGTGTATTGAAAGTAAAGGGGTTCAGAATAAAATCCCAACAGAAAATACACAACTACAATAGAAAATAGAAAACAACTCCTGGGATTATTCACCAAGGATCCCACCTGAAAGGTAGGTAAAACTTGTCTCCACAGATCTCTATGTTAACCAGCCACCTCCATGTACGGCCTAGTCTTGGATTATACCGTCTCAACTGAGCTTCTCTACATCTTCATAGGAAACCACATGGTGTGGGTAAATCCCATGTTGAGTTTAGTATAAAAATAACCAGTAGGGACCCCGAGACCCTCGAAAGAATCTCAAAAATTCCACAATGGAAACCCACAAAGAATGATCACTATCACAATGCGCAAAGAAAAAGTCTCAGGTCAAACCAGGTATACAAATAAAATAAATAAGAAATAAGATGCTGATCTACATAGGTTCACTATGAATGCTGGTCCACGATGGGCTTCTATAAGGCTCTTTCTCATTGGGTCTCTATGTTGCTGATCCACATAGGGGTGCTAGGAATGATGATCCACAAAAGGTTGCTATGATGCTGATCTAAAGTGGGTCGCTATGATGCTGATCCACACATAGTCTCTATGAATGCTGATCCCTGATAGGCCAATCTATGTTTGTTCCCCATTGGGTTGCTATGATGGTGATCCACATAGGGTCTCTATAGAATTTTGATCCACACAGGGTCTCCATGATGTTGATCCATACATGGTCTCTTTGATGCTGATTCACACGGTGTCACAATGAATGCTGATCCACAACGGTCCACTCTAATTCTGGTCCTCATCGAGTTGCTATGATGTTGATCCACCGAGGGTCTCTATAAATGATAATCCACACAAGGTCTCTAAGATGCCGATCCACACATGGTCTCTATGAATGCTGATCCACGATGGGCCACTCTAAGGCTAGTCCTCGTCGGGCCGCTATGATGCTGATCTACATAGGGTCTCTATGAATGCTTATCCACACAGGGTCTCAAAGATGTCAATCCACACAGTGTCTCTATGATTCTTATCCACATAGTGTCACTATAAATGCTGATCCACGATGGGCCGCTTTAAGGATTGTCCTCGTGTAGTCGGTATGCATCTAATCCGCACAGGGTCACTATGATTCTGATCCACATAGGGTCACTATGAAGTTACAAATAGCCACATGACTCCACAAATGAGTAACCTAAATTTCCTCCATGATGTAAGGGTTCCAACACAATAGATGATGTGTCAATCAAACTCTCAGTTAGTGAGTTATAGGTATTTTAGTGCCGAGGGCCCAGATGGATTCGAGTACGATCCTACCTGGACTTACTCCAAATTTCTCTAAAACATAGGTAGAATATCTCAAAAGGACTTTCTAGCTCCAAGGTTCCCAGTGATGTAGATGGTTCATCAAATAGACATCTTGTTCTCAAGATATGCCCTTTTAAGCATATCTATACCCGAAAGGGTCGGGGTTCAGTCCGACCCACTTCGGGTCTGACCCAGACCGGGCCAGGCCGTAGCGGGCTCGGCCCTCTGGCTAGCCTGGCCCACATGAGGGTTGCACAGTCCACCTCCCAAATGGTACAAAGTGATGTTAACTCTTAATTGGAATCTCCTGGCTGTCTGTGAGACCTGCGTGGAGTGGGTACCCTCCCATTACCGCAGATTCTAAGTTGCGCCATGCCTCACCGCAGCGCGCAATAGCATGTCGCCTCCTGCCTATATGGATGATATAGAGTTGTCCGCCTATCTATTCCCTGCGGCGCCACCCCCTTCCATATCCGGCGAGTGCCGGCCACCAATCACTAGTGCTGCCGCGCCGGTGTTGCACCAGTGAATTTTTTTTGGGCCACTCGGTGAGCCACGGTTGTCCGTTTGTTCATCCAATCACACCTATGGGCCTCTTGGGATGCCACCGTCGATGCGCGTCTTCTGAAGACACGGATGTGTTGAATTTTTAAATTCTTCCCCCAATGAACGCAACAAGAACATAACAGAAGAGGGTCCAGGACTAGTTCATTTGGTTGGTGCCCTCCGTGTTAACATCATAACAAGTAGGAAGTAATTTAATTCATCAAAGGTAAACTTTAGTAATAACCCCTACCTCAGATTCATAGGGGATGCTATAGAGGAGGAGGGAGTGCACATGTCGTAAGGTGTTCCTCAGTGCTTGTTGTTTCTTGTAGATTCCCCAAAAACATGTTTCTTGATCACGTTCTTCATCAGAACAAAAATTCATTGGAGCAACTCCAGAGGTTCCTCTCGTAGCTCTCTAATAACCCAAGCATGAGCTCAGATTAAATAGAGGCGACAAGTGGATCAACACACCACAAAATTAATGAGATTCATTAATGAGTTTAATTAATCAACCTATTAATTTTTCCCAATGGTGCGGTTACACAACCTATTATAAACAACCAACTGTGTGGTTTCAAAACTTAAGGGTCAATCCATTAATGGCTTGACATTGCACTGCTGTCCCACCTCTATTTTACCAATGGTTGTGAAAATAAAAATAAAATAACATTTAGTTATTTTATTGTATTATTTTATAAATTAAAAAAATTAACTTCATCATCCGACTCTTTCCGATTGATGTTAAGCTTACCTTATGAAATTACCAGTGCTGTGTATTTAACTATGCCCATAGATATTTTATTCTAGCACTAGATCAAAAGATAAAAATCTCTACCTCCACGTTTACTAAATGTACCATAAAAAAATTTCAAAATTTTTTTTCAGTCACCCTCAACCCTCACCGATCGAGGTTAGGCTCTGCCTAAGGGAAACACGCCCTCACGAGCTCAATGGTACTCCCGGATTTCAAATCCGAGTTACCATTTATGATTTATTGAATTTAATAATAAAATAACTATTACTTAATTATGTTATTTTCATCCAAGAACTAACTTCTACTACTATCTCGCGTTGACCAATGTTAGGATCTAACTAATGAGTGAATACCCTCACATGTTCAGTGGTGGTCTCAGATTCTTAATTCGAGTCACCGTTCATGAGTAGTAAGAATTTGAAAAATAAATTAATTTTATTTAATAATTTTATTTAGGGTTATTCAATTTCTAGGATTTCAAACTAGAGGCCAGTACAGACTAAAATTAAGTCGTGTCTAGGGTAAAACCGCTTTTCTGAATGTAACGGTTCCCTCATATTTCTTATTTGTGCACTCACTTAAGATTTATTCCACTTTTTCAGGAAAAATACTCAGGCATGCTATTGTATGCCAAACTCTTTTTCGACAGATAATTCAAGGCACCCTACGCCTCAGAATCACATGCCATCAGATTTCGCAGTCTCATAAAAATTCTATATAATTAAAAACAATTATATGTAATTTCTGGGTCGTTATAGAAAAATTCCTTTTCTCAACACTGAATGAAAATCATTTCTTGTCCAAATAAGATATTGAAATGAAATTTCTTTTTATGTTAGGGAAATGATAATGGTTTTCGAATTCCATAATTAATCCACTCAATAGAAATAAATAATATATTTGAACAACCAATGTAGAAACTATTGTCTCATTTCCAACATATTTATCTACTTAACCATTCATCAATTCTATCTTTTTTGCATGTTTGTGTGTGTAGAAAAAAAATTTGATGCACACCTTGTATCCAATAACCATGACTAAAAATTATAGGGATTTATTTCTAGAATGTTTACAACCATATTCTCAATATGAAAAATATTTGAGAACAATTCTCAACCTTTTATTAAAATCTTGACTTTTATTATAGGTCATACCTCTAATAGAACTCAAAATGACAATCGTGATGCATGATATAATTCACAAAAAAACATATATATGGGTTAATAAAATGTTTATATCTTTTTATCAAGGAATTTTACTGAAATTTATACCCCTAAAATTAGGTCCCCTTACACTATTACCATTAGTGAGACAATATTAATATTTCAACGTGTAACAACCTTGCTATGGAACCCAACTTCTATGACCCCGATCAAATCACCACATGGCCTTAATCACTTTCATCTAATCACCAGAGACAAGAAATTTGTGCCTAGGGAAAAAGTAACCATTGGGAAATAATTTTTCCTCAAAATAAATAAACTAAATTTGTAAAATATACATATATAATGTAAAATTATTTTATAAAAATCCTTTGAAAATATGCAGTGGAAAAAATTATGTTCTAAAATATCCAAACTAAAGTATGAAGACATATAAAAACTCAAAGTAGATATTTAAGAGTTACTCATGACCACGCCACTAACTTCACCAACTCCCACCATCATGTCATTGATATGGATTTTTGTCCCTTTACTTAATGAATTTTACATTACCTATATACAGAACAATATTGTATACATGTCCACCTTGTTATGTATATAGGGGTGAGTATAAAATCTATTAGGATATCACCAAGACCTAATAAACCAAAAAATGAGCAAATAAAAGAAATCAATGATAATCAATAATTAGAAATCATGAGAGATATTATCCAAAACATTGATTTATAAAAAAAACTTCATAATAGATTCATCAAAACCATTGATATTAAATTAATTTTATTTTGTGAAAATCACTATAAAATCAAAACCGAGTTTTTATATTCATTTTAAAATAAGGTTCAGTTTTCTAAATATAATTATATATAAATCTTCCATTTTTCTTGTCATTTGAAAAATTTACCACAATCCAAAAATAATTGATAAACTCCCCAATTATCCCTATCCATCAGAAACTCCCCATATCCTAATAATTAACATATTCTATGGAACAAATTTGAATTAAAAATTAAATTAAATAATCTATAGGTAGATTTATTTTGTGTAATCTAAGTCATCACCAATTATTATATAACTGTGGACCCTCCACTTTATTATGACAATGAATGAGTTTTTCACTTTCAATAATTATTCACCTTATTGCATTCTCTCTATGTTATCTTTAATACATAATGGTATTATATTAAGGGTTTTCAAAAAAGGTCTCATAAAATCAATTTCACCCATGCACCCACACTATATAAGAATATCAAATAAAATTTATTTAAATCACTTAATAAAATAAACAACTAGATAATGTAATTCTTCAATGTAATTTACCACAATTCTCTTTATAAACATTAACATGGTTTATCAAAAAAATACATATAAATTGAAACATTATTTATCAAAAAATAATTTATAAACAAATTCATGGTTTTCCATAACATCCATGATTACCCAAAAAAATTAGAAACATAATCATTCAATAAACCACAAATCAATTAGTCATCACATATATGGTGTCGAATCCACTTACCAAGATGTGTCTTCCACAATTATATATAATATCTAATGTAAATGATCTATTTCATGAACCAACTCGATCTAACCCAAATCCGAGAACCCAAGATGGCCCATGACATGGACCAATGAAAATTACTGATCCCTACGAGTTGGAATCTATTTTCAAAGAATCAAGTAAACACTCTTGGGAATAATCTCTCCCAATTAAACATGAATAACATGGAAACCCCACCCAAGATTACAACATTATCACTTTGTATGTCAAATGATCACACATGAAAAAAATAATAAGTTTCAAAATATAATCAAAACTAAAAAATAATATTATATAATTCAACTCATAAATCATAAAAATAATATCTAGTAAATATAACCAAGATAAAATGATCAATAAAAATGAAATAAAACATTACATTAGATGAATAAAATATTGAAAAAAATAAAGATATCAAATGCTTGTCACCTTGTGTCAAGAAAATATGCTTTTTTAGAATAATAACCACCACAGAACCAGAACCAAAACACAAACCAGAACACCAAATCCAATTTATTCATATATAAAGCCTATACTTTATATGTATAAGCATAAATCATAGTAGGTATTCTCCCCAACCCCCATTCACAACCTTTAAAAAATGATTCATTTTCATGCTATTTTTAAAATATAACTACAAAGAATGTTTTTATCATTTAAATCTAAATATGTCACACACAACCTTCCATTTAATACATTTGACCCAAAATAATCACTTTATCAATTAAACAAAAATATGTCTTAAATTTGTTTAATATTTTATAGACATAAAATGAATGGAAATCACTTCGAAATATATTCTTTTTTAGAGAAATCATGTTTTTGAGTGAAATAAAATAATTGAATTTAAATATTTTTTTATCTTCCACTAAGAAAGACACCAGGGAGATAAAATTATTCCTTTTAAAAAAAGATAACTATCAAATATGATAAGTGATACATAATGAACATAGAATAACTAGCACTGAAAAAATAAGCAGGTGAAAATTTATCAATATATATATATATATTTTAAATAGTGAGAATAGCTCCCAATGAATGAATATATGTAACTAAATACATGAAAAATTATAGTACATAGATAAAAAGGATGAATCAAAATGTATCTTATAGTAGCATCAGCAAAAACAATTACATAAAATAAAAAACTGATATCATGGGAGAAACCATATAAGAAACTATGGTTATAACCACTTAATGAATAATTTCTATATCCGTATAACGTATTGGATAATTAATAATTTATTTTCTAGTGGGAATGCATTTGAAATTACTCAACTAATTAAGATTTCAAACCTAACTAGTGGGGAGGGACCTTCTCTCTATTCGGATTTCCTACCAAAATATAAAGGGTCTCCAAAAAATGTTATTTCTAGGGGTGGGGAATTATCTATAACATTACAATATCATATCAATAATAATCATAATAGAGTATCTAAAATAAACTCATTGTACCACCCCAACAAACCAGTTTTTAGTAAGAATCCTTTTTTTATACATGGTTCCAACCAGGAATTTGGAAGCATCCTTTGGGAATAATAAAAATAAAACATTATCTCTTTGAAAAACAACTAAATAATGATAATTTGAAATAATTTTAAAAAATAACATATTTAATAAATTCCACTTAACCACATTCATGACCAATTATTAAGAAAAAATGACAAATAAGTATCAAAACAATTATTAAATTAAAAATAAAATTTAAGTACACTAAACCAACCCTTAACTAAAAACTTTTTACTCAAATCCTTATTTTTCTTATAGTAATGGATTTTAAAATATTTTTTGTAAACACTTGGTTCACTTAAGTATGAATTTGAAATCTAAAGACCATATTACCAATTATTATAATTTTATAGAAATTAGAATTGAATAAACTTAATTTAGTTGAGGATAATTAATTACATATGAAAGAACAATTGAGAGCACACAATGTGGTTTAAAAGTGAAAAAAATCATGGTTTTATATTTAAAATATATTCATTGTGTCACCTACCTCAAATGATAACCCACACCTCATTCTAGTGTCATGGATAACTCCTCCAGGACCATAAACAACTAACTCAACATTATATAAACATTTATTAATAAAACAAACATTTAAAACCATAACCCAAAACAACATAATCTAAGCCAAAGTCACAAGATGACATGAAAATGATAAAACAACAATCCACAAGGTCTGATCAACTGCCTACATAATCTTGAGACTAAACCATAAAAAATCCCTAATCATAACACCCAAAATGATAAATAATATCATCCAAATCACTAAAATCATAAATAAAACCATGGAGAAACATTCATCAAGATAAATGGTGAAATATTACCTGAACATCCCCTTTAGGGACCTCCTCTACATATTTCCTACAAAATTTCCATGAAGATGAATTATTTTATCATTCCATGGTGAAATTGGCTACCTACAACCCTAGCCAAAAAATCAAAAAATAGAAAACAAACTATGGAAAAGGAAGATGAGAGAATGAATTCTTACTAGGGATCTAGGGGAAATACTAGCTTGAATAAACTAGAATGAAGGAGAGGAATGTGGAAGAAAGTGGGAATACAATAGGCGAATATCCCTATCTCTTGATCAAATATGGGTGAGGAAACATAAGGGGATCCAAAATAGGTCCCATAGAATAAAACAAAAGGCCCCTATTAAAAAATAATTTCACATCACAAGTGTCACGACATGGACTCTATCTTTACATCCTGACCCACCTCCCCATAGCCCAAGCCTAAACTCGACCCAGACATTTTACAACATGTTCCATGGACCATGGAGTATGAACCTCATAGGAGGAATAGTGTTTAATCTCCCCTCTATAAACCAATATAGCCTGTCTCTTTAGACACACTGTAAAGCCTACACCCAATGAGAAATCCAAAATGAACCCACTCTTGCTGCATCGTTGTCTTTCTCAGCCATAAACTATCATGCTTTAGTGTCCAATAACCACACTATTGAGCTCTGATAATAGATGTTTTCAACCAACAACACTCCTGGTTCATCTCTTAGTGTTATCCAATCAGAATAACACATTGAAAACATTCAAAAATCTAATTAAAATATGGTCGAGACTCTCATTATTAATCATGAATAAATAAATTCAACTTTTCTAGGAATTTCAACAACCATAACATCTTGTTTCATTACAATCTCACAAGGATAAATTCTATGTATTTAATTTCCCTGCCATCTTTTCCAACTGCTGATCATATTCCACAAACCATTTCAGCCAAGTTGCACCTATTTCTCAATCTCTCAAGATTCCACTCAGAAGGTTACAACAGAATTCCCTATCTACCCACATTTTTATGAATCTACACCTAAATCTTTTTAATCCACCATAAAGAAGGAATTTATTGAGTCAATGTCTACCCATTATATTACCTTATTAATTATGTAAATCCCAATTAATTCCACCCTTCTATAATCTTCATTTAAAACATCACCTTACTTTACCTACCATATGGAATGTTAAATCTCATATAAAAGATAACTAATCTTTCTCACCGTAGTATTTTGATCCAGTCTATGTCTATTAATTCTATAATTCTTTTTAATTACCTATATTAAATTACCCAATTCAATATAAATTTTTCAAAATATCAATTGAAACATAAAATTTATTCCATGAAATTATTTTATTCTTACTTAATTATATAATTCTAAAAATTGAAATCAAACCGTCATGAATACCTACATTATGATTTGGTATGCCTATTTGACCTATCATAAATCAAAATACCAAAAAATGATCATATAAAAATTTATTTTCTCACCTCTTATTTATGTACCCAAAAATACTATAAGCCCTTTGGAAACATTTATCTAATTATATAGACAAAATGTAGAACTTCTTTTGACAGAAATTAATGAGTCAAAAAAATTCAATGTTTCAAATTTCCATGCATATTTGTACTATAAAGTTTGAGTGATATTGAAACCATTATTGGTGAAATATGTGTTATTTATTACAGGAACTCAAAACAGAGGAAATTGTTTTAATATTAATTAAATTCAATGGTTGATCACACTAGAAATTAAATTCCTCATTAAAATTTCTGAAAAATTTAATATTTGTTTTGAGATTATTCCTACCAATTTATATGATTTTATAATTGTGGAGGTATCCCAATTATCGACATCGTTAAATTTGTTTCAATCCAACCCATTTAAAAACAAGTATTATTGCATGATCTATGAGAACATCAAAATAACAAAATTATCCTAAAAATCCATAAATTTGTTCCTTGTTATGTCAAAGATTTAACTTTTAAATTCAATTAAGTGAACATATAAAATATCCACAACTAATTCCAAAATATAATCAATAACATTTCCATTTGACAAGATAGATATATAATCCAAATTTATTCTTCCCAAATTAATTATTTAATTATTATAATAGCTACCAAATCATAATGTCAAAACATAAATTCATTAAAATAGTATCAAATAATTAATTCTTAAAATCAAATAATTAATAATTCCAAATATTACACGATGTCAAAAAAATATAATTTAATACAACCAATTTAATTTATAACTCTTTATCAAACACACTATAATAAATAAACTAATTTAAAAATCCACTTCGTTAAATAATATAGAAACACATTAGTTTTACACTAATTTTTTAGTTCAATTCATTTTTCAAATCAGAGCTTTGCTATTTATAATGAAAATCATGTCAATCACATCACATATGATTTTTGGATTGTTGAGTGGAAAACCCTTTGTCCAAGTCCATCATATAGAATAACTCACCTTTATTCCTTTAGTATCCAATCTATTGATTATTCCTAGAAAAGTGTAACAAAAATCACACTTTAGGATTTGGTTACCTAACACTTAGGGTTATCCATTCCCACCATTACCTACGTAATATAATCAATGGTTACCCAACTTTAGCATAAACCTATCTAGTTGTATGATTGAGGTCTTAATACTTTTTTCCTTTAGAAGGAATAACACACATAATTTTTTAGGAACATTCTTTTTCTCATCATTTAACATACATAATATGAATACTAAACTCATAACTAATACTTACCAAGAAAAATTTATCATCTAATGTTTTATTCCTATATATATTCACACTTCTAATGATTTAGTCCAAGAATCATTATTACACCCAACAAATTAATATGTTCAAACCCTATTAATTTTTACTTTTTACACAACTTATAGTTTGTGTTACTCACCCTAAAATAGATTGAAAATATATTTACACTGTAAGAACCTGGTTTTTTCTATAAAAGGCTTTGGAATTTTCTTGATGTTATTCTAGAGCAGTGCCCTCAGGCGGCGTAAGATTTCGAGCCCCTGTGTGGCTGGAATTAAATTTTTAGTGTGTTCACGCTGGGAACGCCAAATAAATGGGATAGATCCTAAACAGTAATTCAAATCCAAAATCTGAGAGTGCAGATGGATCTGAAATGGGGATTTTACCCCCGGAACGACATTGAACATGTCGGCATGGGACATTGGGACCCCTCCCCCGTTACTGGAATGTTAAACGGATAAATAAAATAATTAATTTATTTGATTAATGGTTAGACTCAAATATCCCCTAAACGGTAGCTCATACGGGAAAACCGAGGGCACCATTATGTCCGGAGTGTGCCGTTTACCATAGGAGGGGTGTTAGTTTTGCGGGTGCAGGCCTTCTGTGGAAAATGCCCCTAGGGGGGTTTTTTTTAATTTAGTGGCCATGGTTTTTAAATTTTATAACTTTTGAACAGAGGCTCGGATTAAAATTCCAAGACAGTTGTTGTGCTTTGGAGGTGGTGTTTATCAAAGGGGCGGCTCAATCCTGGCCCCGATGAAAGTTCGGGTACGGGCCGACGGGTGGGCGGTTAACAGTGTTTTTTATTTAAACACACCATCCACTCTCTTCTATTACTCTTGGTTGTTCTTCCTTGGCACAAGATCTTCCAAAAAAGAACCACCTTCAATCTCCTCCTCTTCAGAAAGTCATGGTGGTCCGGTGGATCATCGGTGATGCTCCGGGCTGTGACCAAAGACGTAGCAGTTCTTCATTTCATATTTTAACTTCTAACCTCACCTTTGAACTCAGTTTCTAGTGTCAAAATGATGTTTAACTTTCGATAAAATCCCATTAATGCAGAGTATATGTTCTGATCTTTCCAAAGCATATTTTGTATTTGAATTCTGAGTCCCGAGGCGTCCGCAGCGGTCCGGCGAAGATTAGAGGTTGTTTGGTGGTTTTCAGCGGCTCTCCGGGTGGCGACGGTCCTTAGCGGCGGTGGCGATCCTCAGCGGTGGCGGAGTTCCTCAGCGGAGGTGGCGGTTATTGGCCGGGAGAGGTGGTATTGGCCAGGCGGAGGCACGGGTGACCGTTTGAGGAGGCATCAGCGCGATGGGCGAGCTTACCGTGGCGTGACAGCGAGGGTGGTCGGGCGCGCGACCCCGCGCAGGAGATCGAGACCCGCGCTCAGTGGGTCTTCACGCAAGACCAAGATCAGCCCCTCATGACCAGTCGGCGCATGGTGGACCACGGGTCCATGGCTAGGCCGGCGCTGTGATTCGGGCCGGGTGGACCGGGCGGACCAGTCCGGTCCATCCCAAGGGGTTCGTCCCCTCTGATTTCAGACACCCGTATCATCCACTACGGGTGTCTGTTTTTCATGCCATCTACAGCAGTGTCATCCTCGGCTTGAGACGAAGCTTTTGAGATGGTATTGGGGATTTTTTTAAATCTCGAGATGGGAGGGGGGGGGGCTCGGTGGTGTGATTCATACGATAAGTGGTTTAGTGTTTTTCCGAGGTTCTTGTTTTGGGTGGCGCAGACACATCTGGAGTTCGTTTTGGGCAACATCAGCGGTGTTGTGACCCTAGCGTCAAGACGAATATTTCCAAAGGGTTTTTGGGCGTTGATATCTGAGTTGAGATGCGGGCCCCAGGTCCCATCTTTTAAGTTGTGAGCAGCATTTGTAACTTGTCCATCGGACCTCCGTTCAGGGCATGCGAGAAATCGATTCTGGGTGTTTTTTTAGGGAATTGCAATGGCGCAATCCACCCGCTTTAATTCTACATGATGGTGCGGGCCTCACGAGGGCTGTTTGGGGAGTTGGCGATGATTTACATCTTTATCATTAGGTGTCCATTCTGGACAAATGATTAGTCAATCATGTGTACTTTTTCGAGAGGATTGCAATGGTGTGATCTGCTCGTAGCACTTCGGGACCAGGATGCGGGTCCCACGTAGTACCGCTCATGTGCATTATGGAAATATGCATCTTTTTTCTCCGGATATCCATTCCAAATTGGAAATCAGTCAATTTGACATGTCTTTCCGAGGAGATCACAAAGGTGTGATGTGCCTGACTGTTTTTGGGGCCGAGGATTGGGACCATGGGACGTCATTCGGTCATAAAGCTGTGTCAGATGACTTTTACGTCCGATATCCATTGGTGGCGAGTAGATAGTCTATCTCGTATGTTTTTCCACGTGGATTACAATGGTGTGATCCGTTTGGAAGTGCATAGTCTCATTCGAGATCTCATTTAGTGTGGAAGTATGAAAGGTGTACTAGTGGTTGTTCTTACTGCGGTGTTTGTAGAGAACCCTTGGCGTGTGATCGCGTTCACTCTTGTGAGAGTAAAGTGAATTCATAAAGAGATGTGGTTGGCTGATCTAGGTCCATGGAGGAGGAAGGTTGGCGATGTTATGTTTATGACTTTTTCATTGACATTGGGTGTTGTGTGTACAATAGCCTTGGGTTGGCAATGTGGCATACTCTGGGACTATACGGGAATGCTTGGAGGTACATGTTGTAGTTTGTACCTGAGAAAGTTTGTGCGCTTGGTTTGTAGATTATATTGGGAAACACGTCATGTGGGACCCATCTGTGTGTCCTGTTCTACTCTACATACCTTGGCCCTCTCGTGACATAGAGGGTCCTCCTGTTCTCAATGATTCTAACAAACAGGGTTGAGTTCGTCCCCCTGGTCTAGTTTTTGATGGTTTGAATGGAAGAGTTGTTTTGGTTCCCATGTTCTTTCAATTGAGGGGGTTTTCAGTGTTGTGTCCCTTTCACAGGACTTCGACATCATTTACGGCTACGTGCGTTCATATAGTGTGGGTGTGCTCCCAGTTTTTGGAGAGAGTTGTCTCGGTCCGCTTCGATAGTAGACTCAGTGGATTAGAGCATGTATCACCCTGAGAGGCCCGGGGAGATCCTCACGTCCCATCGTTTTCCTTGGTAGGGTTGTTTGGGTATTGGTGTGACCAACACATTACGCAGGCACCGATTCTCTACCCAGGAGGTCTTTTCCAGTAGGGTAAGGATCCCCTAGTGAGCCATGTGCACAGACTCCCTAGCTGTGTATCAAGATCGTATATTCCTTCGGCCATCTATCATGACGTGTTTCCCACTACGTGTTCCAGTTACCAGTGAGGTACAATCCAGCATCGATGGCTAGTGCGGTACCATCCAGTCGGGATGGATAGTAGGGTACCATCTAGCGGGGATCGCCAGAGTATATCCAAGTTTACCTCCTGCGAGGCTGGGAAGTGGTCCTTGGTGACGGCTCCGGGCCTCCCTCTAGCGGATAACCCTTTCACAAGTCTAGGAATTTGGACCCGTCGACGAATATTTCCGGGTCTCCCTCTAGAAAATTACCCTTTCTTGGGG
Source organism: Viscum album (assembly GCA_963277665.1). Classification (NCBI taxonomy): domain Eukaryota; kingdom Viridiplantae; phylum Streptophyta; class Magnoliopsida; order Santalales; family Viscaceae; genus Viscum; species Viscum album. Next base: position 1,107,756,220 of record OY728152.1, on the reverse strand, counting down.
ATGGGCAGTGGGAACCCATCAACTTTGAGAAGACATCTCGACTGTGTGATAGTAATGAGGTGTGGCTTGATGCTCCCCCATAACTCTCAAGAACTAGGGGTGCCTTACCCACTGAGATGCATCCTTGTGAAGCGACCTAAAACCGTGCGAGCGAGTCAGTTCCACCCAAATCAGATAGTTTCAAGGTGCATTGATTTGAGACCCTTGACTTACAGTTTGGGTCAGACATATGGATACTAGGAATTGATGGTGTTTACTTCTGGGACTGTTGGATACTCACTTTCTTGGGCTGTGCTACGGGATGGAGATCCCGTTACGATATTTTTTGGGTTTCTCGATTGAGCATATAGATATGTATATACCTTGTTCCAGTACCCACTCCTTGTCTTTGGGTACTCTTCTTCGAGGAGAGGTGAAGACGTGTAGGGTATGACACATGCTTTCCGTGTCTAGTTTCTTGTGGTTGGACGATTCTAAACTCCTAAAATAAGCAGAAAATACTTGACTAGAAGTTTCATCTTCTCACCATTTCTAGCTCCTTTTGTTTGGACGAGTCTACTTTTTTTCCCTTGTAGGGTTTAGCTGATACTCTACTATATTATTTATTGCACTCTCGGTTGTACTCCATTACTTGTACCAATTCGATCTACTGCTCACCTATTCAGTACCTCCTTTGTTGCTCCCTCGAGCCTTTGGGGAATCCAACTGAGTATTTTTATACTCATGCCTGTTTGGGATTTTCCAACACTGGGTGGGCCCTTGCAGATGATAGACATATTGGTCGTGACTTCAGTGGAGCTTAGGAGTTCGAGAGCTTGGACCACGTGCGGTGGTCGTAGTAGAGTTCTAGTCATGGGACTCTCCCATCTGTTTACTTTTTTTTTACCTGTTGCCGGGTTGTGGAACTTTTCTGGTTAGGCGAGTGTTTTTTCCTTTTTCTTTCCAGTTTACCGTTAGCCTTTACTTTGTGTTGTTTAGAGGTCGATGCACTTTTGTGGTTGTTTATAGTAGTTAGTACTTTATTTTTCCTTTTACTCTGCACTTCTGCATTGAGTGGGCTGCGTGTGTGTGTTCAGGTACTCAGGCAAAGGCCTCCCCGAGTAGTTTAGCTTTCAGTGCTTGTCGCCAGCCCCTGTCCTATGGAGACAGGCGTGGGGTGGTTGCGGCTCGAGCCTAGGTAGGGTCGGTTCGTGACCTACACATAACCAAATATGTCAAATGCATTAGGTACATGATGCAACAATTATCCAAACCCCATATTTATATATAATTTATAATTATCTAATATAATGAGTAGTCTGACCCAAATTCCCTCTACCCATGTTTCCTTATTCAAGAGAGACTTGAATTCGGTCATAGCACTAACACCTAATAGTTATAAACTATAATTAACCATTGAATTCAATCGTATGAGTTCATACCAATACAGATTAAAGGTAGATAAAAACTAAATCTTATGTTATCTTATCTTGAATGTAATATGTGGTATGGTTGTTTTTTAAGAATTAATTTATGACATAAATTAAATCATACACAATATTCCCATCATATAAATTTTTCATATATATGAATATTTACATATTAACAAATAAATAAATTAAAATTTTATATATTTTCCAAACACTAGATATTGATATAAACATTTAATATTCCATTTAGGAATAAAATATTCTATTTTTAATTCATAAAACTTATCTTTTAAAAAAAATTACAATCTATAAACATTTATACATAAAACCCTAATATTTTACATTTCATCTTATATGATATTTTATGATAAATAGTATCTACCATAAAATGTGATCTAATTTTGACATATGATAGGTTCCACCACTAATTTACTATCATAATTTATGTCATGTTATATCATGTAGCATGGTTACCTGTTTGAACCCTATTATAATATGTGATATCACTTATATTACCATTATGATATGATGCTTTGTTTTGTGAAACCACAGATTGTAACACCCCAAAATGATAACGGGTTTAATGACTAAATGATATGACTCATGTAAACAATGAGGACCTTCTATTTCTGGAGCTTGTATGATTAGATCAACATAGTTATGTGTGCTTGGCCTGGAGTAGTGATCAGGATGGGGGACCTTCTCGGATGTTTTCCAGGGTGTGTGTGAGTGAGGACAAAGCACACTAGAAAGGACATGTGTTTCCCTGTGGGGACTTTCATTAGTAAGAATAGCTATTTAGGCACATGGTTGGGGCCCATGGTGGGGACTATGTGTCTATGAGGCAATTGGTGGTACCTGTCAAGCCATGACCCAATGACCATGTTAAATGCAGGGTGTCTGTGCTGTCATCGGGACCTGGTTCTTACACATATTATCAGTCATAGAATATGAAAATTCTTATCATAACTTATGACATAATGTAAAATCAGAGGATTTTAAAAATCATACCTTATGATCCATCTAGATTTAGTATTTGACAATACAAAATTACGAGTCTTTTCTTATAAGATCAGACAACATAAATAATGTCATAGTGATCTAATAACTAACACATAGTCACTCCATATCATACCTTATATTATCATATTTAGTATCATATGATATATATGATCTTCATATAATAATTATGAAAGCATATTGACTCCATGAAGATGGTGGCTTTGAAACCATTAATGGGTATTGTTAGAAGATATCATGCTGATAAATAATAAAAGAAACTAATTAATAGGTATAACCATGATAATAATATTAATAAGTTAATGATGAAAATAAATATAAAATGTGTACCTCAAGATCAGTGTACACCATTTTGATAGAGTTTTTCTAAGAAAAACTGTTAAGATTTAACACCTGGGTCCTTGCCTCTAAAGGTTGCACATTGACCACTATAATCCACGTACACTACGTAAAGAACCCTCAAATCCCCAAAGTGTTCTAGAACCCTCTCCTAATATAAAAATGGAGAACAATGAAGAAGATATATTAATATTGGATTAATAAATCACCATCCACACACTAACATTATAGATCATATAATTTATATAGCCACACATAAATCAATACAGTAAGTATAAAATCAATTGCTAATTTTTGGTGGCCACATTAAGATACTCATAATGTGCATCCATTTAATGTATTATGATCAATAAATATTTTAATGATCATAACATATTTACCTATCCCATAATAGCTTATCTTAGAGAATTATAACTCAAGGTAAATCATTTGGGAAATGTGGATAGACTAATGCACCCAATATCTCATATAATCAGGTATATCATATTCCACACATTATGATATAAGAATATGATACCATAAGAAATATAACCATATTTTTTCATGGAATATTAATCATATTATTATCATATTATTTGAGTCATAGTGAATCATATGATACAATTTACCAATTTATTGCATACCCATCACATTTTTCATAAAAACATTATTATTTTTGATAAAATATTTTTACAAACTATTTATCAATTCAAAACATCAATCAAAATTATTTAAAAGACGTTGTGATACAATTAATGGTTTTTAGATGTGAAAAAACCTTTTTTAAAAATAATGAAAATAAACCAAATCCCATTGTGCCCAACTTTTCATTTGAATATAATAATAATTATTGAAGAACATAAGTTTTATCTATTAAATTGGGATCCTTATTATTCTTCATTATAGTTGATGAATATCATAAATGAGAAACCAAAGGGAACCTTCCTACTAGTTTATTCACGTGTTTCTATGAATCTCCAAATTCATGGTAATGATCTTATCTCCCTCATGGGATGATAGAATATTAGTGTTGAATTAGAGATTTAGTTTATGTAATTTCGAAATATGAATCTTTTATACCGTATCATGATTTAAGAATAATTTTATAGAAAAAAAGACTCTCTTTAATGTTTTAATGTTGTATAAATGTCTTCAACTAAATCATTCTAAATTTCAAACAAGTTTGAACTGTGAAAAAAATTATTAAAACCAATTTTTAGTATTTTAACTTTCACGAGGAAACATTTTACATGCTAAATTTTTTCATAATATATAATCAAAACTCCTTCAAACATTATCTGATGATTTTATGACCGACCAGGATACAATTTATAGGAGAAATAAAAATTAACATACATTATCATAAAATGCATTCACTTGCATACATAAAACCATAATATTGTGACCTTAAATACATCACGATTTACACACAAAAAAACCAAGATTTAGTTTATTCCTCTATTTCATGGTTTATATTTAGTACATATTTCTATAAGTAAAAAAATAAAATATCACCCTTTTAATTAATACATAACCAGAGAAGAAAATTAAAGAATTTTAATCCAAAAGATATATGATAAATCCCTTAATGAATCTTTTATCTATCATATATACATAATTTTCATGCTTATAACTAAAAAACAAGGATATAAATGTACACATTTTGGTAGTGCATTCATTTTAAATACATATAGGGAAAGATAATGAAAACTCATTAATAAGTTTTTCCAAATTATTCTACTTATTTATAAGTGTGAATCAAGTGAATTCATGTGATTTTATAAAATTTATGTCATCCAAATCCCCTAAAAAATATAGAGAAAAATGAAAGGAATAAATCATGTGTAAAACCAACCACAGGTAGTCACACTTCCAAACCAATTCAAGAGGAACTCCCTGGAGTACTAAAACTATAATGGTTAAATTAACACATGAAAATCAAACATGTTATTCTACTATCTCAATATATAAAAATAAAAAAATAATGGGGGATACCAATTATTTAATAAATTATTAAAAAAAAATTTCCAAATTAGGTCTTACCTAGTGTTTCCAATGTAGACAAAAAATATATATTTTCATTTCATGGAATTTTATGGATAATATTATTATTTTAAACCCTGGAGGGAAAATGATAAATTATACCATATTATTAAATTGAAATTAAATTTTTGATCATACCATTCATCTTATAATATATTATTTCTTATATAATTTGTTTATTGTTTCATCCATGATAATAAATCTTTGGAGACACTTAAGTGGCCCTTAAGTGGAAAAATAAATTTCTATGTAAATTTATTAGTAAATATATACCCAATAATATTATTATTTTACTCATTATAAAAACAATTTTTTTAATTTTTATGTATCCCATATTCATCTAGTAGTCATCAATAGACCATAGAGGCAGTCTATGGAAGGGGGATCTTAATATCCTCTCTTTATCCATAATTATCCCATCTTAAATTATTTCTGAAGGAATAATCATATAAAATATTAATTGAATTCTCTAAAATTAATTTAAATTAAATATATAAAAAACTAAATTTCAAATATATGATATTTAAATTTAGTAATAACTAATTTTAATTGAAAATTATAAAATAAAGGGTTATTGGATATTCAATAAAATATTTTAGATGAAATAACTTCACTATTTTTATAAAATAATGTTTAAACATAAAACCATGATATTTGTTTTAAAACTATAACGATTCATAAACTATGATCCCTGGGTTTGATAAAATTTGAATTCATGGATTTATCACAATTTAATTTTCCATCCTAACATCGTTATTGAGACAAACATGGGTATTATGCTAAATAATTTCAATCAATGTAGCTTTCTTCAAATTTCGAGTGATAAATTATTTTACAATCTTGTTAAGGATGTTTTCAATAATATATGGACATTTTATGGTTTATTGTTTGGCATGAGATGTATCGAGAATGAATATTTTTGAAAAATAGTATGTTTAATCTAAGATAGATAGAGGACTTATATATTTATAGAAAACCACATATATCCTACTTAAATTATTCTTCATCTACCTATCTAAATATTCTCTCATTGTATTATCAGAGGATACTACTGATCATATCATGGTTTTATAATAGGATGTTAATTATAATAAAATCATGTTTTTATATAGTTTATAATAAATTATTTTTAGTTACTCGTGACCCAATCCGACCCCATTGGGACCCTACCTAGGCTAGTAACAAAACGTGACATTCCAACCTAAACATTCCTCTAATTTGTTATAGGTTGGGGACTACAACCAAGAGGGAATAAACACCCAAAAAACTAAATTCATTGGTTAAACTAGTATCATTCCATACAAAACCCCCAATATAGATTCATAATCACCAAACACTATAAATGAACAAAATAACAAAAAACTATGAATATATATATGAAATATCATACATAAACATAAAACAAATTTAATATTAGTATTAAACTAAACATACACAACATCATGAATTTAAAACCATGATTAAAACATAAACCAATATGTATGAAATCATCATCAATGGAACATTTATAATATACATTTAATCTCTTCTATGAACTGAAACCAGTAGCTCCAAAACCACTATGACCTATTGAAAAATGATATATGGGTGTATAACTATGATTACATTACCACATAGGTTCTCATACTTGGTTGAGTATATAAATACCAAATTATAAATCCTAAGTTATATGCAACCAAATTTAAGAACACTCATGTGTATAAATTACAACGTATTAAATTTTATTATATATGTGAAACCACATAACTCAATACCCCTGTTAGTATTATCAAGTTAAAAAAATAAACTATATTATTATATCATCCTAGGAGTTTATATAATAATATCTAAATAAATATTAATTTTGGTAAACCATTCCCAATATCAACATAAAATTCACTTTATAAATCATAAGGATAACAAATATACTTACATCAAAACAAGGAAAAAACCATATTCTTGGTCATTAAAGATTATCATAGAAAAATTATGGGTTCATGAAGTTATAAACATAATTTTCTAGAAATGAATTGTCACAAACCCATCATATAGGATCACTAAATACATAGAACAATGTCCAAAAAAGATATTTCCTAACTCCATGAGTCAATTGGTAGAGGATATTGCATTTACATGTATATTGCTAGAAAAGGGATAGAAAAATATATGTTTTAGTTTATGGGTGATAATGAAGTTCCAAGTTTAGTGATAGAAAATTTATTCCCAAAATACATGTTTTAGTCAATGGTGGATAATGTGATTTAACCTTTATTCTAGGATAGGAATACCCAAACCCCATGATAACTCAAACTCTATCGATGGACATTGGAAATAACTTCTCAATGTTAAAAAATTACCATGAAAAACTCGAGGCAGTGTAAAATTACATAACAATACCAGATATATTAATAAATTTTCATATAATTACACATTCACCCACTAATATGGTCATATAAAAGATTAAATGTGTATGTTTCTATCTCTAAACATCTTCATACCATACAGTGAAATAGTTATTTCATTGATATAAATATATATAAAAAGTTAATCCACAAGACACATCTCCTAATGTTACAAGATTAATTAATGAATGTCCCCTCATAAATTTTATATTATCAAAGAGATAAAACCCATTAGTATGTCTTTTGTGATCAATTATAAGTCCTCAAGATGAAAAAAGACTCACCGATCATCAATTATTCGAGCTCATCTTCTTAATCATAAGGGAAACCTGAGATATGAAACCCACTTTATTAATAAGTAATTTCCATGAAAACTACCCACATGTATTAGATGAAAGAAGAATAATTTCATCAAATCATTATATTATACTAATCTATCAATCTCAAAGGATTATCATAGTCATTTACCACCTCATGGGTCTAACAAAAAACAATTTGTAAACTATTATCATCGAATTTTTTTTCTATATCATACCCACACACATTCACAAAAAAATATTTTTTAATCTAAAATGTTATATTAAAATCTAAAAATAACTCTGAGGATGATACCATTGTTCTATTCTAGTAAAAGTGAATATAATGGTTCATTAAATAATTTCTAAATCAAAACCATCTTAAAAACTGTATCTAAATATTTTAAATTCCCATAACATCATCTAGATGATTATAAATATATTTAATAATATCTCCATTACAATATATTTGAAAAAATGATCAAAATGGACTATTAAATGAAATTAATGTACCATGAGTGAAAATTTGAGGTATAAATTATTTTATAGATAAAAATTCCATGTGGCTCGTAGACACATAGCCTCATGCACACATTATCATAAATTCAGGAGGTGATATTTTTCCTATGAAATACACATTAGGTCATGGGTTGGGATCATGCTGAACCAAAGTGGTATAATAAGTCAACTTATCCTAGTTAGATAGGCTTAAATTAAATTTAACCAATATTTTATACCTTTTCCACACCTTATAGGTTTGATCTACTCATGCCACCACCCCCTAGATCATGATTGGGGACAATTCACAAAGCCCACGTTGCATGTTTTCCAAAAACATGGTTACACCGCTGACCCCTAAACTATCTCCATTGTGTATATTAGATAAAAAATATTGTTCCAAACAAAATATTATTTAGTATTCCCATGTTTTATTCATTTCCAAAAATATTACATTCAGTCTCTAGGGGATCCATTTCACTATAGGGGATCAGGATCACACCTTATTAAATTAATAACCTGGATTTTCTTGGGTTATGATTTCATTGAATTTCACGGGACACACAAACCATTCTCTTGGGTGTTCCATATATGGATATGTAACCAAATACCATGGATATATGTAATCTTACTCATCAAAGGGTATATGACAATGATAGTGAAAATGTCGATTTAACACCATCATGGAAATGATGAATTACCAACTCCAGTGGACCCTATTCTCAGAATCTATATCATCATTTTACTCTCTTCACATTGGTCACAGAACCAATAATAATACCCCATGAAACTAAATATACCAATCACATCACTTGAAAAAACCTAAGACATCTCCCCTCCCAATCCATTGGTTTACTCTTGACTAATAACATCCACTAAGGTTGTTTCCCATCTAGTAACTTGTGAAATCCTAAAATGTTTTATGTTGTTTTCACAAGTCATTGTTATGACCCAAGGATTTCATTTCGGTGTGGATGAGGTAGGTATATGAAAATAAACTAACCACCACATATTATATATATATTATTAATATAATATTTTCATAAATAAGAATTTAATGAAAATATCATAAACCATTAAGAATATGTCAACAGAGGATCGAAAATATTACCTTGAGGGATCACCATGACTCCCTTAAATTATTTTTATTCATGTATCTTTAATTGAAATGAAATTGATTGTAATTTGAGTGTAAAATATTTATTTATTGGAAAAATGAGCATCCTAGGGATCCAGAGCTCAAAAATTCTAAAATTTACCCCTTAACAAAACACATTTTTTCGAATAATACCACAACAATGTAATTTAAATATAAGATCAAATTTAATATAAATATTTTAATATTTCCTCTAAGAGATAATGCTCATTAATATTTTATTTTTTTATTTTTTGATTCCAAAATTATCCAAACTCTTATTTGGATCTTCTATGAGCTTTATTAAGTTAACATAAGTACTAAAAATGGATAATGAGGTGAAAATAGATTTTAGTTTCTAGTATCGAAAAGTTACTCAAAAAAATAACCTAGTATCATATAACTAATTTGTGATTAAATAATATTATATATACAATTTTTGAGGCATTTTAATGTTTTTATTTCGATATTCATTTTTAAAGGTGTCATTAAATGGTAGTTATGTCTTGCATGATTCTTCTAAAAAGTTATTTGACAGTGGAATAAATTTATTTAGAGTATAAGATATGGTAAGTTCAACAACAATCTACTACTTAATGATCCTAAATTATTTTTGGTTAATTGAAAATCTTTATTGGTACCAATCCAATATATATTTTTATTTAGAGGTTGACAATGATTATGATTATAATATAATTAGTAGTGCATATCCAATATATTTCATGGTTTTATAATGATGTTTGAACTATTGGTTTTTTTATTTACATGATGTGGAATTCAATATTATTATTTGATAATTATTCATGGTTCTGATTAAGGTTATAAATATGGACTAAAGTAGGTTTAAGTGGACCTAATATTTTTACGACATTTTCCCAAGTATTTATCATGAAAATTGAACATGGGTCAAGCCTATTGTGTTTGGGAATAGTTTCCTTACCTTAGTAATGAGGTAAATTTATTGTCTCAACCTGGTCCATTTATTAATTGATCCTTGGAAAATAATCTGAACAACTTTCCTTTTTAAAATATTTTTAACCAATGTCTAACTTGTTTGTTAATCAAGACTTTAAAAAAATTATATTAAAGTAAAATTATAACAATCATGATTTAAAATAATGAATAAATAGAACTATAAATTTATTAAAAATATTATTTTAACATATCATTATTGGGTTGGGGGTGGGTTAGGATTTAGGTCACTAATTGTGGTTCGATCCTATCTTAAATATTAATCTTAGTTTTAAAAATAACACATTTTTTATATAGAATACAAAATCTAGGACCAATAATATATTTATCAAGTCACGATCATTGGGTTTTGAGGTTCCCGAATACCATATACAACTTTATTCTCACTGTTTTAATTATTATTAGGTGTAATGTAATTTTATTTACATACCAGGATATACTGATATCCATGGAAAACATGTTTGAATATTGTTATACCCTTTACACTATATTTGGAATGAATTTCATTGTTACTATCCACATTCTAATGGGACAAGGATTGATCATTCCTTACCATGGTGTATCTTTATCATTCTAACATTATTCTTGACCCCTTATGATATGATTTTGTGATGATGATGATGATTTTAATTATATAAGGATGTAACCATGTTACAAAAATTTAAAATCCCAATGTGATATTTCATTAGGATACAATTGAGGATGAGATTGTGGATACAATTCTATGGTTATTAGTTAAATATGTTTTTCTAATATTTTATGTGATGTGACATTAATTATATTAATGAGGTTGAGATTTGGTTATGAACACAATCTATGATAACAGTTGGTTGTGACCCAAGATAAAGCTCATGAGGGGGATACTATAATGAATACTCGAGTAAAATTTATCCACTCCCCAAATAGAAGGTGCACTAGATACAATATATGATTCATTGGGATATTAGTAACAAAATAATTAGTTTTTTTAAATATTGAATGTTCTGTTGAATATGTGACTATATATTACCAATAAGTAGCCATGGGTATTCGTGGTAGGAGGTGATGTTCATCAGGATATGAACATTAAACCGGAAGGAATAACCCATGATGAACATTGATCTTAATTAATGAAATTATAATTAATATAGTTATTCAACATGATAATAAGTTTCTATATGTTTATATTATGATATTCTCATTGGATATATGTTTACAATAATTATATTCATGATTCTATATGTCTCGATGGAGGGGATGTGTTCATCCAACAAAAGTATGTTTCCTTGAGAGGTGTGGGGTAAATAAATGTATGAAAATTCAAAAAACCCTTCCCAATGATCCTATTTCTTGATTAGACGAAACACACTTCTCTACCTCACATTAATCAGAGATGCGATAAATCAGAAAATAGAAAGAGATGTATTTTAGTTGGTTAAATTGCACTGGGATATCTCAGAGGACAATACATTCAAAAATGTGATGGTTTACTAAAATACACTATAATCACACCCCTTCTTTGTATAAATTTACGGTGGAATCACTGTCCCTAAAGGTTCACAACCCTTAAAATAAATTGAGAACCAAATACTCACCCCAATAAAAAAACTCACCACTCCACTATGAAAAAACCTCGACCATAAATAAACAATGAATATTATATTACAATAAGATAGGTTCAACAATATTATCTTTTATCATGTACATAAATAACTACATGATCTTCCATTAAGATGAACCCTTAGAACAATTTTCTTTTTTGTCCACATATATATGGAATTCCTCTTTAACTATTATCACTTATATTTCCCCTCTTATTATTGTTTCTATCATAAAAGATATCTTTCAATTTGAAAAATATAAAATATATGTTTTCCCCTTTTAAATTATTCCTTTCTTTTTCAATTTTATAGAAAAATTCATTTATTTATATTTTTATTATTAACAAATTCCCATTAATATCTCAAGTTATGTTATGAAATGTAAAAAATTAATAACTAGAGATGCCTCTAGATCACTATAATAATTTAATGATAATTATATTCATGGATCAATCCATAATTAATATAAAAAACATGGGGTTATCCTACTTTAATATACTTATTTTTCAACAGGATGTCCTTTCTTAAATATATCTTGATTCAATTCTTTATGGAACAATCAAGGACTTGTGTTGAAATTCCCTTAAAATAATGTGACACTAAATTTTCATGGGCTTCCATGTTATGTATCAATAAAACCCATTATAGTTCTACCCTCCACATTGTGGTATAAAATTCTTCCAATAGTCTATGCCTCTCCATGGATTTTTTTACATAACCATTGTGATGTGATCACCATACCTTCATTGAAAGAGATATTCACTAATGTCAAATGTGTATATCATACATTTTATCCTATATCATTGAATATGATATATGGATATCATAAGGTTTGATATCCATGATTCCAACGTAAGAAATGTGCCATGGATGGGCATGCCATTTCCAACGATATAGAGATATTGACATGACCCATCCCAGTGGGGACCATGCTGCGACTACCCAAGCCTGCCTCCAATAAACGTGGGGCTAGTGACTATCACTAATTTTTTATATCACTAACATGGGAGGAATTAACTATGTACCTATATTCATGCACACATCTCAAAGATAACAAAATTCTAAAATGTAAAATCCACTAAGAAACAAATGCATGAAAACCTCTATCCCAACCAATAGAGTATGATAGAAAAGTGATGTTCATTAAAGAAAACTGGACCAATATGCAATCCCATCCCAAAAGAAAGAGTCTGTAAACAACAAAGTCCATCTAATGAAAAAAATAAGTTATGGGACTTCTTCTCAAAATCATTGGAACACCTTGGCCTACCTCAACTCACAAAGCTCGGTATGGTTATTGGATACCCTAGAATCTATCAAAAGGTCACTCATCTGCACAAGACATAACATGTAAAGGAAATGACCATACAAGGGTGAGTATAACAACACTTAGTTGGACACCGTGAAACCACAAATCAATAAACAATTGAAATTTACAATCATCTATACACAGTATATGTCTACAACACATATAACAATAATTACCAAATATACTCAATCCAAGACAGGCAGTCTAGATGTAATTCACAACTACTATATACCCACACTAGGGATTAAGTTCAAATATTCCATGAAGAACTCATCCAGGAGAACATACTCTTGAGTCTAATATCCTTGATTATTTCCTCATGAGAAGTAATATTCATTTGGAACCATCATTAATAGTTATGCTAATAGATCTGAAGAGAGTGATATGATACAATATATAAGGATCACAGCTAGGTCCATGAGGTGATACAAAGAAATCCATATGGGTTAACTTGATATGTAGAGGATTGACGTCTGATAGGATTGGTCACATCAATACTAAGGACTCTACCTAGGGTATGAAGATCAATATAGGATCCCGCACAGGGCCTCTTGAGGGATTACGAAAACTATATATAGGAGCTCCTAATGAAGGTATCATACTACTATGAGTATGAAAAAATACCCACCGACTGTCAGGGGAATGATAAAGGGAATTACCCTAATGAAATTTGTCTAAGGTATGGTGGAAAAGGGATTCAAGACATATAGAAATGGGTACATGGTGGGTAGTATGGTCACACTACATGCCCCTTAACCCTTGGCACATCTCGTGTACATTGACCCATGTCAAAAGAACATGTCTTGTAAAAATAGAGATCATGGAGTGTAGAAAGGCTTACCAGTCATTCCCTTCCATCTGGTGTCTGTATGTGTATCCTGGGTGTGAGCTAGTACACACTGTCAACCCATGTTTGACATCCCGTGAACCAGTACATGGGGTAACCTTTTTATCTTGTTTGGGTCTCGTTGTATGGTGGAGTACACACAATGTCATAACCATGTGTACATTTCCCCATGTCCATGTACCTTTTGAGATACATGTCGAGTCTTGGGGAAGAGACCACACTCCATGAGATAGGGTCCACATGCTGTGTGACAAATGACAATCTCCTATAACCCTAGGTAAGGCTCTATGGGGACCACATTCCATGTAGCTTAAACTACACTCCATGTTCTTCAGAAATTTTTAAAACCTTCATTCTTCCTTCATGTGCCTCAACTGATCCTCCAGTGTTCAATCCAGTGCTCCGTTCACCTCGAATGTAGATATCCTAGGACATCATGCCATTGCAACACCTAATTGGTGGGTTTCATGCCTTCAATATGCTCAGAAAAACTAATTCCCTCTATCTGATTAAAAATCATACGATGAATGGGTGTTCTTGAATTTTGTTGATTCATCCGTCGCCAACATCGTCGCACCTCTGCTAGGTCGTCATGAGGTCATATCATCAAGTTTATATCATTGCACCAAGAATGGAAGGCAGAACGATCATTCATTCATAAAACACAAAAAAATAATCCGAAAAATATCAGGGGAGAATAAAATACAATGAATAAAACCAAGGAACGAACCTCATCAATTTTTCATTCCAGCCTTGATCCATTCTGTAAGAAAGATCAAGAAAACAGAAGCAATTTTCAATAAATTAACCCCAATAATAATCTCGAAATATAAACCCATAATGTATGAATGATCGAAATGTGGATGAACCTATTTTTTGGATGGTCCAAATTTGTAATTGAATTCAGATATGGGGAAAAGAAATTCAAATAACAAACCCTACCATGGGACTGGATCATTCTATGAAGAGGTTTGATCCCCACATCATCTTCGTTGGTGAGATTCATCATGAACAACGTTTATCGATCTCTGATCCACGTTCCATCACCTTTTACTGATGAGAGAGTTATACAGGGTTCTCTAGAGCCTCTAGAAAATTATAGTGTTATGAGCCTAACATTAGATCCCTTATTAAAGTTTTAATTAAAAATAAACATCATTGTGTCGTTGTGAAACATTAAAATAATATAAATCTTTCAATTAATTTTATTTATTAAAGAACTTGAATATTAATTTTCACAGTTGACCAGTGCCGAACAATGTTAGGTAACACCTAGGGTAAACTCGCTTCTCTGAATGCATCAGTTCCCTCATAGTTTTTTTTTCGGGTACCCGTTTAGAAGTTATTCTGTAAGAACCTGGATCTTAATTTTTTGTATGGATCTTGTTTTTTGGTGTTTTTGAGAAAAAATAGACTTTTTAGAAATTTCATAAGTACACACCATGTACATATAATTATATGTTGTGTACTCAATTTCTATTGGTAGTCATGTACTAGGTGTGTAATGGCTGAGTACAAGGCCATGTGGGGTGACCTGAAGACTGACTAATGTGGGGCCTGATAAAGTCCTATACATGGTTTGTATCCTTAGGGAACACACCATGTATTTTTAATTTTAATTGTTATATTGAAACGGTGTTGCATCTCATCAAACATAACTATCTTATTCTATCCTCGTGTCATCCATGAGTAGCAAATAGTGACAATTCATCTCTAAGAAATCGATTCATTATATTTTCTCCGATTCGATCTTCGATGGGTGCGTTGGAATCCCACCGGTGAGTCCATCCTTCTTCTGAAGCCTATCCTCCTGATATCTTCTCTCTCTCTCTCTCATGAGTTATTAAAGGATAAGGATTTTTGACATTTTTGTAGATATACTGCATTCAAGGTCGATTCAAAAGTTGAGGCTCAACTATATCGATCATAAAAAAAGTACCCAATACCTTAGATTAGGGTATTGTGTGTTTGTGGAATTTAACCCTATTAATGACTGCTATTATTTGGTTTCTTGATTATGGGTTCTTGATTATGAATATGGTTTATTTACCTTTCAATGAATGTGTTTTCCAGTGTTTGTTTGATTTTGGCCGTTGGGTCTAGAATTTCTAGTTATGATGTTTTTTTTCATTCCATGCCTAATACTGTTTGGATGGAGTGATTATTATATGACATTCTTGTTATATTCATTTTAGTTTTTTGGAAATGTAGTATTTGAGATTTATTTGACTTCTTGTATCATTTTTGCAAGATTTTATTACATAGGGCTGTAAGAACATGGTATAATTTGACCATAGGGGGAATGGATACTGAGGGCTTCCCTAGAGTGACTGCTAAAACGTTTACATTGCGAGACTCTAGGGGGGATATATTGTGAGTGCTCCTAGAGTGTCTATAGTATACCATTATGAGTCCACAAGGGTAATGGATGTTTAGTGATTCCTCATAGAGCCTGTAGTTATCGTAAGAAGACCATAGTGAGAATTGAAAGTGAGTGCTTGCTCAGAGAGTCTTTTTCTTTGTGAAACTAGAGGGGTTACACTGTGGGAACATTAAACAGGGCTTCCTTGTGAATGATTGGGTGAATAACTAATAAATTTTAATGATTGTAGTTGGAACTGTATGACTGTTTACTTTTGATTACTTCCTTATTTATTACATCATTTTTCATTTTTCTTGCTATATATATTCATTGATAGTTAGGCAAAGATCATTGGGTGGTTTCCTACTGGGATTCCTCTCACACCCTGTTTGGGTCATGCTTTTGGGCCCAAAAATATTATGTTGTTATAGGTATAGGTATGAGAAAGAGCCATTCTACTTCAGGTACTTGATTTCTATGGATATGGAGAACATGGGACCAAGAGGAGGCTTTCAATACTTCTGGAGTTTACTTGTTTTATTTGTACTGTGGTTTAGTATTGTATCTCCAATATTGTGACTTGTTTGGAAGATTTCCCAGATTTATGTGCCACACATCATTTATATATGTGTTGTAGTTGATTATTTACTTTCAGTCATCCGCTATTTATTAATTGTATGGTATTAGTGCTTATACTATTGTAAATTGCTGTTATTACAATGTGTTACTCTACCATGGAGGGAATAATTCCCTAACCATCATAACCATGGACCTCGCTGCTAGTCGACATCCTTTGGTTTTTTAAGAAACGAACTTGATTCTATGTGACCAATTGGGTATGAGACACCTTTTGGCACCACCATGAACCGGGGTGTTAGAAAGTTCCACTTTTTTATGAAAACTGCACATGGGGACTATTTAATATTTAAATATATTTTAAAAATTTATTGTAGGAATCTAGTTCCTTG
Source organism: Viscum album (assembly GCA_963277665.1). Taxonomy (NCBI): domain Eukaryota; kingdom Viridiplantae; phylum Streptophyta; class Magnoliopsida; order Santalales; family Viscaceae; genus Viscum; species Viscum album. The sequence continues at coordinate 1,107,739,082 of OY728152.1, read as the reverse complement.
GAATAAAACATCACCTCGTCATCTGATATTGAATTAATTCCATATAATATTTAAAAATAAATAATAAATTATAGATATTACATATATCATAAATAGTTACCTTTAACTAACTTATGGTGTGAAATGAGAATATCATAATGCATTGAATCATAATATACAATTCATGTGGAATATTATGATTAATAAGGAAAAGTAACATTAATAGTTAACCTTCAAGAAATCTTCCACCAATAACTATCATTATCATAAATGTTTCATAAGATGAAACATATGGAATTTTTATTATCATTAGTTTACAAATATTAAAACCACATTCCATTTACTCATAAGTTATGAATGTATGGGTAAATAATTGATAGGCCCTAGGACTATGCATAAGGCCTATATAATGGGTCCAAGGAATGAATATGGGGGGTTTTATTCATGTGATTTTTACTAAATCTCTCTAATCCAATTCTCTAACAACTCTCTCAAATTATCCACCCTTTTCAACCTATGGTACAATCATAACCAAATTTTAAGAAGGGTCCTGCCCAAGTTTCGGGTGATTCAAATTGATCTATGGATACAACTCAAAGGTAAGATTACATTGGAAATTCCTAGGGATCTTAATCAATCCTAGATTTTAGAAAATAGGTTAATCTCTCTATAGTGAAAGTTATAGAGGTTGTTTATTTATATTTACAAGTAATCAACTTCAATGCACAGTTTTATTGGGATTTTTTGTTTCTATTTATTTCTACTATAATGAAATTTTATTGTTTGATCATTATAAATCCATTTCATCTATAAAATATTTTCCATGCTTCTTGATTCTTGAAATCATTCTGAAAATTAAAGAAATCACATGTCTTATTATTTTACATTTGTTTCCTTTACTAATTTTATCCAATTGTTAGTTAAAATACTATATTTCCAATCATATTAAATGAATTTAATTTTGTTATATGGCTAGTCTTATGATATGTGATATCATTAGTTATGATATTTTCATGTAATATGTTATGGTATATCATTGGCGGTGAAATAGTTCAATTCATTTAGTTTTTCACAAAACATTTCATACGATATGGGATATCGTATGCGGGGATAGTATTAAATCCCTTATATAAAATAAATCCAAATATTATTAATATAATATAGGGTATATTGTAAGATCTAACTTCACAAATTTCAAAGGATAAATCACAATTGATGTTTGTCTTCTGTAAAATATAATATATAATGATACTTCCTAAATGAGAAATATAGTGAAGTTCAATATACATGAAAAATTTGTTTTCTTTAAAAATAAATTATTAATTGAATAATATAATTTATCAAATGTTTATAAATTATGAACAAAATATTTTGGGAAATTTACTATATTTAAAAAATGTTAATAAATTAGGTAATTATACATTGTTTTTGATTAATTGTTAAATTTTAATGAAACATTTAATAAATAAATATTTCAAAATATTAATTATTAATAGTAAATATCTTTTTAAATCACCTGGAATGAATTTTAATTTTGATATAATGCGATTATGTAGGAATCCAAAGTGTAATTTATAAAGTTTTTATAAATTATAAAAATAAATAAAAAATTAAAAGTGCTTATATTTAATATTGTGGATTGTTCATAACAATTAATTTTAATTGTTTAAATTAAATACCATTTTTGGGAAAATTATTTAAACCATATCCAAAGAAGTTTTGATAATTGATATGACCAAGGTTTAAATAATATTAAATATGTGATTTTTGGATTATTTAAATTGTTTACATTAGTGGAATATAAAGTGTTTATATTTTATTTAATATCATTAATTTAATAGAAACTCCATATAAAGGAGAATATGAAGTAGTTCATATTAGATATAACTATAATGTGTTTATATTTATTTAATTATTGATTTTCCATAATTCATGAATAAATTATGATGTTTTTAAAATTTCTATATATATGAATTGTTCATAAATTATTTATCTAATTGTTAAATATATGAATAGTTCGTTACCTAATTTACATAAAAATATAATTTTTATATTATAAATTGATGCATGATTTAGTTTAAAATGTAAATCTACTTCTATAAATTATCAAACATGAACTTTATGAGTTACTATCTTGGTATGATAATTGATTTAGTCTTCTTCTTACTTGATTTTAGTTTTTATTGGGTGATGATATGGAATTTAAAGACTAATTATTGTTTATAGATATTTGGATTTAAAATTATGATGGATTGGAGGTATCTCTTATGTAATGTAACCTTTGGTTGATAGAGTTTGGGTTAGACTTCTTTCTCTCCTAGAGGCTTATGACTTATCTAAAAATGTGGGTGTTTTCTATCCATCACTCCAAGATTAAACTTCTATAAATTATGAGTTTTATATGATTCTAATAAATTACATTAAATGTTTTTATATACCTTATTCTCATGCTAAATTTGGTTTTATATAAATACAATTGACTTTCAAATTTGGGTTAGTATCGCATGTTGTGGGTTTTGTAAATATTTATACATCAATATGGTTTGAACACATTGAGTTGGTTTAAGGAATAAGATACAAAACTACATCATTATAAGAATCAATACATGTTAAGGGAATACATTAGATATGTTGCTGAGATAAAATATGTTTTAAAAAATAATTAGTGTTTGATTCCTTCCAAAAAAGACTTATCAAGAGCCCTATCATCTAACATGGTAGGATTAATCCAAATCACAGATCCCTAGGATTCTCTTATATAAGGAAAGAAACTAATTTGGTGAACCTAAGAGTTAGGTGCCTCTTTTTTAGAATTTGATTTGGTTTACACATATCTAGGAAACTATAATATTTAGGATACCAAAAAAATGCTTTGTGTTTATGTATATGATGGATTGGTTTACGAATTATCTGCTCAGCCATACAAAAAGAATATAAAATATGATTAACATGATTGTCTACCTAAATTTCTAATTTTATTATGTTCACAAAAAATGTGAGGTCATTTATTGATTCTATATAGATCTCGTATCACTAATGGATATGATGAATTTTAAATTGAGTCATCGTTTTTAAATGGAAAAAATTTAATTATAGTACTTATTTAATAAATGTAAATAATAATACTCATATTGTAAATGATTTTGTTGTAGAAATAATGGATTCATCATCATTTCCGAGATTAAATTTTATATCAATCTTGGGATAGTAAAATTTCAATGGAATTAATTTCCTAGGTTGGAACTAACACTTAAAAATAGTGCTTATGCAAGAATAAAACATTCTATGTGTTAGTGAAACACCTTCACAAGTAATCTATTATTGAAATTGATCAAAAAGTTATCCCAGATGATTACAAGGAGCATAGATGAAAAAAATTAAGGATTCAATGGCATTAGATTAAAATTGAACAATATAGATTTAGTCTCCACTCATATGCTCAATATGATTGAGATGTTAATGACTTGGTGATAATAGAGGCATACTTTCAGGCTTGTTTTAGATATAGAATTCATTCTTAAATGACTATTAAAAATATTCTAACAGTTTGAATGAGTTATCATTTTTTTTAACAAATATTATCAAACTGTTGTGGATAAATATACATGAAATATAACGTATAAGATTTAATATTATGATGATAGTAAAAAAGGGTGATGTTTTAAGGAAAAAAGAAAAGGTCATATTTTTAAAATAGTTATCCAAGATCATCGAACCCTGAAGGTAATATCAAGAAGGAATGGATTTTTTTTATATTATGGAATTATCTTTGAAACATAATGGTGTTTGAGAAACATAGTAGATATTCCACATCACGTGTTAGTCTAGTAGAATCAAGTATTCTATTTTAAGGGTATATGATAACTAATGTATATTTTTAAAATTTTGTAAATTTATAGGAGATAAAAATAAATGTAATAATTGATGGATATTATAGTTTTTTTTCAAATTATGTATCAAATTATTGATGAATCTTAAATTTAAATGAAAATATTATATCAAGATCAAAAGGATCTATATAAAGGATGTGTATTTTCATCATGTTTATCTTATATAATAAGTGATTTTTTTGTTAACAAAGAATTATTATGGATTAAATAATGTGGTTTACATGGTTTATAATTAATATGATTCTATAATATATGTGAAAATAATATAATGATGAAAGGTGTTTTATATAGTATAAAAGATATTATCAAGATGATTGTTAAAATATGAGGGAAGGAGTTATCACTTCCAAAAAATGGAATATTTTAAAGAATAATGTCTTAATTTTTGGATTATCACTCCAAACACATAAAATAGAATATATGATATGGATATATTACTTTATCTTTTAATTTTCTCACTAATTTAAATAAATGTTTTAAATAGTTCTATGTAGTTTCTGTATCTTATCAAGAAATTATGAATAGAATGTTGTTTCTTAGTGACTAGTGGGAGCATGATTTGTGTTATAGATGATCAATAACAAAAAATAATATATTATTACCATAAAAATAAAAACTGAATAACCCTTAATATCCAAAAATATTTTATGGTATGTTTCTAAATAAAAATATTTATGGAGTTTCATTTAGATACCGCAATGAAGTGAATATCACTTTATATCCTAAAGAGTTTTTGGTACATTTAAAAAAAATAATAATGTAAAAATTATTTTTTAAAAAAATATTATCAAAATGAATAATTTGATATAATTTTTTTAAATTTAATATTGATGGTGAACTTAGAAAGAGTTTTAAGTATACAATAGAAGTTGTTTACATTATAATAGAAGATTTTTTAAAATTAATGAGTTTGAATACTATGTACATGGTTTTGAACATTATGAATATGATTCCTAATTAGAACTATTATTAAATATTGATTTATTCATATATTTTTCTCACTAAAGAGTTTAGTGTATGGGTTTTATTAAATATTCACATAATGATATGACATAAATTACATAGAGATGTAATGAGTTTAAAAAACACTAAAAAATATATAGATATAATCATTATTTCGATGTCTATCATAAATGATATGATAATATGACTTTTTTTTATAGTTTTTTAATATTCTTAAAATATTTTAATATTATAAAATTCATCATGTTATAAAATGGGAAATCTCCATTTTACTATTCTTTCATGTTGGATACATATATTTCGGGATGTAAAATCATAATTAACCTTTAAAAACATAATTCTGAGTTATCAATCACCAATGTTCATCATATATTATTATTTTATGTGATAAAAATTTGTTTTAGTATGGGTTGGATTTCATATAGAGATAAAAAAAATTATCATGAGGCAGAAAACATGTTTTGTGCTTTGGGTGACTTTTCATGTATACCATATGCTGTTTCATACACTATGCCTTTGGTATGATAGTGATTCATATTTCATATTGAATCCATATACCAAAGGTTGGAAATATAAATATTCGTAGAACCTTAATACTTTGATGCATTTCTTTATAAATCCTTTAGGCCTAGCTAATTTAGTGGTGGTTGGGTATATTTCTTATCATGAAATTTTTTTGAGGCTTAACCAAGATGAGATGTATCCTCTTATTTAGAGAGTATAAAATCTTGGAACTCAATTAAGTTAAAATAAAAAAAATTAAGGACATACTTATATATGGTACATGTGGTGTGCTTATAATCTTAGACGAGGTCATGTAATGTGCTCATCCATTTAGATGAATGATATATAATATATTCATCAACTTCTTAATATATACTCGAAGAATCAATAAATTAAGAAGAGGATATATGGTATTGAGATACTCCATATCCCATGGTAACTTGATTTATAAGACAAATGGACTATATGATTATTCATACTTGTTTGTGGTATAGCCAGTTGACACTGGTATAGATATACATGTGTTTGATGAATATCATGAAAATTCCCTTTGTTGGTTGAGTAGAAATCATACTTTGCTAAAATATTATCCTTTATTACATTTATGAATTTTAGAAATTATATTTTTTTAACATTGGAATGACCTATGCTGTCACACTTACTGGTTGACTTAATGTTTACAAAGTTTTACAAAACTGAAAGAGATTCATTAAAAGAATTTTATTGTTTGTCCAAATTGGGTATTGGATTGTTATTCATAGGTGTTACATATGATGTGATACATGATGAGTTTTATAATAAATTTCCAATTTTTTGGAAGGAACCTGACATTATTTTTTATATGTTTTCAAATGTTATGTTATATGATTCAATATAAGGTGAAATGGAACAAATTTTTTTGAGACTTTAGTGTAAATGGAATATTTATGGAGATATAACCTAAAGTATAATGTGTATACAATACAGGTTATCCTATATCATAGCGCATGATATATGGATACTATAAGGTATGACATACATGATCCCAAGAAATAAAATATATCATGTATGGGATTGTTGTTTGTTATTATATAGTGATAGCATATTGCACTTCTTCAACGTATCATAAATTGTGACATGGGAATATCATAATGAATTGAATTTTAATGTATTATTTATGTGTATTTTTATAATTAATTAGGCAATCAATCATTACTAGTTAACATTTAGGAAATATTCTACCAAAAACTAACATCATTACAAACATTTCATAAGATAATTCATGTCAGGGTTGTATTATCTATAGATTATAATTATTATAACCATATGATATTTAATCATACATTATAAACATATGAGTAAAAGGTTGGTAGCATCATAGGCTATCGCAAATAAATATATAAATGGAACACAACATAGATACAATGTATTCATTTAGGTAATACTTTCCGAAGCCCTCTCAACCGATTCTCCCTTAGCTCTATCTCTCTCCTTATCCTCCATTTACAACCCAAGGTAATCATATACCATGTTTGTCAGGAGGGTACCACTTGAGTGTCATGTGATTCCAATTGATCTATGGATACACCTATGAGGTAATATTATATTGGCTATCCCTAGTATTCATCATTAATAAAAATTTATAGAAAAAAATAGTAGACACCTACGATAAAAAAGTATAGTTTATTCATTTATATTAATATAGTATCAAGTTCATTGAATGATGTTATTAAGACTTTTTGTTTATAATTTTTTTATGACAAAAAAGTGTTATTAAATCCTTAAAAACCTATCATTCCTGGTTCAAGACACTGTCTACCCTCAAATATCCTAGCACAAATTAATTATGAAATAATTTCCTTTAATGCTGAGGTATGATTTTGGTCATTCATGATAAAACTCCTTTAACTACCTCCAATATTATATAAACCCTTTGAAACCAATCTACAATGATTCAATGATACTTCTAGACTATTTGAAAATTAATTTTTCATAAAAAATATCCTATAAATACATATTAGTATTTTCATCTAAACATTTAACCATTTGAGTTTGTTGATAAGACATCCCATCCAAAGAAATCATCTTAAAACATCCTTTCATTTCTATAAAATACATCGTTAGTTAATGTATTCAATGATTCACTAATAATTCACTGTCATATCATATGATTCATTTATATCATGATAAATGATAATTTCAGGAAATTTCCACTCATTAAACACCTCATTAATTTCATTCCTTTAAAATATTTGTCAATAATCATTCCCAAACTTCTCGAATCCCAATTATTTTTTAAAAAATTCTCTAGAAACCACTTAATACTCATCACTTTTCAACTTACCAATTTGAAAACATTCATTACTAAAAAATTACAACCCAATTTAAACATTCCAGTGAATAAACATTAATTTAATCTCACATATACCTGCTCAATAAATTTATCCAAAAGTTTCAATATGGGATAGATCCTCCTTTATCAAAAAGAAATAAAAAACCCCTCATCATTCTTGATAACACCTCCATATCCCCAAATTTAATTTAAATTGGAGTTACATCTCTCCCTTTAAAAATTGTCCTTATGAACACTTCCTTGAAGCTTTACAAAGAGAAATAGTAATACACAAGATCAAACAATGAGGGATAACAAACCTTTTCATAAACCCTAGAATGAAGATACCACTTTCTGAGTGGAATAATTAAACTCCACTTGTAGAAAGAAAATCAGTTTAATAAACTGTGGATTCTTACTCCAATCATTTTAGTTAGTGGATATATTTAAACTCTATGTGCCTAATATGGTTTCTCAGAACATTTATTTAGAAGTGAATTTGTCATGATATCCTCAATTTTTTTTCTAGGGACATACTCCAATATCACTTCACCTTTTTCATCTTTAACAATTATATATTCATACATGATATAAATAAATGTTTCTCTATAATTAAGGAAATTATTTTTTCTATGATTAATAACACCGGTGTTATCATAATTTATTTCAATATGATAGTTCATCTCATCTCTAACATCCTCAAGTTGTTTCTTTATCTATAAGAGTTGTGTATAATATTATGTAGATGCTATATATTTATCAATTCTAGTGATCAATAATATATAATATTCCTTATTTATTTTTCATATATTGAAAAATATCTATGATAAAAATTACTGCCTAAAATAAACTTCTTATCATGCGATGAACTAGCCCAATCCACTTTTTTATATCCTGATTACTCCTAATGTGATATTTTAGTATGAAACAAATTGAATTCCACCATAAAATTGATACCCAATTTTAGCATTTCCAATATTGTCATGTGGATCTCATTAAATAAATTTAGTACATCATGACTTGAAAATTAGGAAAAAAAATTGGATTCCTTTCACTATTATGTATAATAGGCTTCCAATGATTATCATATACTACATCACATTAACCTATTTTCCTTTTTCATCTCTTGGAAACATCATCTGGATAGAAACTAGTACTGACCAAACCATTGAATCCTCTATTTAAGATATTTAGATTATTTATTTAGTATATTAAGATTTAATAATAATAGTTCCATGCCAGGCTTGTATCACCAAAAAACCAAGTAAAAATGTCATCTCACCAAATATTTCTAACTCTCTTAATATGAATTAAACAAACTTATTACAATGTGTTTTACTAAATACTATGAAGATCATGTCATTAACATATATTAGTTCAATCATTCTTTGATAATCCTCATTTTTAATATAAAAATTATGATCAAGAGCTCCATTTGGATTCTAAAAGTTTTGATCAAATCTAAAATACCATTACATTGGTTCTTTATTCAGCCTATAAAGCTTTGTATTAAACTATTACACATTATTATAATCCTTATAAATTGAACACCATCTATCTATTTAATTTGTACTTATTCATAAAAAAATCCATTTATGAATGTATATTTGTTGTATTTTTGTAAAACCTGTTAACCATTTTCACTAATATGTCCAATAATAACTGTATCATTTCCAGCCTATCCATTAGAGAAGTAATCTAACCCCCCACCCAATTACTTAAATTTGGGAATAACCATTAAATACATTTAATTATTTGTTTAAAATAACCATGTATTCTTCATTTATCATGTTATAGAAAACTGGTTTGGCTATGAAAATGTTCTTGTATTCATTCCTCAATATTGGTTTAAAACCCACTTTTTCAGGAATTGGTCAAGCACATCATATACACAATTTAACAATAACCCATGTTTTCAAACCTCATAAATAATGTTATTATTTTATTAGGTTAACAATGAAGTTTATTTTATATAATTCATTTCCTTTTTTACTATATATTTTCATCCATTCATATTGTTTTTTCATCAATTTTAGCACTAATTATCCACATCATAGCAATTTAAGAACTTGTTTCTAAATAATAATTATTAGTTTATTCATATGAATCAATACCATACCCTTTTAATAACATTATTATTATTATATAATCAATTATTTCCTTTAGAAATCAGTCAACTTATTATAGAAAAAATTATACATTTTATATAAAACTGATATCTTGTATTTCAATAAATTTTCGAAATTATTTTCTGAAAAATTTTCATTTCTATATTTTAGAAGAGTATCCAATAAAAATTCCTCTATCTCCATGTTATTCAAAATTTTCGTTGTTCATTTCCTTTTTGATAATAAAAAATTTACTTCCAAAAATTCCTAATTAATTTAATTTTATATTTTTACTATACCCCACATCATATAGAGTCTTTTCCTCACTTGGAAATAATATGGATCTATTTGTGACATGGTCCAATTTCATGACTAATTATTTCCAAAACTTACCCAGAATGTATTTTTCAGTAAGTATTATTCAAATCATGTTTTTTATTATTAGACCCCTACTTTCAACTATATTGTTTTGTTTAAGATTGCCTACCCCTAAGACATTATACTTTATATTATGGTTATTGAGATAGTCCACCACTAAGATATTTGTGAACTCTAAACCATTATTGTTTGGAAATTTAAAAAATAGTAGTTGAAAATTATTATTTACCAATATTTTATAAATTGTAATGTAATTAAACACTTAAAATTTATAATTGATCACTATCAACCATTTAGTCTAAGGGTATAATTTAGTTAATTTTATATCATTTCTCTTCCAATTAATGCCACTTAATTAAATTGTACCAGAAACATCAACAAACACAAATTAAATTAACCACATTGAGTTATTATCATTCAACATATATGATTTAGTATTATCATCCCATTTTGATAATTATCACATATATGAGTATGATCATGTGTATGATTAAGGATATCAGGAGCTCTTTCATGTTTTAACAATTATTCTAAGAAATTTTGCCTCAAGATGAAAAATAGTTTATACTATATCATATTTTTATTTTATATGGAAATAAATAACACATCTTCTTCTCCACTAATGAGGTATAGATTCCCATTTTATTCTTTCCGTATTTCACTATTTCACCATCTATTTATTTTTCAATAAGTTTATTCCTGGTGAAGTTTATTATATTCATTGAATCACAAAAGTGGATAAAAATAAGAAATTGTGGACAAGACCATTAGTATCCAATACATACATTTTCCACATGTTCTTTCTTCTAGTTTGGTACTTCCTAGATACAATGATATTTAACCCTTCATCATTACTGAATCAGATGAGATCTTATATGACATATTTGATTGTTTTTAAAAGATAATTGTTTTATGTCATATAGGAAGTGAATCACTCTCAATATTTCAAACACTATATTAGTCATTTGTTTTAAAATTAATCACTACAACGTTAGAATAATCAAATATTTTTTTCTTATCCCAAGATTATTGCTTAAAAATTTTTAGTGGAAAATGTTCCTCCTCATGATATAATGATTCTTCATTATCTTGAAATGTTATAAATCATATTTTCATTTTCTTAATTCTAGTTGTTTCCTTGATGCGATGTTCTCTATTACATCATGTCTCCTTTGATACAATCAATAAAATATTATTTGAGTAATTCATGGTTTTTTCACATAACTGTGACAAAAAAATAAGTGGACAAAAATGTATATATTATATTGAATTATTCTTACATGTATTTTTTTCTCTTAAAATTTGAATTAAATATATTTTATTGAACAATAATTTTGTGTTTTCTCTATATTTCATTGACTATAACACTTGATTTATGGTGTATTATTGCATGTCTTATCTATTTTTATGGTGGTATTTTAGTTTTCTCCCAAAATAATATTCCTCAAGGAGTGGTTACTTGTATTGTTTCAACAATGATTGATTTTTTTTCTTATGAACAATCTCTATAATAGATTTTTCTTTTTGATAATCCCATTTCTAATGAAGAACATCCTCTAACATTTTTGTTATATGTCAATGATAATCATATATTTTATCTATATTTTATATAATCCAAATACCTAATATAATCCCAAGATCCATGGAAAATTCTTCATCCTCAAGTTTTAACACCATATAAATGAATTATCTTTAAAGATCTCTAAATTTTTACCGTATTTCTCATTATTTTGGTTAAGCCATCAATAAATCAGGCCTTCCTGTCTACATTTTTCTAAATATAAATGAATTTATGGAGGGGTTTTGGCACTATAGATTTTATATTTCAAATACCATCCTTTAACTCTTCATTCTCCTATTACTGAATATATATATTATGTTTAGAATGACGAGTTACATTATTAATTTTTTTTCATTTTACCACAAACGTAAATCACATCAAGAGTATCATCTAACTCCACTTTGTGTTCCACCACCCTAATTTGTTAAAAATATTCTCTATCATTTCTCTCCTTAGTTTTTGGTTTTCTTATAAAAACCATATGCACTTCTTCATTATGTTATTTTTATTCCTTAGTTTCATCCAAATCCATATATTCTATGTTGTTGTAATACTATGAAAAATGTCCATATTATTGAATAAACTATACTTGTTACTCATATATAATTTCATATACTTTGAATATTTATGTATTGGAATGAAATATTATTTTTCATCTCATAATTCCTAAGTACACTAAATATAAAGATGCATAACCATTAGAACCTAATAAAAAGTGACTGGAAGTTTATCTTTGAGTTTTACTTTTCCCATTTTCATATTAAAGGAAAATAGTGACATGACCTCATCAGCCAATTTTTATTTGGGACCCCCTCTATCAAAATATTATCCATCCACGGGAACACCACTTCCAGAGATTTATCATTTTAAAATGGATCATTATATTTATTATTCATCTCATATACAATAATTTAATTATGAATACTATCCAATGTAACTTCCTTTGGATTATTGTGATTGAAATTTGGTGGAAATATTCTCAAAATACACTTCATAATTTTAATATCATTCTGGATTTCCCTAAATCTATTAATTTAATCCACAATCACATTCAATCAATTAAATAACTCATCCAAAGGTTCATTTGGGTATACCTTGAAGTCCTCCTTAATGTTTTTTATAACATTAAATTTATATTCCCATACCTTCGAGTCTTATCCATATAATTCAAAAATCTTTTCCAATGTGGCATGTGAGGATTTAATTAACATCAATTTTCTATAGATTATGTTGGAAAAACATCCAATAACCAGATAATATCTTTGGATTCATAATCCAAACTAGTGTAAAACAATTTAAAATGATCCTCCCCAATGATCTTATTTCAAAATTAGTAAAAATAGTTCTTTCTCCCTTGCATAGAATATGAATGTGATAAATCATACAAGGGAGATACACAGAATTTTACTTGGTTAACCCAATATACTCTATATTTATGGAAGAACAGATCTTATTAACAAAAAATTTAAATAAAACTCACCATCCCTATATATTTAAAAACCTATCAAAAATTTGAGAACCCAATGATCTTCTCACTCATAAATATCACCAACTATTCCAGAAAACATCTTGATCACCAATAGAAAGACAATATAATATCCCACAAAGATATGGAAAAAAATATGCTCCTTATTCATGCAGACAGTGAACTATATGATCTTCTAGAAAGATGAACCCATGGGACATTTGTATTTTCTCTTATCTTTATAATTTCTCTCTATCTTTTTTTTAAATATGGATATACTATCTTTATCTCATTTTTTGGATGAATATATATCTATAATTGGCCCATGATAATATCTATGTTTTTTTTGTATTTAAGTCTTCTTTTCTTATTGAATTTAATGGGAAAATTTATCCATCTATATTCATAAATTATGAGTCAATTTTTATTATTTGAATATTATTTTTTCATTTTAAATATTGGAAATTAAAAACTAGGAAAATTTTGAAATCCCCACAATCAGGGCATGGCAGTGACCGTCATGATGAAATCAATAATTCCATTAAAATTAATGGAATCAATCACATTGATATCCTCTTTTTCATAATTATGAAATTTCTAAAATATATCTTCATTCAATGCATGTATATGTAACCAAGGATACATGGTGTAATGTCCTTGAAATGGAGAGGCACTAAATTTTCACAAACTCCATTGTTATGGTGAAATCCAAACCATGAAGGTGTAACCCTCAACATTGTTCCATGATCTTTTTCCCGTAGTACATACCCATACATGGATTTATTATTAAATAAACATTTCATGGTGACCACTTTATATTCACTATATGAACTACCATTTACCAACAAATATACTATTAGTGAACAATCATAATATGATTTTTCTTGTGTGTTGCAACATGATTTTAGTCCTTTATACTAAAAAAAATCTAACTTCTCCTTGTATTATATAAAATTCATGATACCAATATATAATAATTCTATGAGTATTATAAAATATTTCAACCTTTATTTTTCAATAATCCAAACCTGTAAATATAACTAATGATTTTTTCTAACAGGAAGAAATTTTCTTATGGCTTGGACCATACACTTTGGTTTAGGGTAATTTTTCATGATTTGGTTGATTTAACATATCATGTTTATATATGGTATGTTTTATTCAAGTTATAATAATAGATATATTTTTTAGGATGGTTCTATTGAGTAAAAATATTTTCTCCCTATATACACACACATGTGCTATGGTATTCTATTCTTGTGGCTCATATAAAATGTTAAAGGCGATGTTAGATGTTATTTTTTTGTTGGTTACTTTAAGAGTTCTGCAATTAGTTCAATATTTTTTTATAGAATTGTTTTTCATTTTTATTCCATTTTACTTTATCCATTTGCTTTTTCATTATGGTGTTATCATGGTATTATAATTATACATATATAAGGGTTTTAATGGTATCCAATATTTCTAAGTGAAAAAAATATTGAAAAACCCATTATAAAGTATCATTCATTAGAAAAGAAAATATGAGACAAAGAGGAATATAAAAAATACCAACCTTTTTAGTAGCTTTATCTTTTGTGTTTTATGATGACCACTAAACAAAAACCTATCAGTTCTTACCTCTAATAGTGGAACACTAGTAATAAAATATATAAACACCTTTGGATGGACCTTATATATTTCCATTGGTATGTTATTACACACCTAGTTAAGGAATAAAGGTAAAAAATAGATATTTAAAAATTCACATCACATACTAATGTGTCTTAAATTAAATCAATGAGTCTAATTTATAAATCAAATTCATAAATGATGAAATCTGTTTGAGTTCAAGAGGTTTATAAATATTTGACTAACACTTGTCATATAACATATAATATTATGATATATTATTCATTAATATCAAGTAATAAATTAAATCTAAAATAAAAAATATAAGTTATACACTAATAAATATATAATATCATGGCTTGTAAGATGAATAAAATAATAGTTCATGTGGATGAAATTAAATTTTAGTACCAATAATATCTCATATCACATATTTATATCTTATTATATTCCATTTCATGGGTAATGATATATCCCATATCAGTTTTTATAGTATGATACATTAGTTCATTAATTTAAATCTCACACTTGTGAGAAAATATTATATACTTTTTGCAAATTTCAAAATAACATATTAAATTATATTAAGAATTTTTAGATAAACTACCATAGGTTATATTATTTTATACCTAAATAATCCAAATATATTTGGTTGTATTTTTTTCAATAATTATTAATATGTATATCATATAGAAGGATAATTGAGTTAGAATCCACCCACAAAAGAGGTTGAGGATGCTATCAATTAATTTGGGTAATGGAAAAAGTTACATCAGATGATTCTTGATCTTTTT
This sequence comes from Viscum album, assembly GCA_963277665.1. NCBI lineage: Eukaryota > Viridiplantae > Streptophyta > Magnoliopsida > Santalales > Viscaceae > Viscum > Viscum album. The sequence continues at coordinate 1,107,723,518 of OY728152.1, read as the reverse complement.
TTATTCAATAGAAAAGTTCTAAATGTTGGAGTACTATCTATAATAGTAACAATAAGTAGGAATATGAGATGGTTGTTGAAATATATTGGAAAGATTATATAACGTGTATTTACATAGGTTTCAAAAGGTTAAATGATTGGGAGAAGATATCCTATGTATTGAGAAAAACATCATTGAGTTACGTATCATATCAGCTATGGAAATTAAATATTAACATATATTTGATGAAATTTCATTATGGATGGAATGATTGGAAGTAGTGAAATACATTGAAATACACTATCTTGAGTATTTTATATACTGTAAAGGACATTTTGATTAGATTAAAATGGTATTATATTATTTTTATTATTACAAAAAAATATTTATAAGCTATTGTAATGTAAATGGAATATTTTTAGGCATATAAAAATTTATTTAAAGTATTTTTGAATTAATCTGATGAACTATGGAATTTCATGGTTGGAAGTAAGAAAATTATAAATGTCATGAGTTGCGTAAAAATAATTCTAGAGCTGTGTGGAAATGAACAATGATCTATTTAAGGTTGAATTTATCTATATATGTATATAATAACATCACATAAACACTACTTGGAATCTATGTAAACATCATTCTTCTATGTAAGAAGGAAATTGGAAGTGTGCAAGGATTATACCTTTTTGTAAACATAATCTATGTAACTATCATCACAGTAAATATGATTTCCCAAAAAAATATGTATTATTAAGGCTATGAAAGGATCATTTGTTCAGTTATAAACCTTCATAAGTATGAATTGAAATCTTTTTATAAATCAATGATTGTATAAGAATGAATGGAGCTAAGAAAGTATGATTCTATTATCTTTGTAATGATCATTTCATTATCTATATAAGGATTAATTTATAGAAATGTAATAATAATTTGTGTAATAATGAATCCATATTTTCATAATAATCATTAATTAATACATAATTTTGTATTATTTAGAATATAAATATGAGTCTCTAGAATTCAAATTCTGAAGAACCCAAAGAAATTTTGATAATACAGGTGTTATTAGTTCATATTCAAAACATCATGAATCAGTAATAATTCATGATTAAATCTTGATAAAATAAATTTATTTGGTAATGATATTGAGATTTCCATGGCTCTATATATTTTAAAAATTCAAATGAGACTATTTGAAATTCTATATAGGCGATAAAAAATAAAGAATAAATTATATAGTTCCTGAGAAGTTTTGAATATTTTAAAACATCAAAAAATTAATTGTAATATAGGATTTAGAGAGATATGATAATTTCATGGATGATTAAGAGAATATAAAATATGGATGACTTCTTTATGAGTGATTATATTTCTATAATATTATACTCTAAGGAATAAAATTAAGAAGATGCTGGTGTTTTTCTTCTAGTGTACATGTTTCATAAAATAATTTTTGATTCAAGAAATATAAGAAGATGAGTGGGATACGATTCATTTGGAAAATTAAATACTAAAAGGGGATTATGTATATAAATTCATGAGATACACTTAATATAAATAGAAATAATCTCCACCCATAAATATTGCTACAACTGTATTTTATGGAACCCTTGAAGAAATATTTTTTTAATGCTATGAATTATTTTTCCTAATAAGAACAATTTGTTCCTATTAGAATCCTAATGTAATATCTACTCAACCAATAGTTAGGAATAAAATGAGTAAAAAATTAAATGCGAATTTGGGAAATAGATAGTATACATGTAGTTTGTGAGATCATGGAGACAAAACAATGTGATTCCATTAAGAATTAATCTAGAGGATCATGTGGTGATTTGATTATTTTAATGTATCACATAATATATTTAATTTTATGGGAAAATTAAAATAACCCATTTATAATGCATGATACATATGTACCAGAATAGTGCATGAGCCTCTTGAGAGAAGTGAAGCTATCTATAAAATATACAATACTCAAGGAAACAAGTGTGTTGTGAAACTGAACTAAATAATACTATAATAACAAGAATTTATCTTAGAGAAGTATATTAAATTATTGTGTGTGGGTTAAGATAAAAAAATATCTCTTAAAGAAAAAGATAATGAGATATTTACCAATACTGAAGAGACACAACCTGTTGGGATTTATAGTTGATGATAAGTAAGAGTACTAGAAAATATGTGAGTGTATTTAAATAGCATGAAATAAAATCCCCACATGTTTCAGTGTATTAATATCCAAGAAAGATTCTGTGAATCTGTGTTATATATTTTCACATTCCAAATAATATTTTATAGGATGCATTCTTAAGATTATGGGTTGTGATAGGATATGATATCGATTTTAAACAAGGTATGTAAATCACGGTAAGAATATATACCAACATTTAGGTGTTGTATTGAAAACATTAGAAGGAAGATAAAGACATTGTTATTGATAAAAACTTATATTATGGGTATAATGATATCCTTTTATAATATTGTGATATAATTCAAAAGGAGAAAGTTTTTTGAATAACTAGTGTTATGTTAGTATAAAATTCATGTGGAATAAGTACATGTTCACTTTTGTAATATATTTAATTGTTACCTATGAAATATGGGGGCCTCACCTATATAACTTGGGGAACCTTATTTTAAGATAATATGATTTAAAAATCCAATTTTATAAATAAAAATATTTCTATAGAGAATTTGGGACTAAGTCCTCCCATGAACAAGGAGTAGGTTTCCCCCATTTGGACGGAACCTTGTAAGAACACATGTTCCAACATTAATAATTTATTGTGTTATATGTAGGTTGATTCTGGGTTGATTAAGAATAGATTCATTTTCCTAAACCACAATTAGAGTTCCAAAGGAAATAGGGGTAAAAGTATTTAATTTTTTTTAGTATTTTTAGAAATAATTTTATAATAACTGATTCAAACCCCCTCTTAGGTATACTTCTTTATAACATGTGAAAATTAAAAGTGGTATCATTGCTACGATTTTATCTAATTTTATTATCCATATATGAAAAATAATTTCATAGAAAAGGGTAACCATAATTCGAAACATTTTTTCCCTGTTATTTTTAATTGAATATAAGAAGTGCATATTTGAAATAGAAGATACTTAAATTTAAAAAAATAAGATTCTACCCATTTTAAAATAGATCTAGATGTTTTAGACAATTCCATTAAAAATTTAAGAATAATTAGGTCAATATGATGTGGAATATATAAAATTTTATAGAGGAAAAAACATTAGCTGATGGTTTTCATAATTTTAAATGTTCACATGATAAATATGGAATGATTATTCCTTTAATGATCCACATTCAAGATGTGAAAATGGTTACACTAAAACTACTCAACACATCTACCTTGAGGTTTAATATCACCATATTGTCCATATTGTGGTGGTAACATATATATTAAAATTTAGTAAGGGACTTCATGATGAAAAATTATAGTAGGTACAATAGGCTAATGCAATAGAGGATGAATTAACTAAAAATATGAGTAGTTGAAACACACTCACAATTATTTTGATGGTAAAGAAGATTTTATATCACTTTTAAATGAAATTATATCCTTGTTTGAATAATAATTTCAAGTTTTTTATTTATATAAATAGGTTTTTAATAATTTTTTTATGTATTTGATCCATATATTTAAAAATTTATACAAAGATTCTACATACTACAAAATGAAATCAAAGAGAATTATAGTGCTTCAAAACATGATTCCATAGGAAATTAAAATGCATGAGGATCAAATTAAAAATTATGAATAGGAATTGGATGAAATATTGAGCTGAGTTATGGCTGAAAATAATACTCTTTGTTTGAAATGAATTGAAATGGATAAAAAAATTATAAAATATAGAAACAACAAAATATATAACTTTACAATATGATGAATGAAAGAATTTTTTTATATGGGTTTCTAAAAGGGATATTTACCCTAGGAAACTCATATTGGAGGAAATAAAATATGTGAATTATATAATAACCAACCCAAAAAAATATCATCAAATATGGAAACCCACTATCCAGTTAAATCTTTCCGTACTATTTTTGTTTATTTATATGTATAGGAAAAATAAAAACATCTTTCAAAATACAATGTATTCAAAAATATTTATAAGTCAGCAAAATTTTTCAATGGTGGTGGTATGTAATTCTAAAAAATACTTCCCCCTAAAAGGAACCCAAATTTTTTTAGTTCTAATTAAAAAAAGTAAGCATGAATATCTCCATAGACTACAATAATATGTAATAGAAAGGGATTTTTAGAAGATATTTTTGCTGCTTGAGGGTTCTACATAAGGACATGGAATTTTGAAATAATATTTCAGCATCTAAAATATAGATATTGCTTCAATTCATGGGGTATAAATGCCGAAGATAGAGAAAAACCTACGACAATGAAGTAGACATCACAAAAAATGTTGAATACAACTTCTGAAAATTGATTTGAATGTTTGAGATGATTTTATATTTTTTACAGCATTGGTTGAAATTTTTATAAACAATTATTGTATAGAGGAAATAGTAATTCATATGATAATGTACATATATGGAACCTACAAAAAATGAGATATGTGATAGATGAAAAAAAGTCTTCCTTGATTATTAAATCAAAGGAAAAGTCCAATGGTATAAAAACTTTTAAGATATCAATGAATAAATCGAACATGAAATTAAAACAAATAGGAAAGTGATTTTTATAATATGGACAGATTGAAAACATCGAGGACCATTGTAAAATGGTCCCAAAAAACTAGAAATTTATTGGGTGTAATCAAAAAAATTATAAAGAGAACCAATTAAAGAAATAGATAGTACTATTGGCATGGTCATCGGAATATCTGATGAAGTAGCTGATAAGTTTCCTAGTAATGGAAAATTAAAAGTTAATAAAAGTGTTCATGTAAGTTCCAGGATTATAGGACACAGTGACATCACATTCATAAAATAGCTAGAATAATAAGAAGATATTTTGAAAGAAAAAGGAAATGAAAAAAATGAATCCAACTATAAAAGGGAAACTATGATGTATTATTCAACACACAAAAATATGTCAAATAATTTTACAAATGACTATATAGTAATTTAGAATTATCATTCCATAGAGGATAGAAAAATGGATCAGTCTAAAAATGGTGGAATTACTTTTCTTACTCATGTAGAGAATTCAATTCCATTTAATAAGAAATATGAATTCAATAACAAGTCCATGATTCCCATAGGTGAACATATTTAGAAAATAAAAGTGTAATATAACATAATGTGTTCTCAAGTCTATGGAGATATAAATAATAATCTGTCTAGGTTGATAAATTTGTATGAAGTCTATTTATCAAACTAAAGAGTTTATAAAGAGCCACATTATTACAATATTTTTCAATTGAATCTATTATTCACTAGTTTATGAATTTGAAGAAGTGTGAATAGAATCCCATGAGGGGGGATTTAAAAAATGTTGAATATTTTAGAGATTTATTAATTTCATTCACATCAAGAATTATGGAAAGATCCTTCATGTGATGGAGGTTGAGGTATGATTTTCACTATAACACCAAATTTTTTATTCATGTTGAATATTTATTATAAGGTAGAGTGGTTATATAAAAAAATATTGAAATAAATACCTTACACATAAAATGTTCTGATGGGTGGGCTCAAGTGGGTGTAGGTTTGTAATCCTCTTTGAAAATATTTTTTAACAGATCTCATTAATTAAAAGTTTTATGTTATATCACATTAAGGTGGGTTAATGAAAAACTAAGTTTTCTCTATTAGTCACACTTGTTTTAAAAAAAGTTTTATATCATATATATTTAGATTTTATTAGTTTATAATACATAGTGAAACGAAAATGAGGCCCCGCCATTATTTTATAGAATAAACTGAGCACAATGATAGTTGAAGAACAAAAGGGGATAAATTTTTTTCTGAAATTTATAATGGATAGTAAATGATTAGAAAAAACACCCTTAAATTTTTAGAAATTAATAATGGGGATAATAAAAATTTCAATCCTTCCATTTAATGATCTTGGGGGGAGAAGAACCCTCTTCACTTTGTATTTAGTGTCAATAAGGGAGAGAAGTAATATTGACATACAAATGTGTTTGGGGATATTTGGTATTGGAAACAAACACAAATGGGGGTGATTTATGTTCCAATAGGTGTTTGGTTGTATTTATAATCAATATATATTTCATGGATATGGGTGATGGTGTGAGAATACACTAAAAAAGGTGGATAAATATGCTTCCCATGAATTTGGGTAATATAAAGATTAAATTATATGACTATTGAGTTGGTTTATATTCCAAATGTAGTTGATAAAAATTGAGTCAGTATCTACATAAATTTCTAGAATTTAGAATAATTTGAAAGATGATATAGCTACTGACTATTTTGGATATCTTGTCTATGTTATATTTATATAGGCCAAAACAAGTTCAATTATTAGGAGAATATGACATATGTTTTGGGGAATTTTGTTGAGTCACTTAGTACATTTATTTTTGAATTAAAAGATTATCATCTCTTATATGAAGGTTTATTAAACCTATAATGAGTAGAGGTAATGAATCATATTTAAATAATAAATCTTGATCATGTTATATGTTGAAAAGGAATTTGGAAATAGTCGAAATGGATGAGGAATTATATTGATAATTACCACAATTATTAGAAGATATGCTTAGGTAAATTGAAGAGTTTGAGAAGAATTATAATTTATTTGAAGTGTTTCTAAATTAATTTTAATATAAATGAAATTCATTATCTAGAAGTATGAAATGTGTAAAATTACTAAGATGTATAAACATGAATCAAATGTTTTGTATTCTTAAAATTTGATCTGCATAAGGATTAATTTCATTGCGTAAGAATAAATTTGGTCTATGTAAACATTATGATTTATATTCATAAACAAAATTCCTCTTTGTAATCATGATTCTAGAAGTGAAAAAGGATTATATGTCTAAATAAAAATCATATACATAATCTTCGTTACCAGAAGGTTGATTTCCTAAAACTGTTATAAAAAATAAGGCTATATAAACTTCATTTGCATAAGCATCAATCTCTATAAGGATGAATTTAAATCATTATAAGGATAAGTGTATGTATAATAATGAATGGAGCTATGAATGAATTATGATCTCATCTTTATAAATATCACTTCATGATCAATGTAACGATGAATTTTTGGCCATGTAATTATCATATACATAATCATGAATATAGATATACATAAGAATCGTGCCCTAAAATTTTTTGTATAATTTTTTTGAATGAAAAAATATGTTTCCAAAATTAAAATTCAGAAAAATAAAAACAAATTTAGATGATACAAGAACTATTCATTCATATTAAAAACAATAAGAAGATTTGATAATAATGATTCAAGATGTATAAAATAAAGGGATAATAGATTGAGTCCAGGAGGATCTGTACTATATATATAATATAATTTCAAATGAGAAAATTTAAAATGCCATACTTGTGATAAAAAATAAAGAATAAATTAGATGATTCTGGAGCTATTGAATATTTCTTAAAGAATAAATAATTTAATTTTAATATAATATTTTGAGTGAGAAACTGATTTGAAATTATGATAAAGAGAATATAAATACTATATTAATTATTTGAGTATAATGAGATTTCTATAACATTATATTCTAAGGAAAATAATTAAGATAATTATGGTGGTATGGTGTGCCCTGTGCCCATACAGGTGTGAAAAATCCCTATAGGGATTTGAAATATTGAGTTTATTGGCTGTGTTTTTTTATAACAGGGATAAGAAATCAAATTATGGTAATATGAACATCTCCAAAGGATGTTTTTTGAATTTGTATAAGGCTCAGAGGAGTCCCGAGGGATTGGAGGACCCTTAATAGAGTCCTAGTGGAAGCAGCAGCTTATACTACATCAGAACAACCTATCACACAGTGGATTCCTATAAAAATCCAAATTCTTATCAAGGGAATTTACCTTTTAACTTGAACATTTCATTTTTAATAATGTTGTATTATATAGAGCACACACAAAATTTGATAAAACAAACACATTTTTTATTATATTAATTTCAAAATTACATTTAGAGAAAAAATATGACAATAATAATTTAATATATTTCAATTGGATAAAGAATATAAAATAAGATAACTATAATATGAAAATTTGTACGTATTCGATCTACAAGAGTTTCTATAGTCTTGAAAAAAATGTAAAAACAGAAAAAAATTAGTAAAAAAGTATTCATCTTGAAAATAAAAATATATATAACCTTTAGAGAAAATTGATTAAATTAATAATGAATGAAATATTAGGAATTAATATAATTTAAGGAACCCATATGACCATTTCAAATCTGACCGTTTGAGTTGTATTAAGACCGTTAGAATAGAAATCAGACCATTAGGAATAGTAACCCGGCTGTCAAAATACTATCGTCACCAATGAAAGTGTCAAACAATATTTAGGTATCTTATAAAATTAAAATATTAAAAATTTATATAATGATATAAGTAAAAAAATGTTTTAAAAATAATATAATAAAAATTTATATTTTTTTTGTAAAACATATATATATTATTTTATTTTTTATTAAAAATAAAAATAATAAAAATAAATTTTATTATCATAAAATAGGATTATAACATAATATAATGTTTTATTATAATGATACTATAATTTTATGAGGCCATATTAAATTTTTCAAGGGGTCATAAAATTGAACATAATATTAAAATTGGCATTTTTCAAATAAGAAAATATTTTATTTAAAAACAATTTCTCACATATATAAAAAATTATTTCATAAAATTTATATCATTTTTTGAATCTAATAGTTGAAAAATTATTTGGGAAATGTTTTTCTATTTTTCGAAAATCTTTTATTTTTTGGTGAATAGTGAAATTTGAAAAAATATGGAAATTTGAAAAATAATAAAAGATACATGAATACATGAGTCATGAATGATTTAAGTGACCATGGTATTAGAATCAAATGCACTAAATACTATACATAGTCCTACGATTCATCACTATTGGTGGTCTTGATCCAAAAAAATAAATTAATGAATATAATATTCAAAAAACACCCCTCTCGTCCTCTTATAAATACCACCCATCACCCCTTATCCTTAGATCCTCTAAGACTTTGATATTTCAAAACTAATTTACAATTATCTTCCAAACCTCTCCCTCACATCCTCATTGTGATGGAATAAACAAAAAGCTAAACCAAAGTGCCAAAAGGTGCATTTCATGTAACTACATTTAACAAGTAATATTCTATATCAATATTTTTAAAATTAATAACTTTTTTTTCATCCTCTTCACATATCCCATTCAAAATGAAATAATGACTATAATATTATAAATATATAGTAATTTTATTTTTTTCTTGGAGTATCCATTATTAAACATAATCTATTTTGAAACAGAAAATGTTGTTCATATTAGGGTGGGTTCCCCACCTCTATGGACAACATACTTTATTTTTCTACACCACCTACATGGATGGTTATAGAAATATTATTATGGTTAAAAATTATAATAATAAGAATAAACTAACTTATTTAATTTTATGTAATGTTTTAATTATCATTGAATTAAATAATATTAATTTTCTTCGTGATTTTCGGTAAAAGAACATAAATGAACTAACAATATAACAATATTTTTTTTATTAAATGAATCATAGCCATTTAAAAAAACATTTGAATAGTTTGGAACATTCAAATTTAAATAATTATATGATTATAATTTCATTTCACTTCTATATTTTTATTACTATTTTTCAATAACATAAATAAACATCAACAAGTTATCTGTCGTTGGAACCTTGGAATGAATGCCATGAGAACAATTAAATTAAACATTATATATAATATAAATGGTTTTAAATGAATATAATATAGTTATATTAAATAAAATATAAATGTAAAAAGATTTTAATTAATTAATTAATGTATATAATAATTTTATTTATGATATTAATTAGCAGGACTAAATAAATCTAGACATAAGGTAAAGGAACATCTGAACCGCCCTCATTTATTTTGGGTCATTCCTTTTCACTATAAAAATCTCATCATAACACTGTTATTGTCATGTATTTATTTAATTATATATAAATACATATATTACTCTCACACATATATCTAATTATAATGAAGTTTCTTTTTTTAGGATATACACATTTTCAAGGTTTCCCTCTCAATTTCATTTAATAAACTAACCCAATTAAACGAAACATCAATATTTTATTACTTAATTTAAAATATCCCTCAATGAAATGTTTTTCAACATTAATGGTTTCTAAAAACACACATTTTTATAGGAAAACCATTATGGTTCATTTTTTAGGGATGTTATTTCACCCTTACCCTCTTTAATATTTTTACCCCTTTCCCTAAAATTAAACATTAAAAGAATATTTAAAAAATTAATTATCCACTCTTTTTATGCCTTAAATTCACTTGGAACTGATTTTCATATTCTTATTTTTTAATCTATCAACTTCCAATAATTATTTAACCCCTTATTTCATGTAATTTATTATGATATTCAATTTTTCATTCATATAATACATGCTTATATAACCCATTTTTTCCATGTATTTTTTAGATGCTTATGACTTTTTCAGGATTTTCTTTTGTGACACATATATTCATGTACATGTTATGATGGGTGAACCCATATAGTTCTCCAATCCAATGGGCAATGTTAATGTATCATTAGACGATATGTATAATATTTGGGAGTAAAATTGATCCATGATGGGAATTTATCACAATGTGATACTGTCTTTCCATATGGACTTGAAGTATACTTATGTTAGATTTTTTGTTTCTACCCCATTCCTATGTTTTAATTATCTAATGATTCCATTTTATTTATGTAATTGTCCCATTTTATTATATTTGAGAATATCATGTTATTCCTTTTGACTCATATGTTATGCTTCTTCATCATCTTTATTCCCTTACCATTCTTTATAACTCACCCCATTTCATTATGAATTATCCAAGAAATCCTATGATTTATAAAAGAAAAAAGGTATTTGGGAGCTCATTATGGAGATTCAAATAAACACATTTTATTTTAGTTTCATATTGATGTTTAATATAACAATTATACCTAAGATACTAAGCCTATGGATATTTGGGTTGTATTTATTTGATATTTATATTAAAAATCATGTAATAATATGTGTAAAAGGGTTCAGTTTCAATATTTGGTACCATAGATGGGTCTAATTATTTTTAGGGATTATAATAAGAATATATTAGTAAAAAAACTAGTGTATATCTAATTATTGGAGAATATCCTAATATTTTGGTGAATTATAGAGTGAGTAGTTTCCATGAAATTAAATCCATGTATTGATAATATAAGTTGATTTGGATCTAGCACAAATTTACCTAGGTGTAATAACCCAAAAAAGAATCATTGTTCATTAACATGGACTATACCAGATGCATGAAAAATATGCCTTTCTACGCACCCTGTTTGGAACTCTTGTGGGATATGATTTGTAAAATTCCCAAATTCTTTATAAACCATTATGAAGGACTTGAATATATTGTTAGGGTAGAATACATGATAAGAAAATTACAATGGATAACCTCTATTGAAACCTATAGACTCATAATTTAGGATATACATGTCATTTATATGATATTTCTTCTTAGTTCATAGTTACCCTTTTATATGTTTTTTAGTTTGAGTATTATCATCCTTAATGTTTTTAGTTAATGGAAGGAAATAAGAGGATTCATGACAACAACCAATGAAATAGGCAAAGTGATGATTTAACTAATGATATGCCCAACCTAACAAGGGTAGGAGTTTATAACTTCTTGGAAATATTGGATTCATTGACTCTATTTATGAATAATAAATTAAATAGTGTGTATCTCCATCCGTCTCCTAAGAAAGAGGATGTTTTGGTCAATTACATTTGGTGAAAATATACCTCCTCGAATTAGTGGATCTTTTTATCCTTTAAACAAGGAACAATGGATTAACTACACTAATAATATATTGTTTATCATTTAATTATTGGAATAAGAGAAACTAGTATTATATGTTTATCCCAAGGAGGGGGAAGTTGATTAGTGGTGGAAACTGATCAAGAACAAAGTTCCCAGGGTTGAAATCAATTATATATAATTAAAATGATTCTAGAAAATATTATTCAATAAATATTTCTCCAAAAATCTCTATATTAAAATTTATAGGGGTTTTATTAGACTTAATCAAAATGAATATGAGTCTATTAGGGAATACGAGGGAAAATTCACAAGGACTGTAGAATACACCATTGACGTTATCATCAACCCCAAAAGTAAGGAAGACCACTTATTTAGTGGATTAAAGCTGAGTCTATGAAAATATTTTGATATTCAAGACTTTGATAGATCAAAAGAGATTTTCCTTTGTGACCTTATGGTTGAGATGGATGTTAGTGACTCTCAATAGTCTTATGGGGTTAGAGATAAAAAGTGTAAAATAGAGATTAATTCTAGATTATCAATAGATAAATGTCATAGGGGAAAGGGAACTCAACTAATCATGTTTGAAATGTGTTGGGAGAAGCATCCTAAAATATATCTTAAGGGAACTGAGATATGCTTCATTTGTGGAAAATATGGGTATCCAGCGAATTATATCTATAGAGATATGAAGAATCCCACTAATTTCATATAATAAAAGAAGGTTTTGATCAATAAACAACATATAATACAATTTTGGAACTACAAAGAACATGGACATTATGTAAGACAATGCCTAAAGCCAATGGTTGTTAGTGAAAATCAATGACAACACCCTATAAGGCCTAGTTTGAAAGGAAGTAAAAATGTTATCACTAAATTTTTGGTTGCTCCTAAAAATTATTTGGTGATTGGTATGCATTTTATTCATTAAAAAATAAAGAATCTAATATGTGATAATTATTCTACACACTATTTTATAAATTAAGAGTTTATTAGAACTATTTAAAAACTACAATAAAACACAGGGTTTGAGATTAATGTGAGGAAAAAAACTGAGTGATTATTTCATCCCAATAATATAACTTCTCCGTAGTCAATGTTTGAAGATTGAAACTCACATAAAATATTTTCATACATCCTTTGGTAGAATTTTATCATTATTGGTCATGGATTAGTTTTCCACATATAATGAAAACATCAATTTTTTGGTGAGATATTTAACTCTTTATATCCCAAGTCCCCCTATAATTCTATACAAGTTTAAAGAGGTGGATGCATCTCTTTTAGAATAGTTTTTTAAAGCATGGATATTATTTCCTTATGAGATAGATAATCTATCTCAAATGATTGAGGCAATGTAGATTATCATTTTTACGACAATTCTATTTGGAGGGACTATACTGATGTATTCCTTGAATAGTTTCTTAGCCTTTATCCAAGCCATGAGGTAGAGTTTTGAATTGAACTTATAAATGGATCCCTAGATATATCGAAGACTCCCTACAAAATGGTCACCATAGTGTTGGATGAACTGAAGAATTAGTTAGAAGATAAGATGGACAAGGGTTTTATATGATTTTGTGCTTCACTATGGGGTGTTCTGGTCCAATTAATAAATAATAAGGATGTGTAAATGTGCCTCTACATTGATTATCAGGAACTCAACAAGAACACACAAAGTAAAAGTGTCCCCTTCTATGGATTGATGACATGTTCAATCAACTGTATGTGCCTCTACACATCCCCAAGGTGGACCTTCAGTTAGGATATCACTAATTCAAAGTGAATATGGAAGATATTACCAAGACTACCTTTAAAACAAGGTTTGTATACTATGAATTCATAATGATTCCATTTAGACTCAGCAATGATTCAGTAATCTTCATGAACTTAATGAATAATGTATTCAGAAATTACCTTGAAATTTTTATGATTGTTATTATATATGATATTATGATATAATACAAGAGTAAGGAGGATCTTGAAGAGCATTTTAATACATTACTAATGACTTTGTGAAAGGACATTCTATATGAAGAATATAGTAAAGGTGAGTTTTAGATGATGTATCATTCTTAAGGAATGTTATCACTAGAAAAGAGATATTTTTGGACCCTTCTAAGATAAAGGTCATTGAGTAATAAACATATAATCATATAATATATAGATCCATAGTATCCTCAAATTTTTTTGATATCATAAATAATTCATGTGTAACTTCTCATGATTATAAAACCCTATAACCATGATAAATTGAAATGAATTTTATTTTTTCTAGACCAATTAATGAAAAGATTTCTTTAAGGAATAGAAAAATAAGCATATCACAACACCGGTACACACACTACCATAAAGTGGGGAACTTTTCCTGGTGTACAATGATGCTTTAAAATATGTCTTGGGATGTGTACTGATGAAAAATTATAAAGTGATAACTTACAATTAAAGGAAGTTCAAATTTCATGAGTAGAACTATCCAAAAATGATTTTGAGTTGAATGTGTTGATCTTCGCATTGAATATTTGTGGGAATATTTATATGGGGATAATTTTGAAAAATATAAGTATCATAAGAGCCTAAAATATATATTCACATAGAAGGAATTAATATTCACCGATAATGAAGGATAGAGGTGATCAAGGACTATAACTGCTCAATCCATTGCCATCGTAGGAAATAACATAAAGTGGATGATTATCTAAGTAGGAAGGACCATGAAAACATATCCATGATGAGGATTAAGAGGGATCTAATCATCTTATACATGCAAATGATATACATGGGAACCAGAAAGGAAGGATTATAATAATTCCTTTCTCAAAATATTGTTTAACCATCCCCTCTAAAGAAGATAAAGTATGCTCAAAGGGATAATAAGAAAATAAATAAAAAGGTGGAAACTAGAATTAAATGTATGTCCTTAGATTTTAGAGTTGAAGAAGATGGATTTGTATGATTTGGGCCATGACTATGAGTACCATCACATCCTGAGATAAAGAAGGAGTTGTTGAATGATTCACATAGCTCATCCTTCTGCATACCCCCAAAGAGACAAAAGATGTATCTATATTTCTGAGAGCACTATTGGTGGGATAAAATTAACATTTAGATCATATAATATACATTAAAATTATTTATATATTATCAAGTGAAGGATGAAATACAAATGTCCAAGTGGATGATGCAACCAATACCCAATCATATATAGTAATAGAAACAAATCACCACAAAATTTATCATTGGTAGTAAAAATAAATACATATGAAATAATTATATATGAATTTTGGTGGATCATATTACAATTAATGCTCATTTAATTGATATTTTAGAGGACTGATCACTCATTCAACTTGCACGTATATACATCAATGAAGTGGACATAATTCCTATAACACCATTGTCGATTGTATCTGATCAAGATTCATGGTTTTCCTCCAAGTTATGTAAAAGTATCCAACATAATATAAACACCATGTTGAACATCAATATGACATATCACTTCGAAAATGTTAACTATTCTAAATGAACTATCTATAAACATGAGTACATGTTGAGAGTATGCTTGATGTACTTCAAAAGAGGATAATATAAAAAACATCATATGGTATAGTTCATGTATAATAACAACTTTCTCTCAAACATCTAAATGGCTATATATGACTACCTTTATTGGAAAATATGTAGAACACCAGAATACTAGGTTGACATTGGTGATCGATAGCTGCTATGACCTGAAATGGTCAATGAAATAGTATAAAAGGTCTAGACCATTCAATCAAACATCTTAATATCTCATAGTCAACAAAAGATCTATTCTGATAACTATCAGAGAGACCTAGATTTTAAGGTTGGAGATAAATTGTTCTTCTATATATCTCCATATATGAGAGTCATGTTATTTGGGAATAAGGGATATCTATGTCCTATGTATATCAACCCCTTTGAGATTCATGAATTTTTTTTGGAGCTATGATATATTGACCAACATTACCACCAACCCTATCTCAAGAACATGAAGTGTTATACATATCCCTTGTGCGGTAGTACATACCAAATCCCTCACATGTATTGAATTTGGAGGTTGTACTAATGTAAAGTGATCTCTGTTATGAGACGTAGCTAGTGATGATCTTGGACTATATATACAAGGTTCTATGTAATATGGAATCTCACCTGGTCAATCAATTATGATAGAAACCTATGTATGAGCAGTCAAAATGGGAATCATAAGAAGTAATGAAGCAGAATTACCCTCACCTATTTTTACATTAGTATATAAAATAAAATTTCAAGGTTGAAATTTCTTAATGCGGAAGAATGTTTTTACCCAAAAATTTATCAATTGAATTTCCATTTTTATTTAAACATTTTATTTTTACTATTGTATTATTATATAGGGAATATGTACCACAAGATAAAACCTATTTGCTTAATATATTAATTTTAACATTATATCTAGAGAATAAATATGGACATAAGAGCTTAAAATAAAACAATGGGAAAAAAATAGAAAACAAGATAGAAATAATTTGAAAATTTGGATCTTTTGATCCACGAGAACAATCACACTCATGAAAAACATTATAGAAATGAAACAAAATATTCATTTTGAAAATGAAAATATATATAACCTTGAAAGAAAATATAAGTGAATTAAAAATGAATAAAATATTTTGTATTTATAGAATGTAAGGAACCATATTACCAGTTCAAATTGGTTGAGGGGAATTGTAATACGATCTTTAGAATAGTAATCAGACAGTTAGGAATGGAAACTAGAACATTAACACCATATCCTCACCTTTATATCGGAAAAATAATATTTATGATTCAAATAAAGAGCATATTTGATCATACTTTTGTATGAACACCCTTTTAACTAGTATGAAATATCTATTATGACTCTAGAAACATTAATTGGGACTTTTATGATAGACTGAACACCATATAATGCCTATAAATAGATGTTCATGATAGAGAAAAAATTGACCAGCCATTCTAGGGTGTGGTCGCTGCACTTGGTATTTATGTTACTATTGTTTTTGTTTTCCTTCCTAGTTTTTATTTTCAATTTATTTTGTAATGAAACACACATTAATAATTATAATTTATGTGTTTCCATTTAATATTCCAATACCAATTCCATTCTCCATCTCTCTTCCTCATATTTTCATCGTGATCTCCTTCACTTAATAATAGTATGTGGCTAACTCGATGCATGGCCTTGAGGGAGGTTTCTTAGCATCCAAAAAATTATTGTGGTTTATCTTATTAATTATTTTAATCTAATTTAGGGTAAATTATAGGGTAGTGAATAGGTGAGGTGATTTTCAATAATGATATAAATTTATAAGTCACTTCTATTCTCAATGAAATCATCATTCCGTCCCTTCTATTGGGTAAACTATTCATAAGTTAAGGGTTCTTGAGAGATGAAACCACATCCAGTGGAGCTGAGTATTTTTGGAATTTCACTCATGATAATGTGTTATCCTACTTAGATATTGGAGGAGGTGGTATTTGGTATTTCAATGATATTTCCAAATAATTATAAATCTCACACTCAATGTAGAGGGTAGAAATGCATGAACGATCAGATGAATTTTCAAAATGAATTGAATAAATAATAATATATAATTAAGTAACCCGTTTAACTATAAAGTAAATACAAGAACCTTTTTTGAATTTAATTATATCTAAATTTAATATTTTTTTAGTTTTTAATTGTATTATTTTCCAAAACCCAAAACCAAAAAATAGCGTTATTTTCAAAAATAACAAAAATAAAAAAAAGAAATAGATTATGTGGAATAGAATTAGTGATTACATCAACTAAGAGTCTCATCAAGTGAGATAAACCTAGCCATCCTCCTTATTGAATTGAAAAAATAAAAATATTTTTTTTGTACCATCCTATGGTAGTTTCATCAATATACATGTTTTTAAGGTTTTCAAATCAATATAATTCATTATGAAAAACTGACTAATTGGGAATTATTTCATTACTTACCTAATTTCAAGTACCACTCAATGAGTGTTTTTCAATGTACCATGGTTTATAAAAACACTCATTTTTATATGGATAACCATTCTGGTTCCTTTCTAGTTTTATGTAAATTATTATTTCCGTACCCATTTTAATAAATTATTTCCATTTTTTGAAAAACCCCACTTAAAAATTAATATTTCCAAAATTATTTCTCCACAACTTTAATGTATTAAAATCCTTTAGTCTCCATTTACATATCACAATTTACTTATCTATGAATTCTAAAGTGTGATTTAATGCCTTATTTAATAGAATTAATTATGATATTCCATTTGGAATTGTTATAATACATGATTATCTAAGATGTGACTCTATCCACCGTGAGATTGTATTGATGGTTATCATTGACATATACTTTTCCCTTGTTTTATATTGCTTCATCATTCCTATGTTACCATGATATTATGATTTAATATTTTTCATTTTATGTTCCCATTTTATTATCTGTGAAAATTTATTGTTTGATATCGTGTTTTGTTTGACTCATATATTATGATTCTTCATCGTGTTTATTCCTTTATTGGGATTTAAAGCTCACCCCTTTTCTCTATGTATTCCCTAGGTTATCCTATTCTATATTTTTTGATCAAAGGGATGTATGAAATCATTATGTAGAATAAAAAAATACTTTTTTTTAGTTTCATATGGATATTTTAGGTACCTATTATTCCTAACCCACTAGGCCTATAGATCTTTGGGTTGTGTTTATTTGATATTTATGTTAAAAATAATGTAATGATATTTGTAAAAGGATTAGGATTATAAAATTACACTATTTAGATGATGGGATTTAATGGGGGAAAATTAACATTTCTACCCTCTTGGGTTTTTAGAGGGGCTTTCCCCTTCTCTCATCTATTTCATAGTGATATGGTTAAGAGGCCTATCACTTTCCTCCCCTCTAGAACCTTTACGGTGGGGATCTTTGGATTTTTCACAATGATTAAAGGTGAATAATTCTCGATGATTACCTCGGTTCATCTCCTCCTCCCTTGTACTCCAATTCCCCTATCTATTGTTATGTATTTTGTTCCAATTCAACTAGAGTATGGTGAATCATATGAATATGATGGTGATTTCATTCTTACTAGAATGATGGTGACATGTAATGCTGTCTCAACATGGAGACTTGTCATTTTTTATAGAGGTATTGATGTGATGCAAATTTTATTAAGGTTTTAATTAAACATAAAATTATATAGTTTTTTTTGAAATATTATTGAATTTGTTTCTCGATACAGGGATAAGGATGCGAGATGGAATCATGGGGTGATATTGGATATGGTTTTAGTGTGAGAATGATGTTCGATGAGAATTTCATTGTTATTAATATTTTGATAAAATTGACTAAATAATTATAAATAGTTTTAATTAATTACATGTGATTATTATGTGTGACATAGGTGTTGGTTATGTAGGTGATGGCTAATTGAGCCAAGAGAACTAGGGAAAGGCCATGCAATGTGTTTTTCAGTGATGTAAAAATGGATAGAGGATTTAAAATGGGGTAGGGGGTCTCACATGGTATCCTATTGGATTATGTGATTATTTATATGCTATATGGTCTATATAATCACCATTGGAGGTTATTCCCCTTTGATTAATTTTAGTATTTAATTTTAATTAAATATTTAATTTAAATAAAAATATGAAATTTAATGACTACCATGGGAAAGCTAAATTGAATGGAAATTCTTACATAGGGACATGTGTACTTTCCTGATGTGTTGGATACTAATGACTGAGTCCTTGAACCATGAGAATATATCTGAATTATAGACCCTTAAGAGGTGGGGGGAGACTGGATCTTGTGAGTATAATGGCCCTAGAATATGAGCATTTTCCACCACTTGAAGGAGGTGTGTTCTGGCTTGAGGTGACCGACCAAAGAGTGCTAGGTGAGACCCTTGAGACACCTCCAATGTAATGACCCAATATTTCACTTTATATTCTACTTAAACAAATACTAAATATCATAGAATTTTTAACACACTATTCAAAATTAAAATAAGAAAACCTTCATATAATTTGAATATTAAATATGACTGTTGAAAATTAAACATTAAATTAGATAGCAAAAATTGATGTAACCGCACAAAAAAATATACAAAAAAAGTTGTAATAAATGTTACTAGAAAGGAAATATATTCCTTATATAGCCGATTTTTCTAATCTTGGTAGGGAGGTTGCTTCTCTAGTGTTTCCCTGAGACCAATACCAAGATGAACTCAAGAAATTGTGGCTTGAAAAAAATTATTACGGGACAATATTAAGTTTGTAGAACTCGGTATAAAATCAATGCTAGTTGAATCATTTTATAAAACATCCACTACTAGTTATCTTACCCTTATATGTTATAGGGATGTTATACAGAGTTTTTAAAATAGAAATTAATATGATATCAATTTTTAATTATTTTCCATAAAATCTAATGAGCGTATCAATATAACTGCCCATTTAAGATTAGTAATTTTTTTCAGTTATGAATTACCATATTAAAATGAACTTATATCACTATTAGATATGAATTTATGATACATCAAAAAAATTATTATCTTTCCCATAAATATTTCGTGATTCTATATAAGAATACATTCGCATTATACTTGAAAAAAATATATTTTTCTAATAATTATAGATCGAAACCTTGAGAATTTATATAGTAAAAAATATATATGAATTTTATAATTTTAAATTATTTAATAGAACATGGTTTTTTAATTCATAATATCAAAAATTAATTTGTTTTAATTTTTATATTTTTCTAAAATAATCGATTTTTAGGTGAATAGTGAAAATATTATTTTTTGCTAAAACCCTCAATTTTATTTGAATAAATAATTTTGAATCCTTTTTGATATAAATAATATATATTAATAAATTAAAATAAATAATTTAAAAATAAAATTTTTTCTTTATAGAACCCATGAATATCATTTTAGAAAATATTGTAATATTTTAGGAAAACTAATTTTTATCTGTTTCTTTAATTAAATTTGTACATAGGGGATTATGTTTTTTGACTTATTCTTATTTCAAATAACTCTTAAATTAAAAAAAGAATCTAATATTTATCATTTTAATTAATAAAAAAGGTATTTTTTTCATATTCATAATTTTCAGACAAAAAAATAAACTTTTCATAAAAACATTGTTTTTACACGTTACATGTGCTAATGATAAGAGAAATTTCACTACATATAGAAAGTAAATTTCATAAAATTAATTATATATTTTAGATAAAAATTTTCCTATTATTTATTATTTCTAGTTTCATTTTTTGATATAAAATTTATATTATTTAGATTAATGAAAATTATGATGATAATGGTGAACAAATTATTTTAAAATTTTTATTTTATTAATATCCTGGAATTTCTATCTGATAAATTAAAATAAAATAATGTGAATATTGAATAAAATATAATTTATAAAATCATAAATAAATATATTAAAAATCATTTAATTTTTAATCAATAATAAATAAAATTAAGAATCTATGATGGTAAAAACGTCATTTTTCTACTAAAACATTGTTTCTACACATTACATGTCTTAATATAAAAAATAATTTTAAAATATTTATAAATTTAATTGAATTTTATAATGTTTAAATTTATATATATATATATCACCTAAATTCTGTTATATGGGTTATTTTATAATTTTAACCAAACATAAAATTACATAGTTAAAACTAGTTACCATATTTAAAAGTAAAATAGTAAAATTTAAAAACTTAATGAAAAAACAATATAAAATGTTTAAAACATATTTTGAATGTATTGGTTGAGAATTTATAGAACTAATATTACCCAAAAATCAATTATTTCTTGTTTTTGGAGTCATTGACCATGGAATTGTGTAATAATATCAACTAAGGGTAAAAGGTATTCCCAAGAGCCCCATTTTCATCACACAGATAATTGTATCAATTCCAACACCTCCTGGATTTATATAATAATAAAACATTCCTTGAAATTATACCCAAAATACCACTATTATAATTCAGATTCTCAGGATTAATCCCCTAGTCTCTATAATTTATCGTATGTCCTTCACTCCCATCAAACTTTATAAGACATGATCAAGTCTCCAATATAAGTATTATCTTTTTTGTAACTTTTTATAACTAATACTCTCTTCCAAATGTCTAATATCCATAAAAATATAATTAAATAATTATAATTATTATAATTATATTTTATTATATCAATTAAATAACAATGATTTATTCCTCTCTATATGGAAATAAAAACAAAAGCATTGGTAGTGCATTTTATTGTATATGGATGAAATAATGGGTCAGAGTGAGATCCTTTAATAGATAAAAAGATGGGATTTTCCATGGAAACTATATTTAGGTATGGTAAAGAATGGAATCACATGGGGTGTTAGGTGGGTTCAGTGAGTTAAGAGAATTTTTTTGATAAAAGGTATATGGGACATGTTGGTATGAAATTAACATCTAAAAATACTTTATAGAATTTATAAGTTATAATTTTATTTATTAAAACTTGATATACTTTATTTGACCATTTGACCCTTATTAATCATAATTAAAAATCAATCATGGTAATTATTTTATTACTAAATAAATAAGATGACCCTTTATACAATAATTTTATATTATTAATCCTAAATTGGACTCTTTTTAATCTAATTCTATTGATGAATTTGAGAAAACTAACTTTTAATTTAAAATATATAATGTGTTGAACAATTGATTCTGTATAATAATATCATTTAATCATTTAGTGTTATTAATATTATTCATCCTTGAGTACCAATTAAATGTGTTTTAACCAATTTTTATATATTTATATATTCATTGAGACTTAATTTAAAACATATTCATTTAATTTTAAAAATAAACAATATGTATCATTCTTACAAAAATCATTTTACCATGGTAAATAATATTTACCCAAGAAACATAATATTATTCCAAAAAATAGATTGAATAAATTACTTAATTGGATCATGTTGATTAAAAATATATAAATCATTGTATCCAATTTAATTTATTAATGTTGTAGAAATTAATTTCAATATAAGCATGTATAATTTTTTTAAGATATGTATATATTATAACAATAAAATGACCATTTTTATTATAACCATTTATATAATTTTGATAATGTGATTACTTCTTGTGATACCTACTAATTTAATTACTATAATATAATAGCAATATTTAATAAATTTATCCAGGTAACAGAATTTTTATTTTAGATTAGTGTTTCATGAAAGACATGATAGTCACATGGTATTTAATTCAGAAAAAGTAATTATTGAAATATTGGGTTGTTATAATGGGTATGGGAATTCAACCAATCCTAGTAATATTATTATTTATATTTACACATGATTATTTATATATCACATTATTCATGATAATAAATCATTAGGCCTGAAACTATTGTGATTTCCCAAGACACATAAGAATCACCTGTTGAGAAGGATGAGACACTAGGATTTAAGGTATATTTGGGATCCGGTCTCACTGAATTTGGCGGGGGGATTCCATGTTTCACATGAATCCAATGTATATGGCTATTTGGGGCCAAGAGGTTTTGTGTTGTTTTTATAAAAATCGTGTTGAGATGAAAGAATGTATTTGTATGTGTTGTATTTTTTTTACATACATAAATAACAAAACATTTTGGAGTATTCTATACTAATATTAACATATAGAGATTCCAACAGATCAAGTTTAATGTTGATATTCCAATACACTGATGTGGTCAAAATGTCTGAGGCACAAAAAGTGTACTTAATTACATTCACTATTCCGAAGGATACTGATGTTCGACAAATAAAAATTTGAAATAATATTTTGATATATAAATTAAAAAAACATCATATTTATATGAAGTTATTCATGATTCATTCATATGTTGATTAAAGGAATAATTTTTATAAAAAATATAGATAGAAGAGTTCTGGAAACTATAGTTGAAGTTTTATTAGATGAAGAGGCATATTAAGTATAGAAGACAGACTAATACAATGATCATGATAAAAAGTGGTGGATTTTAAAGGAAATTGAGTGGGTATATCATATATAGAATCTAATGGCCATTGGATATAGTTTTGTGAATTCCACTACATAAATAATGACTATAAAATGATCAGGTATGAAAGTTTTATAGAAGTACCAGATGGAAGAAAGAGGCATGCTATTTCATGAAGTCCATAAAAAATTCCTAATAATTTTCTTAGCCAGAGTTACCTAAGGGGATATAAAAGGAAGAAAAATTGATTGGTTTTTAGATAAAAAATATGAATTCCAATTGATAGAGGAAAACTAGACAAACAGAAACCTTATGAGGTTACCAAACTTTTTTCACTATAAAAATTTGTTTTTATAAAAATAGTGAAATAAGTATTAGGAACATTAAAATGTTTTTTAAATTAATTAATTATGAAGATGCATATTTTTTCATTTAATCTCCAATAATCATAAATTAATAATCATGATTCTACCCAATATTTAATGAAAATATGAATAATGTTGAAGTATTTATTTAAGGAAATTTCCTTAAAAGAAGGTTTATTCTATTCTTGTGTAGGTTTTATATATTTCCAAATTACAAACCTTTGAGCGGGATATTTAAATTTTGAGTTGAAAATTTGAATCTATTGTTTTCAATATATCCAAAATTTTTGAATATTTGTTACCAATATAAAGGGAGAAAGTACACTAAAGAAGGTTGTTATAACTAATAATTATAGGAAAATTATTGAATATTTAAGGTTCTGAAAAATGAGTTTGGGTGGATGATTTTTTGAATCATTGTATGTAGAAGCACCGAATGAAGAGATACCATATATAGTATTCCTATATAGTGGTATTATATGAACAAGGTGAAGAGATGTATCAGGTGAACAAGGAATCATTTGGTTTCATTGGTAAAAGTATAACATATCAAGGATACTAGATTGAGTAAGACTAGACAAAGAATAACATATATATCATTCATGATATACTACTACCAGATGAAAGACAGTTCCTAATTACTCCTTTAAAATAAATTAAATAGGTATAAGAACTTGAAAATGGTAAAGTGTAAAGATAGTCTAAGAATCATAGTGACAAAAAATTGATTCTTATTGGTGAAGGTTATTTTTTTTTGTTACAAAATAATTTTATATCATATTATTTTTGTGAGTATCATGTTCACCATTGAAAGAATATAGTTCTATGTATGTGATGGATATTCCCTTATTTCTGTAACCATTAAAAATATTTTTAGGGGTTTTTCGGTCTTGGATTACATCAAAACCATTCCAAAATATGGTTACTCTTATTGAGTAGTTAACCATTTTTTTACTTGAGTTCATATGAGTGTGTTGGTTTTTTTTTCTTGAAGAGTAATTTCTTAATAACTAGTGGAAAATTTTGTTTCTTAAGTAGGAAAAAATAAAAATAGAAGATCTTCATTTCAACCCCTCCCATGCTTAGTGATCAAATAGACACTGACTTTTCCCTATATTGGACTATTCATTAGTTCACTCTTTACAAAATATTGAAGAAAATGAATGCTGATATTGATGTTTAGAACTCTGTAAATGATAAGGGGAATCTTATCTTTGATGGGAATAAATATCATATCTAGAAAGATATAATGATACCTTATCTTATATCCATTTTTTTTAATTTATTAATGAATCTATACAGGGTTTACCTCTTCCTGCTGATGGATTTCCCATAATAGTCACAAATAATAAGAATATGGAGAATGATGGGCTAGATATAAATTATATGCTTTACTCTCTCTCTAAAAGGGAACATATATGATTTAATGGTATGGGAACATCTAATGTCATATATGACATGTAGATGAACATTTATGTGTGAAATAATAATGTGATTAAAGAAAAGTGTAATTTACCGGACCTAGTTCAATCATAAGTATCTGAAACCATTTGTTCTTATAGCCTCATACGTGCATCCCCATACAAATGTGGTTGTCGAATATCAAAGAGGGTATATGGTGGTCTGATGAGGTTAATATACCTCCCTTATCAGAGCCAATCATAGTGGTAAATTACATATAAATCAGTTAAAGTAGTATAATGGAGACATCAAAAGAAAATCATCTAGATAATAAATATCGAAGTAACACTGTATAATATCATATAAAAAATAATTATTTCATGTCTATAAAAAAAATGTGGTGTAGAAATACAAAAATAAATTCTATACAAAAGTAAACAAAAAACCAAAAATCTATACTCTAATTAGATATCAAGCATTATCTCAGTCCTCTTCTTAAATATTCCAACCCACTATAAAAATAATTCTTCCATAGCTAGGTTCTTCCCTTTATCCTTAACAGCATCCATGACGTCTGTACAGGTACCATACGAAAGCCCAAATAGTGTTTGAGTAAAACTCAGTAGGCCACCACAAATGATATCTAATACTATATGGACTATGAATATAAAATGGAAAGTTTAAATGTATAATAAATATTAATCATCAATAAAAATAAACCATGTCATGATTAGGATATTAATTATATACCTGGAAGATCATACCTTCTCCAGCTTAAGATATAATTTCTCTGAGCATTTTATATTATATAAATAAGGTTGTTACCCATGGTATATAAAAAAGTCATCGAAGTACACTGGTAATCATATAGAAATTCTCAATATCTATGTATTCTATGACATATAAATTTATACTAATATGAAGTTATGTAACCTTGTAATTTTACCATAAGGGGTTCTTACATAGACATAGGAACATGTCCTACGTTTATTTGGTTCTAAACATGATAGGTGAATTATGATATCATCTATGGCGGTCAGTAATCATAAATCCAAATCGAATGAGATAATTTAAGGTGTTCAATTTATGTTTAGGAAAATAAGTAAACCTTCAGGGCTACACTGGGACATTCATGTATATAATACATTGATATAACCCTAGTGTGGTATTTATCATTAAAGAAACATCAATGAATTATTCAGCAATCTATGAGCCTGTCAAAGGAAATTCATATTGTAAATCCAAGTATATCCCAACATTTGACCCACTTTTAAAGTGATTCAGGTCTATGACTATAGTCTAGAATAATATAATTCCATTTTACTTTAGATCCTATCCAAGTACTTCCAGATTTAAATCGAAGTATCACGCAAAGCATACTATGATATGTGGCCAAGAAGTAACTTAATTATCCACACCCTTTACATATCATGTATGTCAACATATGGTATGATACTGTCAAATTTAATTCATATCTAAACCCATGTATCATCAAAAATATAAAATAATAATTGTTGAAGAGGCCATGTTAATGTTAATACCATTATTCAGTTCATTTAACTATATTAGACCATCTTATTTATGAGTAATCAAGAATTCCATGGGAAATATCTTCACCATTTCACAATTTTATTTTATCACTTCATCAACTCAATTGAAAATGATTGAAAGGGATATGTGATTATACATTCCATATTACAATTTTTTAATTCACGTATAGCGTCCACTAAAAAGTGGCAAGCTCAACTCTCCCATGGGGTCATTTAGTCACAAGGAAAGAGTGAGAGTCATT
Source organism: Viscum album (assembly GCA_963277665.1). Classification (NCBI taxonomy): domain Eukaryota; kingdom Viridiplantae; phylum Streptophyta; class Magnoliopsida; order Santalales; family Viscaceae; genus Viscum; species Viscum album. The sequence goes on along the minus strand of OY728152.1, from coordinate 1,107,695,894 downwards.
GGAATTTACTCGAACCCACCACTAAGGCATGAGTTGGGTTGAGGTATTCAACCGATAACCATTTAAAAGGGTATAAAGATCATCTAGGTCATTGTATATATAATCTATTTATGTTGTTACTCATTTTAGGATTGATTCATATAAAGTAAGACATGCTAAATAATGAAAAAAATATATATAAACTATAATTTTAGGGGAAAGTATAAGACCACAAAAAATATATGGCTAGAATAATCCTCATCTAGTATCATCCTCAGATTTGGGTTGAAATATGATAAATCAAAGAAACCATAATGACACCATAAAAATTGGGCATATCATCTCACATGGAAAAAACCTCCAAGATGGTGAAGCTAACTAAAAAAACAAGCTAGGTGAATTATATAATAATAGAGGGTGATCTAGTTCTAAAGAAATCAATCAATTAAAAAATAGATTATGAATATATATCAAAGAAAATGACGAAGAGATTGGGTGCTCTCATGAATGGGGGAGTTTCTAGGTGAAATAAGAGAGGGGAAGGGTGGAGAAAAGTTAATGTCTAAGAGGGGAAAAATGGTAAATTCCCCCATTTTATGAGGGAACATGGTTTGGTTGTATGTTTATCAAAACTGTTTTCCATCCATGTATGAAACAATTCCCATGCGAAATCCCCACACCTAATTTATGAACATGTTTATAAAATCTATGCACATACCATGAATTTGGAATTATCCCATGGCCCACACCCTACATGGTTTAGGTGTATAGTTAGAAAAAACATGCACAAACCATATGTGGTGTACTTGTAGTTTATTGCAGGTTTTTCACATCAATTTAGATCCTTTCTGATGGTTAATTTTTTTCCCAATAACTTTTGTGTCCAATGGTTGTGCCACACCGTTACTACTAACTATGCGCTAACTATGCACCTCATCCCATTTTTTGAAAAAACAGATCTCTGAATCCTAAACACAGAGTGAATGCACTCGAAAACTCTTTGAATTCCTTAGGAACTTATTTTTGTATAAAATTACAAGGTTATACTAAAATTAAAAGTATCTATACCATAATTAATAACTAAGATCTAAGAAACTCTCCTCCTTATAAAAAAATCATCCCTATCATTCCCTAAGGTTGGTTGATATACATCGAAGAATATTTCTAGCCACTGAGTATGTATATATTACTCTTACTCCTAGGTATTGAATTATACAAGGATGTTATACAATATCACTAAAAACAGATGAACTGAACTACCTTTAAGTTATTTGAATCTATGATCAATTAAACAAATAGGATAATCCTCAAAAGAAGCATCAATATCGAACTAGGTATCCTAAGACTAAAAATAATGAGATGGATAAAAATGATAATAGAAAATATGGGGAACATGGTTGATGTATTACATTACACAGTACCTCTAAGGGAGATCTATCTAATATCATACCAACCTGAATCTCTCTATAATATAAAAGGGTCCAATGAACCTAGATTCCATTTCCCTTGTCTTTGTATCTGTCGATGAACTAATCTAGGAGAAATAGATAAGAAGTCATAATCTCCCACCTAACACTATTAATGTAAGAAATGAATATTTATATAAATAATCTTCCAAGATTGATCTATAGACATATGTTTCTTGATCAGTTTTACCTACTCTGATGTCTTGGGAATGAAATGTTGTCCCGAAAGTGTTGTTTTCTTTACCATTAACCAACTGAGAAGTGATCGAAATGTCCTACCTTATAAGTAATCATAATGATCCATTTTTACAGTCACTTGGAAACTATTATTATAACTGAACTTAGAAATAGGTAAATTTCTTTCCTAAGAACCTCCAAAATAATGGACACATACTATAAGATTTTCTTCTAACACCTGTATAGTACAATTGGAATGACCATTAGTCTGAGGGTGGTATAGTGTACATAGAAGAACATATAAACCCAAAGCCTTTTATAACCCCTTCTAGAATCAAAATTTGAACCCTGAGTCCCTATCTATTATGATGTTATGTGTAACCCCATCAAGGCATATAATCTCATAGATATATATCCTATTAAGTTCATACATAGAAAAGTATCCCTGATAGGAAATAAATGAAGATAATTTTCAACATATCCACGACCACCCATACAATGTCCCTACCTCATGGTGACTTTTGTAATCCCATAAAAACATAGATATATCATACCATTTCCATTGTAGAATGGGTATAAGCTTCAATTGGATAGTACGTCACAACTTCTCTTTATTCACCTACTGAAAGGTGGAACACTAATTGACAAATGCCTCTATTTGATTTAATACTTAACCACCAATAACGGGGGCAGAATCCATGATACACCCAAGTATGTTCAGGATTCAATACCCATTTCAAGGAATTATACATTGACATAAATTCCTATTTCATTTCTATAAGTTCCTAGAAATTTCCCTGAATATACAAGATCTAATCATCACCGATAACCCAACTAAAAAGTGGGTCCTCACCTCAAGAACCTTCCCATAGAACTAAACACTATATATTATATATTTCCTTTCTTCTCACTTGATCTAGAAGTATTGTGGTAACATATATGTCTATAATAATAGGATACATGTGACACTCCTGAACTTCTGGATGCATCTCAGAGAGAAAGTCATCAACTTCCATTCAAAATTGGCTTCTTGAATAGTTTGAATTGGATTCATTAATATCAAAGAATAATCAACTATATTTCTATTCTAAGGAATATAAATAAGCTCCAAGTCAAAATAATTATGGTATTTAACCAAAATTCACTATAAAAAGTTCAATTCACAATGAGAGAATATGTATTTGAGTCTTTTGTGATCTGGGTATACAACAAACCATTCCCCTAACAAATAATGTTTCAATAAATCTAAATAATGAACAACTAATTCTATCGTTCAGTCATGCATTGGGTAATTTTTTATAAGGACTCTACTATTGAGACCCATATGACACAAATCATTCCCCATGCAAGAAAATGGATCCCATAATAATGCCTGATATATCACAATATACTATATATCCTCTTTCTAGATCAGAAAAAATCTGTATTATCACAATGGTTACCCTTCAATTTAACTCTTAACTAGATTTATCACTAGATTTAAACCATTTAAATTTAATACAATTCTTGGTCAATCCTATAATAAATTATAAAAGGTTTAATAAATCCTAGATAAAACACCTATAAAAAATATCTACCTCGTGAAACTCTAAATGTCCAAAGCATTCATGGGATGCTCCCAGAATACTATGACTCTCACCTTCTCAAGATCAACATATACCCTTGATTTCTATATGATATGACCTAATAAGTGAACTTTTTTAATCTAGTAGTGGATGTTTTAAGATCGGTTTTGAGACTATGATCACATATCATAATCAAAATAATGTAATGGTGTTTTTAATGATCACATCGAGTTTGATAATTCAGTAACATATCATCCATGAAACTAACATAAAGGAGTCCATGTATGGGTGGAAAACCTGATTCATCAAATCAATGTGTTAGTGATACCAAACAACATTTCCAGTTATTTATATTGGCCATATATGCTTCTGAAAACTATAAGTGTAATATCCAATGGAAAACCCTAACCAGATGATAACATGATCTCAAATAAATCTTTTAGAAGACCATGTACCCTTATATCTGATCATATATATTTTATATATGAGGATGTGGGTACTATTTTCTAATCATAAATTGATTCAACACCTAGTAATCCACCCATAGCCTAAGGGTCAAATCCATATTCTTGGTGAAAATCAAGGGTGAACCACAAGGGGAAGTACTAGGTCACAGAATCCATTTGTATTATTGGTTCTCTAACTACCAATTGAGTTACTAAAGACCAGAAGGATACATTCTATAAGGAGGATTGGATATTGGATTCACTCATTGAATAGGCTCTATTGTGACCTCTACCTCTCACTAAGGAGGCAGTCTAGAAAATTTATTAATAAGATCATCTATGAATCACACCACCACTAGAGTACATATAAATTATTATAATACTCGATCATTGCAAAAATTATTATTAATATGAGCCGAAACTCTACCCATCCCATAATTATTAATTTCATCATAAAAATCCCAAAAATCCCATTCAAAATTGTAAATATAGTTACCACCATCGAGTGATGAGAAATACACCCTCCAATAATAGAAATTGATACAATAAAAATAAATATCCAAAAAGTACATCCTGAGAATTATGTTAATGCCTATCATCTTGAGGATAAAAAGGTCCCATAATAAATAGTAACCGCCATATATTGTTAGGGAAGTCCTTACATTGGTGTACACTGTTTAATTGTACTCTCAATATAGTATCGACAGTAATCACTCCAGAAATGTACTTAATTTCAATCCCAAGACATTCCATGACGTCCACACATATAAATGAATATAAAGTGCATGTATCAAACACAGAAGATATAAGTCAATAATACAAAAACCATACCACATATTCTAGATGGTTTGACACGTTCCTACCTTGTACTATGTAATACATCATGTAACTAGCCTAATCCCTGACCTTGAGCTACAAATTGAACTCTGTGAGTATGTATTCTTTGTTGGTGTTTTATATCATATGTATGGATTCCATGATTTCATCCACCTCCATGGCCTATATGGGTGGTGGTTTCCCTTGCTTCCAGCCTCACCCTGAGCTACTGATTCCCCTCCATAAGTTGGAGATTTCATGGATCCACTCTCACTATGAATATGTAGGATAGTTTGAAAACTTATTTGATGATATACCACTATATCATAGAATTGGCACAATATTGGGTCCTTGTTAGACAAAGGCTTCATGTTACCTCACCATCCAAACTGGTGGAATACCACAAAAATTTCCATTTGTACACTCTGAATACCATAGTCTTAGAGAGAACCCACAATATGAATCTTCATACAACAATATTCACTACTTCCCTATCTTTATGCTGAAACACTATTCCCAATACTTTACAATTCCCTAAAATTTCACTTGGAGATATGTTACTGGTTCATATTCTAAAAAATTTTAGCTAGTTGGAAGATTTTCACTTCTGATTTAATGGAATACCGAAGCCTGTCCTCAAAATGTCACACCTTGGAAAACTCATACCCATTAATAGTCAGTGAAAAATGACGAAGCTCGATGAAGTAAGATGAATAGTGAATAATATACATAGGGAAAAAAACCAACTGCAAAGATTCAGTATCTCAATAATCACATAGCATTTTAAAAAGGCAACATTGATATAAGGTTGTATAGAAGTCCCTCTATATGATGTATCGATGTTGTTCTTCTTGATTTAGAACATCCCACCGATCCTTGGTAGATCCATAAAGCTTGTAAACCATGATCATAACCCACCTTTCTAGATGTATCTCTAGAAGTTCAAAAATAGATAGAATGTACTCTATCCATGATTTAGTAGCTTGGGGCCACCACCGCCAAAAATATGGTGGATGTTGTTGTCATAACTCTCACATCCACTCATTCATTGTGGGTACAGATTATGGAGCTCCCGCTATAGACTACACGAATTGCAAGAAACCCTATAAGAGTTTAGAATCAGTACCTAGTCCGAGTATAATATTTGGTACTATATGAGGTTCCACATGTGTAACTACAAGTGGGTTCATTCCAACCACTTCTGAAGCTTGGTTAACCCATAATTCCTATCACTCACCCTGAGGCCTTCATGGAGGTATATAACTAAAATTACAATTATACACCTTAAAATAAGATAATAGAATAGAATTAAATTACTTATGATCACAATAAAGGCACAAGGGATCACCTTGTAATTCATACTAACCCAACTACAAAAATCTATGATCATGGTATTGATAAAATATAATGTTCCAATCACAATGGATCCGTTATATAAATATTAAATTGAATTTTATAGAGGAAAAGACCATTAAGTTATAATTGGAATACCTATTTATTTGAAAAATATTAATTTTTGAGACATTATTTTAAAACATGTAAAATTATAAAATGATTTTTTTAAAATTAATTACCATTCCCATATTTTAAATACCTATGTTGTATAAGTTTTAAATGTCATCCTTGTTAGTATAACCATACCCTTACACGTGGTCTCAATATAAAACATGTAAATTTATGATGATTTGATTATTTATATCACTATTCCCGATTTATAGAGTAATAAATTTTTACATAATAACTGAAATCCATTTAATAACAATCACTAACATTTTAGCTCATATAACAACATTTACATGGATCAAACATGGGATAATTGGTTACCTAAGGTGAAAGTATCAAGGTATGTGGCTAAAATCATTTATATAGACTTAGACACTTTAAATAACCAATCATTTACATCATTCTCTACAAAAAATAGTTGTGCAATTTACAATATAATAATAAGGTACAAACAATATGCTTTAGTAAATTCACAAAGTAAAATAACCATGGAATGGTATATTCTTAACATATAAGTCCTCAAGTTCCTATAATTATGTATGTGAAATACGTTCTTATTTTATCTAACCAAGGACAAAACCATAATCATATCAAATGTCATAAATTTTATGTGTCACCCAATGGTGAAAATAATATCAACTACGACATGAAAGAATATAAAAACATGTCTTATCCATGAAAACCTGGATTTCCCTATATGTGGGTTAGCTAATCATAGGAACATGCTCATTACCAAATTGTAAAACATAATAATATGTAATATCAGAACACAAAATAACAAGGAAAGTAATATATACCCACTTATATATCTTTTTTATGTCCTAGACAGAGTTCACACATAAGTAAAGTAATCTAGTTGACCACATGGCATCAAGCGCACCTGCATGCATGCAAGAGGATGCCAACTAGTCAGGAGGGTCTATGGGGGTATAGTTTGGAACTATACCACCATTATCTGAGTGGATTATTGTGGTAAATAATATTTAAATTAGTAAAATTGGTATAGTGGAGACTACAGAAGTAAGTCATCTAGATAATCAATATAGAAATAAAATTTTAAAATTTCATTAAATAAATGATGATGTAATGTCTATAAAAAATAGGTTGTAGGCATAAAAAAATATGTATTATAAAAAATGAATAAAAATATCAAAATCCTATACTCCAAAAGAATACTAATCAAAATATTAGTCCTCTAATCCAATAGTATAACCTAGAATAGAAATTAGGAACCCATAGCTGGGCGATTCCCCTTATCCCTACCTATATCCATGAAGTCTTTCCAAGTACAAAATGGTGGCCCAAACATAGAGTGGGAAACATGGCTAACCAAATCTACATTCCCATAATATGGAATGTGTCTGAGTATTTAACTTTATATAATTAAGGTTGGGACCCAAGTTATATTTCCAAGTCATCCATGTAAACTAATAATCATCTGGGGTTCCTCATGTTCTAGGGTATTTCAGACATAGTGATTGAGGGCAATCCAAAGGAGTGTACCCTTGTAATTTCACCCTAAGGGGTTCCACCCGAGCACTAGGAACATGAACTAGGTAGAATAAGGGAATGAATTGATTAAAGGAGAATTAGATAATCCAAGTATGTCAGTTATCATCTATAAAAATCAAAGGATATAATCAATGGAGTTCAATTTATTTTCTCAAAAATAAGTTAACCATCAATCTTATACCGAGGCATTCATATTTATAAGACATTGACCGAACCAAATTGTGGTATTCCACTCAGAGGTCGCATCAATGAATCATATAGAACCCTATGATCCTATCCATGCAATTTCAAATTGAAATTGTGTGTATCACCCAATGCACATCACACATTTATGGGGATCTATGTCTATGACCATAGTCAACGAAAATATAATCCCATTTTTTTGTTGAGCTTTTACAAGGAATTTATAATTTGAATACATGTACTATACGTGGAATAATATAATAAGAGTTCTTGGGAAAATTTAATTATAATTGCCCTTTATATTTCATGTAATTTAGAATATCATATGACCCCATCCCATGCATTCCTGATCAAAACCCCAGTAGCATCAAAGACATAATATAATAAGTTGTCAAAATTCTATTTTAGTGTCCATTCTTTTTAACAAATCATTTTACTACATTAGAATATCCCATTTATGTGTAATAAAGAAGATAATAGGAAACATCTATTCCATTTCAAAATTTAGACCTAATAATTAATCATATTATATTAAAGTTATAATAAATGTCCATGTGGTATAGATGCCATATTATAATTTTTAATTCACATACAGTTTCTGAAAACATGTGACAAGATCAACTCACCCAAGAATTCGTTTAGTCACATCGTAAGAATAATATCCATTAAAGGTATTACTCATTTTAGGCAAAATGTATTTAAATTTTGGCATGGGACATAACAACACATGATATAAAAACAATAAATTTTGGGAAAAGTATAAGACCCTATTCCATAGATGGGTAAAATAATCGTCATCTAGTATCAACCTTTTATTTGGGTTGGAATGAGAGAAATCACAGAAACTACACAAACACCATAAAATAGGGAATGTGATCTCACATGGAAATAACATCCAAGTCAATGATGTAATCTATGAAAAAAAGGAAATATGAATAATAGAATAAACAAGGGTGATTGAACATAGCTGAAAATGATCTATTTGGGTTCTGGATGAAGAAAATCTATCAAATAATAGGAGGAATATTAGGAGAGATGTCACATGTGGGGGACCTATTGTTATAAATGAGGGAGGGGAGGGTGGATAATGGTTAATGGATGGAAGGAAAAATGGTAAATACCCAATTTATGAAGGGGTTAATGTTTTTACCATGTATTTTCCAAAATCATTGACATACCATTAATGGAACATCCCCCTGAAAAATCCCCTCACATGGTTACTGGACATTTGTAGACAAAATGCATGAAATATGAGTGTTTAGCATACTACCAAGGAAGAAAAAGAGTGAAATATGTTGATTTAACATTAAACATCTCAATTATTTTAGAGGTAGAATATTGGAATAGTATTTCATATTTATAATTGTTGTTTCTACATTCCAATCTTAGATATGACAACTTATGAGATGTATTACAAATAAAACCCATGTTAAAAATATCTATGGTTTTTTATATGTCATTTCTTTATAAATTTTAATGGTGAGAATGTTGGAATGTTTTATCAAATAGGTGTTTATGGTATCTATCTTGGATACCCTCATCCTAGTAGAGGATATAGGTATTATAATAAAGAGACATGATTTTTTTGAGCCAAAATATTGGTCTTACAGGACATGTAATGGGTTATATAACCACTGGGCCTTCGGGATATATAATGGGTATCCCTCTACCCAGTTAAATATGAATTTTATTTAATTTAATAATAAATGAGGCTTCAACCCCAACCATTAAAAAAGCAATAGAATGTGAAGATTCCAACATTGTTATTTCATGTGATGAGGGAAAGCTAAATTCATCTCATCGTAGGATGAGGAATAAAGTGATGTTCCAAAATATCATTTTTGATCAAGGGAAACATGTTAAACCAATAATAATATCATGGTTTGTCATACATAATTCTTTGTATTCATAGGTTGAGCCAAGATTTTTTTAAGAAGCTTTAGAGTATTATGGATGGGTTGATTCCCTGAATAAAGAGTTCCATTATATAGAGAAGAAAGAGACATGTGAAAATGTGTTCGAAAAAAAACAAGAATGTGATTGGAATAAAATGAGTCTCCTGAAACAAGTTAAAGGAAAAAGGTGAAGTTGTAACACCCCGACCCCAGTTACCCAGAGTCGGTGCATTATTTTAATACATTGGCATGGCTACAAGGAATCATTTCCCGAAGGACCGATCGGTTTAGTAGTCTTGGAAAATAGATTACATATAAAAATGTTACATTACACTTTATAACATACAAAACAACATAAATAATCCTTTATGAACTCCATTATTACCTTGGATTAACCCTTAATATCAATCACAATACACTTCATGGAATCCTAGGAAAAATAAAACATATAAAGGGGTGAGCTCAGATGCTCAGTAAGGATAAAAATACGGCAGAAATATTCATAAATAAACATAAACATTTAAGGAAATATATAAATAAAACAAAATCCTTTTAAACTTGAAATAATTCCATTTACTTCTTCACATGGATATTCTACTATTCGAATAATCCCATGAAATATCAATAACCACTTTCATAATAATGGAATGCATAATGCTGAACATTAATTTCTCTGTCAAGGCCTTGTGCCAAGACATAAGGGATAACTGTAACTAGAACCCTACCCAGAGAGCCTCTGTAATCGGACTCCAACCCGGAGTGCCTCTAATAACCGAACACCAAACCAGAGTGCCTCTAATAACCGAACACCAACCCAGAGTGCCTCTAATAACCAGACACCAACCTAGAGGGCCTCTAATAACCAGACACCAACCCAGAGGGCCTACTTTTTCTAGTCCCCAACTAGGAACATACTAGTCTGAAACATTCATCTTAAGAAGAGAATGAAATATAACATAAACATTCGTATTAAAACTAGCATACGAAATGTCAAAACATTAATCATAAACCATTAATGGCATAAAAATAACTCATAAATAGTCAAACATAACACAAAAACTTAAATACAACTTGGATGATTTGTATCATAATAAATCAACTTCAAACAGGTGTAAAATTTATCAAAGGATATTGACATAAATGAAAATTATTTGTAAAACTCTTTGAGAGAAATACCCCTTTTCATGAAAACAGTTAAAAGTCACACGATTTAGAAAAGAATTCATTTAAAGTAATTTTTAATCAAAGTGTCTCATACCACTTTGCATGTTTTGAAAGGAATTATCATTTTAAAAACATTCATGTACATATAAATAAATCCTTAAAAAACATTTTGAAGACATGGACATTAATGAGAATGATTTTGAAGAATAAATATTTAAAACATTTGAAATGATGTTTTGTTAAAAAAGTCCCTTAAAAGAATCCTTTTGAAAATACATTCATAAAACATGGACATGAATAATAAATATTCCCCAGTATATGGTTACATAAAAACAACCTCAGATAAAAATGATATTGTGAAATTAACCCTTACCAATTTGGTAACTTACGAAACATACAACCCATGAAAGAGGTATCATACAATGAATATGTAAATACACATAAATTAAAGTGAATTACACAAAGAATAAAATTATGGATAGTATATACACCATACAAAAGGTAATAGTGGCAATATGGCATGAATCTCAGAGGGATAAGGAGTGAGATGAAAACCCCTTACGTTGCACATTCTTTTAGTCGAGGATACGTTTAACCTCCTCTTCTTCGAGTTCTTCCTTTGGATTTGATCAAAAGTGCTCCTTATGTTGGCTTTCTGATCAAACTAAGCACTCTAGGTTTAAGGGATGGAAGTTGGGAAGATATTTGGGCAGGGTTTGGTTGAACCAAAAGGCTTTGAAGGTATGAATAATTGGTTAGAAGTGGTGTCCTTTTATAAGGGTGAGGAGGGGCTCTTTAAGAAAAACATAAAGTATTATTTTATAATAAATTTATATTCTGTTTATAATGGCTCAAAATGAATTTATTTCGAGACTTAGGTGGTTATGGGTCGAAATCCTCTCAACCAGTAGGTTTTAGACAAGTTTAGGTTTCTATTTTAACCTTATCTTTTAGATTTACCTCTTAGTTAAATAGTTTAACTTTTACCGTGTCTTCTTGTATTCTTACTCTATATGGTTAATAAACCTACTCTAAACATATAAGAGAACCTCTAGTGGATAATTAATGACATATATAATATTATTTGTGTTCTTTGGCCGAATCATACATTTTTAGGAATATTATATCAACCAATAATACAATATTTGTTTTAAATATTAATTTATGTCAATTTTGACACTATTAGGTATTTTGTTATTGTGAAAGTCATAGGAGATTTTTTAATTCGAACAAGATACATTTAATCATTCCTAAAATTTCCTATTAACCTATAAAATTATTGTATGTCATAAAATTTTTGATATTATATTTATTATAATATTTATAATACCATTTATTTGATTCTTTCATTAATAAGTTTATTACTCCATCATCAGTGTATCATTGATAAATTTAATTATATATTCTCTAAAAATTAAAAATAAAATACCATTATGTAGGAAATATTTTTATATTTATAATGAATATTTATAGTTGAATTTATCTTTTGTGTAACCCAATATTATAAATGTTTTAGTTATTAAACATTGAATTTAACACTTATAACTCTTCTTTGAATTAAATAATAATATATGTCCTAATCTAATTAAAGTGGACAAAATAGGTTCATATTTTATTCTAAGGTTGTTTTTGGTCAAATTATTTTATCCAATAGAATTAGGACATGTTTTAGAGTAATAATAATATCATTTTTACCCTTAATTACCCTTTTTACTTTTTACCGTGGAAAATAAAAGTAAAAAAGTTACTATTCACCCAAAAAATTATTTTTATCTTATTTAACCACATGTTACTCCTTAATATTAACCTATTATCTCGTATTTTTGAAATTCCACTCACAGAAGTGGTGAAATTATGTTTTATGTGAATTTTCAAATTCTCCTATGAGATGGGTAAAAGACGGTGAACAGGTCAAAAAGGAATTTATATATTTAAATTAATATAAAATGACTCCAATTAATTACAATGGACTTATATTGGTATTATGTATCTATTTTGACCTAAAATATATTTAAATAAAATAAATAATTATTTAAAAAAATTCGGTTTTCATCTATAACTCACTGTTTTTCACTATTCATCAAAAATTGAATGTTTTCAGAAAAGTACCAAAATTTCATCCTAAGCTAATTTAGATATTATGAATCCAAAAATGAAGTATATTTTACCAAATTTAAAACATAAAAGTTTCATTTATTAATTTAAAATTAATTCCTGCTATTAAAACTAAAAGGCGTATTTTTATGAAATAATAACTATCAAAAGTTTGACACTTGATTATGTCTAATATCAAAGTGAAATTACATACAATTACCATCATTGGATTCAATGGTAAAAATATAATCTATTTATACTTACATACAATTAAAATGTATAATTTAACAATATAAATTGTTTTTATTAAAAAAGTTGTTTTCAGTTAAAATATAGTATTTTTCACTATTCACCCAAATATGAAAGTTATCAGAAAAACGCCAAAACATTATTGAAACTAAATTCTTATGTCCCAATTCTAATGAAGAAGTTCATTTTGTAAAATTTAATATATAAAAGTTTCCAATATTGGATTTAAAAAGGATTTTCCATTAAAAGGCGATAAAATTTCATTTTTTAAAAATACTACTTTTATCTAAAAAAATGAATTTGTTCTTAAATAATATCTTAGAAACTCATAATATGGATTCTAAAATTATAAGGATAATATAAAATTTAAAATTCAGTTAATACTATTCATAACTGCTTTTGAACAGCTAGTTTGGTAAGTTTTGGTGCGCTTGAACTCAGTGTTGTGTACCACACACGATATTGTATTATTTAAAGAGAAGCGTACCGTGGAAGCTTGGTGTCTTACATTCTCCCCTCCTTCAATAAATTGCGTCCTCACAATTTGAAATTAACTTTCAAAAATAAATGGTTGAAAATAGAAAATACCTTTTGGAAACCCACATCAGAAATTAGGTTAATAAAATTTAGACTTAATAAGAGGAAAACGGAAATGAAAGGGTCACCACCGAATTATGATCTCGATTAGGAGAATATTGGTGGAAATTAGAGACATATAATTGGAAGAAAAACGTAAATATTTATAGGTAGTGATTGATGTCATCAATCACAAAAAAGTGTAATATTGAGGGCCTTAAATTTATCAATCTATGATGGTTTAAAATACCATCGATTCAAAAAAACATATGGTATTAAGAGAACACATTTTTTGTTTTAAGATCCCTTCACTAAAGTATAATAATTAATTTCATCATTTAATAAGTGAAAAATAAAAATATATACTTGACAAATAGAGTCTCATCCTTTAACTAAATTCTACCACACACTCATCTTTCACTATAAAAGATAATAGAACTTAAAAATATTCTATTTATACCAACGGTATATGGATCCAAAAAATAAATTTATAATTCATCTATCAGAAATTAAAAAAACTACATTATACACTATCGGGACTTCACATAGTCTAGTGGTAGTCGATAAATCCCAATCGCACTATGGTTGTGGGTTTGATTACCAAAGATTTGTCCGACACGAGGGGTTGTCACATGGTCTGCGTGTTGTCCTTTCTATAAATATCCAAAAATAACATTAACAATAGTATCCAATGTAAAATATAATCCATTCCAACCATTATACTTATCCAAAATACTTCTGTCCATACTCTCTTTCGAAAATTTATATAGAAGGTAAACATAATGTAGATTGTTTTTACCACATAATAACATATGAATACCTTCATCATTTATTCTTTTAAAACACTGAAATATCCTGAATTACCAAAATCAACCATCTCATATTCCAAAAACACTACCTCATTATCATAACCATATTAAGGATTACCTTCCCTTCATCCATGTATTTTCCAAAAAGTGTAGCTTACTATTAAGTCACTTTTCTCAAATCCTAAATAAAATAGTACTGCAGTACAATCCTTATTTATCTCCATAATTCATGTAATATGTATACTGTTGATACAAAACTCAAATGAAATAAAAACATAAGAACACTAGTCATTCATCTTCATCTGAGGTAGTATCATAACATTATTATAATCAAGTAACATCATTTTCTGTATACTCTTATGATTTGGACATTGGTTCCCTTAGTGTCCCAACTCCTTGCAGAAGAAGCATTGTACATTTGAAACCTTTTTATTTACCTTGCAGTCACGTACTTGGTGTCCTTTTTCTCCACACTTATAACAAACTCTCATTCCCTTCAGGCAGGTTCTAGGGTGTTTCTTCCCATAGTTATCACATATAGGAAAATTCTTCTTTTCTCAATTCCCTTTATCAATCTTTCTCTCTTCCATAATTTTGTTCTCTTTCTTCCCTTCAAAGACATAGGATTCATAGAATTCTTTACTGGTCTTATTAATACACCATACTATTTATTCATATGATGAGAATACATGGGAGACAATTTCTCGTCTAAATGTCGGCTTAATAACGTGAGAAATATGATCCTTCTTACTGTTTGATCATTTGTTTTACTGGAATTCACATTCCTTCTACTGGGTTCGATTTCTATACAATGGAATACACTAGTTCGGTTTATGAATCGCAATTCATAATTCCAAACATGTAAAATACCTAACGTAAATTGAATAGTTTGTGGATATAATCCATAATCACAAAAATGTTTTTTTAAGGAGTTATATACTCATAAATCCTTCATAGTGGGTTTTAAAGAAAATGAGAATTATCCTAAGCATATCCTCCGGGAGTGTCGTAACCAAGAGTGCAGCAAGGCCCGTTGTCGTGCACCAGTTACCGTTCGAGTCTAGTTCAAAGCGGTGTTTTCAGGTTTTAACCCTAGGTGCATTTGTGCCAGAGCCACCTCTACTTGATCGTATACAGACAGGGATGTATTTTCTTGGAAAACTCACAAAATATTTACATTACCAAAATTATAGGATGTTATTCTATACTAATCTTCAAACTCTATATTATGGTAATGTTCTCTAATCAATGTTTATCTAAATATAGTTTCCAATGTTATTGCTAAACTTCCTTTGATACCAACTGTAACACCCTGACCCCAGTTACCCAGAGTGGGTGAATTATTTTAATACATTTGCATGATTACATGGAATTAAGTCCCTACGGACCGATAGGTATAGCAGTCTTGGAAAATAGATTACATACAAGAATGTTGCATTACACTTTATTACATACAAAACAACATAAATAATCCTTTATGAACTCCATTATTCCCTTGTAATAACCCTGCATATCAATCACAATACACATCTTGGTCTCCTGGGAAAAATAAAACATAGAAAGGGTGAGCTCAGATTCTCTGTAAGGATAACAATATAGTAGAAACATTTGTAAATAAGAATAAACATTTAAGGAAATGTATAACTAAAACAAAAGCCTTTTAAACTTGAAATAATGCCATTTAATTATTCACATGGATATTTTACTAGTCGAATAATCACATGAAATATCAATAACCACTTTCATAATGATGTAATGCATAATGCTGTATTTAGTTTATATGTCAAGGCCTCGTGCCAAGACATAAGGGATAACTGTAACCGGAACCCAACCCGGAGAGCCTCTGTAACCGGACTCCAACCCGAAGTGCCTCTAATAACTGGACACCAACCTGGAGTTCCTCCAATAACCGGAAACCAACCTGGAGTGCCTCTAATAACCGGACACCAACCAGGAGTGTCTCTAATAACCAGACACCAACCCGTAGGGCTTACTTTTACCAGTCCCTAACCCAGAACAAACTATTCCAACATTAATCATAAGAAGAGGATGAAATATAACATAAACATTCGTATTAAAACTAGCATACGAAATTCCAAAACATTAATCATAAACCACTAATGGCATAAAAATAACTCATCCATAGTCAAACATATCACAAAACCATAAGTACAATATGGATGATTTGTATCATAATAAATCATTGTCAAACAAGTGTAAAATTTACCAAAGTATTTTTACATAGATGAAAATGATTTGTAAAACTCTTTGAGAGAAATACCCCTTTTCATGAAAACATTTAAAAGTCACACAATTTAGAAAAGAAGTCATTTAAAGACATTTTTTAATAAAACTGTCCCATACCAATTTGAAACTTTTGAAAGGAATTAACATTTTAAAAACATTCATGTCCATATAAATAAATCCTTAAAAAACATTTTGAAGACATGGACATTTAAGAGATAGAATTAGAAGAATAAATATTTAAAACATTTGAAATGATGTTTTAGTAAAAAATTCCCTTAAAAGAATCCCTTTGAAAACACATTCATAAAAAATGGACATGGATAACAAATATTCCCCAATAGATTCTTACGTAAAAACAACCTCGCATAATAAAGAGATTGTGAAATTAACCCTTACCAATTTGGTAACATATGAAACATACAACCCATGAAAGAGGTATCATACAATGAATATGTAAATACACATAAATTAAATTGTAATACAGAAAGATTACAATTATGGGTAGTACATATATCACAAAAAAGGTAATAGTGGCAATATGTCATGAATCTCATGGGAATAAGGAGTGAGATGAAAACTCCTTACCTTGCACTTTCCTTTAGTCGAGGATACATTTAACCTCATCTTGTTCGAGTTCTTACTTTTTATTTGATCAAAAGGGATCCTTAAGTTGGATTTCTGATCAAACTAGGGCCTCTACGTAAAAGGGAGGTATGTTGGGAGGATATTTGGGCAGTGTTTGGCCGATCAAAAGGCATTGATGGTATGAATAATTGGTTAGAAGTGGTGTCCTTTTATAAGGGGGAGGATGGGCTCTTTAGAAAAAACATAAAGTATTATTTTATAATAAATTTATATTCGGTTTATAATGGCTCAAAATGAATTTATTTTGATCCTTAGGTGGTTATGGGTCGAAATATGCTCAACCAATAGGTTTTAGACAAATTTAGGTTTCCATTTTAACTTATCTTTTAGATTTACATCTTATTTAAATAGTTTAACTTTTACCATGTCTTCTTTTATTCTTACTCTATATGGTTAATAAAAATACTCTAAACTTAAAAAAGAAACTAAATTAGATAATTTATGTCATATATAATATTATCTATGTTCTTTTCGCGAAACATAAATTTTTAGGAATATTATATCAACCAATAATATAGTATTTGATTTAAATATTAATTTATGTCAATTTTGACACTATTTGGTATTTTGTTTTTGTGAACATCACAAGAACCTGATTACTTAGAAAAAGATACATTGAATCATCCCTAACATGTCCTATTCACCTATAAATTTCGTGGGTGTCATAAAAATTTTGAAATTATATTTATTATAATATTTATAATACCATTTATTTGTTTTCTTAATTAATAAGGTAATTACTGCATCATCAGTGTATCATTAATAAATTTAATTATATAGTATTTAAAAATTATAAATAAAATACTATTATGTATAGAACATTGTTATCTTTCTAATTAATATTTATAGTCGAATTTATCTTATGTGTAACCATATATTGAAAATGTTTTAGTTATTAAACTTTGAATTTAACACTTTTAACTCTTCTTTGAATTAAATAATAATAAATGTCCTAATCTATTTCAAGTGGACCAAAAAGGTTCATATTTTATTCTAACGTTTTTTTGGACGAATTATACTTATCCAATATAATTAGGACATGTTTTTGGGTAATAATAATATCATTTTTACCCTTAATTACCCTATTTACTTTTTACCGTGGTAAATAAAAGTAAAAAGCTACTATTCACAAAAAAAAAATAATTTTATCTTATTAAACAACATTTTACTCCTTGATATTAACCGTGTCTTTCAGATTTTATAAATTCTACTCACAGAAGTGGTAAAATTATGTTTTATGTGAATTTGCAATTTCTCTAAAGAGATGGGTAAAAGACGGTGAAAAGTTCAATAAAATTTTTATATATCTAAAATTAATATAAAATGACTCTAATGAATTACACTGAACATATTTTGGTATTATGTATATATTTTTGACCTAAAATATATTTAAATAAAATAAATAAAAAGTTAAATAAAAATTTGGGTTTAATCTATAACTCAGTGTTTTTCACTATTCATCAAAAATTGAATGTTTTCAGAAAAGTACCAAAATTTCATCCTTAGATAATTTAGATATTATGAATCCAAAAATGAAGTCTATTTTACCAAATTTAAAACATAAAAGTTTCATTTATTAATTTAAAATTAATTCCCGCTATTAAAACCAAAAGGCGTATTTTTAAGTAATAATAACTTTCAAAAGTTTGGCACTTGATTATGTCTAATTTCAAAGTGAAATTACTTACAATTACCATCATTGGATTAAATGGTAAAAATATAATGTATTTATACATCCATTCCATTAAAATTTTTAATTTAACAATATAAATTATTTTGATTAAAAAAAGTTGTTTTCAGTTAAAATATAGTAATTTTCACTATTCACCCAAATATGAAAGTTATTAAAAAAACACCAAAACATTATTGAAACAAAATTCTTATGTTATTATTCTAAAGAAGATGTTCATTTTGTCAAATTGAATATATGAAAGTTTCAAATATTGGACTTAAAAAGGCTTTTCCATTAAAAGGCGTTAAAATTGCATGTTTTTTAAAAAAAATCTTCTTTTATCTGAAAAAAATGAATTTGTTCTTAAATAATGTCTTAGAAACTCATAATATGGATTCTAAAATTATAAGGATAATATAAAATTTAAAATTCAGTTAATACTATTCATAACTGCTTTTCAACGACTAGTTGGGTAAGTCGTGGTGCGCTTAAACTCAGTGTTGCGTACCACACATGATATTGTATTATTCAAAGAGAAGCGTACTGTGGAAGCTTGTGGGGTGTTACAGAAGTGATAAAAAACATGGAATTAATGGTTTATAATGGCTAATCAAATATTTAAGGAAACAGTTTTGTTGAGTCATTTTCCCCACCAATAATACTTGAAACTACCATAATGTTTGTTTGTATCACTATTAAATATTGATATATGATATTACAGATGGATGTCAATTCATATTTTCTAACAAAGATATCGATGCAGAAGTTAATTTACAACAATATTGTGGCATTATTCTTGGAAAATATGAACGATATGCATGAATGCTAAATATGGATTTGTATAGATTGAAGAAATATATGAGATATTAGTATTCTAAAAGGGATTATTTATTTAAAAAATTGATTATTAAATAAGAGTTTATAATAATATCTATATAAAATAAAATAAAGAGGTGTCCCTCATTGTGATTGTTTATGTTGATGATATCATATTTTTTGGAATTGATGAATACATGTTTAAGGTTTTCTAATTATAAGAAGAGTATATTTAAAATTTCCATGATAAGATAAATGAAATAATTTCTTGGTTTATAATTTTTTCAAAACAGTAAGCACATTATCCCATATTAGGATAATTATGGTAAGGAAATTCTAAATAAAATTGGCATGAAAGATTAAAATTCTCTTTAAAAACATATTATTGTGGAGAAGAAGTTTTCAAAATATGGGAAATCAAAGTAGGTTTATCTTATAAGAGTTTATAAAGATAGTTGGTAGCCTACTATATTTAATGAATCCAATTACAGATATAGTGTAGGATATTACACTTTGTTATACATATCAAAATGACCCGAAGGAATCTCATCTTATCACTAGAAAAAAAAATTCTTAGATATATTAAAGGAAAAATTACTTTTATAATAAAACATAACATCACATTAAAGATTGATATATTTGGTTACCCATATACATATTGGGAAGTTTGTGTTGATGACCAAAGATCCAAATCTGGTGGAATTTCTTTCTTTGGAGGAATATTTTTGTGTTAACATACAATGAAAAAAATTTAGTTACTATGATCATGACTGAAGTTGATTATGTAGCTTCCACTAAAGTTATTTTACATTAGATATGGATGATGACACAAATGAAATATTTTTTAGTTATTGTGAAGTTTCACCTTTTATGGGGTTGTGATAATCAATTTTCTATAAATCTCAATAATAATCCAGTACTCTATTCTCAATATAATCATAGTGACATTAAAAATTACTTCAAGAAAGTACATGTGGAATGAAACAAACTAAAGTTGGAGTTTTTTCCAAAAATGGAGAATGTTTCTGGTATAATCACCAAAACATTCCCAAAAGAAAAATTTCAGAAATTGAGGTTGATCATGGGTTGAAAACCACACTCTATTCAAAGATAAGGTGCATAATATGATATC
This sequence comes from Viscum album, assembly GCA_963277665.1. Classification (NCBI taxonomy): domain Eukaryota; kingdom Viridiplantae; phylum Streptophyta; class Magnoliopsida; order Santalales; family Viscaceae; genus Viscum; species Viscum album. The sequence continues at coordinate 1,107,674,948 of OY728152.1, read as the reverse complement.
CCCTCTCTCATCTAGTCTTTAGATAATTTTTGGAAGGGGTATAAATGATGTAACATAAATATATCCATTGGTATTTGTTTCACCTTTCATGGGATATCATATATTTAAGAGGAGTTTTAAAAAGGGGTAAGATGTGATATTATTATGTGTGAAGAATTTTAATAGTTTGTTAAAGTTGATATATGAATTTATTTTTTACAAGTTTATGTTTGTGATAATGACTAGTTTCTTAATGATGTTTATTAATATGTGGAAATGTAATATGTCTGAAAATCTTCTTAATCACTAATTTATTGAAAATATGGTATTATTATTTAATTATTATTATTACCTATACTAATTTCACTCTCATGGTATTAGAATTATTGGATTAGTTATCCACTGATTGAGTTATAAATATTCAATCACTTATGTTACTTGTTTTCCAATAAAACCCAAAGAGGGAGATTATTGAGTCCAAGAGGTTTTAATGTGGCGTTTTATTTAGAAAAATATGGTCGATAAGAAGAATGGATTTCTTAATTAATTTCTATTATATACAAAATTAAATCCATTATAATCGATGAAAAATCCGATGAAGATTAATAAATAGAGAGTCAACTGAACCAAGTTTAACAAACAATTTCCAAAAGACTGAATTGGTAATATAGATCGTGCCACTAAAAGTGTATTCTATTACATTTTTAGTTATGAATGATATATAATTTCAATAAATTAAATTAGTCTAAATTTTATGATATTTAATATAGACAAATATCAAATTTATACAATGGTATTCATCATTTTTAATTAAGATGTTTGAAGGAATAGTGTTTATAAAACTAGAAGACATAAGTGTTGTGGAAAATGAAGATAAAGTTGGTCCAGATGAAGTGGCATATGAAGACTTCAAGAAAAATTTCTAAAAATATAAAAGAATTAATTTTCTATGTTGTGCTGAAAGTGAGTTGGTCCATTTGATAGAGAACCTCAAGTTCATCAAAATGAATTTTGTGAAGTCCAATGGAATGATAATGTCTATATGATTATTATGTAGGTATGTGTTGTGGAAGTACTTGATGTGAAAAATCCACAAGAACATTCTTAAATCCCATCATATAAAAAATTACAAAAAAATTCACTAGATTGAGTGAATCTAGGATATAAAGATGATTGAAATATAGAAGGGTTTCTAGATATAAAAATACAAATTCAACCAAAATGAGGGGAACCAGAAAAGGGAAAACCTTATGAGATTTCTAGACAATGATTAATGAGACAAAAAAATTATGAATATTGTGAAGGATGGTTGGGGAAAATTTTGAGTTTATTTAATGTAATTAATTATGACTGTGATGAGATATCCTTTCAATGATCCAATAAAATTGATGGAAAAATAATGAATACAGCTTTGATTTCTCTAATGTTTGAATAATATTAATTTCTGGATTTAACGAATGATCATTAATAGAATATTGAAACAAATTTTTTTATATTATGGATGGTGATAATATTTATAAATGTTTGAGAGGGATATTCAAAGTTTGATTGGGAAATTTAAATTTAAAATTTGTGTTACTTCTTATGTTTTAGGAGAATCACTGCCTATATAAAGGATGGAAAGTGCACTAAATAAAGATGCTGAAACTATAACTACTGGGAAATTTAATATATATTTTAGGTTCTAACAATAGATCTTGGGTGAAGTTTTTTTTGAATAATAATACATAGTTTCTCAAAACGGAGAGATCACATATAGAGTTTTCCAGTTAAGCGGTATTAGAAGAATAGGATGAGGAGATGATCATTCAAAAATGAAATCAGTTGGTGTTAGTTGATAGTGTGTATCCAATTGAGGATACCTGTAAGAGGAAGAAAAAAATAGAGAATACAAGATAGATCATACTCGATATACTATAGCTATATAGATGGAATCTATTTCTCACTACTATGAATGAAATTAAAGAGGAATACGAACTTTGAAAAAGGGAATGTGTGATGAATGTTAAATTAGAATAGTGATAAAATAATGATTAAAATTGTTGAAGGTTAATATTATAGTTATAAAATAATAATATATAGTATTTTCTAAGTAAGGATCACATAAAATGTTGATGTACTATAGTTCTATAAAATTTATGGATTTTATATAATATTTTAAACCACCAATTTTTTATTTTATAGTGGTTTTATGGTCTTGGATTACATCTAAACCCTGCCAAGAACTAGTTAATCTTATTGAGTAGTGAAACATATAAATAGTTGTTTTCCTATCGGTGTGTTTGTCTTTTTACAGTAAGTTCATTTGTCTATAATCATAGGTGGAGGTTGTTTTTTATGATAGAAAACATAAAAAGAGAAGATCATTGATCCACCAATCCCTCTCTCAGGGATCACCTAGATCTTGATTTTTTTCATGGTTGATGAAATAATGGATTCTGAGATGTGGTACCTAGGATCCACTATCTGTTCAACATGATTTCTTAAATATATAAATATATAGGATACCTATGATTTCTCTAATATAGTGAGACTATTGTTAATGCATGGGTGCCTACGATTTGAATAGAGATACTATTAGACCTTTCCAAATTCCAAATAATCATGAGATTCAAATAGATATATGAGTTTCGAAGTGTAAATATATCCATGAGAACAGATTTTGGATATGTTGATGGTGAGTATTGGATCCCCACAATTGATTTATAGAACACCCATAGGTTCGAAGAATCAAATCGGTTTTGGTTCCGCTGTGGAGTCACATGATATTTGATATGTATGATATTGGTCATGTTATATAAACAGTTATTCCATTCGATTTCCTAGGTCATCCTAGAATTAGTCACCATTTGAAATATAGGATTTCTGAGGGCCTAACCCATACATGGAATCATACATTTTCCAGATAGGGACGAATGCCTTGGTATTACCACGGTGTTCATCTAGAGGCTTGAGAATGAGGGATACCTAGTGACACCCCATGGTTTGCTACTCATAAATGGAGGTGTTACCATGAGATCCCTAAAGTTTGGACATAGGTTTCTTTAAAATTATTCCCATGCATAGATAAATTCCAGCATTGTCCAGAGTTGGTATTTTTGAACAAGGTCATTGACATGATGATTGACAATGGTTTTTGGGCTTGACCATGTTTTAGTGTTTACACCCTTGGGTAATTAGTGATAATTAGGTTGGAACAATTAGTGTGAGGTGATTAGAGACATTTCAACACTATTCTAAGTAGATATTTAGGTTTATAATTTATTCTATTTGTTTATATTTTTTAGTTTATATAATTTAGTATAGAATATAACATGCATATATCACAATATGTACCAATTAGTATGGGTCCATGTCGGTGGATCCCTATAAGTTATATACTCACACCCTACTTAGGATACCATTTCAAATGGGTATATTAGAATCTCTCAATTATTTGTAGGAATAGGTTGGGATATGGAATAGAATTGTGAGTTCATGATGGAGCAGCTAAAATGAGATTATGTGATTGGAGGTTAGTCGTAAAGATTTGGGACGTACATCTTCATATCCATGTTTATTTTATTTATTTACATTATATATGTGATCAACTTGATGGGAGATAAGTCATATAAGTTAGTATGATTGTTTGGGTCTTTATTGTTTCCACATTTATTTACATTTAATGTTTTTTCATTTATTCATGCTATGATTTGATTATGTGGTTGTTATTCTGTTATTTATTAACAATTGTGAACTGTGATATACGTATCCTCATAGTAATAAAATCGACCCATATTGATGGTTGTTAACCTCAGGAATATTAAGAGGCATGAAAGGTGTTATGTGGTTGTATTTTCTGGTTTTTGTTCATAGTGATTTAATATGGGGAGTCAAAAAATGTTATTAGAATATTTTTTTTATTATTTTTATTAATTGGGATATGGTATATTGGAGAAATAGGAATGTGTTAGATCCTATTATGGATATCATACTGGTTCATTGGGAACACTTGTGACAGTAAGAATTCTAGGTTACCAGGTGTTGATTCTCCAATTTTTTAAGGGGGATGAAAAAATTATAAAGTGAACCTTAATAAAGTTAAATAGATGTAGTTCCCCAAGAAGAATCACAAGGACTTTCCCAAATATAGCTTGTTTGCACACCCCTGTGCATCACAGGGCTCGCAAATCCCCCCTGCACAACACTAAAATGCCGGACATTCCTGTGCGTAAAACCTGCATCAGGTTCCTATGTTGTGGAACAATGTAAAATACCTTCTTTTGGAAGGGTTATCTAATAACCTATAAATAGGACCCTAGGGCTCCTCATTTCCACACCTGGTAAATGGAAAGAAACCTTGAAGCTCTGGTCATGCATCCTCTTCAACCATGTCCCGGAAAATCATTCTGGTAGACTTATGCAATCAGAGAAAAGAGAGAATTAAAAGGGATAGTGGGATAAATGTCCCTTCAGTGATGGAACTATTGGAAAATTTCATGAGGACCCTATTTCTCCCTAGTGGACAACAACCTTCGCGAGGCCCCTTCCATAATTAGGGACCTATTTCATACCCTTATAGTAACACTTGAGGAGACCTGTGTTTCCTAGGCTAACACCTCACCCAAGTGTTTTTTCTTTGGTGGTCCATTACCCAAGGTATGTATATATCACGTAGGAATAACCCTGTAAAAAGTACCTCAAGTTCCTCCCAGACCTATACAATCAACTTTTTATCTCTAAACTAGGACAAGATCAATCCCCACATTGATTCCTCTTCCAAGACAATAAAAGAAGGGCTACTTTTACTTTGGATCCTTCATCTATGGGGAACCCAATTGAAACTTCAAATGAAGCATCTGAACTTAAAAAACCATGGAAAGAGGCATACCAACGTGTTTCCCATTTGGGTATATATTCATTCAGTCAGAGGAGTCCCCAAATTTTCCTTCCTCGCCTGTATGGTTCTTGGGGTGAAAGGGAGTATTCATTCCCTCCATCACGGGGAACTTGACCCTAGGGTAGGTTTCAGGGAACTTGTGGTCTTAGGTACTAGGTTTAGTGACCATTTTCTTCCCTAGTTTTCTCTACAATATAGAACCTCTATTTCTAGGAAAGTAGACATGGAATGATATCTCCCCTCTTCCCCTAGAACCAATTTTTGGGAATCCCTCTTTGATTAATACATTAATATTTCTACAGGAGGCGACACTCTTTCCCAAATTCACCTTCCTGGGTTGTAGCTCAATAGATCATCAACTCTAACTACCCTTGTAACCAAAATAAAAGAGGGGATGAGCACATTCCAAGACCTTTATCTTTCCCTTTGGGATCCAACACTCATATATATATCTATAAAAATAATATGGTGTGGTCTTCTAGATCTATCTATTCTTATTGTTTCTCATATAGAGAATGACAGTCATGGGTTTAGAGGTTGGTGGAAATCATAATATCCACATGATCCCAGCACTTGGGAATCCTTATCAGAAATAAGCCCTGAAATCCAACCCATGGACATCATTCCATGTGTAATCCCCAAAAAATCATAGGCCTTCTACTTGGTATAATCCCCAAACACATAACCATAAAATCACTGCCTACGTCACATATTCTGTGTAATCCCCATCCGTAACCCAAATGAGGGAATCCCCTTTTAGAATAACCCTCATCCAAATCTCTTAAATTCCTAGGGTATCCTCCTTAGGAATAAGAAACTACATAATCCTGTCAATGGTCTATACTCCCATTCGAGACAATCATGGGGGACTCTATTGGCATGGATCCTAACAGCTGAACAATGTGGGCATTGATTCCATTCCAAATGGGATACATTAGAATCCTACCTGAGGAAAAAGACAAACACCCCAAATCAACCCTATTCTCTCTAGAATACATTCCAAGTATATTCTTATCCAATCTGGGATCCCATATCACTTCTAGGTTCCTTAGGTCACTTCAGCATAAGTCCTATGGTAAACATTTTCTAGGAACCCTTAAAAGGTACATTCCCCATTAAGTGGAACTGAACTTCATGAGTTATGATTCATTTAAAAAGGATAAATAGTAATACCGCTTTATGGGTCTGATCTTGACATCAAAAAAACTCTTGTCTCCCTAGATAATGATACACTCCATAGGGACCCACTATGTTGCTAAAAAGAAGTATCACCCTAATAATCCACAAATAATCTATAAACATTACATAAGAGGATACGATATATGGAGAACCTCATATACATATAGATTTATCCATTGTTGAAGAAACTCAAATATATAAAGATGATTCAAAATTCTATACATGCTAATAATTTAATATTAATTCAAGGGAGACCCACATCATACTTGTGATCTAATGGAGGATTCATAAACATATCATAAATCTATAAAAGAGTCTTGGAGTAGTAAACAATTCATCCAAAAAGGGTGTTATGAGCTCGACCTGCAAACCTCTCTAATAATGGGATTTCTTTTGTATCATTGGCCAAATTCCACAAAAAGCATTGGCCTTTGGAAAAAAGGTCCCTCATAGATATAGAACCATTGGGTGTTTCTGGTTCCATGAATAAAACCGATTAGAAACCTCTAGAAAGCAACATGGATCTATGTTTGTCATAAAGGTTGTTCCGACAACACCATAAAACACCATCCCATCCCCATGTGAGACATTTGGGGACTAAACAAAAATGGTGAACCTGATGAGAATCCATAACCAAGATGATATTTTCACCCACATTTTAAGCCCCATTATCTCTATAATTGATTGTGGGTCAAGCAAGAAAATAAATCATGCCTGTGTTTGTTTAATGGGTTGCTACTTTGGTAGAATTTTCTTGTTTGTGTTTGTCATCACTATTTATGAACTTCCAATAGGATATCCCTTAACTATAAAATGTATTTCACCAACTCTCACCAACATATTCCATGAATACTATTCATTAAGGGATTTCATCCAGGAAAATTATTCCACCACCAACCCAACATCATAAAAACTAGGTATCAAATGCACTGGTCTGGAATTATCACTAGAGTTGTACAACCCCATCCCTGGAGGCTGCCTGAAAATCCCTCCAGCTCTCAATGCCCCATAGATCATCTAATAAATGAGGGATGATGGTTCAGAAGAAGATGACAACAACTTTCATCTTTAATTGTTTTTTGGGATTATCCTCAAGATGCAACAACCAGTCACTCCCATATCATAGGAAGGTGGATCAAGATGAAATAAAAAACCTCATCTAGAAGACACAAGGTTATTTTTTAAGGGATACTACCAGCAGTCAACACTTATGGGAGTGAACCATTAATATGATGAGGGTTCCATCCTCATTAGTCTTTCCAAATTCATCTAGTCCGAGGTGCACTAGACAACTCCCTGTCGGCAACAACCTCCCTATTGGGATGAGGTCTACACCTCTGTCCCCTGTAGAAAAGCTCACCAATCAAATTTTGTGAAAAAATGTGACTAGGAATATACACCCATTCACCCTAATTTAGGTAGCCAGAATAATTTCCTAGAAACATCCTAGAAAGACATCTTTTCAATTTTTCTGGCACACAATGATGAAGAAAATAAACCAGCCCGCACTAACCAAGCCTTCCAACAGATTCATCTGATATTGTCTGAAGAAGACCACCAGTCAAATTGGGTGGAATATAATGAGTAGGAAGACATACCTACCCAATTTATCAATATTGACAATAAAGTCTTCCATTAGAACCTGGAGAAGTCAATCAGAATGTCCCCATGATGAATAGGGGAATCAAACTCTAGGTCCCAACACCTGAGTACTATCTGTATCCATTGATAGGAAATGGAGGAAATGTGTAAGCACATACCCATGATATAAATAAGGAATGAGATTATATCCATGTTTTAGTAACTAAAGTAACCAAGAATATCTTAAAAATAGCGAAAGGGAAGACATAAATCCATTCCAACATCCTACATTCACTCTAATAAATCATAAATACCATTATAATAGTTACAAAGAGACTGATACATAGCATTGTAGCAAAAAATTGGGTGGTTCATCAGCATGTCACCCCAAGAAGTCACATACCCCTACTACTAGAAAAAAGTGCCGTGGAAAAAACACTTTTTTGATATATAGAAATCCTGATTGGGAATATACACCCATTTCAACAGAAGGGAATTGACCCATTCCAATGGCCACTCTGAGGTAGGCATGTACCCTAACCAAAATTCCAGAAGACTACCAATTTTTTTTTAGAATCACTGGAGCCATTCAATAAATCTTCCATACCGAAAAACAAATTCCCCCTGCTAGTTTCCCCAAACAATCGCAAGAAGGAATAAAAATTGAAGCCCCACTAGAGATGAATAGAAAATTAAGAGTCAATCTATTATTGTAATGACCCAAAGTATTTCAATAGAAAAGTCCATTCTTATATCTATGTCATAAAAACACAAAATAAAGAACTACTAAGTGATAAGTGACCTTTAAACATAATTTTGTCACACCTATGTTTGGAATTTTAAAAATCCTACATACACGGTTGTGTTCAAGATAGTTTTTGGAGTCTAATGAAACAAAAATAATTTTTGGTGAATAGTAACATACCCTTATGAATAGTAACCTACCCTTATGAATATTAATATGACCCTTATGAATAGTAAATAAGATTAACATTACCTATGAATAATAAAATAAAATTTAGACATCATAGAAAGTGATAATTTGACCTTAGTAAACATTTTTGGTATTTTATAAGTCATAAATAATGAATTATAATTTATTAATTAATTTAAATGAATATTTATTTCCCTGAAATATATTCGTAAATTATTGAATCAATGTCTAATAGTTTTTAGATAATTTTATAAGACCCTAAGTAATTTTTGAAAGAACTGTAAAATCAGTTTTAATTTTAAAAACTGTTTTTTAAGTAAATTATGATTTTAATTAAATATTAAATTAATGATATTTAGAAAATTATTTTTGAAAAATGGACATCATTTTTGGATTCTAAACGTTGAAAAATGGTAGGGGTAAATTTTTGGGTTTATTCTGAAATACTTCAATTTTCGGGTGAATAGTAAAAAATACAGTTTTTCGCATAATCGGTGTACACTAAATTGCACCATTAATGATGTAATGATGACATAAACATTCTAGAACATTAGTTTCGGCCAAAAATTATTAAATTTCCTAAATTTTCCCTTGAAATACAATAAATCTATTTCTCAAACCTAAAAAGAACTTTCCAAAGCCTAAAGTCCAAAGGTGATTTCTTAAAGTGTCTTTTTCTCTTTCTTTCACTTTCTTTTTAATATAGTAATGAATTCGAATTATAAAGAAGAGTTAAAGCCTAAAAGGAATTTTATTATATTAATATATGATTTAGGATGTCAAAAAACTACTATTACAAGTCTAACTTATGATATGTTATTTTATTTAATATTTTATGCCAAAACACCTCCCTCCTAATGTATAAATAATCCCTCCCCCTCCTCTTGCCAAACCACACCTCTCAAGCTTCACGAATTGTCTAAGCTCTGACCAATCATCTCTCCTAACACCTTCCCCACGTCCAATAGCTCCTGGCCTCATCAAAAGACCAAGCATATGCCCTTAAGGAGGTTCTTAAGAGGGGGATTCTAAAGGTAATTTCTCTCCCTCTTCTCCTTTAATTTCCTTTTAAGTTCAAGTTCTTTTCTTGATCTCTCCTTACCTATCTTCATAAAAATTGTTCTGTAACTCCATTATTATACATATACTGTAATCTTATGATTCTAATGGTGTATTATATCACCCCACACTCTTTCCCTCTTCCTTTTATTTCATTAAAGAGAACGTTGTTCATGTGGTGATAATTTATCACCTTCAAAAATGACATGTTCTCTTATTCAATTTCTACCTTCAAATCTGGTCATGAAACCATTTTATGGTTGAACCAGAATATGTTATATGTATTATGTTCTATTTTAAGTTCTGGAAATAACCTATGGCCATATTACTAAGTGAAAAGTTAAAACGAGTTCGTTGTGATCCAAAAACCGCTCAAATTAACCCAAATAATCTTCATTTAATTCTTATCTAATGATTCTTCCACATGGATATAATATAACTCATTATAATATCATTCAAGATTCTGTAATATCATTAATTACATGTAATATTAGTTCTGGATGTTTACCCATGATCTACCCAAACATCAATTTAAGAATACAAGTGGACCACTCAAGAAAACCATAAAAACGAACATCCCCGAACAATGTTTTTAAACTCTATAAGTCATCCAAAGGAACATAATATAAAATAATGAAACCATAATGAAACCTATTAATGGATAAAAGGTTATGGAATTTCTAATTAATGAATATAATGTCATTATACAGGACATTAAAGAGAAGGAGGCATTCGAGTACAAGGTAAGGGGAAATGTCGAACCCAATTTTCTTCCTTCGGGTTCTCCCACTTTCACTCCATTTTTGATATGGTTACTCCTCAAAGGTCTTTTTTTCATCTTTTCCTTTACTTTTCTGTTATATACATGTTTTTCGCTGGTTTTTATGTCCATAAAAATGTTTTCCAAAAGAACTCTTTTTTCAAGATCTCACCTTTTATCTCTCATTCAAGTTTGATGGTTCTTATATCAAGTATGTTGTTCCCTCTTTCTTTTGGGAACCCAAAGCTTATGAATGTGTTATTATGAGATGAAACCCATTCCTTTACATGGTTCATTTATGTACATGTTTGATATGTGTTATCTATGGCAAGCATGATAATGATAATGTTATGATGTGACGGGTGCGCCCGAAATTATATAGCGCAGTATGAATGTTTAAATGTGACGGGTGCGCCCAGAATTATATAGCGCTCCAATGCATTGGGTAAAGTAATGAATCTCATGAGTAAATATGATATTATGCGTGAAAATGATGCTAGCTTTGTTCACAAGTATGTGTGGTAGTTAACCACTAAGACCTGATGTTTCATTTTTATGCTTTGCCACATTTCAAGTTTATTGTTTATGCTCCTCTCATGTTCAAGATCTTCTTCCTATGTCATGATTATGCTCACCCCATGATATATTGTTCTTATATATCCTCTTACTGGGCATTTATCTCACCCCTTTTTATGTATATCCTCAGGTGGCTACATGTACTAAGGAGAGGACAACTGCTACTAAGTAGCTATAGAAGAAGAGATTAAATGAATTTTTATACTTGATGTTGTACTTGTTATGTGTAGTCCTAGTTTTCCCAAGACACTAAACCTCTGGATCCTCCATGTGTAATACTATTATGTTGTTTATCTTTGAAATGATGTAATAGTAAAGTATGAAAAGGTCGGGTCTCTATAGTTGGTATCAAAGGAATGGTTTAGTTAATTTGGGAATTAGGATTAGTGAACCCTAAAGAAAACCTCTAGCATGAGACTAAGTACAAATATGTACACAAGAATATTTACCTAGGGATCCCATATGTTATATTTTTGGTATAATTGTTTAAATGAATAAGTTATTCATGACTTGTTTACTTATGTTTTGTTCGAACCTTTTCTATTTTAGAAAATGGTGGGAACCATGATAGGTAATGACGGAGAAGTACCCTCACCTGTTTGTGTAAGTGAAATTTCGGGGGCGAAATTTCTTAAGGGGGGAAGAATGTAACGACCAAAAGTATTTCAATAGAAAATTACCTTCTTATATCTATGTCATCAAAACACAAAATAATGAACTAATAAGTGATAAGTGACCTTTAAACATAATTTTGTCACCCCCTATGTTTGGAATTTTAAAAATCCGACATACAGGGTTGTGTTCAAGATAGTTTTTGGAGTCTAATGAAACAAAAATATTTTTTGGTGAATATTAACCTAACCTTATGAATATTAACCTACCCTTATGAATATTAATATGACCCTTATGAATAGTAAATAAGAGTAACATTACCTTTGAATAATAAAATAAAATTTAGACATCTTAGAAAGTGATAATTTGACCTTAGTAAACATTTTTGGTATTTTATAAGTCATAAATAATTAATTATAATTTATTAATTAATTTAAATGAATATTTATTTCCCTGAAATATATTCGTAAATTATTGAATCAATTTCTAATAGTTTTTAGATAATTTTATAAGACCCTAAGTAATTTTTGAAAGAACTGCAAAATCAGTTTTAATTTTAGAAACTGTTTTTTAAGTAAATTATGATTTTAATTAAATATTAAATTAATGATATTTAGAAAATTATTTTTGAAAAATGGACATCATTTTTGGATTCTACATGTCGAATAATGTTATGGGTAAATTTTTGGGTTTATTCTGAAATACATCAATTTTCGGGTGAATAGTAAAACGTACAGTTTTTCACATAATCGGTGTACACTAAATTGCATCATTAATGATGTAATGATGACATAAACATTCTAGAACATTAGTTTCGGCCAAAAAATTTTAAATTTTCTAAAATGTTCCTTAAAATACAATAAATCCAATTCTCAAACCTAAAAAGAACTTTCCAAAACCTAAAGTCAAAAGGTGATTTATTATAGTGTCTTTTTCTCTTTCTTTCACTTTCTTTTTAATAAAATAATGAATTAGAATTATAAAGAAGATTTAATGTCTAAAATGAATTTTATTATATTAATATATGATTTAGGATGTCAAAAAACTACTATTACAAGTTTAACTTATGATATATTATTTTATTTAATATTTTATGCCAAAAACACCTCCCTCCTCATGTATAAATAAGCCCTCCCCCTCCTCTTGCCAAACCACACCTCTCAAGCTTCATGCATTGTCCAATATCTGCCAAATCAACTCTCCTAGTCCCTTCCCCACGTCCAAGAGCTCCTGGCCTCATCAAAAGACCAATCATAGGCCCTTAAGGAGGTTCTTAAGAGGGGGATTCTAAAGGTAATTTCTCTCCCTCTTCTCCTTTAATTTCCTTTCAAGTTCAAGTTCCTTTCTTGATATCTCCTTACCTATATTCATAAAAATTGTTTTGTAACTCCATTATTATACAGATATTATAATCTTATGATTCTAATGGTATATTATATCACCCCACACCCTTTCCCTCTTCCTTTTATTTTATTAAAGAGAACGTTGTTCATGTGGTGATAATTTATCACCTTCAAAAACGACATGTTCTCTTCTTCCATTTATACCTTCAAATCTGGGCATGAAACCATTTTTATTTTTGAACCAGAATATTTTATATGTATTATGTTCTATTTTAAGTTCTAGAAATAACCTATGGCCATATTACTAAGTGAAAAGTTATAACGAGTTTGTTGTGATCCAAAAACTGCTCAAATTAACCCAAATAATCTTTATTTAATTCTTATCTAATGATTCGTCCACATGGATCTAATATAACTCACTATAATATCATTCAAGATTCTGTAATATCATTAATTACATGTAATATCAGTTCTGGATGTTTACCCATGATCTACCCAAACATCAATTTAAGAATACAAGTGGACCGCTCAAGAAAACCATAAAAACGAACATCCCCGAACAATGTTTTTAAACTCTATAAGTCATCCAAAGGAACATAATATAAAATAATGAAACCATAATGAACCCTATTAATGTATAAAAGGTTCTGGAATTTCTAATTAATGAATATAATTTCATAATACAGGACATTAAAGAGAAGGAGGCATTCGAGTACAAGTTAAGGGGAAATATCGAACCCAATTTTCTTCCTTCGGGTTCTCTCTCTTTCACTCCATTTTTGATATGGTTACTCCAAAAAGGAATTTTGTTCATCTTTTACATTACTTTTCTGGGATATACATGTTTTTCTCTGGTTTTTATGTCCATCAAAATGTTTTTCAAAAGAACTCTTCTTTCAAGATCTCACCTTTTATCTCTCATTCAAGGTTGATGGTTCTTATTTCAAGTATGTTGTTCCCTCTTTCTTTTGGGAACCCAAAGCTTATGAATGTGTTATTATGAGATGAATCCCATTCCTTTCCATGGATTATTTATGTACATTTTTGATATGTGTTCTATGTGGCAAGCATGATAATGATAATGTTATGATGTGACGGGTGCGCCCGGAATTATATAGCGCTCCAATGCATTGGGTAAAGTGATGAATCTCATGAGTAACTGTTAAATGATGCGGGACCATGATGCTATCTTTGTTCACAAGTATGTGTGGTAGTTAACGACTAAGACATGATGTTTCATTTTTATGCTTTTTCATATTACAAGTTTATTTTTTATGCTCCTCTCATGTTCAAGATCTTCTTCCTATGTCATGATTATGCTCACCCCATGCTATATTGTTCTTATCTATCCTCTTACTGGGCATTTATCTCACCTCTTTTGATGTATATCCTCAAGTGGCTACATGTACTAAAGAGAGGACAAGTGCAACTAAGAAGCTATAGAAGAAGAGATTAAATTAATTTTTATGCTTGATGTTGTACTTGTTATGTGTAGTCCTAGTTTTCCCAAGACACTAAACCTCTGGATCCTCAATGTGTAATACTATTATGTTGTTTATCTTTGAAATGACGTAATAGTAAATTAAGAAAAGGTCGGGTCTCTATAATTATCCTAATCTAATTAACGATGGAGTTCTTAAAGCCCTAAAATTATTATCTATGGAAGCTCAAGATCCTATAATCCCATTACCAAATCAGTAGTTTTTTTCATTAATATTAATATTCCTCCTTAATCACTTCACCATGAAGGATTTTTTCATGACAATAATTTGATTAGTCTCCATATCCCATATTTCGATGAGAGTCACGACAACCCTAAATGTGTCCAAATGATCATAGGGAAATATGGTATTTCTCTTGTTTTAATATACTATAGTAGTCCTCACATGATGGATTTCACTATGAGTGGTCACCCGACAGTAGTGTTTAATTTCATAAAAAGGTATTCCTATTAGATATTTAATGATGGGAAATCCATCCCACCATGATGAACTAGAGAAAAAAAGGCTAGTCAAGTCTTATTCCTTTTCATCGACATGTGAAATTATTTCTCACCTAGAAGATAGACCATGCTGATTGTCATTCTATGAACCAACCATAGATCACCTACGTTCATATATGATAGAGGAAGTCCCTACCGATCTTATTTTTTATGATAAATCAGTGGGTAAATGTCCACATTGGTTGAAGTCGGTTGAGGAACCACTAAAAAATGACAAATTTGGCCTGATAAACATGAGGAAATAACTGGAAAAAGTTGACATACCCATCATGTTCTGTCATTTATTCACCCCTTAATAGAGCATTCAAAAGGTGTTATTGAAATATTTTGTTCAAGAAATCCACCTCAATATATGTAAAAATCTTCCTTAGTTGAGGGTAAAAGCATCTCCCTATAATGAGTATCGAAGACATGTTATAGTAATTGAAGTGATGTAATTCCAAATTGACGTAGCAGTTCTCCTTAATACATGAAATCCCTATTTTGAGTAACATAAAAGATCCCATCAAAAAAAATTCCCTTGTGTGTTAAAAATATTATGACAGTTGATCATTGATTCCCTATATGGTGTTAATATAAAAGTATGTGGTAAACATAGAGGGTTACATTTCATTTCACATACCAAACAACAAATACAACCAAAGGTCGTATCACGAAATGTATAGTTTTAACATATATTTTAAAAAATGGTTTCATTCACAACTGACGAAATGGTCAAAAAAATAGGTCCCTACCATTTCTCATCGAAGTCGTCCAAGAAGATTTCGGGTCCTTGAAATAATCTTTCATTGTTAATATAAAAATATTGATCAAGCCTCTCGATTAGTGGAAGTCGGTCATTTTTTTTTCTAAAATTATAAAAATAGTGCAATGATATTCATATGTGGGTGATTCAGGTGCATACCAAATGAAGCACCCAACCCACGTTTGAACAAAAACTCGTAAAATAAAAAGTGTATCTATGACAATAGGAGCATTGGATGTTCAAGAGAAACACTATCCTATATGGAATTGGTATTTTTTTAATACAACCTTTTGGTTCATCACACTAGGCCCAAAGAGTTGTGAATGTTGTACAGGAACAGCCCCATCCCTCATGGCTTGGGGATTTTTCCCCAAAATAACCTCCTCCTCAATGGGAGTTAGTCTGTCCTCAATAATGTGAAACTACACAGAATGAATCCTGCCAGTTCATCCCATACAATGATCTAATATCCTTATTAGGAACATGCATGAATGACCTATATTGGGATTCCATTTGAGTTACCATCTTCCAAATGTATCCCAAAGAATCAGCGAAGGAGAGGAAAAAGTCACATGAAGGGCATTGAAAAAATAGTATCACAAAGACACTGATATAATTCTTTGAATGCATTATTCATTAGTTAATGTCATTAACACTACCCCTAAAGACCATATAGAACATGAGTAAAATTCAGATGATTTATTTTAGTAGGATTTTTTGGGTCAATATATGGTAGACATTGAAATTACTAAATATGGTGTGCATACCTAGAACCATAGTCTCTCCTAGAATATGGGTTCACCCTTAACCACTCTACCACTACCTCCTCAAATATCACCCAAAACAATTGTAAGTGTAAGGTTATTCCTCACCTATATAATGAATTGATTGATCCCCCAACACATGAGGAAAGGTTTGATAGCAAAAGGAAGGGATGAATGAGTTTAGGAGACTCAATAAAAAACTAATATGTGGAATCCTTCCCACTAGATATACTCTTTAGGATGATCCTAATCATACACTCCCAATTAGAACATCTCAACAAAGAGAGTTTTCAATAACAACTAAAATAGATACGGAGCATCAACTCAATGTCGGATACCATATACCAATATACAATGACCCTTTGGTAGAAGATTCATAATTCCCTACATTGGGTGAACAAATAGAACATTTATAGGAATATCATTATATGCCTTCCACTATAGGATACCATCAATAGATACCAGTAGTGCTTCCATAGATGACCCTACCAGCCACTGCACCTATTCATGAATTTTCTCGGCTATACATTCCCTAAGGTCTCATGAAAAATATTGAGGAACAAATGGATTTATTGGAAGACATGTAGGAACAAATCTAGTTGATACAACTATAAAATAAGCCTTACCCTGAATGGGTAGATCCGAATCTTCCCCCATTGAACTTTGGGAACCCTACATTCCCCATTTTTAATTTCTTGGGAGACCTGGAGTAGCATTTGATGAATTTTGTCTCCTGATGCAATCCTATGATGGGGACCCCTGAGAAAAAGAGATAGTGAGACTCAGGTATTTCATGCAATCACTATAGGGACCATCATTTTTATGGAACATTGTCTTGTAGGATTGGTCAATTAAAAATTGGGAAGACCTCCATAAAAAGATTCTTTTTCTAGTTTAGATTGATGTTGTAGAATATAAAAATCCCGGACCACTCAAATTGAATGAAGAAGAAGAATAAAAGGGTCCCTAATTTCATTTTTTGTGGAAATTATTGAAATAATCATTAAACCAATCACCCCTTAAGAATATTTGTTTACCTTATGTATATAGAATCTTCACAACGTGTTTCACATGCCACCTATCTCATTGAAATATATAGTGGAATTTTGGTACCTTTCCATGATCACTCAATCTGTGCAAGACTATATTGGAAGAAAAAATATAAGTCCCAAGTAATTTCAACATGTCTTGGAAAAAGAATAGGGAAATAATATTAATCCACTGTTTTCATTAACCAAGACCTTATACTTTCTCTCGCTCTAAAGCTTGCACTGTATCTTGGGGTTCTTCTTCCAGAGCATCAGCAAAAATGCCAACCTTATAAATATGATCAAATAGAGTATATTGACGAATAGTTTTAGGTGATTTAAAATAATGAATATTATTTTAGAAGTCACCATGTACCTAGATACCTCATCTCAGTGTTGGAAAAAACATGATCATGTTACCAAAGCCTATGAAACCTAATAGGGATGGTAACTAGGATCTCCTAATCTAGTTCCCCTTATATAAAATACTAAGGCACAACATCTAGGTGTTTTTTTTCAAAGGCATCCTAAAAACGATGGCGGAATCTAGGAATGTGAAGTTTGGAAGGCCACCTGCTCAAGTAGATTGTTTTTTCCACCAATCCAGAGGATGGGACATATAGTTGTATTTCATCCATACATTTTAGAGTATTTTAATGTGTTTATTTTTGTATTTGCATTATTAATGATTCCAATTTTAGAATATTTTTTCTTCTTTTATGTTTTAGGGAAAGGGATACTGAATATTTTAAAAAGGATATAAAAGGGATAGAAATTGGATCAAAAAGACACATCACACCATGAGCGAAGCGAAGAAACACAATACTATATTTTTTAATCCAAAGAGGATCTAGAAAACTGGAGTAATCCAATTTACACTTCGTGAATTCAATATACACAATTTGAATTTTTTTAGGATGTTTTTTTTGGTAGAGTAACATTGAAATTCATTTCACCTTATCCTATAAAATATATTTGAAGATTACACATCATGTATTCCCTTTACACATCATGTAATACCCCAAGATACCCAGTTAGGATCCTTTTACATGTTTTTAATGTAAGACCTAAAATATTTGACCCCTATGTCTACAATATAGATTTTATAACACCATTTTTGTTCCATTGAATGCTACCCACACCTTAGGGATGTATATAAATTAGAGGCCAAATCTCCGCTCAAAGCATTAATTCGAAGCTGAAACCACATGGATCAGCGACCACCACTGTTGTGAAGAATCAAATAGGATTTCCTATTTCCCACACATTCATTACTAGAATGTGGGAGAAGAACTTGTTCAAAGAAACATTAATGATGGGGGATTGATTTTATTAAGGTATTTTATTTTTAAATGGAATTCATTTAGGTTGTCTTCCAAACTTAATTTATAAAATCTATTCATTATTATATCATTCATGACCATTGAATGATCAGTGAGGGAGAGACATTTTCAATGTGTTGAATTGATAATGAATCATTCCATTAATATTTGATGAATTAATTTCTATGTTTAAATATGTGTTCAAGTTACCCATTCCCTGAACACCCAAAGTAACATAACCATTGTGAAAAGGGGGATTAGTGATTTTGGACCTGTGTTTCATGACCATTGGATTCAACTATCTCAGGTTTGACACGTATAATTGATTTAAAAAAAATTTATACCCTAATCAATAATAATCACAGATTTTTAATTTATCATAATGATTTTTCTATTTTCTGAAAACCAAATCATCCATAATTTCTTCTTTTGATTATGTATTTTATATTTATTTCATTAAATAGTTTAAATTTATTTTGTTGAATTTTTTTTTTCTCCAACCCAATATATTTTTGATCGAAATCAGATTTGAATACCCTGTACTACCATATAGTTTAGTGGTTAGTTTTTTACATGTTTATAAATTTCAAAATTTTGTAACCAATAGAAATTAATGAAGCCTTCAGGGCTATGAGGGAGTGAAGGGAAGAAAGTTAAAATAATGATTATATAGATGTTAAATGATAAGATGGTTAGATAAATGGACAACTAGACTCATGATAACCTCTTACCAAATTTTCAATATAAAACTATTCTCCTCGGCACTTCCACTACAAAATAGTTGACTCCATTGGCATCTTGGTCCTTATGAAAACAGTATTCCAAAGAAGAACATGGCTGTAATTGAAATAATAAAACACAGGAATGTGAGATTGTTTCAAGTCCAATGTTAGATTAAACTTTATTAGACTTCTCGCCAACAGTCAGAGATGCATGGGCACCACCACAGCAAATGTTAGAACAAGAGTAAACATTCTAGACAAGATCACCATCAGATGAGGATTTGATCTTCATTTCCAATAATTTTATTCACTAATGGATCCCTTCTCAGAAATTGAGTATGATTATGAAATTGAATTACTTAGAATTGATTGGGGAACCAGGGGAAGAGGACTTCAGAGTTATGGATACAGTGGAAGATGTGTTCATTCAATGATTCACTACTCTAACCACGTCCCTACTCGAATCGTCTATGTGGCTGAAAATTGTGGGAGAGATATCTAAAAATCTCTGAAAAAGAAAATAGTTCCCTCCACTAATGTCATAGTTTGAATTGACATGATCATACTAGAAGATCGGTTAGATGATACTATATATTGTAATCAATCATGGTTTGCAGGTAGACCTAGTTGACATAATCCACTAAGAGAAGAAGAAACTTAAGCTCATGTTCCAAGGGCTGATCAAACCAAATCAAGTACATCAACTCCCAAATCACTCAAAAAAGAGAATCCCCATGATGAGAATCAAAAAAAAATTAGACCAAGAGAATAATGTTTTGAAGAAATTATCCTTGGTTCTAGCCAGGTTTTCTATCTAGAAAATATGAGTCTATCAAAAGACCTCTTGGATAAAATCATTGAGGGATGATAAATAACATATAAGAGTCCTTATTGACAATGGATTTGGAATCAACTTCATTTCAATCTGAACACAACATAAACTAGGGTTCCTAGAATCTCACTTGTCCCCTTGCACAGTAATGTTTTTGGGTTAAGAAAATAATGGAACAATATCTTGGTGAAATAAAAACCATAACATTGTTCAAAGATCTTGTGTCCGACATAGAATTCATGGTTCTTATGTAGAATAAATCCTTCAAAATTATACTAGGAATAACATTGAAATATAAACATGAGACTATCCCTTCATCATAACACCAATGCAACAAATATTGTATCAACATTCAAATTGGTATATTGCATAGTTAGAAAGATCCATTTAAATCCTGTAAATCGTAGTTAATTGATGCATGATTCTACTAGAGGGAATGATAATAGTCAATGACACAAAATTTTTCTCAAATAAATTCCCCAAAAGGTTTTTAAATGATTACAGATAACAATTTAATCCACCATTGTGTAGAGTACATGTTTCAAATCAATCAAATCAAAGAGATGTGTTAAAATTAGAGCACACATCCTTCTAGATCTGTGATTTCAATCATCATAACTGAACCAAATAGCACTGGAGAAGTTGTCAAATCTATGAGAAGTAAGGAAATAATTGATGAAAATGTATTCATTCCATACCCTGAGCTTTAAAAAATCATTTTTTCATATAATCTTGGTAAAATTGTCATTTCAATGGGGGAAAATGAATATTCTCATTCTTAGTCCATCATCTTCCCTTCGAAGCTCTAATATGGTCTCACGCCATCAATAAAGATAGAATTAGTTTCTTCATCTTTTGAATATCCCAATGTCAACTCCTCCCTAACACTGAAAAAAATTCTTCATCACCTACTTCCTAGAAAGTGGGGGAATAGGTAATGTATGTGGGAGTGGAAGAGGAGGACGACCTCAAGGATTCCCATCCATCATTTGAAGAAGTTGTCTCTATCACTATTGAAAAACTCATAGAAATAAATCTGGGTACAAATGAAGATGCACACCCAATTTTGACCAATGCATCCATGAAATCAAAAGAACAAAAGGTATACACTTTATTTATAAAGAAACACTTGGATTTTGTCACCTAGAATTAGACAGAGATTCTAGGACACAACCTTTAGGTGGCCACCCATCACTGGGGTTTTCTAGAAGATCATCCGAGATATGAATTGTAAACCAAAGAGACACACTAATCTCATGCCACCAAAATTTAGGCTGATGTGGATAAGATCATCAAAGAGGAATTTATTAGAGAGGTACAATATCTAAAATGGCTACTTAAAATTGTACTTATGAAGAAGTATAATAGAAAAATTAGAGTTTGACTCAGCTTTATTGATCTCAGCTAGCACATTGCAAAGGATGAATTCCAAGTTCCAATTATAGAACACTTGATTGATGTGATAGTTGGTTATTAAGACAACTCCATCATGGATGGACTTTTTGGATACAAAAAATTTGGATCTCCCCCTAAAATAATGAATCCACCATCTTCAGGTCCCCCCAAAGAGTATTCATATATCTGGTAATTCCCTTTGGATTTAATAATGCTATAACCACATACCAATATTCTATTCATCGCATATTTAATAATTTTTTAGGAATATTGTTGAATGGTTCGTGGATGATGTTTTGGATAAGTCCCAATAAAGTTATTACCACCAAGATAACATGGAGACCACCATCAATAGACAATTAAAACATAGTATAAATATAAACTCCTTAAAATGTGATTTCGAGGTAACCTAAGGAAATTTTATTAGTTGTTCTGTATGCCGTCACAACATTGAAGTTAAACCTGAGAAAAAAAAAATCATTAGCAGGTCACATCCTCAAAATCATAATGAGTTGAAACGAATTCAAGGAAACTTGACCGGAATCCAACACTTCCAAGATAACCTTACTGGAACATGATTTCCCATCACCAAACTTGTAAATAAGGGGGACACATATCAATGGACCAATGAATTTTAGGAATCATTTGAAATATTTAAGAAATAACTCTTGATCCCACCAGTATTAATTCCACCTGTTGATGGAAATCCACTGATTATATATGTGAAAGACCTATAAAGACCACTAGTTTCCTTCCTTGTTAAAAAGAATGATTCTGGGAAGGAATATAACCTTTGTCATCTTGGTCAAACCATGTTCCACAGTGAAACTTGTTATTCAGATTTTTAGAAAAGATTCCTGGCATTAATCTTGGTAGTTTAGAATCTAAAGCACTACTTGTATCACCATGAGGTCCAATTGGTATCTTTTATTGACCCAATAAAATATATCCTCATCCATAAAATGTTGATAGGTTGTTTTTAAGGTGGGTATTTATAAGGAAGTAGTTTCATATACAATATATTCATTAGAAAGTAGTAAAAGGCCATACCTTGGTAGAATTCCTTGCGGAACAACCTTCTGCAGAAGTGACATCGTTAAATATAAAATTTCCAAATGAGGAGATATTATCTATTCATGAAAGCCCCAAAACGTGGGAAATTTATTTTTATGGATTTTATAGGATCTCAATATAGAGTGGAATACAAGACCCCATGCTCAAGATTGTCTGGTTAGGGATTGTGATCATATGTCTAGGAAAGGTAGTATTTCCTTACTCCTTCCCATTGTTAGAATGTCATACTAACAATGAGATGGAATATTATGATATAATTATAGAATGTGTAGGAAGATACATTGGAAAATGTAGAAGTGAATTTGGCATATCAAAACTAGGATGAAATGGTCATCAGCATTGTGAATATCTGAATGGTCTCACGTTATTTTGGGTTAGAATGGAAAAGATTAGTAAAGTTATTTCAATATCTGAAACGTATGGTCCTACCACTAGGTAGATGATTTAAATAATGAAATACCATCAAACTGGATTACATTCATCAGATATATATGGGAAAGAGAAAATATGATGGTGAGCAACCAACTTCACTATTTATTAGTGCCAAAAAACCATAAATCCCTCTATAAATGAGGTTTCGATGGAGTCCTTCTCAAACTTATCGATTAGAAAAATACCATTTTTGTTATGAAATAAGTAAAATTGGATTCATGTGATTCCCACTATTTAGGATACATTATTTCCCCCCAAATACAAAGGCTTGGATATTTATGTCCTTCGATGAGGTAGGATTGCACCGAATTAACAAAGAAATTTTATTTCTTCTCTAGTACATGCCAACATCAACCATCAACCCTTAGAGTTACTACAGACACCCAAATACTTCTGTACCTTTTCCATATGTGTAATAGATATTATGGGGCCATTCCCACCATATATGGCCAACCAGTTCAAATACATCCTATCTGCTACTGATTTCTTCATTTAATAGGATGAATCAATTCCTCTCAATGAATTCAAATCCAAAAGAATCATACGATTTGTAATGGATAACATAATTACATTATTTGGTGTCCCTCATACAATTATAATAGACAAAGACGCCAATTTATTATTCTTTAAGGATTAAAAGTTGTATCTAGAGTAAAATATCAAATAAAACCATTCATCCCACTATCAAGTAGTGGCCAATAGACATATAGATGACTCAAACAAGACCTTTTCAAAATAATCCAGATAATGGTGGATAATGATAAAAAGTATTATCTTTACAATATCATTCAGTCCTTATGGGATAACCATACTATAACCAATACATCCACATAAGTGGACCCATACTCATAGGTATATGGAATAGAAGTAGTCCTTCCCACTGAGGTTCAATTTCCATCACTCCATATTTCCTTCTATGACTAGCTATAAAAATATTTGAAATCCATGAAATTACAGGATAAATTGGATCAGATCAATGAGAAAACGTTACACACCTTGCATAACATAGAATTCAATCATAATTGGATAACGCGTGCCTTTAACAATAAGTTCCACCTTCATTAATTTATCTAAGATAACTGATATTGGTCTTTATGACTCCAATGATACTATGAAATAAGCCTCAAAATCTTGGACCAATGTTGGAGGGACCTTACACCATACACAAGGTCCACTCTAGCATAATTTATTACTTAATATCAATGGATTGAGAGACCATTATAACTCCAACCATGGAATGATTTATAAAGAAATATTTAATTTAATCACATAATTCTCATTTGAAATAAATGTCATTAAAGAATGTTGCTGGTTTTTGTTGCATGAAATTAAAAGTCATGATATATCATCCTCGCTACTGGATATTAAATTACACACCACAGTATATAGGCCATGATTTAAGACTCTAAACTAGGTAAAATATCATTCTAACCATATAATGTTAAAATGAATGGTTCAAATCCTTGTTTCATGATGAAAAACTACACAACATGTAGATCTGTTTTTGAGTGGATCATGATATTCAGTGCTGGTACACCTGCCACACCTCATTCAAGAAGTATCTGTGGCTAGTTTGTCATTCTAATGAGATATATAGTGATGCCCAAGCCTCTCATCCCATGTCCATCCATGAATAAATGAAGACCCCCTCTTCCCTATGTATGAATTATACCCACACATGTAACTTTTACAAAACTAAGTATGGCATGATTCTCATCTCGAAGAGATATGTAGTGATGCACAAACCTCATGTCTTGGGTAAAACCATCAATCTGGAAAATATCAAAGCCTCGTTTCCCTATGTCAAATCCTGAGAGATGTGGGGAATAATTATTTCAAGAACTACATGGGGCTTGATTCTAATTCCAATGAGATATGTAGTGACACCCATGTCATATCCCCTGGTCTAGATACAATATTACTTTCCATGTTGGTTGACCCACATCCTTATCACAATACATTAAACTATACACCCAACATCCTCGTTACATGATGAGAAAATGAATGACCATTTCATGAACTATGTTTGGCTAGATTATCTTCCCAATAAAATATGTATTGACGCCTAAATTTCCCATCCCAAGTCCTGTCGTGATTAAAAAAAATCCACCCACTTTTAGTGTACAAGTCATACCTTCATGGGGAACCTTTCAAAAACTACATGTTGTTTGATTCTCATTCTAATGAGATATGTAGTGTTTCTTAGAACTCCAATCCCAGGTTCGTCCACAACTAGGAAACAAAATTCACCTTTTTTATGTATAAATTATACCTACCCATGGAATCATTAAAGAATTGCATATAGATTCATTCTCATCATAACGAGATATGTAGAAATTCCTAGATCATACCTTCAGACCCATCCACAGCAAAATCAAAATTCCTCTATCATTAATTCACTTGAATTTCCCTACCGTGGTGGAATAATCCTCTTCCACTCCTTGTTTCTTACAATGAGAATAGCTCAGATGGTCTCAGGGGTTTTCATAAAATATTTCAATAAATGAGTAAGGAATATCAATACACCTTTGGTTATCTGGTTCTTGATGAAATACATTAAAAATCGCACTAGAAATCCTCACCACATGACAACAAACTATAAAATTTCTTTAAGAACTACTTATATATTTTTTCTCATTCTAATGAGATATGTAGTGACATCCGAATCATTAATATTGGCAACCACTCAAGATCAATATGGGAAATTCCCTCACTCTCTTATGTATTAGTTATATCTACCTAAGATGATTTAATAATTTTTCTAACCACTTTCCTGATCCCTTATTAAAAAACAATTCCCCCACTTTCACAACACAAGGAGTCAATTAGTATGGGGAATTTTTTTTAAACCATGTGT
Source organism: Viscum album (assembly GCA_963277665.1). NCBI lineage: Eukaryota > Viridiplantae > Streptophyta > Magnoliopsida > Santalales > Viscaceae > Viscum > Viscum album. The sequence goes on along the minus strand of OY728152.1, from coordinate 1,107,648,873 downwards.
GGAAGGATTATTTATTATGTAAGATATATTGTGATGCGTAGGTCCTATACCCTTGTATAGCTATAATATTCATTTTATTTATATTAAATCATATTCTTCCTTAATGTATGACATTAAACAAATAATTTTATATCTGGACAGCATGACACTAAACTACGCGATTGATGTCCTAGTCGCATGAATTTAAATTGTATGGTGCCTCAAAAACTATATGTGGATTGATTCTCATTCTAGATAGATATAAAGTGGCACCATGGCCTCCTATCCTATTCCCATCCATAGTGTAAAAATGTACCCCTATCCCATGTACAAAAAAATATCTGCACGGGAGCTCTTAATTTGGGTCCCCTTATTAGGCGGTCCACCAAGGAAATAGAGATTTCCCTCTCCTAAATATGAGTCATATCTATGTGATGGGTTCTAAACTTCATGGAAAATATTGGCCCAAACACTTCCTTTATGCTTTGACATATCCCTTCCACACTTCATACTCCAAATATTAGACACTTTTATATCTTCACAATCATTCTCTAGCTTCGTGTGATATAATGTATGATACTAGGGGACTACATTACCTTACTATAAAGTAACATGGAATTCTTAGATATACATAAATTATCTCACAAAACGGGTTTTTCGAACAGGGGATTCTAATGTTTTACTATTTAGTAACATTCCCTAGATGACTTTTCATAAATTATCCCACAAAATGGGGTTGTCAACTAGTGGTAAAATATCCCTTGGGATAAACTTATTATGTCATCTTAATATTTGATGATATTATGTTAGAACCTGTGATTCAAATAAATACATGGTAATCCCATGAATATTTTTCCGTAAACTTTATCCTGATATAAGAACCCCCAAGATCATGGTTTATAGTCTCCTCTATAGTGTTTCATGTATGATATAATGAACTTGGTTTGATAGGCCAAATATATCCAATAATTTCAATAATGTTATTGTTCTAGTCATATTTCCTAAAAATATAGGTACCGTATTTCCCGCAATGATGTAAAACCTATGTAAGAAACCTTTTCCCAAATTCATGGGTAATTTTCACTTGAAATTATCCTTCTATATTTGGGTACTTTACATCAACAAAAACAGAACCCATGTCTAAGGAAATTCGAATCTCTATAAACTTTCTTCATCCATCAAAAATAGAATGATAAAATTCCTAAGAACTCTTTTTCCTAACTATGTTGTAACGTTCCCTAGGTTGATTTTCATAAAGTCCCAAAAAAATGGTTTCATCATCCATAGGATTCCACTATTTGACTACGTAGTAATAAAAACTAGTTGTATTTTCATAAATCATACCAAAAAATTGGTTTTTCAATCAATAGTAACATCATCCCAAGGATATAACTAATTTATCTCTACAAGACCCTTTCCCCATAAAACCTTTCTGAACCATAGATTACTATATTACAACTACCAACAATCTCATCCTCATACCTAAAAGTGATGGTGCATTCTCAGATTGATTTACCCAAAATGACAGAATTATTCACCTTTCAGTCAAAAATAAATACCTTATATTATATACCGAATTTTTTTTGTTATACGACATTAAACTACATTGTATCATTTCTATGATGTATGAAATTAAACTATATATCATAGTCACATGATGGAAAATTGTATAATAAAACCATCTCTGTGAGATGTTAAACTACATTGTCAATGTCCTAGTCAATGACATTAAACTATATGATACTGCAACATTTTTCATAAAGGGCCTTCCCCAAGACGTTAGTCATATAAAAAAATTTAAAATACATCTTACAATCAAAATGCACGTAGGAGTGGTTTCCCATTCGTGTCCAATTCCAATATAGATGATCTCTTCATCCTCATACATATTTCCATGGAAAAAGTTCCAATAAAGGTCTTCATAAATTTGAATCTTCATAAACATCCTCCAACCATCAGGTATAGAATGTCAGAATATTGAATAAATCCTTTTCATAAAAATGATGTATCATACCATAGTAATATTTTCATACATAACCCACCAATGTTTAGGGTGTATTAGCTAGGGAATTCCACTATTTGACTATGCAATAGAATACCCTAGTTGGAATTAATTAATGTCTACCAAATAATGGGTTTTTCAACCAGTGGTAAATATTTCCTTTGTGGGGACCACATATATTACAAAATATAATGATTTAGATTAAGGTACCTCAAAATCATGAGTCAAAATTCCAAATATATTATCTAAATAATGTCATAACATTCTTGGACCACAACCCATGTTTAGGCCGGCATCCCAAAAATCATGGTCAAGTATATTTAACCTAAAAATCTAGTCAAACTAGTTTGGATTGCACATCCTAAAAAATTCAACCAAAATGACACAATACTATTCATGTTGTGAACCAAAAAATAATGCTTGGGAAAAACGTTGAGTCTTAGATAACTATACATACAATATGTATGGTTTAGGAAAAAATTGATAAATGAAAATAAAAAAGTCACAAAACCTGTTAGGCTAAAAACCCATAAATTTAATCCTAAGAAAAATACAATTCTCACCCAATAATTATACATTGTATGGGTTCTAGGAAAAAAATTGGGTTGATGACATAAAAAAGACACAATCTTTGTATAATGTTCCACATAACCTTAGCAATATTTTAATTACTCTTTATAGGCCCCATGGATTTAAAAAAAATTTGAGAACTCTCTAAACATTTCCATTATAATTATATTGCAATGACATTCAATAAAAAGATTCATTTTCAGTGTTGTATTACGATTATAATGAGAGAAAATGAAATAAAAATTGATTGTAAACAAAAATAATTTCCATTTATGTTTTCAAGTGTAGGGAAATTCACAAATTGAATCATCTTTACCAAATTTTATAGTTTTTCCTTAGAATAATATCCGATAAGTTGAACTGTAGCTTGAATATTTTCAATAGCTTTTCAAAGCATGAATGATTTGGTATTCACATCCTCATCATAATTAGGGATCATGTCATGATTTGTAGAGACATCATCACTTATTTGTGACAAATCCCATTCCAAGTATTAGTGGAGTTGGAAAACCTCTTCGTATATGAAATTTAATTATTCTTAAAGGCTCACCATTAAAATATATTTCTCATCAAGGAAATATTGATAATTATTTACCATATTATAATGGATAAGATAATCATGGGACACAATAACACTGAGATCTTAAAACTATCCCATTAACCGTGCCTCATCCCATTGTGATCTTTGATTCTCTTCCCTTAATCAGCTGATCAACTTTACCAAAGGAGGGATGTTATGGTAATCTAATCCATTATATCATAACAATCCAAACTCGAATAGAAGTTGATGAAGTATTTAAAAAAGGTCTTTAAGTGGTGTCTCCCTAATTACCTTCTAAATTTCCTTCCATATAATGTGACGTATGAAGAAAAGAGCCTCCTTAATCTCCATGGTTGATTCAAAATTGCTCTTAGTTGGAGAGATTTATTTTCAGATTAGTTCACTCAATGAGTCACATTGTTCTGCTCCCTCTCAAATAGAATCAAATTCATCTAAAATGTTGGTGTAACTAGCACAGAATAACCCCTCTCTTGTTCGACTACCAAATTCTATGGAATTGAGTAACAAGTAACTCCTCTCATCAACATCTAGAGGTTAAAATGCAACAATGTTATTGAAGAAAAAAAGTTGATAATAAAACATATTTATTTTTGGATAAACCATTGGGATTTACATCTCTATAGTACTCCTAGCCCTAGTTCATAGAGAAAGGACCATAGGATGAAGATTATATTTTCGAGTTTTATCAAAAAAATTCGATTAGTGGATCTTGAGAATATACCACATCGGGATTCTCAACCATCACTCCCTCGAAAATGGGAGTACGGTGGACTTGGATGATTTTTTCCTAATGTTCCTTAGAAAAATTAGCTATAGAAAAATATGGAAAACGTGAGATTAAGTGTAATTATTTAGATGAAATAAGGTCAACTATGTTGGGAAAATGCTATAATGAGAAAAATATCATCCATACAATTCCTTATAGAAATCCTAGAACTCATTGATGGAACCTAATATATAAATGCATTGGTTAAATAGGTCTATTATTTCTTGATACATGATGTCATGTATCCCATCATCCTCACTTGTAGGGTTATCTTAGATGCATTTCTCAGGACCCAAATTAGCTCCCCCATCGATCCCTTATGCCATCATCTCTATAGGAATGACAATGGAAAGTCATACGGAGTCAGGGTCCATAATAGAACATTCATCAGACCATATGTGATCCCTTCCAACCACATTATGAGAAACAATGGTACCAATGATGACTACATAATGGTCCTCCAATGTAGAAATCAAATCTAAAATATATTGAGAATAGGAAAATCTGAAAAAAAAAGACATATGAAACCTTAGGGTATGCATCTCTCATTACCATGGATCTCTAGCCTCTATAAATTAATGGGGTAGATGTAAATGCGTCTATTTATTCTTCATCCATCATGATGATGGATAAATCAGCATGGTCCTATGCCTCCTCCACAGTATCCTCCATGACCCTTGATGGACCAGTGCCAGATCCCTTAAGGGAGGTAACAATTAATATTTTTTAAAATAAATATATGGTCATAAATAGTAATCTATTCATGTAATGATATCAAATGAAAATTGTCACCCTATTTTTCTTCCTCTCTCTGGATTAAAGAAGTGTCTATTTCAGTCCCTTTGGAAATAGAATGTTGAGGGGATGGTCATGGAAATCCTCCCACCATTACATTCATCACCATCCTTTGACCCAGGGATAGTTCTGAAGAATCAGGAGACTCATCCAATACCACGATTGGGGTGACCATGGGCCCATGGTATGGTGACCTAAGAACCTATGCTAACTTCTCCAGTTATTCATCATTACCTTATTGTCCTCCTAGTTTCTAAATAAATCCCCTATAAATTAATTATATTTTATGAAAGGGAAATCAATGAAAAGGGGAATTATAAAGATACATAATTAGTTTCACGATATTCATACCATTCCTATTTAGTATGTAATGATACCCCCTCAATCTTCACTCGATCCAAAATTCCGAACAGTCAATTTGTGATTGTGATCTGATCATCATTTTCATATATCTAAGCCTCTAATTGCTGAATGTACAACCCCACCTCATTTTAATTACTATCAAGGTGGATATCTCAAGGTTCTCTTTTATCTCATAGATTTGGGATGCACATTCGTATCTAGAGAAATACCCATGAACCACTGATATTGTGAGATATACCTCGCAAAACATTGACCACTCGGGGTCCCATGTAATTTGGATATCATGTAGCTGGTTGTGAGGAAAGACCAATATATTTTGGAATGGAAATTTTTTATGCCACTCCGACCAAATATATGACTAAGTAACTAAAACCAAGGTCTCTTCTAGACGATGAAAACTAGAATGAGTTGGCTTAGAAGGTGCAGTTTTCTAACCCCTAACCTTCTTGGTGGTGTTTTCTCGAAATCACATTGAAAACATTGAAACTTCCGCATCATTAACATTAATTTGAACCTTTCTACTACAATTTACATGACCATTAGTTTTCATGGCCGTAACCTTGAGAACGCATTTTTTTAATACCTATTGAGGGTATGATACAATGTATGCACTTGTATACCTAGCCTCAAATCTTATTGATACATATGATGGTGGTAGTTTAATTTATATTTTAGATACCTCTACGGCCAACATAATCTAGATAATTCAGGCAACCATCAAGTGATTTTGAAGCATAACATGCATGGGGTATTCGTGACTATTGCATACATTTTAACTGGAAGGTTAATTGATCCACAACATAAGCCTCAAAAATGATCTCACTGTAACTGAGTGATTCCAAACCACTATCTCTAAAGGAAACCATGTACTCCATCATTTTATCCCCATCTGTTCCATTATCAAAGAATGTCTTGGTTGGATGATCATTTATGGAAAGTAGTTTAATTATACTAAAATGTTTATAATATTTAGTACATCATTGTACTTTAGAGATTGATACTAGATTCCCAAAACTTCACGGAAAACCCAGATAAATCGGCTTCTAGGGAATTTAACTTGGCTCAACACAACATAATAACTAATGTGTGCTATAATAAACCCCACATATCTTGAAATGGACCTAAAATTATAAATGGGGCCTTTCAATTGTACATATGTATTAAGTACCTATAAATCCTCACAGGGATAGGGGAAACCAACCTTATATGGATCCTTTATGCTAGGTTAATTGTAATGATAAAGATCCCTAAACATATGAAACTGTTAGACTCATGGACTGGAAGTAAATAAATGCATAGCCATGTTGTGATAAAACCATCCAGGCAAGTCTTCTAGAAAACATTCGAATTTACCTTGTAGCCCCATTGGGTATACTATCCCTTCCCCAATGTGGACCAGGATGTACCAGAAGCACCCCAATTATCTAAATGGGGCATCCATTAGAGGAAGTTAAAGTGAGTCCTAATCTTTCTAGATTTAGGAACACCTTCATCGATGTTCCAAGATAGATGTTTCTTTGGGGTAAGGGTCATTGGCCTATGCTTTCTTAGCCACCATAATCAGCTCATGGGTCAAAGGAAGTTTCATTTCGACATCATCCCATAATTTCATCAATGGGATAAACTCATTATAGATTTCCTCAAGAATAGGTTCTCCAAAAAATTTTTATACATCCCACAATTGAATACCAACTTCACCATACATCATATGGAAATAATTTTTCTACAGGTTCCATTAGATCTATAGCTCGGGATTGATTCCATGGATTTTGTAAACATATGTTTTCCCTAACTAAATAGAATTGTATATCCTAACATTTTCAATATCTTTACTAAACTCCACACAAGTTCCTTAAACCTAATACACCCACATCCAATTATTTAAAACTCTCCATCTCAAGTAGAAATCCCAATATTCCTTCCAACCATTCGATTGGTCTTTTAATGAAGAATAGAAATTTGATACTTAATAGTGAGGTATTGACAATACAACATGTAACATTAGGTCTAGGGTGCAATGAGTGTGATGTAATAAAAAACTAGTAGGAAATATTCCTTATTTGATGTAGACACCCTAAGAGGTGACAATGGTGGTGGGGTAATTTGTATGTTCCACAAACCATGATTTCACAAAATATGTATTATCTTCGTGATGAGGGAGTCCATCAAAATTATATGATTGTATAAGGGAATGTAGTCACTTCATGGATAACCATGGTAATATAACACTAAATGGCCTATCAAATTTGGGAGATTGGATTCAACCATGTCATAATAATTCATCCCAACAACCTTGATCATCTCTGATGAAATTGAATCAACATTCTTGAGAGAATTAAATGGAGGAACCATTAAAAACCTACCAGATGGCATCGGGTTTTCCCATTAAGTTAAAATAATGTTCTAGAAAGGTTAAAATATTGAATTGGAAGAATTCAAAATTTTGGGAAAGGAAGACCTTCATGTCATATCATCAATCTAGAATCCCTCACAGGCACCTCGATCAGGTCCTTCTCATAGGCACATAGATTAAGATATTTGTTCACGGTTCCTTGACAATGTGGTTCTACAAAGACTCAATATCGATCTTATATGTTCAGGGATGTCACCCAGGTCATGTAATGAGTATGTGTGCAGTGACATCCTTCAAAAGTCCAATGCAAAGAGAAAACATGAAAAATTTTTCCAAATGACCTGTGAGATGAGAGAAAAATAGGAGAATATATAAAGAGAGAAATCAGAAAATGGACTGATGGTAATTATAGACATTTCTGTCCTTCACATCCGACCAACATTATAGATATTCATCATGTACATATGCATTATAACTGAGAACTAATCTTTCGTCACCAACATTCATAGGTACCCTATGCGATGTACATAAACCACCTTTATAATATTTTCCCAATTCTACCTCAATATTTACCCTCTTATTTGATTAGATCCAATCCTAGGGGGGGGGGGATTTGTCGACACTCTACTTTTTATGGGAATGAAAATATTATGATAATAGAATTAATAATGTTAAAGATACGAAGATCCCTGCGAAGAATCAAATGTACATTCCTAAAGATAGATTATACGCACACCCCTATGCATTAGAAGGCTCATATATCCCCCTGAGAAACACTAAAAGGCAGACCCCCACTACCCAGGACACCTGTGATGGGTACCTACAACATGGAACTTTATTAATGTCATCCTTTGAGTAGGTTTCCTTATTTTATTATAAATAGGACCCCAGTGCTCCTCATTTTCACAACTGGAAAATCCGGAGAAACCCTAAAGCTCTGTCTGTACATCCCCTTTGTCCGGGTCCTCAAAAATCAATCAATTTTACCCCTAAAACCTTATAATATATGGAATTAATGGGGATAGTGTGGTCAAAGTCCATCTAGGATCTGAACTATAGGACACATACATGAGGACACTATTTCCCCTAGTTTACAAGCACATACATGAGGCCCCTTCCTTAATTAAGGACTAGAAAGAGACCCATGAAGGGTGACTTGAGGAGACTTGTGGTACCTAGGATGAAGACTCACCCATGTATGTTTATCTGAGTGATCCATTTACAAAGGTATCCCCATTTGGAACACGCCAAAACCCCTATGTGAAGAATCTATAGTTACTGCAAATCCCTAAACATATCACCTTTTCTCTCTAATATAGGAACTACATTAGCCCCCCATTGATTCATCATTCAAGAAGCCAATGCAATGGATCCTTTTTCATTGGATACCTAATCCGAGGGGGACCAAATTGAAACCTCCAAAAAAGAGTCTAGACTCTCAATGACATGGAAAGAGGAACACCCCCATGTCTCCAATTTGTGTAGGATCGAAATAATGATGTAGATGCTCAATATACAAGAGGAGGGGGTGAATTGTATACTTTAAAATTTTAATTAAACAGGGAAATATATAAGTTTAACAATGTTAAACTATGAAAATTCACAACACCTCTATCACCAATTGGAGAATTGGAACACGGTAAGAAGTTACAAACTTATAGTTCGATGCACTTGCTTAAATCTGGAAAGTGATTATGAAAACAGGTTCTGGAAATATGGATCCAGAAATTGAATCTTAACCAAATATTACAATATGAGATTCTACCTTAGAGCGTATAGAATCTAAATGAATCAGAGTACATGTTTAGGGAAATATAAGAATATTATACTTTCTTTAAAATAAGAAATGTAGCGGAAAAAAAGTAGTAAAAACTACAAGTAACAAGATATAAATCTTTTAACCTAAAGAGAAGGGTATCCAACAACCTTGGATAAAGGTCCCTTGATTTATACTTTCACAAAAGTATGTCTTACCCACACCAGGGCAAGCCTTCCATAAGAAGATTAGTGTCTCTTTCTTGGTATCCCTGCAAACCCTCAACTTCAAGGTAGTGGGAACCTCTGTCTTCCTCAGCAAGGAAGCCCTCGAACTTCAAGGTAGTCGGCACCTCTATCTTCTTATCCCTAGAAGCCCTCGAATGTAATCACCAACATTCGGAGCCACATGAAGAAATCTGAACAAGTGGTTCAGTATGAAAAAAACATGAAAATATTCTCTCTCTATAAATCACCTTAACAGTGTGTGGTCTCTAGAGTGATCAAATTGTTGTTGAGATCTTTCAAATTAGCTCTTATTTATAGGTTCAGTTGGAACGATCGTCTTCCTCCTCCAACGGTCATATTTTCCATGAATATCGGAGGGACTTGTACATATTTCACTAAACCAATGGTTAATTAAAAACAGAATGGATGACATCATTTTATAACAAAAATCACAACATCGTTTTTTAATAAAAACAAGTGTAAGAAAAAGAAAAACTAGAATTAGGAATGTAATTAAATAATATTTTGGAGTCTAACCAAAATAGAATTACGATTATATGTTAAAAAATGTTCGGATTATGTTTTATAGGAATTCGAAAACTGATGTTTGTAGAAGTACGGAGTCTGAATTTCTAAGGAAATTCAGAGTCTGGTTTCACCAGATTTCAGAATCTGAACTTGCAGAGTTTGAAGTCGATCTAGTAAAATTTTGGAGTTGAACTTTATAAGAGTTCAGAGTCGAACTCATGAATATTCGGAGTCGAATTTCATAAGATTTTGGAGTCTAACTCATGAGATATCGGAGTCAAACTCATGAAAGTTCAGAATCGAACTCATCAATGTTAAGAGTCGAACGACATAAGAGTTCGGAGTCGAACTAATGAATGTTCAGAGTCGAACTTCATAAGAGTTCGGAGTCGAAGTCATGAATGTTCGGAGTTGAACTTAATAAGAGTTCGGAGTCAAACTCATTAAAGTTCGTATCCAGAATTCGGGGTGGAACTTCACTATAGTTCACATCCAGAATTTGGAGTGGAACTTCATTACAGTTCACATCCAGAATTCAGAGTGGAACTTCATTATAGTTCACATCTAGAATTCGGATCCTAAAAAATAGAATACTCCAATTCTTGATATTATATGATTTCGGGGTTTTGGGTATGAATCCGGTTTTTAAACTTAAGAAAAATATTGATATGGATAAGAAAATATAGGTTAGGGTAAATTTCATTAAAGTGGAAAATGTTCCTTCTGGAAGTAAAATATCGATTTGATTAAGTATAAGGTGTTTGTGATGTTCAAAACAATAAGGAATGGATAAGTCATAAGGAAAAACTTATTGACTCAATAATCTCCCCCTTTTTGGAAAGCACAAACAACCTTACTAAGAATAATATAAGGACTTTGAAAAATTTCATTAGACATTGAAATTAAAACTTATCTCCCCTTTTTCATGGATGAAAGTGAATACAACTAACTCCTCCTTAGGAATTGAAACTCTAAGGATTGTATTCTGAATTTCCGGAGTGGATTTTTCATTATCGTGTAAATGAAAAACTTTTCAGTGAGCAACTCCCCCTTACATTAGGGATATCTTCACATAGAAATTTTTCTTCTTCATTTTAAATTTTTCCTTCTCCTCTTTTTAGTGGTTCTTTTTCCTTCTCCTCTTTTTAGGAGTAGTTATTTTTCCTTCTCCCCCTTTGTGATTTTCAAAAATAATTGAAGGGAATAGAAAAGAAAATATGGTACCTGAAACATTAGTATATAACAAGATACAACAAACCAAATTTTCATTAGAGATGAGAAAATTTTACAAAGAAGGAAAAATACAACAAAAGATCGGAGTGGATATATTTGTCTTCCTTTTCCTTTGGGATCAACTTCTTTAACAAAGTTTTGATCTTCTTCAAGTCTCATTGGTCTTCCTCAACTTGCCTCTCCAAATCTGAGATCCTTTCCCCTTAAACGTTCAAAGCATATGCATGAGCCTCCATGGCTTCTTTCTGCACCTTTATTAAATCATCTTGCTTTTCCAACTTTTTCCTTATACTCAATCCGGAAATCTCTTTCACTTTTCCAATTCCATGCTACTGAGTTAAGCTTCCCATTCAGGTCCCTGACCTGTTGATTATGAGAATTTTTCTCTTGGGTCATCGTTTCATGAAGATCATTAAACTTTTTATTCTCTATGTAAAAAGAATTTTGAACATCAACCTGAAAATTTTCAAACTGCACTAAGTCTTCATCAACTCTCTTAGACCACTTTTTTACCTTACTGCATGACTTTCTATGCACATAATAATCAATAAAGAATATTTTTTGTTCAGCTTCAATTTTCACACAATTATCCATCATCATGGATAGTGACCTTGATTTCTAGTTTTGGCTTAGCTAAAGAATTTGACATCTAGTGTCAATGGGGGGAAATATTAGAATGACGTCCACCAACTTTTTCAAAGACTCACCAATAAAATCATTACTTTGTGCTGATGTCTCTGAATGAGAAACTTTTCTTGGAGATTGATCTTCTTCATCCTGCACCAACTTCCTTCTAGACGTACCACCAACATCATTCTTCCTTATAATATCTTTTATTGGTGTCTCCAATAGCACTTTCATCCCTTTATCATTCTTTGGAATGGGTTCCTCATCATAAGATACATCCACAGATTCAGAAACATGAGTAATCTAGTCTTCATCTGGTTTCTCCTTTTCTTGTCCTTCCTAAAAAAAAATTTCTCATAGGATTCTTCCTCATCATAAAAAACATTTCCTTCCTCTTTCTATTTCATATCATCATCCTTACTATCTCCCTCAACTCCCTTTCCTGTAGTAACTATATTTTCAGATTCGGATGTATCTTGATAATACTCTACTTGCTTGATCAAGGCATCCAAATCTTCACTTCCCTCTTCTTCTTCTTATTCTTCATCTTAATCCTATTCCTCTACTTCTTCTACAGGTTCTTTTTCAACTTCTTCAACTACCTATTTACCCTTGTATTTTTCCAGAGTGACATTGTTCTTAGCTGGAGTTTCTGGTAAAGAAGGTTCTGTAAATAATGTTTCCGGAACGAGAATCTTCTCAGAAGCTATTTCAGTATCTCTCAAAAGACATTGCACTAGTTCATCTTCAGACAACTTATTTTTCATCTTCTTCTCTTTTTCCTGCTTTTCTAACACATCCGAAGCTTTCTCTTTTGAGGACATAGCCTCTGTAGGGTCCAATCCGAACTGTGGATCCCCTTCTTTCCACTTCTCTTTGTCTTCCCTAAACTTCACAACAACTTCATTAGGAAAATATTTTTATTTCTTTAGTTTGGGGGGAAAAGACTGAGATTACTTAGACATGAGATTTTCTTCATCAGCAACCACTTACTTAATCTTTCTCTTCTTTTTGGCCTTTTTGGATGGTTTTGGAGTCTGTGTATCTTTTTGAGGTGCTCAACCTCTTCCACAGATAGAGGGTAGAATTCTCCGGATTCACTAGAAAAACCCAACTTCATCCTCTTCAAAGTATCACCACTTACCAACATAAGATTACAATTCTGGACTTCTGATTTGAATTCAACCTTGAAGGATTCTAAGCTCCAAACTATCAGCTTAGATAGTAAGGCAGGGTACATAATTATTTGAGCTCTCAAGTTTCCTTCAATGATGTTCTTGATCGTAATCAAGACATGCCTCATCAAATTTATCTTTCTTTGATTTACCAAGAAATCTAAGACATAAATATCACTTTTTTTCAAATTATCCTTGTCGCCTCATCTTGGTACGAGAAAACCTTGTACCCAAATCTGTAGAATCTTATTGTTCAGAGTGAGATGATCAATCATAGCAGTCATTGGATCCTTAAGTCCAAGAAATTTTAAAGCCTTCACCTTGTTGAAACTTCCTTGCTCATATGGAAGCTTATGTGAGAAAAACTCAGCTTCCCCTTCATAGGAAAAACAATCCAAGCTCACGACCATGGTGTAAGATACCTTGTAAGTCTTCCCATAAGACTTGAATGAAAACCAGTCTCTGCAATCTTCCATCTGGAAGGAAACAGACTCATAGAACTTGATCATTAAATCAATGTAAACCGGATCCTATTTCTCTTACTTTTACAAGGATACATCTTCCCAACAATTCACTCTGATATTATTGGTTATAATATAATCAAGATTTTAAAAATCAAGATGAACCAACCATTCCCTAACGACTAACCATTTTGATATCGGCTTTGTAGTTGACATATCTTGAGATGTTGCTTTAACAGACATTCGGAACAGAGAGATCTGAAGAATTCGGAACGACTTTGCAAAGATTGGAACCGGTCATAAGAGGAGTAGCAGGGCTTTGAGACGCAAATGATTTGAAAAACCAATTTGGGACGAGTCTTGGGGTCTCCTTTATATAGGCGATGTATGTGACCTTTGGTCTTCCAAAATCCATCTAACGATTGAAATTTTTTTTGATCTGATCTGACGGTTGAGAATAATCCCGCAAGGATAAATTGACTCTGATCTTTTGAGGTTTTAAGAAAAACATTCATATTTAAGGAAAACTAGAATCCGAATTATTTTAAAAGTCAGGAAAATACCAGCAAGCAAAATATGATTACGAAAATTTAAATAAGGAAATCATACCTTTCGGATTAGCTAGAAAGATTGTTCGTAATTTGTAATATTTTTCTTGAATAAATGAATTTAAAAATGAAAAAACTCATTACAAGAAGAGAAAAGAAAATTATCATTACAAAAGTTCATTATGAAAACATCTCATTACGAAAGTCTCATTACAAAAATTTATAGTACGTAAATATCATTATGAATATTCCAGTACAAAAATCTCATTAAGAATGTTCTAGTATGAAAAATCTCATTACGAAATTTCAAGTATGAAAATCTCATTACGAAAGTTCCAGTACGAAAATCTCATTACGAAAGTTCTAATATGAAAATCCCTTACGAAAATTCTTAGTTCCAGAAATGTCATTCTGTGAGTTTCCATTCTAAAATTTCCATTCCGAATTTGTCAAGATTATCTTTAGAATTTCGGATAAATACCTTGAAACCAAAAACCTTGAAGTAGGAAAGTCTAGGTTTTCTACCATTTCATAACTCATAAGGATTTTTATTAAGAAAATGTCTAATCAAAACTAGATTTATTTTAATACTGGCATTACTTACAGCTTCGGCCAAGAAATGTCTAGCTATAGAAGATTCACTCAACATGGTTCTAGTTATCTATAGAAGAATTCTATTTCTTCACTCAACTACACAATTTTTATGAGGAGTTCTAGGTGATGAAAAGTTGTGAGTAATACCTTTTATACTACAAAAACATTAAAATTCAGAATTTTGAAATTCTCCTCCATTATCACAATGAATGGTTTTCAGTGGAAGGTTTTTCTCATTTTTAACTTGGGCTCTAAATCTTTTGAAATAAGAAAAATCTTCAAACTTTTGTTCTAGAAAATAGACCCAATTAAATCTAGAGTAATCATCAGATAGAACAAACACATAGTATTTTCCTCCAATGCTTCCAGTTTGTGTTAGACCAAAAAGATCCGTGTGCACCATCTGTAATGCATCAGTTGTTGAGAATTCACTGATTTATTTAAAACTAGATTTATGTTGCTTGCCATATTGACAAGGATCACTAACTTTAGATGAATTGAATCTATAATCCGGTAGATCCTTAACTAGTTTCTTCTTGAATATTTTACATTATTTTCTAAGGTTACAGTGACCTAGTCTTCTATGCCATAACCAAGAATGATCTTCCATTACACTAAGGCAAGGTAGGTCATGGCTCCCGAGGTCTTCTATGTTCAAAGTGTAAACATTATCTTGCCTATTGCCTGAGAGAATAAATTCTTCCTTGGAATTGTGAACTAAGAATTTATCATTCCTAAAATTCCCAAGGTATCCTTCATCACATAACTGACTTATGAAAATGAGGTTGTGCTTAGGACCCTTAACAAATAACGCATTTGAAATCAAAGTTTTACCAGGAAGAACAATATTACATATACCAACAATTTCTCCCTGAGCATTATCTCCAAATGTTACCTTTCCTCATTTCGTCTTGATAATCTTTTCAAAATAGCTTTTGTTACTAGTCATGTGTCGGGAACATCCACTATCCATGTACCATGTATTGTTATTGGTACTTCCTTTATCTTTCTTAGCCATGAAGCAATGATTGTTAATAGGTAATCTAGCTATATGCCTAAGATTCTTCTGTCCTAAAAATTCATAATCCTAAGATTCATTTGAAGAGTCACCACCATTAGAAATCCTAGTTTCATTAGCTTTCAGAACATTCTTAGATTTAGCTTTATAATACTTCTTTCTATTCCTTTCAGAATGCCTTTCATTCCTTTCTTTCTTTTGATCAAAGGTAAATCTGGTCTAATATGTCCAGATCTCTTGCATTCATAACAAGTAACTTCTCCATCATTCCTATCTTTCCGTTCCTTTTTCTTATACTTGGATTGGAAATTTCCTTGTCCAGCTATCTTGTTCATTCTTCGAGTAAGATTTTCTAACTCATTGTCCGAGACTTCACTTTCACTAGATTTGGATTGGATAATAACTTTCTTAGACTTGGATCTAGTTACTCTCATAGGGGTCTTGGATTTCATATGAATTGATGTTTTTGTAAAAGCAACAGTCCCATTTCCATTCTTCTTTTTGATGTTGTCAACATCTCTCTTCATTCTTGTTTCATGTTGAAGAAGAGTTCCGAATAGCTCATCTAATGAAATTTCAGTGACCTTCCCGTTCTCATCAATTGATGTTCTCTTTGATTCCCAATCATTGGGCATAATATCTATAATCTTATCTACAAGGGCTTCATCATCTATACCTTTTTCTCCCATAGACTGAAGACTATTTATGATTTTCATAAACCTCTATTGCAATTTGCAAATGGGTTCTCCATAAGGAAAGTTGAAACCATTATACTCTACTCCCAGCATAGCTCTCCTAGTCTTAATCACCTTAGATGAACGAAAATGTGTAACCCCAAGTTTCTTCTATATACAATTAGTTGTTTCACATGATGAAATTTGGATATATTTATTCCTAGTCATTGAACATAGTAATGTATTGCGTACCTTGTAATTTAGTTGATATTCTTTCTTTTCCTGATTAGTGAAAGTTCTAACTTCCTTATCCAGAATTTTATAGTCACCAGTATGCATAACGAAATTTTCCACTCTAGTATTGATAAAGAAAGTCTTTATATGATCTCTCCAGTACTCATAATCATTACCATCAAAAATTGGTGGTCTTATAGGATTTTGATATTCAATAGAACCAACGTTGATTCCATCCATTATTAATAAAAAACATTGGAAATGAAACTAGTTAGTAGGAAAAATATGTAACCACAATGTTCAGAATGAACAAATTTGGAATGAACAATGTTCAGAATGAAACTATCTTTCTAAGAACGGATGAATATTAAGGAAAAAGTTACCAAGAAAAATTTATATGCGAGTATAAGTATTTCAAAGACCGTCTCTAATACCAATTATAGGATCGAAATAATGATGTAGATTCTCAATATACAAGAGGGGGGTGAATTTTATACATTAAAAAATTCATTAATCAAGGAAATATCTATGTTTAACAACATTAAACTAAGAAAATTCACAACACCTCTAACACCAATTTGAGAATTGGAACAAGGTAAGAAGTTACAAACTTCTAGTTATATGCACTTTCTTAAATATGGAAAGTGATTCTGAAAATAGGTTCTGGAAATATGGATATGGAAATTGAAACTTAACCAAATATTACAATATGAGATTCTACCTTAATGCGTATAGAATCTAAATGAATCAGATTACAAGTGTAAAGAAATATAAGTAGATTATACTTTCCTTGCAATACGAAATGCAGTGGAAAACTAGTAGTAAAAACTACAAGTACCAAGATATAAATCATTTAACCCAAAGAGAAGGGTATCCAAAAACCATGGATAAATGTCCCTTGATTTATACTTTCAAGCAAGTCTGTCTTACCCTCACCAGGTTAAGCCCTCAATATAAATATCAGTGTCTCTGTCTTGCTATCCCTGCAAGCCCTCAACTTCAAGGTAGTTGGAACATCTGTCTTCCTCAGCAAGGAAGCCCTCAAACTTCAAGGTAGTCGGCACCTCTGTCTTCTTATCCCCAGAAGCTCTCGAATGTAATCACCAACATTTGCAGTCACACAAAGCACTCCGAACAAGAAGTTCATTACACACAATGCATGAAAAGCCTCTCTCTCTCTAGAAATCACCTTAACATCCTGTGGTCTCTAGAGTGATCAACTTTTTGTGGAGCTCTTTCAAATGAGATCCTATTTACAGGCTCGGTTGGAATGATCAGCTCCCTCCTCCAACTGTCATATTTAACATGAATATCTGAGGGACATGTACACGTGTAACTAAACCAATGGTGAATTTGGAACAAAATGAATGAAATCATTTTATAACAAAAATCATGACTTCATTTTGTAATAAAAACAAGTGTAATAAAAAGAAAAACTAGAATTCAGAATGTAAGTAAATAATAATTCAGAGTCTAACCAAAATAGAATTCGGAGTCTATGTTAAAAAATGTTCGGATTCTATTTTACAGGAATTCAGAACTTGAATTCTTCAGAAGTCTGAAGTCTGAATTTCTATGGAAATTCAGAGTCTGGTTTCACCAGATTTCAGAATCTGAACTTACAGAGTTCGAAGTCGAACTAGTAAAAGTTCGGAGTCTAACTTCATAAGAGTTCGGAGTCAAACTCATGAAATTTCAGATTCTAATTTCATATGAGTTCAGAGTCGAACTCATGAAAGTTCAGAGTCGAACTCATGAATGTTTGGAGTCGAACTTCCAAAGATTTCGGAGTCGAACTCCTGAATGATTCAAGTCGATCATCATAAGAGTTTGGAGTCGAACACATGAAAGTTCGGAGTCGAACTTCATAAGAGTTCGGAGTCGAACTCATGAAAGATCAGAGTCGAACATCATAAGATTTTAGAGTTGAACTCATGAATGTTCATATACAGAATTCAGAGTGGAACTTCATTACATTTCACATCCAAAATTCGGAGTGGAACTTCATCACAGTTCACATCCAGAATTCGGAGTGGAACTTCATTACAGTTCACATCTAGAATTCGAATCCTAAAAAATAGAATACTCCAATTCATGACATTACATGATTCCGGGGTTTTGGGTTTGAATCCGGTTTTTTTACTTAAGAAAAATATTGACATGTATAATAAAATCTAGGTTAGGGTAAATTTCCATAAAGAATAAAATTTTCCTTATGGAAGTAAAATATTTATTTGCTTAAGTATAAGGTGTTTGTGATTTTAAAAACAAGAAGGCATGGAAAATTCATAAGGAAAACCATACCGACTCAACAATTTGTGTATGAATTCCATCAGTTAGTAGTTTCCTACACTTGTCCAACCTGATGGGTAGGTCCTCAGGGTGCGTGTGAATATGAATTCATAGGACACATGTACCTCAACCCTGGGAGAGATGTCAAGAAACTCTGAGTCTTAGGTACTAGGGTTCAGACCATAACCTTCCCTAGTTGTCTCTAAGACTCAGAGCCTCCAGTTACATGTGGAGAGACATTTAATGAGATTCTTTTCTCTTCCCCTGGAACATATTTCAGGGAATTCATCCTAGAGTAAGCCCCTAATCAATCTATAGGAGGTGTCTCTATTTCCCTTCATCACTTACATAGGTTATAGCTAGATAGATCATCAGTTGTGACTATCCCGGTTACCAAAATTAAATATGTGATCAGAACTTCCAAATACCTTTTTCTTTCCCATTGGGCTCTAGAATTCATATATCAATAGATAAAAAGGATTTTTTGGTCTCCCTAATCTACCATTTCCTCTTGTATATGACACTTAGGATGACTCACATGGGCTTATAGTTTCATGGAATTAATGATATCAACACAATACCGCCACCAGGGAATCCTACTCGAGTTGAATCTTGAAAATCCAACCTATATGAATCATTACCAATTTTAAGCACCAGACAATCACGGGCCTCCTACTTGGTATAAGACTTAACCAGGTCACCATAAAATCACCTCCTGGGCCACCTTTTTGTTGTAATCCCCAACCACAAATCAAAAGAGGGAATCCTCCTTAAGAATAATCCCTAACCAAAACTCACGAATCACTCGGTAATACTACTCATGAATAATCCCCAACATAATCATATCAAAGGGCCATACTCCCCTATGATACAAAACTGAGGGTCTCCATAGTTTTTGGTCATCACAATCGAACTATGTGGTCTTTGTTTCCCATCTAAATGGGATACATTGGAAGCCTACTAGAGTTACAAACCCAACACCCCAAATCTACTAAATTCATTGTACAATACAATCCAATTAGAGTCTTATCCAACCTAGGATCCCACATTCCTTATGATTTTCCTAGTATACTTCAATATAAGTTTCACACCAAACATTTACTGGGACGTGCTTTATGCATGACAAAAAATGCATGGTTTGGTACTTATAACATGATGTTAAAAGGTTTGATATTCCCTATTAATTGTTACTAAACTACATGTGTTCTGATTCCTTTCAAAAGGATACATAGGATGACTATTGTATGGGTCTAATAACAACCTCAAAACAACTCCCATATCCCTATATGAAGATATAGTTCATAGTTCCCAACTATGTGGATGAAAACCAACATCTTCATAATAATGAATAAAGAATCTCTAATCAGTTTATAAGAGGAGACCATTTATGGAAAATATAATATATATATATTGATGTATCCATTATGAAGAACCTCAGTTACACACAAATGATTGTAAATACTATACATTATAATAATTTATTGTTAATTGAAGGGTGAACCATGCCATACATGGGATTTAATAAAGGATTCCTAAATATATCATAAATCTCCAAGAGAGTCCAAGAGTAAGAAACAATTTCCCCCAAAAGTGTTTGATGAGACCGACCACCCATCCTCTCAACCAATGTGATTTATTATGTATCATTGGACAAATTCCACAATGAGAAAACGAATTTGGAAAATGTCCCTAAAGGATATAAAATAGTTGGGTGTTTCTAGTTATATGAATAAAAGTGATTTGAAAATACTCCAATGGAACATGGATATATGTTTCACATAAAGGTTTTTCAACGAACACCACAAAACACCATCCCAAACACATGTGACACATTTTTGGATGAAACATTGGGAGCTAGGATTGTGGTTCTTAGTGTTTGATGTTTTGGTTTATATGATCTTCTCCTCGATTGACTCACATTGATGTTTAAGGTTCTTGATTTATTATATATTTTGGATCTTGTTATTACAGGAAAGAGGAATTTGGAATGTAGGATTCCCATGAAATTTATTTATACTTGTGCGATTATTGTCACTAATGACTATGGTTTAGTTGTTTAAAGTGTCAAAATCTTCATAGATGATGCATTCCTATATAATTATTTGGTGGAATTCAATTTATTTGGGTTGAATTGTATATGTTTTTTCTTATGATGAAAATTAATGTGGATCCATGGTGAGGAACTGATTATGATGAAGTAGTATAATGACCCATACTTTACATACATTGTTAATACTTCAAAATTTAGGCATACTTATTACAACATATAACAAAACCACGAAAGGACCGTATAGGTATAGTGTCTTTAGAAACTGGGAAACATAAACAACTGGTTCATAAAGCATCTACTTTTCCTCCCATTTATTTCATTATATCTAGAGTCCCTTTTTGGAATAGTCTACTTAATAACCTTCTTCCTGACCTGGGGAAATAAAACATACAAAAGGGTGAGCACAAATGCTCAGTAAGGGTAAACAAAAGAAATATCAATCACATCGTATACATAAGCACATAACTTTTGGAAATCTTAACCTGCAAAAGAGATCATAATTTCATAACATGGGATAAATCATGGCAGTGAAATGTAATCACAATAATCATTACTTAAAACATGAAACTTTGTGGCATACACACATAATCATAGAGAATCATTTCTTGTTAGTCAAGACTCATTCCCAAGACTATCTTAGTGGACAAAGTCCCTTTCTGAACCGAGTCACCCTCGTTTCAGTCCTATTTCATTGAACCGGTATAACCTACCGTTCTAGCCATGTCTATCTCATGAGATATAAAATCTTTACCCAATGCATTGTAGGGAGATATAGGTCCCACCCATCTCATAATGACACCATTCTTATGTATGCCACAAAATCATAAATCATACATCATTGCATAACCCATGTAATACAAATGGGAATCTTAAACATCATGACATCATAAAACAATTCATATAAGATAAAGGAATTCATAAAAATAATTCCATCACAACATAATCAAATCAATTTAATAATAGGTATAAAAATAGAACCCTTTATTATCTTAGATGGAAAATAATTTTGATAAAACACTTGAACTCCATTCTTGAGGAAAATATCCTTTCTTCTTCAAAAACATTTTTCCTTTCTTAACATGTCATACAACTTTAAACTAAAATAAGTTGATTAAAAATAAACTTGAAAGCTTATAAAGAAAGCTTCTTGGAAATAATGTTTTAAAAATCCATTCATGCTGTATAAGTTAAAAAAAACATTTTTCTCATACTTTTGTCGGAAAAGTCAAAAATTACCTCGTACGAAAAACGACAAAATATTCCTTTCATATCATTTACAAAAAACTCACCGAAAGGTTAAATTGGATTTAAAAAATTGTACGTGGATGGAAATAATATTACATATTGAAGAAACATGGATGTGGATGATAAAATACACCCCAGTAAATACCAAAGTATAAACAATCTCGGATAAAATGAGATTGTGATATATTCCCTTACCTTAGGTCTGACTTGCTTTGAAAGTGTCTGAAACTCTTGTATAATGATTTAAATAATGTTATTGAATTATTACAGAATTATACTTATTTTTATGATATCATATATGGTCATATTCTTAGCTTCTTAGTAGTAATATTTCATTGCTACTTGTTATTTGGGTGTTTATAACTTTTTGTTCTTATGCGTGTTGTGTCAAATAAATTCTTATTCTTGTCTTTAGGTTATAGATACCTCATTTCAATAATGTTATTAGTGTAATATATATCATATTCATTCATTCAATTCATTTATATAATCATTATGAAATGAAGATCATGTAGAACGAGTCGCATCACATCGTGGAGACGGTATTCCGTACGTACGCATGAGTGATGATATCGTTCCTATGATCGTGGAATTGTATTGGAGTATATTTATACTATTTAAGAATAAATATCACTTTATAACAGTCATATATGGTCATTATTTACACCATTATACACATCCATGTAAGGTGGTGGTGGAAAATAGATTACACCACGGCGTGGAGCCGGTATTCCGTACGTACGCACGCGCGATGATTTCTTTTTCCGTAGGATGGATAGATGGTGAAATAGGGTTGTTTCATACTTATAATAACATATAAGTATATGAGTGATACTGATGTTATTACTTCATATTGAAACAACTAAAGAAGAATAAGTGGAAGAAGAAATAAAGATGAATTAATCGGTAACGAACATTACCTCTTCTTTGAAGTGCTTCTTTGTGACCTTCTTTTAGGGCACTAAAATTGGTCTTTGAAGAAGACCAGAACCTCTAGGATATCTATAGGAAAGTGGAGAGGATAAATTTTCAGGGTTTGTCCTAGCTTTAAGGCTCCAAGTGGTGTGAGGAATAGTGGGAGGAGGTGTCCTTTCATAAGGGACGAGAGGGGAACCTTTGGAATAACTAAAACTATTATTTTATTATAAAGTCAAGTTCGGTTTTAAATAGCTCCAAATTGATTTATTTCGAAGATAATGTGGGGATGGGTCTAAATACTCTCATCCAATAGAATTTAGACAAGTTTATGTTCCTATTTTAACCATACCATTTAGATTTAACATTAAGTTAAATAATTTTACTTTTACCATGTCTTCTTGTGTTCTTATACTATAAGGTTAATAAACTTACTATAAGCAGCCAAACGAACCCCAAGTTGTTTATTATTAATATATATAACCTTATATAAGTCATTTGTCCGAACCTTAGATTTTTAGGAATAAAATAACAATTACCAATATAATATTTGTTTTAAAAACTATTTTATGTCAATTTTGACACTATTTAGTAATTTATTTTTGTGAAAAACATAACAGAATTATTAGTTCGAACCAAGTTAATTAAATAAATACTAACATGTCATATTAAACTAGAAAATTAGTGGGATTCATAAAAAGTCTCAAATTACCTTTATTTTGGTGTTTATAACATCAATTATGTCAATATTTCATTAATAAGATAATTACTGCATCATCATTGTGTCATAAATAAATTAATTTATATAATGTCTAAAAATTACAAATAAAATACCATTATGTAGGAACTTTTGTTAGCTTTCTAATGAATATTTATAGTCGAATTTATCTTATGTATAACCCCATATTAAAAATAATTTACTTATTAAACTTTGATTTTAACTATTTTAACCCTTCTTTAAATAAATTAATAATAAATGTCCTAATCTAATCCATGTGGGCCTAAATGGTCATATTTTATTCATAAGATTGTTTTTGGTCGAATTACACTTATCCAATAGAATTAGGACATGTGTTAGGGTAATAATAATATCATCTTTACCCTTAATTAACCTATTTACTTTTTACCGTGGTAAAAAAAGTAAAAAGTTACTATTCACCAAAAATTATTTTCATCTCATTGAACCACATTTTAGTCCTTGATATTAATCGTGTCTCTCAGATTTTAGAAATTCCACTCACATAAGCGGTAAAATTATGTTTTATGAAAAATTCAGTTTTTTTAACTACCACTTAGTGGTTTCACTATTCATCAAAAATTGAAAGTTTTCAGAAAAATACCAAAATTTCACCCTAGGCTATTTTTGATATTCCGAATCCAAAAATGAAGTCCATTTTGAAAAATAAAATTTATAAAATTTCAAAAAGTGGTTATTACTATTCATAATGGCTAGTTTTAATAATATTTTAATAGCATATCATTGTTTAGTGAAACTCGGTATTGCGTACGACGCACACTATCGAGGAAGGTCGCGATTTCATGTAAAGCAAGCCAAGCAAGTGTTGTGTAGAAAAAGATTCCTTTGATGATTTAAATAACATAAAAGTCTCGGTTGTTACATTCTACCCCCCTTAAAATAAATTTCGCCCTCGAAATTCGTCACTTTGTAACAAACAGATGAGGATACCTCTCCCTCATCATATCCTCAAGCTCTCATGTAGCTTCTTCTAATTGGTGGTTCCTCCATAAAACTTTCACCAATTGAGTGGTCTTGTTTCGTAGAACTTTTTCGCTACGAGCCAGAATCTCTATCGGTTGTTCTTCATAAGAAAGATCTTGCTCCAGCGGTACAACTTCTGAGCTGAGTACATGTGAAGGATCAGGTATGTACTTTCTCAGGATAGATACATGGAACACATCGTGAACTTGAGAGCGATTCGGTGGAAGCAGCAATCGGTAAGCTACCTTCCCAACACGATCCAGTATTTCGAAAGGACCGATATATCGAGGGCTCAACTTCCCCTCCTTTCCAAATCTCATAACCCTCTTCCAGGGAGATATTCGTAAGAACACTTTATCACCCACTTCAAACTCTAGGTCTTTTCTTCGGTTGTCGGCATAACTTTTCTGTCGACTCTGAGCTGCTCTTATGCGTTGTTGAATAGATCTGACCTTTTCTGCCATTTCATCAACGAGATCAGGTCCTAATAGCTTTTTTTCCCCAACTTCATCCCAGCAAGTTGGAGTCCTGCATTTCTTTCCATAGAGAGCTTCATAAGGAGCCATATGAATACTGGAGTGAAAGATATTATTATAAGAAAATTCCACCAAAGGTAGGTGTTGATCCCAACCTCCTTTGAAATCCATAGAGCAAGCTCTCAACATATCTTCTAGGGTTTGAATTGTTCTCTCAGACTGACCGTCTGTCTGAGGATGATAAGCAGTGCTGAAAATCAACTCTGTATCCAGAGTATACTGAAGACTTCTCCAGAACATCAAGGTAAATCTCGGATCCCGATCAGATATAATAGAAAGTGGTACTCCATGCAATCTTACCACTTCCTTTACATATATCCTGGAAAGGGGATCCAGAGAGAAATCCTCTCTAATTGCAATGAAGTGTGCAGACTATGTAAGACGATCAACTATGACCCAGATAGCATTATTGCCTTTGGATGTTTTAGGAAGTCCTGTGAAAATGTCCATAGTAATGTTTTCCCATTTCCATTCGGGTATCGGTAATGGTTGTAACATCCACTTAGACTTCTGTCTCTCAGCTTTAACTTATTGACAAACCAAGCATCGAGAGAAATATTCAGCAACATCTCTTCTCATGCCATCCCACCAGAAGTACTCTTTTAGGTCCCTATACATCTTCGTGCTTCCAGGATGAATAGAGAATGAAGAACTATGAGCCTCATCTAGAAGCTCCTTCTTTAATTCGGGGATGGGAGGAACACAAACCCAATTTCTGAATTTTATTATCCCATCACAATCAAGGTTGAACTCGGGAACATTTCTCACCTTCTTTTGTAACTCGACATCTTCTTTATGTGCCTCTTTAATCTTCACATGTATAGATGGTTGAACATTCATTTGAGAAAGATAATATTTTTCCCCTTCCATTATAATTCCAAGATCCATCCTTTGTAAATCCATAAATATTGGATCTTTTGTGATCCTCATCATGGATAAAATAACATGGTCTTGTCGACTTAATGCATCTACCACCTTGTTTTCTTTCCCAGGATGGTAATGGATTGAGCAGTCGTAATCCTTAATCAGCTCCAACCATCTTCTTTGACGCATATTCAGCACATTTTGTTTGAAAATATACTTTAAACTATTATGATCAGTATAAATATCACACCTTTCACCATAAAGGTAATGCCTCCAAATCATTAATGCAACGATTACCGCAGCTAACTCCAAATCATGTGTTGGGTAATTTTGCTCATGGATTTTCAACTGTCGTGAGGCATAAGCTATCACCATATCATTTTGCATAAGAACAAAACCTAATCCCTTCTTGGATGCATCACTATAGATCACAAACCTTTCTCCACTACAAGGTAGTGTGAGCACAGGTGCACTGGATAACCTTCTTTTCAACTCCTTGAAATTCTATTCACATTCTTCCGTCCAGACAAACTTTACTCCTTTCCGAGTCAACTTGGTGAGTGGATTAGATAATCGTGAAAAATCTTTCACAAAACGTCGATAATATCCAGCAAAACCAAGAAAACATCGGATCTCAGTTACTGTTGTTGGTCTCGACCATCTTTCGATAACCTCTATTTTTGCTGGATCTACAGATATCCCCTCTTTTGAAATTATGTGACCCAAAAATGAAACTTTTTGAAGCCAAAATTCACACATGGTAAATTTGGAATAAAGCTTCTCCTTTCTCTGGGTCTTCGATATAATTCTCAAGTGATCTTCATGTTCTTCCTTGCTCTTTGAATAGACAAGAATATCGTCTATAAAGACTACCACAAATTGATCAAGATAGTCTCTAAAGACTATATTCATCAGATCCATGAAGATAGCAGGGGCATTAGTAAGACCAAATGACATCACTATAAATTCATAGTGTCCATACCTTGTACGGAAAGCCATCTTTGGTATATCCTCCCTTTTGACCCTTAATTGATGATACCCTGAACGAAGATCAATCTTGGAAAAGTATTGAGCTCCGCGTAGTTGGTCAAATAGGTCATCAATGCGCGGGAGAGGATATTTGTTCTTGATAGTGATCTTGTTAAGTTGTCGATAATCAATGCAGAGTCTCATTGATCCATCATTCTTCTTAACAAATAGAACAGGTGCTCCCCAAGGTGACGCACTAGGGTGTATGAATCCTTTATCAAGATTCTCTTGGAGTTGCTTCATCAATTCCTGCAACTCAATTGGGGTTATTCTATAAGGTGTCTTTGAAATAGGCAAAGCACCTGGTACGAGTTCTATTGAGAACTCAACTTCACGATTTGGTGGAAGTCCCAGTAATTCCTCCAGAAAGACATCATCAAACTCCCGTACAATGGGAATATTCTTAATCGTGAGTTTCTCAACAACCATTTGAGATAAATAACCTTCATTTAGTGGAATCAAGACCCATAAGATGAAAGAAATTTCCACTGGAAGGTTATGTTAATCCTTTCATTGATAGATGATCATAGATTGATCTGGAATATGAAATGTGACTTCCCTTCTTTGGCAATTGATATGAGCTCCATATAAAGAAAGCCAATCCATGCCATGAATCACATCAAATTCCACTATAGGAAGGATCACAAGATTTGCAGGAAGCACTTTCCCACAAACTTCGATCAGAGAATAATTATAAACTTTTGATGCGACTGTTGTGCCATTAGGTGTTGTCACAGCTAACTCAACATCTAATTGTTGAGGTAATACGGTGATACCCTTAGAAAATTCTTCAGAAATAAAAGAGTGGGTGGATCCAGAATCAAATAAAACATTTTCTACTTTAGAGTGGATGGTAAGTGTACCTTTCACCACATCGTTATCATACTCCACATCGCTGATAGAAATTGCATGTGACTTTCCTTTGTCTTTAGCCTTAAGAGTTTGTTGACGTCGACCATCATCATCAACCCTTGGATTAGGGCATTTGTTGGCATAATGCCTCATCTCCTTGGACTTGAAACATTGAAGTGTAGTAGGTTCATTCTGTGTATCCCTTCCTTTGTTTGCATCATTAGACATCTCCTTCCCATCATCGCGGCATTCAAATGCCCGATGACCTTCCTTTCCACATTTGAAACATTTACTTGTCCCTTTAAGACAACTCCCTCCATGTTTCTTTCCACACTTTGAGTATAAGGGA
Source organism: Viscum album (assembly GCA_963277665.1). Classification (NCBI taxonomy): domain Eukaryota; kingdom Viridiplantae; phylum Streptophyta; class Magnoliopsida; order Santalales; family Viscaceae; genus Viscum; species Viscum album. The sequence continues at coordinate 1,107,620,556 of OY728152.1, read as the reverse complement.
AAGCTCATCTTCTTTTCAGTGTGCTCTTTAGATTTCCCTTTGAATTCCATTTTCCTCTTCTTATCAAACCCATATGACTGATGGATTACTCCAATCTCCATCTCGACTTTGAGAGCACATCGAACGATTTCCTCGTAGCTATTGAAGTCCCTTATGGCTAATGCCCTTCGAAGACTTGGTTTTAAGCCACTAAAGAATCGATCGATCTTACTCTCTGGTTGGATAATAATACCAGAAGCATACCTTGCATGTCTTGTAAAATTTGCTTCATAGGTACCAACAGATTCATCATCCTTTTGCTTCAATTCAAGAAACTCTTTCTCCATCTTTGTTCGGAGAATACGAGGGAAGTACTTATTGAAAAATATGTTCTTGAACTCGTCCCATTACATGGACTCAATTTCATCCCTTTGCCTCATATTCATAATAAGATTCCACCATTGATTAGCATCTCCTTCCAAACGATACACTGCTAGGATGACTTTATCATGTTCAGAACATTGAAGAACTGAAAATATCTTTTCAGTAGTACTAATCCATTGTTCATCAACTAATGGATCAGTAGACCCGCTGAAAGGAGGTGGACGCTGCCTCATGAAGGATTCAACAGAATGTTGCTCCTTCCTTTGCTTGTTTGGAAGTCTTGCATGATTCATATCTTGAGAAAGTTGTGTGAGAATGGCTACAAGATTTTTCATTCCATCTCCCATAATGTTTGGTTGCTCAGGGGGAGAATCATTGCATTGCCCGTGGCATTCCGCATTAACACGGTTCCTTCGGGTTCCATCCATTGACTAAAACCAAGAAGAATAGTGTGAGCAACACTAATTATAATAGGAAAACCACATAATCAAGAATAAAATTTCACACTTAAGGTCTTATCCTAGGTTATTCATGGCCATTTCTAAAACACTACGATTGTGTTCTATGCTTAGACTTATCCTTAGTTTTCTTACTAAGGCTTTCACATCCTAGTTTCCAAAGGTTGACTATACCTTTGCTTTGATACCAACTATAACAACCCATACTTTACATACATTGTTAATACATCAAAATTTAGGCATACTTATTACAACATATAACAAAACCATGAAAGGACCGTATAGGTATAGTGTCTTTAGAAACTGGGAAACATAAACAACTAGTTCATAAGGCATCTACTTTGCCTCCCATTTATTTCATCATATCTAGAGTCCCTTTTTGGCATAGTCTACTTAATAACCTTCTTCCTGACCTGGGGAAATAAAACATACAAAAGGGTGAGCTCAAATGCTCAGTAAGGGTAAACAAAAGAAATATCAATCACATCGTATACATAAGCACATAACTTTTGGAAATCTTAACCTGCAAAAGAGATCATAATTTCATAACATGGGATAAATCATGGTAGTGAAATGTAATCACAATAATCATAACTTAAAAAATGAAACTTTGTGGAATACACACATAATCATTGAGAATCATTTCTTGTCAGTCAAGACTCATTGCCAAGACTATCTTAGTGGACAAAGACCCTTTCTGAACCGAGTCACCCTCGTTTTAGTCCTGTTTCACTGAACCGGTATAACCTACCGTTCCAGCCATGTCTATCTCATGAGATATAAAATCTTTACCCAATGCATTAGAGGGAGATATAGGTCCCACCCATCTCATAATGTTACCATTCTTATGTGTGCCAAAAAATCATAAATCATACATCATTGCATAACCCATGTAATACAAATGGGAATCTTAAACATCATGACATCATAAAACAATTCATATAAGATAAAGGAATTCATAAAAATAATTCCATCACAACATAATCAAATCAATTTAATAATAGGGATAAAAATAGAACCCTTTATTATCTTAGATGGAAAATAATTTTGATAAAACACTTGAACTCCATTCTTGAGGAAAATATCCTTTCTTCTTCAAAAACATTTTTCCTTTATTTAAATGTCATACAACTTTCAACTAAAAGAAGTTGATTAAAAATTAACTTGAAAACTTGTAAAGGAAGATTCTTGGAAATAATGTTTTAAAAATCCATTCATGCCGTATAAGTTAAAAAAACATTCTTCTCGTACTTTTGTCGGAAAAGTCAAAAAGTACCTCGTATGAAAAACGACAAAAGATTCCTTTCATATCTTTTACTAAAAACTCACCGAAGGGTAAAATTGGATTTAAACAATTGTATATGGATGGAAATAATATTACATATTGAGGAAACATGGATGTGGATGATAAAATACACCCCAGTAAATACCAAAGTATAAACAATCTCGGTTAAAATGAGATTGTGATATATTCCCTTACCTTAGGTCCGACTTGCATTGAAAGTGTCCGAACCTCCTGTATAATGATTTAAATAATGTTATTGACTTATTACAGAATCATTATTATTTTTATGATATCATATATGGTAATATTCATAGCTTCTTAGTAGTAATATTTCATTGCTACTTGTTATTTGGGTGTTTATAACTTTTTGTTCTTATGCGTGTTTTGTCAAATAAATTCTTATTCTTCTCTTTAGGTTATAGATACCTCATTTCCAGAATGGTATTAGTTTAATATATATCATATTCATTCATACAATTCATTTATATAATCATTATGAAATGAAGATCATGTAGAACGAGTCGCATCACATCGTGGAGACGGTATTCCGTACGTACGCACGAGTGATGATATCATTCCTATGATCGTGGAATTGTATTGGAGTATATGTATACTATTTCAGAATCAATATCACATTATAATAGTCATATATGGTCATTATTTACACCATCATACCCATCCAAGTAAGGTGGTGGTGGAAAATAGATTACACCACGGGGTGGAGACGGTATTCCGTGCGTACGCACGTGCGGTGATTTCTTTTTCCGTAGGATGGATAGATGGTGAAATAGGGTTGTTTCATACTTATAATAACATATCATTATATGAGTGATACTGATGTTATTACTTCATAATGAAACAGCTAAATAAGAAGAAGTGGAAGAAGAAATAAAGATGAAAGAATCGGTAACGGACATTACCTCTTCTTTGAAGTGCTTCTTTGAGACCTTCTTTTAGGGCACTAAAATTGGTCTTTGAAGAAGACCAGAACCTCTAGGATGTCTCTAGGGAAGTGGAGAGGATAAAGTGTCAGGGGTTGGCCGAGCATGAAGGCTCCAAGTGGTGTGAGGAAGAGGGGGAGGAGGTGTCCTTTTATAAGGGAGGAGAGGGGCACCTTTGGAATAACTAAAACTATTATTTTAGTATAAAGTCAGGTTCGGTTTTAAATAGCTCCAAACTGATATAATTCAAAGCTAAGGTGGGGATGGGTCGAAATAATCTCATCCAATAGAATTTAGACAAGTTTAGGTTCCTATTTTAACCTTATCATTCAGATTTAACATTAAGTTAAATAATTTTACTTTTACCATGTCTTCTTGTGTTCTTATACTATAAGGTTAATAAACATACTATAAGCAGCCAAACGAACCCCAAGTTGTTTATAATTAATATATATAACCTTATCTAAGTCATTTGGCCGAACATTAGATTTTTAGGAATAAAATAACAATTACCAATATAATATTTTTTTTAAAAACTATTTTATGTCAATTTTGACACTATTTAGTAATTTATTTTTTTGAAAAACATAACAGAATTATTAGTTCGAACCAAGTTAATTAAATCCATACTAACATGTCATAGTAACCTAGAAAATTAGTGGGATTCATAAAAAGTCTCAAATTACATTTATTTTGGTGTTTATAACATCAATTATGTCAATATTTCATTAATTAGATAATTACTGCATCATCATTGTGTCATAAATAAATTAAATTATTTAATGTCTAAAAATTACAAATAAAATCCCATTATGTAGGAACTCTTTTTAGATTTCTAATGAATATTTATAGTCGAATTTATCTTATGTATAACCCCATATTAAAAATTATTTGCTTATTAAACTTTGATTTTAACTATTTTAACCCTTCTTTAAATAAATTAATAATAAATGTCCTAATCTAATCCAAGTGGGCCTAAATGGTCATATTTTATTCCTAAGTTTGTTTTGTTCGAATTACACTTATCCAATAGAATTAGGACATGTGTTAGAGTAATAATAATATCATCTTTACCCTTAATTACCCTATTAACTTTTTACCGTAGAAAAAAAAGTAAAAAGTTACTATTCACCAAAAATTATTTTCATCTCATTGAACCACATTTTAGTCCTTGATATTAACCGTGTCTCTCGGATTTTCGAAATTCCACTCACAGAAGCGGTAAAATTATGTTTTAGGAAAAATTCAGTTTTTTTAACTACCACTTAGTGGTTTCACTATTCATCAAAAATTGAAAGTTTTCAGAAAAATACCAAAATTTCACCCTAGGCTAATTTCGATATTCCGAATCCAAAAATGAAGTCCATTTTGAAAAATAAAATTTATAAAATTTCAAAAAGTGGTTATTACTATTCTTAATGGCTAGTTTTAATAATATTCTAATAGCATATCGTTGTTTAGTGAAACTCGGTATTGCGTACGACACACGCTATCGAGGAAGGTCGTGATTTCGTGTAAAGCAAGTCAAGCAAGTGTTGTGTAGAAAAAGATTACTTTGATGATTTATATAACATAAAAGTCTCGGGTGTTACAAGTAGTCCATGATTTTAGGATGTGTAGTGACCCATTGTAGTTCGATGTTAGCACTCAGTGCCATTTTGATGAACCTGGTGGGTCATTATAGGAAAATGATTCCTTAGTGTTGCAAACCATGATGGTGATTTAAATAGTACATTTTTAGTTATTTAATGCTCTAGTAACAACCAAAACTGTGTTTTACCATATAACTTGGAATATAATTCTACCTAACTAAATATGTTGTCTATTATTCATAGACACATGTCATCTCAAAAAATGAAGTTGTGTCATAAACATGGGTTGAGATCGTCAAAGGAGTAATCCAGCGTATGGATTCTAAAGGAGATCAATGCATAATAGACTGTGGCTTCACATGTGATTCATGTAATATGTTCGAGACCCTTGGGAGGGAGTTGGGGTGTAATATATCATATGATTTTTAGATGGGAACAAGTGATGTTTCCAATGATCTTGACTCTAGTGAGACCTTGGTTTATGAGCCAGTTGTTAGATCCTAGTGTGTGTATTGGAATATGAATCAAGTTTTAGTGAGTCAATTTATATTTTTATTTATGGTTGACCCATGTGAGGTGTTGTCCCATGTTTATTAGTGAATTTTAGGAATTAATTATCAATGAAATATTTTATTTGATATGAATCCATTGGGATACATTCAAGCATGCATTATAGTCTTGCTGATGCACTAGTTTCATGAGGAAGGAACCATGAGTGCTATCTCATTGGTATTGAGGAAGGTATTAAGGTAAATAATGTTTGGATTCTTAACCTAGTTTATTGTAGATGATTTTCTATGTGTTATTATATCATGGTTAGAGGCTATAGTTTATGGAATGATACTATAAGTTGGTGTTCATGTAATGAATTATTGCACGAGTAGGGTTCTTAGTTTTGAAGAAAATCACCTTTGGAGCATTTGATGAAAATTGGAAGGCCATGTCATAGGATGTGGTCATCCTAGTTCGATGATGTACAAATTAGGAGTTCATCAGTCAAATTTTATAAATTGGTCATAGTGGTGCATGTGATATGGCTCTTGTCATGTTTATTCTCAAGGAGTGGTATTAGGGAAACTCTATGGTGGAGAGTGCACCATCAACTGTTTGAGTGTGTTCCCCTCATTATATATGATATTCAAGTAATTTCCAAGGGATCCACTCCAAGAATATGGGAATAGGATGCAATTAATATTTTATAGTGTCACATAGGTGATAGAAATATGGCAATGTCTAGTCATTGAGTTCAGTGATGAATGGATAATGTTCCAAGATCATTGGGAAATTTTTATGGTGAATGGAAATCATGACACTCTAATGGTGGGGAGTGATGTATCAGTTTAAACTATTTGAAATTTGTGTTATAATGGTTTTAGGCATGTGGAACTGACCATGGAGCTATAATGGGAGCATTGGGATATCGGTGTGTAATAAAATTGGTTCATAATTTGATTCCTTATGGTGTTCCATTGGAGAATTTGATGTGGTCATGGATTGAAATCATTCAGTGGGTTTGATCATGGGATGGAATTTAATGATCAGATAGAGAATAATTCTATGGTATTTCAGTGTGTGTGATAGGAAATGAAAATGGTTTTGGTAGTTTGAGGATCCAACCATGGAGCTACATTGGATATAGATCATGGACTTCAGTGATTATGTTTTGACGATCTGATAATGCCTCTAGTTAAGAATTCATTTTGATTAGGTAAGTGTCTATGTGTTGATATATGGAGTTGAACATTTTTAGATAGTCCAACTATTGGAATTTTGACATTTTTTCTTTTGTGGGATTAGATGCGTTGAGTTTCAGACTACATTCGGCATATCATTTTTTATATAACATTAGTATTTTTTGGATTTAAATTGGTTTTTTCATGGATGTCATACTGTGCTTCTAGATTTATATGGATGATTATTTTGAATCTATATCAGTCTAGTTTTTTAAATAAGAACTGTTACTAGTATATAAACTTTGAAATATCATGTTATCATGTGTGGTAGTGTAGATAACACTCCAAGAACATCATTATAACATGAATTATCAATTTCATTATGTTAATAAAATGGAAGAAGAAGCATAGAATTAGAGTTGGATATTTTGAGTTATGTCTTGTGGATGGGAGCATCATAGGCTTAATGATGAGTTGGATGATGACATGGTCATGTTTTAGTGTAGATGAGATTGAGTATGTTCCGCATCAAAGTTTCGATAATGGCCAAATGTGTTGACTCAGGATTCGGCCGTTATAGTACCTTAATTTAGATATTGTGACTTGGGTGTTATTTATGAATCTGAGAATGGAACATGGATAGTTTGTGATGAACATGAAACCTATATATGATTAGATGTGTAGTTGAATGACCTCTTCAACTTCATGGGGAGGATAAGTATTATGATGGTAGTTTATAGTTCCCTGTGTCTATATGGGTGTGAAAATTCCAAAGGGAATTTTAAATTTTTAGTTTAGTGGATGAGTTATTTTGATAACATGGATTAAGAATCAAATTATGAGGGTTTGAACATATCCAAAAATATTTTTTTAGACTTAACATGAAAATAAATTTTTTTTCCTTGTGTCTCGAAGGATTCATGAGTTAATTTCGGTAGCTTCTACAACCGAAATGGAAACAAATCCATCAATAGTGCCCCAACCTAGGATCCACTTAATCTGTTCTCCACATCGTAGGGCCACTAGGACTTAGGAATGCCACCCTATATACTAGAGGCTACCAACTAGCATCAAGTGTCTAATTAGATGATTTTGGTTAGACAATTCTCTATTGTGATGATAATAATAATTGTCACATAATACCATCACTATATATACAATGAAACAATTAAAAAAAATAAACAATAAGTAATGGAAATAACATGGGAAAAGAGATATCCATACATATTTGATAAATTATTCATGTCATAAAGTCATAAAAAATTAAATCATGCAAGATCTCCCATGGTCCATCGTATAATATCATACTCGAAAGCCCAAAAAGAAACTGGAAAAAGATACAATGAACCACCATGGTCTATCTTCCATCCATCCCATGATCCTGCACACCCTTCTCTCTAAAATCCGGTGCATGATACTAGGACCTTACCTGATCTCAAAGGCATAAAGTCAACATGCATCATAAGGGTCCAATGTAGAGTGTGAGTACAAACTCATTACTCTACCACCAATGTGTGCATATCATACATCCATATTTATATTAGTGTGTTCATATGTAATTAAAAAATGTCTATAAAATGAATAAATACACATAACCCAATTTACTCATGTACAATTTCTATGAGGAAGCATTTTCACGATTCAACAAAAAAAATAAAAGAAATCATATATGTATAATCTAACATACCAGGAAATGCATAAATATCCCAAAAATTTCCATATTTAAGAAAAAAGGATCCTCATTCCAACCAATAGTACATGCATCACATGCTGAGTATAACCAAGGACCCAAAGACATAATCAAATAATATTTCACAAGTTATTTGGACTTCCATTTAACCAACCACATATTCATTGTAGACATACATCCTGAAATCAACCAGAAGTCCCACATAAGTACTCTTGAACATATGTCATCATCTCAACGTCCCAACATCCCAAGATATGGTCTGATACATCTATCAAAGAATAATAAACCACCATTGTCTCTACAAACCAATGTCCAGAGGCATGACAGGGTCAATCATACCATCATCCTTTCCCGTCATCCATTAATTTCATGAAAGCCTCAGCCCCCATCTTAGGGTTTCACTCCCCATAAACCATGGATTTATATGGAGATCACATCCTCTATAACTGGTGGTCAACCCCATCTCCTATGATACTAAATCTATGGAGGCCTCTACCCACATATAGTGGTCAACACCACCTCAACCGAGTCCTCATCTGTGTTAAAATGACTCCAAAATCACTATCATCTAATCATAGTGAGTGGAAATCATCAACCCTTCATAATCCACACTATATGGAAACCTCATTTCCACATGTGAACCATTCCTCCCATTAGTGGAATGGTCAATACCATATTACTCAACTTAATGATAACATAACCTTAATTTTGATGGTCAATACAATCCTTTATATCTTGAGTTATGCCATCATCTTGAAAAGTCTCTTAATCCCTATATCAGTGATCACATATACTCATCTATTCAAGTCCATTCCCAAAAAATTCCCACTAAACCAGATTAGCCATATCATTTTTCAATTAAATTAAATTATATAAAAAATTAGAATAAATATTCAAAACAACCATAGGTCCCAAAAAAGGATAAATATATTTAATGAGATAAGATCATGCCCATATATATCTCACAACATAAATTAAATTATTTAAATTCATGATTTAACTAATTAGGTTTTATCCAAGATAACCCCTCAGACTCATATTAAAATATGCATTCAATAGAATGTGAATATTCAAGGAAAATGAAAGGTTACATTTAACTTAATCTCATAGGTTCCCATTCATTGAATAATAACCTCAAATATGATCTAAAATGGAAGGAAATAAATAATCTAAAAAATAACCTAGATATATGGAAAATGAAGTGGGATGGAAATAAAATCTTAAATAGTTAGAGTACATATGATGGAAGGAAATATGAATCAAAGACATACCATTATGATTCTAGTAAACCTAACAATGTCTAAATTAGATCCCAATTGAAATAGATAGGTGAAATCCTAGAGGGGGAAGAAATGGGATTGCTCCCCTACTATGCAAATGACCAAGGAGAAAAGAAGGGAGAAGAAAAAATAAATAAGTTTGGGTAAATTTTCCAATTTCATTACCATTAATGAGCCATAAGGTTAGGCCATACAGTTTAGCTAACTGTGTGCCAACCATGCAGTGCCACTATACAGAGGTACATCTACCTCTCAAAACTATGTGCATGGTTTGACAAACCACGCACAAACAGTGTGGAACATCTCTTCTAAAAACCAAAAAAATCTATCATAGATTTGAAACACACCCTACATGATTTGACTAAAAAATATACAGTTAAAAATTGTCCACCCAATTTCCCATGGAGGGTTGTAATGTTTAAACAAACTATACAGCTCTACCTAAACCATCGAAAAATGAAATTTTGGTGCCCGACACACCCAAAATTTAGTTAAACACCTAGAAAACACACCCTCAATTAAAACCCTTCTAAAATTAATTCCTCAGATCATTAAAACTCTTAGAATTAACATCTATGTCCCATAATGAATTCTTTTCCACTCACCTAACTGAAAATTCAAATTTAACTAGGAATTCAAACCCATTCAAAAATCAAAGACGTTACATCCTTCACAACTTATTGTAGCTCGTTTATATGATATTTGGTTACATTAAGGGATGGTATCAAATATACATGTTTCATTAAAACAACCTCGGTCTACCCAGATTACTTAGTCATAGGTCGATTCGAATCATGGATTTACACATTAGGAATTTCCTACCTAGTCGCTCACTAACCCAAAATTATTATTATTCATCAGTCCAACCTCCATACGTAAATGTACCCACATGTCGTACCATCATTATTGCACCTAATCAAGTGATCATTCATACTCATTTCACTCATGACACCCACATTATCACATCCCAACCAATGCCCAATAATTCTTACATCACATTTGATGATAAAATCCTTCCTACGTCATCCATGGCACCCAGAAGATCCTACATCACTATTGATGCTCAAAACTAATGCATCACATTGACGATCAAGAGTGACCCTACATTATATATATATATATATATGCAAAGGAATAAAATTTTCTATTTCCTATGCATCTCATACAAACCATACATCATACATGATTCCCACATACTAACCAATGTATGGTTAGTTCAATTACAACATATTCTCCTCATTAACCCATATCAATCCTGAAAGAAATATAATTAGGGTTTCCATAATAATAGTTCCCCACTAACAATCATTGGATACATGGCCTACTTTGACCTTTCATATCAATAGAATACACCTAGTGTGAAGACCTACAACATGAGTATTGACCTACCTATAGAGCTTCCCCATCTACTAGACTCTAACCCCACTATTGTGTCTCTATCTACCTACCAAAACCTTTTGTTTGCAATAGATTCTTGGATAGTAGATCCTATTACTTAAACTAGTTGTACCTCGATCCCTAATCTTGAATCTGTCACTGATTCCCCTATAACTGAGAGGACTTCCAATGAAGCCTCTCTAAGTTCCTCATCTGGATGCATATACAGAACTCTGTTAGAGGATACTCACAGTGGGTCCAAAATTTATCTAGATCCCCACACTAGAAGAACACCATCAATGGAAGACCCCTTAGTGGTCTACCCAAATCATTGTCTTGACTGGATTATTGGGACTCATCGTGATCTTACGTTAGGTTACATGAATAACCACTACCAGTCTCACCTGGCACTACAACATGGCACAAATTATTGTCGTCCATCATTTTTTCCTCAACTATCATCTCCTGATTTACTATATTTGATAACTAGGTCATCCTAAAAATGATCACCTAAACCTAGATTGAATACCACAGACCATCCTCCAAACACCAAAAACTAGTGATTTCATCACATACCATAGAAGTAACAAATCTGAATAAGGCTATGAAATATGCCATATAATATATAATGGATGTATTCCCCTTCTTCGGGTTTATTAACTCGTGGTCTTGGCCTGCCCTTAATGTCACTAGGAAGAAATTATTAAAGAACATAGCCTCCAAATCATTCTATTCTAGTCACTCATTCCTACCAATCAATACCTATACATCCCAGAACTACTTTTTTGGTCTTACAATAATGTTAGTAATAATCTTAACCATCCAACCTCGAGGTGTCTTGAGCTGGTAAAATATCATCTATAGAGGACCGTACCAATTTTCTACTACCTTTGGTCCACCCTAACTCTAAAAAATGGTTGGTGCTAAGACTGGAACTCTCATACCAGATAATCCATGGATGGATCAATTCCCTAACCTCCACTACCAATACTTTGTATGAATTTTACAAATCTCTCCATAATCTTCTCATCTATCCATGGCCAAAAATATTCCACATGTTATGGCTTCCCCACCTATCTCGGAGCTTTTACTAGAGGCTCATGATCATACTGACCCTCAGCAGCCTCATTCAATCCCTTAGGTTCATCATTACATTAATTATCTAGATGAACCACATCTATAAACTTTTTATTCTTGAATGGTTCCCATCTAGGAAGTGTCACACTAAAAACCAAAAACCATGACCAATAATAAAAAACAGAATATATATATCACATATATGGAAATATTTAAAAATAAACACAAGTCATCACCCTTATAATTACCTACTAAACCCACATCGCATGTCACCAGACATCCTAGACCCTACCTACCCATACTAGAATCCGGTATCACATATCAATCATATTAAAAAAACACCAATATTGGGTGGTTAAGTAGAATGCCACCAAGAAGCTATATATGGAAACATTTTTTTTTCATTTTTAGACATTGTAAACAAATCATCGCATTCCTTTATTCCTTATTAAAAATATTAGAGTTAGGACCATACAGAACATATACATAATGGATCATATATCATATTATTAGGAACCGCATACTTGGGCTGGCAGAGTAGAGTTCCACCAAAACATATATGCAGGAAAATTATGTTTCGATTTATATTGACACTTTAAATATCCCAACACATTTTTAATGTACTCTCTGATTCATAAAATTTTCAAATGCACATAAAAATTTTATATAAGAAAAATTGCCTATTATGATGCATAAATACTCCTCCCTTTCCATATCTTTCCAAGGATAAAAATATCAATATCTAATAACATCTCACCCAAGTGTTCCACTCAAGGTGTAAATAAGTCAACTGTAAAAGAAAAAATCATAATATAAATTTAAAATCCGTGGATACTTGGTTTATCCCCTATGAATGGGGATAAATGAATCCAATCAAAATCTCTTTACCCAATACTAAATATATCATAGTCTCTGGTATACCATAAAAAATAGTAAGAGAAAAGAAAATGAAACACCTATAGTAGCACTTGTAGTCCAAAAAACCTAAGAGACACTAAACTGGTTGTCCTGGACAAAGTTCCACTAGGATAGAGGAGTGCCTCGCCATATGCCAAATGCTACTAACTTGTAGCATGGGTCTAATTAGGTAAAGGTAGGGTGACTATAACATGAGGTGACGATACTAATATTTGTAATATAATACTAGAACTACAGATAAAATGATGTAAATTGGTAGAATAAATAATAAATAATTGAAATAAAAAGCTAAAATAAACAACCATACATATTAGATAAAGTATACATGTTTGATACACAAATAAAAATACACATGCAAGATCGCCCTCGATTAATCCTATATGAATGTAGTTTCAATCCCAAAATGAAACTCCAGCTCAATGTAAAGAACCCTTCTAGTCTATCTTCCATCCATCCCATGAAAATAAAAATCATTTCTCACAATGGTCCAAAGCATGATCTTGGTTCCTTACAAAATCTCCAATTGATAAAGTCTACATGCAACCTGAGGTACTCGTGTATGGTGTGAGTATGAAATCAGTAGAAACCAACAACTTGTACCTATCATACATCAATATTTAAATCAATTTATGATTATGTTATTAAATTGAAACTACACTCATGTATAAAAATACATAACCCACATTACTTATTCTCAATATCCATAAGGAAGCAATTACCTACTTTTTCCAGTGCTGGAAAAGGAATGATATATCCTCAATCTATCATACTACGAAATCCCTCGATTGCCCAACCATTTCCATATACATTTAAATTGACACCTCATTCCAACCAATATTATATGAATAACGTGTTATTTAAAATTGTTGTCCCATTAGTATTTCCAAATAATATTTCACAAGTCCCTTGGACTTCCATTTGACCAATAACCATTAGATTAGAAACCTGAAATTCATAATTCAACCTGAGTCCCTTGAAATACCTCTTAAAAACATATCTTCGGCTTAATGGCCTGATGTCCCAAGGCATGTTGAAATTTATCCTTCAAAAAATATTAAACCATTATTATCTTAATAGGATGACGTCCTAAGGCAGGGTGAGATCCGTCCTCACATCATCCCAACCCATCAGACATTAATGTCATTGTGAGACTCAATCCCCACCCAATGGTCTCACTCACCTCAACCATGTATTTCTATGATGAACACCTCATCCATAAATTATGGTAAAAAACATACCCTATTTAACTAAATCTAAGGAGGACTTCACCCACATAAAATGATCAACAACACGTCAACTAAGTCATCATCTGTGTGAACATGAATTCAAAAACCCAATTGGACAATAACAGTGAGAAAAAATGACCAAAATATTCTAATCCACACCCACTGGGAACCACATTTAAACATGAATACCTTGTCACCCATAAGTGGTATGGTCATCAACAAAATTATCAAGTTGGAGGGTCAAATACCCTCAATATTTATGGTTGACACCATCCCATATATCATAATCCATGCCATAAGCCTGATGAATCTCATCGTCTCAGTCAAAATGAACACATCACCCCGTGTATTCTAGACCATAGAAAATATGATCTGATGAAACCAATTTATCATATCACATTTTAATTAAATTATATAATTTGAATTACTACATAACCATACAAACCAATCAAGGGTCCCGAACCTATATTAACTCATTTAAAGATAAAAGGTCATGCCCATTGGCCACTTACAACATAAATTAAATGATCTAAATTCAATATTTAATTAATAATGATTTATCATAGATAACCCCATGAACCCATATAGAAATATACATCCCATAACATGAGTATATAAATGGAGAATGCTAAGGAAAACCTAAATTATTCTCATAGGAACTGAATTATAGAATATTGACCACTTATTCGATCTAGAACATAAAGATGTTAAGAATCCAGAAAGGACCCTAGAAATTTCTAAAATGAGATCATGGGGAAAAAGAATTAAAAACCGTGATACAAATGATAAAATAATACAATTGTAATTATTTAATTATCTATACTCTTATAATACACCCAAACTCATCCTTATTTGATCCCAAACAAAAGAGACATGAAAAATCATAGAGGAGGAAGAAATAAGAGACCTCCATCTAACATGGATAGGTACACAATTTGAAACATAATGTGCATCCTGTGAAGATAATATAAAACAAAAACTATAGACATTTTCCATGACTATTTGCCTTTTCATATATGTTTTGACTAGTCATTATCTCAGAAGAAAAATGGGCAGAATAATTTTCCATGTATGGTTGTATGGCATACAAAATCTTTTCTCCTTTTCCTACACCTTTTAAAATTATTTTTTGGGATCAATGCTAAAAAAAATCTACCCCGCTAAGGAACTCACCACACCTTCAACCCCATCTAAAAAATTACATAGAGTTTTTAAACTCTTGGAATTATCCTTCAAATCCCCTAATGAAATTTGATCCCCTCACCAAACTCAAAATTGAAATTTTCATTGGAATTCCAACCTATTCAATAACCAAGGAAATTATACCACTAGCTAGATGACATGAATTAAAGGGTAATAATTTAAATTTTTATAGTAGGTTTTTAGAGATGTAAAAGCATCCTCTCTTTTATAACTTGGTACAATGGATGTTTGACCTCTTTTTCATTCTTCTCTGTTCAACTTTGAGGATGGTGGGGTTCTTGGGGTTTTTAGTGATTTAATGTTATTACATGCATATTGGAATTCCCATGATTCCTAGGATTCCATAAATACAATGAGGCTATTACAAATGCATGAGGTTCCTAAGATTCAAATAGAGATACCAATAGACCCTTGGGAACTCCAAGGACTCCTAGGATTAAAATCCATATATGTGGTGTTGGGTGAGAGTATATCCTTGAGTATGGATGTTGGAAATCCTAAGGGTGACAGTTGGATCCTGTTGATTGATTCCCTGTATACCCCTTAAGAGTTGGCGTATACATGAGTTTTGGTTTGGCTGTGGAGACAATTGATATTGGTGATCTACAAGTTTGACGATGTGTCCTTGGTGGGTATTCCTTTTGATTGTATATGTTACCTAGGAATTAGTCATGACCATATATATAGTATTTCGACGGCCTTCCCACTTCATGGAATCATATGTCGGCCTAACCATGATGAATTCACATATACTACTATGTGGTTCTTCTAGATCCCTTGAGGATGAGGGATGCCTAATTTTGCAATATTGTACACTACTCATCACTGAAGCCATGAGATTGGGATCCCTAGAGTTTGGAAATAGTTTCCCTTATGGCGATGCTAATGCTTAGAAACATTCCGGAATTGGATGAAGAAGGTATGGTTGATTGGTTTCGCCGACCTGAGGATTGATTATTGTTATTGGGCATGTATCAATTTATATGTTTACACCCTTGGGTTAGTAGTGATACCATGGTTGGAACAACCAATGTGATATACTTCTCATTATTTTTACATTGACCAAAGTAGGTATTGTAGGATTTTAATTATTATTTTAGTTTATAGATGTTGGATTATATATTTTACTACAGCAAGTCACATGCACATATCACAACATTTACAAGTTATTACAGGTCCACGTTAGTGGAGAATTATTTTGTTATATACTGACACCATACCCAGACTACCATGAAACATTTGTGCCCAAACACATCTTACTTGTTTACGAGTAAAATTTGGGTTTCATCGAAATATTTTGTGATCAAGATAGTGTAGCTCAAGTGGGATTAGTATATTTGAGGTGAGGCCTAGAGCTGGGGTAGGTACCTCTTTGATAACATAGTTTACTTTATTTATTTACCCAATATATGCAATTGTCTAAGTGTGTGATCACAATTGTATGCCAATATGATTATTTGGTTATGTATTTATTATTATCTCATTTATTATTTATTTATATGTTTATCTTTTATACATTATTTGATATGATTATGTGGAATTTTGGGGTTATATATATATGATTTCACACTCTGATATATGGGTTATTGTTTCCTAACAACACTACCTTAGACCCCCATTTATAGTTTGAAACATTTGGTATATTAGGAGGTGAGCCTGAGTTCATGTGGTAGTATGGTCAAGCGATTATTTAGAGTGATATGGTCTAGCGAACTTAATTTTATTCTTCCCCTATTTAAATATCACATTATTTTGTGTGATTGAAGAAAGAGAAAAATATTTGTGGTACGAGTAGTTTTCTAAATATTAAATACTTATAGATGATACTATATAAAAATTCATGGTATGCACTCAATCAAAAAATAATGAAGCTCTACCCACAACTGTTGTTACTGCTATATTTTATGCAGCCCCTGAAGAAATATGTTTTTGGGTTATTATAAGATCAATTTGATAAAAAGTGGAATTTTATCTTATTTTACATCTAATAAAAGATATATTCAGTCAATAGAGATGAATAAAATGAGAAAGGAAAAGGAAAATAATTTTTTGGATGAAAACTGGATACATGTTCCTAGTAAGATCATAGAGATATACCACGTGCTTCCCTTGAGTTGTGATTTTGAAGATATTGGAAGGATTAAATTTATTTCACATATAAACTAAGATATTTCAATTTATATGATTATAAAAATGTATTTTTGAAATTTATTGAGGCACATGTATAAGAATGGTTCATGAGTCTCTCGAGAGAAATGTATCTTCCCTAATTAATATACACAACATGAGGGATTTACTAGGACGGGATGTTGAATTGAGTGAGATTAGAATAACACAAAGTTATCTCTCAATGATGAATAGTGAGTTTCTATGTGTGAGAAGAGAGAATCATAATACCTCTCAAAAATGAATATATGGTGCTACCAATCTTATTATTAATAAATATAATCTACTAGGATTCAATGTAAATGTATAAGGAATAGGTGAATCAAACCAATGAGTTTATACTTGCAGAGAAAAAGAAATGACCCATGAGTTACAGTGTGTTCCCCACCAGGAAATATTTTATAAGATGTGTTATAATTTTCACATTCCATGTAATATTTATGTCATATATTATTTATATTATGAGTTTAGTTTGGATAGAATATATATTCTAAACTGGGTCTATGAAGTAAGGAAATAGTAGTTCCCATGTTTCATGTGTTGTATTTAGAATATTAAAAGGTACTTGAAGACATTATTATTGAGGCAGAGTATTAGTTTATGGATTCAGGGACATACCTAGATTGTATTATTATTTAAATCAAAAGGATAAAGAAATGATAATAACTGGTGTGAAGCCTGTATAATGAACCTACTAGGGGAAGTACATGTTCACTTTCATAATATTGTGAATAATCAGTTTTATAATATTGTGACCTCACCTATTTAATATATTGATCCCATTTTTACGATAATCCCCAGATAAAATCCACTTTAATTGAGAGAAATAATTTAGTATAGAATATGTGACATGGAAATCCAAAGCATATCAAGGAAAAGGATTCCCACATTGGGGCCAGATCTTGGAAAAACATAGGATCCAACATTAATAGTTTAATTTCATTTCAAATCGGTGTATTCTAGGTTAATTAATATTATATAAATTTGTTTTAACAAACATTAGTGGTTCAAATACCTAAGTTATAGAAGGATCAAAATGAAATTTGTGATTTGGTAATATAATTTGAAACCCCTAATTCCCCACCTCAAACGTGTGTCTGAATAGATTATATGGAACTTATAAGTCAGACAATTTGTAAAAAAAATTACCCATTCAATAGTCTTATGTGTTACTTTTAATACATTAAAAAGTTAAAAATTATTATAAATTCCCATTTTATAACTATGATCAAAGGTAATCCTTTAGAAACGTATCATTGCTAATCAATTTACTAAGGGATGTAGAATTGTCTCAATTATACAAATGTATCTCTATATGAATATATCTATGATATTTTTTTACATACATCACATGAATAACAATATAATCCCTTTTTCCAAGGAATTAATTACAACTATAAGACATGGAAAAAATATATCTCTTATAGTTTAACAAAAAAAATTATAAATTCACTTAAAATAGACCAACCAAACCAAATGAATACATCACATGTCCTTCATCCAAGAAAATGGGAAACCTGAGAGGTCACATAAGTAAGAATAACTATGAATTTCCTCATTATAATTAAATTAAAGTAAAAAATTTAACACTTGTTAAAAAAGAGTTTACATTCCATCTTAGTATTGAAAATCTCACTACAAGATAAATTACATACCCAACTACCTATGGTCAACTAAACCTCAAAGTGATAACAAGAATTTTAGCAAAAAATAAAGGTTTAATTGCATGATACCTTGTTAAACTCATGTAATAAGGAATAATATAAAGTATAAGCCCCACATTATATCATATATGTTATGTGTGTCATCCAATGTGATATAATTTAGCAGTCCAATTTTGATAAAATTACACACATGTGTCTTATGAGTGCACTCTATATCTCTATATGAGGTCTACACACATTAATCATTGATTTTTTTTTCACATTTTGTGACATCACATGAAAAAATAGGTTAGGGACAACTCAAATATTTCCATTAAGGTATTAATTATCATTAAAACCTCATGTAATATATATATCCTGTACAAATTGACGACAAAGCAAAAATTTCTATTAATAGTAAAAATATGATAAATTTTATAATATTAATCATTCCATTACATTAATTATATTTAGGATTAATAAATACCAAGTATATTACATTTAGTCCATCCTATATCTTATTCCTAAGAAATTTTAATGCCTTTATGATTTCTCATGATAATTGTTATTTTAAATAATTGAAATCATTTTACATTATGGCCACTAAAAAAATACATTTCCCTTCTTAATGAACTCTTCAATCAGATATACTTTTGAATAATTATTTGGTACTATAGTGAGTTTGGGGCCCTATAAATTTCATAATAGATTTTTTTGCACAAAGTAACTTCATTAGGCATGATATACTTGGAAAGACCCTTAGTTTAGCTAAATAATTATTCACCCAAACCAAGACCTCCATAATATTTGATAGTGTTATTTACTTTTACTTTTTATAAAATCATCCACCCTTGGATTCTTTTAAATATTCTAAATAATGACACCTCCATTTGAGAAGAAAAAAAACCAAATTCAGATCATGAATAATATTTTTTAGTTCTGAATCTAGCATAAATATAGCCCCATAAAATGATCTATTATTCAACAGATAAGGTAAATATTATATAGTTGTTAATCCTCTAGTATTGAAAATTATTCTTTGAATCCATCAAGTGGCTTTTATCAATATTTGATTAGTATCAACTAATTATTCTAAAATTATAAGACACATATGATTGATTACACGACAAGATATACTTGAATGATCCTATAATCAAAGCATAAGTAATGTCATTATTGTGTTCAATATCCATATAAGAACACTAGTCCTCCTTAGAACTCACACTATGTAACATTGATATAAACCTTTTATTAGTGTTTTCCAACTATACATATTTAAAAAATTAGTAAACATTGTATTTTCACTTAGAATAAGAAAAATCTTAGGTATATACCCATATATTTTCATACCCAATATATATGTATCCTCTTACATGTCTTTTAATGGGAATTATTTTTAGAAACAAGAATTTATAAATTTAAATGTATGGACATCATTTATGATTATTAGTAATACATCCACATACCACAACAAAAATATGATGGTGCTATAAATAACTCACTTATATATGTATGTTTGTTCACTATTATTGATTAAAAATAAATCATTGATTATAATATTAAAATGGAAATTCTAACTTTAAGATTCTTTCGTCCATCCATAAATGGATTGTTACAACATGAATTCATTAGTATCATAAATTATAACCTCAAACATTTTATTCATTTTAAAAGTAAACCCTCAATGATATTCCCATTAAAGAGATTGTTTTTTATATTTTTTGGTAGATACCATAATAATAATAAGATATTGTGGAAATAAAAATATGAATTGACTTTATCATATCTACCCATGGGATGGTTATTTTAATGATAATGACAATATTTTTATATAATATTTTAAATTCATGATCGATTTATTTGTATAAACCCTTTAAAATGACTATTTTCTTTTATAAAATCTAATTACACCCTATGGGTCTTATCCTTATAGGTGGCTCAATCATGATCTAGATTGGATTCAGGTATATAGATTCCATTACATATTCATGGGCTAAATACATTTCTAAAAATTATAAATTATAATATTTTATTTATATATTTTAAGTGTATTTTATATTAAATTAAACTCTTAATTATTTCTATAACAAATCCTTGTACATTATGTTATAGTATCTTGATGTAAGATCTTTTATCTATGCCATCAAAAGGAAATGTAAATAAGATTTAATATTTTATCCTAAACTATTTATCTAGTAAAATCATGAAAATAAGGGATCAATATCATAAATATTTGGTTTTTTAATAGCTGTCCAATTATTCCTTAATTTATTATTTTGGTGGATAAATAATATTTTTAGGGACAATGTGGTTTATTTAACTGACCAAATAATAATAATTTTAAAATACTTAGGGTTCATTATAATGGTTAAATAAAAGTATAATTTCAATTTCAAAGATGAATTATAATTAATATTATGATGATGCTGCTTTGATTATATATATGATCATTATTATAAAATGATCATATTTTAATACTAACATCAACCAATAATTTTTCAAAAATTAATTAAATGTTTCAATTAATGATGATTTTTCCTCAAAAAAGGGTACCACCTAATTATA
Organism: Viscum album; assembly: GCA_963277665.1. Lineage (NCBI taxonomy): Eukaryota > Viridiplantae > Streptophyta > Magnoliopsida > Santalales > Viscaceae > Viscum > Viscum album. The sequence goes on along the minus strand of OY728152.1, from coordinate 1,107,599,099 downwards.
ATGGGAATATAATTTATACCATGAAATCACTGGGTTTTATCCACCCAAAAAAACACACTCCATTTATTTAGGGTGAAAGATATTTTAAATAACCAAAATGATATTATAATAATGTTAATTAATAAAACAATCAATGAGAGGAATACAACCATCATGTTATTATACTTCATAATTGTATAACCCAAATACATGACTTTTAGGTCAGTCATGTTTTTAAGAGTCACATAAAATATGAGAAGATATCCAATTATTACCATGTATATAATACGAATAGAATTATGGTAAAAAAAATTAATAAAACAGAATATATTTTAAACGAAAATGAAATAAAAATAAAATAATATAGGATAAGTAATAAATAAATAGTGTATTAATTTCATTTTTATATTCTATATAAACAAAAAAATGTTAATTTTATATTATTATGAGATTAAATAATGTATCTATAATTATATGATGTATATATAGTAAATGAGAACTTTTATAGAAATTACACTTGGTAAATCATTCAGTTTTTTCTTTTTGGTATTGGTAGTTGGGGAAGGAGGTATCCAACATGTAAATTGTAGTACACAATATTGACCAACATAATTAAGGGGAAGGTGGTATCAATATTTTTTACCAACTTTAAACATGGAATGTAATTCATATAGGGGTGTTAATGCGTATTCTATCAAGTTATATCATGTATCATTGACTATACACGATTTTTGATTATAAAAGTACACTGTCTATAACTATAAAAGTACAAAATGTGTATTTCTTAAATGTTTTACTTTTCCCTTTTTATTCTTAAAAAATATTGATGATACTTATTTTATACTTTTTAATATGAAAAAACCCAAATGTGATGAAATTTACCAAATTTCAATGAAATATGTTAAAAATAGAAATATTAAGGGTAAAATTGACAATATTATAAATAAAATTCAAATGAAAATAAATTATTAATAAATGCGTACCAAGATCCTGATTAATCCTAATAGACCTATAAATTTATTATGATATTTGAACTGTTTCAACTTCCATAACATATTATCAAATCAAATCAATTTTCATCTCAATAATTATTCTTATATATTGTTCCTAAACATTACTAAGTTCAATTTTACTTTAACTAATTCCTTAATAAATAAATTGTTTCTCAATAAATACTCCATATTATCTCATAAACATAATAATCTTATATGGTTAAAAAATAACCATATATTTATTTAAAATATCTAATAGTTGACACTTTTCAAATTAAAGGCAATTATTATTTGAAATAGTAACATTCATATACACTATAAAACCCTAAATTTTCATGAAATACATATTGGGATGTTTCCTAGACTAAATATTATAAGGTTTATTTATAACCGACATAAATGGAATTTTTTTAATTAGGAAAGAAATCATTTCAAATGTATAATCCCAAATATATATAAGAGGGTTAAATTTAATCATCCCAGATGGAAATATGTCTAAAATTTTAAAATTCCATTGTTTAGATACACCATTCAACTCATGTATACCTTGAAAATTGTGTTGTGAAACAATTATGAAAATATGTTAGTTAAAAAATATACTTTTGACTAAATCATTCCCCACCTAGATCTTATCTATTTATCTTAATACTTTTTTCACATTGATTCTATAATTAAATTTCCAATAACTTTAAAATTTATAAGATTTTAAACTAGTTATTTATAAGTTAAATGTAACCATTCCAACTAAATTCATTATAATTTTTTAAATTAATTATAACCATTTGGTGGATGTTTACTCATTATCCCATATAAATAAATATATGTTATTTCCAAAAATCTGTTATCAATTTATCCTTTTCCGCTAAAATATTACTTTTTCTTTTTTTCTTAATAAATAATATTCACATATATCTATTTATTTATAATCAAATAAATCTGTTAATATATCACTATAGATTCATTGGATGCATTTATAATTTATTGGACTAAGGAGACAATTCTAAAAGTAAGTGGTATTATTCTATTTCACATTAGAATTTTTTTTAATGTAATATACTAAATTATTGATGTTTAGAATTTATATACCATTGACCATATTTAATTTTCCATAAAATATTTTATTTAAATATATATAATAATCTCTATTTATAATCTTGAAAAAACAATACCAAATAAGAAACCAAAATTAAATTTTACTTATGGATGGAACATAATATTTTATTAATTCTAGAATTATTAAACCCTGAAATTTAGAATTATATATTCCTAGCTATAATAAAACAAATATTTATCCATTTTAAACATATATATCTACTTCAACATTGGCTAAATATATTTTCTATATGAGTTTATGTACATCAACCCAAATGTGATATGTATAACTAAAATATAATTCCCATGATATAGGACTATAAAAACCGTTTTTATAACGTTGAATTATTTATGATCAAATTTATAATCTTTATAAATGAAAATTCTTATAATTTTATAATTATTATCCATAATGAATCTAAAAATAAATTATATGTTTAATTGACTTCTAATTTAATAATTAAAAAAATAATTGTGTGAGTGTCATATTATAATAAGTATTTTCGATGTAATTTTATTAAATATACTCCCACTAAGATAATGGAATCATACAACTTATCTATTAAGGGATTAAAGTCCATATTTCACTATAATTTCAGTCAAATTTAGTGTTAATCTAAAAAATACATTTATTTAGGTAGATAATCATGTCAATTATATCACACACAATTTATCGATAATTAGGAGGATAATATATTTCCAAATTTTATCTAATAAATTTTCAATATACATTCATCTCAGTACCTATCATTCATGGTTTTCAAACTATGTTTCCCCCAAAGCTCACAGTAGGATAAAATTACCTATCTTGTAGGATTATCTATACAAAACAAGACATAAAAATGACAATTCACAAGTACATAACTATTAGGGTATCTTGTATTGAATGATCAGGGTCTTAAGAGGTGTTTACTTTTGAAGGAATCTGACATTTGGTATATTGATAGGTATTTTAGATATCACCATATTCTATATGTATCTCATACATTATGTGTGTTCATGAATGGTCCTTAAAATTTAATTTATACATATTATCTCTTCATCCAAATTGATATGTTTATCTTATGTTAATGTATAACTACTACACATCCAATGATTTATGTTATGTATTTTATATTAAAAATTTAATTATAATATTTATACAAAAAATTATGAATATAATCCATAAGAAGAATGAAATTATTTATTGTTATATATTAAAATCATATAAGAAATAATCTTACTCAAGATAATTTATGGCACAACATGTAACCAAACCTTCCATTCTAGAAAAATCCACAGTCCCCGACCCAATTTAAATGTAACATAATTTCACACTATCTGTATATAATTACTCAAGATGAATCTTATTTTGAAAATAATTTAATATATATATATATATATATATAGAAAAATACTATCTATCTCTATTTTTATATTATAAAAAAATTACAACTATTGGTAGACCAAAATTGAGTATTATATTATAGTTAGTGTGAAACTCTTTAAATTCATGACATAAAATTTTTAAATTAATAACTATAAATATTAACAATATAAAAATTAATGCATTTCAATATTAAGTAAGGAGTTTAAATAAGTAAATTAATATCTCAAATATTCAGCCATTGTAATGTAAATAGTTCATATTATATAAAATAATGCTTTAATATATATATTTCATATTATAACGATTATAGAAATTTCATAAATACTAGTTTCCAAATGTTATATTTTTGTTATTTAATAGTTTACTAAATCATTAATTTTTACTTACTTAATTATATTTTTAAAAAATAACAATATCATGAATAATGATATCCCTTCATCATATATTGTGATATATGAGATCTAATATGATCATTATTTGTATAATTTTATTGTATAAGTCCTTTCACTCTTTAAGTGATAGTGATATGTTTATATCACTTCTTATAACATACATAATAATTTTTATCATTATTCAATGAAGCACATATTTTAATACATGTAAGGTTTCACAAATAATGTTATTTTTATATCTATTTTAACATAAACCTAAATCCAATATTTTGAACTATATCACATAATGATATCTTCATATCACTAAAGGATTAAAATTTATTACATTTATGATTCCATTTTTAGTGGGATTTTATTTGTAATTGGGTGTCGAAAAAAATAGTATGTGAGGTTGGATTATCACCTTGAGGATATTCTTACATTGTTAGGGGAATTATTGGTTTTTTTTCATCACCAGCTACCTCGAAAGGGTGAATAACCATTATGAAATAGATTGAACAATTGATACATTGGATGAATGATGTGATTAAGGTAAATCATCCTATGATATTGGTATAAGGAATCATATGGTTGTTTTAAAATAAAATGAATGTATGTGTGGCCACTCAACTACTTAAATCCATATAGAAGGATACTTCAGAATTTAAGATATACATGAAATAAAAAATGGGTGGTTTGATATGCATACAAATCATAGAAATAATGTAATGGGTTTACTAGATGAAACAAAACATGTTCATTTATTGTATCATCCTTGACCCAAATTAATGTAAATGGATCATCACTAAACAATTTATCTATTCATCCATCACCAATGTAATGATAATTTTAATAACTTATTACCAGTGGATTTTTATATTTGATCATCACTAATACGGGTTGTGTTTTACTTGATATTCACTAATACATTAGTCTATTTCTTCTTCATCACTAGAGGTATGGATTTATTGGTTCATCGTTAATGGATTATCATATTAGATTAACCCTAACTACATTATCAGTTACTAGATCATCCCTAGTGGATTTAATGATTCAGTGGATTGTTACAAAAGAGGATTTAAGGACTTTATGGCTCATTACTGGTGGTTTTTAAGAATTCAATAACTCATAACCAGTGTGGTTTAAGGGTTCCATATCCTAACAACTCTAAACAAACTTGAGAGTGGGCTACCCATTCATGAGAACATTAATGCATACACCATAATTTCATTCCTTCTTGGATAAATTAAATCATTAATGAAAATTTTTATAGATCTTCCCAAGTGAGTGATGTGGGGTTTAGATTAGGCCTATGAAAATAGGCTTCCGATATAACCAAGTGAATTTAATCAAAACCCACATAGTTTGGTTCCATATAATGGTGCACACCATAACTTTTAAGGACATGTGTAAAGGATCATTGTAGTGTCTTTTATGGTTTTATATCCCTAAAATTGATTGATCCTTTTAAGGTTATGAACATTGGAATTTCGTGTCTTGGGCCTAAAATTAATACCCTTACATGATAGATTCCTAAAATAATTTTTATGTGGGACTTTTGAATTAGTGTACTATTAAATAGTTTTCTAGAAAAAGGATTAATGTGAAAGAATGCGCTTTAGACTAGGTTAGGAGACCTTGAATATCAATTCCTTAAGAAAATTAAATGAATGTATAAAGGGTAATTATCAATAATGGTTTCTTATTTGTAATAACATTATACATATTGATGAGCAAAGAAGGAGAAGAAAGGCTAAAGTGCCCTAATATATATATAACATAAATAATGCCATTATCTCATGGTTTCAACTATAAATCGCATAAATAGGAACATAAATCATGGAACTACATGTTTAGTTTCATTAAAATTATCTATATTTACATCTTATTTTTGAACACTTGAATATATTTCTCGATAATCATGCTCCTCTATACGCATTTATAGACATATTATAAGAGAAAATCATCTTTTCATCTTGTGTAATGGAAAAAATGAAATGAGTGAGCTCATATGCTTAGTAATATAAAAACACAACATAATGTGTAAGATCATAAACATGAAGGAGATTATGGGTAAGACATATATATCTTAAATATATATATCATTAGATCATATATGATAATCATAAAACATGAAAAATAAATAAAAGATCACAACAAGATTTCTAAGGATGGATAAAAGTTGTGACTTAGTCAAAAATGAATATTAATAATCAAATAACAGTTGACAATGATATAAATGTCTATAATACCTTAATAAATATGGTGTAATCCTAATAAACATGGAATTTTTTGGAAATTAAATGCATCTTGAAAATTTGAAAAAACATGATTAACAATATAGAAATGTGTAGCAACCATAAGCATATGAAAATGTTTATGGGAAAACCTAAATTGCGCACATATAGGTGAATAAAATCATTATTAACAAATATTAAAATATGAGAAAACTTATCATTCTCATTACCATGTAAACCAAATCATTTTGTCCACTATTGACTGTCTAGTGAGATATAAACTTAGACCAATGTATTAGAAAGTGATATAGAACCCCACTGGTCATCCTACAGACATATTTTTTCCACATAAAATAAATCATAATTACATGTTAAAGAAAATATGTAAAATTACTAGGTTAATTAAATATCCAAATATAAAACATTAATTTTTCATAAAGAACCCATGGAGGAAAAATGTGTTTCATAAAACATCCCATAAGTGTAAAATAAAATCAACAATTAAATCATTTAATATATAAAACAAGATCACCCACAATAACCACATAAGAAAAGTTTATGTATGGTGAAACATGAAACATAACACCATTGAAGAATAATCCATTGAAAATTGAACAGAAATCAAAAAAGGGTTTATCTTAAAAAGAGTTTCTAAAAATAATCATTAAAGGATATGATTTTTAAGTAACAGTAAGATTTTTATTGAATATGAAGAGAATAAATCATTAAAATTTACATCAAAAAAATTCCAATATAGGGACCTTGATAATAAAAATTATATATATCAAAATTTGAAGTAGTACTATGAATATGAAATCATTGAAGTAAAACCCTTTTAAATAGTATTAAATACATTTATTTGAATACCATATCATTTAAATAATAATGAATCCATTTAATTAAAATTTATTTAAGGTAATTAAAGGATCATTGGAGATAAAAAAAATTAGTTTCAATTAGGGAAATGAGAACAATGGTAAGAAATAAGAACATAGATATAGAAGAAAAATCCATTGAATTTAACAAGAATATTTCTCAAAAAAAAACATTTTAATGAAACAATATATTCATAAAGGATTAATACATTGTTTTGAAACCTTATTTCCCAAATAAATAAGGTGGAAATACAAATAAAAATCCTAATAGGTTATAATAGTTTAATATAGAAATATAATAGTCAATGAAGAGTGATTATAAACCAAAGAAGAGATTTGAGTCATGAAAATAAATTAACATTATTCCTGATTAGTTGAATACACTTTAAAATCCTATAAAACAAACATAAATTTCTTAATATACTCTTTCATAACCATATCTATACATAAAAATATGTATAATTTATATTTATAATCATAATATAATTGTATATTAATAAGATTTTTTCCTATTTTCCCACACTAGGTGCTTATATATTTTCCCGTTTTTAATAGTTTCATTAGATCAATGTTTAAATTTAATTTTTTTAAAACTATTTTAATTAAAATTTAATTAAATTAACCACAATTAATTACTTATAATTATTTATGAATTTCAATTTTTATTTCATGAGTACTTTAGTCTTTATCAAATAATATAAAATCGGCAAAGAACATTTCTCGGTGATTTTCAACCTATGAATGTTGTTTTATTATTCATTGTGTTAAATATTGATGTATAAATTCCAAAAAAATATATATTTATATCATATTATACTATTAATTATGTATTGATAATCATCCATGATATAATTTAATATCATTGTTAATGTAGGTGTCAAACTGACCCAATAATAAACACACCATGATAATTGATGAAAATGATGTGATTTAGCTATAAAATCATTAAAAAGGTAGTATATTTATATAATGTTTTGTTTATTAGTGGGATATATCCTAATTATTACGTAATTTGTTGAATAGTAAATTTGTACGAAAATATTATGTCATTTAAATTAATGATCTCCCTCTTCGTATACTTGTTTTAAATGACTAAATTTATGATAATATTTAGTTGATAACATTATTAATAGGTTATAAAATATTCATACCATAACCATAATGATATTATGAAAATAATATCTATCCTTTAAAACCATTATCTTTACATTTTATGTAAGTTGATAAAATTAAAAATGGAAATTGATAGTCCTCATGTACAGATAGTTGAGAATTTAAATTTTACACAGAATGAGGAAAAGTTTATATATAGTTTAAATTTTAGTAATATAAAATATCACATAAATAAAATATGTATATATTGAATTCCATATTAATACCATACTTAGAAAGAAATTATGAAGAACAAATCATTTTGCGTCGTAGAGGCGGTAGCCCACAAAACATATGACTCACACTTTTTTTATTAATGGAAAAGGAAAGGGTGGTTAATGCTTGTAAAATAAGTATAATAAAATAAAATTATAACAATGATACTTATTCTATAATTTTAAGAAGGTGAATTTAAATTTTAGTAAGAAGAAAAACACACCGGGAAATAGAATAGATAATGAGAGGTTAAAAACATATACCTCACTTCTTGGATCATCGCCTTTGCGAAGAGGACTAAACCATTAATAGATTTTATTATGAGAATAAAAGATCATAAATAAATTTTATAATAATGTGTATGAGATGATTATGTGGATTTTGGTCTGAACATAAATGGTTTTTTGTGGTATGGGAAGTGTGGAGTGGAGTTCCCCATTTATAAGTGAAAGGATGTGGCGTTTGGTAAATACCAAAAACATTACAATAATTGAAAGTCACTATCAAAATAATCGTCTCCATGATTCATAAATAATGTAGTAGAGAATATATAAGGTCAAGAATCACTTCCAAAACTCTATTAAAAGATTTTTTTAATAGGCTATGATCTTTATATCTTAGTTTACTCATTTTTATCATTTTGGTTTTTACCATGGTAATTAGTTTTTACCAAGGTAATTTATCCTTTATGAATAAAAATTAAATAGAGCTTATTATATAATATTTATACAATGATTCAAAATTTGAAATCCATTTTTTATTAAATTTATAAAAGTTATAAAAATTAATTTCAATATACTAATTGTTGAATGTATTAAAATAAACTTTCATGAAAAAATACAACTTAAATTCTAAAATGTAGAATTTGGGTTTATAAATTAACACATATATTTCTAAAATTTAAAATTCACTTATAATATATATATTTTGTCTTATATAAACATTTCAAAAAATTTATAATTCATACTGATTTTCTAATAATTTCATAATGTCGTGTTATTTGCAAAAATGGTTTTTTCCAATATTCACCAAAAAAAAGTAATATTTTTTAAAAAATAACAAAAATTCATATTAATATAACATGGAAATTATTATTCCAAAAAAAATTAATTTTATCAAATTCACTTCTTAATTTTTTTAAAAATATAATTCAAATATAAAATATTTTGAGTACTGTTTAAAAAAAATTAATTTAGTATGTTAACTATTATTTTCCTATAAATTTATAATTAATATAGTGTTAATATATATTTTATTATATAATAAAAATAGTCTTTATTCCATGTAATAAAAAAATTCTAAAAATACACACTTCTTTAGTATAAAGTGAATTTAGTAAAAATGAATTTTTGAAAATTATAAAAAATCAGGATATATCTAAAAAAATAAATATTTTATTCCATGTTTCTATAATAATAATTTCAACTTACTTGACCCCTTATAATAAATTTTTAAACCCTAATAATTTGTAAATCATTGGATGCAGTTTTGAGAGTTGGTTTAGCTAAAATGGATCTTGTGGCAATATTAACAATCTTAACAATCTTATACTTTCCCTATATATGATTTTAATCGAAGCATAATTAAAGAGTTTGGTGTAATGACGCGTTTTTTGATCCAAGTGAAAATTATAAGTGAAATGGAATTTTGGAATTATGGGGACGTTCTGTTCTTCAAACTGAGATTCGGCACATAATTATGAGAGTTGTAACAACTTGATGTGTATTTTAGACTTTGTTAAAGACCGGAGATGAACCTCATGTGCTCTATCGAGTTTGTTGAGCGTTAGAGCCTAGATATTCCACAATATGATGAAATGGATAGGGAACATAGTTTGTTTAAACCCACAGAGCTGACTAGTGTAAATTGTATGGCTACAGTAAGTGAGTAGTATCTCCCCACCAAAAATTAACTCGGTTTCTCAAATTTTGTGCCTAGCCTACATAGTTAGTGACATTAAGAAGTATGCTCTCTATATTAATTACACGATTAGCATAAAGTTATTGTAAAACATGCAGAAAAACCATGAATTTTGGGATTCCTAAGCATCATGGGTCACACAGTTGGCACACTCTATGGAAAAACATGCTACCAAACTATGTGGCCTAATTTTTATGGTTAATTTACCCTTTTCCCTTAATGAGTTTATGTTTCTTTTCCCCTTATTTAATCACATCCTCCATCTTCATGAGCTCTCCTATATGGTGCAATGGGTTTCTCCTCCTCTCAATATATTCAAGTATATATCTCCACTGCCTGAAGTCCAAATTAAACGTTTTCAGTTCTTATAGATGAAAATCAATAAAATCTTGTTTCATCATGATCCATTCTCTATTTTGTTTTTATTTAACCAATTTATCATGTAGTGAGCCCATTTTCCATATTTTTTGGTGGATGTCTATTTGTTTGTTCTGTTTCTAACCGGTCTAAATTGAGCCTTTATATTGTAAGTGTAAAGATTCCGAAAATTAATGTCGGTGGTCTATAGATTTTTCTGTAATTTCCACATTTTATAAATTGAACTGTCACTCCACACACTAGCATTTGCCGCGAATTGCGGTAAAAATGTTTTCTTCAATATAAATTGGCACAAACCCCTATTATTACCCATGTTTTCCCTTTTTTCATAAATTGAGTTCACCAAACTTGAACAATGACAACCCATGGGTGTGTCGGATTAAATTTACCTTTTAAATTAAATTAATTAAATTATTTTTATGAGTTAATATTGGATTAATAATGGAATTTACCCTTATAGGATGTTTCCTAATTGAAAATGGAACCTCTTAGGCACCTTGTTGTAACCTTAGGTTGTTTTTTTATGATTTAAATCTTCTTAAATCCGTTGTTTGGTGAATTATGTTATGTTTCGTAAATTAAATTCTTAATTTCTCTAATTGAATTGTTTAGTAAAAAATTACATATTTTATAATAAAAAATCTTAGATGAGGTGCACTATATTCTAAAATTACAAAGTGGCAATTAGTATTTACCATTTTATTTGGCCTTATGTAATGAGATTTTACCTATTCCTTTTGTATATGTTATAGTTATTGCATGATTAGTACATGGTCATTATTAATGTTCTTAAATGGATGTCCCCACTTTAATATAAATTTTTATTTGAACCAATGAACTTTATAAGTGCATGAAAAGGACCACTCCCATATAAATGACTAATGAAACATGATTCTCTTAAGTTATGGGATTTCCTAAAAAATGGATTTTCCCAAGTCAGTAAATGTCCAATTGTATATGGTGACTTCTATATGCCTTCTTTCCCATTTTAATTAAATTTCAGTGTTCTCTTAGAATAAATGGAATGTAATAAAATGAATGGATTATCACTATGGTCTTCCTTCAATGAATGAATTAAATTTTTTACTTAAATTAAATTGAATTTGGTGGTACAACCATCCCTCTAGCAATAATTTAATTGTCATTGATTCATTGGATTGTTTTAACATTGATGCCCTAGATTATTTAATGGCCTTGATAAATGTAAACAATGAGAAGGAAATGCCTCATGTATTATATGAATATTAATATAATTACTCCTTGATATAGTTTTTGGAACAACGGTAAGGGTTATGTTGAGGAGGGCGATGTCATGCTCCCTTACATTGGGTGTTGAGTATGACATCTCAAACCAGTGATACTATGTAGATGAAGGGCATGGTGAAACTCATCATATGTTAAGTGTTGAAATGATAGAAAACTCACTATTGTTCTAGTGTTGACAATATGGAACACTCTCCATCTCGAGTGATGATAATGACATCTCCCACTTATTATTATTTGTAGGAAATGTACCCCATTTCTTTAGCTTATAGGCTTGTATAAACTGCTCATAGATGATTGAGTTATGCCTCAGTCTAGCCAGTATCTAGTATTCTAGGTATATTTATACTAACATCCACACATACTTGGAACATATTGGTGAATTAAATATATATCTATACTATATATATATTATTACTATATGTATAATTACTAATTAGTTTCTTATTCCAAAAGTGATCCAAAGTAGGTTGAACCACCAAGTGTCCCCCTAGAACCTATGCGGGATAGTATTTATTATTTAAGTATTATTTATTATACTATTCATCTACACATTGATTTAATTTATATTCATGGACTAGATTAGTCATAGACATCGTAAGTGGTAACCTACTTTGATTTATAACTCACCTTGCTCTGGCCTCCATTACAATGCGGTTCCCGTGAAGATCTCATGTTCAATAGACTATCGATTATTTCTTGTGTTGATTGACTTGTACTTGGGAGTTAAGATCATAGGATTGAGCTAGACCATAGGATTCTCATGGAGATCACCGTTGTAGATTTTACTTTTTTCTTTATTCATGTATTTCAATGTATCATTATTCTTGTTTTATGTTTATTATTTATATTAGGAGTCACCATCTAGAAATGCACTAATTGTGTACATTGTCATTTTCCATTGTTATATTTAGTTTATATGACTCGTTAAACACTCTATCATTCATTTATTGTTTCTTCCATCCTTGCCTATTATTTATTATCTAATATAATATTGTGATTCTCTAATCATGAGGGTATAGTCTCTCAACTATTATCTCCATAGATCCTCTTTTCTAGTTAGAATCCTCTTATGTAATGGGAGGCTTGTTTGAAAACATGTGACCCACCGGTCCAGCCACTATTTATTGGTTATTTCAGCCAGGATGTTACAAATTTTTTTCAGATTCTAACATTATCGCTTTTCTTACTATTTTGTTCTAGTATATAAGAGATGAGGAATGTGGTGTCACATGGTAAATATTTATGTATGGGATTGATCACCCAACCCATAGGGAAAAATCAAAGTGGTCCGGGATGGGATTGTTGTTAATGATGTTTTTTGTCATAGTTGATTATTATTTAACCTTCATTGAATGGTGTACTTTCTTCTACTTCTTGATTTAAAATATTTATGGTATTTTACCCTTGGATTGTTTTGGAAAGTATGTTGCATTATATGCATAATTATAGGCATATAAAGATTCACGTGTCATGAATGTACCATTCCTTGTAGTTTTATTTGAAGCTTTCATATTGATTTGGATCCTTCTCCTTGATTGTTTCCCATGATTTTGTTTTATTTATCATTCTTAATTGTATAACATGATTGGGTGGTATATTTAGCATGTATTTGTTATGTATCTTGATTATGTGCTTATTTTCATGTTTATATTTTTTTACCTCTTCTGATAACATGTCTAGTTTTTTATTGAAATTATGTAATTGGATTTACGAGAAGAATTTATTCATTGTAATTAAACAAGAACCAGTTTTCAGTTATAATAAGTATGGGTACCTTATAATTTGGAAAAGGTAACTCATGTACTTGAACCATCCTTGGGTTTCATATATCTAATGGTTGTTGGTAAAATGTAAAAACTATTAAAAATTAAAATTTTAAAGTGAATTGTTTTCGATTAAATGGGAGATACTCTATGATCTATAAAGTGTATTAGAACTTTATAAATTGGATTTGGAATCCCATATAATAAAACTTTTACTTAGATATCATCATGATAAAATTTGGAAGCTTATAAATATAAAAGATATTTACTTTGGATCAGTAATGAATAGGTTAATCTGTCTAAAATGAAAAAAATGTGACCCTGAATATAAGTTGGGAATGATTAATATGAGTTAACCCACTGAAAGAGTTTTGAAACATTACATAATTGAAACAAATATTGTGGGGTTGAATTTTGTTGAACATATGTTTGTTTAATGGGACCCTCATAGTTCTCCTTATCTGCCACAATGTTAGTTTGTCTTAAATGTGGTACATTATGTTCTGAAAAAAATATATCTAATCTTTTAATAATGAATGCGAATTAGAGTAATGTCATTAAAAATGGAACATTATGTGGTTTACATAATTTTAAACCCTCATTTAAGGTTACTTTCCACTTCACTTTAAGTTTCATTGAAACAAAAATGAGATCATTTTCCCATAGGCTTTTTTCTTTTTAGCATGGGCTTAAATGATTCGCATAGGGCCTAGTGTTATCTATTTTATGTGACCTAATGATAGGGTCATAACTTATGGTCTTTCAAGGGGTTATCCTAAGGTAGGTACCACCCTTGGAGATTGACATTCTTGTTTACTGTTTTCATATTTCTGAGGTATGATACCGATTGGGTGTCTTTGTCCCCAGTAGGACTCTTAGCTTCTAAATTAAACACTTTTTCTGATGGATGGTCATGGTTTCCTTGAAATTTTTAAGGGTGTGAGCATTAGGTAATGCTTGGTTTTAGTATGTTAGGCATTCTTAGGGCATGGTTATCCACTTAGCAGGTATGAAGACTCCTCTTCTTCCTCAGTAGTGAATGATTTGTTATGTCATCACCTAGGCTAATGGTCCAATGGGGAAATATTACCTGGGATTAAAACCCTAGTATGGATCGCCAGAAATTTGAATGCACATGGTGGAAAACCTATAGATAAAACTGGGGATCGTCATCTTTCTTTTGAACCTTTGCATAGTGTGTTTTCATATACATGGTACCCATAGAGTTTCTATATGATATAATGAACTAGTTGATTTGGGGGGAAACATTGATCCTTACACTATTGTGTACATTATAGCGTCATCTCTGAAGTAGAGTGACATATCTGTTAAAGGAATCATGTTCATACCAATTCTTAGGATGACTTCCGATAGAATCAGGTGTTTTGACGTGGCGGTCCATTCAGTATTGGTTTTCATTCAATATTATAACATTTGTCTTTAATGTGTATCTGACCTAGTGTTCTTACGAGGGGATATCATGTGTCTCCTTTTATTGGCTAGGAAAATCTTATTCGTTGGGAGAACCATGTTAGTTATGGTAAACACATTACTTTCTAGGTTAAATGTAAATAGAAAAGGAGGAGCTTTGGAAATGGATTGTGTTTATTGAATTCCCTTGAGGATTTCATGTTTTGAATCATGTTGGTGCTCTACCAATGGAATGATGTTGTTATGGTTGGATATGTATGAAATCGTTCTGAAACATAGTAGGTCATGGATGGACATTAGTGGTAAATATAGAGCCATCCTAGAATTCATTGAGATTCATATGCATTGTGATCAATTCATAATGGTGCATCGGCAGGTGAAGCTGAGCTTCTTCCAAAAAGTCTATGAGTAGGGGTTCAACTACTCACTTTCTAGTAGTTGGGTATGTTTGTTTCAGAACCATATCGAGCAATTCATCTTAATATGGATGGAGTGTCTTGAGTGTTATTATTAAACACTTAGTATACTATTTTTTTAGTGACTATCATGTCCCATATATTCAAATCACCCTTGAATAATTATGAGAGCATTGGTTATATGTTGTTTTAAATTTTAAAATCATTTGGTCTTGAAAGCTGGTTTCCATATTTGTTTCATATTAGAAGTGTGGATGTTTCATGGAATGGTTAGTCCTATGTGATATCTGTGTTCCCGTGTGTTATCACCATGGATAGACTCTTGGATTCCAACTATTTTCCTATGAATTAAAGACCAGGAGGATGCTTATATGGGCACATTCAATGCTTTGAAGTGGGATTATTAGCATTGTACCAACTCCTCACTTGTAACAATTTAGTATGGACAACCTACGGTTAGCTCAATGGACTACAATTTAATAGATATTGGGTTATCATAGACATATTATCTAGATCAAAGGTGATTCTAAAGGGTTTTGATTCCAGTGGCCTGGATCTAGGTTAAACACTTTTTCATGTAGAGGAATGATATTTTAAATAAATAATTGATGCTTTAATTAAAAACAACAATGGTATTCACATATGGGATTATATAAAAATCATTGTGGTTAACATGAGATTCCTTAGAAGGAGTTGTATTTCAATTTGATATATGTTGGCCATCTATGATGAGCATTATAAGAATGATCAGCGAGAGGTGGTTTGACTGGTTGTCCTCTTGTTCAATTTTTAAGGTATAATGGTAGAATTTTGTAGCACATCCCTGAGTTACAGTTGCTGTGGTTTAAGGTTAAAAAGTTTATTCTCAGAAATCTAGCATGACTAGTTTCATTTTGTATTGATTAGGATTTGACCGTTTCTTTCCGATGAGGTCTCTGATATTACCTCAGAAGTAACTAGGTTAGACCAGATATATAAATCACAATATGAGCATAAATATAACTGTTACAGGAATTATATGAAATCTAATTATGATGGTTGTGGTACCGTGGCATGGAATTGGCCAATTTTTGGGTTATAACCGATGTTGTAGAGAACCATCACCTAGATGTTTAAACATACATTGATGTGATTTTTTATCTAGAGAAATAGGATTAGATAAGCACCATTTCATTCTTTTAATTGGGAAACAATTTTTTTCTTTTATTTTTATTTCTTAAGTGTCGTATGATTAGGTAATCCTTGTAGGTGAATCTGTTGTTTGAAAATGAAATGTGTCCATTTGAATGGGAATTCACAACCCTTTTAGGTCGGGATATATTTTCATTATCACCAATGGATTCTTGTGTATGAGAAGTTCTATTGTGGTGAAGTTGTAATGACTTGTGTTTTGAGCTAAGAACAAATTCCAAGGGATACTAAACATTGGCATTTAGTGGATGGGACATTCCCTGAACCGAGCTTCAGAACATAATTACTTGAGTTAGAACACTTCCATATTGTGGTTTTTGCATTTTTAAAGACCTAAGAGGTCCCTTAGGCGCTCCATTTAGTTTCGGGAGTGTTAGACCCTATAAAATCCAAAATAGAACTAACTGGGTAGGGTTCATGGTTATTATAAAACTATGCATCCCACCAGTGAAAAACTAGGTAGCGGTAGTAGGTGAGTAGAAACACGCTTCCTAGGATGTGCATAGTTTCCCACACCATGCACCCAAACCACACAATTAATGCCAATTAGGCAATATGATCTCACTATTCATCATAACGTAGTCACACAGTTATGGTAAATAGTGCTTGAAAACCGTGAAAGTTGGGGTTCACAAGCAGTATGAGACACACTACTGGACCACAGTATTGAAAACTGCATGGTATAGTATGGAGGGTGAATTTACCATTTTCCTTTAATGATTTTAGGTTTATTTTTTCTTTTATTTCTCCTTCTACTATTTCCGTGTGAGCTCTCATCCTTGGTGTCATGGGTTTCTCAACCTGTTAACCAAGGCATGACAAGATCTCCTCTATATGAAGTCTAAATCTAATTCCATAGATCTTTATTAATCCAATTTAGTAAGGTCATGTTTCCACAAGATCCTTTCCCTATTTAGTTATCTCTCGACCAAGTTATCATGGTATGAGACCATTTTCACTCTTTTCCGGTCGGATGATAATTTCTTCATTTTCTTCCAAAGTAGATCGAATCAAGCCATGATATTGGATTAGTAAAGTATTTTACGAATAAGGTAGGTGTTCTATGAATTTTTCTTCAAGTTTAATTCATTTTATAAATATCTCCATGACACCTCAAATCGACATTTTCCACACATTACCATAAATTTTATTCATGAATGTAAATTGGTGAATTCACCTACTATGACCCCTATATAGATATTTTTCGTAAAATGTGGGTAATAGCCTCAATCAAGGACACCCCTTAGGTGTTATGACTTGAATTTTACTTTTTAATTAAATAAATTGAAATCATGAAATTCCTTCTATGAGTTTTTCCTGGGTTAATAATTGAATTTCCCATTGCTGGAAGTTTCTCAATTGAAAATGGCACTTTATAGGTGTCATGTTGAAACCTTGTATTGTTTTGTTATGATATTCATATTATTAAATTATTATTTTGGTGAATTATGTTATGATTCATAAATTAAATTCATAATTATGATATGTGAATTGTTTTTTAAATAGTGACATGTTTTATAATTAAAACCATTTTATGAGTTATGCAATCATCTAAAATTAAAATGTGGTAATTATTTTTTTTCATATTTCTTGGACTTATTGCATGGGATTTTACCTATGCCTTGTATTGATGTTAGAGTTCTGGCATGCTTAGTACATGGCTATTATAGATGTTATTGAATAGAGTTCCGATCCTTTTATATAAATGATTATTTAAACCAATTCACCTTCTAAGTGCTAGATGTCGACTAATTATATATAAATTACTAATGAACCAAGAATATCCTATGTTCTTTGATTACATAAAAAATAGATTTTCCCATTTAGGTAACTTCCAAATTGATCAATGTTCCTTCGTTCAACTTTTAATTAAATAAAATTCCATTGTTAGAATAAATGGGATTTATTAAATGGAATGAATTTTCATTTTTTTTCCTTCGATAAATTAAATAATTATTTTAATTAAACAATATTGAATTGGGTGGTATGACCAAACCACTTTCTATAATTAAATAATCACAGATTTTGAGAATTTTTATAACTATGATACCCTTGATTATTAATGGGATTGATAAATGTAAAGCATAATATGGTAATTACTATGGGTTTATATTGATATTAATAAAATAATGCTTTGATTTAGGTTGTGTAATGATGGTAAGAGTTCTGTTGAGAATGGTGGTATCACTCTCCCTTATATCAAGTGTATAGTAAAAGTTTTCACACCGGTGATACTATGTGAATGATGTGGATGATGCAAAATGTCACTTTTTGAGTGTTGAAATGATGATGAAATAAATATTATTTTAGAATTGATATTCACTATAATAAAACTGGGTTTATTCAGTTCTATCTAAAAGCACCATTAAAACCCCCCTTTCACAATTCTAGAAAAAACAATGTTAAAGGGGGTCTTCAACAGTGCTGTTTTTAGCTATTTTAACGGGGGTCTTTAATTGTAGTAAAAAAATGATTAAGTGGTAACAATACGATATTTAGTGAAAATTAATTATAACTATATAAAAAACCTACAAACCAAAAGAAAAATCTGGAAAATTGATATTAACTCTAGAAACCCTTTAAAAACGTAAAAACATTGTGAAACCCTAAAACCCCAAAATGACCATAATTTATGATATGGGAGTCCATTTTTTCTCCAAAACCAGTAAAATAAAATATTATGAAGGGAGATAAAACCACATGAGATTTATATCATGTGCTAATGAACGGAATATATTATATTAATGTTTCAAAAAAGTCAAAAATTATACTCGAATATCGAAGGGCCATTAATATTGATCCAAGTGTTTGTTTGGTCTCCACCACATTTCAAATCAAATCTTGTGATGTGACATACAATATTAAGGGATATTGATGAGTTAATAGAGATCAGGTCACATTTTTTCACCCCATAAATGCATTGAAGGCCTCCAAAATTGATTTTTTAGTTTCCGATCTCAGTTTCATAAAATTCAAATGGCTAAAACTATTGATAAGAGTGTATGTTTGGCCTATACCACTAATCATGTCCATGAACCTTTCTTGAAATTCGATTTTAATTATTTGGGAGCTGAAATAGACCCTCATATTAGAAGTTATAGTTATTTCATGGTTTTTAGGGGTTTTAGGGTTTTCATTGTTTCTTCACATTTTTATATGTTTTAAAGATTTTTAGAGTTAATAACCATTTTAATAAATATATAATAAAATTAATATGTATTTTAGATAATATATATATATATATATATCGATATAAAATATAAAGAAATATAACAAAATATATTTATATGACATAAAATGTAAAACAAAACAATATATGGGAGTGGAAAATGATGTGTTGTATAAGCTAGAGGTCTTAGGATCAAATCTAACTAGAGGTACTAGTGTTCACTAGGGGAGGGATTATCTACAGTGCTAATAAAGGGGTTTGGTATGTGCTGATAAAGGGGACGGGGGTGGGGAGTACTAATAAAGGGGGGGGGGGTGGAAAAAAGTAAACCCTTTATCAGCACTTTTTTAGTGTTGTTAAAGGGGGCCTATAACAATTCTATGAAAAGTGTCGATAAAGGTGGCGATTAACATTGAGAAAATGTATGGATAATTCCCCCCTTTGTAAGTGCTAGAAATGTGATGATAATGGCCCCCTTTATCATGTATATTTTATTGCTATTAAAGGTGGAATTTATTAGTTTTTTTTACATTGTTAAAGCTAACCCATTAACATTGATTACATTATTAGAATTTATATAGTTCTGATTAATACCTTTTACTATTTATATTAGAGGCACAATTTTTAGTAGTGATGATGGAACACTCACTATCTCGAGGGATGAGAATGATGTCCCCCACTTTTTATGAGATGTAGGGCGTGTACCCAATTTATGGTGCTTATTAGAGCATTTAGATTGGTCCTGGATGTATGAGTTATTCCCCATTGTAGCTAGAATCTATTATTACATGTATATGTCCACATACGTTCACATGTACTTGGACCATATAGGTGGATGCAATATATAACTATACAATATATATATATTACTACTATATATATAGTTACTAACCAAATGGTCATTCTGGTCAGGAGTCGAAGTAGGTAGAGAGCTCAGGTGTTCTTCAGGAACCTGAGTGGGATTGAATTTATTATTTTAGTATTGTTTGTTATTTTTTTTCTTGTACACTACTTTAATTCATATTCATAGGATAGAATATATATAGACACCATGGGTGGAATACTATTTCAATTTATACCTCATATCTCGCTCAGGGTCCATTGAACATGGGTACCTGATTGGATCTCATGTTTATAGCACTATGGATTACTTCTTTGGCTGATTCTCTTGTACCTAGGAGAATGGAGCACAAGACATATCTGGATCTCATGACGCTCTTGTAGATCACCCATGGGGATTTTACTTCTATTAAATACTCATGTATTTCACTATATCTTGTTTCCTACTATATGTCTACTATTTAGTTTATGTATACCCATTTATACATGAATTCATTTTGTACATTAGAATTGTTCATTTTTATATTCAGTTTATATTAATATTCCAATGATCTCTCTTTCATTTATTATTGCTTCTATTGTTTCTTGATATTTATTATCCGATAGAACAATGTTGTACACTAATGATGAGGGTATATTCTCCCCACTATCACTTCCTTAGAGCCTCACTACTAGTCGACTACCTATGGCATGTGGGTAGAAGTTCTTGTGGCCATGTAACCCACCAGTCCAACCACTAGATTTGTACTAATTCGGGATGGTATGTTACATTTGTCTAGATATTGGTCAAAGGGAAACCCTAGAAAAACTACCTACCTTTTGAGTTATGACAAGTGGGCTTTATAAAGAAGACATTCTCTTCAAGATTCCATTTCTTCTTTAATTATTTATTTTATGACATGGTTACTTCAATTTATACCTACACATTTACGAACTATGTTTTAACCATGATATTTTAATTTTAAAATACATTAATAAATTTTTTAGTTTTATTTTGTGTATAAAATAAACTATTAAAAAAATATTTGTTAAAGGATAATATATAGTGAAGTCATCAATAATTACATTCTCCCCTTAAATAAATTTCCTGCTCAAAATTATAATTATTAATTACTAAAAAAATTATCTAAGGGTATTTATAATATGACTCAATATTTAATTTTATAAAATGGTAGGATCCATGAATATTTAATTATAATAACAAAAATCACAATATTGTGTTTTTTCCTATCCATTTGAGTTATATACCTCTCATGGTTTTGTAGTTAAGAACTTACTTGAGTTATAGTTTCAAATATGTAGTGATAGATTATTATAAATTAGTTTAAGGAATGAAATGTGATTCCATATTTTTATAATAGCTACACCACACACACCTATCAGTCACCCCTACCCTATGATTCCTCTACTTGGAAATGTTGGTGAAAAGTTGAGGCTAAACTATGAATTTAATGAAGAATACTCAACATACATATAAGGATCATGGATAACCCTATTAATAATGCTCCTCAACCATTATAGTGTAGTTATGTTCACCACAGTAGACTTCACCCTCTTTATCTTATCCTTTTCCTGTTTTTCACACTTCAATAAATAACCACCCATCTCTTCACCAGCCTGTAGCACTAGTTCTCATGATTCCAGCTTAATAAAAGCATATCAGATAAAGGTTGGTGTGATATGCATTTCTTACCATAGTTTCTATTAGTGGATTTTCGTGTTTCCAAATAGGGACTTCCATGATTTGAAATATTTCCCGCACATGCTGCTTGATGTCACACGCTTTGGGTCATCAAACCTACTTCTAAAACTGTTCATATACCCATGTTCACTTGGTGTACTGCCGAATTTTCTCCCAACCAACATGTCCTATTTCAAAAGTGGATGGGATTTGTATTCAACATGCACCATTGGAATGGTGATTTCAACTTCAATAGATACAATAGGAACTACATGAAATAGTAGTGCATTGATGGATAAGGATGAAGATGATTCATTATTATCAACTAATATTTATTTGACATTATGATATCTCTCTAATGGATTTTTTGTTTTTTTTCCTGTCCATTTATAATAGCAAGGATTTTGTTTGTAATATAACCATGATAATTGAATATGCATTCTATGATGAAAGAGTTAATCAATTATTCCAAAACTATCTAATTGACCCATAATAGGATTTATATTCCAATACACATAAATTTTGAAAATAAACTATCAGGAAATTAAATTTTTTTTTAAAAAAAAACATTAGGATGATATAATTGTAAAATAATCTTAGAGACTTAGAGTGTCCTGAATAATGATACCATAATAGTTATCCCAATCCACCTCGTCAGCAGTCATCAAAAAAGATATTCCCTATTCCTTTGGTCATAGTTTTTGTTCAGACCTATATTTCTTATCCTATGTGGATTTAGGAAATTGGATGGGTAATTTCAAATAATTAGACACTTAAGGAATTATACTATTCGTGGAGCTTTTGGAAATTTGTTTTCCACTCACATCCACTTAGATAGGATATTCATTTTCGTATAATATTTTGATTCTCAATGAACTCTATTCCACAAGTAAAGAATATCACCATATCCTTAATTCAATTCCCTTACTATTTATTCTATTTTTTAAAATTTAAGAAATTAATCATTATTTAATTCATTAAATTCATCATTTTATCTTTATTGACACTCCATCATACTACTATTTATTACACATGAGACTTTAACTATGTTAACATTGTTAAGAATATTTCACTAAAGCTGGTTTAGAATAATCACATGGTTTCTAAATATGGTTCCCATTCTGATGGTTTTCCCCAGAGGTAATATCTTTATTTTCCCTCACACCCATAATTAATTCTAGTTTCATTCATTTATAAAAATAAAAGGGTTGAAATGAGTGATTAAATGGTAATAATAAAAGGAAATTATTATAATAATAAAAGGAATTCACACGTAAAATGTATTTACCTTTTACATTATCACATTGAACAATAGTTCTTATGATGTCCCAAACCAAGTGCCACTCAAAGGATCCCCGAACCCAATTGGCCATATGGACTCATGTGTACCTTGGTATATGACCAAGGTTTTGGACTAACAGTGAGATCCTAGGTTGTTTCTGTGTGGATATTATGCCCTAATGTCACAGTGAATATCAAAAGATATATATAATAATGTATATAAAATTGATGGATAATAATATTGAATGAATAGTAATGAATAAATATGTTTAGAAATAGATGTAAGAAAAATCAACCATAAAAAATATTCAAATAAATGGATGAACTTTATCATAAAAAATTATGATGATGTAATTACATGTATATTTTGTAACCCATTTTATGGAAGTGTGTGTGGGTTTAGGTCATAAGATTAACATAATTACATCTAATAATACTTAGTATAATTATTTTATAATATAATAATTGTATAATAATCTAATGGGTTTAAAAAGAAATAATACAAAATTGCTCGTTGATAAATGTTACATATTTATCGGGTAACTCCTTTTGGTTTTTACCAATAAATTTCCATGGTTTTATTTATATAAAAATATTATAGACTTATTGGAGGGATGTTAGGAGTTTCTAAATTTAGGGTCTATATGATCCAGAAGGATTTAGATGTGTGTAAAATGAAGGAGAGTGAATTCCATTTTATATTTGAAGAGTGACATTCTTATAAATACAAAAAAGAAAACACTATTGGGTTGTATCCATTAGATAATGTGAATCAAATAATGAATAATTATCGATGAAATACGTGATATGGTATAAATATTTCCATAAAATGAGTTTTTTTCAAGGTTCATGTTTATTTGACTCATTATGATTAATGTTAATCAACCAAATTAGATAAATTATAATTTAATCATTATAATTAACTTTAATTGCTTTCAGTGGTATTTTTGGTCAAAAACTAATTTAACCTTAATATAAAATATAAGTTATTAAGACACCAAATATGTAAACCATTTTTCCAACTTCAATTCACATAATCGGCTGAATTTAGTATAACATTAACACCATAGATGGAATGAGAATGAAATTATATAAAGTTAAAATTTTCAAAAATTGACTATGTTTTTTATCGAAATTAAATATAAAAATGATTAAAATGAAATAAATTGGATTAAAATATTTAAAAGTTATATAATTTTCCTTTTAAACTAATTTAAAATATTAATTTACAATATAATTTTTTTATAAATAAATTTAGTTTTCAATTAACAATCAGAATATTTCACTATTCATCAAAATGTGAATCTTCTTAGACAAATTCAAAAAATTACCCCTAAGACAATTTTTAAAAAAATGTTTAAAAAATAAGAATATTTTTTCCAAATAAAATTTATAAAAGTGTCAAAATTATGTTTTATGCAAAGTCATACATTAATAGGTGGTAAGACCGCCGTTTAGAAAAATACATCTTTTCGTACTTAAAATTGGATTTATCCATATTTTATGCCTATAAAATTTATTGTATGAATTTTATAAAATATATTGAATATATAAAATATAAATTACATTAATATCATTCAAAAATAGTGATTAATTTAATCTATTAAGGTAAAATTTCAATGTGGTCATATAAATCATTTTTTTGTAAAAACAATTCATTTATAATCAATTGGTTTTATTTTAATTTATAATTAATTTCTATCAAATCAATTCATTATATATAAATTTTTAAACCATATTTTCACAATTAAATTAACACTATTACTTCTCTCAATAATAATTTCTAGGTGACAACTATCCTATTAAATAATAATAATAATTGTATATTGTTGTTCGGTAATAATCAATCTTGTGTGTAATGCAAGTTATAGAAGAAACTCAATGTGTTTAAAAATAATAAAAAAACTTTTGTTTTGTGAATAATGAAATATAAATGGTTAATTGTGTATAATTAATGATATAAAATAATATAAATTAATTTTAAATAATATATTTCATAAAATATCAGGATGTTACATCCAACCCCCAATAAAATGATTTTCCCTCGAAATTCATCTTGGTTATCAAAGGAAAAAAATTTATAGAATTCCATTATTGAAGCTCCCTTCATAAAAATGAAATTTTAAATAAAAAATGTAAAAGGTAATGTGGGAAATATAAAGGCCACCTAATGTTATTTATAACTAGGATTCCACATTAGGAGAACATTAGTGGGGAATTAAATGATGTATTTGTAAGGGAAAAATATTTCTCATGCACTAAAAGAGAGTGATATATAATAAGCTCAATATAAGGTCAATGAAAATAAAACCACCAACCAAATAGTTTGGGAATATATCCTTATTATAATTATAAAATATGTTTATAAGATAAAATTTTATTTTAAGATCAATTTCCTTAATTTGAAGAATTTTTGTCACCATCTAGACTAAAAAAATAAGAAAATATACTTAATTAACTTGTAAAATTTAATCCTTTACCCAATTTCCCCAAAAATCACATATTTTTCACCACACTATGTGTATTCAAGGTGTAACATCCCAAGTAAATAAAGAATGCAGAATTTTCATATTTATTAATATTTACGAATTAAATATTAATTTTAATTAAAAGGGGTTTCTACGTTCGATAGCGTACTCGGTAAGCAATGATGAGTTTCTTTGAAAACTTACGTTGCACACAAGTAATAAAATAATATTATTTTAAATGATAGTTAACGAGTAGCCATTGTAATGGCGGGAATGGATAGAAATAACTAAAATATGATTATATATGTTTTTAAATGTTTTTACATTTACCCAATAAAAGATAAAGGCTTAAAATACGGAAAGAGTTCAATTTTAGGCATTTATACCCTAATTTTCACGAAAGGTCCACTTATCACCTTTTGACGGAGAACCGTCATTAAATATAGTTTTGATCGATCTTATAAATTCTATTGGACCAAATATAACTCTTCTTTAGAATCAGGACATCAAAATTTACTTTGTGTAAATTTTTGGTACCTTTCTGATAAAGTTCATTTTTTTATGAATACTGTAAAATGTTGTATTTTAATTCAAAACCTCTTTTTAATGTAATTTATTTATATGATAATATTATCTTTTGAATTGGTTTTAAAGTGAAATTATAAAATATTTTTACCATTAAATCCAATAGTGGTCGTTGGAATTAATTTCACTTTGAAATCGGACTTAAACTAGTGTCAATCTTTTGATACTTATTATTCCATAAAAACACGCTATTTGCTCTGACAGCGGGAATTAATTATTAAATTAATTAATGTGACTAATATGTTTTTAATTTTGTAAAATATACTTCATTTTTGAATTCGTAATATCAAATATATCTTAGGGTGAATTTTTGGTAATTTTCTGAAAAACTTCAATTTTTGATGAATAGTGAAACCACTAAGTGGTACTTATAAAAACTGATTTTCCATTTAAATTAAATTTTTCCATCATTTTGTTTTGATTTTAAAAAATCCGACATACATGGTTGTCATTAAGAAGTAAAATGTGGTTCAATGAGATTAAAATCATTTTTTGGTGAATAGTAACTTATTAAGTTTTTAATCGCGATTAGTGGTAATTAGTGTAGTTTAAGGTAAAAATAATGCTTTAATAAAATGAGATGAGCTTGAAACATGTTCTACCGTCATTGGTTGTGTCATGGCCGACCAAGAAAATCCATGGGTCAACTTGGGGACCCCATGGAGCCACTTTGGTTGGGAAATGACATAAATAACTTTTTATTTAATGTAAAAGTAAAAATGACACAAACATGATATGTTTTACTAAATCAATTTTTAAATGGGGTTATACAAGTAAGAGTTTTGATTATAAATATTCATTGAAAAGATAAAACAATTTCCTACATCATAGTATTTTTTTTATAATTTTTATACTTTAAATAAATTAATTTATTTATGACATCATGATGATGCAGCGATGACCTCATTATTTAACGATTTAAATAAAATGGAAAGATAATGTAAAATCTATGAACTACAAATGTCCAAAACTTATTGGATGGGTGGATTTCGAACCCTTATCACCTTATCCACGAATTATATCAATGTGGGACCTTTTAAAACCGAAACACATTTTCAAATAAAGTAATATTTCTTTACTTTCCAAAAGTGCCTCTCCTCTCCTCTTATAAAAGGCCCCCACCTCTACCTCATTTCACACACTCCTCAAGCCTTTGTCTCGGCCAACCCCTGCCCATTTTCTCTCTCCACATCCCTCTCCTCATCCTATAGGAATCACTTTGGGCAGAATCCTTTCAAAGGAATCCTTTAGGTTCAAATCAAAAGGAGTTACACTTTTAAAGGAAATTCATTCTCTCATGTTCATTTGTTTTATTTTGTTTCTCCAACCCCCTAAACTCTTTTTATTTACTTATTTTGTAACAACACCAGTTTCTTCAATATACTAGGATGTTGTTATAATATTTATTTGAGCTACACTCTCACACAACTACATCAAATGGGTAAAGAACATACGGTTTCCGTGGAGGGCGAAATTCTTCCTCCCGAAACGATGATTGTTCAATACTCATTTAACACCTTCAAAGGTGGCCATTATGATGTCACTATTTTTATATATGATATATAATATGTTTATTTTTTTCTTTAAGATTCTGTATTTTTCATTTTGGGCATACCTTTATGGTTTCCATTATGGGTAAACACGATATCTTCATTTAAGGAAGTGCGGACTACCGCCCCCTCAAAGTGATGTGATTCGTTAATGCCATATGTGGGACGTGTAAATGATGGATTTAAAGTTATTATATATGATGTTATTCTGGAATTATAATATACCTCTATATCATTATTATTTCGTTCCATTAAAGTATGAGATTGAAATGAATGTAGCGTTCATGCGTACGTACGACTTACCGTCTCCATGAACGGTGCAATTCATTTCTTATCCCCAAATGTAATGTACTATTAAAAGTACATGTATATAATGGATATATATAGTTAATGATATATCTAAATGATGAATATAATTCCTGAATTAAAATATACATACCTCTCATTTAGTTTTAATTCCATTAATATGACAACGAAATGAAAGTAGCGTTCATGCGTACGTACGGCTTACCGTCTCCATGAACGGTGCATTTCATTTCTTACCTCTAAATGATTATGTAATATTATAAATAAATTTATATGCTGGATATATATGATACATATTATATCCAAATTGGAAATTTCATTGTGGATATAAATAACTTTTGACCACACGAACAACATGTAATTGTAAGAAGTCCACTTTCGACTTAAGAACCAAATATTGACAAAACAAACATTATTAACTTAAATGGTTAAATAATGTTTATAACATGGCAATAAGTGATATAAAAGGAATAATGAACTTTAAAAAGGTTCTTAATCAAGTATAAATTAACTCAAGTTTATTATTCAGGACGTTAAAGAACGATTGAGTCATGTCGGACCCGAGGTAAGGGACTTCGTCTCAATCTCCATTCATTGAGGCATATTTAGTTTTATACACAACTTTCTTTTATACGGTGTATAAACCCCTTGGACTTTTACTTTTATACAAAAGTAATCTTTTTCTACGAAGTGTTTTACTAAACGACAAAAAGGAATGTTTTTTTACGTACGCGGTGACAACGACCTTTTCCGCCGCCGGGAGTATTATTTGGTCTTTGGCTTCCTCAACAAGCCGTTATTATTTTAAAATGAAATAAATACCATATACTATTTTATGTATTTTGGTATTGAAAATGGTTTTGATAAAGGATTCTATTATGATATATTGTGATTGAAATGTGGAAATTTTATCATTCCGTTATATTGGTTTTATGTTTTATTATTTTATATTGGTACTTGGACATTTTAACGGGTGGTTACGTTATAAACCATATGACGGGTGGTGCTGTGAATACCAGGACGGGTGGTTACGTAATAACCTCCAATGCATTGGGTATGGAAGTCGGCCGTATGGATATTCCATTAAGTATGTATGGAAATGGGCCATATGGCTATTCCATTAAGTGGTATGTGTGGAAGTCGGCCGTATGGTTATTTCACATAAGTATGTTTATGTCCGAAGTTACCTTTATATATGTTATGTGTTCTTTTTATGGGTTTTATGTAAATCCTTTGGTTACAAAAAGGTAATTAATGATATGTTATTCAGTGAAGAGTTTTTACTACTTCATGAAGGTGAAGGTATTAATTTGATAGAGTATATATGGTTTACTTGATGTTTGAAAAACTAACAGTTTTCATTCTTTCTGTATCCCTTACTGAGCTTTTTCTGCTCACCCCAAGTTTTTTTAAATGTTTTCACAGGAATTAATGTGGAATAAGGTCAATGATGGGATCAAGGGAATGTCATCCTATATAAAACATGGAAATAGACACGTTTCTTTTTAAGAGTTTTTTTTATTATGGAAACTTAGTAGAAGTGACTACTTTGTAATCTTTTGAGATGTAATAGTTATGTTCTTATTCTCTAAAACTCTAAACCTGATAAGATCCTCAACGTGAATTATTCATTTAATTCAATATTAAGTAAGGTTTAAGGCCGGGGCCTTATAGTTGGTATCAATGGTCGGTTTAGACAACTTTAGGAGTTAGAAAAGTGTTAAATTATAATATTATGGAAATGATATAGCATTTACGGATTACCATGTTGCTTCGCCTAAGATATTTCTGTGTTCAGAATGGTTTTCCGCAGAGGAAACAAAGCATCTATGTTGGGACGAGATCATGAGGAAGATAACCTTCCAAATTAGCAACCTGAGATGGTCGGAATCGGAACTGAACAGTTTGTTGCAGTGATGGCACAATTGAATTAGGCTATAAATGGTGGTGGTATCCATGCACGAGATCAGCCAGATCAACCGCAGAGGAACATGTCAGTGGTGGAACATTTCATGAGGCAACATCCCCCATCATTCAGAGGATCATCTGACCCTGTGCAAGCTGAAGGGTGGATTAAAGCACTGGAGAAGATTTTTGATGTCATGGGGTGTTCAGAACATCAAAAGGATAGTCTTGCTGTTTACCGTTTTGATGGTGAAGCTGATCAGTGGTGGTCGATGGTGAAAAATATAAGGGATAGTGATGCGATTGCGGATCTTCACTGGGACGATTTCAAAGGTATATTTCTTGAGAAATATTTTTCTAAGGTGGTTCGTCTTAGGATGGAAAAACAGTTCCTAGAATTGAGGCAGGAGGATGATTCAGTGGCTGCTTATGAAGAAGATTTCACTCGATTGGCAAGGCATGCTCCAAACTTCATACGAGATCATGATAGTAAAATAAACCGTTTTTACTCAGGGTTAAAGCCAAAGTATCGAAGGGCTTTAGCTTCTCGTGAGTTCAAAAGTAAATAAAAACTTGTTCGATGTGCGGAGAAGGTGGAAATTGAGTTTTCTGATGATCAGGTGTTCTATAAAAAACAACAGAATAAAAGGTCTAGTTGGCAGGCAAAGGGGAAGAATTCATCAAAGAAGCAAGGAGGTAAGAAAACCAAATATCCATCCTTTGAGAAGTGTGGTAAAATGCATCCTGAAGAATGTTTATCCAAGTCTGGTAAGTGCTTTCGGTGTGGTAAGTCTGGTCATATTGCTCGTAACTGTAAGGAAGATGATCAAGCCGGAAATGAAAAGCCAACGGTAAGATGTTTTAAGTGTAATGAAATGGGTCATTATGCAAACGATTGTCCAACGAAGAAATAAAATGGGGGAATGCAGCCAGACTACAAGCACAAAGGGGTGGTAAAATCCTTTGCAACAACATCAGCAGATGTTGGGCCATCGAATGAAGTGGTATCAGCTCCAGGGAGCTCAGTATTTTTCGAAGATTGACTTGAGGTCGGGGTACCATCAGTTGAAAGTAAAAGAACCAGACGTTCCGAAGACTGCGTTCCGTACTAGATATGGCCATTATGAATTTGTAGTTATGCCTTTTGGGTTAACCAATGCACCTGCTGTATTCATGGACCTTATGAATAAAATTTTCCATGAGTTCTTGGATAAGTTTGTGTTTGTGTTTTGAGGATTGGGAAGAGGTTATGTGTGCCTTGTGATTAACAGTTGAGGAATGAGTTGTTATGTGAGGCTCATAGTTCCCTATTTTCAGTTCATCCTGGAAGTACTAAGATGTACAGAGATCTGCGGGAGTATTACTGGTGGGATGGAATGAAAAGAGATATTGCTGATTTTACTGTGAAGTGTTTGACATGTCAATAGGTTAAAGAAGAGCGGCAGTTACCGGAAGGGATGCTTCAGCCTTTACTAGTGCCAGAGTGGAAATGGGAAAACATATCCATGGACTTTGTTGTGGGATTACCAAGGACATCTTGAGGTAATAATGCAATCTGGGTTATTGTTGACCGCTTGACCAAATCTGCTCATTTCCTTTCTATATGAGATACTTTCTCTCTAGATCAACTTTCCCGTTTGTATCTTAAAGAGATAGTAAGGTTACATGGAGTTCCTCTCTCCATTGTATCTGATCGTGATCCCAGGTTCACATCTAACTTTTGGAAAGGCCTTCAGAAGTCATTGGGTACAGAATTAAATTTTAGTACAGATTTTCATCCTCAATAAGATGGGAAGTCAGAACGAACAATTCAGACCTTGGAGGATATGTTACGAGCTTTTTCGATGGATTATCAGGGAAGTTGGGACCAATATCTTTCTTTGGTTGAGTTTTCTTATAATAATAGTTTTTATTCCAGTATACAGATGGCACCATTTGAGGCATTATATGGGAAGCGCTGTCGAACTCCAGCATTTTGGGATGAAGTGGGTGAAAGGAAGTTGATGGGACCAGAATTGGTAGAAGAGATGGCACAAAAAGTTCAGTTGATTCAGAAGCACATGAGAACAGCTCAGAGCAGGTAGAAGAGTTATGCGGATAACTGGAGGAAGGATCTATCTTTCGAGGTAGGTGATCATGTTTTTATCAAAGTTTCTCCTTGGAAATGTGTGATGAGATTTGGTAAGAAAGGAAAGCTGAGTCCAAGGATTATTGGACCATATGAAATTCTGGAGAGAGTTGGATCAGTTTCATACCGAGTGGCTTTACCTCCACGTTTATCTCAGGTACACAATGTTTTTCATGTTTCAATGTTGAGGAAGTATATGCCAGATCCATCTCGTGTTTTGAGTCCAGAGGTAGTTCAGCTGGAAGAGAACCTATCTTATGAAAAACAACCAATCCAGATTCTTGACCACAGGGAGCAGGTGTTACGGAATAAGGTGATTCATCAGGTAAAGGTTTTGTGGAAAACCATGTGATTGAAGAGGCAACGTGGGAATCTGAAAATGATCTGAGGGATAAATACCCCCACTTATTTTGATAAGTGAATAAAATTGTGAGGACGCAATTCCCAAAAGGGGGGAAGGATGTAACATCCCAGGTAAATAAAGAATAAAGAATTTTCATATTTATTAATATTTACGAATTAAATATTAATTTTAATTAAAAGGGGTTTCTACGTTCGATAGCGTACTCGGTACGCAACGATGAGTTTCTTTGAAAACATACGTTGCACAGAAGTAATAAAATAATATTATTTTAAATGTTAGTTAACGAGTAGCCGTTGTACAGGCGGGAATGGATAGAAATAACTAAAATATGATTATATATGTTTTTAAATGTTTTTACATTTACCCAATAAAAGATAATGGCTTAAAATACGGAAAGAGTTCAATTTTAGGCATTTATACCCTAATTTTCACGAAAGGTCCACTTATCACCTTTTGATGGAGAACTGTCATTAAATATAGTTTTGATCGATCTTATAAATTCTATTGGACCAAATTTAACTCTTCTTTTGAATTGGGACATCAAAATTTACTTTGTGTAAATTTTTGGTACCTTTCTGATAAAGTTCATTTTTTTTATGAATAGTGTAAAATGTTGTATTTTAATTCAAAACATCTTTTTAATCTAATTTATTTATATGATTAGATTATCTTTTGAATTGGTTTTAAAGTGAAATTAAAAAATATTTTTACCATTAAATCCAATAGTGGTCGTTGGAATTAATTTCACTTTGAAATCGGACTTAAACTAGTGTCAATCTTTTGATACTTATTGTTCCATAAAAACACACTATTTGCTCTGACAGCGGGAATTAGTTATTAAATTAATTAATGTGACTTATATTTTTTGAAGTTTTTTAAAATAGACTTCATTTTTGAATTCGTAATATCAAATATAGCTTAGGGTGAATATTTGGTAATTTTCTGAAAAACTTCAATTTTTGATGAATAGTTAAACCACTAAGTGGTACTTATAAAAACTGATTTTCCATTTAAATGAAATTTTTCCATCATTGTGTTTTGATTTTAAAAAATCCTACATACATGGTTGTCATTAATAAGTAAAATGTGGTTCAATGAGATTAAAATAATTTTTTGGTGAATAGTAACTTATTAAGTTTTTAATCGCGATTAGTGGTAATTAGTGTAGTTTAAGGTAAAAATAACGCTTTAATAAAATGAGATGAGCTTGACACATGTCCTACCCTCATTGGTTGTGTCATTGACGACCAAGAAAAGCCATGGGTCAACTTGGGGACCCCATGGAGCCACTTTGGTTGGGAAATGACATAAATAACTTTTTATTTAATGTAAAAGTAAAAATGACACAAACATGATATGTTTTACTAAAACAATTTTTAAATGGGGTTATACAAGTCAGATTTTGGATTATAAATAGTCATTGGAAAGATAAAAATATTTCCTACATCATAGTATCTTTTTCATAATTTTTAGACTTTAAATAAATTAATTTTTTTATGACATCATGATGATGCAGCGATGACCTCATTATTTAACGATTTAAATAAAATGGAAGGATAATGTAAAATCTATGAACTACACATGTCCAAAACTTATTGTATGGGTGTATTGCGAACCCTTATCACCTTATCCACTAATTATATCAATTTGTGACCTTTTAAAACCGAATAAATTTTTCAAATAAAGTAATATTTCTTTTCTTTCCAAAAGTGCCCCTCCTCTCCTCTTATAAAAGGCCCCCACCTCTACCTCATTTCACACCCTCCTCAAGCCGTTGGATCATCCAAAACCTGACCATTTACTCTCTCCACATCCCTCTCCTCATCCTATAGGATTCCCTTTAGGGAATAATCCTTTCAAAGGAAGCCTTTAGGCTCAAATCAATAGGAGTTACACTTTTAAAGGTAATTCATTCTCCCATGTTCATTTGTTTTATTTTGTTTCTCCAACCCCCTAAACTCTTTTTATTTACTTATTTTGTAACAACACCAGTATCTTAAATATACTAGGATGTTGTTATAAGATTTATTTGAGCTACACTCTAACACAACTACATCAAATGGTTAAATAACATACGGTTTCCGTGGATGGCGAAATTCTGCCTCCCGAAACGATGATTGTTCAATACTCATTTAACACCTTCAAAGGTGACCATTATGATGTCACTATTTTTATATATGATATATAATATGAATATTTATTTCTTTAAGCTTATGTATTTTTCATTTTGGGCATACCTTTATGGTTTCCATTATGGGTAAACACGATATCTTCATTTAAGGAAGTGCGGACTACCGCCCCCTCAAAGTGATGTGATTCGTTAATGCCATATGTGGGATGTGTAAAGGATGGATTTAAAGTTATTATATATTATGTTATACTGGAATTATAATATAAATCTATATCATTATAATTTCTTTCCATTAAAGTATGTGATAGAAATGAAAGTACTGTTCATGCGTACGTACGGCTTACCGTCTCCACGAACGGTGCATTTCATTTCTTATCCCCAAATGTAATGTACTATTAAAAGTAAGTGTATATAATGGATATATATAATTAATTATATATCTAAATTATGAATATAATTCTGGAATTAAAATATACATACCTCTCATTTAGTTTTAATTCCATTAATATGACAAAGAAATGAATGTAGTGTTCATGCATACGTACGGCTTACCGTCTCCATGAACGGTGCATTTCATTTCTTATCTCTAAATGATTATGTAATATTATAAATACATGTATATGATGGATATATATGATACATATTATATCCAAATCGGGAATTTCATTCTGGATATAAAGAGCCTTTGACCACACGAACAACATGTAATTGTAAGAAGTCCACTTTCGACTTAAGAACCAAATATTGAAAAAACAAACATTATTAACTTAAATGGATACATAATGTTTATAACATGGCAATAAGTGATATAAAAGGAATAATGAACTTTAAAAATGTTCTTAATCAAGTATAAATTAACTAAAGTTTATTATTCAGGACGTTAAAGAACGATCGAGTCAAGTCGGACCCGAGATAAGGGACTTCATCTCAATCTCCTTTCATTGAGGCATATTTCGTTTTATACACAACTTTCTTTTATACGGTGTATAAACCCCTTTGACTTTTACGTTTATACAAAATTAATCTTTTTCTACGAAGTGTTTTACTAAACGAAAAAAGGAATGTTTTTTTTACGTACGCGGTGACAACGACCTTTTCCGCCGCCGCGAGTATTATTTGGTCTTTGGCTTCCTCAACAAGCCGTTATGTTTTTAAAATGAAATAAATTCCATATACTCTTTTATGTATTTTGGTATTGAAAATGGTTTTGATAAAGGATTCTATTATGATATATTGTGATTGAAATGTGGAAATGTTATCATTCCTTTATATTGGTTTTATGTTTTATGATTTTATATTGGTACTTGGACATTTTAACGGGTGGTTACATTATAAACCAAATGACGGGTGGTGCCGTGAATACCAGGACGGGTGGTTACGTTATAATATCCAATGCATTGGGTATGGAAGTCAGCCGTATGGCTATTCCATTAAGTATGTATGGAAATTGGCTGTATGGCTATTCCATTAAGTGATATGTGTGGAAGTCGGCCGTATGGTTATTCCACTTAAGTATGATTATGTCCCAAGTTACCTTTATATATGTTATGTGTTCTTTTTATGGGTTTTATGGTAATCCTTTGGTTACAAAAAGGTAAGTAATGATACTTTATTCAGTGAAGATTTTTTACTACTTCATGAAGGTGAAGGTATTACTTTGATAGAGTATATATGGTTTACTTGATGTTTGAAAAACTAACAGTTTTCATTCTTTCTGTATCCCTTACTGAGCTTTTTATGCTCACCCCATGTTTTTTTAAATGTTTTCACAGGATTTAATGTGGAATAAGGACAAGGATGGGATCAAGGGAATGTCATCCTATATAAAACATGGAACTAGACACGTTTCTTTTTAAGTGTTTTTTTATTATGGAAACTTAGTAGAAGTGACTACATTGTAATCTTTGAGATGTAATAGTTATGTTCTAATTCTCTAAAACTCTAAACATGAAAAGATCCTCAACGTGAATTATTCATTAAATTCAACATTAAGTAAGGTTTAAGGCCGGGGCCTTATACAAGGAGAATTTTCTTATTCACGAAGTAGAAAAATAAATTTAAATATCACATAACCATAAATGGGATAACAAGATATTACTTCTATATTAAGACATTAAAAAAATGGTTAGAGGATGATAATAAAATTACCAAAATGAATAAACCTTCATTGGATACATTAATATTAAAAATACATCATTAATATCTAAATTTCACACAAAATCCTTCTATAAATAACTATTCTAAAAATTCATCAAACATTTTCTGGATAAGTACAAATCCAAAATATTAGAAGGAATTGATCATATATTCTTCCATGATAAATTAACCATTATTCAATAAATAAATTAACACATATTTTTAAAATAATCCTTATATTAACTTGAAAAAATCATACTAACTAGGACAAAGTGTATGCCAGTGGTAGGTATGAATCCATTATCATTCTTCAGTAATGGGTTTAATCCCCATAACCTTTTTGGATGTGAAGGGTTGTCACAAAAAATACAGGTTGTACCATTTTAGAACCCTAAAAAATAATTCCTCCCTAATCAAAACATCTTATTTATCTAATTTGTTATAAATACATAACCAAAAAAAACATTTCCAAATAATATCGTTAATCACTTTAGGATTTCGTCTAACATAACCAAATAGTGGTATCTAAGACAAAGAATTTCTGGTTATCCAAATTATTTTAGACCTATGATGGTATCCATAAATGTTAATATAACATCAAATGAAATAATCATAATGCCCAAATTTATCTAAAACTACCTTTGATACCAACTATAACATCTTAGGACCCGCACTCCCAGATCCTATTCCGAAATCCTGAAAATTACATTTCGTCTTTAATTCTAATAACTATAACCCAATTATTTTCAATTAAAACCTTAAAACATAAAAAGGAAAACCTGGATCCGATAAATTAAGGATTGAATTGTAGTTTTATAGTTTTATATGATTAGGGAAACTCCTATATAAACAGTATTTTTTTTTCAAATGATCCTTTCTCCCATTTAATCTATCTTTTCTGGTTTCAAATTAGGACATCCACATAATCATTGTGAAGTAATTAATTGAAATAAATGATTAAAAATCATTATTTGTAACCAAGGTAAAAGGAATATTAAGAATGTTGAGATAAAATGATCCTTAAGGGTAAAAATAAGCCTTAACAATTGAATGGTATCACTAACAATAAGAGTTCATAAGTGTGTGATGGTATAATCATCTTCATTATTCAATCATAATGGAAATCATATCCATCAATACCTGGATCATTAAATATGAAAAAATAAAAAATAAAAGAGGTGTAAAAATAAATAATCATGACTCATGTGAGAAAAATATTTATCATAAGAAACATTATAAACCCAAAATAAGTAATTAATACCCATTTGGTAAATTAAAGCATCATTTTCATAAAATCCTTCAAAAAATCATTAATTTGAATAATCATACTATCAAAATAAAAAATTATCATTACCAAATACATTTTAGAAATATAATGGTAATAACCATTTGTATAAGTTGTAATGATCTCACCTCTGAGATATAATGGAGATCATCCCTTAATACAAGATATATCGGGCTCATCCATTCTTCAGGAGTTATAATAGGGTTCAACCATTCTTATAATAAATATTGGGATCACCCGTGTGCTAAATTATGGTTCAAAACATCATATAAGATATATTAGGCTCTCTGATTTCATATATTGTTGATATACCATATCATGGATAAAACTCATTCCTCATAAAACCCTTTAAAATGATCTATTAAACCCATTACAATATCTTTGATGGATGATTAACCCATGGAAAAAATGGCTTATATTAATTTTTTTTTCAAAAAGTCATAATATATTCAAAGAATTAATATAAATACCATTTAAATGTCATTAAAAATCTTTAGGAAATATTGTTTTCATTTTGAAAATAACTTTTTTATACATAAAACATTTTGAAAATCCTTTTATATTAAAACAAACATGGGAATATAAAAATTATGTTTTAAAACTAATATAATTTTTTAAACATAATAAATATTTAAAATATTCTCCCTTTAAAATTATCTTAATGTATATTTTAAAAAAAAAATTAAATTTTTTTTGAAATCATTATTTTGAAAGATCAAATATTTCTGAGCGAAGATTGAAATGAAGTTGGATTTTCATAAAAGGATTTATTAAACACATTAAGTTATGAATATAGGAAAAAATGGTGAAATTAATTGTAATTATAATTAATAACCATAGGATAGGAGAGGTAATTATACTTATAATAATTTTACAAGAGAGACTTAATCATACACAGCCCTGAAAAATGATGATATTGTAAGAAAATACACTTACCACTTTGGTATCTTTTATTCACAGTCACAATGAAATAATATCACTAAATTAAACTTATAATATCATGAATATAATTAGATTCAGGAAATAAAATGTCAAATGGTAAGAGTGTACATCTTATAAAAAATATATAGGTGTATAGAAAAACATTAGTCTTAATGAAAGAAAATTGAAACAAAAATATCTTAACATTTTAGTAACTTTGAAACCGTAAACCCCATGAACACGGGGTGATAAAATGGATATTTAAATATAAATTAATTTAAGTATAGATATAATATAATATATAAATGGTAATTATATAAATGAAAAAATAAATAAGTTGTGAACATGGAATATATCTTATAGAAATAAATGTGAGATGAGAAAAACTCTTACCCTAAGTCTCATTCGTGATGATTATTATTTATATTCTTTAATAATGAATTTATTTGAATTATATGAATCATTTATATAATTTTACAAATTTATTATTACATTTATTTCTCTTATATACATTTAATTAACAATTAAATAATTTATTAAGTTTATGTTGGATGTTTTGACCATATTCTGTATATGTGTAAAAATTCCTTTGGTAGGTTAAATATTTCCAAAATACAATTTTTTAAACATATATTGAATAATAATCATTAAATAATTATAATATTTATACAAAAAGTATAATTTTAGAACCAATCATGAATGATGGTTATGAAATATTAACCAACGTTATGATCAAGGGGGTGGTAGGCCATATGTAAGCATGAGATACACTTTCATTTTTCAATGATCATTATGGAAAGAAGGTAAGTAATATTTTATATTTCAAAAATAATAATTATATCATAATACCTGAATATTTAATTATATATAATTATATATACATTCATGTGATGTAAAATGAATTACATCTCTTTGAGGAGGTGATAGCCTACACATCCCTGAATGATGTTATCACTTTTGGGTGTGTGAAAAAGATAATAAGAAAATTTTATATTATATTTAAGAAAAAATATATTTATTTCCGTAATATATTAATTATGATATTTATATCATTTAAATTTATTATTGTTACCCTTATTGCCTTATATGTATCACTTTATTGAAAATCTCTTCATGGGGCGGTTGTTTCCCGAGCACACGAGTGTTGTTATCGTATTCCATACAGAATAGTATATAAAAATATTGAATATAATATAATAACCCCATATGTATTATTATGTTAAAAATATCATAAATATTATATTTTAAAGTATATACACCATAATATCCAAAACATGATATGTGGTAAAGGAAAAAAGAATGAAATTGTTTCATGAGATGGTAGTGCATTATACACATGAAAGATGATTTTGTAACCCATTATTTAGAAGTGTGTTTTCATTTAGGATTTAAAACTAACATAAAAACATATAATTATATCAATGATACTGATTCTATTCCATAACAATGGTATAATAAGAATTTATGGGGTAGAGTATGAAATAAAAAAAATACTCGTTGATGAACGTTACCTCTTCTATGGGTAACTCCTTTCAGTTTAAACCAAAATCCTTCATTGGTATTCATTATGTCCAAAACAAATATTCTATGATAATTTTTGGTATGTTGGGATTTTATTTATTAAGGTTTATTATGATAAAAAAGTCTTTATCGGTGGGTAGAATTTGGGAGAGTGAATGCTCTTTAATAATTGAGGAGGAGTGACATTCTTATAAATTTAAAAAATGAAAACCCAATTGAGAGGTCTCCCTTACATCATGTGCCTACAATAATGAAACAGTTTCAATAAAATATGGTTTTTGGTCTAAATATTTCCATATAATGCGTTTTTACACGTGTTTAGGATATTTGGACTGTTAAGATTAAATTCTATCAACTATGTTGACTCATATTTACTTTAATAACAATAATTAATTTTAAATTATTGCACTGATAATCTTGATCAAAAATTAATTTCACCATACTAGATATTATAAATAATTATGAATCTAATATTTTAATCCAAATTTCCAAATTAAATTGATATTTGGGGCCAAATTTAATTTAAAATCAATCCCACATACAAAATGAAAAAATATGTTTTTAAAGTGAAAATGTTCAAATGTTGGCTAAGTTTTTATATCCATATTCAATATAAAAATATTTAAATGATCTAAATTGGATCAATATATTTATAATTCATCTAATATAACTTTATAACCAATTTATAATACAATTTTACAAGATAAATTACTTAGATGAAAGGTCAATTTTCAATTAAAATTGACTATTTTTAACAGTTTATAAAAAAAGAAACCTGTAATAAAATATTAAATAAATAACCCTAGTATAATTTTTAAGTAAACATTTAAAAATGAAAAATATATTTTCAAATAATATTAATATAAGGGTAAAAATGTAGAATTAGAACAAGTCTACTATTAAAAGGAATTTAATCTTTCAATTAGGAAAATAAATCTTTTCTAGCCTAAAATTGGATTTGTTTTTATTTTATGCCTATAAAACATATTATATGAATTTATATACATTTTATTATATATAAAACAAATTAATTTTATTAATATCATTCAATAATGGTGATTAATATAATTTATTTTGATAAAATGATGTCATGGACATAAAAAATAGATTTTAATTTTTTATACATTCAATTGGTTTTCATTTTCATTTCTAATTAATTATAAATCAATGAATAAATTATATATAAAATATTAAACCATATTTTAAAATATTTAATTTATAATATTCATTCCTACAAAACTAATTTCTATAAGATAATAAAAATGTTAAATAATTAATATAAGGACTAGGCCTTAAAACATTACATAATCTTAAATTAAAGGAATAATTCACATTGAGGATATTTTCAGGTTTAGAGTTTTAGAGAATTAGGACTTAACTAATACATAAAAAAATGAATATTACATGTAGAAAATACAACTCATTATCCATTTTATCATAAAATTAAAACTATTCAAAAGAAACACGTCTAATTCCATGTTTTAGACAGCACGAATTTTTCATGATCCATTCCTTGACCCTATTCATCTTTATGTCTTGTGAAAAAAATTTCAAAAACATGGGATGAGCATAAAAATCTCAGAAAGGGTTATAAAATAAGGAAATAAAACATTATCAAACCAACAATTACAAATCAATGAAAGCAATACTTTTCAATCAAAACATACCTTACAGAATCATAGGATTTATGAATAACACTTAGAAATCATAAATCATAAAGGTAACTTATGGAATTCATAACATACTACATTGTAGTTATCACAGCTACATAGGGAGTCACATATGGAATACCCATCACAGAATATTCCCTAAATCTCATTGGAAAAACATTAACGTTTACCTCCGTCACGTTACCCAATGCATTGGAGAGCTATCTCGGGCTCACCTTCCCTGGGTTTCTCATGGAACCTCATGTATACGTAATCAATGACCAATAACCATAAAATAACACATAAAACAAGCATAAAGGAAAGATAACATTTCCACATTCCAATCACAATATATCATATCAAGATATTGAAATAAAAATTCTTTTTCAAACCTTTTTCATAACCATTTAAAACATTTAATAAATAGATTTCTGAATCAATGTGTCCCATACCACGTTTAAGATTATAAAGAAATTATCATTTTAAAACATCAATTTCCATATTAATAAATCCCAAAACCAGTTTGAAAACATGGACATTGATGATAAATATTTATAATAATAAATCTATAAAAAATTTAAAACGATATTTTAGTTAGAGAGTTTTTAACAAAATGAGAGACGCTTGAATACAAATATTGGAGGAATAAAATTTAATCATAACATTATAATATCATGAGAATAAAAGGATTAATGTTATAATATGTCAAAGGACAGTATATAAACCATATAAGAGTGAATTGGTGCATAAAAATAATGAAGTCTCAATGGAATGTAAATTGAGATGAAATCCCTTATAAAGACGGTATCCTAAGATTAAGGATAAATCAATGACATAATTTATGTGTGTAAAATATAAATACACCCAATATAAGTGGATAATAAGTGTAAATCAATATGTTGTATTTCACACATATTTGTAGCATGACATAATCAATAAGTAGAAGAATAACCCAAAGAATTGAAACTGGGTTAAGAAGTCCCTTTACAAAAATTTGACAGCCTAACTACGTCACATTAAAATTCATAAAACGAGTTTATGTGATAAAAAGGGTATATCATCCCTTGGAAATAAAATTTACATCAATAAAAATATATAAGAACATATCCCAACATAAGAATATGTAAATTAAAAGGCAAAAAAAAGAAGTCTTTTAAAAAGAAAAGGGTGAAAGGTTCCCTTACCGATTTGGTAACATTCAAAACATACACCACATGAAAGAAGGATCATCAAATGAATATGTAATTACCCATAAATTAATTTTTTTACACATGGAATACATTCATGGGCAGTACATACACCACATTCAATAAATAAGTGGTGAACAATGGAAATCTTATGGATTTGAAAGTGAGATACGAAATCCCTTACGAAAATTTGGCATTCTAACGGCGCCACATAAAAATTCTTAAAATTAATTGATGAGAGTAAGAGGGTTTCTCTTATCATGTGAAAATACAGATTACAGTTTGGTTAATATAAAATAACATCCCCTAACATAACAAATAGGAGCTTAGAAGAAGTGACATAAACGAGAGTACTTAAAAAGAAAGAGAGAGGTAGGATCCCTTACCTCGTGTACAACTTGACTAGATCGTTCTTTAATCTCATGAATAATAAAATAAAGATAATTTATACTTGATTAAGAACCTTTTAACGTTTATTATTCCTTTTATATCACTTATTACCATGTTATAAACATTATGTAATCATTTAAGTTAATAATGTTCGTTTTGTCGATATTTGGTACTTGAGTCAAAAATGGACTTCTTATAATTACATGTTGTTCATGTGGTAAAAAGGTTCACTATATCCAGAATGATATTCATGATTTGGGTATCATATATATCATATATA
The DNA here is from genome assembly GCA_963277665.1 of Viscum album. Classification (NCBI taxonomy): domain Eukaryota; kingdom Viridiplantae; phylum Streptophyta; class Magnoliopsida; order Santalales; family Viscaceae; genus Viscum; species Viscum album. Next base: position 1,107,554,674 of record OY728152.1, on the reverse strand, counting down.
TCCAGAATGTACATGTATTTATAATAGTACATAAATTTGGAGGTACGAAATGAAATGCACCGTTCATGGAGACAGTAAGCCATAAGTACGCATGAACGCTACTTTCATTTCTATTTCTTATTTTAATTGAATTAAAACATAATTATACATAGTTATATTATAATTCCAGTAAAATATCATATATAATATCATTAACTCCATCCTTTATAAATCACACATAGGGAATTAACGCGTCACATCACTTTGAAGGGGCAGTAGTCCGCACATCCTCAAATGAGATTATCATATTTACCAACCATGGAAACCATAAAGGTTTGATATAATTGGGAAGTAGTAAGTTTAATGAAATCATAAACATAATATATATCATATATAAATACAGTGCCATCATAATGGCCTCCATGAGCGACAGTAAGATGTAATTGAACAATCATCGTTTCGTGAGGAGTTAGTTTTTCATCCACAGAAACATTATGTCATTCATCCATTATATGGAGGTGTGTGTAAGTGTAGTTAGAATCCTTATCATAAAAACATACTAGTGTATTGAGGATACTGGTGGTGTTACAAAAAGAAAGGAAATAAAATGAGTTTAGGGGTTGGAGAAGCAAAATAAAAGAAAACAATTTAAGAGAAATGGTTTCCTTTAATTTGGGTAACTCACTTTGGTTTGAACCAAAGGACTTCTTGAAGTGCCTTATCCATATGATAAGGCTTCTAGGAGGATGAGAGGGATGTAGGGAGATTAATTGGACAGATTTTGGACGATTCAAATGGATTGAGAGGTGTGAGGAATTTCATAAAAGTGGTCTCTTTTTTAAGGGGGAGGAGGGGCTCTTTAGGAAAGAGTGAAAATATTATTGTATAATATAATGATATTCTATTTCTAATGGTCCAAAAAGAATTATGGAATAAGATAAGATTACTCATAATCTAAATAAATTCATCCAATTAGAATTGGACATGTTTTGGATAAAATTTTATTCATTATAATCTTATTTAATTAAATCATTTATTAGTGAGGTAAATATTGCATCATGATAATGTCATAAATAATTTAATTTGTTTGATGTACAAAAATTATAAAAAAAATACCATGATTTAATAAATCTTTTTATATTTCCAATTAGTATTTATTGTCGAAAATATAACTTGTATAACCCCATTTAAGAATTAATTTACTAAAAGATATTTGTTAATTCATTTTGGCCTTTACATTATGTTAATTAAAATAAAGTGTCATAATCACTTTTATGTGGCCCCATGGGGTAGCCAAATAGACCCAAAGATTCCCATGGTCGGATATGACTCAAGAAATAGGATTAGGACACCAGTTAGGGTAAATAAAAATTATTTTGTTTACCCTTATTTACCTGATTTACCCTTTAACCATGGTAAAAAAAATATTTACTGAGGTAAATATTGAAAATGCCTAAAAATAAAAGTTAAATATTTAAAAAATTTGAACCTCCTGATTCCAAAAATGGAATCAATTTCTCCAAATTAAAAACACGGAAGTGGCAGAAATTAATTTAAAATTAATTTCCGCTGTCAAAACAAAAGGCGTGTTTTTAAGAAATATTAACTATCAAAAGATTGACAGTTGATTATATTAAATTTAAATGTGAAATTTCTTCTAATGACCAACATTAGATTAAATGGTAAAAATATAATCTATTTACACTTTAAAACAAATTAAAAGGATAATCTAACCATATAATTATATTATATTAAAACATAGTTTTGAATTAAAATACAATATTATCACTATTCCTTAAAAAAATGAACTTTAACAGAAAAATACCAAAAAATTACCCAATGTAAATTATGATGTATTCATTATAAAGAAGGATTTTATTTGGTCATATAGAATGTATTAATGTGACCAAAACTAGATTTAAAAAGGGTTCTCTATTAAATGGAAGTAAATCGTCCTTTTAATGTAAATTATGCTTAAATTTATATTTATTCATATATTAAGCCTCTAACTTTTATGGGATAAATATAAATACATGTATAATAATATTATAGTTAGTTTTTTTCATTCCTTCCAATAAAATGGAAAGGAGTTAACTACCATTTAAAATAATAATATTATATTATTAGTATGCAATGTATGAATTCAAAGAAACCCATTGTTGCGTATCAGGTACGCTATCGAACTTAGAAACCCCTTTTAGCTTAAATTAATATTTAATTCAAAAATATTAATAAATATGAAAATATATTATTCTTAATTTAACTGGGATGTTACATCCTTCCCCCCTTTTGGGAATTGTGTCTTTCCAATTTTAAAATTGGGGTCAGAAACATCATTAAAAGTCCCACATCGGAACAAGAGTCGGTAAAACCATCGCTTTAAAAGAAAGAAAGGGAAGTAAAGAGGTCACCCGAGTTAACCCATACTAGGATTCCATGTAGGAAAACATGGATATGGAAGAAAAAGAAAAGGGTCATGTTCTAAGGGAGGGTGATCGAAAACATGTTTAGGAGAAAGTTAACCACAAGAAAATCACAAACTTGTGGTGGGTTAAACAATATTCGATTCCCCAGTATGAAAAGTTAATAGACAACATTTTTTTTTCTAAGTTAATTTTCATTGAGTAATTTATTTATGAGAATAACTAAAACATAATGAAACATACTTACTTGTAATTTTGACTTTCAACTTTTACTACATTTCATACACAAACTCATATTTCTCCAAAAGACGAGCATTTAGGATGACTTGTTCGCATTAAGAGTACTATAATCAACTTCATAAGAATCAAATAATCCACAAAAGAGAACTATATATTTCCAATGTATTTAGACCCTTACCAAAACCAAAATTGGTAGAAAAAGATCCAACAATCCAGAAAAGGATAACCCTTTATAAAAAGAAAATCTATTCTTAATCTCCAAAATTTGTCCAACAAAACCCAAAGTTCAACGAGGACCATTCGATAAACAATTTGTCCATAAAATTATTCATAGTAAACCGAACTAAGATCAAAACATAAATATTTGAAGGAATTAGTCACATAGTCTTCCAAGGTACAAATTAACACTTATCTCCAAATAACACTAGTTGCTCTAAAAGTTTCATATTGAAAAGTAATTAACCTAATCACATATCCTCCATGATAGGTTAATAATTTCCATAGATAACCCAAAATCAACTTACTCTCAATTCATAAAATCATATAACTAAAAAGAATTAGTCAAACTAACTAGGGACTTCTTGTAGTCCGGTGGTATGCGATAAATAACAATCGCACTTTGGTTGTGGGTTCGATTCCCGCAGCTTTGTCCGATGTGATGGGTTGTCACACGGTCTGCGTGTTGTCCATTTTATAAAACTCCAAAAATATCCCTAACATGTTTTAACCTCCATAGTTTCCTTATACCTCTCATTTTTATCCAAATTCATTACGATCTAAACATCTTAATTATTGAAGCCTTATTTCACCACCATAAAATAAAACTATTCCCAAAATGAATAACATAATACCTTGACCATGGCGTCCACTCGGTTTCATCGTCATCTTGTTCATGTAGGTAGAATTCCCATGAATTACAACAATGATTTAGAGATCCTTCAAAATCATTTTCTTCCTCCATACAAATACACCTTGTACAACATGGGTCATATGGGTGTTCATAGAAAAATAGTTTTGGAAAATAATCATGTATGACATATAATTCCAAAACATCTTGTAAAACATGATTTCTATAAAATAGTCAGACAGAATTTGATTTGAAACTTTCTATTATTGGCCCTTTTAAAATACCATAAGTATGTGCTGAGAGACTATATTTTAAAAGAAAATATAAATAATTTGCACAAGGGTCTCCTTCCTCAGCACGATTTTTAAAATCATAATATGCTCCAAATTATTGTGATAAGGTAAAATATTTGAAAATACCTTGATAATATTTACCTTTCTTGAAAATATGAGAATATTGTGAAAATAGTATTTGTCTAAATACAACCCATGATACACGATGATAATGAGGTATAGTGGAGGTGTTTTATATCTCAAAAAACTGCTTGCAAGATAGTTGTATGCTAGAAAAAGTTTCAAAATCAATAGAACATGAATTTTCAATAATTATTGCAAGCATGTCATCGGGAAAAGATAAGAATATCGTTTGAGATCCTCCTCCTTCCATTCGTAACTGACTTTACTTGACCTGAAAAAAGTTATAAAACAAGGATTTAACTAAAATAATAGATATAGGGACTAACCATGTGTTTAACAAAAACTCTTAATCCCTAAAGTTGTCTAAACCGACCTTTGATACCAACTATAAGGACTCGGCCTTAAAACATTACGTAATATTGAATTAAACAAATAATTCACATTGAGGAACTTTTCAGGTTTAGAGTTTTAAAGAATTATGCCATAACTAATACATTAAAACATGAATATTACATGTAGACAATACTACTCAGTATCCATTTTATCATAAAATAAAAACTATTGAAAAGAAACACGTCTAGTTCGATGTTTTAGACAACACGACTTTTCCTTGATCCATTTCATGACCCTATTCATCTTTATATCCCGTGAAAAACATTTCAAAAACATGGGATGAGCATAAAAAGCTCAATAAGGGTTATAAAATATGGAAAGAATACATTATCCATTCAATAATTACAAATCAATGAAACCAATACTTTTAAATCATAACATACCTTACAAAATCATAAGATTTATGAATAACACATAAAAATCATAAATCATAAAGGTAACTTATGTAATTCATAACATACATACATTATAGTTATCACAGCTACATAGGGAGTCACATTTGGAATACCCATCACAGTATATTCCCTAAATCTCTTATGATAAACATTCATTTTTACCTCTGTCACATTACCTAATGCATTAGAGAGATATCTCAGGATCATCTGCACTAGGTTTATCACAGAACCACCTGTATACGTAAATAATGACCAATAACCATTACATAACACATAAAACAAGCATAATGGAATGATAACATCTCCACATTCCAATCACAATATATCATATCAATATATTGAAATAAACAATGCTTTTTCAAACCATTTTCATAACCATTTAAAACATTTAATAAATAGATTTTTGAATCAAAGTGTCACATTTCTCTTTTGAGATTATATAGAAATTATAATTTTAAAACATTAATGTCCATATAAATAAATCCCAACAACATTTTGAAAACATGGAAATTGATGATAAATATTTGGAAGAATAAATCTTTAAAACATTTAAAATGATATTTTAGTTAGAGAGTTTTTAACAAAATGAGAGACTATTGAATACAAATATTTGAGGAATAAAATTTAATCATAAAATTATAATATAATGAGAATAAATGGATTCATGATATAATATGTCAAAGGACAGTATATAAACCATATAAGTGTGAATTGGTGCATAAAATTAATTAAGTCTCAATAGAATGTAAATTGAGACACAATCCCTTATATAGACGATATCCTTAGATTAAGGATAAATCAATGACATAATTTATGTGTGAAAATTATAAATACACCCAATATAAGTGGATATTAAGTGTAAAAAAATAATAGTTCTTTCACACATATTTATATCATGACATAATCAATAAGTAGAAGTTAAACCCAATGAATTGAAACTGGGTTAAGAAGTCCCTTTAAAAAAATTCGACAGCCTAACTGCGTCACATTAAAATTCATAAAATGAGTTTATGAGATAAGAAGGGTATCTCATCACATGGAAATAAAATTTACATCACTAAAAATATATATTAACATATCACAACATAAGAATATGTAAATTAAAAGGCATAAAAAAGTAGTCTTTTAAAAAGAAGAGGGTGAAAGGTTCCCTTACCGATTTGGTAACATTCGAATCATACACCACATGAAAGAAGGATCATAAAGTGAAGATGTAATTACCCATAAATTAATTTTTATGACACATGGAATACATTCATGGTCAGTAAATACACCACACACAACAAATAAGTGGCGAACAATGGAAATCTCACGGATTTGAAAGTGAGATAAGAAATCCCTTACGAAAATTTAGCAGCCTAACGACGCCACTTAAAAATTCTTAAAATGAATTGATGAGAGTAATAGGGGTTCTCTCATCATGTGAAAATACAAATTACAGTATGGTTAATATAAAATAACATCCCCTAACTTAATAAAGAGGAGCTTAGAAGAAGTGACAAAAATGAGAGTACTTAAAAAGAAAGAGAGAGGTAGGATCCCTTACCTCGTGTCCAACATGACTCGATCATTCATTAATATCATGAATAATAATCAAAATTTAATTTATACTTTCTTAAGAACATTTTCAAGTTTATTATTCCTTTTATATCACTTATTACCATGTTATAATCATTATGTAATCAATTAAGTTAATAATGATCGTTTTGTCGATATTTGGTACTTGAGTCAAAAATGGACTTATTATAATTACATGTTGTTCATGTGGTCCAAAGGTTCATTATATCCAGAATGATATTCATGATTTGGGTATCATATATATATCATATATATCCATCATTTACATGTATTTATAATAGTACATAACATTTGGAGGTACAAAATGAAATGCACCGTTCATGGAGATGGTAAGCCGTACGTACGCATGAACGCTACTTTCATTTCTATTTCTTATTTTAATGGAATTAAAACATAATGATACATAGGTATATTATAATTCCAGTATAATATCATATATAATATCATTAACTATATCCTTTATAAATCCCACATAGGGCATTAACGAGTCATATCACTTTGAGGGGGTTGTAGTCCACACTTCCTCAAATGAGATTATCGTATTTACCCACCATGGAAACCATAAAGGTTTGAAATAATTGGGAAGTACAGAAGCATAAAAAAATCATAATCATAATATATATCATATAAAAATATAGTTCCATCCTAATGGCCACCATGAGCAGCGGTAAGATGTAATTGAACAATCATCGTTTCGTGAGGCGTTAGTTTTCCATACACACAAACATTATGTTTTCATCCATTAGATGGAGGTGTGTGTAAGTATAGTTCTGATACATATCATAACAACATCATAGTATTTTTAAAATACTGTTGGTGTTACAAAATAAAGGAAATAAAAAGATTTTAGGGGTTGGAGAAGAAAAATAAAAGAAAACAATTTAAGAGAAATGGTTACCTTTAATTTGGGTAACTCACTTTGGTTTGAAACAAAAGACTTTTTAATGTGCCTTCCTCCTAAGGTATGGCTTCTAGGAGGAGGAGAGGGATGTAGGGAGATTAATTGGACATAGTTTGTACGATCCAAATGGCTTGAGAGGTGTTAGGAATTGCATAGAAGTGGTCTCCTTTTATAAGGGAGAGGAGGGGCTCTTTAGGAAAGAGTGAAAATATTATTTTATTATATAATAATATTCTATTTATAATGGTCAGAAAATCATTATGGTAGAATATAAGATGACTCATAATCGAAATAAAGTCATCCAATCATAATTGTACATGTTTTCGATAAAATTTTATTCATTATAATCTTATTTAATTAAATCATTTATTAATGAGGTAAATACTGCATTATGATTGTGTCATAAATAATTTAATTTATTTGATGTCTAAAAATTATAAAAAAATAACATGAAGTAAGAAATATTTTGAGCGTTCCAATGAATATTTATAGTATAAAATATAACTTGTATAACCCCATGTAAAAATTAATTTACTAAAAGATATTTGTTTACTTAATTTTGGCCTTTACTATTTGTTAATTTAAATAAAGTGTCATAATAACTTTTATGTGGCTCCATGGGGTCCCCAAATTGACCCAAGGACGAACATGATCGGATATGACTCAACCAATAGTATTAGGACACCTGTTAGGGTAAATAAATATTATTTTGTTTACCCTTATTTAACTGATTTACCCTTTAACCATGGTAAATAAAATATTTACTGAGGTAAATATTTAAAATGCCTAAAAATAAAAGTTACCTATTTAAACAATTTGAACCTCCTTATTCCAAATATAGAATCTATTTTTCTCCAAACTCAAAACACATAAGTGGCAGAAATTAATTTAAAATCAATTCCTGTTGTCAAAACAAAATGCATGTTTTTAAGAAATATTAACTATCAAAAGATTGGAAGTTTATTATATTCAATTGAAATGTGAACATGCTTCTAATGATCAACATTAGATTAAATGGTAAAAATATAATCTATTTACACTTTAAAACCAATTAAAATGATAATCTAACCATATAAATAAATTATATTAAAACATAGTTTTGAATTAAAATTCAATATTTTCAATATTCCTTAAAAAATGAACATTATTAGAAAAATACCAAAAAATTACCCAAAGTAAATTATGATATCATCATTCTAAAGAAGGATTTTATTTGGTCATATAGAATGTATTAAAGTGACCAAAACTATATTTAAAAATGGTTCGCCATTAAATGGCGGTAAATCGGCCTTTTAATGTAAATTATGCTTAAAATTATATTCATTCATATATTAAGCCTCTAACTTTTATTGGATAAATATAAATACATGAATAATAATATTATAGTTATTTTTGTTCATTCCCTCCAATAAAACGGCAAGGAGTTAACTACCATTTAAAATAATAATATTATATTATTAGTGTGCGACGTAAGATTCCAAAGAATTCCGTTGTTGTGTATCAGGTACGCTATTGAACATAGCAACCCCTTTAATCTTAAATTAATATTTAATTCAAAAATATTAATAAATATGAAAATATATTATTCTTCATTTACTTGGGATGTTACAATTATATTAACAATATATTATTATCTGGTAAGACTCGACCTTGCATCTAACACATGTTATAAAAGAAAATAAAGGTAATGTTCAACACAAGATAGACATAGTTTTGGATATAAAAGAAAGTAAAATATCATAATTTCATACAAAAAAATCTACCAAATAATTAAAATATATTTGAAAGAATATATTTCTTAAAATCTTTTGGTGCAACACATTGTTTTAAAGGACTTATTTAATATTAAAAACATTTCACTATTTTTCATTTCAGTTTGGGTTTTAATGTGAAAAACGATATTAAAAAAATAATTATTTAAGGATATTATATTGTTAAATATAATGTTTTCAAAATTAATAGTATTTTAGGGTTTGAGATCCAATGGGAGAAAAGTTTTCATTATATGAGATTAATATGTATTTTAGCATACTTACCCAAAGTGTTAAGAGGTCAAACATGAATGGTAACTATGAAAATCCCATGTAAAATGATTTGGAATTATATATATGATTCCCAATAAAATGTTTATCTCAAATTACAATGGTGTTTTCATAACCAACAACATGAGAGGGTCATACAACATGATTTGAAACTATGTAAATGTAACCTAGAGTTTAGGGTCTATTAAAGAGATTATAAAGAGGATGAATACATGCTAAAAATTATCCCAAAATAGTTTTCAGTACATAAGTGATGGATAATGGTGATTGAGATATCATATAAAAAGTTAGATCTATTTGATAAAGGTTATACAAGAATCAATGATGGTTTCAATCCATTGTATAAAAGGTGGGGCATGTGCTCATGGGTGAACTATCAAATTCAAACCTTTTGTACATGGTCCTTATGGATTATGGAATATTTGTGTATAATTTAAGGTTATAATAGAGATTTTAAACTTGGTAGTTCTACGAAAAAGGTGTTGTTGAGCATTTCCATTATTAGACACTCACACGTGTGTATGTTGGTGGAAGTTCCTTTAGGAAACATGATCATAAATGTTTTAATTGGTTCTTAAATAAGGATGGAACACTTGTATTATGTTGAGACTATAATAATGTTTTATTCATAGAGTTAAAGGTTATTATACATCATTTATTTCAATATGGGTTTAGAACATGAAGGATATGGGAGTTACATTATGGATTTAGGAACCAAGGAGGTGTACAGAAGTATTGTTCATGATAAAGTGGTAATCCAATATCTTAAAAAGTATTTATCAGTTGAAAATATGGATAATAATTATCTAACTCCTAACTATTGGGTTTTAGGTTATGTGTAGGGATTTTATTCCCCATTTTCTAAATTTGTGATAAAATATATAAGTTTGTTTCATGCATCAACTCATGGGTGTCTGTTACTGAATATTAAGCATGTAAAAATGATCATGTTTGGATTTTTTCATCCCTGAGTTAACGATTAACAATCTATAATATCCTTAAATGGTTAAAAATTTCAGGTAAACATGATATCATTGAAATATTGCATCATTAACAATATAAATTTTGTGTAACATCAATATTGAATTTACAAACATCATTCATGCCACTTGAACGTGGAATCATACATTATTGGTGCCATATTTTTGGCATGCATTATGTGCTTTTAAACTTTGTGCACATGTTTTCATGGCATCAATTTTTTTATAACACTACTTTGTTAAATTAATTTAGAAATTTTGAACTTTTTTTGGTGTCACTAGATTCAAAAATTAGAATCAAAATTTGTTCAAAACTAAAAATATCTGATTGTGAGGGAATATGAAATTTTTTGTTATTTTTTGTTAATTTTGCATGGATCAAGGGAGAATTAAGGTTCACCATAATAATTATATATAAGGAAGAAGATAAATTAATTTCTCACAATGTTTTAGTGAATATTATTTTGATTGTATGGTCTCTAAAAAATTGCTTTAGTGTATTTGAAAATTCTTAAATTCTATTAATATTTCATGGAATATTTACAATTGTAAGTTATATTGAACCAACTATATTAGCATAGTGATTCCAAGGGGTAATAATTATATTATTGTGATTGATTAACATTGAATTTGTCACTTTATTTTGAATTATTCTTAAATTTTTTAATTTTTTATAATTCATTACTTTTTAGATACAAACTTCCCTATTTTTTCACTTTTATAACGGAAATTTCCCTATTTTCATCTCAACATAAATCTCAATTCTCTTTTGAAAGATATGATTCAATAGTTTGAAACATACGTACTATTTCACGATTTATTATTTCATATGATCATAATTTACATATAAAATACATAGAACTAGAGAATTGGTGTGACCCATTATCGAATAGGCTACCCTCCTATGGAATTATGCACAATAAAAATGACTTATTTCTATCCATAGAACAAAACTACAATTTAAATGGTTTATAGATTCCCTTGGGGATACCTAAGAAAACAACACTCTCAGTGATCAACTTTTTTAAGAGGAAGATGATAATGAAGTGGGGACCTATATCGTAAAATATTATTATTTCCCATGAAAGGATATAATTAAGGTCATTAATCCATCACCTAAGACTACCCAATAATCATTAATAATTTATTGATCAACCTCTAAAAGGGATATATACTACAACGGAACATCCAAACCAATTGAAATTTCTCTGAAGAGTTGTCTTGGGAATTCTATGTTCCCCAAGGTGGTAATGAATTTATAGGGTGGTTATAAGTAGTCAACATGTATGATGTAACTTGGTTATTAAAAAAGGTATATCAAACAAATTACCACTTCCCAGGGCTATCAAAACATTGGTTCTCAAAGATAAATACTTTCCATCTATTTCATGGGGACGTAAGGATCATTTTGTAGGAGATATACCAAATCAGTGGCATCCAAATCCTCTGATAAATGTATGATGAATTCATTATAGTATAAAATTTGTAGGAAGAACCTAATAAATACCCTCCCTTGGAAAACAAACTATTTATAATAGATAAATGGTGGTTATTAAAAGAGAAGAAACCTCACTTTATCTTTATTTTAGGTGAGTGAATTGTTATATTTTGGTAAAAAAAATAGGTCCAAAATAAAGGAGAAGAATCAAAAGTGAATTCCCACCCAATGTAATCACAATATGAAAAGCTCATACTGTTAAAATATGGTGGTGTTCTAGTACACTACATGGTTTTATGAAATTAAAGTAGATATAATCCCAAGATTTTTGATTTTTGGTCTTCATATACATGTTTCTTGGAATGTGCCTTATCCCTATGTGGGATACTTGATAAAGTATTACAGAATGAAATTTTCTGATAAACATGCTACTGGAAGATGATTTTCTAATTGATCATGGTATACTAGTTCTAGAATGTATCTATGATACACTAGAGCATGAGAAATATGGGAGACATTGTATTGTATATGTGGCCTAATTATTTTCTTTTATGGATATTAATAGATCATTTTTGTGGAAATGAGTTTTAGATAACCACGGGGGTTCCCCACACCATTATCTACCACAAAATTATTAATTTTGTTGGTGTGTATACTATATCTAGATATACCCATTACCTTTCTCATATAACGATAGATTTATTAAATTTCATGTTTAAAGTTTATGATATTCCCTAAGGGGATACCATTGATGAAACTGGTGGAACCCTTGGGTATGCCCTTATATCACCTCACATAGAGATGGGATTCTTGTGTCCAAAGTTAATTACTCATCTATGAATATTATGTATCACATTGGTTCATATGAAAATTCAGAAGTTTACAAGGATTTTATTCTATGAAATATTATTTTTTGTGATATGTATAATAAAATGGTCCTATGTTAATTCTGGATAATATTTAATCATGAGGTTACACAGTTTCAAATCATTATACCCCATAAATACACACTAAAAAAATATATCTTGGGAAAATACTGAGGGATAGATAGAGTTACATCTAAATATATTATAAGGAAGGGAATTTCTATTTGACAACCTATCATTGGAGTTTTAGGGAATGATTCTGCTCTATATCTATAATTTGAGTAACAAGATTTATTCTTAAAATACATGAGGTAACACGAATAGTCTTCTCATGCAATAAATCACATAGGTTTCAAGTAATAATTATATCTTAAGGAGTAAAATAATGATTAAACTAAAACTCCAAATCAAACTATTGGGTTTGATGCCATGTATTTTGATGTGAGTTTCCCATTTGGGAAATATTGTTATGTTTAATAACCTCTACATCTAAATGAGATCCAACCAATAAAAATTCATTATCCTCTACTCTATCAACTGAGATAGATCCTTCCCTGGATCCCTTGATCACTAATTATGAACTTATGTAGATATATAGAACTGTTTTAAGTCGTCAGGAAAACATGATAATTAAGAGATAAGGAATTGGGCATAGAATTGATCCAATTCCATAATCACATTGTCTCATCCTGAGGTAATTTGAGGTAAAGAAATGTTTCGATGCTATCTCTTGAAAAGCATAGGTGAATGTTGTGTCAATTATAGAGATCTCTATTTTTTCAAGAAAATAGTACATTTACCTTGAGAGTGACTCGAATTCCATTTGAACAACCTTCTAAAATCCAAAATTATAGATGGATGTGACGAAATCATGGAATATCTCAAAAAAAAATTAGCTTGTTAGGAGGAAACTATTGTTATAATCCATACATATAAAGGAACACATACCTTTGTGGAAGAAAGAAAATTAGTATATTAAAATTTTTATATGGATTCATATAGAATCATAAAATCTGGTATATTTATTCTTGAATTCATATATGGATCACATGAAATATAATTGAAGCCTCAAGAACAAAAATCAAATGACACCATAAAAGATTCATAGTTTTTTAACAAACAATGATTTTATCCACTCATTATTAGTGTTTCATAGCTTGAATGTGACAATAATAAAATCATTCAGATCTTATATACAAGAATGAGAGATATTGGTATATAATTATTAAAATATTGAGTAATAGTGTTGGAAATCGATGAACTTTATGAGGTCTCTATGATCACGAGATGTATACAGACCTAATCAAAGGATGAAGGATCAATATGTTTTCATTTATACTCTATATTCTCTTTGAGTAACATTATAGATAGTAGGATAAGAGATAATCACTCTATAAATTCAGGAAAACGGTGTAGTGTACTATTCCTGAGTCTAGAATTTAATTATATACTTAGGGTATACTTTCTAGTGGTTTTTTGGCCCTTATAACGTAATTAACTACATTTTAGACCCTTATAAATACTTATGACATAATTATACTTGACATAATCATGAAAAATATTTTATCACTCACTTTTATCTCTTTAACATTCTATGTGATAAAATTAAACCCATTTACTTCGATCATTCCTCCCATAATTACATGAAGAACATTGAATGCATAACGTTCATTCGACGAATAATATATTCTCATATTCAATTTAATAATTAAATAAATTTTAATACATTGAGAAATATATTCAACTATTAACTTTCTAAAATCAAATAATATTATTTTGTTATTTTTATTTGGATAATTTAAACTTAGATGTTCATCGGCCCGCATACATGGGGCCCACTTCATCCTAAGCTCCCATTATTCCCAATAGTAGTAACATTTGGATACATATAAGGCTTGACCCTCCAAGATCATATCATGATAGTAGTGTGTCCTACACAAAATCCAAGAGTGGTATCTAGTAACACATCATGGATTCAATGGATATAAGGATAGGTCATAGCTACAACCACCTCCTACGAACATGTGTTTTGTAATATAATATCTGTATCACACAATATATTATAAAGTCTGATGCATGATTTATTTCATAATCCTCTACAAATTTGTTATTTCATGAACATACTGGATGAACTAAAATTATTATACCATGACCATATATTTAGTGATGTTACTACCATCTTGGTCAACTGGGCCCGAGATATCTCTTTCTTTCAAAAGAGATGAATCTTATCTCGATGATTTAGGAAATGCCATACCAAAAATGATAGACCCAAAATAGGATACCACTCTATGAAATAATTTCATGGTTTTACTCTTATATAGATTTATTTAGTTAAATGGTACACATTTGTAATGATTTCATGTCGTGAAACCAATACACATACTAATTAATAGGAACAACCAATGACACTTCTAACTTGTTGTGTTTCAATTTACATGTAAGTCCACATGATATTATATAGTAGAGATAAATAAGTGGGAACTTAATGATAAAAATTATGAGTTCTTATAATACCTCAACACCTAATAGTTTTAAATAATGTGTATATTTTCAATATAATGTATCTAGACCATGTGATTTAGGTTTCCAGATTACTATCAGAGTGTCTCTATGTTCTATTTAATGCAGGGAACAACTATAATATTTTTATTTGAAAAATAATCTAAGGACATTACCATATAAATTATATGTGCATAATTATCTACACTATTATGGTAATTATATATAATTCATAACTAACTATTTGAATGATTCGTTAATTGAAAAATAAAACTCATGTTGGGTCCAAAGAACCCAATTTAGTAACAATTCAACATTTACTAGAGTTTCCTTGAAAAAAAATCTTTTACTAGAGATAACATTCCAATTATTAATATATTATCTCTCACATGATAAGATCATTATTCTGGTGATTTTTTACCTTGGTCATTAGGCTTCCCATGATTTCTCACATGAATAATCTATTATCTAGAAGTTCACCTCCATGTTTAAAATCCCTTAAGAGATTATATCATTAAATATATGTTTTATTCCATTGTAGAAATCCTAAAATCTTTGTTTGTCTATTATGTATAATTCCACCAACTAGAAAAAATTATTTCATTTTTTATATATGTTTTATTAATTGTATCAGGTGCTTCAACATACTTAGATTTTATTGATATGGGAACCCATTTTTTAAATAACTTCGCCTAAATACAATTTTCATTAAAATAATCTATATCAGGAATATTTATTTCCCACGGATAATGAGTGTTTTCCCCTCTTTGTACGAGGTTCAAATCCATTATAACTTCTTAATCACTATACGATAGTTTTGTTTTCTACCCATTCCATTATCTTGAATTAATCTAATATTAACCTTCCAAAATATATGTGTTTTTAATATTATGTCTTATTCATATCATGGAATATGTGATAGTTCCCTCAGTAATTTTTTTGGAATTATACTCATATTAATTACCTCCTATGTATCATACATTGTTTATTAGGTAGATTTATTCCACATGTCATTGGAAACAATTCTCTATTCAATTGTTCCAACATGTATTTATTTTAATACCTCATCAGTATATGTACTTCGAATTTGACTGAGTAACCCTTTAGATCTACATTATCAGATCCTACACACTATATCCTATGTTACTAATATAAGTCAATATTTGAAGTATTACTTTATGAATGGTCTTAACTATCTATAAGGATAATAATCATTTTCCATATATAATCAAGATATTATACATGGAAAACTATAATTATCCCCCAAACCAATCCTAAAAACCAAGAAACTAATCATTAAAAATAAATATTCTATAATCAAAATGCTTGAAAAAAAATCTATAAATGGATCTTTACAACTTGTATTGCTTAATGTAATTTCATGATGTAACCAATTTGTTTTTTTTATCATATAGATATCTTCTATAAGGTTTCCTTTAATGAAGGTGGTTTTGAAAATTGATTCCCAATATTATGATCCTATAATTTTTATATGATTGGTATAATTCAAATTTATTTGTGAATGATGATTTTTTATAACCATTAATGACTTATTGGTACCATTCTTGTTCCACCCAATTATATTTTGTATTGAATTCCCACAAAAACATTTACAATAATTATAGATATTATAAAACTAAATAATTAATTTTGGTTCCTAGATTACGTTTTGAAATTTTCATAAACTGAAATATAATTTCATGATTCCTTAAATTTCTTTCTTAATTATGTACCATTAGACCTGGTCCCCAAATAAACCCCAAATGGTTTTTGAAAATTTCTAAAAACAACAAGCTTATTAAATTGGATAATATTATGACTATAATAAAATTAAACAGATTTGTGGGACACTATTGGTGTTGCTAGAGGTTTGAAATTATAGACATAGATTATTATAATAAAATTTCAAATTATTAATGTCAGATAAGTAAAATAGATAGGGGATTATAGTTGAAAGTGAAAACAAATATATTGTAAAAAAGTTGAATAATTCCTAGAATTGAATAATTCTGAAAATAAAGAACAAATTTCAATGTTTTTATAATTTCTATTAGTATTTAAATATTTATATCCATATATATTATGAATGATGGTATGTTTTTTCTAAACACATCATTCATGATAATTAAACAAAGAGGCTGTAATAGTAGATTAATATGAAGAATAGAATTAAGGACATGTTTTCCGTTGGAAATAATAGAACTCCAAAAAAGTCAAAGAATATTTTAGTGGATGTCAAACCATTTAAGAAAAAAAAAAATCTAAAATAGAAAATAATAATTCAAACAACAATGTCACACCAAATATAAGAATATGATACTATTTTGGTAAGAGAGGTCACACAATGGTTTATTGAGAACAATCCATAAATGATAATTCAAAAAATATTATAAATATTGAAGTAAGAAAGAAGTAAATAAAACAGATGAAAAGTAAAATTAAAATATTTGAGGATATTATTGGTGATGATATTGAGAAGATACCCAAGAAGGGTAATGAAATGGGTAATGTAGTTTTGTGTGGAATGTAAAGAAGGGAATTCCATGTACACAAAAATGAAATAACTGTGATACCTAGTCAAAAGTATCTAAAAATGAAAAAGAATATTCACCAGTGGCCTATAACAACAAATATATTACTATGAGGATGTATTGCACACCAAAGAAATTAGGTGAAACCATAAAATGATATTTTGATCATATAAAATAATTAGAGAAAGAATTAAAGAGTGAAAATTTATTATTGGATCATGAATGGAATCTAATTATAGCTGAGAAGAAAAAAGGAAAATAAGACTAATCTACCCAAAGTTCAATGGACCTAAAAATATAGAGCTTTAAGCATGAATAATTATAAACTTGAATGTCATGGGGTGGGAAGCTTTTTTCAACGCTTATACTCAAGCTGAGTATCTATTCAAATACCATTCTAATTCCTAAATGAATATGAAGGTTTTGGAATGTATGGGGATTGAAGGTGAAGTTTTGGTGGAATCATTCCTTGATATGGAGCTACTGAAATTATCCAAAATATCATTGACGTATACATTTATTCTAAATTTTTTATATATAGATATATTAGAGGAAGACAACAGTTTTATGTATTATTTTCACTATTCTACCATTTTATTATTTAATATTGGATTTTTTTTATCAAAGGGATTGATTAAATTTTAAAATGGGTAGAAAAACAGACTAGAAGTAAAAACCATTTGATTTGTTTGTTTAAGTGAAGTGATGGTTCGTGAATCATTTTGAAAATATATTTATATTGCCTCAAAAAAATAAAATATTGTGTCGGTATCATATATTTAGTAGGTATAATAAATTTTTTAACGCAAATTATTCACTTATGTTTTCCACAATAATTTTTACCACATGATATTTGAGTTGGCTGGTTGATGGTACACTACTACAAAGCATGTGATCACAGAATAATTGGGATAATTCTTATAATAATATTCATTTCTGATATTCACTGGAAAGTAGTGATTTATGAAATGAATTGGATTTATTCTCCCAATGAATTTATTTAGATGATGGAAAACATAGGAAGGGAATTCCATGTTGTGTTAAGGAGTTTTTATTCACATATGGTATTAGGATGCAAAAAATAAATAAATAGGTATCTGAACATGCCACCATTTTATCAATTTGAACATTTTTTGATTCCTAATGATATAATAGTTGGTATATCTTGTGGAAATGAGATCACCTTTACATTAAATTGAGGATATATTTTCCATCTATTTTCACTCATTATCAATTCAGGGGAGTATAATAATATTGAGTGTTGGAGTAAATTTGGAATTGGTAATATATCTTATTGGGAATATTATTGTTCACTTGGGATGATGAATATATTTTTTTCACTTTTTTTATGGTTATTGTCAGTGTCATTAAACAGAGGTGAGGATCTGCCCATATTTTTTGGGTAATGATAAAGAAATATTTGATAAGGAGATTTATAAATCTATCCCAGTGAAAAATAAATATTGAAGATATTATTTGGATATAGATATGATAAGTGAAGATGAAATATGAGACACCGATAAATTTTTTTGAGATGGATAAAAGTATTTTGGATGAGAATATATTGGTGGTTATGCGTTATTTACATAATTTATTCTTATTAGATAACTAAAAAAATTGGTTGAGGTAGCCTAAAATGGCTTCCCAAGTATCCCACGAAAACATTGAGAATATCTAAATAGCATTATCCATCTCATATATCCCCATGGAGGAGAATATGTGAGATAAAGAACATGACCATGTCAAACATGGTGCATTCAGAGTGCATATAGGATTCCAAGTGCCTGCGGGTTGGTTCACTAAGGTGAGTGGTTTGTGTGAATGTGTTTGGGAGCCATTACATTAACCATGGTTGAGAGGTTGATGTGGGGTTTAGTGTTATTAAGTGATGTATTCTTGAAGTAAAATGTAATGTGGGATTGAGATATGTGATGAAATGTTCATCTATCAATTTAAAAAATAGGCATAACACATGGGAAAATGACTTGATGCCACATTTTCATCAGCAACCACATGCTCACACATTTTTGTGTGAGAATTTCATTCCATCTCCAGTACACCGAGTTTTCTCCAAAATCAATCAAATATATGAAAATAAATTTTTGAAGCATGACCAAGAGAGATTAAATGAAATTTACATAGTGATAAATATTGATGAATGATAAATGATAAAGGCTTGAGGTATAGTGATGGTAAGTGCGCATGATTGAATGAAATGATATCTCTCACGATCAATCTAAAATACTCATTAATTCATTTAATATACCACATTAGTTTTTGATGAAGTATCAAAAAAAAAATAAAACCAAGCTACTATATGAGTAACTAATTTATAACATAATATCTATGTCTCAACATATGGTGTGATGAAGTTACTGCCTAACTAAAATACAAGTTATCATAAGATATTATTTTTGCACCAATACTATTCATAACACCAAATTAAGAAATAAAAAAGCTACCACACAATAAATTACAACATACAACATGAAGTGAGAATCCATAGTCGATATACCAACCACACGAGGAACTGATGCCTACCTTGTGATGGAATTTGTTCTTGGTAGATGGAGCTACCACATGTTCAAAATTGGATCTACTGTGATGTTATCACAATTGCTTCATTGACTATGTGATGAAAAGAAAAAATCACGGGTATCAAAAAAATAAAATATCATTTTTGGAAAATAGGGGAGTCATGTTATATTTCATAGATATGTGCATGAATGCAACTTTACTTACATGCTTGTAAACACATATAAATAGGTACAGGATGAGATAAAACTAATTGAGTGCTCTATGAGGTTCATATTGTGTACATATTTGGAAAAAAGTATAAATAAAAATCCAAATACCTATTTTAGTTGAGCTCATAATTTTGGATAAATTTATAAGGGTTCAAAACTAAGTAAGTGGGAGTTTTGTTTCCCACATGGTAATGATTACAAAGCAATGTTGAATTCATCAAAGAATGAAGTGTATTAAATATAAGTTGTTGCAAATTTTAATTTTCACAAATAAAAATTAATATCTTGATTCGTATAATGATACAGGTTGGATGTTATTGAAGTGAGGATTCTAAAATCATAATAATATATTCATGAAGATTTATGCGTGGTTAAATTCATAGGATTATCGTAGAAAAAGAAAAAGGAAAAGTTGAAAATTTCAAAGAAGAAAAATATTCTCGAGGAAATGAATATATTTTAAGTATAAGAAGTGAGTTAATTATAAAAAATATATAAATTGAATAAATAAGAGAGTATAAATAAATAATCCTAAATCAAAATTTCATGAATCAATTTCTTTATCTAGTGAATATCAATTATTCAGTGGGATCATATACATTTGAATGTTTAATAAGAGAAGATGAATAAGTACCTAGATTTATGAAATACTCTATAATAATGCTTTTGGATGGGAGAAAAATAATAATTAAAAATGATGATAAAAAATATAGGGTTCTCCTATAATTGCATAGGAGATAATAATTGGAGTCAAAAATAATAGAGGATCATAGGGGAACCCCTATATGAAAAATATAAGAAATTAATTGAGGAAAATGGGCTAAGAATTAGTTGGGAATATTTTATATTGCAAAATGTGTTCACCAAATTTCTAGTCACCTATGCATAAAAATAGAAATGTAATGAGATAAGGAATTTTGGAACTATAATAATTAATATCTGTAAATTTGTATGAAATATTTATGAAAACTCTAAAATGTGAAAAAAAATTAGTCTTATTGCTATGATGAGGAGATAGATCATTTTGGTATTTAAGTTGAAGTAGAAGATGAGATTTAGGTGAAAGCCTTGGGTGTAGATGTTTGAGAAGAAGAATATATAGCGTTATGGAATGATACAACCTAGTGAGTAGATTCATTATATGTTTTGTAACATTGAGAAATAGACAATGATCGAGATGAAAGTATTATTCTAGAAGATATTGTATTCAAAGAAGTTTCTGTGGAGTTAAATTAGATCTAATTTATTAGGGTAGATTAATTTTTTAATGACCATAAGAACTGATTCTAAGAATCACAACAAGATACATTTATATATATATATTGTGGGACTCCAGAAAACCTATGCGACTTAGGGAATAGAGGGATATCATGCTGTGAAAGTTTGAAAATAGTGTTAATTTTCTATGATAAATCCACTGTTATTCTATTAAGATAAGACTTATGATACACATGCATTATAACTATTTTGAGGCTCAATATTGGTGTGGTAAACAACAGCCATTTTAATCATAATCAGATTATAGTGGAGAATACTTGATTGGGGTCAACAACCAAACAATGAATGAAGTATGCTATTATTCTGAACAATATAAATCTCCCAAATGTGGATTTATTACTTTACTTTCATTTAATATAGTTCATAGTTTCTATTTTTCATTCAAAGTAGATACATATACACTAAAAAATATGGGTTAAATTCCAAAGAGTTTTAGGATAGCATAGAATTATGTAAAAATATGCAACACCTGGTTCACCCCACCTCATTTTTCTACACCAGTTCTATCTACTCAACTCTACTCCCCAACCCCTAGCCTTTTATTGGATACCTTGGGGTTTCATACACTAATAACCCCTACTCTATGTGGTAGTATAGTGGTTTAGGACTTTATAGTGTTTTATCCTATTAGTTTTATCCTAGTTATGGTGTTCTAAGAAAGATATGTTTTGTGAATTTTGTTTTGGAACACAGGGAAATGTTGTTAAGGACTCTTGAGTCTATATGTAAGCTAGGGAACCCAATGATGGTGTGAAAACGAACTTATCTATACACCATGAATCTAATAACCTACTTCTAAACTCATCATGCTGAGAAAATAGTTGTAGGGAAACATATACTCTATAAATCATATAAATAGGATACTATGAATTTAATGACCCTTTTAAGTAATCTCCCCAAATATTTTCATCTATCAATGGATGTATAATTAACTTTATTGATTCTCCCACTATGAAAACCAACATTGTTTTTGAGATAGGTTAATAACAATGACAATTTTAATAATGAGGCTTGAGGAGGACCTTGAATTACATATATAAATATCACATCATTTTAGATGAATTTTCAAAATATCTCATAAATATACACACCCCACAAACATAATGGATCAGTTATGTTTTTCTCATATAACACCTTTCTTATACATACCATAATGAAAATATTTCTTTATTACCAAGGAAAACTAAAATTGACTAAAAGGTAATCGAAAAAGGACCAAAAAGGGTAAATATATAATATTTCAATTATTGATCATAATTGTGTATAAGATAATCATAAAGGTACGATAACAATATGTTAACATAGAAATTCCATAACTAATTAGTCAAAGTTAATCAATCCCGAATCGTTTAATAAGTATTTTTCATAACAAATGAAATAAGTCATAAGAGCACAAAATCATTAATAATAAGACATGATCCATGAGAACATATCATAAGTATAATACATATTTTTCTGTCATAATAATAAGAATATAAATTCATTTTCTTATTTAAGGATTATTATCAAGACTATCATAATAGAAGAAATCCCATGGTGTATTTAGTTCACTCTCCATTCCATAATTTCCATACTCAAGGCTCGGTACCAAAACTATCTGTAACACCTTGAATATCGTAACATGAGGCTAGTTGTTATTTTAAAAAATTAGAACATAATAAAAGAGATCATATACCAATGGATTGAATAGTTTTTTAGTATTGAGTGACTGGATACACACATGATTCTCAAATTATACATGAAAACATGAAATACAACTTATGATTCATGGGAGAACATTCTTAATTCTTATAGAATATCCTTGAAATAATTCATATATCTCTTCTTGGTACCCAATGAAAAAAAACATAATAAAGGGTGATATGAGATTCTTATTAAGGGAATGAGTACAATAGAAGCTATCATAGAAAAAATATAGCATGAATATTACAAAAGTGATAAACAATAAAAAATATATATTACATAACCAATATTAATAAAGGGGAATATATACATGGTTGAAATAGGAATATAATTAATCACATGGATAAAAATAACTGATTTTGTAATTAAGAAATGCATTGTTTCAGAATGTATAATCATACCTTCCAGGACTTATTCCAGGACATCATAAACTTACTTTCACAACATCATTCCATGAAATCATAAATAATTTTGAAGATAAAAAAATACCCATAATAGTTTGTCTAATGATAGACACTAATATATATAGGGGATATAAAATTTTGGTCCTCTCCCACAGTTAATAATTCCAATTCATGCTTCACAAGAATAACAAATAAAATTTAATCAATATGCATTATTAATAAATAAATATATTTATTGGAATAACTAGAATATGGAATTTCAATACTCTCCCTAGTAAAATGGTTATAATCCATAAATAGAGATATTGTGGATTATATCATTATATTATATCCTCAGTAAATAATGAAATAATCAATGGATGTTGACATTGATTAAAATACATTTAAAAGATCACCAATACATATCTTGAGAAAAATAACCTTTTCATTTTGAAATCACATTTAAAAAAAAATACTATAATATATGAAAAAAATTATTCTTTAAAAGGAACCATGAAACATTGTAGAGGAATATTCCAATTAAATAATATAAATTCAATCATGAAAATCCATTCATATCATATACATTAAGGAGAATATTCTTTCCACGTACATGTAAAAAGTAAAAAACAACTAGTTTAGAAAATTGTTATATAAAAAATTCATTTTATCCCCTTGTAAATAAATTAAAATTTAGCGAAAATTAATGTTTGAAAACATTTAATTCATATTTTGAAACATCAATAAAATATTCTTAAAGAGAATGGTAATGGAATAGAATGTTCATTAAAAAATGTGGAAATAATGTTGGATTTTATGTAATAAAATTATTTCATGATTATGAGTAATTACAGGAAGAAAAATGTAATTAAAACATATAATTTATAAAAATTAATGAATTATAAGAAGATATATGTGATTTTGAAATATAAATATCATATAATACCTCCAACAAAAATCTAAATATAAGAAATTTTGAATAAGGATTTGATTATGAGATAAACCCATATTTCATTGGTAATCTATGAATCAAAACCTTATGTAAGAGAGAAACATAGATAGATTGGTTAATACACAGAATTTTCATGGTAATAATTATAAAATACATTCATGAGAATTATTTACACTGCACAAAAGAAACATGTGGTGTATATTTCATATGATTTACAAAAATGTATGTGAGATGAAAACCCTTAAAATGATGGTAACATTAACGAGATAATAAATGAATGTTGTGGAAACTTTTAAAAAATGTAAATAGACACAGAAATAGTTAAAATAATTCATAAAACAATCACGGGTAATTATACGCATGATCTTTTCATAACATAGACAATAAATTAAAAATATAACCCAATGAGAAGAAAATGGGTTAAGAAACCCCATACCCCAAGTCAGAATCCCCACTTACGCACGTTATGTCAAGTATAATAAAGTTATATTATTTTTATAATTTTTAAGAACATTTTAACGGTGTATTAACATATTATTATCCTTATTATTTGATGTATTACCATGATTTATATATTTATTAAATCACTTAAATTCGTCTCTGATGTTTCGAGGATGTTCGGTTCATAACCATAAAACAAGTTCGGTTGGTCAAACAAGGAAAATGGGGTCATCATTCCAAATTGTAAATAATATTAATAAGGTAATAATCATCATTTTTTATATCATAAATAAAATTTTATTAACATCTATTCATGGAATACAACAAAAAATAATCACATCTCATTGTGGAGGTGGTACTCCACACGTATAGAGAAGCAGTGTTATAATTTTTTGAATGGTGGAAGGTTAAGAAGGTATGTAATATATTGTATCTAAATAAAAAATACGTCATGAATAACATATTTAAAGACCATTTTGATAAATTTTTATATTATTTTTTGACAACTAACCTCATTGTAAAAGAACGTTTATTATTGAGGAATCATACCCATATCCATCATGATTAATATTCCTCAAATTTAGTGTCTGTTAGAAATTAATATGTAACTGTTTGAAGAAGTAATATTATTTATGGAGAGTTTTGTAATAAAATTGTGAATTAAGGAATTATAATGCTTTCATGCATTCTAAACTATGTTAGATGATGATTTTCTAATCAAGAAGTTCTCACAAATCATGAAAACATTCATGAGAATATCTTTTAAATAAATGGTGGAGAGGCTTGAAGATATTCAATATTTATAAGTGAAGAATACCATAATAATGGAAAATTAAATCCTAATGAGCTTAGAAGTACAAAAAATGTAATCACTGGGAATGAAACAAAATTATGAATGATATTAGAAGGAAACATAATTAGTAATAACTCAAGAGAAAAAAAATGTAATTAGTTGGGAAGGAAAAAAATTCATAATCACTAACAAGGATATAGAATTCGTAATCACTATGAAGGAAATAGAATTCCAAATGATATGAGTTGGAAACTAAAATCATAATGAGGTAAGAAGGAAACAAAATTATTAATCTTTGAGAAGGAATGAAAATTTTTAATGAGATGAGAAGGAAAAAAATAATGAGATGAGAAGGAAACTGAATTTTTAATCACTAATATTGAAATAGATTTTTTAATGAGATGAAACAAAAATAGAATTAGTAATCATTAAGAAGAAACATAATTCATCATCATTGATATGGAGATAGAATTCATAATGTGTTGAGATGGAAATATAATTCATCATCAATGTGAAGGGTACAAAATTCATAATCACTTTTAAGGGAATATATTTGAAATTATTTGAGTAATAATGGAACATAGTAATGATATAATAAAAAATAATAATCAAAAGTAATATTCCAGAAGTATTATGTTTATTTAAAGAGGAAAAAACAGGAAATTCAATTTTCTATAAATCTCAAAAAAATATATGGATGATTGAAGAAGTCAAATATAATGTTTAAATGTGGGGGATCCTCTAATATTTAGAAATTTGAGGATGTTGGAAATTTTTTTATTTTTCTATATTTTGTTTTTTAGGTGGCACATAAATAATTTCTTAAGTAATTCATTCATTGGTGAAATTTCACACAAGTAGAAAATGTGAAGCGCTGAAGAAATCAAGTGAAAGACATTTCTAGCCAGAGAACTTGTGAGGAGGTGTGACAACCCCCTCCCACCAAATATTTCATCCGGAGTTTTCAATAAAGGAATTGAGATAATGACCCTCTGAGTCTGAACTTAGGTATGCCCAAGTGTGGAGACTAGTACCAAGTGTATACAAATCTCACAAAATGGTAGGCATTACACTTTTAATAGTAACAATTATCGAGAGATAAAATGTATCAAACTCAAAATGACACCAATACTTATATAAAAGATAAAAATCCATCCAACATGCATCTTTAATGTAAAAATTATACAAATATAATGAAATGCTCCAACCTAAATACCCAAAATTAATTTTATTCAGCGACACAACAACTGTCCAAATGTCCAAGATAGTAATTCCTAGTTCAATAGCTATAGTCCTCCAAGAAGCCTAAAAGTAGTTTTATAATGTAGGGAGATCATACAAGTAAAATTAGTAGGAAATCCAAATTCTATCATGCATAAGTAGAGAGTCATACCAATTCCCCTTTGAGAAAATATAAGAAACCAACAACACCTAACAAGGTATACTAGCGAACCCAACCTCACCCCAGGCACAATCACTAAATAACATAGGTCACATAATTTAATAGAGATAACGCCGATGATAGGGTACCCCAGACCACTTTCCAACTGATAAGCCTCTCTGACACCATAACAGAAACCATCATGGAGCTCCCACCTCTTTTATAAGTACCATTTCACAACCCTCCCACACACACCTAGGCGTCACAACTAGTCCCTCAACCCGGGAAAACAAAGATCATCAAAATCACATGCACACACCTAGGCCTCGCAACTTTATCCAACCCGTAGACACCTATTCCACATACCACATCACACCCTAAAAACACATTGTAAAGAACAAAACTTCTCATCCTAAAATACCATGGAAAACATAACTCATCTCATCCCAATGAATCCTAAGAAAACACAACTATTATCACACACATGGGCCCCACTAACCCCAAACTTCTTGAAGAATCTTCATCTATCACTAAAGAGAAGGGGGATCATGGAAGAGTAGGTGGCAGCCATCCATCCTCCCACTATGACATTTGGGAAAGACACCCTCCCCAATGATAATGCGGGTGTTCACCACACAATGCTCAACTATGGTGGGGAGTGTATAAAAAACAACAAGAAAATACAATTTTATATAGTATCAAACACTCAATCCCAAACTATGGGTTCTCAATGAAACATTCAACCACCCTATGAAACTGCCAACATTACTACTACCTCTAAATGTAAAAATTAACACTATCAAAAATCACATCAGAAGTTGATAAAATGAAATCCTCTTCACCACAATCAAAAAACTCAAAACATACCCTCAACCAACTCATTTAACAAAATATTATTCCATATTTAGAAAACCATTTATTCATTCTATCCCTACCTAGGAAACTACCAACCATAGCATGAAACAAGATACACAACATAACCCATGAAGAGGAAAAAGAACCACAATAGAAAAACTCACTTCATATTTCCACTCCGTTCAACACCCATACTAACCACTTCCATCATCACACTTCAAAGTCATTCCCCCAAACAAAAACTCTCAACAAAAAAACAACATATACATAACCAAACCCCAAAAAACATATCATCATCAACAAACCTGAAAACCCCACTGTAAAAACGAACCACACCCCATTATAGAATCAAAACACAACCCAGTTGTAGTCCCACTGCACAACACTACTCATCCATTCCACAATCATTCAATCTCTCAACCGAAGATTCCACTTCACCACCCGAACCACCTCACACATACTCATACCCTAAAAATCATCACCACTCAACCATACAAGTCACTATTTATAGATTTTATAAAACTCTCATTCTTTAATTACACCTTTTAATTTAGGGGTTATCTTACAGCATGTTCGATCCAGTGGCATCCATTTATTTAACCATGTATATAAGGTTAATTATATTTCCATATATACTGTTGTCCAAAAGAAGACCATCGTCAAGAATTCACAAGCCATCATATGTGCGCAAACAAAGGCCACTGATGACCATGATTTTCATTAGGTGTATATCCCAAATAGATCACGATATCAATAGATAACAAAGTAAAACACACGTCACTTTTTTCAATCCCTTCATGTTGAAATTTAAATTGGTTGAATTATAATTATTTATATTGTATCCTATTATCTTCTATAATATATCATTTATACACCCAACCCTCATGATATACAAATAAAACAGAGATGAAGGGATTCCTATGTGGAGAAACAGATGATCAAAACTTCCTCCTTCCGCCAAATAGGGGGTGCACAATGATCCAGGGAAATGCGATTTGAAAGCCAGAACAAATTGAAAAATATCTTGGGGAAGAAGGGTTCTATGGAATATCATGTATCAAGAGAAATTTGAAAGAGTTGGAGAAGTGGGGATCTCATCTTTAGAAAGTAAATATCCTATATCAATGGAGAAAATTGTTTTAAATACCATTAAATACATATCACGATAAAATACTTGAATTTTGACTTTCTAAAATCCCCTCAATCCTTAAAAATTTTAATATATAATTTATATACATTGAAATATCCTAAAAAACACTTGAATAAGGTTTTAAACACATTTTATATCAAATAAAATGTTATAGGGGATAATCTGGAAAAAGAGGGAAAAGCTAGAAATTTTGAAAAACTATCGAAATGACTCATTGTTAGGTGAGTCACTGGTCTGAGCTACTAGTGGTGATTTAATGTTTAGTGAGTCATTATTCAGTGATTCACCATTCAGTGAATCATTGTTGGGCGAGCTAATATTGGATGACTCATCAGTGGATCCCACTATTGCGATCCACCATCCCTGACACATTGTTAGTGACCTACCGTTCATGAATATATATTAGGAAACAAAAAAAAGGAAAACTCTTGAAATGAGCTACTGTGACCTCTCAGAACACCTAAAACACTGGATTTTCATAAAGTAATGGACTAAGTAGGTCCTGACCTCACCATTAGATACCTCTCATACTATTCTCATCCTACAGAATTTAAAACCAATCCCAGACGAAAGAGGGGTCCAAAAAACCACCTTGTAAGATACCTCTCAGGGATATTTCTATACATGAAACACCGCTATGACATTATAGTTCAAAGATAGTTAACCCTCTGTTGTTTAAAAATTGGTTTGAAACCTCAAAATCCAGGAACACCTCCTCTGACATCAACTACCCAACCGACCACAAGACACACCACCCTTGCACCAAAAGCCATAATGTCCGGACATATACATCAGGGAATTACTTCTTCCATGTCAAGATACCATATTCTCTGGGTGGAACTGACTCACCTAAATAGGTGTAATCAAGTATCAATTAATTTGTCTCAATTAAGAATCCATTATTCCCCTTTCTAATGTTAGGACATTATCACATATCACTTAATAAGGAAAAACTCAAATGCAAATAGAAAAGCTTCAAGTATTACATCACAAAGAGATACACAATAAGGAAAAACTCAAAAAATATATGTATACTAGGAAAACATCTACATCTCCCTTTACCAATTACTCCCCACTGGGACACCATGATACCATAACCCACAAACAGAGGGAATGGTTCATCCGTGCAACACCTTCTCTCGAAGATTCTGGATCTCTACTGGATGATCCATGAATGTTTTGTCATCATTGAAATCCAACTCTCCCCATTAAATGATATGAGAGTCGTCATGAAGATTCTAATGAAGCTGAGATACATGAAAAGAATCATGGATCTTCTCTAACTATGTTGTTAACACTAACTAGTACGCCCCTTCGCCAACTCATCCCAACACCTCAAGCGGTAAAATGTACATGGGAGAAAGCTTGCTCCTTCTACCAAAACCATGTTACCCACATCGAGGGGAAAAATTCAAGAAAAAATGGTCCCCATCCTAGGGTCACCTCCTATGATTAGAATATGACTTATTTTGGTCTTCTGCTTCTTTAATCCACTCACAAACAATCTGATCCTTATCTCTTGTTCTCTGCACCACCATTGGGCCAAGAACAGCTGTCTCCCCTTCCTCTGTCCATCATAAGGGTGAACAAAATGGTTTTCCATATGAAGCTTCAAATATATCCATGAAAATGGATGAGTGATAGATATTATTGTAAGAAAACTCTACCTATAGAAAGTCTCATGCCTATGATAAGACATAGTCCAAGACGTATGGACGCAACATTTCCTCCAATGTATATGTTTTGCACTCTTTCTGCCCATTGATATGAGGGTGGAATGAAGTGTTGAGACAAAACAGAGTGAAAAAATCATGATGTAATCACCTCTATACTCATGAGGTAAAATGTGCATCCCAATACGAGACAATGGATCATAGGACTACATGAAGCCACACTACTTCATCCACAAACCTCTGTGCTAAGGCATCAACTACACCCAACACCTTAATATCTAAGAAGTGAGATGATTTCATCAACCAATCCAATACTAACGAGATAGCATTGTATCCTCCAAATGTTATGGTTAACCGTGTGAAAAAATCGATTGATATGTCATTCCACATCCACTCTGGGACATCTAAGGGTTGAAAAGATCTACCAGGAACCAGATGCTTAGCATTCACCAACTGGAACACTAACAATGTCACAACAAACTCTTCTACCACCTATATTTTCCCAGGGAACCAAAACTACCCCTTCAAGCCATGATACATCTTGAAAACTCCTTAGTGTACCACTAAGGGTGTGATATAAAAATAAAAAAGTACTCCCTCACACATTTAAACCATAAAAACAGCCTTCTTCAAATAATAATATAATTATGTCCATCCTACAACCATACCTATGAATCATCACCATGGTTAATGCGATCATGCATCACCTATGCCTATGAGTCCCCCTATTGAGACACCACTACCTTCCACAATAGATAAGACTGCACTGTCATCTGAAACATGTAGCCTCTGCCACCATCCATTCCTGCATCTTAGTGCAAGGACACCAACTCCTCCATCACCTTCAATTCATCCAAAAATTCCCTAAATACATCCATCTTTGACTTTATTCTCATAGTATTTCCCAAAAAATTCCCCTTTTTTAGGTATAAGAGATATCGATGTTTTAGTCCAGGAAAAACTCCTTCCACCTCTGATGTCGCAAGTTTATATTTCACTAGGTTAAGATATACCACAATGTATTATGATCTATGAACACCACATATCAATCCCCAATGAGGTAATGTCTCTATAACATTAGTGAAAACATGACCGCTTGTAGCTCTAGGTCATGTGTGGCATAGTTATGTTCGTGGGGATGTAACTACCTATATGAATAAGATATCACTCCCTACTATTTCATCTGCATGCATCCCAATCCTAGACGAGGAGCATCACAAAATCCCTCAAAAATCACCCCTTCAATTGGAAACTGGATCATTAAAAAACACCCCCTTCAGATATCTAAACTCTTCCTAGACATCTCACTCCACCAGAAGGCATGGTCTTTTTTGGTCACAGATAACTAAGGAGCTGGTACTCGAGATAAATCGAGTACGAATCTCCAATAATAGCTTACCAAACTGAGAAAACTGCAAACCTCTGCAATATTCTTAGGTGCTACCCATGAAACAACTACCTCGACCTTTGATGGGTCCCATACAATACCTAGATGTGACACCACATTTGTATGGAAATGCACCTATCATGTCCAAAACATGCACATGGAATACATTCCAAAGTGATGGTGGCATCATAGAACCAAAAAAATAGTCCTGAGATACTTAGTATTCTCATCCTATGAATTTGAGTAGAACAATATCTCAACTGACAAAAGGATTTAATGATCCCCAAGAACACGATTGGAAAATTTGTAACGTCGAACGATATGAATACCAACTCGATGTTCCATACGTGAATCTAAATAAGTCTTCAGGATTTCATCCTCCAAGACCCTCAACTAGTGATATCGAGAAAATAGTTTGATCTTAGAGAACCAACTCAATCCCCTCAACTGGGAAAAAAGATAGTCTATCCTCAAGAGAGTGTAATAGTTCTTGATCAATACCTGATTTAATCACTCGTAGTCAATACTCGACCTCATACCATTATCTTAATTCTTAAGAAACATTATTGGAGAACCACACAATGACACACTGGGATTGATAAATCCCTTCTTCATCAAGTCATAAATACGAATCCTCACCTCATAGAATATATAAGGTTCCATCTAATAAGGATCCTTCAAAATCAGATAAGGAATGGGCTATAAGACTATCCTAAACTCAACATCATGTTGAGGGGGTAGAGTCACAAGATCCTCAGGAAAGACATACTATAACACCCCAATAATAATATTAACCCCCTATATCATAGCATTGACATGTTTCACTGACAGCTCATCAAATTAGGAAAGGAGTGACTCTACATGCTGAATGCCCACCAGGCTACCCCACTCACCAATAAAATCCACCAGCTAGAAATCCACATTTTAAAATATTACTCTCATCCAGAAGAACACAGAAAAATAATGCATAGAATTCATGCATTTAATTCCAATAATGATATCGTACAGATGAATCAATGCAAGTGGATATCTCCACGAGACCAATGCAGCACCATCATCAATCTAAATCCTCAAAAAACATCAAACAAACATGTCTGAACTCTTACTAGCTTACTCAATACCAGGGGAACAAGATGCCTCTCTATGTTTATAACTAGAACATGGTCTATATTGGGTGAAAAAAATGACTGAAAATCTCCCAAATCAAACAAACCACATGAAAAGCTACTAAATAAGTTTATCAGACCACGAATGATCTCTGAGCCTACTGAATTTGTTATCTCTGTAGTGTTCAACTGAGTATATCCATATCCTCTACACCTCTAGTAATGACCACCTCCTCAACCATTAATTGTTATAAGTCTCTGAGGAACACCCTGAGGTTGGACACTACCATCTTCGTCCCCCCTCGATGGAGCATGATCCGACTATCCATATTGTATGAATATTCTAGAAAGAAATTGATGTGGAGGCAGGCACTGATCATTCCCACCTACACCAAAATAAGATCAAAAGTCCTCTAATAATTGATTCCAAGGATACCCATGGACTCCAGGGATAAATCACATTGTCCCCAACACCAAAGGTAAGGCATAAGGACCTAAAGGTAGAAACAAGAACTGTTGAGGTTGATTCCCTACTGGTCTAAACCATGAAGGTCCTGGCATATGAGACTTGGACCTGGTAGCCTTTCCCTTAGAAAAAACCTAATGTATCCCCTCTCATGGTAGAAATCATCGTTAGGGAATCCTATAAACTACTTCCTCCTTCTTTTGGACCTCCAAGTATATCGACAAGGTGAAGGGGGTAACCATTTACTAGAGGGATGTACAAAGTCCCTCCTCTAGATGTATTTTTGAAGAATCCTCATCTGTAAAGAGATCTACGGAAGAAATGAAGAAGGTTATTGAACATGATCCCAGTCTCCAATACCTGTATACTGCACTGCTGGAGGGATAGTAGCTCTAACCTCTTCTCAACCTTCATTGTTGATGAAAGGAATGTTTCCCAGAACTCCATCTCAAAATCGACCCACGGAACGTCATCCTCCTTCCAATCCCCCTGGTACATCATCCACCATAGACGCATGACTCCCTATATCTGGATCACTTCCAAAGGAACCTAGTACTATATTGGAGCCCAGATCAAACTGAAGGTGATCACAAGATCCTCGGTCCCACTCTTCATCTCCATGTCTGAAATGTATCCCTCGTAGTTCCCTAGAGTCTGCCACTAGAAAGCTCATAGCATCTTCTTCTTCTGATCATCCTATTCTACCTGTTCAACCCTCTATCAATCGACTAGGACAACCTACTGATCCTCTACAGCATGCCCTATACATGTACAGAGATCGGGTGACAAGGCATAAAATGGTAAACATAAAACTCCTAATCCCACGAAGTATGGAATTGCATTTAAAATTTACTTTTAATCGTTATTTATTGAGATTCACCAAATCTACCATTTAAAACAAGCACATAAGTCTTTATGATGCATGTACAATTCATAGGTTCTCTACCCTACAAACGGTGTAGCCTCACTTGTTCCACTACTTAAAATATGGACTTTATCATTGCTAGAAAAGGCCATTAACAGTGTTAGAAAAGAGCTTTTAATCATGGAGATGATAGGGGTCCCTTTTATTAGTGCTCAGAAAAGTGCTGATAAAGGCCCCTTTTATCAATGCTAAAAGAGCGCTGATATAAATCAAAAAAAATTAAAAAAAATTAAAATGCTTGGGGAGATTTTAACAACGGTTGACCCACCTTTATCAGTGCTAGGCGGACCCCATCCAACTCTCCCGCATGCTACACTTCCCCAGGTACCCTGCACGTACTCACGCACCCCTCCATGCATTGACTCCAACTCCAACCCAAGACCACCCCCCTTGAGCGCCTACACCTTCACCACTAGGATATTTTGTTTTTTCCTCTATTTAATGATATATATATATATATATTCATATATTAATATAGATTCATATTAATATAATATATTTAGATATACTAATTCATATATATTTATTCATATATTATTATATATATATATATATATTCGTATATTAACATATTTTTGTATATATAGTTATATTTATTCATATATTCATATATATTCATATTCATATAAATATATATAGTTATATAAATCATATATATTTATTCACATATTTGTATATATATATTTATTTTTATATTTATTCATATTTATATTTATTTATTTATATATTTTTAGTTATAATTTTTTATCCTTATATTTATTTTTATATTAATATATATTAATAAGATTAGTTTTAAATACATTTACAAAATATTTTTTTATGTGTGTTTATAAATAAATAAATAAATACATACATACACACACACACACACACATAATTATGAATAAATGCACATATATGTGTATTTGAAAAGCCTTTGGATGTTAAAACAACCATAACATCTAATAGAATAGTTCATTTCAAATCTAAATCCTGTCAAATCAACGATAATGAAATAAAATTTTATATGTTATGTGGTACAGGCCTAGAGGACATCCAGATAAGATGTTAAACCTATTTCATTGTTAAAAATCGAGGCATCTTGACAAAAGACATTGTTTTGTAGGCCTTATAGGCCTTTTAGGGCCTCAAAAAATGTGATAGAGGGTTTCCTTAGGTCACTTCTATGTAGAGAATGTCATTAGATTTGATTTGATATGTTGTAGAGCTCAAACGGACTCCTGGATCAAAAGTTATAGTCATTTGATGTCTGAGTTACATTTTCAATTTATTTTAGATCATTTATTATATTTTTTTTTATTTTTTATGTATTAAAATTGTTATTAAATGATTATTAATCAATTTTAATTAGAAAATTATTAATTAATAATATTTTTTAAATATATTTTGATGATAATTGCACTAAATATCATATATATTAAATGTAATAGTTTATTTATAGTTATCTATAACATATTTAAAAAATATGTATTATATTTATATCAATATAAATATACTTACATTACAATATAATATTTTACATGTTTTTTTTTAATTTATACTTTATCAGTGCTAGAAAAAAGTGGTGATAAAGCCCCCCTTATCAGTTATACTAAAAAAGCGCTGATAAAGGGGGGCCTTTATCTGAGCTAAAAAAAGAGTTGTTAAAAAGTGACTTTTAACCGTGCTTGTCTTAGCGCTGTTAAAATTTTCCATTATCAGTGCATTTTTTATCACTAATAATGGAACCCCATTTATCTGAGCTTTTTTTAGAACTAGTAATGGGTGGCACTATAGAATCCCATTTTTTTGGTAGTGGTCGTTCGGTAGACTCAAAGACCTTGCATCAGATCATGGGGTCCCTAAAATCCCATGTCCTAGTCGACCTTCCGTGGCATATGTCATGAACCATGTTCACCCGACAACATTTTCCAACCAACCCATGATATCCTGTTTTTTCCTAACTATGAAATCCATTCTATAACTCAAAAATCACCTCTGATATAATTTTTTCATGACCCCTCCCTCAAAAGATGCCCCTCCCACGCTTTCAATTAAGGATGAGAGATAATGTCCCCCCGTGTCCCACCTCCAGAAGGCCCTGTGGTGGCGACCATCACCAATGGTATAAATATCTCACAAAATGGGAGGAATTTCCCTTTTTATAGTAACCAGGATCAAGAGATATTATGTATAGACATCAAAACAAATTCAAGGCATATATAAAAGGAAAACCAAAATCAATCCCACATGCATGTTTAAAGTAAAAATGATACAAATACAATTAAAATATCCAATGTAAATACCAAATGGTAATGATAAGCCGCGACATAGCAACAGTACCCAAGTATGAGCTAGTAATTCCAAACATGATCCTTATAGTCCTCCCAGAAGCATGGAATTTTTTTTATAATTTAGGGGGAGAATACAAGTATAATCATTCGTAAAACCAAAGTATATCATGAAAAAGTGGAGAAGCATACTAATTCCCCTGTGAGAAACTATCAGAGATCAAAATCACCTAACAGCATATACTAGCCACCCCAATCTCACCAAAGGAACACTCACAAAATAATGAAAGTCTAGTAATATAATATTGAGAACAACAATGATATGTTACCCCATGCCACTTTCCCAATGATTATATACTCTCACACCCTTATGAAATATGCCTTGGTTTTCCCACCTATTCTTAAAGTACCACATCACATATCACCCTCACACACATGGGCCTCACAAGTAAACCCACACCTTGGGAAACAAATTTCATCACATCTCGCCCACGCACAACTGAGCCTCATAACCACATCCCACCGACAAATAGTTGGTCCACTTATCACGTCACATCCTAAAAAACAAGGGAATGTGAAACAAATCTCATTCCGAAAACTCCTAGGAAACCACAACTCATCATGTTCTGAGGAAACTGGAAAAATAAACTCTTACTCGGAAATTTATACCCCCCAAACCCAAACATTCACAAATAATAGTTGGCTATCACCACATAGAGGAGGGATCAGGGAAGAGCTAGTGCCAACCCTTCCAAACTCCCAGCAGGATGTTTGGGAATGACACCATCCCCAAAGACAATGGGGGTGCTTGGCACACATTTCTCAACTAGGGTGGGGTGCATAGAGAAAATAAAAAGAAAATAAAGGAATGAATATATAGTATCAAACACTTAATCCCTACTTATGTGTTCCCTATAAAAAAAACCACCCTAAGATAATTTCAATTTTTTACTACCTCTGAATTCATTAATTAACACAAGAAACAACAACATAAGATGTTGATAAAACAAAATCAACTTCACAACAAGACATAACTCCAAACATAACCCTATCTAACTCATTTAACTAAATATTAATCCTTACATAAAAAAATATATTCATTCCATCCCTACCTGAGAAAGTACCAAAAACAATAAGTATGAATCTACATGACATACACATTGAAGGGGAAAAAGAACCACAGTAAAGAAACCCGCTTCAATTTTCTACTCTATTCATCACCCATACCAACCACTACCATCATCATAATTCATATTTATTCCTCCCAATACATCATCTCAATAAGGAATCCCCCAACACACAACCAAACCCCTCAAAAAATCTCATCATAAACAAACCTGACATTCCTCTATACCAATACAGCATACCCAACAACAAAAATAAAACACAACCTCTTTGCAGTCCCACTACAAAACACGAAACATCCTATCAAGAATCAATAAGTCTCTCAACAAGTGGTTCTATTTCACCCCCCATAAACACCTCACGCATAGACTTACCCTTAACAACAACATCAAACAACCATACATGGCCATATTTGTATATTTAATAGAACACCCAATATTTAATTCCACTTTTTAATTTAGGGGTGATCATAGAACAAGTTCAATAATGGGGTGTCAATTTATTTTACCATGGATATTTGGTTAATCAGATTTTCATATTTACCATTATTCAACTAAATTCCATCAATAGACATTCACAATACATAATAAGTTCGTAAAAAGGACACCAACGACCATGATTTTTAGTTAGTGTATAACCTATAAAAATCATGATATCAATATATAACAAAGTACAAAACCTGTCACCTTTCCAATCCCCAAATGTTGACCTTTAATCTATTTAATTATATTTATTAACTTTAATCATTCTGTCTTCTAAAATATCCCATTCATTTTCCCACCACACATTATACACAAATAAAAAAGAGATGGATGGATCCCTACCTTGAGAAACTGATGACTACGACCTTTTCCTTGTGCCACATAAGGGATATGCAAGGCTCTAGGGGAACACGATTGGAAGGCCACTACACAATTCAAGATTTATCTGGTAATAAGTGTTCTGGGGAACAACCCAAATTTAGAGAAAATGGAAATACACAGATAAGAGAGGATCTCATCTTTAGAAATTTCGGAACCTCAATCAATGGAGGAAAGATTTTTAAAATCCATTAAAGTCAGATCAAAATCTAGACCATGCATTTGGACTATCTAAAATCCACTAGGACATTAAGAATTTAAAGATAAAGTTTATATTCTTTTAAATGGCTTCAAAAACACATAAATATGGTTTTAAAATATTTTTTTCAAAAAAGGGTAATGTCGAGAATCAAAAAAAACATGTTACAGTTAGAAATTTTGACAAACTACTTAACTAAATCATCAATAGGCAAGTCACCAGTTCGAGCTATAGGTGTTGAGTCACTATTAGTTGATTCATAATTTGGTGACCAACCAATCAGTGAGTCACCATTCTCTGAGGGCCTATTTGGTGAGTCACTATTTGGTGAGATACTATTCTGTGAGTCACTATTCAGGGATTCACCATTCTGTGAGTCTCTATTTAGTGAGCTAGCGATGGAATATTCACCAATGAGTCCGACTATTGGGAGCCACCAGTCCTGTCTCTCCTTTAGTGATCTATCATTCATGACTCGCCATTGAGAAACTATAAATACTAGAAAACACTTGAAACGAGATATCGTGACCTCCAAGAACACCTAAAAACAGGATTTTCAAAATGGAATGGTATAGGGATATCTGGACCAATATAGTAGAATCATATAACTAAATCATGGTTTAATGGTTTGATCATCTGAGTAGAGGTTGAGGTTTTTTGATTTTGAATGGTTGTATCTAATTGAGTCCATTATATTGAGAGAATCATATCCTAAGTCATTGTATTGTGATAATCAGATTCAGACTCATAGTATTGAGAGAACTAGATCAAGACTCATCGAATTGAGAAAATCGGTTCCAGCCAAATCGGACTGAGGATTCATACTAATCAATTTTGGACCAATTACAACAAAGTCTATATTTTTTTATTTGGTTCAATTTTTTTGTAACCAAGCATTTTAAACTTAGAGGAGTTAGTATAATATTTCATGTCAAGATATAGAAGGATTAATATAGGATTTGGAGAATGTTGTATTCACTTCTCCATAATATCGAATTTCTATAGACCCAGAGGAGTGGCTATGAAAAGGATGTAACTTCTCACACATAGGCTAATATTTGTAAATTTTTAAACATTACATTCATTATTACCTTTTCTTGCATGAGTATTTAATAAATGGTGATACAGAAATAAATTTTAATATTTTTCAATGGTTGTGTTTCTAAATGTATTCATACTTATAAAATGTGAACAATTTTTTCAACCCCCCCCCCCCTCAATGTTATTATTTGATCCTTTGAATATTCAATTAGAATCAGAGGGACAGTTACATTGGTAAATCCTTTTTATGGATAATATCAATTATATCAATAGTATATGAATTCCTATATTTAATGGAAAATTTTATTATGGATGAAAAAATTGGATGACTCATTATCTACAATATCTTGTCCTGGAAGTTATAGATTCTTAGACTATTGGTTTTCTACCTATTGAAAAAGATTTTTCTATGATGTTTTCTGATAATATTAATATAAATGTTGACTAAAAGGATAGAAAATTAATCGTTATGCCCTTATAAGATAATTTTTATCAGTAGGTGATGGTTCTCAATACTTCAACTAGTATGTGGGACAAGCTGGAACGTATTTTTGAAGGGAACAATAAAGTGAAGGAATAAAAGATGAAGATATTGTGTAGTAAGTAAGAATAAGTTAAAAGGATAGATGATATAACTAATGGTGAATAATTTACTAGATTAAATGGAATTATTTTCAATTTAATCTGATTTTGAGACTTCCGAGAAGGTTCTATAATTATGAAGACTATTATTATAATCTTTCCAGATAGGTTTAATTCTTAAATATCATCTTTATGAGATAAGGATGATTTACATCATAATTAATTAAATACCATTATTGTTTCCTATGAAATGATGAAATCTCCAATGTTTAAAAATAATATGAAAGATGAAAGAGATTTTAAAGATATGAGAAAGAAGAAAATCCAATATGTTGAAGAAGATGAACCTTGTGAGTCTGAATATAAGGGAGATGATGAATTTAATGATAATATTATGCCTCTTATCACTAAAAACTATCAAAGACTAAGTAGACAATATGGAGGTAAATTTCCTCTCAATTTTTTCTAAGTGTGTTGGATTAGACACTTTTCCATTAATTTCTCCCAGAAATTTTTTGGATAATATCAATATGATTTTGATGAAAAACCATGATAGACGAAGTAGAATAAAAATGATAAAGAAGACAAGTCATCCAAAAAATACCATAATAAGTTTACTAAAAACAAAATAAGTTTACACAGTAATAAAGTGGAATCAGACTCAAATGAAAAAAATCATTTCAAAGTTGAATTTTCATAAACATTCAGAACCATCGTTACAAAAGTTGGGAAAGAAGAATCCACATAAAGTAAAAAATGTGGTGAAGATTCTTGTTGAGAGTATCATATTAGGACAGAACATGTTGAATTTATTCAGTAATAAAAAACTATCAAGAATGAAATTAGAGTAATTATGAAATATTGTGAAGATGGTTTTGAGGGAAGAAAATATGTCATCATGTAGGAGGAAGAATACATTCCCGAGATCATACGTTACAATCATATAATTTTTGAATCAGTAAAAATGATAATAGATCATAATATGATGTCCGCAACCATGTAAGAATAAATTAACATGATTTAAAAAAAACTTATTATGTCTGAATGTACAATGAGGAAGATGATCGAAAATTTCAACAAAACATTCAAATTAAAACCCTAGACTTATATAGTTTCCAAGATGGATCAATAGGAGAATCTAGTGAAATATTTACTCACCAAAAGTAATGTTTAATA
Source organism: Viscum album (assembly GCA_963277665.1). NCBI lineage: Eukaryota > Viridiplantae > Streptophyta > Magnoliopsida > Santalales > Viscaceae > Viscum > Viscum album. The sequence continues at coordinate 1,107,512,670 of OY728152.1, read as the reverse complement.
TGATTAATTTATCATTTCAGTTTTTAAAAAAGGTATTGGGAAATCCTAGGTGGATAAAGGATGTGAGAAACCTTGAAATTTTAAAAAATTATAAAATTCACTCAAAATAAAATATGGTTTATGTCTTGATTTTGTTTGATGGGAAAGATGTTACCGACCTTAAAAAAGTTTCTATAGGGAAATTACATTCTTGAATAGAAAATCAAGATTTATGAATATTTTTAATGGTGTTAAATATTTGGTAATAATGATTATAATTGTTGTAACAACATATCTATATAGAGAAGAATGTTTGAGAAATGAATAAGAAATAGTTAATGTATAATAAATAACATTCCTAACTTAGTGAATGTTGAAAAGCTAAATTCTCAGAAAATTAGAAAATTTCCAATAATGAAATTTGAATGTTTGGAAGGAGTTCATGGAATATGTGATCATTTTGGTCATCATGAAGAATTATCTATGACACCTTTTCAGGAGCATGTTTCTTATTATTGAAAAGAAAAGGATGCTGAAATGAAGAAAGTTGAGGAAAGATCTTTGGTTGTAGAGAAATATTTGAAATAAAGTAAAAAATAAAAAACATGGATACATGATAGTGGTTGTTATTCAAATATGAAATGAGATATATAAATCTTGAAACAAGTTTAATGTCATGATAGAGGAGTACTTACCTTGGGTAATGATAGATAATTAAAAATAATAGGAATCAAAATATTTGTGATTGAAGTGTTAAAGTTGAAATCTATGGATGTTTTGATTCTTTATGGGATAATAAAATACATACATAGTGTGTGTAAACATTGTTATGATGTAAAATAGGTATTTTTTAAAAACAAATATAAAAAATGTATAAATGATGGAAAAGTTATTACAAATGGAGAATAAACCAATGGGAATCTCTTCCGAATTTGAGAATTCAACAACTCCTATTACTTAATTGCAGAAGATAAATAAAATTCTAGCACTGAAAACATGGGAACCATGGAAATAAATGTAAGAAAAAAATTTCTAAATTTTATTCCATTAAAAACATTCCATAATTGAAATTAAGATAAGAAGACGATTGACTAACTTGTCAAAAAGGGAGGAAGACTAACAAAAGTCACAAAATAGTTGAAATTCAATCTACTAGACCACCTCATCTAATTCATTCTGATTTATATATGATGATGATATATAAATAAATAAAAAGTTAATTATACATTAAAAATTTTATTGGGGATTTAGATCAGATGACAAACATCATTTTATGAACCACATGTTAGAGGAAAATTAAATGCTCAAATTCTTTTGAAAAGATGTTGACAAATAAATCGGGGTTTCCATAAAGAAACTGAGAAAAAATAATGGTACCTAATTCAAAAACAAACCTTTTAAAACTTATTTTTGATATTATGGTTTCAAAAATATTCATAGTTCTCTAATTACTCCATAAAAATGGAGTATTATAAATAATGAATATAAGTTTGACGAAAATGGGAATATGTATGTTAGTAGAATACACACATTCAAGATTCTATTGGAAAGAAGCTAACAGTACTACTGTATATGTTCATAATAAATTATCATTAATTCTGGAAACTAACATGTATCCTTATTAAATATTGTGTTACAGAAAACCTTAATTGAAATACTTCAACATTTTTAGAAGTTCATGTTTTCTCAAATTATACAATATGGATTTGGGAGTGTTTGATGAGAATGCTGGGAACAAAACTTTATGGGTTATTCCCAAAATTGAATATGTTAAATATTAAAGAACAAAATTTTGTGGAATCATATGATCTGAAGGTAATTTAAAATCAGTTTTCCTTAATAAAAGTAATTGTGATGGAAGAGGCAGTTAAACTAGATATTTCCAATAATAGCTAAAGTAATTCAAAACATCCTTATCAATATTCCGAATAATCGTGTGATCATGAAAATTATGTTTTGAAATAATCTTTGAAATTTCTTACAATACAAAAACATGATGAATCCAAAAAACGTTATTAGGAATTAGAAGGATCGAGTTCAGATAAGAAAGAATTTGTTATTAAAAAATCATGCATCACTTATCTCAAAAGATTAAACAGAATCACTTTTAGCGGCTATTAAACAAAAAGAATTGGTGGATAAAATGAATGAAGAGTTGGATCAGATTAAGAAGATTGAAACATGGGAACTAGTATCATTAAAATAAAATTAAAATCATATTAGAACAAAGTGTGTTTATATATAAAAAAATGAATGAGCATGGAGATTCTTTAAGAAACAAAGAAAGGCGTGTTTGTAAAGGATACACACTGATTAAAGGGGTGGATTTTGATGAATCATTTTCCCCTATTGTCAGGATATAATTTATTAAATTGTTTCTTACAGTTTATTCTTATTAGAATTAAAAAGTTTATTAGATGGATGTAAATTTATCTTTATAAAATTGTGAGATTGAGGAATAAGTTTACATTAAATATCATTGTGGGTTTCTACATGAAGAGGATGAGAGAATGTTTTTTTAAATTGATGAAATATTTGTATGGTTGAAACAAGATCCATGTTCTTGGTATTCTGAACACTATTTTTGGATAAGATTTAACATTTTCTAATGGAAAACATGATAGAAACTAATATAAGAATTATTTCGTGACTCTATAACTCTAATATCAATTGTTTATATAGATTGTAAATTATTTTATAGGGGTAGAGAAGATGTTTGTAAAATATTTATTGTAGAAATGAAGAAATTTTTTGAAATATCTATGTTAGGAGAATTAGCATTCTTCCTTGTATTACATGTTCAAGAAAAGGAAATATAAATTTTATTATATGTAGAAATGTTTTCTGGGGAATTGGTATCTATGTTTGTGATAACAGAATCCAAATATGATTCAAAACTTATTTTAGTGTGCACAATGTTTAGAAATTATTAATATGATATAAGTGTTAATCAAAAAGTCTATTTGATGTTTATAGGATGTGTTCTTTACCATAAAACCTCAAGGTATGATATTATTTATATTGTGCCTCTGTGTGACATATTTCAAAGTATTGTTAATGAATCGTATATTTTCTCAGAATAATGGATTTTGAGATATATAAAAATAGCAACATAACATGGATTTTTATACAAAATAAATAATCAGATAATGTTTCATGGTTATACTGATACCGATTGTGCTGGATTTTTTAATGATAGAAAGTCAACCTCAGGAGGAAACTTTTTCTTGGGTGAATGTTGTGTGAGTTGTCATAGTATGAATCAATGTTTGGTAACATTGAGCACATATGAATCCAGATATGTTACATATAATCATTCTTATACTCAAATGGTATGGATGATAGTTAATTTGGAAGATTTTAATTTAAATTTTTATAAACAATAAAAGATACATTGTAATAATCAGAGTACAATTGATATTTTTAAAAATCTCGACCAACATTCAACATAAAAAAACATTGATATAAAGTTTCAATTTATAAAAGTGTTATTTACTGCTAGATAAGTTTTTCGGTAATATGTTTCAACAGAGTATCAGATAGATGACATCGTTACAAAAGATATTTTGAAAGAATGGATTGTGGAATTGAGGCTGAAAAATTATTTTCAGCCTCCCCCGATGACTTCTTAAACCTTATAATGAACTACCCCCACCATTCTTTGGATTATGTGGCCAAAGGGGGATATAAAGGATCAAATTTTTACCCTATAAAATTTTTTTACTTATCTTTATTTGATGAATCTAAATATATTGTTATCATAAAATGGGAGAGTGAACATGAAAAGAAAGAGGAACTGATAAAAGTAATGGGGTGTTTATCTTTAAACGGATGAAAAATTATCTTATCACCGAGGGAAGGAATTCATTTGTAAAATAAATTTATACAATATTTTGGTGTCAAAACAATCCCTTTTGAGAAAGGATATGTTTTGATAAAAGTAATGAAAAATAGTTTGTTTACAAAAGTAATGTTGTGAAAAAATTATGAGAGTTTGAAAAGTTTTTAACAAGGGTTATCACCAAATCCAAAGGGGAATATTTCAGTGACATTGTGATAAATTATTCCCAAATTTTTTTTATCTTTTGAAAAATATACTTTTTGTAAAAGAATATTTTTTGTATTCAGTAATCAGATCCATGTCCATCGTAATGAATATTCATCAAACATAGAGTTTGTTAGATAGCCATATGTTTCTGTTTGAAGATGTCATATTATTTCTATTGAGTTTCCAAAGAATACTGTGAAGTCAATAGTAAATTTTTTTTCTTAATTTCTAAATTAATTCATACGATGCTCTTCTGATCATTTTGTTCTCAAAAATCATGAAGACTTTCATTATAAAATCATTTGATGAAATGGTGGAGAGATTTTAAAAAATTCAAAATTATAGAGTGAATAATTCCATTATAATGGGAAATTCAATCATAATGATCTGAGAAGAAAATATATTTTTTGATCACTAAGAAGGAAATAGAATTAGTAATGAGTTGATAAAGAAAAAAAATTTATAATCCCTGATAAGAAAACACAATTTGTAATGAGATATGAAGGAAACATAATTCATAATAACATAAAAAGATGAATAATTTGTAATCATTGAGAAGGAAACATAATTATTAATGAGATAAGAAGGAAAAAAAAATTTATAATGATATGTTAATGAAGAAAAAAATATTCCCTAAAAAGGAAATATAATTTGAAACAGGATGAGAAGTAAAAACAATTTAAAGTCCTATGAAGGAAAACAAATTTGTAATTATAGAGAAGGAAATTAAATTCATAATGAGTTGAGAAGGAGATAAAAGTCATAATTGGATGAGAAGGAAATAGAATTCATAATCACCTAGAAGTATATAGAATTCATAATCATGGAGAAGGATATAGATTCGTAATGAACTGAGAAAGAAGTTCAGATCATAATTAGCGTATTATGAAGAAGACACCAAAAGAAGATTCTAGAAGTTTTATCAAGATTTGAAGAGATCAAAAAATGGAATTCAAGTTTTTGTAAACCATGGAGAAATATAACGAGGATTAAAGAAGTAAAATTCAATGTTTAATTGTGGGTGATTTTCTATTATTTTGAAATTTGAAGGATTAGAGAATGAAATCATGTTTACCACATTTTTTTGGAGTTTCCTATAAATAATTTTTCAGATCATTTAATCATTGTTAAATTTTCATGAATTCATAATAGGAGGAGCACTGATGTAATAAAGTGAATGTCATTTCTATCCAGATATCTCCTGAGGAGGATCACATGGCTGAATGTTTAATTTCTGACTTGGGAACTTGAGAAGAATTTGCGTTTAGTAGATTGAGAAAGGGTTCATCATATTGAGTCCATTTTGTTGAGATTACACGATGCAGATTCAACATATTTATATAATCAGATCTAGACTCAATGTATTGGGAGAATTATTTCCACACTCATCAGATTGAGAAAATCAGATCCAGCCAAATCAGATTGAGGATTTTGACTGACCAATTATGGAGCAGTTTCAACAAAGTCCTTATTTTTATGTTTGAAATAGTTTTTTAAAATCAATCACAATAAAATTATGTGAGTTATTATAATCTTTCCTATCATGAGATAGAAGGTGTCTGACAAGATTTGGCATAACTTCTATTCATTTATTTCTTAATAGATGATTTCTATAGACCCATGAGAGTGACTATGAAAAGTATATAGTTTCGAACTCTTAAGTTAAACCTTGTAAATGTTGTGTGATTTAATTTCTTTCTTATTATTTCATGCATGATTATTTAATAAAAGATTATGAGGAATGAAATATTAACAGGTTACAGGGGTTATGCTTCTAAAAGTTATCAATCATACAAAAAGTGAACAATTAATTCTACCCCCATTTATAGTTGTTATTAAATCCATTATAAATTCACATATATATTAGTTAAAATCATCTCTGTAACCAACCATGGATTATGGTTATAGAAAATGAATCATATCGCTTTGTGGAGACGGTAGTCAATAGGTACACATGTATGATATTTGATTAATTATTTAATGTTGGATACAATATACGTTTAGTATGTAGATGATGAAATAATATTTGAAATAACCAGGTATGATATTAATGAATCATGGATGATATTTGGTTAGGTCTTGTCCAAGATAGAGTGCTCAAAATTATTTACTAATTGATAAGAGGAGGTTACCTTTAATAAGTGACGGAAATGAAACACTTAGAATTAGTTAAATGATTTAAATATTTTATATATCATAATATTGTAAAGTGGCACCAAATGGACATAATTTCAAATTTTTGACATGATATGGTACAAATAAAATAAAAAAAATAAAATTTAGGCATGCTTATATTACATTTTAAAAAATTTTATTTGGGTTTAACCCCAATTAAAGACTTTTAACCATAATTGTGGTAACACATAGATTATAATTTAAGGGTCATATATTAACTTATATTTTGAAAATGGGTCTAAATAATGATATATGTAAATAAATTTCTTCCATTTCAGATCCCCATTTTCATATTTCAATTTCTTTTTTTATTTTAATATCATTTAATTGAATATTTTTTATCATAAAATATCATTAAAGTCACTTATGCATTTGTTCAGTTAATTTGAATTCAGAGATATCAATAAAATAATGAAATTATAGTATAAATACATTCATTTTTTTAACTTTATAAACAACTTTTAAATTCATGTAATACCATAATTAATCCAAAAAACAATTTTATTGTTGTTTTCAAAATCATTTACCTTTATTGTTATACTACTTTCACAAGCACTATATAAGTGTTACAAAATCAATTAAGATAATTATATCATCACTATATATTAAAAATAATTCACTATCATAAAATTAATTTTTTTATATTAAAAATGAACATTTATAATAGATCAAAAGTTATTTTTATCTCAATGAAAATATATTATAGATATTAAATAAATAGAGTGAAATTTTTCAATATTCCAAACTTAAAATAATATAATTTTAATTATAAAATGAGACTAGAAGAAAAAATCCACATATTTGATGTTAGGATTGATAAGGAAAAATTTATACCACTAATAAAATAATGGAATGTTTTGAGATGTTTTTGATACATTATACCATAGTTTTAACTTTAATAAACCCGGTTTCCCCTCTCCATAGTGTAAAATCCTTACCATACTTACTATTCATAATGAGATAAAATTAAAAGGGATGTATTTACACAATTTGTTCCTCCAAATTCAAAATAATTAATCCGTTTTATGATTAAATTTCATAATCATTCAAAAATAAATTTTATATAATTGGTAAAAAGTGAAAAAAAAATTGTTTTTAGAAAATTTATTTATAAAGAATAAAAATGAAATTATTCCAAAATAAAATAAAATGTTTATTCATATATAATTATTTATATTATGTTTAATATAATGGATGTTATGTTACTTTAAAGAAAAATCTCGTAAATAATGTTACATTTAAATTAATTAATTTAATAAATGAAATGACATTTCTACATCATTAGAAGATGGAAAACCCTATGGGGGTTGGTTGTTTGTGGCACTGAATTTGATCCATATGTATAGATTGATAACGATGTGTATCCTCCCCAGTAGGGGAATTCCTTGAGGGGTTTTGGAATATCCTCATATTTTAGGATTTGTGAAACATAGTTTCTCATATGAAAGAAGAAGTGTGTGAAGTAGTAAAGAGGGACTTTACATGGTGTGAAGTTCAGATCCTTGCATGTCACAAAAGGAAAAGGGATACTTAAGAATTTAGGGGTAAATACCTTGATATTTAGTAGGGATAAAAAATGGTTGGTTGTGAATGATATCTAATTGACATGAAGGACGATGAACAGATTGTAGGGGTTGTGAGACTTATGACTTCGAGGGTTTCCTACAAAGTATAATGGAGGACAGTGTTGATGCCTCATAGAGAGTATGTGTTTCAAATAGTTAAGCAAAACCTCTTCTGGTATCAGGGGTTGATAATGTAAATACCCTTCTCACTATAGGTTCTAGAAACAACTCGAAAATCCCCACTTGATGGGGGGATATGGTGCCTTTTTAGGTGAAGGATTTCCCCGGGTCGATATAGGGGTTGGTGGAGAAGAAGGATCCCCACTCGTTTCAGGGGACAATAGTGACATGTTTTAGAAGTGAAGAAGGGGTGGAAGGAAATGGTTAGTCTACATGTAAGACTGATAGTAGTGGGGTTATGAACCAGTTCAGGTAATGAACAAGGATCAATAGTGCATGTAGACAGTGTAGGTGGGTGCATTGTTCTTGATGGCAGAGGGGTCATGATACTGTACATGCATGATACTAGGAATATAGAGTCGGTTGAGAGGCTTTTGCATCCCATTTTCTAGGAATACAAATCAATGGTTTCTCTACCCATATTATAAAAAACATTATACATATTTATCAAAATGTGGTTATTCCTATTCATACCTTTAATTTAATGGATCTTTTATAATGGTCACATATGAATTATAATATTTTTATATTATTTCAGAGTTCAATTAATGTTTAGTGTTATGTGTTAAGGAGTATATCGAGAAGATTATTCTTTTAGTCTAAATTTTTATTGTTCCACAGTATTATAGTGGATATATTCCCTTACTAATATGGTTTCTATTAGTATTCAAGTTCATATTTTCTCAGGGGATATCAATATTTACCTTATGCATTAGAGGGATATATAATTCCGATCCCACCCATCACATAATAAAAACCATGGATAAGTGTGACACAATATCATAAAAGATTCCACCATTTTGTCCTTCCATAAACCATGAAAAGAAATTGGTTTCATAAAAACTTCATAGTAACCTATTCATAATCAATGTTTATAAAAATATGTATGGTATCATAAAAACATTCATCATTTAATCATAGCATGATCACCAACGGGAAAGAATCGAGTTTTATTTAAGCATCCTTAAAACAACAACATCATAATATATATAAAGAAATAATGTGTTGGGTCTCATATTAAAATAACCCCATTGGAATATAATAAATATCAAATGATGCATAAATATATGAAAAATACCTTTGAAATATCATTTGAACCTTTCATTGAATACGTGTGAGAAATATACTTTTTTTGTAATATTTTAAATAAAAATTCTTAGAATATTTATAAAAAATAATTAAAATTAAAAAATGAAACTTTTAAAGAAATTATCAATGATAATAACAGTCTTGATAGTGGGAAATCCATTAATTAGGTAAATGTTAAAATAAAGACTCATTTCATAATTTTTTAAGAAATTGTATAAATATACTATTAAAATCATTTTAAAAAAATAAATCCTTTGAAGAGTATATGAAATATTAGTAAATATGAATTTAATAAATCATTGGATCATATAAAATAAAATTCATTGAATAAATTTTAATGAACATTGACGTGAAATAAAAAAGTCCAACCACCTAAGAGGAAATAAATTCGTCTTTTCATTAATCATTTTCTTATTAATTTGAATGACCAAAGACTGTAACAAAGTAATAAAAAAAAATGAATAAAAAATAGAGAAATAAATAGATGGAATTTAAATGATAAGGATCATTTGATTAACCTTAATGGAAATTCAGTATAAACAATCCTAAATATAAATGATATTATAAAATAAACCCTTTCCTCGGGTCTCCTATTACTTTATAAGTCTCAAAACCAATTGTATAGTAAATATATATTTATTATAAATATATTATAGAACAATATTTTTATATATCCTATTATATATTATTCTCTTGTAACTTCCAATTACCCTTTTATTAATAATTCATCATTAAAATCATTATTCGGGGGAAATATTGTTTGTTTTACATTCATTTTTTTTTATTTTGATAGTTATTGTCATTGAACCATATTCATGGTTTCATAATATAAAGAATATTAAAAATTATATAAGTATAATATTTATTCATTTTAAATAATTTTATAACCATTTACATTTAGTGGTGATAAAAAATAAATATTGTCCCTTGATGGAGAAATTAGTACGTACATATACACGAGTGATGTTTTAACTTTTTGATGGATGCCAAAAAAATAAAATTAAATAATAAATAAAAAATTTAGAGTAATTATTTTAACCTAAATATCATATATATTCATTAATAATATTTGGACCCCAAGAGCATTAAGTATATATTTATCCCAAGTGACCTCAACCTGATGTAAGGTCACTGGATTAAATTCCAATGGACTATGAATTTGAGATAGTCTATACTCTAGGATAGAGGAACACAGTAGTAGATTCCCATATTATAAAATATCATTCTTTATTAGTAAATGAGGAACCCTAGAAATTGGATTCACTGTATCTAACAACGATAGAGGAGAGAGGGACAATGTTTTTGTAGTGGATGGTAGAGAATCAACTACTTCTCTTGCATGTGAGATGGGATTAGTTCGGAGACATCGACTTTGACGTTATTTATAGAAATATATCCTTAGGAGATACAAATGATGGATTTTATAAATGTGGGGAGCGCATCAACCTTTTACAAGGAATAAGATTATTTTTTATTGTGTTGGATGAGGTAGTTCTGAGGAGATTCATACCTCACCCATAGTGCTACATCATGGGGTGGTTAAGAATTACCAAACCTTCGATTTAGTTTGAGTCTAAAGAATAAGGAAACGTTTTTATATGATTGTTTATCTATACTGCACCTTTGAACAAGTGAATAAATATCTTGAGGTTTCAATAGGTTTGAATCGACTTCATGTGATCCCAGAGTGGATGTAGGATGACATATAGAATTATATTTTCATGGAATTACCACATACACATCTATAGATATTACCATTAACAGTATAAAAAATTGATTTGGATTTCTCAAAAAAAGTATTGTTAATATTATCACAGTTAAAGGAGGGCCCCTTTTATCATAGAAAAAAATCACTAATAAATGGGGTCCATTATCCGCAAACCATTAACTATGTAAAGGCCATCATTTATCAAAACTATTTATACTACTGATAAATGATTGACTTTATTGGTGTTTTTCATTATTTTGATAAATGGTGGCTTTTATTAGGGATATAAATATCCTTGAAAAAAGCCCCATATGATAACATGTTTTATTTGTATAACAACACACTACATAAAACTACTATAACCTATAAAAAATATATAATTTAATTAAAAGAAAATTTACATCACGAATAAAAAGAAAAATAAAAAACACTACAAAATAGATTTCAATTTTTAAGAATACTTTCATTTACAATTACTATCCAAAAACAAATTATAATAATATTGTTAGTCATTGGAACATGTTATCCCCTCTAAAAAAGTTTCTCCCATGATATCCATTATTGAATAACTCACCTCAACCTGAGTAAAATAATCCACATGTATAAGAAATAAAATATTATATAAGTAATATTAGAATGAAATTAAATAAACAATAATGTGAACATATACATTAAAAATAGTCAAATTTGAATAAAAAGACACACTTTGAGTTATATTGGTCAGACAGTGTGTTTTAATGAGGTGTGTTTGATTCTAAAATGTCATAAAAGATGTATAGATCATTATCCTAAACAATAAAAATAATTTGAATGTGTTAGATTATTTTCATTTATGCCACCTGTTATTTTTAACAAAATTAATTTCAATTTTAAATAAAGACACATTTAGACTTATACTAGTCATACCATGCACGAGATTGGGGTGAGGATAATTTTTATATGTCCAAAACAGCTTAAGGATGGTTTTTATAAAGTATAAAAACAATCAAATTGTGTTTTCTTAGTTTTCAGTATGTCGCTTTTGTTTTATACTAAAATGAAACTTCACACTGGAAACAAACACATTGAGTCATACAAGTCACATCATGTTTCATTTTTACATGATAATGATTCATAATTGTCACAAATGACTTATGAATTTATTTCCTAAAGTATAAAGTCTATCAGAGTGCATTTGATTGGTCATCAGTGAGTGACACGTGTTTTCAAAAATAAATGTAAATTTTAAACAAATAATGGGATCTTTGAGTCATACCTGTCACAATATGTGTTAGAATTAGGATATGGGGATATTTACACATCAAAAAATGACTCCTGTAACATTTCCCTAAATTATCAAATCAATTATAATGTGTTCTCTCAGTTTTCACTACATCACTTGTTCCTTTTGCTAATCCTAATTTCAATTTAAAAAATATATGTACGTGGAGTCATACATATCTCACCACACATTTTATTAAGATGATATTGATTCTTACACATCAAAAATGACATAGGGATTATTTTAATAATGTAGAAAAACCAAAACAATGCATTTTATTAGTACCGAGTAGGTTAGATATCCTTTTTTCTAAAATTGATGAAAATATTAATTAAAAAGACACTTTTTGAGTCATTTCGGTCACACTATGAATCAAATTGAGGAAATACAGATTCCTAAATTTCCAAAAAGATATATGGGTCCTTTTTCGAAACTATGAAAATAATTCGATTTCATTTTCACATTTTATGTTGGTTAGTTGTCCTTTTTACTAAAATTGTTATCAATTTTAAATAAAAAGTCAAAATTAGAGTCATATCATTCACACCGCATGTCATATTGGGGTGAAACAGATTATTAAATGTCCCAAATGACTCACATATATTTCCCCTAAATTATTAAAATAATAATATTTCATTTTTTTTATTTTTAGTATGACACTTTTTTTTTCTAAAATTGATTTCAATATTAAATAAAAAGATTCCCTTATTATCATACCAGGGATATAGTTCTTCGGATTGAGGTGAGGATGATTCCTAAACATCTTAAATGACTCATGGATTATTTTTATAATGTATTGAAACCATATAAATCCAATATTCATTGTTTTTAGTTGTCTAGTTTTCCATTTACTAAAATCGATGTAAATTTAATAAAAATATGCATTGGGAGTCATTACAGTCATGTTGTACCTCATATTGGGGTTCAGATGATTCCTACACATCCCAAATGACTCATGGATAATTTTACTAAAGAATCAAACCAATATGAATGTTTTTTTCTCGGTTTTTAGTACATCAATTGTCCCTTTTTACTAAAATTGATGTCAATTTTAAATAAAAAGACACACTTGGAGTTATACTAGTCACATTGAGTATCATATTGAGGTGTGGTTGATTCCTACACATCCCAAATGACTCATGGATTTTTTCAAAAATATAAATAAAGTAATAATCGATATTATTTGTTATGAGTAGGTCAATAATCCTTTTTACTAAAAATGATGTAAATTTTAAATAAAAAATATGTGATTGATGTCACACCAGTCACATCGTGCCTCATACTAAGGTGGGGCAGACTCCAATACACCCCCAATTATTAATAGATAATTTAACTAATGTATCAATAAAATAATAATATGTATTATTGATTTTTAGTATATCAAATTATACTTTTTACTAAAAATGATGTTAATTTTAAATAAAAAGATGAACTAGGATTCATACCAGTAACATTGTGCGTCATATTGAGGTGTCGTTGATACCTACATGTCTCAAATGGATAATAGATCAATTTTATAAAGTATAAAAACAATATGAATTCGTTTTATTTTTTTTTGAGTAGTTTTTTTTTTCTAAAATTGATATAAAATATATATAAAAATGATACACTGAGAGTCATTCTGGTCACACATTTCCTCAGGTTGTGGTAGAAATTTTTCGTAAAAATCCAAAATGAGTCATGGATTATTTCCCTAAAGGATAAAAATAATAAATAGGTGTTTCCTCATTTTTTAGTACATCACTTGTTTCTTTTTAATAAATTTAATGTCAATTTTAAATAAAGTCAAATTGGAGTCATAACAGTCACATCATGCGTCAGATTATGGTTCGACTGATTCCTATCCATCCCAATGAACTCATGGATTATTGTAAAAATTTATCAAAACAATCATAATATGATTTCTTGGTTTTCTATATGTCACATTCCTTTTTTACTAAAATTTAATTTTAAACTGAAAACATGCAATTTAACTCATGCCATTCGCATCATTTAAAAGTTTGACATGATGCTGATTCCTTGATGTAAAAAATGATTTATGAATCAATGTATTAAATTATAAAGACAATTTGAGTATGTTTTCTTGGTTTTATGTGAATGAATCATTTATAATGTAAAATATAGATTTCAAAATGATAATGGAAATTTAAAGTTATACTGGTCACACCATGCATCAGATTGAGGTTTATCTAATTCTAACAAATACTAAATTACAGATGGATAATTTTACTAATGTATCAAAACAATGTAAATGTGTATGTTATTTTTTGAGTGTGTCAGTTGTCTATTTTACTAAATTTTTGTCAATTTTAAATAAAAGGTCACACATAAAGTCATACTAGTCACATCGTGTGTCTGATTGAGGTTCTATTTATTCCTACATGTCCCAAAGTCTCAAAAAACAATTCTAACTACTAATGTTACAATGATTTCCATTCTATTTATATTTCAAACATTCAACAAAACATATTGATTCGAGAACGTTTTTTTAGCTAAAAATATTGAATCAATATGAATCATTTGAAGTTAGACAAAGAAAATAAATAGATGTTGTGGTAACATTTGTAGAATATGACTTCCCAAAAGATCTATATAAACAATTAAATAAGTATTATATAAAGATGATAGGGAAAATAACATAAAAATATTACATAAAATGATGACAAAGTTAATGAATAATCTATAGTAATACACCTTCACATGATGGTTGTATAAATTTTTGACCCATAAATATGAAAATAATCCACCTATATATAAAACAAATTTAATGTGAGTAATACAAAAATTAAATAAATTAGAAATAAATTTGAAAAAATACATTTCTTTTATGTATGTTAGATATTCTTTATATTCTCAAACATTCTATGATAAGGTATGATACCCATTCATTTCTATGAAAATATATACCACCTTGTGAATATTTTTTTTTCCACAGTCATAGTAGTGCTGGAAAAATGTAAATAAAAAAAGGAATAATAAATATTTTAAATGAAATAGTAGTTAAATTTGAAAAAGACCCTTCGTGGATGTGTGTTATTTTATGGAATATGATATCTGTCATAATTTTACAAACATAATAACCATAATAATTTCCCTGTGTTTTTTGGATACTATAGAAACATTGAGTAAAATATGTAATTTCTTTTGATATATGTTTGGATAGTGAAACCTTATTTTATATACCCTAATAATTATCCAATTATAGAACTTTTAAGGGTATATTTGTGAAATGATTGTCTTCATGCAATGATTTAGATGATATTTACACATCTCTCTATAATAATAGAATCCTCATTAAAGCATAATATAAATTATATTACATGAAGGATAGTTTTAAAACATTGGACGATGTGAATTACAAATTGAAAAATTCAACAATGTGTGGTTAGTTTTTTGGTAATCCATTTATTGAATCTATGAAATAAATATTTGTAGTATCCATATTGATTGAAATGAGCATCAAATGTTTCCTAAAAACGAAAAAAAAGAATAATTAGTGAAAGAAATTTAAATAAATTTGATTGGATTAAATTGTAATTTTCCCTCACACCATTTGTATTAAGAAGAGTATATCACCCCCAAATTATCTTTTAAATGATTTGGATGGTTTTTCCACTGTTTTCATCCATTTTTTGGGATTAATTATATTTTTATCTGGTATAGGTGGTGTGAGGACTAACAATTCAAAATTTATGTTAGAGGGAATCCCTTAAATTTTATTGATATATATGCCTAAAAAATATGAATATTTTTTTTAATAATTAACATAATATATTATATTTTTTAAATTTAAATTATGAAAGCTTACCTCATGTATACGTTTACAACTGAGGCTCCTAGTAATTCATAGTTGAGAATTTCATTTACATTCTCAAAAGAAATGTACTAAGTAGCTTCCTCTCTTTAAATTTTTCCTTCAAAATCAATGACATGACTACTACAAAAATTAAACATTGTATCTTTGTAAAACATCAATATTAGTAAATGTGGAAATTAAATTTGAGGGGTAATGTTGATTTCAAAAGATATTTTGGATCAGTTGGTTGATCTATTAGATGGTTTTGAGTTGTCCTTTCATTTCACCCCTCCCTTTTCATGTCTATAATAACATTCACTGGTTCATATCTTTTTTTACTAATTGTTAAAGGTTTTTCATGAAAAATAAATTAAAATTGATTACCTACTTATTAATATGTTTTTTTACAAGATCTGACGGTCATGCGATGAATGTTACAACATCTGGGCTGAACTTATGAATATCTTCACCATCTAGTGGAAAAGGAATCTCAGTTCTTAGATCATGATATACATTAGTGACCACTCCCTGATGACTGGTCTTAAGTTGTTTGTTTTGTAGCATGTAATCTTGGAATTTGAACACAGCAGCCCTTTCTACAATATATTGGGAGGGAGTCGATAGACATAAATTAGAGACATTTTCACCATTTAGATTATCAGTATAAGAAAGTTATCAATGTCTTACTGATACACATTTAATAGAAATAAATATTATAATATTTATTACCTCAACAACGAAAGCTCATTCAGGGGAATGGGTCACTTGAAATCTATTGGGGGTGGGGGGATCTTCACGCAATGGTGTTTTTTAAGATCAGTTTTCTATTTAATTCCCCACATAACATTTACTAATGACTCAGACCACTAAAGAAATTTTTCTTCAGGGGTAATTATTATTTCTTTCATCTCTAAAACATATTTATCTTTATCATCTTATTTTATTCTCTAAATATATTTGGGGGTGTCACCCCAAAACCCTCACATCTCATGATTTCATATAGTTTTACAAACATCAAGGCCCTCGATAGTATGTGTTCATCCAACACAGGTGATAATGATTCATGTGACTATGTCAGATAGAAAATATAATAAAATAAGTTATCATTGTTATGTAATAGAGATTTGTAGAGAATTGTTTTATGTCATATTTACACTCGTTTCCCACACTTTTTTTCTATTTGAATATATTAGTATCCCATATTTATTTACATGAGACTCCATACAAATTGCATGAAAAGAGATAGTAGTGGATTTGGATTTGGATTCATTAATCTACAAATAAAAATAGGAAAATAATTATGTTGTTACTTCATGTCACATTAAAGTATTACAATAGATTTAAAATACGAACCATTTTATCAAGTGAATTGTACCCCATCATTACTTTAGAATAGGGTTACATTGGTTTTTATTCCAATTCTTTATTTTCAGCACTCAGTTTTTGTTTCATAAAAAAAAATTTCCATCAAAGTGATTAATACACATATTTTCAAACAATGTACATCCATCCATGATGTACCTAAAAATACAGCTCCCCATAATGAATGGTAAATGAATCATACACTTATTGGGATATTATGTGTCCATACATAAGAGTTGGGTGTGATTTTATTTTTCATTCAACATATTTAATATAACGTCTCATTAAAAATGTGTTAAATTCACTATGAATCCATCCATAAATAATTGATACATATTTCATATGGGGATCATCTACTATAAAACAACTATTCAATGGATGATGAAGAGTAAATCAATGCTTCATTATTTTATTTTTTTAATAAAATAATGAAGTGATATCATAATGTTACTGTTATATTTATCAACATTAGTGTCTTAAATGTGGGGACAACATGGTGACATGAATCTATATCAATTGACACTTTTTTTGAATTGATGAGTCCAATGTAACTAATAAACATGTCCATATTGGGGTTATGTGCGGACCCCATACATTCCATCCATCATCGAATTTGATTCCTTTTCATTTCACCATAATGATTTTTTTAACACCATCAATCAATGGTGTTCCTGTTTATTATGAATTTTCAGTCCTCTATCACATACCATTTCCTCATATTCAACTTCATCAATATGTTTTTCCTCTATAGTGGTAGCATAGGCATGCAAAAAAGGTTATTGTACATTTGAACAGGGAGAAAAAGTTGGGTGGGAAACCTCTTGTTTATCTAGAGCAGTACCATCAGAATGTGCAGAATGCCATTGTTCCTCTACATAGGGAGAAACAAATACTGGAGAGACCTACTATTCCAAGAGACTGGGAGAACCAACACATGATGAAGTGAATATCTATAGAAGTAGTAAAAAATATAATTTATATAACATATATGTAGTAGTGAACATATAATAAAAGAGAAAGCATAATGCATATTACAAAAAATAATATGATTATTAAACTCTCTTTTTATAATGTATTAAGGGATTTGACCCTGCTCACTAGTATCCAAATACCTTAAATTTTGTTCTCATTAGAAATTAAAGAAGCCACATACATTGTAACCACTTCCAAATGATTGTGAGGTCCAAATGAGAGGGTCATCCTCAGTTTAATTATCATATAACCCTTTAGTGGTTTTGGTCGATTAGAGAACAATTGACCACATTCGATTTGTGGGATCCGAAATATAAAATAATTGTAAAACCTATGATTCCATTATTAATGGATTGTATTTTTACCCTTGATTAATAAAATCCACATCCCCGAATACCAATTCATCTATTTTATCATCATTCCTATTATCAACCCACATGAATTAAAAAAAAATCACCTAGAATATTTTATAATCCAACTCACTTATTTGTTTGATGATGCCAAATTATGTCATATTGACATAAATTGGATTTTGTTCCACAGTACTGAAAAAATGTATCAATTAATCCACAAGTGCAACTCTGTAAATTTCAATGGTACTATCATCATCATTTTCATTTGAATAGAATGTTTAACTATTAATTACATAAACATTTTATGATAATACATAAACATTTATTCCCATTTCAATCCATCAAATTTGATCTGAAATTGAATCGGGATATTCCTCTGACTCCATAAAAACATGGTC
This sequence comes from Viscum album, assembly GCA_963277665.1. Lineage (NCBI taxonomy): Eukaryota > Viridiplantae > Streptophyta > Magnoliopsida > Santalales > Viscaceae > Viscum > Viscum album. The sequence goes on along the minus strand of OY728152.1, from coordinate 1,107,493,784 downwards.
CCAAAACCATGATATAAACTAATTATTTTGTGTATTTGATATCCATATTTCATCCCTTGATGTATTCAAATGCCTAAGAACATATTTTTGGGTTCCAATATATGGGGAAACCTATAAAATAATATGCAAAACGTATAGGTGGGAATGATACCAATTTGTATTGTTGATTATGAAAAATTGTCTTCTAGAAATTGCTTCACCAGAAATCCATCTAGTGTGATGAGATTTTTTTAGACCAATTATTTCCACATCAGACGAGTATTTGGTGCAGAATTCAATGGATTCCTCAAAAATATTTTTCTCCACAATACAACCCTCTAGAAAACTTCCTTTTTTGAAACACCCTTTGAATATATTCATATACCATTCAAAGAGGTATATATATATATATATATTGTATAAGAACATGTACTCTAATCTCTCTATCCAAGTGAAAAATCATGTGAACAATCATATCAATGGATTCTAGTGGGAATACAATTTCCAATTCACATAATATGACGATATTTTACCTTTTCATTGTCAGTAATTTCTCTAGGTTTATAAAATTACATCATATATATTTAATGAATAAAAATTGCTAGGATAGTGTATAATATAAATTCTTTGGAAAAATAAAATGTAAAGCTATAAGAATTAGATCTTTCTTTAAAACCAGTATGTCATGCTATTTTCGACCCTTTAACTTTAAATAGGATATTGAAACATTATTCTTCATATTCATAAAACACAATTCTAAAACCATTACGTCATTAATGATGATGAAAAAAATATCTCCTGCCTATAAAGAGTGTAAGCAGTTGGAGGAAGAAAAGCTCATTTTCACCCTTCAGTGGCGCCAATTCTTATCATATTCCCATGTCAACCATGTCCAACATAGCCTTAATTATTTAATTTCTTTTGTTAAGTGAATTAATTAATGTGATGATGATGCTATCAAATTTTTTTTCATATGCATAAAAATGTGAAACTGTCTAATGTACAGAAAATTCAAGTATGGTCATTAAAAAAAATCACTTTTTCCAACTGAGATTCATATGTTTATTGGTGAATGTTTTCCCCAAAGCAGTATCCACAACATTTATTTTCTTAGAAAATTGATTAATTATTAGTAAATATGGAACTATACATTCTTATGAACTTCTATCAAATGATGTGTCCAAGATCGGTATAGATTTCATTGTAGAAAAAATCTATGAAGTCAAATAAACACAGTCTTTAGTGAATATTTGAACCAAATTGAACATGTACCTTGTCTGAAAAACTACACCTTTGAGTTCTTTTATTTCTATATCATGATAAACTTTTATAAGCAATAAAGCAATTTATTATCTTGTACAACATTGATGTCAAAGTGAAATCTGAATTTCTATAAGCATCATAAAACGTAACACTTGAATCCCACTATAATTTCAAATCCATGATTAATGGCTCCAAATAAACATAAATATCATTACTCGGTTGTTTTTTTCCTGATATAAGTATAGATAAAATGATGTATTTTCATTTCATAAAAAACCAGAGTGGAATGTTATAATTTAACAATATAACTCGACAAGTACTGTGACTTCTTCTTTGAATACCATAAGGATTCAATCCATCTATAGATAATGGAAGATGAAGATTTTTTGGCTCATTTCCCAATTCAGAATACTCATGATCAGTTCTATTCAATTGAGGAGTGTATGTAAGGTGATTTAGTTTCCCAAATTTTTTTCATATATATGAATTCCATGTCAATTTACCTACAATCTCCTGATATCCATATAGGTTTTTCAACCTTGAAATATTTGTAATGTACCATAAAAATTTTGCAGGACTTGATTTAACATTCATTTATAGATAAGAACCACACTTTGGGAATTCTATATGTGATTTTGGGTCCTTGTGAAATATTATACAGTCATTCGGGCAGGCGTGTATTATTTTAGAGATCATACCAACTGATCATAGAATTATTTTATCAAAGTGTGATTGGATAGCGATCTTATAATATTTTAGGGTCATATCATTGGATATCAAAATTTTTTCCATAAAACATTCGTCACTCCATACATTACTTACATTCAAATTATACAACTTCAGTAAAACTAATAGTGTTGTATATTTAGTGCAACCAACATATTATGGAATATTTTCAAAGCTCATTAACATCTAATTTTTTTTTGAAATCCTGATGTTTATCTTCAACTAACATTTTCATTTCCTCAATAAAATATTCACCATCATTCCCATAAGTAATCACATCCTCAATATTGTCATCCTCATTGTCCACATGTTTAATAATATTTGATTTTCCCTAAAATGCAGTGTTATACCATCCACTAGCTATATTCAAGTTTCCAATGTTTATTCCAACATTTATAACATAGATATATTCCATTATAGATCAAGTGTTCTTACAACCCCTTTAGAAAACATATTATTGAATAAAATCAGCATAAACCTGAACAAAGGGTTTGAGGAGGGTCATATGCATGATCGTTTTCAAACATGATTAACACATTCACTGCATCTTCATACTATTTTTTATTCGATTGGCATACAACCATTATTTATTTATATCTATCCTATTTGATTTTGAAATATACATATTTAACAAAATAAATACACAAAATATGTTCAAATCGGTTCACCATCCAACTATATATCCCTATTAGAATATCCAATGGAAGAGAAACAAGACAGAACAAACCTGAACATATAAAATATAGGCGTGATCTAAATTTACAATAGGTCATCACAACCTTACAAATATATGACATAAATTTTTTATTACATCCTAAAAAAATATAGTATAAAATACATTATAAAAAAATCATTTTCTATTATGATTTACTAAAAATTTAGTAACACATATAATTTTGTTAATCCAATTTTTCTAAGGTTATAATTAAAAGAAAAAAATCACATGGAAAAAAAATTTCTTCTACCAACAATTCTTGGACAAATAATCTTTTAAAAACTGGATTTAAACTCTTTCATAAACAACTATTACTGAAATAAACATTTCAAAAATGAAAGTGGTTTCCAAATATCATAATGTTTTCTAAAACATGTTTGAAAACCAACCATTTTGCATAAAACTATAAATGGTGGACTAGAACACCATTTTCAAAACTCACACATTCATGGAGTTCTAATACAAACCATTATAACATTTCTTATTAGAGAATAATTCAAAAAATTATTATTTAAAACATTTGAAAACACTTAAATATCCGAAAATATTTTTTCATTCTATAAAAATCATTCACAATATCTTCTTCAAAAAATCTGAAAAGAAAAAAATCCATTAAAGAAAGAAAGAATTTATTCAGGAACCATTATTTCATGTTTCACTACATGGGGAAAATGAAAAAATCATATGTTCCACAAAATAATATAAATAGAAATGTATAGAATAGAAGTAGAGAGATAAAACCCTTAAATGATCTTATAAAAGATTCTACTTTCATGGGCATCGTCACTAGGCTATATTAATTAAAGGAATTTAATATGAAATTTAAAAACTATGTCATCACTACTAAATCTACACACACCACCATACGTCCCACAAAACTATGTTTTCAATAATAAACATCCACACATGGGAAACCATGCTACAATAGTCACACAATATTTGAAGGGGCCTAATAGAGTTTCAAACTATTCATGAACACTCATATTTTCTTAAATTTCAAATAGGACATATCATTTCAAAATATGCTTCAATTTCCCTGGAAATTTTATAATTTATAAAATCCATTCCTATCTACACTTTAGATCATTTTTATCAAAATACCTTTAAAACTGAAATGGGAATTTACACTATCCTTTAAAAGGCCATTGAAAACCATTCAATGGCACAATAAGTTTCAAAATCCAATCCACATGTAAAAAAAATTCGTTTTGAAATTATCCATCTTATTTCGAAATATTAAAATATCTAAACACCGTAAATTTTTTATATAAAAATTAACTAGGGATAAAAAAATTGGTTTTAAATATATATTACAAGGGTTAACTCACCACATTAAAAATAAAAAAACTTTTTCCGAAAAATTTAACACTTTTAAATCACCCAAAATTTTGTTTTTAAAACCAATTTACCTATGGATAATTTTTAAAACATCAAATCAGTGATTACAAATGATTTTAAAACAAAATTATATTTTTAAAAAAATACATTTAGGAATTTTTCTGAACACCATTTTATCAAATATCATTTATTAACACGGGTTAAAACCACATGGAAAACACCATTTATCCTTCAAGGGAACTCATATTGGAATAATTATATTATGGAAACACATTTAAATCAACAATACTTTAATGTTAAACAATATATGAAGGAGAATGAAATATAAATGGAACACTATATATATGAAATCTTATAAAAGTAAGATTACATTTCAATGTAAAGATAGACACATAAAATCATACCAATTTATATTAATAAATGACACATAATCCCTTTATAATGATGATGATATATAGAATGGATTATGAGTAATATAAAAAAGTAATGTAAAAGTTCATGAAACAGTACATCAACATCTCATTCACTATTTAAGTATCAAAAATGTCTTTATGATCTATGTCCCTTGAGGAAATTATTTATAATAATAATAAATTCGAAGATATATATGTTACTTTTTTAAGATAGGATTTCATTGTTATTGTTTAATGAAATATTGTACTAATAATCAAGATCCATGTAGATTTTCTATTCCAGGAAATATCAGTTCTTAAACATTCTAGAATGCCCATTTAGATGTATAGGGGACTATCCGGCCTATGACACGTAAATATTTTCAAGAAACATATGAAAAGTTCTCTAAATAAAATATATTTTATTCTTCAAGTATATGAGCATTACATTGAGTACTTCAATGGAATTTAAGATGATTTATTGGACTAGGTCTGTAAATTAATCATTCCCTTTGATTTTATTATTCTTGAAATTACCAAATAATGATAGGTACTAACAATCATTGGATGAAATATCATATCCAAGGAAAATATCTTCGTTAATTTTAATATAGGATAGTTTATACTCTAAATTGTAGAGGAGAAAGTCTAATTTTTCTTGATGAAAGAGGTGAATCATGTAGATAAACATGAATATTCTTAGGTCTTCATCAACACTAATGAATATTATAGAGAATTAAAATTTATATTGGTTTATTAAAAAGGTATCATGTACTAGATCGATGTAAAATCCCAATGGAAAACTGTAGAAAATCATAAGAATATGGAACAAGTAGAAATATTTAATAAAATAGAACTACATTCAATGGTTTCCATTACTAAATTACTTCCCTAAATTCTGGTTCCACGGAAGTCAAAGATATTGAAATTCTAAACAAACTTGACGTACTCATTCCTTGGAATAGCAGAAAACCTATGTGTGATAGTGAGTGATGAGATCTCATAGGGGCTTACTGTTAAAGGAGAAATGCATGTAGGGAGAAACGATGACGGGGTGTGATGTCGACAGGGAGGAACGATGGTAGGGTAAGTAGTGATGGTGGTGGGAGATACTACAACTAGTCTAGGAGAAACAACGATGATGAAGGTTAAGGTAAAGGAGAAAGATGCGAGAGAGGGTGGTGGTGTGGGGAGAGATGGTGGCGAGGTAGGGAGAAACGATGGAGGGGGATGGAGAGACGATGGCATGGAACCACTATAGATCTACGAAAGCATTGAAGGTGTGATGGAATGAGACTATTAGGGTTATTTTTTTTAACATTGGGGAAGACTTTTAACTGCAGTTTTAAAAAAGAGATGATAGTGGTATGATTTATCAGCTCTAAAATAAAAAGCACTTATAAAACCTATATTTATTAGTTCTTTTTAATGACGACAAAGATACACCTTTATCAACACTAAAATTATAGCCCTGATAAAGTCAATTTATTAGCACTTTTTAGTGCTAATAAATATATAAGGTTAATAATTTATTTATATTATTATGTATATTAATAAAATTATAAGTAGAATAAAAATATTTATATAATTATATCTATTTATAAACTCATAAATATTATAAATCCTATAAATAAATATATTTTTATTTATAATTATATTATTATAAAAAATACATCATTTATATATATAATTACATATAATAAATAAATAATATTAATATATTTATTGAAAAAATAATAAAATACAGTATAGATATTTATTATAATTTTATAAATATGTAAAAAAATTAAATAAATATATTTATATTTATATTTATATCTATATATTTATTATAATAACTATAAAGAAATAAATATTTATTAATAATTAAATAATATATATATATATATATTTATAGTTATAATTATAAATATATATGTATAGTTATAATTTTAAATAAATAAATAAATTTATTTATTAAAATAATTAAGAAATTATAATAAATATATTAATTAAATTTATAATTTTGTAAATATATATAATTAATATATTTATATTAAATTCATAATTATTTAAATATATCTATATTGATTTATAATTATAAATATAAATATTTGTATTTGTTTAAAAATATTTTTATATTTTTTATATATATTTATATAATTATATAAATATGTATTTTTGAATATATTTATAAAAATTTGTAGGAGTGGGCTCCCCTGGCTCTGGGGCATGTGGGGTATATTTATAACATTATAATATTAATAAAAATATATATAATAATTTAATAATTATCTAAATAAATGTTCATTTATTTGTAATTATAAGTATAAATAAACAAATAATTATTTATAATTAAAAAATTATAATAAATAAATATTTATTTATAGTTATAATTATATATAAATATATATTTCAATAATTATAAAATTATAATTAATATATTTATTATATTAGGGAGCTGGATGTTCTTGGATGTTTCCTTCTCTGGTGATTTAATGACGATTAGGGTTTGTTGATGCTTGCTGCAAGGATCTGGTATGTGGTGTTATCTATATATTGTGTCTTTTGTTCCTCCTGGTACTCACTACAAGGATCTGCATCAATCGGTTGTTTCTTTCCAATAGTGCTTGGATATTTCTGGTTCACTATGTGATATCGGTGCTTGGATCATGCAGATCTTTTATACCATATCGTCGGATCTTAGGTCTTGCAGTAGGTTTGCTGCAAGGATCTGGGCTGATCTGATGTGTCGTGTTGTCAGTGCTCGTTAAATCTCAACTACAAGGATCTGAGTGTGCCTTCATCGGCCAAATGTGGGTTTCCATTCAAACTATCATACGGTCTGTCACAAATCAATTACAGGTCATTCTCAGTCCACTTTAGGGCCCTTTTGTTTCAATGGTTGATTTCTTTCCATTGGGGATTTTTGATTCCTTCTGGTCATGTAGTTTTGGTTTTTTGTGAGAGGGTCCACCTGGGGATGATGTGGGGAGTAGAACTGGTTTGGAGTAGTGTGATCCTCTCTTGGTTAATGTTGTGGGTAACATCGGTGATGGATTGGTGAAGTAGCATGGTCGCGAGGGGTTTTATTTCTCCCTTTATAATGGGTCACCTATATTTTCCATTCATAATAAGGGAAGTTTTTACCATGTAATGGAAGATAGGGATGTAGTGTTAGAGATACTTTGAACCAGTAAAAATTCTCTTATTTCTCAACTTATTCTTCCTAGGGGATCTTCGTTGTTGATGATTAGTGATTTGGTGGAATAATTACCTGTGATTTGGGGCTTTTGAAAATAGAGATTTGGATCGTTGGGACACAGATTTTATCATATCCTCTTCCCTTTGGGGGATTTGAAGATGCATTCATGGGTGTTTGATTCTGTATCTCCTAATTCTGTCTTCCTTCATATTAATGAATGGGACAAAAAAATTAATCCTCTGGACATAGGTAACTCTTCTGCTCAAATATTGGTGATGTTTTATGGTCATTATTGGAGACTGTTGTATCAAAAAATATTATATGACATTTCCATGTCTATTTACATTCCCATTAAAATGGATAAAGAAACTGAGACTACAACATTCTTACATTTTTTCCAATTTTTGTTTGTGGTTTATTTGGTTTCAACTCTAGTTGATCAAGAATTTTTTTCAATAATGAAGATGTGTTTGATTCAAATATTGTTTAGGATAAACTTCTTAAATTATACAAGTAATCTAATATTAGTGATCCCGATCTTTCCAATTGAAGGAGAATTGTTTTATATGTGTTTATTCATACTCATGGTCAGGATAAGGATTCTTTCTTCAAGAAGAGCTGGAATTCATGTGTTTTTGATATTCGAATGATAGGGTAGTAAGAGGAAGTCTCTAATGTTGATGCAGGAAATGATGTTGGTCAATCTAAAGGATAGACCGCTATTATTGTTGAGAAAGTGGATATAGAGGGAAACCAACTCTTAGCTGGCATTTTTATATAGGGATCTATTAAGCATAGGCTTCAGTCAGATATTTTTGTCCCGGAACCTCATGATGATGATGGTAAACCCATTGAAAATGTGGGTAGTCTTTCTGATTGTGCAATACTCCTTTCAAAGAAAGGAATAAGATGGATTAATGAGATAACTCTTTTTGATGATTAGGATACATCAATAATTAAATGTAAATCAATTCCTAGTGACATTAGGGATGATTTTCCATTGATAGACAAAATAGAGTCTATTCATAGGGAAACGACTATGTATTCCATGGATGAAATTCTTGAAGACACGATCTCATGAAGTAGTAAAAGTAAGAGAAATGTGGATATTTAAGGTTCCTAAATTTTTTGAAAGAAAAATAGTTTTCACCCTCAGTCACCTATAGTTTCTTTTCCGAAATATGATAACTCATAGAATGCTGTAGATATTAAAATTTTTTAAGAACATGAGTCCCTTAATTATGATGAAATCATGCATTAAAAAACACGGAGATGAGGTAGACATCCAAAAGTCTGTGGTCAAGGTGGCTAAGATGAATCTAATCGAGGTTGTGGGTGATATATGTCTTCCAATTCGACTCATCTCACTGCATAGCAAGTGAACATTAAAGAGAAGTATTTTGAACTACTTAATTTGAGGAATACACAGGCAGAATGAGTGTTTACTGATAATGTTGATGATTCTAGGCATGAATCTAATCATGAACATGGTTATGGTTGAGTTGTTGTTTTCCTTATTGTTGTGGGATTATCGTCTTCTGTTCTAACATATCATTCATCTACATTGTTTTTTTCATTCTTTTTTATAATAAGGGGCTTGACCCAAAACATTTTCGTAGGAATATATATTGTATTCAGAATTTAATAAATATATATAATTATTATATTTTGTATAATTTTATAATCATTTAAATATATATATATTAATTTATAATTATAATTATTAGTATTAGTTTTTTATTTATAAATATATTTATTTAATTATATATATTAATAACATTATAAGTATAATAAATATATTTATTTTAATTTTATAATTTTCTATATAAATATATAAAAATATATAAAATTAATTATAAATAAATTTTATTTATTTATAATTAAAAATTTATAAGAAGTATATATTTATTTATAGTTATAATTATAAATATATATTTATTTAAATAATTATAAACTTATAAATATATATTTTTATTATATTTACAATTTTATAAATTTATATATTAGGTGCTAGGTAGAACAGTTATATTAAATACACATACACCACACACAAAGGCCGAAAAGGTTGTCCATAGCCCCCCTAGGGGATTTCCCACCCATTAAGGCTTATTTATTCAGTACATGGACCGATGGCCCTGTGGGAATGAATACCATTACATCTCCCAAAGGCCCACATACTAGATTGTATGCCTAGTGTGGAGTCATTCTTGCATCATGCGAGCATCATCATTTTCCTGCCTCATGCCAATATCATTACATGCCTGCGTCATGCCCGTGTAACAATATGGTTGTGTCGTGCTTGTATCACCCTTTATCGGTGGAAATTCGCTCCCACGTGGATTTGAACTCGGGATTGATAATGGATTATGGGGAGCCATTACCACTCGAGCAAGCCCCCAACTATAATAATTTTATTAATAAATACAAATATTTATAATTATAATTATAAATATTAATTTTAATATATCTATATGAATTTATAATTATAATTAAAAATATATTTATATATTTATAAATATAATTATTTAATTATATATATTTATAAAATTATAAGAAGAATAGATATCTTTCTTATTATTTTATAATTATTTACATAAATAATTAATTATTTATAATAATATAAAAAAAAAATTTTTATTAATATTTTTATATAATTATAAATAAATAAATATATATATATATATAATTAAAATAGATGTAACTATTTAAATTTTATAATTATATATAGAGTTATAATTATAATGAAAAATAAATAAATTTAAAAATTATTTATATATAATTAAATATTTAAAATTACAAATATAATAAATATATTTATTATAATTTTATAATTATTTATGAGAACATAATAGATTCATTGGGAGGACTGGGATCAGTAATGTAAGTAATTTGATGAATTTGGTCCCAAATCTGGCAATGTTGGTTACTTCCATCCTCACATAAAGTAGATTTCACTCCTTTATGGTATTGGATAATGACTTGAACATCCATGGTCATTTAAAGGATATGGTTACGGGTCCCATTCTTCATGGCCCCAAGGCATGTGCTACGATCATCATGGTAAAGCCGGCCCTGGTGAAGCGATATATGATGCTTCCTAAATATAGAGATGCGACAGATTACACCTATATCAAGCAAAGCGTTGAATTCATCTTCCAACAAGGCAACTAAGTGAAAATTCAGTTCATTAAATGTTTTGGCATGGAGAGGTTTAAAATTTATGAATTTTCGATTATTGGGAGATTGGTCCAAACTACTGGCCAAAAACCATAGAGGATAGAGGATTTAGAGTCACAAGTTTCTACTATCTAAAAATTTTTTCAATGGAAGAGCATCCCCATTGGCCGAGGGTATTTTCATTTTTCATTCCCCTGTGATGAGATGAAGTGTAAGGCATGGGGATTATGTCAGATTTCCCTTAGGCTAGGGATTATGTGCATCCAAGAATGGGGTCGTCTTTTTATCCCATTTGCAGCCTGCAACCCATGAACATAGGTATGGGTGCGAATTTACCACTTGAATTACATATTATGTCATCCTAAGATTCTATTTGACATTGCTTCATCAATTAGCACTCTGATCTATCTCAATCAGTTAATGGAATAGGCGCACATTGTGTGTTTTTTGAGATTTTTGGTTGAGGTGGACATCAACATAGTGCCTAAAGAATATGTGACACTATCTATATCAGAGTTCAATTTTGATCTTACTGTAAGGTATAAAAAAGTACATTGTTTGGTAATTGTTTTTAGACTATCATTCATGTTAAAGAGAGGCACCGAAAATGTATAAATTTCATTGTCTATATTATAATTGACCATGAATCTTATAGCTGTAAAAAGTGGATCACATGAACCAACTAGGTTGTGGGGGATACTTCTACCCACACTACTAGTATGTAAAATGATGTTGGGTGTGATGCACTGGTCTCTGAAAATAGGGATGTTATTGATGTTAGGCCCACAATAGTAGTTAAACATGAGAATTCATAGCATGACCATGGTGAAGATTCTAAAAATTCCAAGTAATCCTCTAATTTATCTTTTAATGATTTTGTTACACCAGAAGGAGAGAAAAAGATGATAATGTGAAATTCACAAAACCTTAAGGTGTAGTTCCATAGATGGCATCTTTAGTTCAACGAACAAAGTATCTACACCAGAGAAGAACAATGCAGTGGTCCCTGCTACTCAAAGGTGATGAGGGAATGATGATTATTGTGATTTGGTTATTTATTCAAAAAATAAGGGTAAGGATATAGTTATGGACAATTAGTGTTTTGAGATTGTTTTTCCTCAATAGTCCATGAGTTATATAATTCCACCTTTCATGATTGGAATAGATGATGAGTTGTTGTAATTTTTCAAAGGAATCATGGGCTCAGTTCACAAAGAGCATCCCCCTTTAGAGATGGGAATTTATGATCTTTAAAGGGAGGATCTAGAAGGGGCTTGGAATCCACCTAAATCAATGAGATGAGGTAGATATCCAAAATTTTATTATTGAGGGTGTGGATGATAGTGAACTACAACACATGTTATTGGATGATAAGCTGAAGGACGTAGTAAAAATGATTCTACCAGAAAGACACAACTCACTCTAGAGTAGTTAATGATTAGGTAAAGGTATTTTGTGATGTTAAATTAGAAAAACACCCAATTAGAGGGGGATATTGCTGGTGAGGAAGACTAATATAATAGAAATTATAGGTATGAATAAGATATTCATCATTTGTATTTTTTTCATTAATGAGGGAATATCCTTATTTAACATCGTCCATCCTGGTTTCTTTGATTTTTTTTCTAATTAAATTTTTCTATTAAATTTCGTTGTTATGGGTTGGCTTGTCTGCCTACACTAGAACCCTTTTCATAATAGATTCATGGGTATAACCTGAATGAATCATATACCTTTTAATTTATAGATCATAAAAAGAGATTCATCAAATATATGGACAACCTAAATAATATAATATGGATGTAATGTATTTATAAACATTGATGATGAATACATAACATATGATCATCAATTATATGAATGCATCAGCATATTTGTTGACCAAATTCATTTGAGACACACACACACACATAATTATAAATATATATATATATATATAGAAATTATTTATATATAATTATAGTCTTATATATACATTTTTTAATATATATATATATATTGGAATTATTAAAAAATTATTAATTATAAACATGTGTTTTTAATTTAATGTAAATAAATAAACATTATTTTTTAATATAAATATAATAGTTTAATATAAATTAATAATTCTTTTATTAAAAACGTTTATCATCCCTGATAATATAGATGATAAATTGATCCCTTATCAGGGCCTTTTTTAGCGCTGATCATGGTGAGTAATTTATCCACTATGTTTTCTTAGTGGTGATATAAGTCGAATATGCCCTTACACCGATCAATGGTAGTGATACAACAAGATATTGTGATTCTATTTTGGTGATTATTGATCAACTTAAGTCATATCATTTATTTTCCATCCAAGGCTAGAGTTTTATTGAGAGTTTGGAGAATTTTTACATATTATAGATCATCAAACATAATGGGGTATTGTCAAAAATTATCTCTGACCATCATACTCACTTCACGTAACAATTGTGGAGAGTCTTGAAGGAGGCCTTTTAGGACCCAATTATGGATGAGAATAATGTTCCTCCCCGAGATGTATTTCTTGATAAAATGGACTGTTCAAATTATATAGGATATGTTGAGAGTATATATGTTATAATTTTTGTGAATCAAGGATAATAACTTAGTTTGGTATAGTTCACTTATAATAAAACCCATAACTCCACTGTTGACATGGAACCATTTTAGGATCTGTATAGGAGTCCCGACAAGCCACCCTTATGTCTATTGGAGATAATCAAGTCATAACGTATGGGACTATATCTACTAAATGGACATTAATTAAGGTTCATTTGATTCTAGAATGAATGTAGACTAATCACAATAAAAAAATCATACACTGACCAATTCCATATGACCTTGATGTTTGGGTAGGGAGACCATGTTTCATTGAACGACTCCCTGTAATGGGGTTTGTGTATTTAGAGTAGAATATTATCCCCATGGTACATCAGACCATTCTTTATTCTAAATAGGGTTGGCATGGTTTCTTACCACTTACCCTTATTCTTTTAGTCGGATTTAGTACAAAATGTATTCCACCTTTTATAGATTTGGAGATTCATGCTTTATCTATTATACATTATTTAATGGGATGAGGTTGACATCGATGAAAGAGATTCCATTTCATATTACCCAATGGTGATAAAGTATTTGATGGAGTGGATCCATCATGGCTGATATATTATACTAGTGAAGGTCCTTTGGTAGCATGAGAAACTCTAAGAGATATCATGGGTGCATGATAGCTAGATTCAGACCTAGTAACCTCACCTTTTTTTGGTAGGTTATACTTTTTTCATAGAAAACCCTAAACGTGGGGATAATACAAGAGATCTAGTTTCTATGTTTAGACCCATATGATATTTTGATACATTATTATATTTTTTTAACACAGTCTCTGTTGTGCTATGAGTGATGTGAGAAACAATATTTATATATTAAAAATATTAAATATATTAACTGACATGAGTGTACCTTTTAAAAAAATGAGTTTCCTCTTAAACAAAGTCTTGGATAAGGAATATGAGATCACCATTGAGTCTATAAAATGGTCTTTACCCTATGTGAAACATAAGGTACATTTATATCATACACTAGGCATGTGTTCCATCATTGGAAAATATTATATACATTTATTTAATTTAATTAAATAAATAATTTAATTATCTAACTAGATGTTATTACCTAGAGGAAGCCTATTTAATTCATACTATGGAAATTATCTATTTTTATCCACATAATCGTGAGGATTGAGGGAGGCACCATAGGGAGTGGCTTCAATGGATGAATGTACAAATTCATGGATTAATGATCAAATACAATAGAACATTTCATTGACATCAATGCAAAACCGTTATACATTATCAATCTATCCAATTATGTGGTAGGTATTTTTATTATAAGATTATTTCTTTTTTTATTTTATCAATCATGGATTGAAAATATGATTTCAATTTCTACTTCTACCCCATATATATCCTGACCCCTGTGATTTATCATTTATAAAATGCGCCTGATTTATTTTTCTTTTATAGTATTTCTATTATTATTTTTGGATTACATGTTCATGATCAATATATGGGTTCAAAATCTCCATCAATGAACTCACTTTGATGATTGTGTCTTTCTCCCCACGTTCTTCACATGGTCACCATTGACCTATGATAGGCCGACGATTCAACTATCGATCCAGATCAAGATGAGATTAACCCTCAGATCTGTAAAAGTTTTTTAATCAACGATGGGAATGATTATTTATATAATTGGGGTGGAAATAAGAAGTATTTTAGATGGTAAATTGAAGACAAAACACTCAAACGGTGATGAAAGTTGAGATGAGATTCATATGGGTTGATGAGAATCCCATTTGCAGATGACCAATGGTCAGAGGTCGATAAATAGAGAAGTTTCCTTCAAGAGTGAGGCCCTAGATGAGTCGTTAGGATAGACATATAGTAAAATCAATTGAATCAGGATGATTTGGTGAAGGGGATAATGTATTTTAGAATTACTGGCTACACACCATATATCCCAAAAGAAAATTTGTTGTGTAGTCTTCTTATTATGGTGGATAGGGTTTACAACCATGTTAAATATTACACCACCATGTTGTGGGCCCACACATCATCTGACTCTAGACCAAATAATGATCCATATATTAGGAGTATATACATGGGTCCCAGGTGGTCCCAAATTCCATTTCCCTTAACACACCATGAGTATGGGTTTCCATATGCCATGTAATGAAGATAGGCTTTACTAGGGATTGCATTGGTCATAGAGTCCTTGTTCCCATGATAATCATGATATATAATTTTCCCCATGTGATTTACAACATGTATATCATTCCATGAGAATGGACTTGGAATTGAATGTAGTACTTCATGTTTATAAATTTTCAAGTGATTTGATGGTGGAATTGTTTTTGATATCAAATATATGGAGTGAGGTGACCTGAAAAAGTTGATTCTTCTATTATGGGTTGTTGATGTTGAGACTCAAGTGTTATCTCTTGCGAGACATCATGGTTGGTACACCTAGAAAATTTGTATATTTCATGGGATGTGTTCCCTATTTCCATAGTATATATAGGTTTAGTACCCCCCCCCCCATACCTACTCAGGTCACGAGTCTTCTTTCTATGGAGTTTATAACCCCCCATGTCTTGGAAATTAGTTATTCATGGGTCACCCACTAGATTTTGCGACCACATTGAACATGACATGCCATTAGTGAGCAGTGAGTCCCCTATTGTTAATCTAGAATGGTTACATTGGGCTACTGCCATTAGGATAACAAAAATGATGGAGTTGTGGGAAGAAAAATCATCCCTATCTAGTTTTAAAGATCAAGAGATTCCACACCCTCTATGAATCTATATTTTATAAGCATAAATGTTTTTTGGGTTTCTTATCCCATATTTTAATTATGTGTTGAGATATTAGTATATTCCTATTTCTTCACTTTTGTGTTTCATAGGAATTCTATTGGGTATATATATTCTCAGTCTTAATTGGTATTTTCCCACATGTGTAGTGTCTTATATAGGAAAAAATAGTTAGATAGTAACCTTGGTGGGACTTGTATTTATGGAGCATAGCAGTACTCGGTGATAGTGATCGTCGGTGATGGTTGGTATTACTATCTATGAGTAGGTTTATACCAACTTATATGTTGTTAGGTTGAAGATCCATTTATTTTTGGTTGGGAATATATTTATCCCTTTTTAACATTGGATAGATTTATATTTATACACTCTAGTTGTTCTTAGAGGTCATTGCATACATTTTTTTCATCTTGGGAAAGTACAATTTTATCTATCTACCATTGTTTTAATGCACTAATAGGCGTGAGTTGGTGCATTTTCATTGGTCTAAGGACACCCATTTAACTAATATGACAACATAGTCCTTGTTCCAATACCATGACCTATTAAAGGTGGTATTGGGGTGTCACACTCATCTTAACATAATTTTACGATGGACCTTGAAGGGAATGGTACAGAAGACACCTAAACTAGAATACAATAACTTTATATGACAACCCATTGGACTCCAATGGTGTTCTTTCACCCTTACTCTATGAATTCACGTATAGAATATAATGGAAGAGATATTTTACTTGGATTAAGGAATCACCATCCCCACTCCAAAGGGGAGGATTTCATTCATTATATAGGACCACAAAAATCAATTGAATAAGTAGATCATTTACCACTAACATTTGGATGCCACCTAATGATAATCATAATATATTTTTTATTTGAGTATTATAATCACTGAATGTTTCAAAAATCATAAAATATTTTTCAATCCATAAAAAACCATACTCGATGAATTTTAACTGAAGGTAAATATTTTTGAGATCATGTAAATTATCATGCACTAGATATCTAATATTTTAATATATATCATATATCATAAATGACGATATAGGAATCTCTTTCCTTAATAAATACACCCCAAAAAATTGTCTACGATATACATTATATTCATATCATAGGTAAATACTAACGGTGAATCATATGATATGATTTAAAAAAATTAGTACATATACATAAATCACTAACATACACTAAGATCCCTTAATAAATATATGCAAAACATTAAAAATCATTGTGAATCCTTTTAAACTCTTTTACATATAGTATATCATAATCTTTTCTTTTCGGAAAAATCACTTTGTCCGAAAGAAATTTCATAATCTAATTCATAACTGTGTGACCTTATAGGCCTTCCTAGATTGGATAAAAAAATTTAATTAACATATTCATAAAAGTAAACAAATAGTGGCCCTAGAAAAAAACAACATTTCTAATAAATCAATAAAGGATTATTTCATGATCTGAATCAAACTAAATTATAGATTCATATTAACATGTCCATTTAAATATTTCTCATACAAATCATATATAAACATTAATAATTCATTTTTCCGTAACATCTAGTGACCAATAGACATGTAATTTACAAGTCTTGTATAGAACAAATCATACATTTTCAATTATATGAGCAGATTGATCACAGAAAATGATTACATTACTTTTCAATAATCCTAAAAGATAAGTGAAACATAAGTCACTTATATAAGCATAAACACCGATTTTGTCAATCTCTCAATCAATGTTACATATATCTTTTCTTATTATACAAGGTGAAAAATAATATATTTGTAAAACTAAACTAATGACATGATCATTAACATACTTAACCACCCACTAATTAGCATATTCTCAAGGATATTATAGGAAAGGTATCAATGTATGATGTTTTAAATAATATGTATCATTTAAACCAATGGTAAAATGGATTCAATGATATTCATAGACCCCTATGTATATCAATGACTATATGAAAATTCAAGTGATGTACTTTAAAGGGACAATCTGGATATAATGTATGAACTTATTATCTCATGAGTCTAATCTATATTGTATATGAGACATCTACTCATGCTATACTTTACATATAATCACAACTCACAATACACTTTCATGATCATTGATTTTGGATAACTCAAATCCATGCATAGAGTAGTTTTTTATCATTACATGGTGTTTATTTCAAAAGTTCATTACACTTTTGTGAATGAAAAAATAAAGATTGTTTTATTCTAAAATCATGATAATTTTTTCAACCATTACATCCATTCACTCATGTATCTAATACCTAAATATTAATCCTTTTCGTCATATTTTTTTATAATGTTTTTTTTCTATGGATCATCTACATTATGCTTTATAGATGAACAAATAATCATTACATCACCCCTCCCAATGATATCTCAAATGAGATTATATTTTGATAAATATGAATTTGGTCCTTTAGTGTGACTGATGATCATTGGCATGGGAAATATCCCCATTATTATCATAGTAAATATTTAATTATCTATCTATTATATTAACCACACCATGTTCAACAATAGAACACTGGGACTAAATAGATTTTTTCACAGCATTTGATGAATAATGTACTATACTTCCATTTTCAATTCTTCCATGTTGTCTTATTTAGAACTCAACTAACTGATAGATCTATTATTAAGGAAAAACATGAAAACATATTTAGATATCATATCATATTTGTTAGATTAGAAATGAGCATAAATATATCCTTTTATAGTGATATCATCCTAACCTCAAAAAAAAAAGAATATATCCCTGCTTATTCTTAAGTACAAACGAATATTTCTGAAAACTATCTAGTAACTTCTCCAATGTAGAATTGTTATAAACATGTTATAATAAAATAATAAGCAACACCAGGTCAAGTATATAACATGAAATAAATGATATATACAATGTAGGATCCTTATGAAATTATTTTAATAATTTCTAAATCATTAGAAGGATATTATATAATCATATGATTTTTACCACGTGATAGTGGTAAAGACCCCTTCTTGGTGTTCTATATGCTAATCCATATTATAATCTTACCAATATATGTGTTTTTAATTAATCCATGAAAACTATTAAATCAATATATATATATATATATTCATACATAGTACATAGGGTGTTTCACCTAGGAATTTCATCATGAATCACATTCATAACTACACTTTTACACATTTTAAATATGGGATATCATTTAAAATAAGTATTGTGTTATCCATATGTAATATCCAAATTACCACAACACATACACTAAACAACATTCATACACAAGGAACATCTAAAATATTTATGAAACTAGACTTTTTGATTGAATCATCAATCCTGATATTCCAACTTTGATAATATTTCTTCAATCCATAATTGGATCATTTAAATTTTCAGCATTGACATTCTCATTTTGAAATTCAATAGATTTGGGTTGTATGATATAGATTCCCTCAAATAAATTCTTATTATGCAATGTTGTTTGGATATCCATTTGATATATCTGATAATCATAATGATATTATATAGAATGAAATATCTAAATGATCTTTATCATCACAACTATGGAAAATGTTTCTTTATAGAAAATACAATGAATTTGAATATAACATTTAGATACCATAAGGGATTTACTGAGAAACACGCTAATATTTATGTTAGTTATCTTTTAGTAAACTATTTACACCTTATCGGTCTAACCCATTTGGGTGAATCCAACAAGTACCAAATGTGATAGTTTATATAGATTCCATCTAACATTTTATGTCCTTTCACTATTACCAAAAATCAAAATTCTCATTGGTCTAATCTTATATAATAGTTTCATCAACTATGAATATCGCTTCATCATGATTCATTATAATAAATATATATATCTTGGGTTCTTTATGAATCATTCCATATCCTCAATGTCTTTGAGTTAATTAAGTCATTTCTTCTTAAAAAACTATTAGTGAAATAAGTTCACTTTCTATCGTTGGAAAACATACCCTTTTTGGTTTTTAAATTCTCTAGGATTAATATTACCCCCACTGATACCCAAATTCATATAATTATTCTCAAATAAAACTTATTATTCACCAATAAAACTTTTTTTAGAGTAATTATAGAAATAATATCCAATTTTTTCTTTGGGAAACAATAAATATGTTTTTATCAAATTTATGGTAAACATTTTTATAATCCAAATTTCAAATGTCTCCTTCAAAAAACCCAATCAATATAAAATAAATACTAAAATTCTTCCTAGTACATATCTTACATGGTGTTAATATTAATACTTTAGATAGAATTCTACTAAGTTGTAATGAATCAATTTTTATAGCGTATCCAAAGAATGATATAAAAAGTGCCACTATTACAACACAGTATGATTCCTACACTTAAAAATAAAAATTAAATCTATAATTCTAAAAGGATTGCGTTTTTGAAACAATTATACTATATCTTAGATGATCAGTGAATCCTTATATTTAGTAATCACCATACTGACCTGATTAGAGAATATTAATACTTTTCCTAGACGATTCAGTACTTTTTTTATCAAACTCATTGAACATTGACGTTATTTCACACTTTTGTTTCTTATGATAATTGTACTTTATAAAATGTATTGTAATGGTTATGATATTCCTATAAGATCAAATTTTTTGAGAAATCATTGGTACACATATATCATTTTGAAAAAGATACTATAGTACACTATCTATATCATATTTTTAACTATAGGATTCATTATGAATTTTTTCTAAAAGACAAAGCATCATGTAGGGAATGATTTATAATTAAATAATTCCAATAATCCATATCTATGATGTATTTTGATGAATTTATTATTTATATACTCAAGGGTAAAATAAAAAATATAATTTGTATTATATATTATTGTGTGTGAACATAAATTAGATGCATGTGATGCATATCTATAAAGGATACACCACTGCCAATTCATTATTAAGATAGAAATTGAGACTACACTACACCAAAAATATGGTGTGTATTCAGATGGAACTTCACCGTGACATATGCTATATATATTCTTTGGTATAATCTATTATGAATGGATTAAACAATGGATAAATTATAAATTAATATGATTAATTAGTTAACCAATGGGAAGAAACATATTTGACGCATTGAATATCACTGATGTGATTATGTATTACAAGAGTTGCATCAATGATTCCTATAAAATTTATTGGATAACTCTTTTTGGGTTAGAAATAATTGGTGAAATTTATTATTAGTTTTTTGAAAATATTTCAATAGATGCATTCATTCTTTGAATGTTATTAATTATTTCTATATGAAGTCAATAGAATTATTTGGTTATTTTATATTCCTCATGTTTCAAATAGGGATACATCATTTTCTGTAATCCCATAGATGGTGGAGTCTATTGTTAATTTCGTAATGTTCATCATTTGGTAACTATATCTAAGTAATAAATAGAGTTAGTTTCATGTGATATACATGTACAAAAGGTTTATATTATTTATATTTTATGTACATGTTGATTTTATCTTGGATAGACAATTTATATATTGGTTTTCTTCTACTATAAATTTCATTAGATAAACCCTAAAAAACCAATGATTTGTATTAGATCATAATTCATTGATGATTATTGTGTTTAATTCAATGGTTTTATAAGAATACGATTCAGTAAATCAAAAGATGTTTTTTTTACACTTTTCATAATATTATATGATAATATAATTTTGGGATCTTCAAATAAAATTAAATTAAATATCTAACATCATATGGATTGTACTCACATCTTGCATTAAGTGGTTAAAATTTAATACATTTTGGGATGTGAAAAATAGAGAATCGTGTTTTATCTATATGATATTATGTTTATTTCTAACATAATATAGGGTGTGTAAGTGACAATACATTGTGGAAAAACAGGATTTAAAGAATCAATTATAGAACACATGTTTAAATGGGGGTCAATGCCTATAAAAAAAGTCCTACATCAAAAATATCTTTGGAAAGGCACTTGTTTATCACCCAAATAATGTTGTAGGGGGTCATTGAAATCTACTGAAGTCTCCCCATTGCACGAATACTTTCATTATGCATCCCCATGCAATGGTTCTTCCCTAATATTAACCTTCATCCTCCTACCGAAGCCAACTCACATTGGCTCCTCATCATCACAATAGTACATTGAGCGTCAATGTATTGTTTAGTGACAATTAAAATAAAGAAACTTGTTTTTTATATTTAATTGAATATGCTTATATTTTTTAAAATTGACACAATTATGCAATATAAAATTATATTTTTCATTCCTACATAAAAAATGAATTGTTCCTATTTGTTTATCTTGTTAAATTATGTAATTATTTAATTATTTATTCCATTTGTATTCATGTATATAATTTTCTAAATAAATATTAATACCATGTATGTTTAAATTTATTTGATAAATTTAATAATGAAGATAGAGTCTTACATCATATGCATGGTATTATTCTATAATATTTAGTTTTTTATCAACCTTTTCATGAGTTTTTTTAGTGTTATAAGCTTGAGAATAGTTGTTTAATATTGTTTATGAATATTAGGATTCAGAGATATCATGAATTGAATTCTATCTGGAGTAATGTCTCCATGGGGAATGTGACATGGGCTTAGACTACCCACTAAACTAGAGGATAATACCTTATTTAAGGAAGTTAAAGGGTTGGGTATAAGTTTATCCTAGATTTATCATATAGAGATTTTAAATACCATATAAATATATGAGTTTACATGAAACATTGACGTACCTTATGCATGAGATTTTTTCAAATATGAATTAATATACTTGTATTTTTTTTGGGTGAGTAACACAAATTTTTGGATTTTTTAATGAGTTACACATGTATTTGGTGTGTACACATTAATTCGGTGTATTATATATAGATTCAAAAACTAAATCATTAGAATCCTGAATACACAAATTAATAAAATATTAGAAGATAATTATTCCATAATTTTGATAGCTATAAATTTTATTTTCATATAATGTATATTAAATCAGGGAGTATATCAAAAATAACTCAAATAATTAGTGTGAGATTCCTTCCAAAGCATCGTCAGTCAAGACCTATGTCATCCAACTTGGTAGGTCATGCTAAAGTTGGGATCCCATGAATTATTTTGTGTATGGAATGTATGTGATATATGAAACTCGAATATCCTTAGGTTGGTCATTATAAATATTGGTTCCCTTTTATTTTAATTTAATAGCATATTCCATGTATTTTATTTAGGTTACACGAAGCAGGAAACCCCTTTTGAAGGATACTAGGGGAATTTATTTAGGTTTAACCATATAATGGATTGGGTAACAAATCACCCACTCAACTATACATGAATAATAACTATTATTATTGTTATGATTCCCTACCTAAATAGTCTTTCATTATTGCATTCACAAACTGGAGTAAGTCAGGATAAAATATGGTTATTGGCTCACAAAATAGATATGATATTTTGGGTAACCAATTTCAGTGGGAGTTAATTCATTAAAAGTCCTTGAGGAA
The DNA here is from genome assembly GCA_963277665.1 of Viscum album. Lineage (NCBI taxonomy): Eukaryota > Viridiplantae > Streptophyta > Magnoliopsida > Santalales > Viscaceae > Viscum > Viscum album. Next base: position 1,107,470,098 of record OY728152.1, on the reverse strand, counting down.
TAGATATAAAAAATATATCTCACCCAACAATATATCTTTATTAACTATTATGAAATACATTATATTAATGATATTGACATCACATATAGATATTACCTATAAAATAGTTAGAAATCGGTATTTAGGGTTGATATGTTCTTCCAAAGAGAACCATTCTAAACATCTAAATAAGAATGTTATATATACCAATTATTCCACATATAACTCATGATATTAGAAACTAGATTTGCATAACATATTTGGGATTTCAAAAATAGGCTCATAGATTGAATGGAAATTAACAAAGTGTGAATTTTATATTTTGTCACAGATAGATTCAGAGTTAAAATATTAAATGTTACAAATTACGATCATATTTTTTAAGTGGATTCATTCAATAATTTGAAATCAGTTTTTTGGTTTCTACTATAAAAAGAAAATATATTTCTATATCGTGTATGGATAGATGGGATTTTAATTTCATATTATGAAAAACATTGTTCTATATACAAGAATGAATTGTTTTATGGAATTCGGAAAATAATAAATTGATTAAATATTTTATATATGTATAATCCTATGTATAACATTTAAAATTAGTAGGTATGAATTGATTTTAATCCCAAATTCAATTGGAATTGTATCCATATAGATATACACAAGAAATGTATACAATGACTTCATAATGATGGATTAATTTAACCATATGATTATGAAACATTTTTATAGTGACTAAGACTTCTCATACAATTTTTTTACATATTTTTAAACAAATATTAATTACATTACACAAACACATGACTGAGGACCATAATAGTTTAGTGCCTATGTAAAAATGAAACATAATCATATTAATTCATGAAATATATTTAATGTATACCATAAATATCATTCCTAGTAATACTATAACATAAGACCTTTCTTCATAAACTGGGAAAAGAAAACATAAGAAAGGGTTAGATCAAATTCTCGGTAAAGGTAATCATAAAAGTTACTAATATTTGATCATATGAAATCATAATATAAGAATAATGGTGTGTGATAATGAACATAACTTACTATGTTAATACCCAACATATCATAGTTTATAAACATGATTCATTGAATAAAACATTATCATTTTAGGAAACATGGGACATAAGAGTGTGAAATAATCATAAATCAATCATGAACTATAATCAAGTGTCATAAAAGTGTGGAACCCTCGTAAATATAGTGACATAAATCATGTGTCAAGGGTGAATACAAATAACATACACAATTTGTACCAGGATACAATTATTTACCATAGTCTATTAGGATACATTTGTTTCCCATTTTGTATTAGGAGACACTTATTTCCCATTTTTGGATTGGGACACACCTATATCCCATTGTGGATCAGGATGTTCATGTTTCCAATAGTGGATCAAGAACATTATCCAATTTCTTATTTTAATCTCATGACCTATAAATCATTACCCTATGAATTTAAGGGATATATATGTCCCACAAATATCATAATGAAAACCATAAATATGTATGAAAAAATATCATAAAACATTCATTATAACATGACATCATAACACATGTAATTAAAACAGGTTTCATGAACATTTCATAAATTTAACATAGAATATCCAGTGAAAAAATAATGTGTGTCATAATCATTTCATCAATATAAAAATTAAAAATATATATAAAAATAATAAGGATACTATCATTCAATATTATCCCCATTAAAGAACATTTAATATCAAAGGATTTCATATTAGATGGATAATGATTTTCTAACATCACTTGGGACATTTAATGATGAATATAAATTTTCATTGAAAATAAGCTTTTAAATTTTTTGATATTATGATAATCCTTATCCTTGAAAATAACGCTTAAAACTTATAAGGAATATGTTAAAAAACATTTAAAACATTACATGAGGAAAATATCCTTTCCACATTGAAAATTTAGTTTTAAAACATAAAAAATTTTGAAAAAATTTCTATTATAAATTTTATTAGAAACTTATAAAATATTATTCAAAAAAATTAATGTTCATGATGATTGAAAATAAAATTCATGTTGTACATATTAAAAAAAATTCAGTTAACTTTTTTGTAATAGCTAAATGGGTATTTTTTAGAAAATGACATGAAGATTCATTTAGAAACATTTTAAAAATTAAAAACATGGGTAAAAATGATTTTTAAAATCATAATAGTGTAAAAATACATTTTTAAAAAACTTTTTTAGAAAATAGGGTTTTTGGAATAAAATAGATTTTCTACCAAATAGAGAAATAGGGTTGTGTTTTCTTAAAACCATATTCTTAATAAGTTTAATTACCACAAAGTGAAAAAATTTTATTATTACATTAAGATATCCTTAATAACCAGTGTATAGTAATATTAATGATATTAATTGAGAGTTTTAACAAGGTATTTCATCATTTGGAGACTTAAATATAAATAATCATGATAAATAATGAAATTGTAATATAAAATATTTAATACATTGGTAAAATTGATTCATGATTCCCATGAGTAAATAAAATAAAATGAAACTTAAAATACCATAAAGATTAATAAATTCATGATATTATAATTAAAAGAGGTTTTAAATGCACCTCATTAATGAATATTGGTGGATAACATAACGTATGTCTCAAAGAAGGTATATGGAGACAAAAATCCATTACTACCTTGATAACTATGAAATCGTAAAACCTATGTAATATAGATACTCAAATGGATATGTAAATACAAATAATTTTATGTACAATAATAATTAAATGCATTTATGGGAATTAATGTATGAGATGAAATAAAAAAGTGGTGAATATGACATTTACCTCATAGAAAATAAAAAGTGAGATGGAATTCTCATACCTTAAGCCTTAACATCCCTTACACAAGTTCAATCCTCATGTATAATACATATAATATTATTATTCATATATTATTAAACCATATTCATATATAACATACCATATATGATTTACATATCACATTTTGTTACCCATTTGTTATCTATATCTTATAAAGTCACATTTTGAGCAATGATTTATTTGGTTTTTATATATTTTTTAACTTTTTTTTCTACCACATAATTTGATCATGGTTTCACCATATAAATAATTTAAACCCTGATATAAAAACAATATACATTTAATATATATATATATATATTTATAGTTATCCATCATATGTAGAGGTAGAAAATTAAATACACCATTCATGGAAATGGTGGGATGAACATACACATTAATGGTGTTTCCATTTTATTATCGTATTGAGAGAAATAAGATTGGAAGAAATATTTTGTTTAAAATATTATTATTATGATAAATATATCACATATTTTTATTCAACCCATCATTAATAAATTCCACATAAATCATGAATGAATCGTATCTCCTCACGAGGTGGTAGTACACTGTTTACGTGAACTACGCTATCATATTACAACAAAATAGAGAGTATGAAGGTTTGTGTGATGAGAAAGTGGGTTTATAAATTTAATTTGTTCAATAGTTTACAATGTATTTATATGTAATTTAAAAATTAAATTGATACCCTTAACCTAAATTTCACTAATAAATGTGTAATTGGACTAATTCTACATTAAAACCAACTCAAAATATATTTTATCCATATAAATTATTTAAATGAGAAGCATATTTTTAATTAAAATTCAGTAATTTTCACAATTCATAAAAAATAAAACTTTTCAGAAAATCCCAAACTGGGAACGACTCGAACAATGCCCGGGATCGAGCTAATAGTAGCCCAAGACTACATACATAGGATAGGGGTGGAAATAAGCACAAAATGCCTAACTAACTCAAGGAGGCCTTTTCCAACCTACCAATACACATGAAAAAAACCCACATAATACAATGTGAAGAGGGAAAAAATAAAATATGCATCACATTTATAAAATATACCAAGAATGAATGAAACTCTAAACAGTGTAAAAGAATGGTAGTGTAAGAATAAATCTAAAGGGGTAAAATACATGCCCATCTAGAAATGTGTCCTAACCTGAAAGAAATTAGTAAATGAAAACATCTCAAATAGACCAACTCTTGAATCCCATGCTATGACCACCATACGTTGTCCAAGATCCTAGTATCCCGAAGCTCCTCTGTAATAATGTTCAACCAATATGTCGCCTTCTTAAGACACAATACATTTAGGAAAAGCCTATAAAGGGGTGAGTATATGAAAACCTAGTAGGAGACCCATAATGTAGGGGGTAGTAAGAGATAAAATAGGAAGAGGAGGAAAATAGGTATCAGAAGTTACAATATAAGTGTATAGCTCAACCCAACAAGAGTGAATGTATGCTCATCCAAAAAAAAGGGACAAACACGGTGAGTAGATGAACTACCTATTGAGCCTTAGCTACCTTTATGGGGAGAGTAGAATAATCAAACAATGAGAAACTAGACCCTGAAAGCATGTGGCATACCCCACATATCATCTCCCCTCATAGATGTAGAGTGTCTCAATCCAGGAGAAGGCAGGTTTTCAAAAATATTTTGTTCAATAGTTTACAATTTTTTTAGGTCCAATTTAAATATTAAATAGAGACCATTGACCTAAATTGAATTAATACATGTATAATTGAAATAATTTAATATTAAAACAAACACAAAATATAATTTATCATTATAAATAATTTAAATAGAAATTTAGTTTTCAATTAAAATTCAGTATTTTTCTCTATTCAAAATAAAATGAAACGCTTCCAAAAAATAAAAACTTTCATGACCCAAACCATGTAGGTTCTCAAATTAAAACTACCCAAATCCCACCCTTATAGGCTCGGGGGTGTAGATAAAAACCAAATGCATAAATATCTCAAAAGGCCATTACCTATGTACTTGTACTGATAAAGGCTACTAACACAATTTGTATTGAAGGGGGGAAGAAGAAAAGATACCACACTATTATAAAACAAACCAAGAATTAATGAAACTCTCAACAGTATAAAGGAATGTTAGAGTAAGTTGAAATGTAACAGGGAAAAATACATACCCAACAGGTGTCCCAACCTGATAGAATTCTTGAAAAGAAAACAGTTAAGAGAGACCAACTCATGAATCCCATTTTATGACAAACATATGGGGTCCAAGCACCGAGTATCCCTAAGATCCTATGTAGTCATGTTCAAACTATATATTTTCTTTATAAGAAACTATACATGCGTGAAAAACACATGTTGGGGTGAGTATAAATATACCTAGTAGGACACCCAGAATGCTAGGCGTAGTAAGAGATACAAGACGAAGAGAAAGACATCAATTATCATAATGCACAATAAAGTAGTACAGCTAAACCAAACAAGAGTGAAAGTAATCACATTCAAAAACGAAGGGAAAAACAAAGTGATTATATTTACTACCCATCGATAATTATCCACCAATAATAGGAGAGTGGACACATCCAACAATGAGAAAGTAGACACAAAAAGAACTTGGAATACCCCACACATCATCCCCTCTCTAGGAAGGAGAGAGTATAAATAAAATAAGGGAATACAGAAGAGGGATATATATATATGTGTGTGTATATTTATTTAAGTATATATATATGGCCAGAAAGAAGAATCCCAAATGAGAGATTAAGGGGATCTCTATCTCACAGATCAGCTTAAGAAGAAGAGTATACAATATTTTCAAATGTATATCAATGATTTAAAGAATCTTTCACATATTCAATAAAAAAATATTATATGTAACTCATTAACCAAAACGTAACACTATACATTTTTTGTGGCACATACTCGCCCAAATGGTTTTAGGTCACATCACCAAAATTAATCATCGTGGGAAAAGTGTCCATCTTCCTCGTGAGTCCAAATATATATCAAACTATGTCTATTCAACATGACTCAGCATCAATGGGACATAATTAATAGATAGAGGATCCATTCCCTAGTATAACCGGAGAGTTCCACCCTATTAGTAAAAAACCAATGCCAAAACAAGTTGGAGGGTTCCACTCTAATTGATCAAGGACCCATGCCCGGATACCACATTAGTGTTCCACTTGGGATATTGAGGAACCAAGTCCAGCCCAGCTGGAGGGTTCCAATATGAAAGTCATCAACTACCCATGACCATACCAGCTGGAGGGATCCACCCGAGAGTCTATTGAGGTAAAATTCTGAGCCAGACTGGAGGGTTCCACTCTAGATGCCATCAAGGAACCTTTCCTAGCATAGTAAGGGGTTACACCCCGGAGTAATCATATAGATATACTTCCTTATAACTACCATAATCTAGGTCACCTCAGAATATGTCTTTCATTAGACATTTCAGATCACATCTATAAATCCAAAACCTAGGAAACTATTTTGTTCTACGTAGAAAAACACTCAAAAAAGGATTATCACATGCCAAAATAAGAGTCCAAAAGAAGAAGATATGAGGAATTTATGTTTCCTAAAAGAAACCAACAGGGTACACAATGTGTGAGGGGACCCACATGGTGTGTAGAGTCACTTCACAGCCTTACCATCTCCTTGGTAGGCAAACTTGTTCTTGTCATGCGACATTACACGCTTCGTAGGAGGACTAAACTGTGTCTCCTAGTTAACTAGGACCAGGGTTGTGTGCTGATATTAATATCTATGTACCATAGTACATGATATTGTACTAGACACTGTGTACCTCTACATATGTTCTTATCCATATAAACTGTTTCATGGGTTTTCCAACCGGTAATGGGTACATTGTGTGTAATAGAGGGTTGCACACTTTGTCATCCTAAACTGTTTTGAATCACTAACTCCACCACGAAGTGGGAAACATTCCATGTGTTCTTAATTGAACACAACTTTTAGTAGATTTTTCTATAGAAAACTCATATCCTAACATTTCCCCTTTATTGGATCGATCCCATGTAGCTATCACCTTGAAACAGCTTGTAATCTTCAGATCTGGCCAAGGATCTTTCTTATTGGCTATCATTTGTCATAAATCTTCTTTGGTTTGTCGTGATGGATTCATCTTCCGTTATACATGAAACCATGCCTATATTTATCAAGAAATTAATTTTTAACAACTAAATTGTTCATCCTTTTATCACAACGATCCCATAAATTTTTCTTTCTCATTGATCCATTCTTGTTTCATTAACCCACTACGAATCTGGGGGCTCAATCCAGCTTAGTACCACCCAACAATGTCACACAATGATTTGGGGGATCCAACCATTGAATATTATGATGAAGAGGGGGGGTGGGGACCAAAACTACAAATTTTAATTGATCGATGCCAACCATTATTGGAAGTCAATAAATAATGGAGTGTTTATATTAAAAAATAAATGTATTAAACATTGATTTCAATACAAGGTCACATGTAGAGGCTATATAGGGATGTATATCAATGAACTACTATCAATATACTAAATCAATTAAATAAACGATCTGAAAACACCAATTGATGAGTCCTAGGTTTAATTTGGATCGATCCCTAAGGAAGAACTAATTTTTGAATGATATTTGGGGATCCTCTGGATTCATTGCATCATAATATACTCGATTATGGTTTTTTTTCATCGTTTGTCAAAGAGAGGAGGAAGAGATATCATTAGTGATTCTAGAAATTTTGATCTAACCCTAGAAATGTTTTCCATGGAGATACTCTATAGTGTATCATTTTATGTTATAATGAGTTAATTAATTAATTTAATAATTAATTAATTCACATAAATTCACCACTAATGAATAAGGTGTCCAAACATCCCATGACAACTCATTTTATGTATTGGCTAGGGAAAACAAAATGTTATGGACTCAAAAATTATATCAAATTTTGAATTTGATCAACCATTTAAATGTTTTCCAATTTTCATTAAGAATCATTGTACACACAATTTAAAATATATTTAATATTTTTATAAAATTAATCCATGGACATTATACCTCAGAATCACATGTCATCGTAGCACATAGCTATGGAAATATATAAAAAAATAAAAATTATTGCAGGTAAAAAACAATATCTCTAAATCATATCCCCAATCCAAATTTTTTCCAGAAAATTAAAAATTATGAAGAAAAGTCAGGATACTGAGTCCACACTCCAACTCCCAAGAACTCTCTTATATGTTTTGGTGCTTCCATATCTAAAAAACCAAAGGGATGGTCCATACATGTAGGGTTCGCTCCTATAGATCCTTGATCTCCAATGGGTGCTATGCAAAGGTGGATACATCATCAATGTCCATCTCTCCCAGTCAATGACATACGTAGGGTCAGGCACACATTTCCTCAACTACGAAACATGGAATACATAATGAACCCTCTCTTGCTATGGGGGTAGGGTGGGGTGAATGGAAACCTATCTAACCCTATACATGAGTTAGAACAACCTAATGAACCTCAGGGATTGCTTACCTCCAAAGACCAAAATCCAAAATCCACATCTTGAGGAGATTATCAAGAAAACATATTTACTCTACTTCTACTCCAATGGCCTATGTCTAACATCCTAGGTAAATAAAGGATATGATATTTTCACATTTATTAATATTGGTGAATTAAATATTAATTTTATGGTAAAGGGTATTCTATGTTTGATGGCGTACCTGATGTGAGACAAAGGGTTTCTCCAAAATCTCATGTTTCACACAAGTGTGAGTCATACTGAAAATTAATAATATAATATTATTTTAAATTGTAGTTAATTCCGTGCCATTGTATTTCTGGGAATGAAAAGAACTAACAACAATATGATTATAAATGTTTGTTGAATTACTTTAAATTTAGCAATTAAAATTTAGAGGCTTAAAATGATAATGAATTTGATTTTAAGCATGAAAAACTCTAATATTTTTAAAAGGTTGTTTTACCACCTTTTGATGGAGAACCCCCTTTAAATCCAGTTTATTAACTTGTATATGTTCCATTTGACAAAATAAAATACTTCCCTAGAAGAGATACATCAAAATTTAATTTCTGTAAATTTTTGGTATATTTCTAATAATGTACATTTTTTAATGAATAGTGAAAAATTTTGCATTTTAAGTGAAAACTGTCTTCACATATGTCTTATTTATATAGTTATATTGTTATTTTAATTGGTCTTAAAGAGTATTTGGCTTATATTTTTACCAATCAACCCAATATTTTCCATTGGAAGTTATTTCAAATTATAATTGGACATAAAAAAATGTCAGTCTCTTGATAGTTATCATTTTTTAAAAACATGCTTTTTGTTTTGATAAATGAAATTAATATTAAATTAATTTCTGCAATATATGTGTTTTGAATTGGAAAAATGGAATCCATATTTTGAATCTGGAGGTAAAAATCGTGTAAATAGGTATCTTTTATTTTTAGACATTATGATTAGTAAATTCAGTAAATATTTTATTTAACATGGTTAAAGGGTAAATATCATAAATAAGGGTAAAAAATAATATTATAATAATATTAGACATACCTAACACGTGTCATAACCCTATGGGATGATTCATGTCTGACCATGGGCATCATTAGGTCGATTTGGGGACCCCATGGAGCCACTTGTAAGGGAAAATGTCATTTTATAAAAATTATATTAACGTTATGGTAAATGTAACGTAAGGATATATCTTTTAGTAAAACAATTTTTATATGGGGTTATATAAGTTATTGTTTTCACTATAAAAATTCATTAAAAATATAAAATATTTTCAATATCATAATATAATATTTGTTATTTTTATACATCAAATAAAATAAATTTATTTATGACACAATGACGATGTATTGATTACCTTTTTAGTGGGTTTTTTTAATAAATTAGATTACAAATATTAAAATAAATTTATATTGAAATTTTTTATGTTATCCACGAATTTTATAGATACTCATTACATGATATATATTAATTAATTTATGTTTTTCAAAACAATAAATTTGTTATAGATTTTGTTAAAAGTCTTGATAAGAGTAGTTTATAAATTAACATAAATGATTTTTTAATACAATTAATATTTTATGAAATAATTAAATTATCTTTAAAATATACGATTCGACCAAATGACATATATTATGATAAAAATGTCATTAATGATCCAATTTTGGTCACTTTTAATTTTATATTAAATATATTAACATTATAGTATGTATATACCAGAGAACACTGAAAAAGATAAATTAGTTAAATAAGTGTTAAAACTAAAATATAAGGTTAATTTTATGACCAAAAAGGTCTAAAAACCATTTTATGGGATTATGTCAAAAAATACTCACCATATAAATTGAATTAAATGTGTTGGGGATCTCTTGAAATTTAAAATCGTTTTATAATAAAAAAAATATTTTCAAAATTTCATAAAGAGCCCCTCTTCCCTCTTACAAAAGGCTATCACCTGTAACCCATAACAAACACCACTAATTACCCTTTCCTCATCCATCCTATATCAAAATAAGCTCAAAAAATACCTCTATTTGACTTAAAAGACTTAATTTGTGATGAATGAAATTCAATAAATCCTTTTAGTTCAAACCATATAGATTTACCTGATTTAAAGGTAACATATTCTCTCAAGATATATTCTTTTATTTTCATTCTCCAAACCCTTAAACTCTATTTATTCAATAATACACTACTAGAAAAATAGGTATTTGCGACGGGTCATTTGCGACGGGATCCCGTCGCAAATGGCTTTTTGCGACGGGGTCCCGTCGCAAATGACCCGTTGCTGAAAACGGTGTCGCAATAACATTTTTTTTGCGACGGGCCCATCGCTAAAGCCCTTTTCCGCGACGGGGAGAATCCCCGTCGCAACTATTACTCCGTATATTTGTAAAAAACTAGTTGCGACGGGGCCCGTCGCAAAAACTATTTTTTAACAAATAAAAAAAAAATAATACTATTTGCGACGAGAATAGTATCCCGTCGCAAATACTATAAAAAATAAAAAAATAAATTGTTAATAAATTATTTTAATTAATATAATAATAATCCAATTATAATTCAAAAATAAAAAATAATAAAATATTAATAAATGATTTTAATTAATATAATAATAGAATTATAATTCAAAAATAAAAATAATAAATTATTTTAATTAATATAATAATAATAGAATTATAATTCAAAAATAAAAAATATTAGAATATTAATAAATATTTTATAATGAGACAGAAACTATGAATAGATGAAAAAATCATATTTTGATTTCACAAATTTTATAACATAAATACAAACTCTAATCTGAAGGAGGGGGCGAGGGGGGATCTGCAGATGGTGGTGGAAGAAACTCCATCCCTAAAGCATGAGTGAGTCGGCGCATGTACTCCATCTGCTCCTGATGCTGCTGTTGCCACTGACTCGTCTGCTCCTCGTACAGCTGCTGCTGGCGTCGACGCTCCTCCTCATGCTGCTGACGCATCTGCTCCTGCTCCTGTCAGAGACTCTCTATCAGTGCAGTCTGAGATCGCAACTGCTCCTCATACTGTGTAGCAGAAGAAGATGCACGAGCTCCTCTCAAGCTGGACGCCGACATCGCAGCACTGCCATAATAATCTCCGGGAGTCAGTCGAGAGCTGATACCAACTACCCGGCCCTTCTCGAAGGCATACTGGGTGGCCTGCATCCATGTCGCCTCATCAAACTGACGGCCAGTGGTCTGATCTGATGACTCGGCCTGACTCTCAGGCTGGGCCTGTGACGCTGCGGCCTCATACGACTCATGTAGTTGCAATTTAAAATTAAAATTGTGAATATATTATATACAGTTAATTTTTAAACTTGAAAACAAATAATACTAACCACGATGTGATGCTGACGATCACCTCTGAGCTCCCTAGTAGCAGGATCACTATACATCCTCCGATATACGTCGTACTCCATAATATCGGGGTGCTCGATAGCCTATAAGAATAAAAAATAAAATGTTAATATTTATATTTATATAAAATATTTATAAATAATATACGTACCAGATGCTATCTATGAGTACTGAAAGAACGACTCCCAGCTCGATGAGTCACCTCCTGTCTCCCCCGATTCTGCCTCCCCACCGATGATCTCCTCTGAAAGGCACCACTCAACCAGTGCGCACATAATCCATCCCATACATGGGATGAAATGTACTCTGGTTGGTGTGCTCTATATGACTCGTCAAAATCTGACACTCCTGCTTTCTTCATCGCAGCTTTTCTTAAATTGTGCAAAAACTGACGAAGGTGATCACGCATGGCCACCTCCCATGCCTCGTGGATGGCGTCACGCATGGTATCCTCGATCGGATACCATAAACCCTACAAATAAATCAAAATATCAAGTTAGAAATGAAATAATTTTCAAAATAAAAATTATTTGTTTACGTACGTACCAACCAATTGCCGAACATGGCCTGCTGTACATCAATGGGAATCTGCTCCCATGTGGTCCACGACTGATAGAAATAGTTTCACAAAATAGCGCTGCCCTGTCCGACTGCTATATGCGGAAAACTGTAAAAATAATAAACATTTATTATGTGAATAGATTAATGAAATCATAGTCAAATCAACAGGTTATCACACAGGTTATCACACCTCCGTGTGCGTGGATCAAACCCAAGACGTGGACGTCGCTCGGGGACGGGGTCAGGAATCATCAATCATGCAAGACCGCGCCCCCTCTGCATACTCCCTGTAGCGCCTGCAGGCTGAGGGTCATCTGGCAGCAACTGATCCGCATCGAAAGTCAGGTCAGCATCCGCCAACTCACGAAATGTGGCGTCGTCCATCTGAAACAGAAAATGTTAATGTTGTTAGAAAATAATTCATAATTACTATTATATATACATATATACATATTATGATTGTATATAAATACCATGGAATTCTATCAGTGTTCATCTTCATCATCATCTTCATATATGTCAATGTCATCTTCATATTCCTCCTCAACATCATCGATATCCATTCGAGTTACAGTTGCTTCATCTCTTACCATTTCAAATTCATATGTGACATCATTAACATCATCGTCATCACTGACTCTTAAATGTGGGGTGTTGTCATCGATACTCATGTCTCTTTGCACAAAAGATTGATTTTGAGTACTCTCTTGAAAAACATCAATTATTTGCACATCAGTGAAAGCACATTCACTTTGACTAAACTAATTGTCTCGAATTTTGATTTTTATTACACTCCACCAATCAGTCAAGTCTCTTGATGTAGCACAATACATTGCGTAATAAACTTGATGTGCCTGTTGAGCCAATAAGAATGGTTCATTTACTGCGAGAACACTTTTACATTTAATATCGATGATTCCATGAGTCGGATGAACACGCACGCCTCTCTCTGTATCCAACCACCGACATTTGAACATGGTTATGTAATATTGTCCAAGATAACAGAGTTCAATGATTTCATCATGTATGCCATAAAAGTCAACTTCATTTTCTCGATGATGAGATTCTCTCAAGCTAACTCCACTGTTCATTATTTTTTTCGATTCCCCATATTTATGTGTGTGGAATCGAAATCCATTCACCACATATGCATTATAAGTTTTAACAAGTTTTGAAGGTGGGTTACTCAATACACACAACCGTTTGTCAATTTTATCAGCATGTCGACAAACCTGAAATTTTTTGAAATAATTATCAATATAGTAAACTATACATTGAATGAGTTGCTAAAAGATAAAGAATTTATGTTACTAGTTTTTTAAACCACTGAGAGAAATTTTTCAGTCGACGTTCTTTGAGAGCAGCTGCTGTAATTTGTGGAATTTGTTTCTTGATATGATTATCATACAACCTATAAAAACCAATGTTATTTACAGTAACATAAATGATAGAATAAGTGATATAAACACTTACAGTACAACTGATGTCATCTCTTCACAGTTGAGCAGAACATATATATGAGCTCTATGATTTTCATCATCTGAAAGCCAGCGTTCATAAACTCCACCAAAACCAAGATCTGACTGGTTGAAAACAGATAATTGATTGTTGATTTCATCAATATTCCTCTCGTTCCATCCCATTCGGTTGTGTTTTGAAGGATACTCAGATTCAAAATAATGGGAGCAGAAAAAAGATATTTCCTCTTGCAAATAAGCTTCTGCAATAGATCCTTCAATAGATGCTTTGTTACGTACTTTTCTTTTCAATTTTTGCATGCATCTTTCAAATGGGTACATCCATCGAAACTGTACGGGACCTCCACATTTGGCTTCATATGGAAAATGTAACATCAAATGTTCCATTGAGTCGAAGAAAGATGGCGGAAATATTTTTTCCAGTTTACATATAATTACAACAACATCTTTTTCAAGTTTTCCTAGAGCATCATAATCTGCTGTAGCCGCACAAATTTCCCGAAAAAATTGAGACATGTCTGTTATGGAATCCCAAATCACAGAATTCAACAGACCTCTTAATCCAATGGGTAGCAGTCTTTCCATTATAACATGACAATCATGACTTTTTAATCCAGTAATATGACCATTCTTTACACATCTACCCAAATTGGAAGCACAACCATCTGGAAGTCTCAAATCTGCAATCCACTGACAAAATAATAAACGGTTTTCTTTAGACAGTGTGTAAGCTTCTTTTGGTTTCAGTAACCTTTCTGTTCTGACATTCTCAAATAGTTCCAATTCTGGACGCCTGCAAATTTGGGCATGATCTGAACGTGCATTTACATTGTCTTTGCGCTTTCCTGGCGTATCCAAAACTATATGAAACAAATTATAAAAACAGTTCTTCTCAATATGCATGACATCTAACATGTGTCGGACCAACAAATCAGACCAATATGGAAAATCCCAAAATATGCTACGTTTAATCCAATTGGGTTCTTTCCCAAAACCAGAAATTTTCTGTTGGTTTATTGTGGGACCAAAAGTGATGGGAGGTAATGAAAGTACAATTGATTTTAACTCCGAACCTGATAGCATTTTTGGAGGTCCTTCCCTTTTAACTGTTCCTTTTCTGAAATGAGATCTGTTTCTGCGAAAAGGATGATCAGCTGGAAGAAACCTGCGATGACAGTCAAAATAACAAGGTTTCTTTCCATGAATTAGCATAAATGCTTTGTTCTCTCCCATACAGTACGGACATGATTTCTGACCATGTGTACTCCAGCTAGATAACATCCCACAAGCCGGGAAGTCACTTATTGTCCACATCAATGCTGCTCTCAGTATGAAATTCTGTTTCGTTGCAACATCATATGTACTGACACCAGTACTCCACAATAAATTTAATTCATCAATCAATGGTTTCAAATAAACATCAATATTTTTCTTCGGATGTCCTGGAATTAGTAAAGTCAAAAAGATATATGGCTCCATCATCAACATCCATGGAGGTAAATTGTACGGAGTTAAAAAAACAGGCCAACATGAATATTGACTACCATAAGATCCAAACGGATAGAAACCATCAGTGAAAAGCCCCAGTCGAACATTTCTAGCTTCTAAAGCAAAGGATGGATGCACTCTATCAAAATGGTTCCATGAATCACCATCGGCTGGATGATTCAAGCTTTTATCGGTTGAAATATTCTCTTTATGACATGACATCATTGACGTTGTATTCTTAGACATGAATAAACGCTAGAGTCTGGATGTAATCGGAAAATATCTCAACTGTTTTACAGGAATCAAACCAGACTTCCCGTGTTGTCCTTCTTTATATCTCAGTTGCCCACATGTGGGACAACTATCCAACGACTCATTTTCCCCAGAATATAAAATGCAGTCATTTGAACATGCATGAATCTTCTGAAAAGTAAGTCCCAAATTTCGAACCAGCCTCTTACTCTCATAGTAATTTGCAGGTAAAAAATATCCTTCGGGTAACAGTGTTTTAAGAAAAGAAAATATCTGGTCAAAACAGGTGTTTGACATTCCGTTATCTGATTTGACAGCCATAAATTTTGTAACTGCTTCTAATTTTCTCATCATGCAGCCAGGATATAATGCATCCTCTGTAGACATCAACAACTCATAATATTCAGACGGTGCCAACTCAGGATTTGAAGCTATATCATCCAGAGTTTTTGTATGTTGAACATATGAACCTGCGACATCATGTACTAAATCTTGAAACCGAGATGGATCTAGAATCAAGTTGGTATCACCTGCTCTGGAACTGTGTTCACCGTGTTGATACCAAAATACATAATCTGGTTGAAAACCAAAACGCAAGAGATGTTCTCCCACTTTGTCAAACGTGTCAAACGTTCTCAATGCACATTTTCTGCAAGGGCATTTTATTTTGTCTTCTGAAACAAATTCTGGATTTGATGCCGCAAATGATAAAAAATTATCCACACTCTCTACATATACTGGATTTAAACCAGAACCGTTTGGATTTCTATGTTTATTTATCCATATGCGGTCACCTAATAATGATTATTGACTACCTTGTTGTTCCATATGTCTCTATAAAATATAAAATCATTACTGGTTTTGAATAATTTGTTAGAAAAAACACTCAAGCTAGGATAATTATAGAGTTTAGATCATACACGACTGATGCAAACTTTTTTTTGAGATAGACCTAATTATTACTAATTATTACTAATTATTACTAATTATTGGTAATTATTACGAATTATTACTAATTATCGGTAATTAGTGGTAATTATTGGTAATTATGGGTAATTATTGGTAATTATTGGTAATTATTAATAATTATTGGTAATTATTACTAATTATTGGTAATTATTACTAATTATTGGTAATTATTACTAATTATTGGTAATTATTACTAATTATAGGTAATTATTACTAATTATTGGTAATTATTACTAATTATTACTAATTATTGGTAATTATTGGTAATTATTGGTAATTATTACTAATTATTACTAATTATTACTAATTATTGGTAATTATTGGTAATTATTACTAATTATTGGTATTTAATACTAATTATTGGTAATTATTGGTAATTATTAATAATTATTGGTAATTATTGGTAATTATTTCTAATTATTGGTAAATATTACTAATTATTGGTAAATATTACTAATTATTGTTAAGTATTACTAATTATTGGTAATTATTGGTAATTATTACTAATTATTACTAATTATTGGTAATTATTACTAATTATTACTAATTATTGGTAATTATTACTAATAATTGGTAATTATTACAAATTATTGGTAATTATTACTAATTATTGGTAATTATTACTAATTATTGGTAATTATTACTAATTATTACTAATTATTATTAATTATTGGTAATTATTACTAATTATTACTAATTATTGGTAATTATTACGAATTATTACTAATTATTACTAATTATTGGTAATTATTGGTAATTATTACTAGTTATTGGTAATTATTACTAATTTTTGGTAATTATTACTAATTATTACTAATTATTGGTAATTATTACTAATTATTACTAATTATTGGTAATTATTGGTAATTATTACTAATTATTACTAATTATTACTAATTATTACTAATTATTACTCATTATTGGTAATTATTACTAATTATTACTAATTATTGGTAATTATTACTAATTATTACTAATTATTACTAATTATTGGTAATTATTGGTAATTATTACTAATTATTGGTAATTATTACTAATTATTGGTAATTATTACTAATTATAACTATTTGTTACTAATTATTGGTAATTATTACTAATTATTGGTAATTATTACTAATTATTGGTAATTATTACTAATTATTACTAATTATTCTTAATTATTACTAATTATTCTTAATTATTACTAATTATTCTTAATTATTACTAATTATTGGTAATTATTACTAATTATTGGTAATTATTACTAATTATTGTTAATTATTACTAATTATTGATAATTATTACTAATTATGAGTAATTATTACTAATTGTTGGTAATTATTTCTAATTATTACTAATTATTGGTAATTATTCCTAATTATTACTAGTTATTTGTAATTATTACTAATTATTGGTAATTATTACTAATTATTGGTAATTATTACTAATTATTACTAATTGTTACTAATTATTACTAATTGTTACTAATTATTGGTAATTATTACTAATTATTGCTAATTATTGGTAATTATGGGAATTTATTGGTAATTATTACTAATTATTGGTAATTATTACTAATTATTGGTAATTATTTCTAATTATTGGTAATTATTTCTAAATATTGGTAATTATTTCTAATTATTACTAATGCTTACTATTTATTGGTAATTATTACTAATTATTGGTAATTGTTGGTAATTATTTCTAATTATTGGTAATTATTTCTAATTATTGGTAATTATTTCTAATTATTAGTAATTATCTCAAATTATTGGTAATTATTACTATTTATTGGTAATTATTACAAATTATTGGTAATTATTACTAATTATTACTAATTACCGGTAATTATTTCTATTTATTACTAATTATTTCTATTTACCGATAATTATTGGTAATTATTACTAATTATTGGTAATTATTACTAATTATTGATAATTATTACTAATTATTGGAAATTATTACTAATTATTGGTAATTATTACAAATTATTGGTAATAATTACTACGTATTACTAATTATTACTAATTATTACTAATTGTTACTAATTATTGGTAATTATTACTAATTATTACTAATTATTACTAATTATTGGTAATTATTACTAATTATTACTAATTATTGGTAATTATTACTAATTATTACTAATTATTACTAATTATTGGTAATTATAGGTAATTATTACTAATTATTGGTAATTATTACTAATTATTGGTAATTATTACTAATTATTACTAATTATTGATAATTATTACTAATTATTACTAATTATTGGTAATTATTGGTAATTATTAGTAATTATTACTAATTATTACTAATTATTACTAATTATTACTCATTATTGGTAATTATTACTAATTATTACTAATTGTTGGTAATTATTACTAATTATTACTAATTGTTGGTAATTATTGGTAATTATTACTAATTATTTGTAAGTATTACTAATTATTGGTAATTATTACTAATTATTGGTAATTATTACTAATTATTGGTAATTATTACTAATTATGGGTAATTATTACTAATTATTACTAATTATTACTAATTATTACTAATTATTGGTAATTATTACTAATTATTGGTAATTATTACTAATTATTACTAATTATTACTAATTATTGGTAATTATTACTAATTATTGGTAATTATTACTAATTATTGGTAATTATTACTAAGTATTACTAATTATTGGTAATTATTGGTAATTGTTCTTAATTATGACTAATTAAATGAATAATTACCAATAATTAGGAATAATTACCAATAATTATGAATAATAACATTATTAGTATATTTTATTATTAATATTGAAATAATATAATTTTCTAATTTATATACAGTTCTCCTTTCATCTGTGTGTTTTCTATCTCCATATACAAATAATACATGTGAAGACAGCAAACACACAGATGAAAAGAGAACTGTATATATATAAAAAATTATATTATTTTAATATTAATAATAAAATATATTAATAATTAAATAATGTTATTATTCCTAATTATTAGTATTTATTACTAATTATTAAGTTATAAAACAATGTAAACAATATTAAATTACAACTAATTAAGAATAATTAAAACTAATAAAACATTAAAAATAAATATGAAATTAAAATAAATATAAATACCTTGAATTATTATCTGAGGTTGATCTCTGATCGTTCTTCAAAACTTCAACACCAACTCCGGAGAAAAAAATTAAACTTGAGAAAAACTGAACTGTAGAAATAAAATCTTGAGGGAAGAAGAAGATGGAATTTGAGAATGATTTGAAAAAAACAGATGGGGGTATTTATAGGTTAGATTAGTTGCGACGGGCCCATTTGCGATGGGATACCTGTAGCAAATACTAGTATTTGCGACGGGAACCGTCGGAAATACCTTAGCCATCATTTATTACGGTCAACGTTTAAATAGTTATTTGCGACGGGACCCGTCGTAAATAACCACCTGCCGACATACTATTTGCGACGGGGGAATATTTCCGTCGCAAATACCTTTTACCACCACTGGTTATTTGCGACGGGGGAATATTCCCGTCGCAAATAGTTTTCCCGCGATTTGGCGCGCAAATGGCGTCAGTCCTTTTGCGACGGTATAGCCTTCCCCGTCGCAAAAGGCTACTTATTTGCGACGGGCAAATACCCCCGTCGCAAATAACCCATCGCAAATACCCATTTTTCCCGTAGTGATATTATAAAACAACTATAATAAGTTATATAATAGGATGATTTTATGAGATGTATTATAACTATACTCACACACCCTACATCAAATGAATTTTAACATTTTGTTTTTGGGGATGACAAACTACTACCTCATGAAACGATGATTGTTCAATTATATCCTACTGCCTCTCGTGGTGGCCATTATGATTGAAATATATTTATATATGGTATATACAATATTTATATTGACTATATTCTTCTGTTTTTTCATTCAAAGCATACTATTATGTTTTCCATAACATGTAAATTTGATATTTTCTTTTGAGAAAGTGAGGACTACAGCCCCTCAAAGTGATATGACTCATTCATGTTATACATGGTACACATAAAGGATGAAATTAATTACAATATTTAACATATATAACATATATATTATTCTAGAGTTATAATATACCTATTCATTATTTGGGTTTCATTCTATTTAAAATGAGAAAAATGAATGTAGCGTTAATGCGTATGTACAACTTACCGTCTGCATGAACGGTACATTTTATTTTAATATATCCAAAGGATATGGAATATTATAAATAAATATATAGAGGATATATATGAAATATATGATATATAAATTATTAATATCATTTTGAAGATGATGGAATTTTGACCACAAGGACTATTTGTAATTATAACAAGTTCATTTTTTACTCAAGTTCAGAACATTGATAAAATGTCTGATATGAACTAAAATAATTAACTAATTGTTATATCAAGGTAATAAGTGATAAAAAAATAAATAATAAACATGGTAAAGGTTCTTAATAAATTTTAAATTAAATTACGTTTATTATTTAGGAAGAATAAGGGACATATACGTCACGTTGGAGGTGAGGTATGGGGTTTTCATCTCAGTTTTTACTCCTGTCAGATTTATGATTTATTTGTCACTATTTCCTTTTGTGTGGAGTATGTACAACCCATTATTGTATTAATTGTTTAATTAAATTTAATTTATGGGTATTTACATCTTCATTTTATGATCATTCTTTCTCGGGGTGCATTTTTCGTATGTTACCGAATCGGTAAGCAAACATTTCACCCTCAAATTTTTGTCAAATACTTATTTTATGTTATTTATTTTAATTTACATTTTCTTATGTTGTGATATTTTATTATATATGCTTATTTTTTAAAATTATATTTCCATGGGATGAGATACCCTTTTCTACATCATCTACTCATTTTCTGAATTTTTAAATGACGTCATTAGCATGTCGATTTTTTGTAAGAGAACTTCACAACCCAATTTCCATTCCTTGGGATAAAAATCTCCTTATTCCTTATGTCATGAAATGAATATGTCTGAATAACCTATGATTTTTTTACACATAATATGTACTTATAAATGGTGTATTTTATTTTTCACACATAATTATTTCATTTATTTATCCTTAATCTAATGGTAGAATATTTGTAAGTGATTAAATATCAATCTCCTTTCATTCGGGAATATCTTGATATTGTACACTATTATCATCCTATATGGATTATATAAAACCATTTTGACATTTTAAATCATTAATTTCTTTATTATCTTGATATTTATAGCTTTCTTTGATTTTATTCATTAAGTACTTCTATCCAATATTTTCTCAAGTTGTAAAGGATTCTTTAACTAAAAAATAATTTTAAATGTTTCATTGATTTAATATTCTAAATCCATATCTTCAATGACCATGTTTTAAAAAAGATTTTTAATGATTTATTTATATAGACATGATTATTTTAAATTTTTAATTTCTATAAAAAGTCTTAGAGTGGTATGTGACACATTGATTCAAAATTCTTCTTTTTATATGATTTAAAAGAACATACTTTGTCAATATACTGAAATGATATCTTATGATTGCAATGTGGAAATGTAATGTGGAAATGTTATCTTTACATTATACTTGTTTTATGTGTTATAATTATTTTATGGTTCTTGGGAATTGTTTACGTATATGGGTGGTTCTGTGATAATCTATGCGTGGGTGAGCCCGAGATAGCTCTCTAATGCATTGGGTAACGTGATAGAGGTAAACGTTAATGTTCCCCCTTATAGATTTTTGGAATATACTATGATGGGTATTCCTATTGTAACTACCTATGTTGCTTTTAATTATACAATGTTAGTATGATATGGATGCCACAAGTTACCTTTATGATTAATGATTTCTATCTGTTATTCATAAATCTTATGACTTAATGAGGTATGTTAATGAGCTTATGTTTTGTATGTATTGATAGACTAATGTTTTATTTATTTATTTTATAACCCTTACTGATCTTTTTATTCTAATCCCATGTTTTTTAAATGCTTTTCACAGGACATAAAGTTGATTAGGGTCATGGATGAGATCAAGGAAAATTCATGTTGTTTTAAACATGGAACTAAAGATGGTTCTTTATTAAGAGATTTAAATTTATGAAAAAATTGATACTATGTAAAAGTGTCTACATTTATTATTCAACTTATTATGTTTTAGTTATGACCTTATTCTCTAAAGATCTAAACCTGAAAAGATCCTCAATTTGAATTACTAACATAATTCAAGATTATGTAATGTTTAAGGTTGGGTCCTTACATTTGGATTCAATAGTCTGTTTAGAAATAATTATAGATTAGGAGTTTTTGATAGTCACATGATTAGTCTCTATGTCAACTCTTTATGTTAAATCATTATTTTATAACTTTATTAGATCAAGTAATTTCTATTAAAAATTGAAAGAGGAGGATTTCAAACGACATTTATATCACTTCTGGATGACTTTCTTGCAATAATTATAGAAAATTCATGTTCAGATGAATCAAAGACATTTTCTAACATACATCCCATTTGAATGCAATTTTTTGAGATATCAAACACCTATTCTATACCTCAATACCATCTTTGATCTTGGGTTGTATTTAATCAATCCAATTATTTAAATATTCTCATATATTCAAGAGATGTAAATATTATCCCTGAATTTTCAAATATTTTACCTTATCACAAGATTTTGAAGCATATTATGATTTTGAAATAGGTGCTGAAGATGGAGACCCTTGCGCTACATATTAATATATTATTTTAATCAATAGTCTTTTATTATATACTTATAAAACTTTTAAAGGTCTATTGATTGAATGGTTCAACTCATACTCGGTCAGACTCTTTTATAAAAAGAAAGATTTATCATATGTTTTAAAATTATATTTCATACATGATTATTTTTCAAATGTGTGTTTCTGTGAACACCAATATTGTAAGATCCCGATTTTTATTCTTGAGGTACGGGTTTCTTCCTTCCTCTTTTCCTTAAGTGTTTTTGTGAAGATAAGGAAAATGTGGAAAAATAACTTTTTGGGGGGTACACACCGTGTACTTTTCCACACGCCTTGTACTTTGGCCGTGTTGGATGAGTACACAAGGTGTGTAGCCATGTGGCTGAAGAAAGGTGTAGAAACTGACTACAAACCGTGTAGTGGGTCTGTACATGCCGTGTAGTCAGTCGGTTGGCAAATAGTAAGGCGTTGAAGGCATCTTCCAGCTGAGCGACAGTACATGCCATATACTCAGGTATTACATGCTGTGTACTCATGTCGACTGATGAACAGTGCAGCGGTGGAAATAAGCCACCGTAGGAATTGTTAAAAATGGAAAGTACACGCTGTGTACTAAACAGTACACACCGTGTAGTCTGTTTTTTGCTTAAAATGGGAATTAGCCTCCTCTGTTCATAGAGAAGGCTTACAACCGGAGGAGAGCTCAGGAGAGACGACCGGAGCATGGAGTACTTCCCGACCGCACACCAGGAACCCATTTTCGGCACCATAAATCTCCTTGGAACCGCACATGTGCGTTCTTCCTCCTCCTTTCATGATTCATGAAAATTCTTCCCCTAAAGGAATTTATTTGAGTTTCAAAGAGGTTATGTTTACCTCAGATCTTCTTCATTCTTGGGCAATTTGAGGAGCATCGTTTGTGTATACTGATCAGAGGTGATCAAGGTAGGTGGTATGATGTTTAAATTTCCAAATGCTATGCATTTGTGTGTACCATGGTGCTATGAACCCATGTTGGTGTGTTGTGTTGCTGAGGTCTTGGCTATATTGAATACCTAGAATTGTATAGTTGATTAAATGTAATAATAAACTGTTGTTTGGGATCACTGCTAGGATCTGGGACCACTTTGGGGTGCGTTCCTTGTTTAGCCATTTGGCCAGGTTACCTGAGGTTATATCGTAAAATTTTATAATGCTTTAAATTTACATGAGAGGAATTTCATATAATTACTCGCTTATCTTTGGGGCTCGACCCAGTTACTTTTTCTTGAGGGTGGTGTCCTTTTTGTCCTGAGGGCAGTTTTCTATTTAGCCTGAGGACATTGTTCAATTTAGCCTGAGGGAAGTGTTCTATTTCCCCTGAGAGAAATATTTGATATCCTGAGGGCAACACTTCTTATGCCTGAGGGTAGTGACTTATGTGCCTAAGGGAAATATCTCGTACGCCTGAGGGGAATATTCGATAGCCTTAGGGAAAGCCCGAGTGCGTGGTTTTATTATGTTAGCCTGAGGTCAAGGTTCTGATTGGCCTAAGGTCTTGGTACTAATGATCACAAAATTTTATTAAACAGAAAGTTTAAATGAATATTAAAATGGCAATATGAATGGTAAATTTAGGTACTTTGAGTACTACTTTGTTTATTTCATTTACTACTGCACACGGTTGTTGCACATTTTCACTGACAGTTGGGCACGAGCCTTTGGAGGGTTCCTACTGTGATTTATTTCTCACACCCAGTTTGGGTCATGTCTTTGGCCCAAACAGACTATTTTCCTATAGTTTTGGATAGTGGAAAGGATCACTATATAGGTACTTGATTGTTTCTGAGGAGTTGGGGAGCATGGGACCGAGCTTAGGCTCCTGATGCTGCCGGTTGTTCTGTTTTGTTCTGATGTACCAGTACATTCTATTGTATTGTATTGTACTAATTTGTAACATGTTCTGGCTATTTTCTTAGAACTTGAGACATGTAGTGTCATTATCTATATAACTATTGGTTATCTTTTATTGCAGTTGTTCATTGTAAATGAGTATGGTTTATTTCTTCCGCTGTTGTTGTATATTATTTACCTTTTCTACTACACTACACTTTGACAAATGAGGGAATAGTTTTCCCACTATCAGACCTGGGCCCTCGCTGCTAGTCGGAAGCCTCTAGAATTTGGGGAAATGCGCTTGAGGTCGTGTGACCAACTGGTTCCAGGTCACCAATTGAGTGGCATCCGGATTCAGGACGTTACAAAGTGGTGTCAAAGGTGTTTCTTTACTTTAAATTATTGTTTGGAGTGTTAGTCAGGGATAAGACGAAAATTTTAGTCGGTAATAAGCTGTTCCTGGGAGTATCTAACCAGTGTACAAGGAAAATCCAATCTACCTTGTATTTTTGGAATTATTCTGATTTTGGAAATTTTATAGTTGACTTGATTTTCACCGTTGGGTGATGCACTTGTAATTGTGCTGTTTATATGTTATCCATGGGTTCTATTTAGTTGTGACCTGATGAGATGAGGGTATGCCATCCCATGCATCATTTAGGCACATGCTAGAAGTCATATTCCATGTATAGTTCCATGCCATGTAGGCACATTAGAAATTCCATGTTGTTGTGATAGTTGTCATGATAGAAAATAATTTTGTTGTGATAGATTCTTTGATAAATACCTGCTATGTGATAGGGTATTTTTGTGTGATCTTGTTGATAGGATAGATTCCAAAAATTTGTTTTTGGGGAGTATGGGCCCTCAATGACTAGAATTTGGTGGATCATTGACATGTTTAGTTGTGTATAACAGGGATAAGATGCCAAACTTTGATTTGCAGGGATTATGGCCCCTCACGGATCAGAATTTGGCACTTAGGTGTTGTTTTTATGTATTTACTAGGTCCTGGAGTAGTTTTATAGGCTTACTGTCCAGAAAACCCAGGATACACGCCGTGTAGTTCTATGGACACATGTCGTGTGTTCTTCTGTTCGGGAAGAAAAACAAAACTTCTTTAGTACACTCCGTGTACCCTCAGTACACGCCGTGTAGTCTCTTCTCGTGTCATAGACCATGTGGGAAGGGACACGGGGTAGGGAAAGGCTAGGAAAAAACATGTTGTGTACCTTAAGTACACTCCATGTAGTGTTGACCTGATGTCTATCCGGGTAACATACAACACAGACGGAGGAGACATTGAGACATACATGCCATTTCCACCATGGAACTCGCCGTGTAGTCTGACATGGGGACCCGACCATGTAGCTAAGAAACACAGTTCAGTGTTGAATACTCCATGTACCCTAGGGGAACGACGTGTAGTCCATTCCGGTGTGAGACCATGTGGACATAGCCGTGTGGCTAGGGAAACATGGTGGTGTACACACCGTGTGTGGGTGTAACACGCCGTGTAGTATTAGCCAAGTAGTCAGTCGTGTCACGAACGACATGAGAAGTTGGAAATTAAACCATACACGCCGTGTAGACAACATACATGCCATTTAGTCTTGTTAAAAGGGAGCCGTGTGGCCATGACATGTAGAAGGACCCGGGTAGGGGAAGAAAAGTCAAGTACACACCGTGTAGTAAAAATGTACATCGTATCGTCTTGTTTTGAAAATCTTGAAATTCCTTCTTCCTCCTGTCCCCTTTTTGGTCCCCCAAATTTTCAGTCATTGATAAACATAAATCTAAGGCATGTTTTTGACCTTGTACAGTCATTCCTCCAAGGAGACCACACATTGTTCGCCAAGAGAGTGGAAACTATTATACTCTAGAGATGGTAGGCCATGGGCTACTAGTGGATCCTCCAGCAGAGCCAGATGCGGCGCCAACCTTTTTACCAGACATAGGCATGGAGGTGTAGTTCCGTGAAGGCATTATGTGGTTCATGCAGACCATTCAGGGAGCACCCCCAGCTACCACATCTATGGAAGAGCTGACTCGTATATTCTAGCAGTAGAATCCACCTACGTTTTTAGGGGATGGCGGACCATAGGCTGTGGATTCCTGGCTGGGGTCTATGAAGACTATTTTCGAGCACCTTGAGATTCCTCTAGGGTGGAGGGTCAGGCTCGCTACTTACATGCTGCTTGATTCCACCAATATGTGGTGGGATGTTACCACTAAGTCTGAGCATCACAAAGACATGGTGTGGGAAGATTTTCGGAAATATTTCTATGAATTCTTCTTCCCAGAGACACTAAGGGTAGAAAGAGCTCTAGAGTTCATGAATATGCAGCATGGCACAATGTCGAGGATATATTATTCTACTAGATTCAACGAGCTTCATCATTTTTCCCTGTTTTGGTGGGTGATGAGGCGTTGAGGGCAAAACGCTTTGAGGATGGTATTTTATTTGACATCCAAGCACAGGTGAATGTTTTCAAGTTGCCTATAGTACATGCGATTGTGAACCAGGCATTGATTACTTAGAGAAACCTTTGGGTGGCTAGTGGTGTGGGCCAGGGCGGTTCGACCCAAGTTTCTGGTACTATTTCTACCGAGAAGAGGAAGAGACAGATAAACTTCTCCCACGGTGGAATTACTCTCTAGGATATTACATTATGTGGCCCAATCATTTGATACCAGTGATTTAGAGAGGGTCACAAGAGACCCTAGTTTCCACGTAACCTAGTGGAGTGCCGATATTGCAGGACGATAGGACATGCATTGCACTTTTGATGGGCGTTTCTACTAGTGGCTAGTGAGAGGGGTTCTGTACAGACTCCGTGAGCAGGAGAAGGAACAACAGCTTCATAATAGTCAGGAAACTGGAATACGTCAGGGAGTGTAGGCCGAGATGGTGGTCATGGCTATGGTAGCCAGACACTAGGATCTCGGAGGCAGTAGGGTGGGACAGCTCAGGGTAGCCAGGCTGCATCGCAGGGTCACGACACTGAGAATGCATATGCAGTGCAACAGACCGAACATGAGTAGGATCCATGAGCTTCTATTGTCAGAGGTACTATTCTAGTAGCTTTTGTTTTATCTTCAGTACTTTTCGATATGGTTGCTACACCTAGATTTATATCTATACCCATTGTGGAGAGCCTTGGGCTCCTTGTTTCATCTTCTTCTGATGCTATGACGCTAGACACTCCGTTGGGGACTATAACAGCTGGTGTGCGACAGAGCAGGGAGTTCCCCATTGATGTTGGTGGATGTCACATTCTTTGGGAGCTCTACGTCTTGGAAATGACGAGCTATGATTTCATTCTCAGGATGTATAGGTTAGTTCCCTTTCTAGCCTTTGTAAAATTCAATCATCGCATGGTGTGTTTCACATCACCAGAGGGCGGAGAGTTTCTATACAAGAGTGAGTGGGATGTTCAGACGAGTCGAGCTGGACTAGAGTATCGTGGGCGAGGTGGAGTCATAGCCCAGGTTGTGAGATTATATCAGGATTAATTGGGAAATTGTCAGAAGGATTTCCCTCCAATGGTTGATCATTTTAGGGATATCATCCCGAACGACTTTTTAGGTCTACCTCCAGAGTGTGAGGTGGATTTTTTGATTGAGCTTGTTACAGGAGCGACACTGGTGTCCATTCCTCCTTATAGGACGGCTACACATGAGTTACAGGAACACAAGAGACAATTATAGGAGTTACCGTCAAAGGGTTTTATCCGAACCAGTACTTCTCCTTGTGGTTCGCCAGTCCTCTTCGCGAAAAGGCGGACGGTACCCTCAGACTCCGTGTGGATTATCGGAATCTGAACTAGTTGACGATCAAGAACCGATATCCCTTTCCAAGGATTGATGATATTTTTGATCAGCTTTAAGGTACACAATTGTTATCGAATATTGACATAAGATCGGGATATCATCAGTTACGCGTTAGACCATCAGATATACCGCTTACAACTTTTTGGAGCAGATATGGTTTATATGAGTACTTGGTTATGCCATTTGGACTCACGAAAGCGCCAGCAGTTTTCATGGATCTAATGAACAGAGTGTTCCATCCTTATCTGGATTTTTTTTTCGTAGTCTTCATGGACGATATCTTGGTGTACTCTCACACTCGACATGACCATGTCACCCATCTTGATATTGTGATGAGTACACTGAGAGAGCATCAGCTATATGCTAAGCTCTTAAAGTGCCACTTTTGGAGTAACCAGATACACTTCCTGGGTCATATCATCTCAGAGGCAGGAGTTGCAGTAGACCTAGAGAAGGTGAGAGCAGTAATTTCCCGGGAGCAGCCTAAGAATGTGTTTGAGATACAGAGTTTCATGGGGTTGGCTAGTTACTACATGCATTTTATACAAGACTTATCCCGCTTAGAAACTCCGTTGAGGGGTTTGACTAAGAAGGGTGTGAAGCTTGTTTGGACAAAAGCTTGGGAGACCACCTTCCAGGAGCTAAAGGGAAGGTTGACATCAAAACCAATTCTGATACTTCCATAGTAGGGAAAGAGATATACCATTTACTGTGATGAATTAGGTGTTGGTCTGGGAGCGGTGTTGATGTAGGGAAATCGAGTAGTTGTATACGGGTCTTGTCAGTTGAGGCCACATGAGGGAAATTACCTAACGCATGAACACGAATTTTCTGCAGTCGTTCATGCTTTTAACTATTGGGGACATCATCTCTTTGGAGAGCATTTTGTGGTTTTCAGCGACCACAAAAGTCTCAAGTACATTTTTACTCAGCGTGACTTGAACTTGAGACAGCGAAGGTGGGTTGAATACCTTTAGTCCTTCGATTTTGAGATTGCCTATACACTGGGTATGGGTAATGCAGTTACTGATGCACTGAGTAGGAAGACTCAAATACCGGCAGTGCAAGAGGCCGGTGATGAGTGGAAGCCTATGGATTTGTTCTCTGAGATGAATTTGGAGGTTCATGACAGTCAGGGGTAGACCAATCTTTCTTCCTTAGTTGTAACCTCTACCCTCCTGGATATAGTGAGGATGAGACAACTATCTGATTCAGTAGTCCTAGTCATACAGGAATTAGTGGTAAGTGAGGACCCTCCTCCTGGATGGACGATATGCGATGATGAGGTACTACGTTTCCATGGACGAGTGTGGGTTCTAAGGGATATACGCCAGGAGTTGATGTGGGAGTTTCATGCTTCAGCTTGGGCAGTTCATCCCGGAGTTACCAAAATAAACCGTGACTTGAGACGTCGGTATTGGTGGACGGGTATGAAGAGGTAGATAGCTGGTTTTGTTATGATATGTTCCACCTGTCAGAAAGTGAAGGTGGAGCATCCGAGGCCAGCCAGACAGTTACCGAAGTAACCAATTCCAGATTGGAAATGGGATGATGTCGTGATGGGTTTCGTGACTGGGATGCTGAGGACACCATGAAGCAATGATATGTTGTGGGTTGTTGTGGATAGACTCACATTGGTATCTCACTTATTGCAGATCAAGTAGACCTTCAGAGTTGATAATATTGGGAAGTTTTATGTCCCAGATATCATATGTCTTCATAGGGTCCCTCGTTCTATCATTTCAGATAAGGACACCCATTTTACATCTCGTTTCAGGCAGAGTTTTCAGAGGGCACTGGGTACACAGGTGCTTCTGATCACAACTTACCACCCTCAGACCGATGGTCAACCAGATCGTACAATACAGGTACTAGAGGACATGCCGCGTGCATGCATCCTTGTCTTTGGGGGCTCCTATGAGAACCATATACCCCTAGTCGAGTTTTCCTATAATAATAGTTTTCAGGAATCTTTTGAGATGGAACCTTATAAGGCTTTATATGGTTGGCCATGTCGGCCAACATTGTTCTGGTTAGAGGCAGGTGAAGCAGCTTTACTGGGACCACGTCTTGTGAAAGAGACTTCTGAGGAGGTCCAGTTGATTCAGAATTGGATGGCTACCGCACAGTCTCGTCAGAAATCTTATGCTGATCGCCGCAGACGACCCTTGGAGTTCGCATCCAGGGATTGGGTTTTCTTGAGGGTTTCACCGAGGATGGGACACATGCAGATCAGGAGATAGGGTAAACCTTCACCAAGGTATGTGGGGCCATTTGAGATTCTGGAGAGAGTCGGGACGGTTGCCTATCGGTTGCAATTACCACAAAGGTACCAGGCCATGCACGATGTCTTCAATATATCTCAGTTGCGCCATTATCATTCAAACCCGTCTCACATATTTCAACTAGAATAAGTTGAGCTTTAGATATATGTGACCATTGAGGAGAATTTGATTTGTATCATGGATAGGAGCACGAATGTTCTCCGAGGCCGGTCAGTTCCTCTCATACGGGTGCCATGGAAGCATGGCCGAGTGTAGGACGAAACCTGGGAGCGGGAGACCGACGTACAAGCTCAGTGGCCAGAGTTTTTCTAAGATTTATCTTAACCTCCCTTGGAAGGGAAATTCATGGATGAATTTATTTAAGGGGGGGAAGTTTGTATGAACCCTGTTCTTATTATTGAGGTACGAGGTTCTTCCTTCCTCTTTTCATTAAGTGTTTTTGGGAACAAAAGGGAAATGAGGAAAATCACTTTTTGGTGGGTACACGCTGTGTACCTTTACACATGCTATGAAATTAGTTCATGTGGTATGAGTACATAGGTTGTGTAGCCATGTGGGTGATGAAAGGTGTAAAACCCGACTACACGCCGTGTAGTGGGTTTGTACACGCCGTATAGTCAGTCGGCAGGCAAATAGTAAGGTGGTGATGGCAGCTGCCAGCTGAAAGACAGTACACGCCATGTACTCAGGTATTATACATCGTGTACTCATGTCGACTAATAAACAGTGCCACAGTGGAAATAAGTCACCATAGGAACAGTTAAAAATGGAAATTACATGCCAAGTACGCAATAGTACACGTCATGTAGTCTATTGTTTTCGCTTAAAATGGGATGTAGCCTCCTCTATTCACAGATAAGGCTTAGAATAGGAGGAGAGCTCTGGTGAGACGGTCGGATCATGGAGGACCTCTTGACTGCACACCGGGAACCCTTTTTATGCATTGTCAATCTCCTTGGAACCACACAGGTGCATTCTTCCTCCTAATTGGGTGGTTCATGCCAATTATTCCTCTAAAGGATGTCATTTGAGATTGAACGAGGTTATTTTAACATCATATCTACGCAATTCTTGGGATATTTGAGGATCATCGATCGCGTATACCGATCAAGGGTGATCGAGGTAGGTGATCTGGTGTTTCAATTTCCAACTACTGTGCGTTTGTGTGTACCATGGTGCTACGAACCCATGTTTTGTTGTCATGTGGCTCAGGACATGGCTATTTTGAATAACTTGAATTGTGTAGATGATTAGATGTAATAATAAACTAT
Source organism: Viscum album (assembly GCA_963277665.1). Taxonomy (NCBI): domain Eukaryota; kingdom Viridiplantae; phylum Streptophyta; class Magnoliopsida; order Santalales; family Viscaceae; genus Viscum; species Viscum album. The sequence goes on along the minus strand of OY728152.1, from coordinate 1,107,437,592 downwards.
TGTTTGGGATCACTTCTTGGATCTAGGACCATCCGGGGGTGTGTTCCTCTATTTATCTATTTAACCAGGTTACTTGAGGGTATACCATAAAATTTTAGCATGCTTTAAATTTCCTTGAGAGGAATTATATATAATTTTTGGCTTATATATGGGGCTCGACCCAGTTACTTGTGCCTGAGGGAAATTTTATATTTAGCCCGAGGGCAGTGTTCTATTTCGCCTCAGGGCAATATTCAATAGTCTAAGGGAAACACTTCCTATACCTGAGGGTAGTGACTTTTATGCCTGAGGGAAATATCTCGTACGCCTGAGGGAAATATTCGATAGCCTGAGGGAAAGCCTGAGGGCATGGTTTTATTATGTTAGTCTGAGGGAAAGGTTCTGATTGGCCTAAGGGCTTGGTACTGATGAGCAAAAAATGATACTAAATAGAATGGTTAAATGAATATTAAAATTTCAATATGACTGGTAAAGTTAGTTAATTTGTGTACTGCTTTGTTTATTGCATTTACTACTGCACATGGTTATTGCACATTTTCACTGATAGTTGGGCACGAGACTTTGGTGGGTGCCTACTAGGATTTATTTCTCACACGCTGTTTGGGTCATGTATTTGACCCAAACAGACTTTGTTGCGGAAGGTGTGGATGAGGGCACAGGTTCATATACATATACTTGATTGTTGGTGAGGAGTAGGGGAGCATGGGACCGAGCTTAGGCTCACGATGTTGTCAGCTATTCTGTTTTGATCTGTTGTACCTGCACATTCTATTGTATTGTATTGTACTGATGTGTAACATGTTCTGGATATTTTATTAGAACTCGAGACATGTTGCAACATTATCTATATAACTGTTGGTTATCTTTTATCGCAGTTGTTCATTGTAAATGAGTATGGTTTATTTATTCCGTTATTGTTTTTTGTTATTTACCTTTTTCATTGTGCTACACTTTGACAAATGAGGGCATAGATTCCCCACTATCAGACCTAGGCCCTCGCAGCTAGTCAGAAGCCTCTGGCGTTTGGGGAAATGCGCTTGAGGTCATGTGACCATCCGGGTCTGAGGTATCCATTGAGTGGCATCCGGATTCGGGACGTTACTCATTTGACCCTAGTTGTAAGAGGTGTATTTGGATAAAGAAATTAGATGATTTTGAAGGATATCTAAATCATTTTTTCAATTAATGGACCATATATCTACATGAACAAGATGACGATGAAACCAGGTACATACCATTATCATGTTATGATGTTCTTTCTTTGGGAATAATGTTATTTTATGGAGGTAAAAAATTTTCAATATATATAAGGCTTCATGAGTTACGACATTGATGTCATTATGATATGGGATGAAAATGAGAGGTACAAAACAACCATTGACGATAAATCATGTTAGGTTTATTTTTGAAGAAATTATCTCATTCCTGGGAATGTCATAAAATTATATATCTTTTGAAAAATGGAAACACGCAGGCCGTGTGACAACACGTCATGTCTAAAAAAGCTGTGGGAATTGAATCCCCAACCAGAGTGTGATTAGGATTTGTCGCATATCCTTAGACATTGTGAATTCCCTGGTTTTATGACTAATTCATTTGTAGTTAAATGATTTTATGAATTACGAATAAGTTGATTTTTTGGAACTTATTTTTTATCAAATGGATATCCTTAGTATAGGAAAATGATCTGGTTCTTAAGTGATTATGTTTATTTGGGAGTAAGTTTTCTCTTTTGGTGAACAATATATTCCAATGGAAAATATAATACTTTTGGATTTCAATTGAGTAGTAATGGTGGAATTTTATTTTAGAGGAATCAATGTTTTTACTGTAGACTTACGGTGATTTGGGTTATTTATGGCAATTATTGACCAATTATAGATAATTTGTGATTAGGTTAATTACTTTTTAGTATGGGACTTTAGGAGTAGATAATGATATTTGGAGATAAATGTTAAGATATACTATAGAAGGAAATGTGATTAAATTTTTCTGAGTTTTGGGTTTCAATCATTGTTTGGATTATATTGATTTATTTTATGGATGATTGTTTATTGAATTTTCTTTGTTTAACATTGGGCATAGTTTGTTGAATTTTGGAGACTAAGATTTTTATTTATATATCCATTTGGGGATTATCTGATCTCGTACTAACCATTTTGATTTTGGTTAATGTCTAAAGATAGGGGAAATATAATGTTCATATTTTTCAAATTATGTGATTCTCTAGAAGTTTATTTTATTTCATTAGGTTTGTCCATGTCATCATGAAAACTCATCGTTTGGGAAAAAGATGAGTTTCTGGTAGAAAATTATTAAAGGATGAAACTCTACTTGAAAAGTAAGTATATTTCCTTATGTATTTAGTGAATATCATAAATAAATTCTCCAAATTTATGAAATGGATCGTAAAACAAAAATTATGTCCGTTTATTTTTCCAACTGAGAAACCAATGACCTATTAACATATCAAATGTTTTTGGATTTTTGGTGGTTAAATTTCTCCTGGCAAGTTTTCTATCACTCTACAATTGAACTTGACGCTTAGTTTATCTTCCAAATCCATTTTTTCCAACATGGAATCATAGTATGAGTTATCTCAAGTGACATTTGGACTTCTATTTATTTCTTTTAATGTGATAGTTTTATTTACATTTTTTCTTATGCGGGACTTTCAATAAATTTTCAGAGCCCACTTTTAAAATTGTGAGGACACAATTACCAAAACGGGGGAAGCATGTAACTTCCCGAGTAAATAAAGGATATGATATTTTCATATTTATAAATATTTTAGAATTAAATATTAATTTTACATTTAATGTGGAATCTATGTTCTTTGTCTTACCCGAAACACAACAATGGGTTTCTCTGAAATCTCATGTTTCCCACAAGGCTATGTCATAATGAAAAATAATAATATAATATTATTTTTAATGGTTGTTAACGCTTATCCATTGTATTAGATAGAATGAACCGAACTATAACAATATTATCATACCTATTTATTAAATGTATTTATATTTACAAAATAAAATTTTGAGTCTTAAAATGAGAATGAATTCTATTTTAAGCTAGAAAAACTCTAATATTTTTAAAAGTTCATTATTCCACCTTTTGATAGAGAACTCATTTTAAATCTTGTTTTTGTAACTTTAATATGTTCCATTTGGAATTATAATCTTCTTCTTTAGAAGTAGGAAAATAATATTTACTTTGGGTAATTTTTTTGGTATTTTTTTATAAAGTATATTTTTAATAAATTATGAAAAATACTGCATTTTATGTCAAAACTATCATTTCATCTGATTTATCTATATATTTTTATTGTCCTTTTTATTGGGTTTAAAGTGTAATTGGATTATATTTTTATCATTCAATCAAGTTTAGTTCATTTGAAGTGATGTCACATTGAAATTGGATATAAACATATGTCAATCATTTGATACATATTACTCCTTAAAAACGTGGTTTTTGGTTTTGAAAATAAAAATCATTTTTAAATTAATTTCTGAAACTTCTATGTTTTGAATTTAGAAAAATATATTACATATTTGTAATTAGGATGAAAATTTTTGTAAATATATAACTTTAATTTTTAGACATTATGAATAGTAACTAAATTTGGTTTTTATTCACCATGGTTAAAGGGTAAATTTGGTAATTAAGGTTAAAAACCATAATATTATAATAATATTAAATTAACCTAAAAAATGTGATAACCTTATTAGATGATACATTTCAGACCATGGGCATCCTTAGGTCAATTTTGGGATCCCATGGAGCCACTGGTAAATGAAAATTGAATTTTATAGAAGTTAATTTATAGTTAAGTAAAATGTATCATAAACATATATCTTTTAGTAAAACAATTTTTATATGCGGTTATATAAGTGATATTTTTACCATAAATATTAATTAAAAATAAAACATATTTTCTAAATCATGGTATTTTATTTATAATTTTTATACATCAAATAAATAAATTTATTTATGAAACAATGATAATGCAGTGATTACCTTTTTAATTAATGTTTTTGATAAATGAGATTATAAATATTAAAATAAATTTATATTGAAACTTTTTTACAATCAAAAAATTTTAGGTATAATAATGAATCGATATATTTAAATTAATTTTGGTTTTTAGATAGAATGATATTTTTATAGAAAATTTTAATGGTCTTCATATGAATAGTTTATAAGTTGAAAAAAATGTGTTTTTAAAATAATTAATATTTTATTAAATGATGAAATTATACTTAAAATATATGATTCAGAAAAATGATGTATATGATGAAAAAAAATGTCAATAATGAACCATTTTGTTTCACTTGGAATTTTATTGTAAATATGATATCCAAATAGTATGAATATACAAGAAGACATGGTAAAAGCTAAATTAGTTAACTAAGGGTTAATGCTAGAATATAAGGTTAATTTTATGACATAAACATGTCTAAATCCCATTTTATTAGAGTATATATATCAAGAATCACCATAAATTCAAATTAAATGAGTTGGGGACCTTTTGAAATCGAAATTCATTTTATAATAAAATAATATTTTCAAACATTCCTAAAGAGTCCTTACTCCCCCTTATAAAAGGCCATCACCTCTAACCCATAACAAACTCCTATAAATCACCTTGTCTCATCCAAACTTTTCTCCAATAATATCACAAAATCAATCCCTTCCACTTAAAATCCTTAATTTTGTTATAAGGAATTTCAATATATCCTTTTGGTTCAATCTAAATGGAGTTACAAGATTGAAAGTTAATGTCTTCTCTCAAGTAATTTTCTTTCATTTTCCTTATCCCACCCACCTAAACTCTATTTATTTTATTATATTATAAAAAAACCTATATCCACGATATAATAAGATGCTTTTATGTGATTTATTGCAACTATACATGCACACACCTCTATCTAATGAATTTAGAACATACTATTTCAGTGGACGATGAACTAGTGCCTCGCGAAATGATGATTGCTCAATTAACTCCTATTGTCTCTCATGGTGGCGATTATGATGGAAATATATTTATATATGGTATATATAATATTTATATTTTCTTTATTATTCTTTAATTTTCATTCACAACATACTGTTATGCTTTCCATAATGCATAAATACAATATTTTGTTTTGAGGAAGTGCAGATTACCACCCCCTCAAAGTGATATGACTTGTTCATTCTATACATGGAATTTCTAAAGGATAAAATTAATGAAAATATTGAACAAATATAACAAATATATTATACTGGATTTATAATATAACTATGTATATTTTGGTTTTCATTCGATTAAAAATGAAAAAAAGAAATGAAAGTAGTGTTAATGCGTACATACAGTTTACAGTCTCCAAGAGTGGTGCATTTCATTTTCATATATCCAAATGATTAGAAATATTAAAAATAAATATATAAAGGATATATATATGATATATATGATATATAAATCATTAAGTTCATTATAAAGATAATGTAATTTGTCCACATGGACAATTTGTAATTATAACAGTTCATTTTTTACTCAAGTTCCGAACATCGACCAAATGTACGATAAGAACTAAAACAATCAATTAATTCTTATAGAAAGGTAATAAGTGATGTAATAGGAGTAATAAACCTGAAAAAGGGTTGTACAAAATACAAATTAACTTATTTATATTATTCAGGATAAAAAAAAGAACATACACGGCATGTCAGATGCGAGGTAAGGGGGTTTCATCTACCTTTTTCTTCCAGGGAGATTCATGCTATATTTGCCACTATTTATTTTTGTGTGATGTATGTACATCCCATTATTGTACTATTTGGGTAATAAAATTTAATTTATGGGTATTTACATTTTCATTGTGTTATCCTTCTTTCATGTGTTGTATGTTTCATTTGTTACCAAATCGGTAAGGGAACCTTTCATCCCCATATTATAGTCAAAGACTTCTTTTCTATTATGTCTTTTAATTTATATTTTATTATGTTGGGATATGTTTTTATATATACTTATTGTGTAATATTTTACGTTCATGTGATGAGAGACACTTTTCTATCCCATCAAATAATTTTCTGAATTTATAAATGACACAATTAGGGTGTCGAATATTTTGTAATGGAACATCTTAACCCATTTTCCATTCTTTGGGGTAAACTTCTACTTCATGATTATGACATACAATGAATATGTGTGAATTAACTATGACTATTTTACCCTTAATATCCACTTATATTGGGTGTATTTATATTTTACATACATATTTATTTAATTTATTTATCCCAAATCTAATGGTACAATCTTTGTAAGGGATTACATCTCAATCTCCATTCATTGAGGAGTATCTACATATTGTTACCCTTTATTATCCTATAAGGTGTATATACTACCATTTAGACATTTTATATCATGAATTTACATATTATCATTGAATTTATTTTTTTCTTTTATTTTATTCTTCAATTATTTTTATTCAATATTTTCTGAACATGTAAATGATTCATTAACTAAAACATTATTTATAATGTTTTAAATATTTAATCTTCTAAACATTTACCTTTCATGTCCTTGTTTCCGAAACTATTTTATGGACTTATTTATTTGTACATGAGTTTTATAAATTGTAAATTGCTTTCAAAAGTTTGAAAGTGGCATGGGAAAATTTGATTCCAAATTCTTCTTTTTAAATGTTTGAAATGAACTTATTATATCGATATAATGAAATGATATCTTGTGATTAAAATGTAGAAATGTAATGTGAAAATGTTATATATCCGTTATTCTTGTTTTATGTGTTATAATTATGTTATGGTTCATGGGAATTTTTTACGTATATGGGCCGTTCTGTGATAATACGTGGGTGGGTGAGCCCAAGATAGCTCTCCAATTCATCGGGATATATACCAGAGGTAATAATTAAGTTTTATCCTAATAGATTTAGGGAATATACTGTGACAATTATTCCAAATGTAACTCCCAATGTAGCTATTAATGTTACAATTTATGTATGACATGGATACCACAAGTTACCTTAATGATTTATGATTTCTATGTATTATTAATGAATTTTATGATTTATTGAGGTATTATAAAGAGATCATGTTTTGTATCTATTGATGGACTAATGTTTCATTCTTTTTTTTATAACCCTTGCTGATCCTTTTATTCTTATCCCATGTTTTTGAAATGTTTTTCACATGACTTAAAGTGGAATAGGTTCATGGATGGGATCAAGAAAAGTAATGTTGTTTAAAACATGAAACTAATCAGGTTTCTTTTTTAAGTATTTTAATATTAGGTGAAATATGGATACTAAGTAGGAGTGTCTATATGTATTATTCAAGTAGTTATGTATATTTTTTGACGTAATTATTTAAAGCATGTAAACCTGAAAAGATCCTCAATATGAATTATTAAATTAATATATAATTATGTAATGTCTAAGGTTGGGTCCTTACACTATGTTAGAGATCTATATAATATTTATCTATGTTCTAGGCCATTCTCATCCGCTCATGGATGACCTTTATTTTCTCAGTTGTTTCTGTACCAGCTCGGGGGCCACAAGGGTTGAATTACCTATCTTTCTCCAGAATAAGGGTAACCTACAAGGTCTCCCATATAGGGTCTCAAAAAGATTCATGCCTTCAGTATATTGAGAGATATTTTTGTATGAAAAATTTTCCGAGGGTATGTGATCCTTCAACCTTTGGCCGAAGTCTAAAACGCATGCCCTCATCATATCCTCCAACACAAAGATAGCGATCATAGTCTACACATAGGTCAAGGGGAAAAAGGCTACACTAATTTGTAATTAGGTCTTGAATTCCTCCTATAAGACTCTTTACAATACTTACAAAAATAGTGTGTCATTATCATAGGCAATCATCAAGGGTGCCCCATGAAGGGAAACAACATCCCGCCATACAATATCCCCACACTCCCCATCAAGCATTTCTCCCTGATGGAATGTAAGTGCATCGACTTCATGAGTTGATCAACTATCACCCATATAGTTTTTTGGATCCTCATAGTCTGTGTAATACCTAAGATGAAGTCTACAGATATTCAATCTCATTTCCACTACGGGATCTCAAGGGGATATAAAAAACCTACCTAAACCAGGGGACTAGATTTCACTTAATGACAGTTGAGACACTGAGAGATGAACTCACCTACACTTTGTCTCCTTTCAGACCATATAAACTAACACTGAAGGTATCTATACATCTTACCCATACTGGTATTTAAAACTAGTGGATAATTGTGAAAATAACACATCAACTCATTCTGAAACATTAATAGAACCACTGTGCCCCCTAGAATAAGATTATGTGATACCCTACTTTAGAATATACATATGATGAGTCACATATGGATATATGTTCAAATAATACCTTACTGTATTTGTCCTATAGTTGGGACTCCCTCACAAGCTTAATGAGTAAAGGGGTCTACACCATAGACTGATGAGAAGTTATACCATCTTCTCCACCAGGGTTAGCTGTAGGGAATCAAACAACTCTAAAGCTTCCAATACTGGTTGATCCTGAGACTTTCAACAAATGGAATAAACTACAATATTTATCTTCCATAGAGCATAGAATATCTAGAATTTTTAGTTCTACAAGAACTCCTACCATCATTGTTTTATCAGGTTTAGGTCTATCTGCATGAAGACGTACCTAAGACTCTAGTGGTCTCAGTAGACCCAAAAAAACTCTCCCAAGAGGTAGTGCCTCCACATCCTCGAGTTGATGGCTACTGTTGGCAGCTTTATGTCATTATTTTCTTAGTTTTACTCATGGGGTTTATACTTCCTCAACCCATATGTGATAACTTCCGGTTGCTGCATCAACACATAGCTAAGCCCTGCTGTAGAGGAAACTTAATACACAACAAACACAAATTCATCCTTCGGTAGTCTCATCAAATAATCACTCTTCATACTCTTACTCAACTCATCATAGACCCTTTGTCACTACACAATCTAGGTAAATGGATTCTCTTTTAGTTTCAGGGTGGTTAAAGGTGATGTGATTTTGGAGAAGTCTTCCAAAAAATCCTATAGTACTTCATCGTACCAAGGAATCTCCACACCTATGATGAATTATATGATATATCACAAGAAATAATTACTTAAATCATCAATTGATCTATGACTAAACCATGTTCAAAAATGAAATCCCCCCAAACGTGAACCTCATGAATCCAAAATTGGATCTTTGAGAGCTTTCTGTAAAATATGCTCTCTCAAATTAAGTTAAAACCCATCCTCATGTGATATACATATTCTTAATTTTATACAATGTAGATGAGTATGTCTTCAAAAATTACAACAAAAAACTATTAAAAATATGGATGGAATACCATGATGATCTAACCCATAAAAAAGATTGGGAAATTCATCACACCAAAGGACACCACATGGGACTCATAGTGTCTATAACAATATAAAAAATCAAAATTTGGAATATCATCCCCACAAACACTCAACTAATGGTAGTCGAAACTAAGATTGATCTTCTAGAAACATCATGCACCTCACAACTGGTCAATGATGTCTTGAATTATTAGTAGGGGTACATGTTCTATATTATGTCCTAGTTCAAGTGATGATAATCCAATAAAATCCATAAGCTCCCATCTAGGTTTTTTCTGAAAATGACTAGATCTACCTAGGGGGAAGACTGGGTATGATGAAACCTTTCTCACAAAGGTCCTATAACTACAATCGTAGCTCCTAAATCACTGTAGGTTCTATACGATATTCTATAAAAGATATTAGGGTCTTCATATAATGCAAGTCAATTACAAATTCCATCGCCATCTTTGGTGGTAGTCCTAGAACGTCCTTGTGGAAGAAGTCCATATAATCCTCGAAAACCGAAGGAACCTAGATGACTAAAGAGAATTTGACACCAAGTGATACACTCTCCAACCGATGGGTGATAGGCTAAAACCTCCTACTCATGTCCCTGGATAGAACATGGGTTCTTATATGTGCAGCAGTACATGCCATGTAGGTCAACAATATGACTTGTCCTAGTTAACTTGGACTGGGGTACTTTGCTACTCGTCATGTCCGTTTACCAGACTGAACAAATGTTTGCATAACCCCATGTACCTCGACATGGATTCATTTTATTGTGATACATCATATGGGTATTCTAAACAAGATAGGGTAAATGTCATGTTTGTGAGGGTGACACTCCGTGCCGCCCTCTTGTTTTCTAAAACCCTAGCACTTCCACTAAGGGGGATACACGTCATGTGTTCTTCCTTAAACACAATGTGTAGTTGATTTTGTACAAAAACCCAAATCGAAACTTATCACCTCTATCCCACATGATCCACCATGGATATATTCTCAAATAGACTTGAAAATATTCGGATATTTCCGTGGACTGCGCTTTCCTACAGTCAGTCCCTAGAAATTCTCTTTGGTTCATCAGGTGGGTTTTACCATCCACTGTAAACACCATTGTGCCTTTGTTTGTAAAGATATTAAGGTTTAAAAAGTAAATTGTTCATCCTCATCTTGAAATTATCCCAAATCTATTCCTTTATCATTTGTATTTTGTCAGTTAGTTGATCTACCACAAATCTAGGGGCCCAATCAAGATTGGTACCACCTGATACTGTCGAATTGGGACCATGACGATCCAACCGGTGATGGTAAAAAACAAATACGGGGGAAGGAAAAAGAAAAAATTATAATTGATCAATTATATGAATTCTCTTCCAATTGATCAATAATGGGGATTTCAGATTAGATAAAAATGAATTAAACATTTATTTCAATACATGGGCACATGCAGAGGATGTAGAGGGGAGAAGATCTAATTACTACTACTAATATAATCAATCAATTAAATAAAATCCATGAAAAAACCTAATAATAACTTCTACTTTTATTTTGTATATATTTTTAATGAATAATGAATTCTACAATAATTTGGGAGGATCCTCTATATTCATGGATACATAATATTCTCTTTTCTGGAGTTTCATTGTTGTTCATCCTTAGGATGAGGAAGGATCTCTTACTAGTGATTATAGAAATTTTGAGCTAAAAATGGAAATTATTTCAAAGTAGATGCTTTTATAGTGTATAATTTTCCTTTAAAATTAATTAATTAATGAATTTAATAATTAATATTTCACTTAAATGAACCGCCAATGAGTGAGGGGTTTGAACGTCCCATGCAAACTCATTTTTTTGTCACTCCTAGAGAAAGAATCATGTCCCAGACTCAACAGTGGTCTCATATTTCTATTCCAATAAACTGTTTAAGACATATCCTATTTTCTTTATGAAACATTGAGAACATAATATAAAATAAATTAATATTTTTACAAAATTAATTATGTGTAGACTGGACCACAGAATAGCTCGTCATCTTAATGCCAAGATCTAGAAATATATATAGACATATTTCAAATTCATAAAGGGAAAAACCAGGTCTCATTAAATATTCACCCTATATTAATATTGGTATTTTTATTTTAAATGGTAAATTTAATTTTTCAAATAAATTTTATTAAAGGGTAAAAAATAGTTTTTAAATGAAGTTCACTATAAAAGGGTGAAAACTGTTTATTTTGAAAAAATAATAGTTTAAGTGTAAAATGGGTTTATTATTATCTATCTTCTAGAAAGCATATAAGATAAATTATAAATAGAATATTAAATATATAATATATACATTTCATAATAATAATTCACTAATGGTGATTATTTTAATTTATTAAGGTAAATCACATTTATGTGCACAAAATTAGTTTATCAGAATATTATTTCTGTTATATTAGAGGTGTTTTTAATTTAATTTATATTTAATTTGTAACCAATGAATTTATTTTAGGTATATGTGTGAACCATATTTTCATAATTTAGATAATCCCATACATTTTATTGATTCAAATGGCTAGGTGAGAACTATCATTTTAAATAATAATATTTTAATTTCAAGTGATGATTCATTTAAACATGGTGTTGCACGTAATACAAGATAGAATTAGGATTGTGTGAAATATAAGACAAAGATATTCATGAATGTAGCACAAGATAAAAATAATCATTGTGTAAAACATCAAAACATTAAATTCACATGAAAAAATATATTTCACAAAATCTCGTGGTGTTACATTCTGCCTCCTTAAAATGAATTTCTCCATCAAAATTAATCTTGGTCAAAAAATGTTTAAAATTTGAAAATTACATTAAAGAAACCCACATCTCAAATTTTTTTAACAAAAATCCACATTAAAAAGATAATGGGATTTGTGAAATTCATCTAGAATAATGCATAACAGGATTTTAAATAGGAAAACATTGGTTGGATGTGAAACACGAGCATATATGTGAAAACTATCACCCAAATTCAGATAGAGAGTGATAGAAAACATTTTCATGAGATTTTTAACGATAAAAAAATCCATAAACCTAAGTGATTTCAGAATGTCCATGGATATATTAAAAAATAATTATAATAGGATAACATTTTATTTTAAGGCCTTTTTCCAAATATTGGGAAATTATTTTTTCTGTCTTGGATAAGAAGACCAGAAAATTTACATTCTTGATATCAATTTATTTCATAGGAACAATTTAAATACATTACTTGTCCCTTGATCATCTTCCACATCATCTCATTATCCAAGAAATAAAGGTGAATTTTTTATTCATTAATCACTAATAAACCATAAGATCCATATATAGAATGACAAGTCATTATTTCTATCTTTAGTTATCATCACAGCTATATGGTTAACATAGGTTTTCTAATATGAATAAATCATATTATGGTGACATAATACATTAATCTATAAAAACTCATCTAAAGATAAACTGAAACCATTTCATAAATGTTTATCCTTATAACCCTTACAAAATTCAATATTTATAAGTAAGGGAACTAAATTTCTAAAAATTAACTTAAAATTAAATGCTGATATATCATAATGTTTATTCTGATTGTCACATAACAAATATGTGAATACCTTTATCATGTATTCCCTCGAAACATGATAATAACCAAAATTAACATAAAACCATACAATTAATGTACATGCTTCATCATTCCTTACATAAAACATAGATTATTGGATACATTCCTTAAATCCAAAAATGTTGAATGATCCATCCATGATATCCTAAAATATGTTGCTAAAAAATCATTAATCTATTCCAATGTAATCAGTTCTATCCAATTTACTATACTTATATCTTATATCTCTTTATCCTAAAATAATTCTGTCAAAAATAATAACATATTAAGGATTATATTAGCTTAATTCAAATATAACATTTCTAGTCCATCTGTAACATTTAAAAAATTCTTGAAAATCCATAACGTAAAACTCCTATAAACAATAATTATATATTATTTAATTCTTTAATTCCAATATATGAACACTTCAATTATTCCACCTTATCTTTAATCCATTAACAAGTCTATATCATCTTATTACGTATTTCTTCATTATATTCAAATATCATTTTTAGCCTCTTCATCATCAATAATAGAACCATTGTTTGTATGACATTTCTGATTTTCTTCCTGAGAATTCATATAAAGACATTTATTTGAATAATTCATATACATTAGACACATAAAAAATTCAACTATTAATAATACCTTAGTTATACCAATACTCTCATCTATTGTATTAGCTAAACTATTAATTTTTCCAAAAACAATTACTCACTCTTTGGTCATTTTCACCGCAAATAAGACATCCTATGATTTCATTGAGACATTACCTTGAGTGTATCTTCCCACATTATTTTCATATATGAAACAAAATATTCATTCCTCTATGGTCTCCGCCATATGAGTTCTCAGTGAACTATATCCTTATCTTTATTGGTGAGTCTGAGAGTTATGTAAGGTACATGTAGTTAATAATGTTTTTTTATGAGTGATTAAGTATAATAAAAATATCATTTACTCTAATAATCATCCCATTTTTCTACCTATAAAAATATTTCCCATCACATACAATTCTATGCTAGTTCCTCATGGTTCCCTCTATTAAAAAAATCATAAATTGTAGTGTGAGTAACACTAATCATTAACTGGAATAAAAAAATTCAATAAAATCACATATATGATTTCTAAATCATGAAAACCACTTTAATATAAGAAACCATAGGTTTATCCTAGGTAATTAATAGAACCCATATATTTAAATCCTTGGGGATTGTTCATAATGATATTTTTAATTCCCAATGCATACCCCTAGGAATTTCAAACCAATTGTGTATGAAGGCCCATTTTTGTGTACCAGTTCCCAATATATTCTTGCTAAATATGGTGTTTTGGGGTGATTTCCATTTATGGATCTAGACAGACCTATTTTGTATTAGGTATTAAGATTCACCTTTTTCATATATTGGATCAGAACCATTGACTTGTTTCCAATTTTCAGCTCATGAGATACAAATCCTTAACCAAGGAATTGGAGGTAGATATAGGTCCCACCCACTCCAAATTAAAACCATAATTTTGTGCACCAAAATATCATCAAAAATTTAAAATATAATTTCATCATAAATAATGTAAATAAAGTGGTTTTCATAAACAATATATTAATTCACCATTGTATAACCCATGAAAAATTAATGGGTTTCATAAACATTTCAATACTATAAACATTAACCATACTAATAAAGAATAAGGATGGAATAATTCAATCTTAAACGTAGTAATGAACATGTTACAACAAATAATTTCATTTTAAATGGAGTATGATTTTGAAATATCACTTGGGAAATTTCATAAAGAAATTTACTTTTCCATGAGAATCAGTCTTTAAAACAAAAAACATTATGAAAATACTTTTCCGTGAAAATAACCTTGAACAAATTTAAGGAATCTTTTAAAAATCATTTTTAACAAATTTTGAAAAAAAAAATACTTTAATCATTGAAAAAATATTTTTAGAAAATAATTTTATTCGAATAACATTCTATTTGAAAATAACATTGAAAAATTGTAAAAGAATATTAAAAGAAATTATTCAACATTATATTAGAAAAATGTGTTCATGTCATGGAAGTCAAAAAAAAATTCATTTAACATTTTAAATAAAAATCAAATTAGAATTATTTTTAAAATTAAATGAAGATTAATTTCATAAAAATTTAACAAAATGTCAAAAATGGGTAAAAATTTCTTTTAAAAAATAATAAGAGATTAGATAAATATTTTCTGAAAACAATGTCCTGGAAAAAAATATATTTCTGACCAAATATAGAAATAAAGTCATATTTTCATAACAACATTTTTTTAATTATTTTATATACCATAGAGTGAACAAATGGTCTAATTACATGAATATATCATCAATAACAAGAGGATAATAAAACTAATGATACTATTTGATATGTTGAACGTGATATTTCAACTTTGGAAACTTAATCATAAATAATCCTGATAAACGATGAGATTGTAACAAAACATCTCTACGACTTGGAGAACATTGATTCACAAGAAACATGAGGGAATAAAATAATATGAAACCTAAAATAGCACAAGGATGAATAAATTCAGGATATTTCATGTCAAATGGTCTGTATTTACACGTCATAAATTAATATAGGTGCATGTCATAACATATGTCTTAGAGAAAGATAATTGAGACAAAAATTCCTTTCCACTTTGGTATCATTGAGAACATAAGCCCCAAGAAATAGATATCTAAAAATGGATTTGAAAATAAATATAATTTAAATTATAATAATAATTAAATAAAAACATGGGACGTAATACATGGCATTAAAGAAACATGTGGGGAATATGAAATTTGTCTCGTAGAAAATAAAATTGATACAAAAATCTTTTACCTTAAGTCTTGAATTATAACGTATATGTTAAAACCAAATGTATATTAAATATAGTATTATTAAAAAAAATTAAAAAAAAATTAATATTTTTCATACCATATATTATTTTCTTATGTCCTTTTGTTACACATTAATTAAAAAATATAATTTTAAAGTCATGTTTCGGGCAATAGCTGATTTTTTTCGTGTATGTTTTGACTTGTTCTGTTTGAGACACATAAATTGATCATATTTTCATCATATTTAGAATTTAAACCATTAAATATTTATATTTTATACTCATTATATATTTATTAATAGTAATACATAATATTTATAGATAAAAAATGTAATATACAATTCATGGAGATGGTAGGCCGTACGTACCCATGAACACTATTTCCATTTTAATGATAGATTGAAATAAAAAAAATTAAATGATACATTATCATTGAAAAAACATTTATATTTCAAATATATCCTATATTTTTATCCCCCCCTTAATTCATTCCATGTAAATAGTGAATAAATCTTATCGCTTCGTAAGGCAGTAGTCTTCCATACACACGAACAATGTTATAATACTCCAAAGAAATGGAGAGTGTAAAGGCATGTGTGATCTAATAATTAAAAAAATAATAATAACGTAATAAATATCATAAATATCATATAAAAAATAAATCAATCATTTTTTCCGACCATGAGGTGTTGTAAGGGAAAAAATGAATGACATCAGTTCGCGAGGGGGTAATCCGCCGTAAAAATGAAAAATGAATTCATAACCCATTATATGGGATTGGAGATGGTTTTAGGAGATGAATATAACATAAAAATATGATATTATATGTATCATATTGACTTTATTATATAATTATGAAATAATAATAATTTAATTGGGTGTATGAATAAATAAAACCAAATTCTCATTGGTGAATGTTACATCTTATTTGGTATCCACCAAAAGGTTTCATAAAATCCTTACTAGGATTTCATTATTCCCAAAATATGGATTCAAATTTGAGTTGAGAGATGTTTTAATGTGATTATTGATGGCTTTGGTTGATCCAAATGTCTTTATAGGTGTTTATAATTAAGGGGGTGAGTTCCCATTAATAGTTGAGGAGTGACATTTTTGTAAATACCATAAATCATTTACTATTGAGAAGTAAATGTTTCCACATGTGGATAAAATATTGATTAATAATTCATGTGATGGATTAATTTTCCAATAAACACTGCAATACCATAAATGAAACACATTTTTATGAATTTATTCATTAGTATTTATGTTTATTCAATTTTATCCTTATCATTTTTACAAAGGTAACTTGTATCTTTATGTTTACTTGGATAGTTAATCCTTAAAGACTAATATGAAAATAAATTTATTTTATTATTTATACCTAATAATTATATATATAAAATATATTTTTTAAAATAAAAATATTATGTGAATGGAAAATTAAATTTTAACCAAATGCATGTAATGCACAAAGCTCCATTTTAACCATAATTGTGTTAATTATTTTTAAATTTTTCTTCAATAATAATGATGATAGAAAATTATTTTGAACATATTATAGAATATAAATTTTGATGTTTATAAACATGGACTCTTTTTTTTTCAAATTACATCATAGATGTGGCATAAAATAATTTTTAATTAGTCCTACATATACGATGAGAAAATGGGTTTTTAAAGTGAAGATGTTAAAAAAGTTACAATGTTTCTAAATCCAATTTCAATATAAAAATGTTTCAAATGACATAAATTAGATTAATATATTTATAATATAACTAATTTTACTCAAAAACAAACTAAAAATTTAATTTAGCATTATAAATTTTTTAACTTAAAAGACAGTTTTTAATTAAAATTCACTATTTTTTATTATTCTAAAAAATTAAACTTCACTGATAAAACCCAAAAAAATAACTATATGGTAAATTTGATATTCCACATTAAAAAAATTTAATTTAATTTTCAAATTATTTTTATAACAATTTCAAAGATTAGTTTTAAAATAAGTGAACCATAAAAAGGTGACATAACTATTCTGAAAAAAGAAAAAAATATTAAGACTAAAATTTGGTTTATTATTATAAATATTCTTTAAAACACATAAGATAAATTATAAATATTTTATTTAATATATAATATATAAATTTAAAAAAAATTATTCACCACAATTTATTCTTATATTTTATTAATGAAAAATGCATTTATTTTCATATAATTAGTTTTTGAGAAAATGATTTCCATTATACTCAAAGTGTCTTTATTTTCATTAATAATTAATTGGTAAAAAAATAATTTATTATTTATAAATGTGTGAACCATATTTTCCTAATTTATTTAATTTCATTCATAACCTTTATTCCAATGGCTAGGTGATAAAAATCATATTAAATAATAATATTGTAATTGTATGGGACACATCTTATAAAATTAAAGATGTGTATAATGAACTAAAAACTATAGATAATGTGTTACAGAAGGCAAACATAGTCATCTATTTAATGAAAGATAAAAATGCGTGTTTTGAAAAATTTAAAAATATTAAATTCATTTGAAAAAAATATTTAAAAAAATATCAGTGTTCACCAATTGGATAATTAAGAATCATGTTTATTGTAAAAAATTACCTAAGATTCATTTAGGGTAAAATGAAGAAAGAACTAGTGAGATATAGGATCAAATATATAGTGATCTATGTAGACTAATTAGAAGTCAAATAGGTGGTGGTCTTAGGTAATTCATTACCTTCACACTTTATTCTATATGTATATGTGTATTTGATGAAGTAAAAGTGTAAAACTATTGATAAGTTTTTGGAGTTTTGGAAAATGTACATAATCTTCAAGGAAAATGTATTAGTATTATTTGATTATATTAGGGTGATGGATGTATGATCTATGAATTTATTTATCAATTTGGGGATTGTAGAATTTTTTCACAACTCAATTATCCAATAATTCCACAATAGAATAATTTTTCATAGGTGATAAATTGTACATTATAGGTCATTGGTCGATCATTGATGAGTCAATGTTACATTCCAATTTTATTATAGGGTTATTCTCTGAAAACTAATTAATTTATACTATACCATGTTCTATCTATGTTAGTCACAGGTAAACTATATAAGTTATAGTATGGGAAGTTTTCAAATAATTATTTTATTAGGATTTGGGGATGTGAAGTATTCATACAATTATTTGATTTCAGTAATCCTGACCCTAAATAGAAAAAATTATTATTAATTGATTATCCCATGGAAAATATGAGAAATTTATTTTATAATACCAATGAATTAAAAGTGTTTATATCCCATTGTGGTTTTTTTTTTAGAAAAAAAAAATTAGTCGAGGAGACAATGTGAGGAATGATAAACAAATATAATTTCAAGACCAAAAAACAAGATATATTTCCGAGGTGGAGGTTCATATCGTTCCCCAAATATTTATAAAAGAATAAAGGAATCAAAATACATAATAAAAATAAATTTATTGTACTATTCACAAACATTTCATTGGATATTAATTTATTATAATAAATTATTATTTGTTAATGTTAATGGAAGATGAACCCATCACCTACAAAGAGGTTATTGAGATTTCAAATTCCAAGAAATGATTAAAATACATATTATCTAAAATTGAATACATAGACACAAAAAATGAATGAAATTTAGTCTATAAATATATAGGGTTAATAATTATAGGATTAAGGTGTCTTTTATATAAGAAAACTGACATGGATGGAAAATTTTCTACCTATAATTCATGTGAAGTGAAAAATGGTTTCATAAAAAAATCATGGTATTGACTATGAAAAACCATTTCATCTATAGTGATGGTAAATATGATTTGGATATTTCCCACCATTGCAGATCACATTGATTTTGAGATATATCAAATAAATGTAAAAACAAATTTCCATATTAAAAATTTAGTCACATATATATCAATGATATAACTGATGGTTTTTGATATTCCAAATGATATTGATATGGCATGAAACCTATAACAGCACATTAATGGGTTGAAGTATGATTCTAAAAGTTTGAATATCCAGTTTGGTGATGAAATCATATATATTGCACTGATCAAGAATTTGAGTAATTCTTATGTATAAACAATTATTATTGGGAGCATATTAGTATTTTAGATATTTTATTTTAATTACATACAACATTTCAAAAATTAAATCTCGACACTTTTCTCTATGAAGATGTGGCTGGGAATGTGCTTCTCAATGAATGAAATGGGTGATGTATTCTATCTAATATATATGAATATCAATAGAGATGTATCAAATAGGATTGTAAGACTCTGTTAGGACACATAAATTGGTAAATTTAGAAATAGGTTTAGCATTGATAACTCCAAAAGGGGACTTTATCACTGTTGTGTGTCATGAATATAAGATGATGTAGGATCCTTATAAAGAGATAAAAATAATAGATTGAATTAATTATTAATATTACATTGGATCTATCATTTATGGGATGCCATGTATGTAATGTCCTATAATTTACATGTTTTTTTGAAATATATGGAATTATTTCAAGACCACATGCTCTAACGTCACGTGATTCCTAGGCCCAAGGAGCCCGAGATGAAATTTGATATTTTTTAGGTACATTTAGTAAATGCACAAGTGGGATTTTATAACATTTGAACCATTGATCAGATCAAAAACCTGAGGTCACTATTGAACTCACAATGCCTAGTTTCACTATTAAATGACCAGACATCACCTGGAAAAGTCTGAACATAAAAGAAAACTATCAGAATTTTTGAGAAAAATAATAAAATAACATAAAATGTTATTTTATTTCTATTCTTTCCGAAGAGTGATGAAATTGAGATGCTGTAGTGTAGTGACAAGGTAGTGACAAGATATATAAATGGAGATCATTAATGGCTTGTTAACACAGAGCGTAACAAAGCTTTAATGATGCGTAATGACATAATGTCATAGTGTAACAAAAACAATGGGTTTTGTTTATATTTTAATAGTTTGACACAATGGTGGAATGAGGATTAAACCATGAGGATTCTTTGACGAACCTCCGACATATTTCCTCCTCAACAATAGATGATGAATTCTACTGGATGTCATCGACTTCGATATAACTCGAAGAATGACGAATGCCATTGACATCTTGGACCCTTGAGGACAAAGATAAACAAAAACTACTGTGAAAAAGTTGGGGTTGGTTTTATTTTTAATTTATTCCCCATTCATATTATAAACAATGAATGCAGACTTACCCATAAATAGGTTAATCCAGAAATCTTGCGTTCTTGCGGGAGGGTTTTGTTCTTCGGTTTTCTATTCAGGATAAATTTTATTATTGATAGAATTGTAATCTTGAGCATCCCTTTCTATAAACCTATAACACAGAGGGGGCGGTCCGACAGAAACAAGGACTAACCCCCTTTACCTTGTGCATTCATGGTGGATAAATTTTCCAATGGTGGCATGGAATTTTTGAGGCCTCCACAAGGATGGTGGTGCAAAAAACTGCCCATAGGCACAGGATGATTGAGAAATGGGCCGACAAAGAAAATTTGGTGGCCAGTAGAAGGAACCGCCGGTGGTAGCGACTACGGTCTGGGGCAACTGCCAGTGTAGGGAGGCGGCACTGAGGAGTGGTGTAGGACAAAACCATGTGGAGGCGGTGGCACACATCTGGGTGACATAGTGAGATAAGGTCACTCGACCACGATGGAGGAGATGTTGTATCCCATTATCCACAGAAGTCGTGAGACACAACGCTAAGCGAGGGCCTCATGGATGAGGTGGCCCACTCCTTGTGTACCGCATTCAGACAGGGAGGGGACGTGGCTGTGGATACCGCATCCCAAGAAAAACCCCCTATCCACCTTTGGTGAACTGAGCTCTAGGTGGCGGGTCCCGCCCCCGGCCAGCGGCCTAGGCCGGATTTATGCCAGTGGGCCAGATTCGCGCCCTTCAGGCTGGTCCGTTTGAGACCGGGTCTCCAGGAAACCCAGTGGGCTGGACCCCCAGCCCAATAATGTCAAGCTCAACGATGCCCATTGGGCTTGGCCCACTGGACAGGCCTGATTAAGCCTACCCTTACCTGAACCAGGTCAAGTCGAGCCAGTCAAATTATATGAGGATTGTGGGACCCCTGGGTCAGTCCAACTGGGTCACACATGGCCCGTACGCAACCTTCCCCTAATTACTAAAATTCTAGTAACATTAAAAATATGTGTCTGATTGACGAGACATTTGTGGATTGGGACCTTATCGATGGGTAATATATTTTGGTATACTCGAATTAGAATTCAATATAAGTTTACAATAAACGAGTGGCTTGGATGAGTGGTTCTCCTTGGATCAGGAACACATACGAGTAGTAGATATGTGGATCCTTAGTGGCCAGAGAGACGGGTAATAGTCGTGTGGATCCTTAGAGGCTCGGAAGACGAGCAACAACAGTATGGATCCTTAGTGCCCCTAAATATGAGGAGGAGCTCCGGGGATCCTTAGTGGCCCAACAGACAAGAAGTCTGTATGTGGATCATTTGTGGGCTGATAGATGAGGAACAACCCTTTGGATGCTTAGTGGCCCGACTGACAAGCTGAGATTTATCAAGGATGAGTCACTCAAAAGTTCAAAACCTTTTCACTATAATCGATGAACCTTTACTACTCTAGAATATAACTGGTGTGAGATATCCTTGCTTTGTAGATTTACTTTGTGGTTGCTTTGTGGTCTTTTTCATTAGTGTAAAGGGTTTCCCTACTTAGTACTATGTTACTCACCACTGTAGGGGCTTCACCTGAAATGTTGTGTCTTATTCAGATAATAGACGTTTCGATGTAGGACTTTGTGTCCAAGGTGTAGGTGGGGGCCAGTAGGATCAGAAAGACATGGCATGGAACTTCAGCTTTAAGTAGCTACACTACTATTACAACCATGTGGGGTTTCAATGGATGGCTAACTGAGTCCCTTTATACTTTGATGTTCTTATTTCTTTTGTTGGGTTTGTATTTTGGTCTACATGTTTTTAGTTGTACTTATACTTAGCACCTATTTCAGTATACATGTTTTTCCCTTTTCAGTATGTGGGATATGGTTGGGCGTGTGTGTGCGTACATGTGTTAATGAAAATTCATCACAATTTTAGGTTGATGACTTCTACCCTACTCACCAACCCATGGCCTTTGGTAGGCAGGCATGGGGTATGTCACAGCACGGGCCCTGAGGTATTGGTCATGAAGAAGTGTTATCGAAGGTGGATTTCTCTACCTAAGAGATAAATAGTCTATTTTTTGTTTTGGGGAAACAATGTTAAATGTTGCAATTCTGACATGCAGATTCAGGGAGTCCAGTGCTGGTCTAGTAACCAACGTATCCACATACCCAGACCATGAATTATGCTTTTCCACTCAATGCATAAAAACTATTGTTGATAAAGTGTCTCCTTATGTTCTTTTTTATAAGTTTCATCTCATTAGGTATAATCTAATGACCAAGGCCCATCTTGATCTATTTCAGGACGCCTCCATGGATATAGCCAGATAGGCATCTGATACATGGTTGAGAGGACAACCATCCTAGCGACAAGGCTTCTGTTAAGGGACTGGTTTGTGAAATGGGACCGCCGAGTAGTGCACTAGTGACACCAAGACCCATTGGTCAGAATATAATATCGTTGGTTCTAGAAGAGGAAGTTCATAGAGTTAGTTCCCTAATGAAGATTCAGATATAGATACCTCTCAGGTTTAGGGGAGATATGAATCCTCATGTCACTAAGGATTTGATGGAGATGGTGACATGTGTAAATCACTATGTGAGGACACTGCTCGAACATATGGAGACCTTTCCTATGATCCTTATTTTAAGCTCAGAAGGGTGATGGTAGAGTTTGATGACTCAGACTTATGATGATGCCACCCTCACTTGAGATGAAATTGAAAAGAATTTCTATGAGGATTTCTTCCCTGTGACTTTGCGCTCGGTTCACAATCATGCGTTGCTTCACCTTAATAAGGGTAGCCTATCAGTGGATGAGTACTCTTTGAGGTTTACATACCTCTATTGATACCCCACAGACATGGTGCTTGACCCATTCATTAGGGACCCAACCATTGATCTGTGACTCAGGTTGGAGATTAGGGAATCATTGGTGTCTGTCAGCATGCCAACCCAGGATAGGGTGCTGGACCGAGCACTTCTTCTAAAGAGATTCCTCGCTGAATAGGGATCGACAGTTGGTGCCACCACTGACCTACAAGTAGCTGGGCCATCAATGGAAGGCGTATTATAGATGAAACCATTGTCTATGTCATCTAGATCATCTAGTGGATGACCCTAGGACTCATGCTCAGTGGTGATATGCTTTTAGGATAGTGGGAGGAAACAGATGAGCATGTTGTGATACTCAATTGGCTGGCAGGGACACATGGCTCGTGACTTCCTGACCCACATTGAAAAATACTAGAAGAAAATCTAAGGACTGCCTAGATAGAGGCATTGGTTCAAGCGAGGATGGAAGTAGGGCAGTTGATGTGGCAGGGGAGCAGGATGAGAAGAAGGGAGTGGGAGATATTTTGAGGTACTACCACCCCACCCCCAGGTGGTCCACCCCAAATTCAAGAAACAAGTGGACATGGGAGAGCTCATATTTAGGTAGTGGAGGATTTTGAGCACATTGCGCTACATTTGATTAAATTTATGAACTATGTATTCTCCACCCTAGATGTAGTTCTAATAGACAGAGGTGTTAGTAACTATTTCCTTTCCACAAATCTCATTCAGAGTTTGATGATTCTGGTGGAGCCATTGGATCAATCCTTATTTCCAGAGACTCCTACATGAGGGGACATGACTATTAGAAATTATTTCCAACATTGTGAACTTACTCTTGGAGGTGATATCATTAGTTTGGATCTTCAGTTATTAGCGTCTACGGCTTACGATTCCATCATGGGTATATACTGGTTATCCACAGTCCATACCCAGATCGACTGTTTTAAGTGTACAGTGCTGTGTGTCCATGGATATGGGACCCGGTTTTCCTTCATCAGTGAGAATGAATCCCTTGCAGCATAGGACATACATTCTCAGAGGGTGGTGCAACCGATCACTCACTATTTTTCTTGCCTCACCCCATTTTATATAGATGAGAGGAGTCCAAGCATTCCTGTAGTGGTGGATGGGTATGAGGATATTTTTATTGAAAATGTTTTCGGACTACCTCCTAAATGATAGGTAGACTTTTGCATTTACCTATACCCTAGGAAGACATTGATATACCCACCAGACTATCGGATGGCTCATGCAGAGGTTCACGAGCTGAGGGTACATCTAGAGGGCTTGCATGGGAATGGGTTCATAAGCCCTAATGATTCCCCACGGGCAACCCTAGTGTTTTATTCCAATATGGCATATGAGATCTTGAGGATATACAGGGACTTCTGGTGCCTGAACCAGGTGACTGTGAAGAACATGTATCCACTATTGAGGATTTATTACCTCTTCGATCAGCTGAATGGAGTGAGATGGTTCTTGATGATTAACCTCTGATTAGTCTATCACCATATCTGGGTATGGGGTAAATACATACTGAAGACAACCGTCAGGTTTCAGTATGGACACTATGAGTTTCTGGTGATTCCTTCCACCATGAAAAACACCCCAACAGTGATCATGTGACTCATGAATAGGATATTCCGGACTTACATTGAACGTTTCATGGTATTATTCATGGATGAAATCTTGGTGCACATATCATCAGAAGTGGAGTGTGATACACGCCTACATATAGTTCAAGATACACTCAACGAGAACTAGATTTATAGTAAGCACTCGATGTGCCAATCTGGGATTTAGGAGTTCCACATTTTAGGACACATCATCACGGAGGCTAGAGGTATAGTGTAACCGGTGAAGATATAGGAATTTCTTGCTTGGGTGACACCCATGAGCAAGATTGAGGTTTATAGTTTTATGGGGTTGGCTATAAAATACCATAGGTTCGTTCTCCACTATTCTACAGTAGAAACACCCTTGTAATCTTTGACAAAGAAGGGACATCCCTTCATGTGGAATGAGTGGTTCAAGCAGTGTTTCTAGGATTTGAGACAGTGAATAATGAGTTCCCCCATCTTGAGACTACAAGAAGGGGGCATTGGGTATGTAGACTTCTGCGAAAAATATAGGACAAGACTGTGTTGTTTTCTAATGAAATAGAGATCAGTGATCACCTATATCTAACGACAATTGAGGCAACATGAGCAGTACTACATGACCCATTACCTAGAGTAAGCAGCTGTGGTCTTTTTCTTGAATATATGGTGGCACTACCTGATGGGTGAACATTTTACCATATAATCCAACCAATAGAGTCTCAGTTATATCTTCTCATAGAAGGACCTGAACATGAGACATCGATGATGGCTAGAGTTCCTCCAAGACTATGACTTTAAGATAGTCAATATTGATTGGAAGGGAAACGTGGTGGAAAACGTTCTCAGTAGGAGGTCTAGTTTACAACTACAGAGTGAGGAAACAGTGTAGCTAACTATAATTCTGATATCCTTCATGGAAGATGATGAAGCATCTTACCTTCAGTCGATGGCTGTCACTCCCCAACTCTTATAAAGAGTTAGGGAGACACATCTTTTGGATGCGGACTGTGAAGCCCGAGGTGCTCATATATTCATAAGATAAGCTCTGGATGGATTTTTGATAGGTGAGGACAATGTAACCCTTTTTAGAGAATGCTCCATAGTAACAATGATGTTAAAGAAGGACGTTTTGAGTGATTTCCATTCATCCCCATTAGAGGTACATTCTAGTGTGTTGATGATGTACTAGGACCTAAAACTACTATACGTGTGGATAGGGATGGAGAAAGAAGAGGAAGAGTCTGTTTCATGACGCCTCACTTTTTAGTAAGTGAAGGCCGAGCATCAATTACTAGATGTCTTGGCTCATCCACTTGATGTACTAGAGTGGAAATGGGATGGTTTCTCGATGGCCTTCATGATGTGGTCACCATGTACATCCAGATGCCAGGATTCTATCTACATGATCAATGGTAGACTCAACATGTTGGCTCACATTCTACCCATATAGGATCAGGGACAAATAGAGGGCTTCTGATGCCTCTATATCCATGATATAGTGCGGCATCATGGGGTTCCTTTGACGATTGTCTCAGATGATGATGCACACATTGCATCCTGATTGTGTAAGGAATTACATGAGGTGTTCAGGACTCAGCTTCACATGATCAAAACATTTCATACCCAAATGAATGGTCAAACAGAGAAGACCCTATAGTCCTTGGAAGACATTCTTCATGCTTGCATCATATATTTTGGTCAAAGTTGGGAGGACCACCTACCACTGCTGGAGTTTTCATAAAACAACAACCATCACTCAACCATTGGAATGGCATCGATTGAGGCCTTGTATGACTGGCCTTTCAAATTACCTTTATGCTTGATATTCCCATGAGAGTCAACACTCAAAGATGTAGAGTCGGTACGGGCTACCAATGAAATGGTGTATTTCATATTGGAGAATATGAGGACTACACGGAGTGGGAAGAAGTCATATGATGACAGTAGATAGAGACCCTTTGATTTTTAAGATGTATACCATGTTTTCCTTCAAGTCTCTCCCCAACGAGGATTGCAGAGATTTGGCCAGTGCAGGAAGCTATATCCATGGTTCATCAGACTTTTCCCGATCATGAGGAGAGTTGGAGAGGTGGTGTATAACCTAGATCTTCCGCCACAGATGCACTAGGTGCACAATGTTTACCATGAGTCACAACTAAGGAGATATGTGCATGATCCATCACACGTCATCAATAGGGGCGAGCTGGTCATTACCATTGGGGTGACATTTGTGGAGTTCTTGATGGAGATGGAGGATCGACAGGAGCGGTTCCTACATGGGCTGACAATTTATGTTGTCTCTGTTAGGTGGCATCAAGAGAACCTCTCAGAGAGCACATGGGAGTGGGAGGCTAAAATTCTTTCTTAGTACCCCCTTTTGTTTGATTATCCGCTGTTTTGGAATTTAGGGATGGAAAGCCCTATGTTGGGGAGAATGCGATGTCTCATAATTTCCATTTAATTTTTTAAAATTATATTGAATTATTTTGATACCAAAAGCGTTGACAGAATGTGATTCTGAGGCCCGATGAGCCCGGGACAAAATTATGAAATTTTTTACGTATGTTTGGTAAACATGCAAGAAGGTTTTTATAACATTTGAACTGGTTCTATTGTAAATAATCTAAGAGTACCATTGAACTCAGAACATCAAGATTCTCCATGAGAGGACACAACATCACCCCTCCAGGGGCGAACTAAAAATAATAATTTTCATAATTTTTATGAAAAATAATAAAATAACATAAAAATTTATTTATTTTCTTTTCTCACTGATGAGAGACCACAGGGTGGCACTACATTGTAATAATGAGGTTATGACGAGATACATTAGTGGAGCTCATTAATTTCACATTAACACCTAGTGTAACAATGCATTAATGAAGTGTAACTGCGACAATATTTCATCAATAAAACAGCGTAATGATGTTACATCACAACACAACTGAAATGATGCGATGTGTTTGATTTTTAATAGTTTTATCAATTGATGGAATGAGGACTAAACTATGAGGATTATTTGATGAACTTTAGATGGATTTCCTCCCTAGGGAATAATGAAGAACGCCGTCATACATCATCAAATTTGAAGTACCTCAATGAACGATGAACTCTATTGAACACTTGGACCATCTAGGTCGAAGCGTTACGGAAAATAACATCAACGAGGTATGGGTTTATTTTATATTTATGTTCTTCCACATTCTTATTATATACAATGAAAATAGATTAACCCAAAAACATTTTAATCTGAAGATAGTTCCTTCTTCCAAGAGGGTGTCGTTCTTGGGTTTTCTATTTGGGATAATTTTTTTATTGATATAATTGTATTCTGGAGCCTCTCATGCTTTAAACCCCTAATGTAGAGGGCACGTGCCGACACAAACAAGGCCCGGCCCCCTCCACTTGTGTGTTCTTGGTGGATAAAATTTTGAATAGCAGAAAGGCATGTACAAGGCCTTGGAAGGGAAGGCAATGCCTTATAGGGCCCATAGGCGCAGGCTGATTGAGAAAACGACCACTGGAGAAAATCGGTTGTCTAGAAGATGGAACTGTCATCATGCCAGTGGTGCCCGAGATGGTGGTCACAGGCAATGGGAGGCTGTGATCTGTGTCTGGGACACCCAGACAACCTGAAGAGCCATAGTCACTCAGCTGCAGTAGTGGGGAGGTCATGATAGGCGTAGGATGAAGTCCCAGTTAGTCACTGCATGGAAGGTGTGGCCCGCATTTTTTGGGTTGCG
Source organism: Viscum album (assembly GCA_963277665.1). Classification (NCBI taxonomy): domain Eukaryota; kingdom Viridiplantae; phylum Streptophyta; class Magnoliopsida; order Santalales; family Viscaceae; genus Viscum; species Viscum album. The sequence continues at coordinate 1,107,408,346 of OY728152.1, read as the reverse complement.
TTCAGATATAGAGCGCATGTAGTGGCTACTGCTTCGTCCCAAGTGCACACCAACAGTTCGCCCCTACCAAATCATTTTCCAATTGGCGGGCCACTCCTCAACCAGTGGACCGGGCCAGACCTATTCCGGTGGGCCGAACCAATGCCTGTGGGCCAGACTAGCTCCCATCGAGCCATGATAGATGAGAAATGGTCACCCAGTGAACTGGGGGGATGGGATCTCGACCCAATTGTGTTGGGCCCAGCGAGGTCCATTGGGCCTCGGCCACTGGATAGACCGGAATGGACCTACTTTGACCCAAACCAGGTCAGTATAGGCTAGTCAAAATAAACCAGGGTCTGTGGGGCCCCTAGGCTAGTTTGGTCATGTTTGTCTGACCGGGTCAGACCAGGCCTAGATGCAACCAACCCCTAGTTACTAAAATGCTAATAACATGCAATCCGATAGTTCGATTGACGATCTGTTTGTAGTGATGAGACCCCCTCGACGAAGAAGATATTTTGGTATGATCTAAGGAGATGTAAAAAGATATTGAATTTCAACATCCTTCATGGGGGAGTGGTTTTCTTGGGATCAAGCATGCAGACGAAAAACAAAAGTGTGGATCTGTAGTGTCCTGACAGAAGAGAAGCAGCCGTGTGGATCCTTAGTGGCATGACATATGAGAAGCATCAATATGGATCCTTAGTGGGTGTAGTGACTAATAAGAGCTATCTATATTCTTAGTGGTTGATAGATAAGAAATAGCCATATTGATCTATAGTGGCTCTGGAAACAAGAAGAAACTGTGTGGATCCTTAGTGGCTCGGCAGATGACCAATGATACTTCAGGGATGAGTCTCTCAATAGTATGAAAATTTTTCACTATAACCACTGGACCATTCCTACCCTAGAATATACCAAGTGCGAGTTTTACTTAGTCTATGGATTCTCTTTGTAGTTTCTTTGTGGTGATTCTCCTTAGGGGATTAGGGTCCCCGACTGAGTACTATGTTACTCACCCATGCATGGGCTTCACCTACACATGTAGTGTCTTGTGTAGATGAAGGAAGTTTCGAAGGAGGGCATAGTGGCCTAGTAGCAGGTGGGCCATAGTTAGATCAGGCACATAATATGTGCTACTTCGACTTCTAGTAGCTACAATACTCTTACCATCAAGTAGGCTTTCAAATGATGCTACATGAGTTCCATTGTACTTTATTGTTCTGAATTATTTTGTTGGGTTTGTATTCTGTTCAAATTGTTTTTAGTTGTACATGTAATCAACAATTGTTTTAGTATACTTGATTCCCCCCTTTCAGTTTGTGGGATGGGTCTGGGCATGTGTGTGCATAAATGTACTCATAAAAATACCTCCCACATAGAAGTTGATTCCTTTAGTGCTAGTCTCCAACCCATGTCCTTCAGGGGGAGGGATTGGGTTATGCCACAACCCAATCCCCATGAGATGGGTGATGATCCTTTATTTGACCTAATGATTGTTATTATTTTATAACAACTGATAGATAAAAATACAATACTAGTGAGAGTCACTGGATTGCTATTATAAAAATCCAAAATTTCTTGAGAAGGAAAAGGGATATGTTCCTGATCATTGGAGTTAAGGACGATCACTAGGTAAATGGTTACACATATGATATTTTCCCATATGATAGAGACGATATGAAATCTCAACCTGGTATCATGTTTTTCCTGAATAGTGGAGCTATTTGTTGAATATTTCTCATTAATCAATCATAGTAGACTCCACAATTGATGAAAATTATATATCTACCACAGATTCTATAAATTAAGATATTTGTATTAAGAATATAATTAAATAATTTGGAGTGGTTCCTAGAATAAAAATAGAATTTATGATTTTATATGAAAATAATAAAGTTATTTATCAAGATAAAAAAACCCAATCTCATCAATGGAATAAACACATCCTCTATAAATACAATCTCATTTGAGAGATCATTAATAGGGGTGATGTGAAGATCTGTAGGGTGGATACATGGGAGAATCTAGCATATCCATTGATAACGCCTTTACTGGAGTAATGATATGAGGGTTGTGTTTAATATATGGTTTCTAAATTCATGATATATTTCTTTTTATTGTTGTAAATGTATCATGATTTTTAAACATAGTAAATATCAATTTAACTTTCATTCATGCGTGGTAGGATTTACATTACATGAATGATCAAATGATTATATCCCCTCAAAGTATGAGCTTTGAGTTCTCCCTAATCGATAATCATTATCAAGTATAATGGTTTTGGATTATATTTTATGGTTAACATGAATTTAATATTTTACATACTATAAAAAGTTTAATATTTTATATGAAGAATTAATCCATGAGGCAATAAGAAGAAGATTATTACATGGATTGACCCAAAAAGTGTATCTATTAGAATGTCATACACTAATCAATATAATTAGGGGTGTATTATATTATTATTTCAATGCATATAACATTAATTTAGCGATATTACTTTTATATAAATCGTTATAATATTCCTTGAGAGCCAATATTTCCATATTTTCTAACTACTTTTCATTGATAATTAACCATGTAGTTTATTTAATACCTGGGTATTTAATTAATATTTCTTACTTTTTTAAATATCTAATTAAATAATAAAATCTATATAAACATGTATTTTGTTAGTTTTATTAATTTTTTTATTAATTGAGAAAGTCAAACATTGATTTTCAATTTCTAAATTACATTTTTATTAGGATTTAGAATATTATTTTAATTGTTTAAATATTTACTAGAATAAACATGAATACGACTAAACTACATTTTATTTTCATGGTTATAGGTCAAAGGATGAATGTTTAAAAAATTATAAGTGCATCATATGAATTCTATAATAATAATTTGGGAGTCAAATCCACACATCAAATTTTGACATCATTAGAATTCAATGTCCTCAGCAGGAGACTTCATGATTTATGACATAATTTTCATAAATTATGGACTCCCCCAACTAGGTAATAATCCCATGGAAGATATATAAATTTCAAAACAACATAATAAATCTATGTACATTCCATCCATGTTTGCAGGAATTTTTTCAACATAATCAATCCATCATGTAATTATTAGAGAGCTATTGTGTAAGGGTAAATGTGGTTACCTAAAGGATTTGTGAAAGAATCCTCTATGTTCAATTAGTTTCATAAGGGTACTCCAATGGTTTTTAAAGACATATAAAGGTCATAAGGGTTGTGTGTAAAGGACACCCTATGAAATGATGTTGATTCAATGTAACCCAACGACTGTATAATGGTAACACATATGTTTCATAGAGGTTCTTCACGATTTGATCAATATAATTCATAGAAAAGTCAAAATTCTAGATTATAAATAATTAAATTCCTTGGATAGAATTAATAAATAACGGAACCTACAATAAAGATTAAATTAGAATTGTCCATATTATTTTGGGCATAACTGAAAATGAATTTTTATGCTTCTGTATACCTAAACATGAGAATTCGGTATTGAGTTCAACATGACATCAATCAAGAAGATGATGAATATGTTTATCAGCATAATTAATTAAATAAGGTAACAATTCAATATGATCTTTCTTTAAGAATCAACACCCAGTGAGCTGGACACAAGGAAATGATTGGAAGAAGGGATCAAGGAAGCTCATTATAAAGAAAGTTATAGAGATGTTAAATGGTTTCTAAATTATTATAAATATTTTTTTTGTCAAAATTTTAAAAGTATTCCAAACATGTCCTTTAAACTTTGTCTGGTTCGATAGGAGTATTATAATAATTATTTAATTTTTTGATTTTACCCAATTGATAGGATCATAGCATGTTGTGGCCTAGTTGTGAAGAAATTCCCTTGAACCCACTATTGAATTTCATTGAATATATATTTCCCATTCCTAATCTATTAATTTTAATTTTTTATGAGGTATACACTAGAATATTATATAGTCACACTATTCTTTATCATATATTAGTTGTGTATTATCTCTATTTTATTTTTAATTAATTTCAATTCCTTATTTTTTCATTTCCCATACAGTGGAGGGGAGTGGCCATTGATAAAGGAGTGATTAAGTGTCCTTGGTCAATGTGTATAGGTGAATGTTGTTTTACAATGATCATTTATTTCCCCACCAAACCAAAAAATAATAGAGTAAGAACGAGTAGCTTGAGGTTTTGAGTTACATTTTGAGATTAGGAAAAGGTATGAATTTATTATGATAGGTAGTGATAGAGTGGATGAGAGAATTATCTTTGGATTGTTCATTCATGTTTTCATATGAATTTTAGCCCATTTTATTTCCCCCCATGTATGAACTAGTTCATCTGTTTTCACCATCATTATTTTATTCCCTAAAAATTAATGAGTAATAGTGTGAAGATCATGAGTGAGAATTCCATTCTTATTGGGGTTAACATAGTTAGATCTATGTATCATTCCCAGAGAACTAAAATTTTTTGTTGATTGTAAGGACCATTATAGCCTCAAATAACATTGAAAATTTTCTTACATAATCTTTGAGGCTTAACAAATCATGGGGTTTTGGTGAATTCCACTGATTATGTCATCAGCTGGGAAATAACCATGAAGAGATTTTATACATGTTTTATGAGTAAAATTATCTTATCGTTGATTGAAATTTTGATATCCTCATGTCAATGTTCTTTTATTTTTTTTATTTTTTTAAATAATATTAATATTTGAATAGTTATATTTGATATTTGGAAATTTGTTATTTTTCATTGGTACACAGTTGCCTCTTGTTCATTGAAAAATTAGTTAAACCATGTAGATGAACATTACATATGTATTTCCTCTAAAAAATATTTTTTAGAACCATAAAAATTTACCTTTACATAGAGAATATGGTAACTTTTATATAGGTGGGGTTTTTATTTCATTTTAGCTATGAATGGTTTGGTATGCATGGTTAATGCATTGTTTATAGTAAATCAAGCGAGGACTAGAAAAAACTGTATTTTGTACCTTTACATGGAGGTTTTCTAGAATATGATTTTAACATGATTAGAGTAAACAATGTCATAACTATGCAGGAATTTATTTTTGTATAAAAATGTGGGATTTCATAGTAGGAACACTGTGAGGTAAACTATATGGGCTAATCATGTCAGCTGCCAAAATTTCATTCATGAGGGGAACCTGCCCCCTTTACCCACCCTATCCTTATGTTCAACACAATTTTTTCCTCTTCCTTTCTTTGAAAACCTAGGGAACATGAATGTAGGATTATCCCTTCCTATCCTCCTCATGTTTTGGATACCCTCCATTGATTTTAAGAGATTTATCCCCAGAAATCCCCCATTATTTTCGCTTTAATTGTTTCCCTCTCTGATTTTTTTTATATTTATTTGTTATGTATTATTATTCCTAAAGAGATTTTTCACCTTATTCTAGATTCATAGGGGTGGGGTTTCAATAAATGTTGTTGGCTTCTAGGGATTATAAAGAGTATGTCCTTTCAAGTTTGATTGGTTTCCATAACAAGTGACACATTTTCTAATAGTTTTTAAAAAAATTCCTCGACCTGAGGTTAATATCATTGTGTGTTTACTTTATAATACTTATCACTGAGTTTCGATTGGGTTTTAATTTCATCCTTGATTAAATTAGATATATATTCTCATTATGGAGACTTTATAAATGTTTGAGTGAATTTCTCACAAATAATATTGGAGTTTATGTGTCTTCTTAGTCATTTAAATTTTTATTCTAATGGTGGAAAATGTTTATTGGGACCCCAGGCATGTTTAATTTCCAATTTGACACTTTTAAGATGTTTTCTCGAATGTGTGAGACACTCGATTGATCTGATCATGTTTTATTACCTATTAAAGATTTAGATCCCCTTAGGGGAATATTTAGATAGATGTTTATTATTTATTCTTATTCATGGATTTGAAAAGGGGATGTATCTTTTGAGGGTTTGAGAGGTTTGATTAGTTTTATAGTAATTATTTTATTTTTATTAAATTATTATTTCTTATATTTTTTCCCAATTTTTTATCCTTTTTTTGGAATTTATGTAAACAATAGAATGTATGGATGTGTGTAAACCTTTTTTAGTGGTACTTACTAGATAATTCCATTGAATTTTTGTTCCCTCTAATTGGTTTATTTTTTTCCTTGAAACCAGAAGTGAAATTGAATGGAGATATTTCAGTTTCACTGGGAGGACATAATAGAGTGTTTCCAATGAAAAATATCAAACATCATTTTAGTTGGTTCTTAATGTTTAACCCATGATTCTTAAATAAATTTTTACATGGCTTAGGAGGTCCTGATACATACTATTTATTTATGTTCTCTCTTTCTCAACTGTTGTTAGAACCATTGATCTAGTTTAGTGTTTTGGTACATTTTATTGATGATAGAGATATGTGTGTTTTGTTATAATATAATTCATTGATTTAAATCACTTTATAATTGAATTGTAAAATAACATGGAAGTATTTTTTTTAAAATTAATGTGATGAGGTTTTCATAAATATATTTTTTGAGAATAATTTTAGAAAATGGAAATGGGATTTGGGAATTTTTTATGATTTTTATAAAGGATTCTATTTCTATTTTTTTAAAAAAAATAATTTTATTAAAATTATTCTAGATCCATATATTATAATTACAACAAGGGGGTATTTTATCAGCAAAATAGTGGAGTGATATTTGGTTTTAACTAAATTTTATGTGAAAACCCTATTTTTTATCTTCATTTGAAACCAACATCAATGAAATGGACTTTTGAAAGGAAATGAAAAAATGGATTTGTGCCTTGTGGTTATATGGACTATGTAAGGGTTACCCTTCATCCTATAAAATGATATTATCCAAAATTATTAAATAATTATAATCTTTCAGGCGTTAAGTAAATGGAAATGACACAAAACTTTTTTTGAAATCCTACTAGGTGTGTTTTTATCACACCCTTCATAAACCATTAAATGTATGTATCAATTATGCTTTCCGACAGGTTCTCTATTTGGGTCCCAATAGGTGTAATTATTGGGTATGACTATTGATGAACATTTTTGGAACATGGTGAGTGAACAGAGGATATAAGGATGGGTTTTTAGAGGTTTATTTTTTTTACTTTAGTTGCTTGGGATATTCATGAATCATATTGTAGGCCTTGACATTTCCTTTGGATTCATTTAAATATGTATATGTCTCCTTTATGTTAATTTCTCATGTTTGATGTATTCTTTGAGATATTTTATTATTTCTTCCATGAGTTATTTTGATTTTTTATTTAATTTATATATGTATTGGTTTATTATGTAGTGTTTATGTCCAATTTCCATATGGGTCATGCCAGATTTTTGGGTGGGATACTCATCTTAAATATTATTTATACAAGGGTTAGATTATTCCAATGTGTATATTCTTGATTCACATGAAATAGTTTCCAACTCATGGTGAATGGGATCTTCCTTCAGACCTTAAGTAGAGCGGGACTGGGTGACATGTCTGGTTAGCCCATGATAGTTCATTTTATAATTATATAGTAGAAATTCATTACCATTCTTAGTTGAGTCACATATGATATGTTAAGCTACTTTGATGAGTGAAATGTGTTTTTATAATTCTCTAGATGGATGAAAGGTGATGTTTTCATTGACTTGGTCAGTCAATTTTGAAGAATGTTGAAAAATGAGTTAGCCTATACTAGATTTTCATGTTCCATGTCTAGTGGTCCCTCAATTTCATTGACCAAGGGATTATATATTTATACATAGGATGTATATAAAGGTTACAGGAATAATAGATACATTTTAGTCCGTTTATAATCAATTTTTTTTAACAAATTTATTGAATCATTTGAAAAATTCACATGAAATAAAAGAAATTACCTATGTAAATTTACAATCAGATGTTGACATAGAGATCACATAACTCCAAGCTGATCATTTCATATTAAATTTATAATTAATTTATGTTAGACATGATGAAATAGAAACTTCTGTGGGGATATTTTTCATTAATGATGTTGATATTCAAAAAAAATAAAATTACCTCGGTTTAATTAGGATGATACATCTGTATAATCCCAATAGGTTTGATCCACACTTTCTTATTTTGAACTTCGAATGACACAAATTTATTTTTAGGTGCTCATGTGGTGAATCAATCTTATTTCATTATTCATCATGATCAATTCTAGTTCATTTAGGACTATATGATTATCTATAGATCATTTCATTATTTATAGGAGTATAGTGGGAGGAATTTAGAGAGTAGTCCATTCTGGACATAAATTTTAATTCATAATTAACACTACACAATAGGCCTAACCATCCATTAATTGAGTAAGGGTTCAGGTTAAAATATTATTGAAATCCATACCGACCCATAAATAATATTATAATAATAATCAAACCCCATTCCATATAATAATTATAATCATAATATTATTATTTTAGAGCGTTTCCTAACTTGTGTAATAATAAATAATATTTTTCTCTCATGAAAATTTATATTTATCACCATATACAATTTTGGTCCACTCAATTTTTTCCATGAAATATATCAAATAATAAAATGAATAATTATTTAAAAATTAGTCATAAATATGTATTCTATTCGCAATTCTATGAATAAATATTTATTAAATATTTGACAAATAAAATAAATATATTTTATTCAAAATCGGGAAAATAATTATTTATTTAAGTAATGTTATCAATAAAACACGAATAAAATTATTCCATGGTATTGAGAATAATACTTATTACATTAATTAAATTCAATATTTAATTTAATAAAGATAAATGGAAATACTTAGTTTTGGAAACTATACTATTATTCCCCATTGGCATTAGGAATGAATTCCTAAAGTCCATGATTTATATCATGTAATGGGTCCACACACCCAAGAGAAAGTAATTAAAGTAGAAACATAGAAAACAACATAAAAATTCTCTCCATGTAATATAATCCCCTAATATCAAAATCTCATCATGAACATTTCAAATACATATCATAAACATGTACTTTCAAAACATCACTCTTCGACAATAAAAAATAATCTCATCATTATACCACGGTGATGGAATTTAATGCATCAATTCAATTTCAATCAAAGGGCTGAGAGATCATCTACCACAAATATGGAAGATAAAAATCCTTCCGAGATATATTCATTAAAAATATGTCATTAATGACACACCCAACATATCTAAATTCTCCAAAAACATCTATGAACATGGTATAAATAATACATCTATGTCTGTGATTCGTAACATGAATTAATAATAACCATAAAGTGAAAGGATGATTACAAATTCTCATAGATTGGAATATATAATGATATATAAACATGAGGAATTCCTATATGAATGTTTTTTATCATAATCTATCATTTAAGAGATTACTATGTGAAAACATAATGAGAAGAAGTCTCATGTGATTTTGAGAACTTACACCAGATAGTCTATGTACTATTTTCCCTATCATAGTATGTTATCATACCACAAAAATAAATTTAAGAATATCATCATGGATCTTCAAGGTTCACAACATATGGAAAATTGATATGACCTTATCAATGCGACTGATACCCTTTTACATTATTACATTAAATTAATGTATAAAAATTAATAGGATTTGATAATATGCCTTTATAAATATCCAAATCATTGGATATTCCTGTAATCAATGTACCAATAGTTGGTTCTTGAACAACTACTCTAATAAACTCTCACTTGGGCTATACCCAATTGACAATGAATTTCTGTTTTCTAAACCTCGCATGATGATCATGTTTCTGTTCAGTTAAGGAATTACTCAAGGGGTACATAATATTGTATACAATAGATACTATTTTTACTATGAATTCAACTCTCCAAGAAAAATACCTCAAGATATGACACTTACAATGTATACTCTTCATCCACTAATATGACCATGGTACCTTGGAATGGGCCATCGTTGTAGTATTATTACAATAAAATGTAACATGATCTATAAGGATATATACCAAATATATATATTTTTCTTAAAGATTCATATCTAAATTTATTATATAGGAACATTAGAATCCTTAATATAACCAGAATTTGATATAGAATCTATTTCTATATCCTATCTTGAGATCTTCTTTCTCACAACACCTCCATTCAGGGTGAAGTTGTATCCCTTCTTTGATTTTAGATCATCTTGATTAATTTGGGAACTAGAATCTACATATCTTATTATGAATAGTTCCTCATATACTCCATAGAGAAAAAATATATTCTTAGTAAGCATTAGATAATTATTGATAGACGTGACTTCCATACAATGGTGTCCATATGGGGCATCTAGATATCATCATACAAAACATAAGGTGTAGGTGACATCATTCCAAGTACATAGCTTAACATACATGACTAACCAAATCACAGATTTATATGGAATCAATTCTATCCATTATCATTCATCAAGTATATTGGGAAACGTATTAATAATATTATAAATGCCATGTGACATTGGAAACAATCCCCTCTTGGATCATTCCCAACCAATTCTATTTAGTATATTGTTAATATTTATACACTGACTTTGATCAAAAAAATTTGGATATATTATGATGGATCTTGAATCCAATAATATATGATGCTTTGCTAAGTCCCTCATGGAGAAAAATTTATTCAATCATTCTTTACAGTTCTATAAGACTAGTACCTCATTTATAATATGTAGTACATCATCGACATAAAATATTATGAAAATGACTACACTCCCACAAAACCACAAGAAGAAAAAATGCTCATATTAATTCTTCATGAAACAAAATTCCATTATATATTCCTCAATTAAAATACTCTATAAATGGATTCATTTTCTAATAAATAAATGGGTTTTTAATTTGAAAACCTTGTATGTGTCATTTAGATTAAATAAACCATTAGGTAATGTCATATATACATCTTAATGACAGTTCCCATTAAATAAAGCTACTTTGAGGTCCATTTCCCAAATTTGATAGTCATGAATGGACATCATGGAAAGTATAATTATGATGGAATTCATTATTTTAATAGGTGAAATGGTTTTATCATCAACAATTCCATGATGTTTTTAATCTGTTTTATAACCAATTGTTCCTTATAGGTACTGAATTATCTAGAAATTTTTATTTTCTTCTTGAATAACAATTTATAACCAATGGTATTTACATCCACAATAGGATCTACCAAAATATAGACATGCATTTGTTATGATGAATCTATTTCAAAATTCAATCCTTCTTTCCACTTGGAAACATCTATACCACTTACTGATTCATTGTATGTTGGAGGATAATTAGTATCAACTAATAAAGAGTCACTATAATTATTATACAAGAATACCATACATTTGTAGTTATTTAAAATCAATTATATTCCTATATAGTATTTGTGTCTGGAATACCATCATCAACATGGATTTATGAAATATGTTCCTATTCAAAATGTAGTGTATCTTGATCTAATATTTCATCAATGTCAATATAGAAACCCTTCCATTTCTTATATTAATATTACATCATTTTAAAGATATACAACATAATAGTATTACACATAGAGGATCCAAATGTTTAGTGTCTTGGGAAAACTAGGACCATACATAACAATTAAAACATCAAGCATTAACATTTCTTTAATTTCTTCTTCTCTATCTTCTTATTGGCACTTGTCCTCTCCATAGTACATGTAGCCACCTGAGGATATACATAAAAACGGGTGATATAGAAGCCCTGTAAGAGGAAATATAAGAACAATATAGCATGGGGTGAGCATAATAATAACATGGTAAAAATATCATGAACATGAGAGGAGGCAAAAATATAAGACTTGAAATGTGGCATGCATAAAAATGAAACACCATGTCTTAGTGGTTAACAACCACACATACTTGTGAACCATCTTAGAATCTTTTTCACACATCATTTCATATTTACTCATGAGATTTATCAATTTACCCAATGCATTATAGCATTGTATAATTCCGGGCACACCCATCACATTTAAACATTCATATTGCGCTATATAATTCCGGGCGCACCCGTCATAGGATAACATTATCATTTATCATGAATGAAAAAATAAAAATATAGAATAAATGAAAAATACTAACCCAGGAAAAGTAATTGTTTTCATCTCATAAGAACAAATTCATAAACTTGGGGTTCCCAAAATAAAGAGGGAATAACATACTTGATACAAGAACCGTAAATCATGAATGAGAAGTAAAAGGTGTGTTCTTGAAAGAAGAGTTCCATTAGAAAACATTTTTTTGAAAAAAAAATTGTGGTAAAAATTTATATCCTAGGTAAGGATATATAATGATGAACAGATTATTCATTAGAATTTACCATATCAAGAATGGAGTGGAAGAGGGAGAACCCGAAGGATGAAATTTCGGTTCAAGATTCGTCAATACCTTGTATCTGAATGCTTCCTTCTCTTTAATTTCCTTTATAATGAAATTATATTCATTAATTATAAATAAAGAACATTTATACATTAATAAAGTTCATTTTGTTTTCATTAAGTGATATTATGTGCCTTTGGACGAGTTATAGAGTTTAAAAACATTGTCCGGAAATGTTTGTTTTTAGGGTTTTCTTGAGTGGTTCACTTGTATTCTTAAGTTGATGTTTGGGTAGAACATGGGTAAACATCCAGAACTAATATTAAATGTTATTAATGATATTAAATAAGTTTTAATGATATTATAATGAATCAAATTAGATCCATTTGGATGAATCATTAGATAAGAATTAAATGATGATTATTTGGGTTAATTTGGGCAGTTTTTCGATCATAACGAACATGTTTTAACTTATCACATAGTAATATGGTCATAAGTTAGTTACAGAACATAAAATAGGAGATAAAAAATATAAAATTTTCTGGTGCAACCATAAAAATTGTTTCATGACCAGATATGTAGGTAGAAATGGAAGAAGAAAACACATCGTTCTTGACGGTGATAAATTAACACCTCACGAACAACGTTCTCCATAATAAAATAAAAGGAAGAGTGGAAGGTGGTTGGATGATATAATATCCCATTTTCAGAATATAATATCATTAATTTTATAATACTAGAGTTAAAATACCATTTATATGAAGATATGTGGGGAGAGATCAAGAAATGGACTTGAACATGAAAGGAAATTGAAGGAGGAGAGGGAGAGAAATTACCTCCAAAATCCTCCTCTTGAGATTCTCATTAAAGAAGCTAGGATTGGTATTCTGAGGAGACCAAAAGAACTCGAACGTGGGAGAGGGGCTAGGGAATAGTTTTGGGAAGTGTTTAGTGAAGGCCTGGAACTTGAGAGGTGTGAGTAAATGAGGGTGTGAAGGGTGGTTTTTATAGTGGAGGGGAGAGGGGTTTTCTTAATATAAAACACATTAGTTTATTAATTTCCCATAATACAAGGAATATTGAGTCTTAATTTACCATGAATAGTAATTGTATCATGTGATCCCGAACCATGTGGGATTACATCAGCAGAATATCACAAATGACTCTATAATTAGCTTATTTAGCTTATTTTTGTAAATTACGGTATTTCACTATTCATAAAAAATTGAAGTATCTCAGAAAAATTCCAAACATTTACCCCTACCATTTTTTGATTTTTAGAATCCAAGAATGAATTCGGTTTTTCAAAAATATTTTTCTAAATATTATTAATTTAATATTTAATTAAAATCATAATTTTCTAAAAAAACAGTATTTAAAATTAAAACTTATTTTATAGTGCTTTCAAAAATTAAGTAGGGTCTTATAAAATTATCTAAAAACTATAAGAAATTTATTTGATAATTATTGAACAAATTTTAAGAAAATATATTTTCTTTAAATTAAATAATTAATTATAATTATTTATTTATGACTTACAAAATACCAAATTGTTTACTAAGGTCAAATTGCCACTTTCTAAGATGCCTAAATTTTATTTAATTATTCATGGGTAAGGTTACTCTTATGTTGGATGATTTACTATTCATATGGGTCAAATAACTATTCATAAGGGTAGGTTACTATTCACAAGGGTATGTTACTATTCACCTAAAACTATTTTTTTTCATTAGACTCCAAAAATCATTGTGAACCCAACCATGTATGTCAGATTTTCAAAATTCAAAACACTAAAGTGACAAAATTATTTTTAATGGTCACTTATACCTTAGTAGTTCATTATGTTGTGTTTTCATGGTATTTTATGACATGATTATAAGAAGTTAATTTCCATTGAAAAACTTTGGGTCGTTACATTCTTCCCCCCTAAAGAAATTTCACCCCCGAAATTTTACTTTAAACAAATAGGTAAGGGTACTTCTCCTTCTTTTCCTCTCTGGTTCCCAAGTTGCTTCCTAAAACTTATAGTTCCTCCACAACACTTTGAAAAGATGGGATGTCTTGTTGCGTAGAACCTTATCTCTCTGATCCCGAATCATTAATGGCTACTCCTTATAAGAGAGATCATATTCCAACTACACCACCTCGGAGTTTAGTACATGTGAGGGGTATGGTATGTACTTCCTCAGTAGTGATACATGAAACACATCATGAACTTCAGCAATATTCGGTGGATGTGCAAGACGTTAGGCCACGGCTCCTATGCGGTGAAGGATCTCGAAGCGGACAATATACCATGGTCTTAGCTTCCCTTTCTTCCCGAATCGCATGACTCTATTCCATGGATATATTTGAAGGAACACTTTATCTCCATCATCGAACTCCAAGTCCCTTCGATGGTTGTCATCATAGCTCTTTTTCAAACTTTGAGGAGCTTTGATGTGTTTTTGGATGACTTGAACCTTCTCTGTTATCTCATGAACAAGATCGGGTCCAAGTAGCTTTCTTTATCCAACTTCATCACAACAGGATGGAGTTCTACATCGCTGTCCATATAGAGCTTCATATGGAGCCATATGAATAATCTATCAAAAGCTATTGTTGTAGGAGAAGTCAACCAATGGGAGATGTTGATCCCATCCACCTTTTAATTCTAGAGAGAAAGATATTAGAATATCTTCATGCATCTGAATGGTCCTTTTAGACTGTCCATCAGTTTGGGGATGATAGGATGTGATGAAATTTAATTCATTACTCAAATCATGTTGAAGGTTCCTCCAAAAATTTAGATGTGAACCTTGGATCACGGTCAGAGGCAATTGATAGTGGAGCACCGTGTAGTCTCACCACTTCCTTACCATATATCTTTGCAAGTTTTCAAGTGAGAGATCTTCCTGAATAGTGATAAAATGGGATTCCTTGGTTATTCGGTCAACCACAACCCATATATCATTATTTCCCTTTGATGTCTTTGGGAGACCCGTGACAAAGTCCATAGTAACATTTTCCCATTTCCACATGGGTATAGGAAATGGCTGCATCATACCTTTGGAATTATGTTTCTCAACATTAACTTGATGACATACCAATCACCTTGATATATATTGCCCAATATCCATCATCATGTTATCCCACCAGAAGTGTTTTCGGAGATCACAATACATTTTGGTACTCCCAGGATGGATAGAGAATATTGAGCTATGTGCATTATCCAATAGATCCTTCTTCATCCCAGGTGATGAAGACACAGAAAGCCACATTCCAAACCGAATCACACCATCATCGTCGATATGGAACTCTGGAAACTTCCCTACCTTTACTGAATTCACCCTCTTTTGTATCTCCACGTCATCTCTTTGTGCTTCATTAATCCTCTCTTGGATGGATGGTTGCAGAATCATTTGGGCAAGGTAGGATGTATCCCCTGCCCTTATGATTTTCAAATCCATTAATTTCATATCTAAGAAGATAAGTAATTTCTCAATCCGCAAAATGGATAGAGTAGTAGATTCGTTTAATCATAGAGCATCAGCTACCTTGTTCGCCTTTCCAGGATGATAGTGAATAGAGGAATTGTAATCCTAAATTAGCTCTAACCATATCCTTTGACACATGTTGAGCTCCTTTTGTGTGTATATATACTTTAGGCTCTTGTGGTTGGTGTATATTTCACACTTTTCACAATAAAGGTAGTGTTGCTAGATTTTAAAGGAAAAAATCATGACTGCCAGCTCTAGATCATGCATCAGGTTGTTCTGCTCATGGACTTTCAACTGTCGTGAGGCATAGGCTATCATGTTATCATTTTGAATGTGTACACAACCTAAGCCTTTATTTGAATCATCACTGTATATCACAAAACATTCTCCACTTTTCGGTAGTGTGAGTACAGGTGCAATGAACAACCTTCTCATTAAATCCTTGATTCTTCCCTCACATTCTTATGTCCATACATACTTTACCCCTTTCCTTGTTATCTTAGTTAGCGGGCTTGACAATCATGAGAAGTTTCTCACAAAACGTCAGTAGAACCCATCTAATCCATGAAAACTTCATATTTCTGTGACACTATAGGGCCTGGTCCATTCCTCAATTGCCTTTGTTTTTGAATGATTTACATAAATTCCCTCACTTGTGATCACATGTCCCAAGAACATGACAAGATTCATCCAAAAGTCACACTTGTTGAAATTGGCATACACCTTATCCTTTATCAATGTTGCCAACACAAGTCTTAGATATTCTTCATGTTCTTCCTTGCTGTTGGAGTATATGAGAATATCATCAATAAACACTACCACAAATTTGTCATGGTAATTTCTATAGATTCTATTCATTAAATACAAAAAGATTTCATGGGAATTAGTATATTCGAATGGCATCCCCAAAAATTCATAGTGCCCATACCTTGTACAGAAGGAAGTCCTCTAAATATCTTCCATCTTCACCTTTACATGATGATATCCAGAATGAAGATACACCTCTGAGAAGTATTGAGCTGCTCTTAATTGATCAAACATGTTTTCAATCCTTGTATGAGGATACTCTTTATTTATGGTGATCTTATTGAGTTCTCGATAATCGATACACAACTGCATTGTTCCATCCTTCTTCTTCACAAAGAGAAATGGCACACCCCAAGGTGATGAGTGAATAAGAAGTGTACCATGTATGACTTCATTATCTTGCTCCACTTCCGTAGTAGTGATGGAATGATCCTTCCCTTGTTCCTTGGGCTTCATTTTCTGTTGAAATTGATTACCCTTGAGAACACAAGGTTTTGTGCACTAGTTTTCATTGTGCCCTGGCTCCCTATAGTTGTAGCATTGAATCATGAGTGGTTCTCTCCTTTCATCGGCTACATTCTCCTTCCTTGTCATGTATTTTCGACACTCTCCAGCATGGTGTCCTTCATTCCAACACTTGAAGCACATCCCGTCTCATTGAGGCAGTTCCCATGGTGAAACTTCCCACATTTTTGGCATGTGGGTCGTTGAGTTTTCTTCCCAGCTTTATCATTAGATCAACCGGATTGAAACTCCATTTTCATTTCTCATCACCATAGCCATGGGACCATTCTCCAAACCAAATATCCAATTTGAAGGCACATCAAACTACTTCTTTATAACTCCCAATGTCTCAAATTTCAAGAGCCTTTTGAAGGTGTGGTTTTAATCCACTAAAGAATCTATCAATTTTTCAATCATTGTGGACAACAAAACCTGAAGCGTACCTTGTAAGCCTTGTAAAATTCACTTTGTAGGTTGTGACCAATTTTTTTCTTTTTTCTTGAGCTCTATGAATTCTCTCTCCATCTTCTTGTGAAGAGTTCTTGGGAAATAATTGTTAAGAAACATTATATTAAAGACTTCCCATTCAAACTCATCAATTTCCCACCTTGGCTTGGTGTTCTTAATAAAATCCCACCATTTATTGGCTTCTCCATATAGGCGATAAATGGCTAGTGTCATTTTCTCCATCTCAGAATAGTGAAGCACAAAAAAGATCTTCTTCGTGGAGTTGACCCACAGTTCCGCAACTAGTGGCTCAGAAGGTACACTAAAAGTTGGTGGTCATTTCTGCATAAAACATTCGATATCCAGTTGTTCCCTCTTTGGTGAAGGATGAAGTTCCACATAATTATGATTATTGTTCATAACTTGAGATAATTGGGTAAGTTTCACCATGAATTTTTGAACTCCACCTCCCAAATCATTGGGGATGTCATTCGGGAAATCATTTCATTTTCCCTCACACGAGTTATTGGCCTGATTTCTCCGGGTTCCCACCATTTTCAAAAATATAAAAGGTTAGAACAAAACATTAGTAAGCCAGTCATGAATAACTTATTCATTTAAAAAATTTATACCAAAAACATAACATATGGTAACCCTATGTAAATATTCTTGTGTACATATTTTTAATTAGTCTCATGCTATAGGTTTTCTCTAGGGTTCACTAATCCTAATTCCCAAATTAACTAAACCTTCCACTAATACCAACTATAGTGACCCAGCCTTTTCTTACATTAATATTACATCATTTTAAAGATCAACAACATAACAGTATTACACATAGAAGATCCAAAGGTTTAGTGTCTTGGGCAAACTAGGACCACACATAATAATTACAACATCAAGCATAAACATTTATTTAATTACATCTTCTCTAGCTTCTTATTGGAACTTGTCCCCTCCTTAGTATATGTAGCCACCTGAGGATATACCTAAAAAAGGGTGATCAAGAAGCCCAGTAAAAGGATAGATAATAAAAATATAGAATGGGGTGATAATAATAATAACATCGGAAAAAGATCATGAACATGAGAGGAAGCATAAATATAAAATGTGAAATGTGGTGATGAATAAAAATGAATCATCATGTCTTGGTAGTTAACTACCACAAATACTAGAGAAACAAGATAGAAACTTGTTATCACATCATTTCACATTTACTAAGGAGATTCATCACTTTACCCAATGCATTGGAGCTCTGTATAATTCCAAGCACACCCGTCACATTTAAACATTCATATTGCGCTATATAATTCCTGGCACATCCGTCACATCATAACATTTTCATTTGTCATGCATGCCACAATGAAAATATAGAATAAAATAACATAACTAACCCATGAAAAGGAATTAGTTTCATCTCAAAATAACACATTCATGAACATTAGGTTCCCAAAATATAGAGGTAATAACATACGTGATATATCAACCGTAAATCTTGAATGAGCAGTAAAAGGAGTGTTCTTGAAAGAAGAGTTCCATTGGAAAACATTTTGTTGACATAAATAATATTGGTAAACATGTATAACCCAAAATTTATATGATAATGATGAAAAAATGATTCTTTAGGAGTAAACATATCAGAAATGAAGTGAAAGAGGGAGAACCCGAAGGACGGAATTTGGGTTCGAGAATTTCCCCATACATTGAATCTGAATGCTTTCTTCTCTTTAGTGTCCTGTATAATGACATTATTTTAATTAATTATAAATACAAAACTTTTTTTACTTTAATATGGTTCATTATGGTTTCATTAAGTGAATTTATGTGCCTTTGGATGCGTTATAGAGTTTAAAAACATTGTTCGGAAATGTTTGTTTTTATGGTTTTCTTGAGTGGTTCACTTGTATTCTTAAATTGATGTTCTGGTAGAACATTGGTAAACATACAGAAATGATATTACATGTTATTAATGATATTAAAAGTTATATTATGATATTATAATGAATCAAATTATATCCATGTGGATGAATCATTAGATAAGAATTAAATGATGATTATTTGGGTTAATTTGGGCGGTTTTTCGATCATAACGAACTTGTTTTAACTAATCACTTAGTAATATGGTCATAAGTTAGTTCCAGAACTTTAAATAGGATATAATACATATACCATGTTCTGTTTAAACAATAAAAAAAATTTCATGACCAGATATTATGGTAGTAATTGAAGAATAAAACATGTCGTCTGTGACGGTGATAAATGAACACCTCACGAACAATGTTCTCTTTAATATAATAAAAGGAAGAGGGAAAGGAGATTGGATGATATAGAATCCCATTTTCGTCATATATTTTCATTATATTTATAATAATGGAGTTAAAATTCTATTTAGAAAAACATATGTGGGTAGAGAACAAGAAATGAACTTGAACATGAAAGGAAATTAGAGGAGAGGGAGAGAAATTTCCTCTTAAATCCTCCTCTTGAGATTCTCCTTAAAGAAGCTAGGAATGGTCTTTTGATGAGACCAAAAGAACTTGAATGTGGGATAGGCACTAGAGAAGAGGTTTGGGAATAGTTTAAAGAAGGATTAGAGCTTGAGATGTGTGAGGAAATGAGGGTGTGAAGGGTGGTTTTTATAGTAGATAGGAGATGAGTTTTCTTAATATAAAATTCATCAGATTATTAATTTCCCCTAAGACAAGAAATATTGAGTCTGAATGAAAAATAATAGTAATTTTATCATGTGATCATGAACCAAGTGGGCTTACATTGACATAACATCACACATGACTCTATAATTATCTTATTTAGCTTATTTTTGTAAATTACTGTATTTCACTATTCATAAAAAAATCAAGTATCTCGGAAAAATCCCAAAAATTTACCCCTACCATTTTTTGACGTGTAAAATCCAAAAAATATTTTCATTTTTCAATTACAATTTTCATATATAATTAATTTAATATATAATTAAAATCATAATTTATAAAAACAACTGTTTTTAAAAATAAAACTGATTTTATAGTCCTCTCAAAAATTACATACGTTCTTATTTAATTATCTAAAAACTATAAGACATTGATTTTATAATTATTTAACACATTTGAAGAAAATAAATTTTATTTTATATTATTTAATTAATTATAATTATTTATTTATGGCTTACAAAATACCAAAATGTTTACTAAGGTTAAATTGTCACTTTCTAAGATGTCTAAATTTTATTTAATAATTCATGGGTAAGGTTTTCTTATATTATATGATTTACTATTCATAAGGGTCATATTAATATTTATAAGGGTAGGTTACTATTCACATGGGTATGTTACTTTTCATTGAAAAATATATTTATTTCACTAGGCACCAAAAATCATCTTGAACACAACCGTGTATATCAGATTTTCAAAATTCCAAACACAGAATTGAAAAACCTATGTTTAAATTTCAATTATCACTTAGTAGTTCATTATGTTGTGTTTTCATGTTATTTTATGACATGATTATATGAAGGGAATTTCCATTGAAAAACTTTAGGTCATTGCAGTCCATATTTCACTTACTATCTATTTTAGATATATTATACTTCTCCCAGAATGTATCTAATCTCTCGACCACAACCTTTTGGTATAGAGGATTTTATAATTAGTACCCTCTTGATTCCTTACGATATACTATAATGATAATATTTTTTCCTCAGGGTGGAAGTTTGTTACCTGAGGATTCCTTGAAAACAATTTACAACCACACACATGTAATTATTAAAATACAAATTTCTTTCAACTAAAAAATTGGTATGATATACCATCCATTAGATTAGTGGACACTTAGCTTAGTATGTATGATATTTTTTATAATGTGTATCCCCAAAAGGATAATTTAATACCCACATGATTCACCATTGATATTACTATTTTGAATAAGGTGTGGTTACTCCTTTCACTCACACGATACCATTGTGTTTTATAAGGAGGAGTGAGTTGGATATAATCCCAAAATCCTTTTAATAATTCATGAAGTCAAGATTATGATATTCTCCACTACATTATTAGTGGAGTTTCATAATATTATTACCATGATGACTCTCAACATCATTATTGTATTCCTTGAATATTTTAAAGGAATAATACATATACCACATTAAGTATGAATATCCATATCAACTTATATCTTAAATAAATTTTATAATGTATGAGTACTCCCTACTTAATTCAACTATAAATAGTCCACACACATTGCTATGAACTGACTCAATAAGCTCTTTTCCCCTTTCACCTTTTCCATTAACCGGGGTTTCAGTAATTTTACCTTATAAAAATGCATTAAAAAAATTGGTTTTATTTCAAAGGAATCACTATATCTATCTTTTTTAAATTTAACCAAAAAAAATTCATTTATGTGATGTAGCTGATGATGCCAATGTTGTGTGTGGTATGAGTTATGTGATTCGTTTTTCTTTCAATTTATAGAACTTTATTCATGTAATAAAACAAATAAATACCATTATTTAATTGTACCATTCCATAAAAATTTATATATTTATAAAAGAAGAAACTTTTATTTCAAAATAGGAAAATGAATCCATCTGTATTGTGTCTCGATAGCGAAATGATATTTTATTACAAATGAATAATAATAAAATTCATTTAAAAATAATATCATTCCTATAAACAATGTAAGTTTGTAGTCCCCAATATCCACAACAACATGTATGATCCAGTTAACTGCTCAAAGATCTACCTCCCCTTGGTTGATCTTTCGGAATATTCACAGTTCTTATTTTTAAATAAAATTTAGAGTACCACAAGTTGTATCTAATACCTTATTTATTGAAACATATAAATCTCACTTGATAAAAAATGAAATTAAATATTCCACACTCTTCTTGGGATTGGTGGAATTTTTTCTTCTAATGGTCCCTCTTATATTATGAAAAAATAACATCTTTTTCTCAAGATTTCCCTTTGATCATTATATTCGCTGATGGGTATTGTGATGAATATTTTGGAAAAAAGATATTCACCTATCAATTCATTTTATTTACCATAATGATGGACAGGTTTTCATGCTTAATTCGCTTATTAACTTGGAAAATATGTTTAGATTATCTGGGAGATACTCTAAATGTTGTTCATAGTAAAATTGACAACAAAGTCGAAGAATCCCTGAAAGAGTGATGTATATATGATATTAACACATAGTTTATTAGGAACTATAAACTTTAAAACCAATAGGTTCTCAACATATCCAGTGATCATGAATACATGAGTCCCAACTGGCACACACTCTCTATTACTACACTAAAATTATTATTTAGAGATCTCAAATAGTTCCTATATTTATCTCTCCACATATAGGCCACAATGATTCTTGAGCATACTTCATGAATCCATTTCATTTTGTGACGTCATGAGTTCACTAGATATGGATAATATCACAAGACACTGAAATTCAACAGCATGGATTATGTGATTATCATAGACAATGAACATCTAATCACATACCTCCTTGGTAGTATGATTAGAAAGTGGGTATTCTTGCATGTAAGATTTCCATTCATGGTGTAACCAAACTCAGAGGTGTCTATACCATTCCTGGAAGTTAATATAATTAAGGAGATGGAATTCCTACAATATCGATCACATGGATAATGTGGATAATGAACATAAAATTTATTCTAAAATATTAATATAGTATAATATTGTTAATTTATCTTTATTTCAAAATATGTGCGATATAATTATAAAGATTAATTTTATTTAGTCTCCCACTATTTTATTAAGTATCAATGACCCTGACTATTGAACTCAGGATGTCCATCACCCATGACATTCTAGAGGAAAGGGTAAATATTTTATTTATTATAATCTAGACATATGTAATGAAAATTATAAGAAATTCAGTAGGTGGGAGGTCATTCCAACTCTAGGCTTCGAGTTCCTTGATCAATTGAGTGGACACTCCAATCAAGAAATCATAATATGAATTTTCTTGAAACATTTTTCTAATTTTTTTTGGAATAAATTTTCCATTAAACCCAATACAGATTTGTTGATGTCAAAAAACTATATATGTTAAGACATCCTAATAATTGAAAAATCCACCTCTATTGGCTGAACTAATACTTTAATTATGGCTATATATTAATATAGATGATGGAATTATTAATTAATTAACATTAATATACAGGGTATTGTTTTATTATGTTTATATTTTCATGTTTTATCCTTTACATGTATTGTTAATATTTAGTGGAATTTATTAAATTTATTAACCATGTTTTAATGAAACATTTATTTATATTTCATTTATTTAAATAATTTATTTGAATATTAATTCATTTTTTATGTGATCGCAGACTTACATCACTAAAATATATAATACATAAGAACTAAATAAATATATAAATAAAAAATTTATCATGTTATATAATGGTTTATTTATTGAGTAGAAAATAAATCAATAATGTACATTGGGGAAAAACCTTTTTTCTATGTTTTAATAAGTTAAAACATTCCACTTATAAACTCATATATTACCTGGGCTAGAATCATATTGGTTCTTTCTTGAAAAACTTTAACACACCATGGGATCATCCATTTATTACATGTATTTGTAACAAAATGAAACTGAGGGGAAGCAAAGGATTGGATAATGGGAATTATAAGAATTAACATGGACATATAGGTCCTACATAATAATTTACCGATAGATGACACATGTTCAACCATATTAAATTTAATAAAAAATAATTAAAACTCTTGCAATAAAAAAAAAATAATTAAAACAAACACATACACATGTCTTGGTCATGATCATGAATGATCATACATGCAACAAATATGAAAAAGTAAACCATATGACATTCATTTTTATCCATTTTTTATTATACTATTCATTCTATCATTATTTAATTAATTAATTAATTAAATTTTTTCTTAATGATCATCTGAATTGAATTGAAGATAACCATAATTAAGGAGCTCATGAAAAATAAAAGGAGTGACCAATTATTATAAAAACATTCAATAAATAAATTATTCATTATGAATTATATAAAAACATTATTATATTCTCAAATATGTCATTTTAAATTTAAATTAATAAGGATTTAATTTTGAAATTAATTATCTAATGTAATATAATATTGTCCTTTATTGGTAGAATTCAAGTCATGTACTTACGAGAATAAACGAACAACTAAATTTTATAATTTAAATGTTACTATCATAAAATAGCCCTTAGACTAAAATGTATAAATTTAGTTAAATAAATGAAGAAAATATTTTTCACACATGTATATATAATAAATTATTTGGTGACAAATTAATTATAAATTAAAATAAAAACCAATGGAATATAAAAGATGTGTTTTTATTCCATGAAAGAATTTAATAAATTAAATTAATCACTATAAGTGAGAAATAGTAATGATATTTATAGATTATATATTCAAATAAATTCATTAATAATCAACTAATAATTTTGGTAGGCATAATATGAGAACAAATCCACTTTTATGCATAAAAGACTGTATTTTTCTAAAAGCAGCTTTACAACAATTTAATGAAAGATATGTTTGAAAAATAACTTTTCACACATTAATTAATTATCTTTTAATAAAATAAATATATTATTTAAAATATAAATAAAAAATTCCTTTGGTTGGATTTTTGGTATTTTTTTGATACGTTTCTTTTTTTAATGAATATTGAAAATACAATATTTTAATTGAAAACTCACTTTTCATCTAAATAATGTATAATTTTAAATTATATTTTAAATTTTCATTAAGGTCATGATAGTTGAATTATAGATATATTAATCCAATTTAGGCAATTATAATCAATTTGTTTATTGAAATTGCATATAAAAACTTTGTGAACTTTTGATTTATTTCACATTTAAAAACAATCATTTCACCCAGTCTAGGAGACTAATTTTACATTAATTTTAGCCACTTATGTGTTTTGATTTGTGAAAAATATATTTCCAATTTAGAATCTTAATTTTTAAATTCATTAAATAGGATCCTTTTTTGACAATATTAATAGTAAACATATTAATATCATCACTATTGTTAAGGGTAAATATGGTAAATATGGGTAAATATAATATTATAAACATTATCAAATGACCCTAACACTTGTACAATAATTTTTTGATGGGTATTTTTTTCATAATAATTAATGTGTTGGTTATGTAACCATTTATGGAATTTTTATGATATTATAACCTTTATAGTATTTTATTCACAGAATAGTCAAACCTGTCATACTCTTGTTTTTAACAAGTGAAATATTTTTAATATGGGGTTTTATAGGGGATATATTTGAAAATAAATAGTATATTGAAAGCAAAAATATTTATACTAATCATAAAAATTTAATTTTAAAATTTTATTGGAGAAATAATTGTTGAGTCAAAAGTCCTCTTTTGACTTCTATATCATGTTTTGGAAATCACAAATGTATTCTATCATATTCTGGAAATTACAATTGTCTTCTATCATGTTTATCGTATCGTACAAAGATAATCATACTGACTATATCGTATCGTACGATACTGATCGAACTGATCGTACTAATCATACTGATCGTACTGATCATGCCGATCGTACTGATCATGCTGATCGTACTGATCATACTGATCGTACTGACCATATCGTATCGTACAATACTGATCGTACTTACCATGCCAATCGTATAATACTGATCATACTGAATATGTAAATTGTATTGACTAGTTTACTCATAACTTTTATTACATTATTGTTACAATACTTAGTCAAAAAAACTTATTTCATATGAATCGTACTCATGCTTTTCATTCCTATATATATTTTTTTTCTAACAAAAATGATGTCGTTTAGTTGGTTACAAACCAATCAAAACGATGTCGTGCTTTCGGTTTCAATATGACTGTTGGAGGCAATATGACTGTTGGAACCCGAGGCCTACAAATAGGAGGTCATTTGAAGCTGAGAGAACAACAAGAATGAAGAAATGAATGAAGAGACTTCGTGAACTATCAATATTATAGAGAGAGACATTGTGACTTCTCTCATCTTCCTTGTGCGTCCGATCATCATATCGAGGGATTTCAAGTGATTGAAAGATAGAGGTGCCGATTACCTATAAAATCGAGGGCTGCTGGGGATAGGCAGACAGACGTGTCCATCTTCGTATCGAGGGCTACCGGGGATAGGCAGATAGACATGCCGATCATCGTATCGAGGGCTGTCAGGGATAGGCAGACAAACGTGCCGATCATCGTATCAAGGGCTCACCAAGGTGTTGGTGAGATAGACCTTTTATCCTAGGTGAATGGATAACCCTTATCTTTGGGTTAAAAGAATTGTAATACTTTTACATTTCTGCTCTTACTTGTATTAGAAAGGAATTTGTATTGTTTCCTTTCTTCATTACATATTCAATTTTAATTGTTTCAATTACAATCATTCTATTATATATTGTATTGATTGGTTCTATACGCTTTAAGGTAGAATCATTCATCTTTGTATTACTCTTATCATTGTGTTCATCTTGAATACAATTGTTTTTCATTACATTAGTATTACAATACATCATACCTTTTTATATTCAATACAATTTTGGGTGTTTGTATTTGTATTAGTTTAAGATCATTTAAACTAATCTCTTAGTTGCTAAAACTGAAAGGTTTTTAAACCTACAATTCACCCCCCCCCCCTCTTGTATTGTTCCATCAAATAGACATACATATCTATATATTCGATCCAAGTATTGGTATCAAAGGTGGTTTCCACTGATTCTTATTACTAGCTTTATTTCTTTCATACTACTATCTTAAATACTTACTACACTAACGTGTGGAGTGGAAAAGTTTTTGTGTATTAGATGGAAAGAATGAATATTGGGACAATAGACAATCTGAATCCTTCTAGACCACCAATATTTGATGGGAATGATTATGAGTATTGGAGAGATCGTATGAAAACTTTCTTTATCAATACTGGTGTAGACAACATTATAATGCTTACTGGAGGTTACAAAATTCCTGATAAAGAAGTCAGTACTTTCACCAACCAAGAGAAGCAAGAATATCAACTGAATTACAAGGTATGCAATACTCTATTATGCTTTATGACCAGGAATATATACAGTTAGATATCTTCATGTGAAGCAGCCAACTGTATCTAGAAGAAATTAGAAGTCACTCATTTTGGTACATCCAAGGTTATAGAAACAAGGAGAGCAATTCTTCGAGCAGAGTATCTTGGATTTGTTTTTCCTTATGGAGAGCTAGTATGTAAAGTGCAACAAAGGTTTATGAAAATTGTCAACAGTTTAAATTCTATGGGAGAAAAAGTTCTTGATGATGAAGCTCTTGTTGATAAGATTATAGATATAATACCAAATGAATAAGAGTCAAAAAGGTCAGCTATTGATGAAAATAGAAAAGTTTCCCAAATTACTCTTGATGAACTCTTTGGAACTCTTCTACAACATGAGACAAGAATGAAGAGAGATGCTGATTTTAACAAGAATAAGAATGGGAATGGAAGTGTAGCCTTTGCATCTAAAGCTAAAACGCCTGAAAGGCTTACGAAGTCCAAATCCAAGAAAGTTGTTATATCTGATTCAAGTGATTGTAATCTTTCGGATAATTAGTTAGCCAATCTTGCTCAAAGGATGAAGAAGATTGTGGGAAAGAAAGATTTCGAATATAGATTCAAAGAGAAAGACATGAAGGATAAGAATGATTCAGAGGTAACTTGTTATGAATGTAAGAAAGCATGACATATAAGACCTGATTGTCCTTTACTGAAAAGGAAATATAGAAAGGAGAAACACTCTGAAAGAAACAAGAAAAGGTTTTATAAGACAAAGAATGTCTTGAAAGAAAATGATACGTGGAGTGCAAGTGGTAGTGATTCCTCAGATGATTCTTTAGAATATGAGACATCAGGATAGAGGAATATCAGACTCTTAGCCAGATTACCAATTGAAGATCATTGTCTCATGGCTAAGGTACATAATGTTGAAGCTGTTACAAATTTTTCTTTGAATGAAAATTATACTGATAATAGATATTATGAATCTTCAAATGATGAATCTTCATCATCAGAAGATGATACATTACCTACTTTTGAAGAAGTATCTAGATTTTCTAAATTACATGAAAATGAAAATTCAAAACTGAAAAAGAAACTCGAGAAAGAAAATTCTAGAATTTCAATATTGACTAAAGAAATATCAGATCTTTCTAAAGATCTTGATGTGAAAAATTCTGATTTCGAATGTATTTTAAAAAGCCTTGAGAATGTTAAATCTGATAAGGATAAACTTTCTAAGGATCTTGAAACTGTAATTTCAAAGAAAAATATTTTAGAGCCTAACTCTTGTTCAAATTCAAATGTTTTGGAAAATAAGAATTTGGTTTTAAAACTAAAGTCAGAGATTTTATCCTTGAAGAAATGTTTTTCAAACTTTACTCATGGAAAAGAAAACTTTGACAGGATGTACTCTCAAATTAGACCTTTGAGAAATCATTCAGGTCTTGGTTATACTTATTCCAAACCTGTTTTTAGCAATAACTATTTTGTTCCTCAAAAAAACATCTTCTGTTCTAAGTGTCGATGTGGTGGACACTGGAGAAGAGATTGTTCTCTTAACAAAACTCAATCTTTAGGGTTTCATAAAGCTCATTTTGCAAAACAAATGTGAATTCCTAAAATTCTTTTATCTAACCCTTCTGGATCCAATCAAGTTTGGATTCCGAAAATCTAATTGTTTCTTTTTCAGGAAAATGAAAAATTTACTAATAAGAATGTTTGGTACATGGATAGTGGTTATTCTCGACACATGACTGGAAACAAAGATCTCTTTGAAAAGGTTATCAAAACAAAAGGTGGAAAAGTTACCTTCGGAGATAATGCTCAAGGAAAGATTGTTGGTATAGGTAATATCATTTTTCTTGGAAAAGTTCTTATCTCAAATGTTTTGTTTGTTAAAGGACTTAGGCACAATCTCATCAGCATAAGTCAATTATGTGATGAAGGTTACCTTGTGAATTTTAGAAATTATAAGTGTCTTGTTCACAATTCCAAGGATGAGTTCATTCTATCTGCCCATAGGCAAGAGAATGTTTACACTATTAACCTAGAAGACCTTAGGAACCAAAACTTACCTTGCTTAAGTGCAATAGAAGACCAATCATGGCTATGGCATAGAATACTAGGACTATGTAATCTGAGAAACCTTAGTAAACTCTCAAAGAAAAGACTTGTGAAGGGACTACCAGACCTTAGATATGATTCTTTAAAAGTCTGTGATCGTTGTCAATTTGGAAAGCAACATAAAACTAGCTTTAAATCAATTAATGAAGTTTCAACTTCTAATGCATTACATCTAGTGCATATGGATCTTTTTTGTCCTTCACAATCTGGAAGCATTGGAGGAAAATACTATGTATTTGTTTTAGTTGATGAATTTACTAGATTTACATGGGTCTACATTCTCACAAAGAAATCTAAAGCCTTTTCCTATTTCAAAACTTTTAGAGCCCAAGTTAAAAATGAGAAAAACCTACCATTGATAACTATTCATAGTGATCATGGTGGTGAATTTCAAAATTCATATTTTGAATCTTTTTGTAGTAAGAAAGGTATTACTCACAATTTCTCATCTCCAAGAACTCCTCAGCAAAATGGTGTTGTTGAAAGAAGAAATCATATTCTTCAGGAAATGACTCGAACCATGTTGAGTGAATACTCAATCGCTAAGCACATTTGGGCTGAAGCTGTTAGTACTGCATGTTATACTTTCAATCGTGTTTTAACTAGACCATTTCTTAATAAAACCCCTTATGAGTTATGGACTGGCCGAAAACCTAAAGTTTCATATTTCAAAGTTTTTGGATGCAAAGTATTCATTTTGAATAAAAAAGATAATCTATACAAATTTGCACCAAAATCTAATGAAGGAATCTTTCTAGGATATTCTACAAACTCTAAGGCTTATAGAGTTTTCAATAAAAACACTTGTACTGTTGAAGAAACAGTACATGTAAAATTCGATGAAACTGATCCTTTTGTTTTCAACCAACCCAATCCTACATCCTCGGATGTGTTTTCAAAAACTGATTATAGGTCTTTGATAGAAGATCCTTCTGATAAGGAAAATGTTCAAGAAAGTATTCCTGAAACATTGACCACAGAAGATTTTCAATAGTACGTTGATGAACAGGTTTTACAAAACCCAAATCAATTGTTTATTAGGAATCATCCCAGTGATAACATCATTGGTGATGTAAATTAACCTGTAAGGACCAGAAATTCCTTAAGAAATGAAATAGAACATCTTTCTTTTCTTTCCCAATTTGAACCTAAAAGCCCAAGTGAGGCCTTAGGTGATGATGATTGGATCAAAGCAATGCAAGATGAAGTAAATGAATTTGAAAGGAATCAAGTCTGGACTTTAGTTGATAGACCTAAAGAAACAACTATAACTAGTGTAAAATGGGTTTTCAGAAACAAATGTGATGAAAATGGAATCATTGTAAGAAATAAAGAAAGACGTGTTGCTAAAGGCTATAATCAACAAGAGGGAATAGACTATGAAGAAACATATGCTCCTATAGATAGACTTGAATCTATTCGTATTCTATTAGTCTTCGCAGCATTTTTCAATTTCAAACTATTTCAAATGGATGTCAAATGTGCTTTTCTAAATGGTTTTGTTCAAGAAGACGTTTTTGTCAAACAACCTCTCGGTTTTCAAGATCCAAAACATCCTGATCATGTTTTTAAACTTACCAAGGATCTATATGGTCTTAAACAAGCCCCAAGAGAATGGTATGATAGACTTGTAGGATTTCTTTTACAAAACAATTATACAAAAGGTACATCAGATCCAACCCTTTTTATAAAATTGGAAAACAAAAATGTTTTGATTTTTCAAATCTATGTTGATGACATCATATTTGGATCAACTCAGAAATCATTAACTGATTCTTTTTCAAATTTAATGAAATCTGAGTTTGAAATGAGTATGATGGGTGAGTTAACATTCTTTTTAGGTTTTCAAATTTCTCAAAAACCGGAAGGAACTTATATATCCCAACATAAGTATATAAAATATTTACTAAAAAAGTATGGATATGATAAAACTAAAAGTATTAGCACTCCTATTGGAACCTCAAATACACTTGATCTTGATGAAACTGGGAAACGAGTAGATCAAACAATATTTAGAGGTATGATATGATGTTTGCTATACATGACAGCTAGTCGACTAGACTTAATGTTTTCTGTATCCTTATGTTCAAGATATCAATCTAATCCAAAAGAGTCTCATTTAAAAGCAGTAAAGAGAATCTTTCGGTATTTAAAAGGCACTATGGATCTAGGTCTTTTTTACTCTTATGGAAATGATTTTTTTTTAAAATGTTTTTCAGATGCTGAGTTTGGTGGTTGTAGAATGGATAGAAAAAGTACAACTGGAACATGTCTTTTCTTAGAAGATTCTATGGTTTTTTGGTCCTGCAAGAAACAACACTCAGTAGCACTATCCACTACTGAAGCTGAATATGTAGCAGCTGGAAGTTGTTGTGCTCAAGTATTGTGGATGCAACACACACTCACTGATTATGGATTGAGTTTTTCCAAAACTCAAATTCTTTGTGATAATACAAGTTCCATAGCTCTTATTAAGAACCCAACACACCACTCTCGTGCAAAACACATAGATTTTAGGCATCACTTTCTTAGAGATCACACACAAAAAGGAGATATTATTTTACAATTTATCGGAACACAAGAACAACTTGCTGACATTTTTACTAAACCATTACCTTCCGATAGGTTTGATTTCATAAAACAGATGCTGGGAATGATTACATTAAAATAATCTTTCATATCTACTTCATGTTTTACAATTCTCCTAATATTAAAAAACTCCCTTTGAAAGGGGGAGGACATTTCTTTCTATGTCTTTATGTTTCTTTTTATCTTATGTTCTTTAACTATTTACTCTCTGGATATGTCTATTTTTTTTCTGATTATCTTATTGACAGTTTTATCGTATCTTTTTCTTTTCTTTTCCATCGTATCGACCTATGATGGTAATGAATTTCTTTTCCATCGTATCGACCGATGATGGTTATGAATTTCTTTTCCATCATATCAACCGATGATAGTAATGAGTTTCTTGTCCATCGTATCGACCGATAATTGTAATGAATTTATTTTCCATCGTATCGACCGATGATGGTAATGAATTTCTTTTCCATCATATCGACCGATGATGGTAATGAATTTCTTTTCCATCGTATCGACCGATGATGGTAATGAATTTCTTTTCCATCGTATCGACCTATGATTGTAATCAATTTCTTTTCCATCGTATTGTCTGATGAAGGTAACGAGATTGTTTTTCAACGTACTGCAAGTTCATGGTAATAAGATTGTTTTCCATCATACTATCAGTTCATGTTAACAAGATTTTTTTCCATCAGCTTGTCAGTTCATGGTAACAAGATTGTTTTCCATCGGCTTGTCAGTTCATGGTAACAAGATTGTTTTCCATCGTACTGTCAGTTCATGGTAACAAGATTGTTTTCCATCGTACTGTCAGTTCATGGTAACAAGATTATTTTCCATCGGCTTGTCAGTTCATGGTAACGAGTTTGTTTTCCATCGTATTGTCAGTTCATGGTAATGAGATTGTTTTCCATCAGCATGTCTTTTGATACTTCTATTTTATTTCGAACGTTTGTATTTTATTTTGAATTCTACTAAAACCAACAATCACCTTACGATCTCTGGCAGGTACTTTTTATTTTTTTTCTTTTCACATTAAATCCTAACCATTGATCTTATTTCTATTAATATTGACCGTAGAAGATCAAAGGTCACCCCTTTATCGCCTATAAATATCCCCCCCCCTCCCCAAACCCACATTAGTTTTTCTGGATTTGAGGCGAAGCTCTGCTCCACTAGCTATAAATCATCGTACGATCTTCTCATCGGAAGAAGCTTTATGTCTCAATCCTCTGCTAACACTCCCGCCGAAATTTCTTCAAAGACTTTTACAGAGAAAGACTTTAATAGGGAAAGGTTAGTATCTCGGGGTTTTTTCTATACGTACGATTCCACAATCAGGAGGATCATTTTGTTTCAAGGGTGGTAACATCTGTGTGTTGAAATTCCTGATTCTCAATATCCGATTCTTTTTTATGAAGTTTTTCAATTTTATAAAACCGTATCTTTCGACAAAGACATGACTGTCAATTTTGCTGTGTACGATAGAAAGTT
This sequence comes from Viscum album, assembly GCA_963277665.1. Taxonomy (NCBI): domain Eukaryota; kingdom Viridiplantae; phylum Streptophyta; class Magnoliopsida; order Santalales; family Viscaceae; genus Viscum; species Viscum album. Next base: position 1,107,374,452 of record OY728152.1, on the reverse strand, counting down.
GTCTATGCCTGTGAAACAAGCAGCTCATTTTCTAAATGTCTCAACTGAAGGGTATTCTTTCTGTCGATCTCATAAACTACCAGAAGAAGTTGGTATGTTTAACAGAGAAAGCGCTGAAAAGTCTTTATTGTTTATTAATGAAGAAAAGAGAAAAGTGTCTCATATTTCTCCGGATAATCGGTTTGTCACTTTATGGATGCAAGGTTTTCTTATTCCAAGGAAAGGGGATAGAGAAACTCTGAAAGTTTCTAATATTTTCATGATTGACTATCTTGTGAATATGAGAAAAGTGAATCTCATGGGGTATGTTTTTGAAACCGTTAAGAATGTCAAGACAGGAGGGATTAAGTCTCAAATGATTATGTATCCAGCCATCCTTACGAAGTTCATTCTTGAGAGTATGAAGTTTTGTAACATTCCTTTGAAAGGAAACCCCATAGATTTGAAGCCTTCTTGGATTAACAAAAGCACTATGAAGAAGTTGAATGTTTGTTTTGATCATAATTCAAAACATTTTGTCAGAGATGTAGAAGCTGAATTGGCTCAGAATCAATCGGCACCTATGACAGCAAAAGACATTCAATCTACTGGTGTTACTCAAAAGTCTGATCCGCAAACCAGTTCAAAGCCTAGGAAGAAGCCAATGTAAAGTAAGGAAGTTGTAGCCAAATGGAGAAAGGATAAGGAATAGAGAAAGGAAGGTGATCCAAAGTTCGGTCTTGACCCTACTGAGGATTTTGTAGAAAGGATAAGTGTAGAAGAAACTCTTAAGGATGAGTGGGGCCTCTGAGCGGCGTTTTCTCTCCCCCGCAGCGCGCTCCTAGGGTTTCTCTTCCTAGCAGTCTTCTCCCCTCCTCCGGCTTGGCCCGGCCTCGCCGGCGGCCTTCCCGTCTCGGATCGGTTTCGATGGGTGGCGGATCCATGTGTTTCAGCTTCGATCATGGCTCGGCGGTGGCTTCGTTGCATCTTTCGGCTTTGGGATCTCATCTTGTTTTTGTTGTGCTCGGCACCGGCTCCGGTTATCACTGTGAAGACTTTTCCATTCCTAGCTTTGGATCCGCTCGATCTCGCCGTGCGTTGATGTCGAGTGGTCTGGCTTTAGGTTGCAATTTTCCTTCCATCTCCTGGCTGCTCAGGGTGTTTGGTGTCGCCGCCGGATGCTCGGTGTCGGCCTCTGTGTTTTGGGATCTTGTGGTCGATTTGGTCTGCTCGTTGTCATCCTCTCTGCCTGGCGCTGACTGCTCAGGTTCTAGTTGCAGATGTGGTGTGTTCAGCATGGTCTGCGTCCTTATCCCAGCTCGACGGTGGCTCTGGAATGCGATGGTGTGATTGGGGTCGGATCCCCTGCTCCGGAAGGTGATTTTCTTTTATAATTACTTCAAATTCGAAGAAGAGTAAAGAGGAATCAGTTCAAAAGCTGAGTGAAGGGGTTCAACAAACTCCTCATGCCGATCAAGCACGAACCCCGGACAGAATGTCATCTCAATAAAAGCAAGGTGCTCAATCCTCTCACACTGATAAAGTTGTTGTCATTAGTGACAGATTGGAAGAAGAAAGAAAGCAGAAAGAAAAATCAAAAGGAAAACAGCCAGTTGTTGACTCAAGCCGATCGTATGAACTGGCATCGTACGATGAAGATACTGATTCAGAACATACAATATCTCTTAAGAAGAGTGATTACATTGTTCATGTTTTGAGAAGGGTTGAGAAGACCATTCCTTATTTCCCAAGGCTGGAAGGTAAGATTGATTTTATTACTGACAATAAAAAGAAGAAGGTTGGCTCTGTACAAGAATTGAGGAAGAAAGTTTTGTCAGTTGAAGCTGATCTGAAAGTTCTTTCAGAAAGTTCGGTTTCTCATAAGAAGGCCTGTAAGAAAATGACCAAGTGGTCGTAAAAAACAGAGATCTCAATCAATGATCATGAGATATAAATTGAAGATATAAGAATGTTGTCAAATGAGCTTGCAGTTGCTTTCAATAAGCTTCACAGAGAAACAGTTGAAAGGTTGAATCTTTTGTCTTCTCAACGAGCTGATTTTCCTTCAGTGAAAGACTTGCAAGAAAGAATGAATGCTTTCCAATCTGAATTCTCGAAGGTTTCATCTTTCAAGGATGAAATGGTTTTGTTGATGAATCAAAACTCTATGTTATCCAATGATAACAAGAATCTGCAAAACAGAATTGATACTCTTGAAGAAGTAATCAGAGTCCAGGAAGAGACTATCAAGAATCAAGATCTGATTTTTGCGGACCAACAAGAGCTTCTCAGAACCCAGGGTGAATCTATTTCTGAAGACAAGAAAGAAATCAAAAAGATGAAGGCAGTTCTTCATGAGTTAATCAAAAAGGAGAAGGAAAGAGAAAACAAGTGATCTGTATTTTTTTTCAAGTCTGTAAATGTTTGTTATCTCAATTTTTTTTCCATTGTCTTGTGTTTATTTTCTAACGCTTTCAGACAATTCAAGATTACCCTTTCTTTTTGAAAATCACAAAGGGGGAGAATGTGTCACAAAGGGGGAGAATGTTTAAAAAAGGAGACTTTTTCATCAAGGGGGAGAATGCTTTACAACATTCTTAAGAAAAATATACGAATACAATCCTTAGGAAAATCCATACCTAAGGGGGAGTTAGTTGTATTCAATTTCTTATTCAGAAGAGTTTCCAATAACTTAGGGGGAGATAAGTATTTATTGTTGCATTTACTTTGTGTGTTGTGTGTTTCAAAAAGGGGGAGATTGTTGAGTCAAAAGTCCTCTTTTGACTTATATATCATGTTTTGGAAATCAGAATTGTATTCTATCATATTTAGAAAATTACAATTGTCTTCTATCATGTTTATTGTATCGTACAAAGATGATCGTACTGACTATATCGTATCGTACGATACTAATCGAACTGATCATACTAATCATACTGATCGTGCTGATCGTGCTGATCGTACTGATCATGCTGATCATGCTGATCGTACTGATCATACTGATCGTACTGGCCATATTGTATCGTACAATACTGATCGTACTTACCATGCCAATCGTACAATACTGATCATACTGAATATGTAAATTGTATTGACTATGTTACTCATAAAATTTATTACATGCTTGTAACAATACATAGTCAAAAACACTTATTGCATATGAATCATACTCATGCTTTTCATTCCTATATATATTTTGTTCTATCAAAAACGATGTCATTGAGTTGGTAACAAACCAATCAAAACGATGTTGTGCTTTCTGTTTCAATATGACCGTTGGAGGCAATATTACCGTTGGAACCCGAGGGCTATAAATAGGAGGTCATTTGAAGGTGAGAGAACAACAAGAATGAAGAAATGAAAGAAGAGACTTCGTGAACAATCAAGATTCTATAGAGAGACACTGTGACTTCTCTCATCTGCCTTGTGTGTCTGATCATCGTATCAAGGGCTTTCAAGTGATTGAAAGACAGAGGTTCCGATTACCTATAAAATCGAGGGCTGCTGGGGATAGGTATACAAACGTGCCGATCTTCGTATCAAGGGCTGTCGGGGATAGGCAGACAGACGTGCCGATCATCATATCGAGGGCTGCTGGGGATAGGCAGACAGACGTTCCGATCATCATATCGAGGGCCCACCAAGGTGTTGGTGAGACAGACCTTTTATCATAGGTGAAATGATAACCCTTCTCTTTGGGTTAAAATAATTGTAATACTTTTACATTTCCACTGTTACTTGTATTAGAAAGGAATTTGTATTGTTTCCTTTCTTCTTTATATATTCAATTGTAATTGTTTCAATTACAATCATTCTATTACATATTGTATGGATTGGTTCTATACTCTTTAAGGTAGAATCATTCATCTTTTTATTACTCTTATCATTGTGTTCATATTGAATACAATTGTTTTACATTACATTATTATTACAATACATCATACCTTTTTATATTCAATACAATTGTGGGTGTTTGTATTTGTATTAGTTTAAGATCATTTAAACTAATCTCTTAGTTGCTAAAACTCAAAGGTTTTTAAACCTACAATTCACCCCCTCTTGTATTGTTCCATCTAATAGACATACATATCTATATATTTGATCCAACAATAATCCCATTATATAAATACACAATGATGATGCAATAATTATAAAATTAATGTAAATATCAAATAAATGATACTAAATTTTTTAAAATAAATATGATTTGAGATAATTAGTTTAATTTCTTTTTGTAGTTGACCATACCATATTTGTTATGTGTTAAAATATTTTTTTCTAAGTTATCTTACAATTATTATATTTTTAAAAATTAATGTAATAAATAGTGTCAAAATTGACAGTAATGATACTTTAAAATAAATAAAATATTATTAAATGATATAAAATTCATAAAGATATAAAATTCATCCAACTATTTGGGATACGGTTTTAAATTTCATTAACAATTCATTTATGGTTCTTTTTTAATTTTATAGTAACTATATTATCTTTCAAAGAGTAAAAACACATGTTGTCATGGTTTGAGTTAAAGGCGTTAAATATGAGTTAAAATAAAAAATATAAGGATTAAAAAATAGAAAAAAATGTTTAATATCCATTGGAAGAATTTATTTTGACAAAAAAATAATGTAGTATAAAAAAATTAGTTTTTATCAATATTTAATATAATATATATATATATATATTAATGTTGTATTTTGAGAAATTCTAATAGTGATCCTCTACTCTCTTATAAAAGGGAACCTTTCTTATCATTTATTCATACTTGAAATTATATATTTTTAATCCATTTACCACCCTAATACCTTCATATAATCCCTATTCCCATTATATATCTTTTATTTATTTCCAATCTCTATCCTTAGGGGTCATAAGGTGTTATGCAACGAAGGAATTCAAAAGAAGAGGTGTTGTGTTTAATTAAGTGTTTCAGTTTTGTTTCTTCATCCACCTCATTAAAATATTATTCAACCACGTTTAAATAATAAATAATATATCCTAAATATAATTATATGTTTTTATTTTAAAAAAAACTACCCAAATTAATATCATCATCTATCAAATAGGAAAATAAGTTATCGTTCATGTGTACGACGGAATACCGTCTCACGAAACGCTAAAATTCATTTTCCATCAATGTCTCTCAAGACATGTTATAATGATGAAATTAATTCACATATATGATATAACGAACATATTTATAATTATAGATATATAATATATCATTAATTGTATAATTTTATTCCATGGACAGAAAAAGGATAGTGTCATCCTTGTGTACATGTGAATGATCACCTCCATGAAGCAATGTGATTTGTTTTTTCATCACAACATCACATGGAAGATACATATAAGTTAATTTAAATGATATATATTATATTATTATAAATATCTATAGAAAAAATTGTACTTAACCTTTTTCCATATAGATTCCTGAAAAATGAAAATGTTACTAATACTTACGTAATGCCTAACATCTCCATTATTATAATGTAATTCATTTTTCATAATCATAATTAATGGTTTGATTTAAATTTTTTATTTATGTTTAATAAATTTAATCATTTAATTAATATTATTATGTATATGATGAAATAATGACCACTTTGAATATATTTGTCATACCAAATTCATTTTGGACTCATATACCGAATATCTTCAAAACGTAAAACATTAAGTAAAATGGTTATTCCTAAATGGCCCGAAGGACTTCAATTTTATTTATTTATTTTGGATAATCCCATTTTTAAGGTTTTATATTGATCCCATACAAGGACTTTAGGCATAGAGACAGATTAAATTAGTAGAAGGTCTTAGACACACAACGCCAAAATCATAACATACACTACAAAGACTAAAGTTAAGTGACTTCATCTTAATATCCATTCATTGAGGCATATTTTTGGATAATCACCCTTTACAAGTTTTAACGTTAACCCTTACATGTCCTTCAAGATTAGAGACACATTTCCTGAACCAAATCTCTTCGACTCATATGGACAGAGTCATCTCATACACAACATGGACTTAATGTATGGGACATTGTCTCAACCTCCTTTCTTTCAGTCATATTTTGATGGTATATATCCACCTTATTTTATGAAGTGTATATAAAATAACATTGAAATATATTATAATTAATTTATTAATTATAATTTCATCTAGTCATTTTAAATATTATTCCTTTAGGGGTCCTATTATTAAAACATTTCTAATTTTTATTGGACACTTTGATTTAAAAATAAATCATTAAATGCATAAATATTTAAATTTAAAATATTTTTCCTTCATTATTGATATTATTTTACATATTTATATATAAGAATATAAAATTATTATATATGTATGTTTATGAATATTTTGAATGTTCGGATCCTCTATAAACCTTCATGTTTTTTGAAAGAAACCCCTCATTTCATTTAATGGGTATTTTGTTATTTAAGATTTGTTTTAAAAAATAGATTGGATATTTCATTAAATTGAAATGATTTATTGTGAATGAAAATGAAATTTTATGAGTGGGACGTTTAAAATTTATAAATTTCATGTGTTATGATTATATATTGGTCCTTGAACATATATTATGTGGTTATGAGATAAACATATTATGAGTGGTTTCATGATAATCCAAGGATTGGGAGTTACATTATAACATCTAATGCATTGGTTATGGAAGTCGGCCATATTGTTTTTCTATTTGTACCGGTTACATGTATGGAAATCGACTGTATGGTTGTTCCATTTGAAATATTGAATTTTATGGAAGTTAATTTTATGGTTATTTCATTTGTACGAGTGACATGTATGGAATAAAACCACATTGTTAATCCATTTGAGTATAATTATGTCCCAAGATAAATCTTCGCATCATCTATGATTTATATGTGTTTTATTGTAATTGTTTGATAAAAAAATTATACTAAATGAAATTATTTTCAAGGGAAAGTATTTAATACTTCATAAGGGTGAAAACTATTAGTTATGCTAATATTTTTATAGTATTTCTTATTTTAACCAGAGTAATAGTTTTCCTTCTTTGTGAATCCCTTTCTGAACTTTCTGTGTTCATACAATGTTTTAAAATGTTTTTCATGGGATTTGAGGATGGGTAAGGGAATTAAATAAGTAAATTTGAATGCTAATAATATTTCCATGGAATTAATCATGCATTATTTTAGAATAATTATATTACGAGATAATGGATACTGATCAAAAGTGAACACTTTGTATTTTATGAATTTTCTGTATGTATTATGTCCTAATTATCTATAATTATAAACATAAAAAGATACCAAAAGTTAATGAAAGATAATTCATGATGAAATCTAAATAATATTTAATTTTTACGTCTTGTTAAATATAGTTTCTATTAAACAAAATGTTTAGACTTCATTAGAGGTTAACATTGTATTAATTGAATTCCATTTGAATATTTTCCTTTATATTTTATATGAAATGGTATAGAATTTAATTTTTACCTTTTTTCTTCATCTAATGTATGTTTTTTCATAATGGTTTTATGTAGAGGAAACAAGTAAAAAATATAGAGAAGGAACCAGGAGAAAAATAGTTTTCCAAATCAACTTCTTGGGATGGTTTGAATTGGAACAGAACAATTTTTTGCATTGATGGATTTTTAAACAGTAGCTGAAAATTGTTTTGGTATTCAATAATCATATAAACATAATGTACCATGAAGGAATATTGTTATATGAGATCATTTCAAGATGGAGCATCCCCAAAATTCATAGAATAATCAGACCCCATTCCAGTTGAATGATGTATTAAAACCCTAGAAATGGTATTTGATGTCATGGGTTGTTCAGATCACCAAAATGCAACTCTTTTAATTTTTTTATGGTGAATTTGACTTGTGGTGGTATATGATTAATAATATCAAAAAAATTTAATAGATTTATGCATTGTAAATGGATGAAAAAAAAATGTTATTAATCAAAAATATTTTCCTATGGATTTTCGACATGAGATGTAAAAAAAATTCATCGAATTGAGTCAAAAGGAGTAAAATTCAATGGCTGTATATAATGACAACAAAACCCATATAGAGAGGTATATATCAAATTTAATACTGGATCTTGGCAGTTAGATAAATATATTTTACATAGGATTAGATCTAAGATATCAAAGGGCATTGTCTTCTCATGAGTTCAAAATCATTGAGAATCTTTTTTGATGTGCTAAGAGGGTATATGTGGAGTTTTACGATGATCATGTGTCCCATGGAAGTGAGAAAAATAAGTGGTTCGGTTAGGAAGAAAGGTAAAATGATTCATCAAAGACGTTCGATAGTAAGAAAAACCAAATTACCATCTTGTGAGAAGTGCGGTAAAAAATTATTGAGAATTTCTATTAAACTATGGGATGTGAATATGATGTGGTATGTTTGTTCATATGGATTTTGACTGTAAGTTTGATGACAATAAATGAAAATAAAATCCAATGTTATAATGTTTTAGTTTTAATGAGTTATGAATTTTTTTGAACATGTATATAATGTTACTTACTCTATATGAAAATCACCATGATCAGAAAAAAAAAATGTGAGGGAAAATCCTTTTCTACTTTTTCAATTGATGTTGAGACATCTGGTGAAGTGATGGAAGTTCTCGAGAGTACAATATTTTACATGGATATCCATATTTTCATGTTTTTAGACACTACATATGAGGTTTTACGTAATGATATCATAAAGTGATTAAGGAATTTTTTTAGAGATGTTTAGTTGGGATTATGATTATGTAAGGATTTAGTTTAAGGAGAATTATGCCTCTACTTTTTGACCTATGTTTTAAGGTATTGATAACCATTAGGGTTTATATGATATTTGATGATTATTGTTATTTTTAGGGATGTATATCATAATTATGCGAATGTTACTAGGATTCAATTGTTCTTAAAAAATAGAAATTTATCATATATGATTGTTTAGTTATATTCATAGATAATAAAGGAATTCCTTAAATTTTGAAATAGATTTTTTTAATGAAAAAAAATATTCATTTAGTTTTAATAATGGGGAAAATAATAAATCTTAAACCATTTAAGATTTATTATTTTTTGATGGTTCACTTTCTCATGATCATTTTCTATAGAACTCTCCATATAAACGTTATATTCAGTTTAACCATCTGAGACCATTTTTCCTACCTGGGATCCTAGTATGTTTTATCTCACGTGACCTTTGTACTTCCCTTTAATTATTTTAAAATGGAAGTTCCATTAATCATTTTTCTGGTTGGGATTCCAACAAAGGTATTTTGAAAATTAAAACCCATATATTTCGATCCCATGTTATAATTAAAAGAAAATAATTTATTATATTGGAGGAGAATGTAAAATGTTTATTTTTTTAAAATGATTGACTATGATCGATATCAAACATGATACACCAAATCAAGAACAAATGAATATCTAACTATTATTAATTAAATATTATTATTATAGAATATTAATTATAATGGTATGTATGAATGAAATTTTCTTAATTATGAAAAATATTTTATTATGCTTGTATATATTATATATTATTTAGTGATAGATTAATTAGAAATGAAAATAAAAACCAATTGAATATTAAGGATTTGTTTTTATGCAGAGAAAGGAATTTTATAAAATAAATTAATCACTATTAGAAATATATCAAAATTCTATTTAAATATTATATATTCAAACAAATTATTGAACATTCTTCCAACAAATTTGGTATAAGATAAGAAAAAAATCCAATTTTAAGTATAAAAATTGGTGTTTTTCTAAAAGTTGTCTTACCCTCTTTTAATGGATGACATGTCTCAAAATGAAATTTTGAAATTTCATTTAATTATATTTGAGAAAATAATCCTCCATAGTGAAATAGAAATAAATTTTTTTAACTTTTTTACTTTTTGTATTTTTATGACATGTTTTATGTTTGGACGAATAGTGAAAAATATCGCATTTAAAATAAAAAAAATTCATTAAAATAATTTATAAGGATAAATTATAAATTGAATTGGTTTTAAGGTAAGAAATGTTAAATTATAAATCTATTAATCTAATTTAGGCCATTATAATCAATTTATTATTTAAATTTGATATAAAACTTTTGTTAACTTTTAAACATTTTCAATTTAAAAACTCTTCATCACAACCCATCTACAAGATTAATTTTAAATTAATATTAGCCACATTATTATTTTTAATTATGAACAATGGGTTCTATATTTGGTATCTTAATGTCCCAATTTTGTAATTTGTTTCATTTTTGGAAAATTTTAACAATAAACATATTAGTTTTATTTCCCTGGTAATCGAGTAGTTAACGGTACATATAATATTATAAATTTTAGAAAATGATCCCAACACACGACCAATTTTTATTGGATGATTATTTTAAATACATTATAAATAAAAGATCAGTTATCTGACCATTTATATTATTTTGGATTATATCATGAACTTTATAATATTTTATTCAAATAAGTGTCAAACATTTTATACTCCTGTTTTTAATGGGGGGAATATTTTAAATATGGGGTTTAATAGGGGATATGTTTTACTATAAATAGTATATTGAAATAAACGTTTTAATGCTCATCAATGAAATTTATTTTTAATTTTAGTGAATAAATAATTTCCTTAAATAATTACAGAACAATGAATTAGTAATTGTTTAATTAATGGAAATATAAAATAAATTATATTCAAAATATTAAGATAAATATAATTTGAGGTAATTAGTAGAATTAAATAATTATCTAGATGACCTCAACCAATTAGGGATGTGTGAAAATAGTTTTTTCAATGATATCTTGTTGTTATGAATTTTTTTTAAAATTCATCAAATGATTAGTGTCAAAATAGATATTAATGATAGTTTAAAACCATTAGTTTTTTATTAAATGATATTAAATTCATAAAAATATAATATTTATGAAACTATTTGGGATGAGGTTGAATATTTAATCAATGATTCATTTATAGTTATTTTGACGTTTTATAGTAACTATATTAACCTTCAATGAGTAAAACCATACTTTGTAACAGAAATAGTTAATGTTGATAAATAAGGGTTAAAATTATAAGAAAAGGATTAAAAAATAGTCAAATCATGTATAATTTTTAGTGGGTGAATTTATTTAAACCAAATTACATCCAATATTGTAAATAAATCTGGTTGGATCCAATTTTAATATAAAATTGATTTATATTAATTTAATATTTTGAATAATTCCATGAGTTTCCATCCAATCACTATAAAAAAGGAAATGATTATAAGGGGTTATAACCCCCGTATAAACACACTTGTAGTGGTTATGAGGAACTTCCACAAATGTGCCTGCCTAATCTTATTAGAGGTGGTTTTGAAGGAACCCATGGAAATGTAGTAAATAATTTAGTGACGGTTAAAACCCCCTCTAATATCGCGACAAAACCTCAGTTTTGATTGGGTTTTAACCCCACATAAATTTTTTATCAATACAGTGTTTCTTTTAAACCACTTATAGTTGAGTCATAATAGATAAATTAAAGGCAGTTACGGGAAAAACTTCTATTTAATACTCAACTATATGGGGTTTAACCCCTAAAACTGAACCAAATTGGTGGTTGTTTTTATGACCAACTCTAAATAATTTATCCGGTGTTCCTGTTTCACCAGTGGTCCTACTCCCCTCTAATTCACAACACACCCACATGTTTTATAGGTTTCCCCAATAGTCCTACTCCCCTCCAGTTCAAAAATCATATGCACCCTTCCTGTTTCACTGACACGTGTGGCCCTCCCCTCCATTTGACAACATACCCCCGTCATGCCCCTTGGGTTCCATTGTCACCCACAACCATCCCCTCCAATTGATGACACACTCACACCCTGCCATTACAGTACTACTCCTGCTAGCCCCATCTAATTTCACTGACCCACAAACTCTAGTACAAGTGACCCACACCTGTCATTCCTAGTTCTCCCGTGCACCCACACCACCATCAAATCCGCAATCCATTTAAAATTTAAACCCATTGGGTTTCGAAATTGAAACCTCAAGCATGTAAATTAAACACATCATCCACTATGCCAATTGATTTTTATTACTATTTTTACACAATGTAGTATTTATATATATTATGAAACTAATTCAAATAAATATTATTTCAATAAATTTTTAAATGCATATAAACATATAACATAGATATATATAATTATATAAATTTTAATATTAATTTTTGTATTGTATATTTATGTATTATTTATTTATGTATTTATTGTATAATACATTTATATTATACTAAACACACACATTTATGTAAAATATATATTGTATATGTGTATTTATATACATTTGAGTATATATTTTAAAATTATATTTATATTACGTACACAAACATATATTTATATATTTATAAATTAATTTATGTAATTTTTTTATTTAAATAAATACAAATTTAAATATTATGTACATTTTTTTATAATATATATAGAAGATTTTATTTAGTATATTTATATAATTTCTTTAAAAATATATTTATATAATTTATTTCAACACATATATTTATTATTATATAAATTGTTATATATTTATTTGTATACATTTTATAATATTATATATGATTAATATAATACGACATAAACATATATGAAGTACAATTTATAAAAATATTTATATAATGTATTTTAATACATATCGTTATTATCATGCACAATAATATATATGTATTTCCATAAATATAATTTTACAACATTATGTATATTTATATCTTAGCATTTTCAATAAATATAGTTGCATAATATTATGTACATTAATAAATATATATATATATATATCTTTGTATAAATTATATATCATATAATGTTAATTATATATATTATAAAATCATAGATATATTATTTAAAAATATGTTTTTATTAGTATAATATAAATTATAAAAACTAAAATTTTGGGTTCTTATATGATATTTATTTTAAATAAATTATATTTTTGTTTATATTTATATAATATGTTTATGATTTTATGTTATATATAATTAATATTATGTGAAATATAATTTCTAAATATAATTATATATAAATTTACATAAAACTATACAATTATATTTATGTATACATATAAATATAATTAAACACAATCATATAATTGGAAATGTATAATATAATTAAATGGTATATATATTTACTAAATTAATTTATAATTACTATATTATGATGAACTATATATAAAATAATTATATAATATATAAAAATTCATATTATATAAAATATATATATATATATTTAATTTTTTCTATATTATAATTACATATATAAATAATATAATATAAATGTGTTTAAACATAAATATATGATAAAAACATATTTAATATAATATATATATAATATAAATCATAATATAAATGCATAGTATTCATAAAACCATATATAAATTTTTTATATTTGAATAAATATATTTTTAAACATATTTATATATGTATCTGTTTTTTTATATGTATAAGTATTTATTTAATGCATTTATATAATGTATTTATATATATGTGATTAGAATGCATTTAAATACACTTATATACTATTTTTTTATGTAATATATATGTTTGTGTGTGTGTACACACACACATTCACACCCACAAATATATATTATAAAATTGTAATTTATTTGAGATTTATTATAAAAAAATAAAAAATTAGTGGTGTTAAAAACCACTATAATCAAAGATATTAACATAGGTTCATGAACCCCTCTAATTTCTTAAATTATAGTTGGGACAAATCCCCTTCTAATTTAGGGGATTAATGACAGTTCATGAACCCCCTCTAATTTAAGAGATCAAAGGTGTTTGTGAGTGCCCACTATTTCATTTAAAAAACAAATTTACAATTTATATATGGAGCATCAAATATATATCCAAATTATTAATATATATATATATATCCTCACAAATCCAACCAAATATATAGGGCCAATAAATATTAAATTAGTCCTCGTTTTGAGACAACTGCCTTTATAATCTAACCAAATAATTCAAAGAAAAAATTCTAGAAATATTTTTAGGGGGTTATAAAAACCATATAAATTAAATTTTTAAATGAGGTTGTACATAACCACCCTATAAAATTAATTTATATGGTGTTATGCATTACCCCGTCTAAAAAATTTCCGCTAATCTACTCTTTTTTTGTAGTGCCTCTCAAATTAAAGGGAACCTAGTATTCTCTTTTATTAATAGATCATAAACATTTTAATTATAAGTGATTCTGTTTTGTTTCTTCCTAACATCCTTTAAATCTTATTAAATGAGGATGTAATGAAAACTCTGTTATCCAAAATATAACTATATTTTAATTTGATAATATCATCACCTTAACCTATATCTATATCCATCAAATAAGAAAATAATTTATCATTCCTGTGTACGACGGACTTCCACCTTGTGAACTTCTGAAATTCATTTTCCATCACTGTCCTTCACGATAAGTTATAATGATTTAAATAACTATTATATATAATATAAATGACACATTATTCATTATTAATAGATAATATATCATTTATTTTCTAATTTTTATCCATTGATAGAAAAATGATAACTTCATTCGTGCATACATGTGAATTATCACTTCCATGGGGTGATGTGATTCATATTTCATCACCACATCACATATATGATATATATATATATTATTATATTTAAATGATATATATGATATTATTATCATTCTAGAAATTTAATATTATACTTAGCTTTTTTCCATTATTATCATTGAAAAAATAAAATGTTACTCTTACATACATACGACCTACCATCTCCATGATTATAACATAGATCATTTTCCATAACCATACTTAATAGTTTGATTTAAAAATATAATTTAGGTATGAAAATGATAACCATTTAATTAATATTATTCTAGAGATGATGGAATAATGATCACATTGACTATATATATCATGCCAAAAATTATTTTAGATTCATGTACCGAATGTCATCAAAACATATGACATGAACATAAATTGTAATAACATGTAATTGGTGATATAAATGGAATAATAAAATTGAAATTGTTTCTCAGGAAAATAAATAATTAACTTATGTTTATTATTCAGGAATATAAATATTGTACGTTAATGGTCGAACTCAATGTAATGAACTTTATCTGAATATCCTTTTGTTGAGACATATTTTCATGTTATACAGAATCCATATTTTATGTGGTGTATATACATGTCCTTTGACATAAAATATCATTTATTTATTTATTATCATGTTGTATAATCTTTTTCTAAATGTTATTAGTTCACAGGGATTATGATTCCAATTTTTAAATGGGGTATGTAACACATTGATTTAAAAATATCATTCTTAATGTTTGAAGATTAAAATTTAAAATATTTTCCTTCATTATTGATATTATTTTACATATTTAGTTACATGTATATAAGATAATTTTCAAGGATATTATGTGTCTATCTTCATATTTGTATTCCTCTATAATTCATATTGTTTATTAAATAAACCGCTCTTCAGTTTTTGGGTATTTTGTTATTGAGAATGGGTTTCGAAAGTTGATTGCATATTTCAATAACCTGAAATGTATTCTTATGAGTGAAAATGATTTTTTGGAGTAACATGTTGAAAATTTCATGATTTTATGTGTTGTGATTATATAATGGTACATGGAAGTTTGAATGATTGTTACACAATAAACCAATGATGAGTGGTGTTATGATACACTGTGTATTGGTGGTTATGTTAAAACATCCAATGCATTTGGTATGGAAGTCTACTATATAGTTATTCCAATAGTATGTTCCATTTATAAGAGTGACATATATATAAGTTGACCATATGGATATTCAATTTTTAAGAGTGACATGAATGGTGTTTGACTGCATGGTTATATTATTTATAACAGTGATATGTATGGAAGTCCACCGCATTGTTATTCCATTTGAATTTAATTTTGTACCAAGAAACCTTTATGAATTATTTATAATTTCTATGTGTTTTTTATAATTTATTGGTTATAAGAAATGTATGATATGAACTTATTTTCAATTTAAAGTATTTAATACTTCATAGGGGTGAAAAATATTACTTATGATAATGTTTTACTGGGTTTTCACGTTCTCAATCTGTCACGACCCGTCCTCGGGGCCCGTGCCGTGACTACCCCAAGCCCGCCTTCCATAGTCCAGGGGATGGAGACTAGAACCAAAGGCGTAAAATCCTGATAACTAGGAAGGCATTGTCTTTATAAAAGAAAACAAGCACCATAGAGTACAAGCGGAAGAAAAACACTAAGTACAAAAGAAAAGATGAAAAGTAAATGTGCCAGAATACAAACCCAAAAGAAAGTACAACTACAACTGAACAAGGTACAACAGCAAAAAGAAAAACAGCTGGAAGAGGAAGTAGCTCCTGGGTCGTCCTCCTCGGATCCTACCTAAAGGGTAGGTACAAATAGATTCCTCCATGCTCTCGTCCATCAACCTCCTCTGCGAGTCGTCACGTCGTGTAGTCCACCTCCGGGTACTGACTCGTCGTGTAGTCCACCTCCGGGTACCATCCAGTCCTCGAACACTCGGCCTCCGTCAGCACTGCCCGTCGTCTGCAACCAACACAACGAGGTGCAGGCATAGACCGTGTAGGGGTGAGTATAACGATACTCAGTAGGGACCCCGAGACCCTCAAGGTCTCTCTAAACCAACAAGGATAACCACAAAGAAGATCTCAACAGATAACCTCTACTTAGGTATATGACCATACATATACCTAAGTTATCATTTAACCCATCTCAATCACGAGGAAACACAAGGATTGTGAAATCAACGGATAACCACTACCCAGGTATATGCCCATACATAAACCTAAGTTAGGAAGTGACCCATCTCAATCATGAGGTAAACGCAAGGTCAAAAGTCTCAGCTCAAACCAAGATTTTTCATTATTGAAACCGTAACTGCTAAAGAGATCCGTCTCTGGAGTGTACAGTGGTCCTTTCACGACTCCGAGGTACTGATCACTAACCTAAGACTGCTGAAGTACCTCTCCGGTCGAGTACCGCGGGTCAGCCACCCAGACATAGTAGTGCTTCCCGCCGAGGTATGTCACCCAAACACAGTAGTGCACACCCCCTAGTAGCCTGCTGAGGTACTCTCTGGATGAGTACCACGGGTCTGCACTGTCACACAGGTAGTGCTCCATCCGCCATGGGTATGCACATAAAAAATTAGTGCTCCGTCCACTGGACTAGTCGACTCACTCCAAGTCGAGTCGGTCAAGCAGTCGTCAGGTCTCAGCCAGCTACACGGTCTCCGTACTCCGCACGTTCGTCACTGGGAGGGTCCGCTCCACGAGCTACAGGTCGATACTCCAAGTATCTCAAATTCCCACGAATAAGTATCTCAAATGACCGCCTCGTCATAGGGGTCTCAACGCAACAGACGGCGCGTCAATCGGACGCCCGGTCTGTGAGTTATTAGCCTTTTCGTCCTAGGGGCCTGGTTGGTTTCGTGAGCGAACCAAACCCGGCCGTATCTCAACTGTACCCCGAACTCTCATAGGGTAAACTCATAGGAACCGTTTATCAATGTGGTCACCAACGCCGCTGACGGTTCGTCAAACGGACGTCCAGTCTGAAAGATATCAGCTTTTCCGTTCCAAGGTCCCGGTTGGATTTCGGGTGCGATCCAACCCGGCCATTATCCAACTGCATCCAAAACTTGGGAGAATGATTCCAAAAGTGCCGTATACTCAACATGAACGCAATGCAACAGACGACGTGTCAATCGGATGCCCGGTCGGGATGTTATTGGATTTCTCGTTCCGGGGGCCTGGTTGGTTTTTAAGTTAAAACCAACCCGAACACACTCCGACGGTATCCAAACCTCGAGCGGAGTAAGCCAAAAGATCCGTCGCACTAAGAGGAATCCAACAAAGTCGACGGCACGTCATTCGGACGTCCGAAGCACAAGTTACGAGCATTTCCGCTCCGAGGGCCCGGTTAGTTTCGTGACGAACCAACCTGGCCGAACCCAAAGTTCTCCGAAACCTTGACTGCGATATACCGAAACGACCGTCTCAATCCAAGGATCGTGTTGCCGCTGGCGGCGAGTCGTTTTGAGCCCCGTAGCTCAAGTTACGGGCATTTTACCGAAAGTGGTCCGAAAATGAGGGTCTGGGCCCGGGCCGACCCGGCCCGACCCCCCCTGGGTCGGCCGAACTGGGTCGACCCGGCCCGGGCGGTGACCCGGCCCGACGACCCTGCCCGGCTCGGAATATCCGGCCCGGCCGGCGGAGCGGTCCGGCGCGGCGGCGAGGGCCGACACGACGGTGCGGCCTGGGCGCCGCATGTGTGCCGCGCGCGGGGGGCAATGCCCCCCCCATTGTGAAACCGCAGCCCCTTAATTGGGGCCGCTTGAAGACCCGGCCTGGGGAATTAATTCCCCCGGTCTCCACTACCCGGCCGGCCCGCACTGGCCGGCCGGTTCCGCCAGCAAGGACCGGCGATGGCCGGTCCTTCCTTCGCCGACACCGGCATCCCGGTGTCGGCCGCCGGTCATCTTGCTCCGCCGCGGCCCGGAACCGGCCGCGGCCTATTCCGTCTGGCGCGATGCGACGACACCGCTCCCCTCCGCCGTGGCCCCGCTCCAGCCGCGACGCCTTCGACATCCTTCGACGCGACGCGACGGCGTCGTGTTCTTGGATTTCATTCCATGGCGCGGCGCGACGGCACCACACAATACTTGCCGCAAGATACCCGCATGGTGCGACGACACCACGCCTTCTTGTATCAACCTCGAGAAACCATCACGAAAAAAAGGAGGAGGGTCGGCCGTGTTTGTGCGGTCCGACCCCCTCACGTTATTCGATAACAAAAAGGGTTTTAATCCACGATTATCACCAAGTTTGTATTCACGAACAATTAAATAAATAAACCCCTACCTCATAATTGTCGTTCGTTGACGATCTTGGAAAAAGGCGGATATCGATTCCTCGATTATCATGTTCTTCACACACTCTCAAATCTCATGCTCATGCGTTGGAAGGAAGATGGGTACTCGTCGTTGGTGGACGAGTGTTCAGAGGTGACGTCGTCGTTGACGACGTTCTTCGCAGGCGACGTCTTCTCCTTTGACGCGGATGAAGGTCATTGGAGATGTCACGGACGTCGCTTCCCTTTCCTTGACTCGGTTGAAGAACGATGAAGAAGATGGCGTCGTCGTGCTTTAGTGGCGGAAGATACGTTCTCCGTGTTCATCGTCGTAGAGAAAGAAGGACTCATGATTTCCTAATCTTTTTCTTCCAAGGCTCCCAATCTCACTTAACCAAGAAACCTAATAAAATAATCCCTCCCATTATTTTATTAACACATGCCAAGCTATTCAAATTCCAAAATTCAAATAACTTCATTAATTTAAAATGTGTTGGCATGCACTTAAGAGGGGGAGAAGTTCAAGAGTTAAAGAGAGATTAAATGAGGGGTTTAGAGGGGTTAGGAAAGTTAAGGAATTTGAAGAGGTGGGGAGGGGTTAGTGTGGGCCCCACCCTTTCAAATATCCACACATGGGAAGTTGGATAGATGTGGGCCCACCACCAACTTCCCATGGGAGAAGATAACAACTTAACATGTAATAAAATTGATTTAACAATTTTATTCACTTTTTTTAATTAAACCCCAAAAATTAACTTCTTCTCCCGCACAAACGCAACTACGGTAAAGGTTCTCTTAAGCGATTACCGACGTTGCTAGTTCATCGGTGCAATCAGATTTCAATTCCGAGCACCGGTTCAAAAGATAGAAATTCCCGCTCGCTCGTTCACTGAACGTACCTGAGCCAAACTTCGGAAATTAATTTCAGGCACACCGGGCCTCGGAATCAGGCGCCGTCAGAAACTGCATTCTTGTAAAATTCCAAAGAAAATTTAGAAAAAATTTCCCTTGATTTTTACGGGTCTTTACACAATCGACAAACAATTTTCCTTATTTTGTATCTCTAAATGATTTTTTTGTGCTAATACAAAGTTATGAAATGTTATTCACATGTTTTATGGATATTTAATGGAATTCCTGGAGTCATGTTGAAAGCCTAAACTATTTTCCTTGAAATAAATAAAAAAATATTTTGAAAGTAATATATTTTGGTAAAATTGATACTAATCTATAGTGACCACTTTTTATTTTAGGATTTTGTTATTTATATGTTTTATTCTAATTTTTAAGGTCGTTTCATTACCCTACACGACATGTATAGTCTAAATACATTCAATGTATCACTCTTTTCATGTATTCAAAAAACCAACTAAAGGAATCAGTGAGTTCAATAAACATAGGACTACAGAAATTATACTACTAGCTACACACTATGTATCCTGCATGTCGTGTTTCTTTTTAACCTGCTGGATGACTCGACGGGTTCTTCCGAAACGGGATAAAGTGATGTGTACTCTAGCTATTTGTCATATGTTCCTCTTCCCATGTCTCCATCAAACTTACTATAGTACACATTGTTTACATAAGATGCATGATATAATAAACGATACACCATGTATTCTAGAAACACATCATGTATTTCATTATATCTCAAGGTTTCCAGTCTCACACAGTTTTAACCATGTATTTTAGCACACAATTTTCGTGAATTTCACCAGTAAACCTTGTAAACTATACAACGTGTACACCAGATCCACACCATGTAATCCGAAAATACATGTTCCAAGATAACTCGTTCTTTACATGGTACAAAATAAATAAGCCACGTGTAGTTACTTCTTAAAATATTTTGTATCCCAGGACATATCGTCACGTAGTGCACTTCAGTACATGATATATAACTATTTAACCATGACATACTGACCAGATTACTTCACACTTTCCAATAAAATATATGATAATTATTCATATATTCTTATTCCTTTAAGATAATTAAATATGGAAAGATGGTGGTAGATTAGTCAAAATAATGTTAATTAGAATGGGATTAAAGAATGAAATGTTCCTGAAATGATGGTCTATCCACTATTGCATATAAAGATTAAAAATGTAACACCATAGGTAAATAAAGAAAATGAAATTTTTATATTTATCCTTATTTGTGAATAAAATGTTAATATAAATTTAAAGGGAACACTATGATTGATGGCTTACCCAATATGAAACAACGAGTTTCTTTGAAATCTTACGTTGCGCTATAATAATAAAATAATATTATCTTAAATGGTAGTTAACGCCTAGCCGTTGTAATTGATGGAATGAACAGAACTAACTAAAAAATGATTATATATTTTTATCATATATTTTTACTTTTTACAATAAATGTTAGAGGATTAAAAATGTGAATGAATTAAATTTTAAGCGTAAACATTCTAATAACCTTTAGAAGGTCGATTAACCACCTTTTGATGGAGAACCTATTTTAAATCAAATTTTCGAAATTTTTATGTGTTATATTTAACAAAATAAAATTCTTCTTTAGAATTGAGACATCAAAATTTACTTTGTGTAAATTTTTGGTATCTTTCCGATAAAGTTCATTTTTTTATGAATAGTGAAAAATCGTGTATTTTAATTCAAAACCTCTTTTTAATCTAATTTATTTATATGATTAGATTATCTTTTGAATTTTTTTAAAGTAAAATTAGAATATATTTTTACAATTTAATCCAATAATGGTCATTGGAATTAATTTCAATTTGAAATTGGACTTAAACTAGTGTCAATCTTTTAATAGATATTGTTTCTTAAGAACACGCTATTTGTTTTGATAGTGGGAATTAATTATTAAATTAATTAATACAACTTATATGTTTTGAATTTTGTAAAATAGACATCATTTTTTTGTTCAGAATATCAAATATAGGTTAGGGTGAATTTTTGATATTTTTCTGAAAAACATCAATTTTTGATGAATAGTGAAACCACTAAGTGGTAGTTAATGAAACTGATTTTTCGTTTAAATAAAACATTGCTAGATTTGTGGTTTGAATTTCAAAAATCCAACATACATGGTTGTCATTATGAAGTAAAATGTGGTTCAATGAAATTAAATTAATTTTTTGGTGAATAGTATCTTTTATGTTTTTAATCGCGATTAGAGGTAATTAGTGTAGTTTAAGGTAAAAATAATGTTTTAATAATATGAGATGAGCTCGACACATGTCCTATCCTTATGGAATGTGTCATGGCCGACCAAGAAAATCCATGGGTCAAATTGGGGTCCCCATGGAGCCACTTTGGTTGGGAAATGACATAAATAACTTTTTATTTAATGTAAAAGTAAAAATGACACAAACATGAGTTGTTTTAATAAAACAATTTTTACATGGGGTTATAAAAGTCAGATTTTTGAATATAAAAATTAATTGGAATGCTAACAAGATTTCCTACATCATGATAGTTTTTTTATAATTTTTACACATTAAATAAATAATGTTATTTATGACATCATAATGATGCAGCTATTACCTCATTAATAAAGTATTTAAATAAAATTAAAAGATAATGTACAATATCTGAACTAAACATGTCCAAAACCTATTGGATTGGTGGATTTAGAAACCTTATCACCTTATCCACGAATTATATCAATATGGGACCTTTTAAATCCGAAACTCATTTTCAAATAAAGTAACATTTCTTTACTTTCCAAGAGTGCCCCTTTTCTCCTCTTATAAAATCCACCCACCTCTACCTCCTTACCCACACTTCCAAAGCCTTTGGATCGGCCAAACACTGCTCATTTTGCCTATCCACATCCCTCCCTTACTCCTAGAAGCCTCAATATGGGATGAAGTCTTCCAAAGTAATCCTTTGAGCTCAAATCAAAAAGAGTTACACGATTTTAAGGTAATGTCTTCACTTGTGTTCTTTTGTTTTATTTTGATTCTCCAACCCACAAAACTCTTTTTATTAATTTCTTTTGTAACAACTCCAGTATCGTCAATATACTAGAATGTTTTTATATGAAGAATTCGAGATAAACTTACACACACCTACATCAAATGGTTAAAGAACATACTGTTTCTGTGGATGGCGAATTTCTGCCTCACAAAACGATGATTGTTCAACACACATATAACAACTTAAAAGGTGGCCATTATGATGTCACTATATTTATATATGATATATAATATGTTTATGTTTTACTTAAGCTTCTGTATTTTTCTTTTGTGGCATACCTTTTTGGTTTCCATTGTTGGTAAACACGATAATTTCATTTTAGTAAGTGCGGGCTACCGCCCACTCAATGTGATTTGATTCATTAATGCCATATGTGGGATGTATAAAGGATGTATTTAATGTTATTATATATGATTTATGTCACATATAAATGATGAATATAATTCTAGAATTAAAATATACATACCTCTCATTTAGTTTTAATTCCATTAATATGACATAGAAATGAAAGTAGCGTTCATGCGTACGTACGGATTACCGTCTCCATGAACGGTGAATTTTATTTCTTACCTCTAAATGATTATTTAATATTATAAATACATGTATATTCAGAATATATATGATATATATGATATCCAAATCATGAATAGCATTCTAGATATAATGAACCTTTGACCACACGGACAACATGTAACTGTAAGAAGTCCACTTTCGACTAAAGACCCAAATATCGACAAAACAAACATTATTAACTTAAATGATTACATAATGTTTATAACATGGAAATAAGTGATATAAAAGGATTAATGAACTTGAAAAAGGTTCTTAAGCAAGTAGGAATTAACTCAAGTTTATTATCCAGGATGTTAAAGAACGATCGAGTCAAGTCGGACCCGAGGTAAGGGATCCTACTCCTCTCATTCTTTTTAAGTACACTCTTTTATGTCATTCATTTTAAGCTCATATTTCTTGTGATTGGGATGTTATTTTATATTACTCTTACTGTAATTTTTATGTTCATATGATGATAGAACCTATTCTCTCTCGTCAATCCATTTTGGAAGTTTTGAGTGGCGCCGTTAGGCTGTCGAATTTTCGTAAGAGATCTAACCTCTCTCTATGTACTCTCCAATATGTCACTTCTTTTAATATCCTCCTTGTTATGTTGTGGGATGTTTTCTTATATTCCTCTTGATGTAAAATTTATGTTAATATTATTATATAACCTATATGATCTCATCAATCCATTTTTGGTAAGTTTTAAGTGGCGTCGTTAGGCTCCCGAGTTTTCATAAGGGATTTTTCATCTCACTTTTATTCCCGTGAGATTTATGCTACATTTTCCACAATTTCCTTTGAGTGGTGTATGTACTGCCCATTATTTTACTCACTGTGTAATATACTTTCATTTATGAGTATTTACATCAATGTTGTATTGTCCTTATTTCACGGGGTGTATGTTTCGAAAGATACCCATGTTAGTAAGGGAACCTTTCACCCTCCTCTTTTTAAAAGACTTCTTTTGTTATGTCTTTTAATTCACATAACATTATGTTGGGATATGTTATTCTATATCCTTATTGATTTAAATTTCATGTCCAAGTGATGAGATACCCTTTTTATCCCTCATCAACTCATTTTCTTAATTTTGTAGTTACACCGTTAGGCTATCAAATTTTTTCTTGGGAACTTCTTAACCTAATTTTGATTCTTTAGGGGTAGATTGTACACCTTGAATATGTCATTCTATGAATATGTGTGAATAACCTCTGATTTTTTTACACTTAATATCCACATATATTTGGTGTATTATTTTTTCACACATAGTTATATAATTGATTTATCCTTAATCCAAGGATACCGTCTTTGTATGGGAGTTCGTTTCAATCTCTTTTCATTGAGGAATATTTTGTTTTATACAGAATCTTCTTTTATACGGTGTATAAACCCCTTTGAATTTTACGTTTATCTGAAAGGAATATTTTTTATACAAAGCGTTTTACTAAACTTCAAAAGGGAATGTTTTTGTCGTATGTATGCGGCAACAACGACTTCTCCGCCGCCGTGACCATTATTTGAGTTTCGGCTTCCTCTACAAGATATACTTTTTTTAAAAGAAAAATAAATACCATGTTTTACTTTTCTTTTATTTTGGTATTGAAAATGGTTTTCACAATGTTTTTATATCAATGTTTTTTATTGATATCTTATGATTGAAAAGCCGAATTGTTATTTTTCCTTTATTCATGCTTTATGTGATACGATTATGTTATGGTTCTTGGGTATTAATATGATGATGGGTGGTTCTGTGATAAACTAAGGGCGGGTGAGCCTGATATAGCTCTCCAATTCATTGGGTAACGTGAAGGGGTTAAATTTTAAGGTTTCTCCGAAGAGATTTAGGGAATATACTGTGATGGGAATTCCAAACGTATCCTATAGGGTTACTCCCTATGTAAGAATGTTATGAATGCCTCATGTTACCTTTATGTCTTATGATTTTCTATGATTTATTTATGTTTTTATGAGGTATGTTAATGTGCTTATGTTTTATGGGTAAAGTATGATTTCATTCTTATGTATACATGTACTCATGTTTCCTTTCCATATTTTTATATCCCTTACTGAGCTTTTTATGCTCATCCCAAGTTTTTGAAATGATTCTCACAGGTCAAGGGAAGGGTAGATGATATGATGATAGTGTCAAGGATGTGTCAAGAAAGAATCCATGTTTTATTTTAAATATGTTTCCGTTGAAGGGAAAAATGAATACTATCATTTATGTAACCACTTTGTTTAAATGTGGAATGTAATGCAAGTTTTATGATCTAATTCTCTAAAACAGTAAACCTGAAAAAATACTCAATGTGTAATCTTGTAATAACTCAAGATTAAGTAAGGTTTATGGTTGGGGCCTTATGGATGGTATCAAAGGTCGGTTTAGATAAATTTAGAGGTTAGGGTATTCTCTAAGCACAAGTGACATTACCATAATGGTTAGGATTTTAGAAAGAGTCATAGTTTTAGATAAAGTGAATGAGTAATTATGTCTTAGTGTTTACCTTGCTCATTAGTACATGTTGGTTTTGTTGATATACTCTCACTGAAATTTCTGTTTTTAGTGAATGGATGGATCTAGGAGGCACCAAAGAGACAACAGGTTTGAAGGAAACAGTGGTGGTTCTCTGATTAAGATACTGGATAAAATGAGGGATTCAATGAGGAAACGAGTGGTTGTTCTAAACCAACTATCAATGAGTCATGATCAACCACTTGAACTGTTGTATGATCTGTAATGAATCATGTACGAGATGACCAATCGATGTGGAAGTTCAAGTAATAATTATAAAGGTAACCATTAGAGTTTATATGATCCTTACTTTTGAGGTAATTATGGGTTATTATATGTTATGGTGGAAAATGAAAGGCATGAGATAAACATGAGGTTAAAATATGTTATGATCATTTTTGTAGATTTTATCTCATTTTGGGGAATTTTTAAGAATTATATAGTTTTGAAAAAAGGACAACACGCAGACCGTGTAACAACCTGTCGCGCCGGAAAAAGCTGCTGGAATCAAACCCACAACCAAAGTGTGACTGGTATTTATCACCTACCACTGGACTATGTGAAGTCCCTGGTTAGTTTGACTAATTCTTTTTAGTTAGATGATTTTAGGAATCAAGAGTAATTTTATTTTGGGTTACCTATGGAAATGATTAACCTATCATCGAGGATATATGATTAGGTTAATTACTTTTCAATATGAGAATTTAAGAGCAACTGATGTTATTTGGAGATGAAAGTTAATTTGTACCATGGAAGACTATGTGACTAAATCCTTCAAATATTTGGGTTTCAATATTATTTTGGTTTACTTTGAAGAATTTTATGGACAAATTTTTTATCAAATGGTCCTCGATGAACTTTTGGTTTTGTTGGACAAATTTTGGAGATTAAGAAAAGATTTTATTTTTATAATGGGTTATCCTTTTCTGGATTATCTGATCTTGTACTAACCGTTTTGGTTTTGATTTTGGTTAAAGTCTAAAGACATGAGAAGTATATAGTTCTCTTTTGTGGATTATATGATTCTCTAGAAGTTTATTATAGTACTCTTAATGTGAACAAGTCTTCCTAAATACTCGTATTTTGGAGAAAATATGAGTCTGTGTAAGAAATATAATAAAAGATAGAAGTCAACATGATAATTGATTATGTTTACTTATGAATAAATTTCTTAATAAAAAGAAACTTAAAACATAAATGTTTCCTATTATCTTTTCCTACTGGGGAATCGAATACTGTTTAACCCATCACAAGTTTGTGATTTTCTTGTGGGTATCTTTCTACTAGACATGTTTACTATCACTCTCCCTTAGAACACGACCCTTTGTTTTTTCCTCCGTGTCCATATTTTATTACATGGAATCCTAGTATGGGTTAACTCAGGTGACCTCTGTACTCCACTTTCTTTCTTTAAAAGTGGTTGTTTTACCGGCTCTTGTTCCGATGTGGGACATTCAATGAAGTTTCTGAGCCCAATTTTAAAATTGTGTGGCCGCAATTCCCAAAAGGGGGGAAGGATGTAACACCCCAGGTAAATAAAGAATATGACATTTTTATATTTATCCCTATTTGTTAATAAAATGTTAATATTAATTTAAATGGAATTCTATGCTTGATGGCTTACCCAATATTCAACAACGAGTTTCTTTGAAATCTTACGTTGCACTATAATAATAAAATAATATTATCTTAAATGGTAGTTAACACCATGTCGTTGTAATGGAGAGAATGAACAGAACTAACTAAAAAATTATTATATGTGTTTGTCAAATATTTTTAATTTTTACAATAAATGTTAGAGGATTAAAAATGTGAATGAATTCAATTTTAAGCGTAAACATTCTAATAACCTTTAGAAGGTCGATTAACCGCCTATTGATTGATAACCTCTTTCAAATCCACTTTTTGACAATTTTATGTGTTATATTTTAAAAAATAAAATTCTTCTTTAGCATCGAGACATCAAAATTTACTTTGTGTAAATTTTTGGTATCTTTCTGATAAAGTTCATTTCATTATGAATAGTGAAAAATGTTGTATTTTAATTCAAAACCTCTTTTTAATATAATTTATTTATATGATTAGATTATATTTTGAAATGTTTTTAAAGTAAAATTAGAATATATTTTTACCATTTAATCCAATAATGGTCATTGGAATTAATTTCAATTTGAAATTGGACTTAAACTAGTGTCAATCTTTTAATAGATATTGTTTCTTAAAAACACGCTATTTATTTTGACAGCGGTAATTAATTATTAAATTAATTAATGAAACTTATATATTTTTAATTTTGTAAAATAGAAATCATTTTTGAGTTCGGAATATCAAATATAGCTTAGGGTGAATTTTTGGTAATTTTCTGAAAAACATCAATTTTTGATGAGTAGTGAAAACACTAAGTAGTAGTTAAAGTAACTGATTTTTCATATAAATGAATCTTTGCCAGCTCTATGTTTTGAATTTCAAAAATCTGACATACATGGTTGTCATTAAGAAGTAAAATGTGGTTCAATGGAATTAAAATAATTTTTTGGTGAATAGTAACTTTCCAGTTTTTAATCGCGATTAGAGGTAATTAGTGTAGTTTAAGGTAAAAATAATGTTTTAATAATATGAGATGAGCTTGACACATGTTTTACCTTTATTGGATGTGTCATGGCCGACATGGTCAATCCATGGGTCACCTTGGGGACCCCATGGAGCCACTTTTGTTTTGAAATGACATAAATAACTTTTTATTTAATGTAAAAGTAAAAATGACACAAACATGAGTTGTTTTACTAAATAAATTTTTACATGTGCTTATAAAAGTCAGATTTTTGACTATAAATAGTCATTGGAAAGATAAAAAGATTTAATACATCATGATATTTTGTTTATAATTTTTATACATTATATAAATAAAATTATTTATGACATCATAATGATGCAGTGATTACCTCATTAATAAAGGATTGAAATAAAATGAAAATATAATGTAAAATCAATGACCTAAACATGTCCAAAACCTATTGTATTGGTGGATTTCGAAACCTTATCACCTTATCCTCAAATTATATCAATGTGGGACCTTTTAAATCCGAAACTCATTTTCAAATAAAGTATCATTTATTTACCTTCCAAGAGTGCCCCTCCTCTCCTCTTATAAAAGGTCCCCACTTCTACCTCCTTACCCACACTTCCAAAGAATTTGAATCGGCCAAACCCTGACCATTTTGCCTCTAAACATCCCTCTATTACTCCTAGAAGCCTCACTTTGGGCAGAAGTCTTCCCAAGGAAGCCTTTGAGCTCAAATCAAAAACAGTTACCCGATTTTAAGGTAATGTCTTCACTTGTGTTCTATTGTTTTATTTTGCTTCTCCAACCCCATAAACTCTTTTTATTCATTTCTTTTGTAACAACTCCAGTATCTTCAATATACTAGGATGTTTTTATTAGAATCATTTGTGATACACTTACACACACCTACATCAAATGGTTAAAGAACATACTCTTCATGTGGATGACGAATTTCTGCCTCAGGAAACGATGATTGTTCAACACTCATATAACACCTTAAAAGGTGACCATTAAGATGTAAATATATTTATATATGATATATAATATGTTAATGTTTTAATTAATCTTCTGTA
Organism: Viscum album; assembly: GCA_963277665.1. Taxonomy (NCBI): domain Eukaryota; kingdom Viridiplantae; phylum Streptophyta; class Magnoliopsida; order Santalales; family Viscaceae; genus Viscum; species Viscum album. Next base: position 1,107,344,876 of record OY728152.1, on the reverse strand, counting down.
TTTTTATTTTTTGGAATACCTTTATGGTTTCCATTGTGGGTAAACACGATAATTTCATTTTAGGATGTGCGGACTACTGCCCCCTCAAAGTGATTTGATTCGTTAATGTCATACGTGGGATGTATAAAGGATGTATTTAAAGTTATTATATTTGATGTATGTTACGTATAAATGATGAATATAATTATGGAATTAAAATATACATAAATCTCATTTATTTTTAATTCCATTAATATGACATAGAAATGAAAGTAGTGTTCATGCGTACGTACGGCTTACCGTCTCCATGAACGGTGCATTTCATTTATTACCTCTAAATGATTATGTAATATTATAAATACATGTATATTATGGATATATATGATATGTATGATATCCAAATCATGAATATCATTCTGGATATAATGAACCTTTGACCACACGAACAACATGTAATTGTAAGAAGTCCACTTTCGACTTAAGAACCAAATATCGACAAAACAAACATTATTAACATAAATGATTACATAATGTTTATAACATGCCAATAAGTGATATAAAAGGAATAATGAACTTGAAAAATGTTCTTAATCAAGTATAAATAAACTCAAGTTTATTATTTAGGACGTTAAAGAATGATCGAGTCAAGTCGGACCCGAGGTAAGGGATCCTACTCCTCTCTTTCTTTTTGAGTACACTCTTTTATGTCATTACTTTTATGCTCATATTTCTTGTGATTGAGATGTTATTTTATATTACTCTTACTGTAATTTTTATGTTCATATGATGATAGACCCTATTCTCTCTCATCAATCCATTTTGGATGTTTTGAGTGTCGCCGTTAGGCTGCCGAATTTTTGGAAGAGATCTAACCTCTCTCTAAGTACTCTCTATTATGTCACATCACTTAAGCTCCACTTTGTTATATTGGGGGATGATATTTTATATTCCTCTTGCTGTAATCTTTATGTAAATATTATGAGAGAACCAATCTGATCTCATCAATCCATTTTGGTATGTTTTAAGTGGCGCTGTTAGGCTTCCGAGTTTTCGTAAGGGATTTTTCATCTCACTTTTATTCCCGTGAGATTCATGCTACATTTGCCAAAATTTCCATTGAGTGGTGTATGTACTGCCCATTATTTTACTCATTGTGTAATATAATTTCATTTATGAGTATTTACATCAATGTTGTATTGTCCTTCTTTCACGGGGTGTATGTTTCGAAAGATACCCATGTCAGTAAGGGAACCATTCACCCTCCTCTTTTTAAAAGACTTCTTTTGGTATGTCTTTTAATTCACATAACATTATGTTGGGATATGTTATTATATATCCTTAGTTATTTAAATTTTATGTCCAAGTGATGACATATCCTTTTTATCTCTCATCAACTCATTTTCTGAATTTTGTAGTGACGCCGTTAGGCTGTCAAATTTTTGCAAGGGAACTTCTTAACCCAATTTAGATTCTTTAGGGATAAGCTTGTACTCCTTGAATATGTCGTTCTATGAATATGTGTGAATAACCTATGATTTTTTTACACTTAATATCCACATATATTTTGTGTATTAGTTTGTCACACATAATTATGTAATTGATTTATCCTTAATACAAGGATACCGACTATGTAGGGGACTTTGTCTCAATCTCCTTTCATTGAGGCATATTTTTTTATACACAATTTTCTTTTATATGGTATATAAACCCCTTTTAATATTACGTTTATCCGAAAGGAATATTTTTTATACAAAGCATTTTACTAAACGACAAAAGGGAATGTTTTTGTCGTACGTATGCAGCGACAACGACTTCTCCACCTCTGTGACCATTATTTGAGTTTCAGATTCCTCTACAAGCCATACCTTTTTTTAAAAATAAAAATAAATACCATGTTTTACTTTTCTTTTATTTTGGTATTGAAAATGGTTTTCATAATGTTTTTATATCAATGTGTTGTATTGATATCTTGTGATTGAAAAGTGGAAATGTTATGTTTCCTTTATGCATGATTTATGTGATACGATTATGTTATGGTTCTTGGGCATTATTATGAAGGCGGGTGGTTTCGTGATAAACTAAGGGCGGGTGAGCCCGATATAGCTCTCCAATTCATTGGGTAATGCGAAGGCGTTAATCGTTAAGGTTTCTCCAAAGAGATTTAGGGAATATACTATGATGGGTATTCCAAACGTAACCAAGAGGGTTACTACCAACGTAAGAATGTTATGAATGCCTCATGTTACCTTAATGTATTATGATTTCTATGATTTATTCATGTTTTTATGAGGTATGTTAAAGTTATTATGTTTTATGGGTAATGTATGATTTCATTCTTATGTATACATGTACTCATGTTTCCTTTCCATATTTTTATATCCCTTACTAAGCTTTTTATGCTCATCCCATGTTTTTGAAATGTTTTTCACAGGTCAAGGGAAGGGTACATGATATGATGATAGTGTCAAGGAAGTGTCAAGAATGAATCCATTTTTTATTTTAAATATGTTTCCGTTGATGGGAAAAATGAATACTATCATTTATGTAACCACTTTGTTTAAATGTGGAATGTAATACAAGTTTTATGATCTAATTCTCTAAAACTCTAATCCTGAAAAGGTCCTCAATGTGTAATCTTGTAATAACTCAAGATTAAGTAAGGTTTATGGATGTGGCCTTATAGTTGGTATCAAAGGTCGGTTTAGATAACTTTAGAGGTTATGGTATTCTCTAAGCACAAGTGACATTACCATAATGGTTAGGATTTAAGAAAGAGTCCTAGTTTTAGATAATGTGAATGAGTAAGTATATCTTAGTGTTTACCTTCCTCATTATTACATGATGGTTTTGTTGATATACTCTCATTGAAATTTCTTTTTTTATTGAATGGATGGATCTAGGAGGCACCAAAGAGACAACAGTTTTGAAGGAAACTGTGGTGGTTCTATGATTAAGATACTAGATAAAATGGGGGATTCAATGAGGAAACACGTGGTTGATCTAAACCAACTATCAAGGAGTCATTATCAACCACTTGAACCTTGGTATGTTCTATAATGGATCATGTATGAGATGACCAATCAATGTGGAAGTTCAGGTAATAATTATAAAGGTAACCATTAGAGTTTATATGATCCTTACTTTTGAGGTAATTATGGGATATTATATGTTATGATGGAAAATGAAAGTCATGAGATAAAATTGAGGTTAAAATATGTTATGATAATTTATGATGATTTTATCTCGTTTTAGGGAATGTGTTAAGAATTATATAGTTTTGGAAAAAGGACAACACGTAGACTATGTGACAACCAGTTGCGTCGGACAAAGCTGCGGGAATCGAACCCACAACCAAAGTGCGACTGGTATTTATCGCCTACCACTAGACTACGTGAAGTCCTAGTTAGTTTGACTAAATCTTTTTAGATAGATGATTTTAGGAATCAAGAGTAAGTTTATTTTGGGTTATCTATGGAAATTATTAACCTATCATCGAGGATATGTGATTAGGTTATTTATTTTTCAATATGAGAATTTAAGAGAAAATGTTGTTATTTGGAGATAAAAGTTAATTTGTACCTTGGATGACTATGTGACTAAATCCTTCAAATATTTGGGTTTCAATCTTGGTTTGGTTTACTTTGAATAATTTTATGGACAAATTGTATATCAAATGGTCCTTGTTGAACTTTGGGTTTTGTTTGAAAATTTTTGGAGATTAAGAATAGATTTTCTTTTTATAAAGGGTTATCCTTTTCTGGATTATCTGATCTTGTACTAACCAATTTGGTTTTGGTTATGGTTAAAGTCTAGAGACATGGGAAGTATATAGTTCTCTTTTTAGGATTATGTGATTCTCTATAAGTTGATTATAGTACTCTTAATGTGAACAAGTCTTCCTAAATACTCGTCTTTTGGAGAAAATATGAGTTTTTGTAAGAAATCTAATAAAAGCTGGAAGTCAACATGATAAGTGATTATGTTTCCTTATGAATAAATTCCTCAATAAAAATAAACTTAAAACAAAAATGTTGTCTATTAACTTTTCCTACTGGGGATTCGAATACCATTTAACCCATCAGAAGTTTGTGATTTTTTTGTGGTTAACTTTCTCCTAGACATGTTTACTATCACTCTCCCTTAGAACATGACCCTTTGTTTATTTCCTCCATGTCCATATTTTCTTACATGGAATCCTAGTATGGGTTAACTCGGGTGACCTCTGTACTCCTCTTTCTTTCTTTTAAAGTTATTGTTCTACCGACTCTTGTTCCGATGTGGGACTTTCAATGATGTTTCTGAGCCCAATTTTAAAATTGCGAGGACACAATTCCCATAAGGGGGGAAGGATGTAACACCCCATGTAAATAAAGAGTATGACATTTTTATATTTATCCCTATTTTTGAATAAATTTTTAATTTTAATTTAAAGGGAATGCTATGCTTGATGGCTTACCCAATATGCAACAACGAGTTTCTTTGAAATTTTACGTTGCACTATAATAATAAAATAATATTATCTTAAATGGTAGTTAACACCTAGTCGTTGTAATGGACGGTATGAACAGAACTAACTAAAAAATTATTATATATGTTTGTAAAATATTTTTACTTTTTACAATAAATGTTAGAGGATTAAAAATGTGAATGAATTCAATTTTAAGCGTAAACATTATAATAACCTTTAGAAGGTCGATTAACCACCTTTTGATGGTGAACCTCTTTTAAATACACTTTTTGACAATTTTATGTGTTATTTTTGACAAAATAAAGTTCTTCTATAAAATCGAGATATCGAAATTTACTTTGTGTAAATTTTTTGTATCTTTCCGATAAAGTTCATTTTTTATGAATAATGAAAAATGTTGTATTTTAATTCAAAACCTCATTTTAATCTAATTTATTTATATGATTAGATTATCTTTTGAATTGTTTTTAATGTAAAATTAGAATATATTTTTACCATTTAAACCAATAATGGTCATTGGAATTAATTTCAATTTGAAATTGGACTTATACTAGTGTCAATCTTTTAATAGATATTGTTTCTTAAAAACACGCTATTTGTTTTGACAGCGGGAATTAATTATTAAATTAATTAATGCAACTTATATGTTTTGAATTTTTTAAAATAGACATCATTTTTGAGTTCGGAATATCAATTATAGATTAGGGTTATTTTTTGGTATTTTTGTGAAAAACATCAATTTTTGATTAATAGTGAAACCACTATGTGGAAGTTAAAGAAATTGATTTTTCATTTAAATGAAACATTGCCAGCTCTGTGTTTTGAATTTAAAAAATCCGACATACATAGTTGTCATTATGAAGTAAAATGTGGTTCAATGGAATTAAAATATTTTTTTGGTGAATAGTAACTTTTATGTTTTTAATCGCGATTAGAGGTAATTAGTGTAGTTTAAGGTAAAAATAATGTTTTAATAATATGAGATGAGCTTGAAACATGTCCTACCCTTATTGGATGTGTCATGGTCGACCCATAAAATGCATGGGTCAACTTGGGGACCCCATGGAGCCACTTTGGTTGGGAAATGACATAAATAACTTTTTATTTAATGTAAAAGTAAAAATGACACAAACATGAGTTGTTTTACTAAATCAATTTTTTTACTTGGGGTTATACAAGTCAGATTTTTTACTATAAATAGTCATTGGAAAGATAAAAATATTTCCTACATCATGATTTTTTTTTAATATTTTTAGACATTAGATAAATAAAATTATTTATGACATCATAAAGATGCAGGGATTACCTCATTAATAAAGGATTTAAATAAAATGAAAAGATAATGTTAAATCTATGACCTACACATGTCCAAAACCTATTTTAATGGTGGATTTAGAAACCTTATCACCTTATCCTAGAATTATATCAATGTGGGACCTTTTAAATCCAAAACTCATTTTCAAGTAAAGTAACATTTTTTTACTTTCCAAGAGTGCCCCTCCTCTCCTCTTATAAAAGGCCCCCACTTCTACCTCCTTACCCACACATCCAAAGCATTTGGATCGGCCAAACCCTGATCATTTTTCCTCTCCACATCCCTATCTTACTCCTAGAAGCCTCACTTTTGGCAGATGTCTTCTCATGGAAGCCTTTGATCTCAAATCAAAAAAAGTTACACGATTTTAAGGTAATATCTTCACTTATGTTCTTTTGTTTTATTTTGCTTCTCCAACCATCTAAACTCTTTTTATTCATTTAATTTGTAACAAATACAGTATATTCAATATACTAGTATTTTTTTATAAGAATCATTCGAGCTACACTTACACACAACTACATCAAATGGTTAAAAAACATACTATTTCTGTGGATGACGAATTTATGTCTCACGAAATGATGATTGTACAACACTCATATAACACCTTAAAAGGTGGAAATTAAGATGTAACTATATTTATATATGATATATAACATTTTTAGGTTTTACTTAAGCTTCTGTATTTTTCTTTTGTTTCATACCTTTATGGTTTCCATTGTGGGTAAACACGATAATTTCATTTTAGGAAGTGCGGACTACTCCCCCCTCAAAGTGATTTGATTCGTTAATGCCATATGTGGGATGTATAAAGGATGTATTTAAAGTAATTATATATGATGTATGTTACATATAAATGTTGAATATAATTCTGCAAATAAAATATACATACTTCTCATTTAGTTTTAATTCCATTAATATGACATAGAAATGAAAGTAGAGTCCATGCGTACGTACGGCTTACCGTCTCCATGAACGGTGCATTTCATTTCTTACCTCTAAATGATTATGTAATATTATAAATACATGTAAATTCTGGATATATAAGATATATATGATATACAAATCATGTATATCATTCTGTATATAATGAACCTTTGACCACACGAACAAAATGTAGTTGTAAGAAGTCCACTTATGACTTAAGAACCAAATATCGACAAAACAAACATTATTAACTTAAATGATTACATAATGTTTATAACATGGCAATAAGTTATATAAAAAGAATAATTAACTTGGAAGAGGTTCTTAAGCAAGTAGAAATTAACTCAAGTTTATTATTAAGGATGTTAAAGAACGATCTAGTCAAGTCGGACCCGAGGTAAGGGATCCTACTCCTCTCTTTGTTTTTAAGTACACTCTTTTATGTCATTCCTTTTAAGCTCATCCTTATTGTGATTGGGATATTCTTTTATATTAATCTTAATGTAATTTTTATGTTCATATGATTAGAGACCCAATTCTCTCTCATCAATCTATTTTGGATGTTTTGAGTGGCGTCGGTAGGCTGCCGAATTTTCGTAAGAGATCTAACCTCTCTCTAAGTACTCTCTATGTCACTTTTTTTAAGCTCCTATTTGTTATGTTGGGGGATGTTTTTTTATATTCCTAATTCTGTAAACTTTATGTTAATATGATGAGAGACCCTATCTTATCTCATCATTCCATTTTTGGTATGTTTAAAGTGGAGCCGTTAGGCTGCAGAGTTTTCGTAAGGGATTTTTCATCTAACTTTTATTCCCGTGAGATTTATGCTACATTTTCCACAATTTCCTTTGAGTGGTGTATGTACTTCCCATTATTTTACTCATTGTGTAATATACTTTCATTTATGAGTATTTACATAAATTTTGTATTTCCCTTCATTCACGGGGTGTATGTTTCGAAAGATACCGATGTCAGTAAGGGAACCTTTCACCCTCCTATTTTTAAAAGACTTATTTTATTATGTCTTTTAATTCACATAACATTATGTTGGTATATGTTATTATATATCCTTAGTGATTTAAATTTTTTGTCCATGTGATGAGATACCCTTTTTATCTCTCATTAAATCATTTTCTAAATTTTGTAGTGACGCCATAGGGCTGTCAAATTTTTGCAAGGGAACTTCTTAACCCAATTTTGATTCTTTCGGGATAGGCATGTACTCCTTGAATATGTCCTTATATGAATATGTGTGAATAACCTCTGATTTTTTACACATAATAACCACATATATTTGGTGTATTAGTTTTTCACACATAATTATGTAATTGATTTATCCTTAATCCAAGGATATCGTCATTGTATGGGACTTCGTCTCAATCACCTTTCATTGAGGCATATTTTGTTTTATACAAAATCTTCTTTTATACGGTGTATAAACCCCTTTGAATTTTATTTTTATCCGAATGGAATATTTTTTATACAAAGTGTTTTACTAAACGACAAAAGGGAATGTTTTTGTCGTATGTATGCGGCGACAAAGACTTATCTGCTGCCGTGACCATTATCTGAGTTTCGACTTCCTCTACATGCCATACCTTTTTTTAAAAGAAAAATAAATACCATGTTTTAATTTTCTTTTATTTTGGTATTGAAAATGGTTTTCATAATGTTTTTATATCAAATTGTTGTATTGATATCTTGTGATTGAAAAGTGGAAATGTTTTGTTTCCTTTATGCATGATTTATGTGATATGATTATGTTACGGTTCTTGGGAATTATTATGAAGACGGGTGGTTCCATGATAAACTAAGGGCGGGTGAGCCTGATATAGCTCTCCAATGCATTGGGTAACACGAAGGGGTTAAACGTTAAGGTTTATTCGAAGAGATTTAGGGAATATACTGTGATGGGTATTTCAAACGTAACCAAGAGGGTTACTCCCTACGTAAGAATGTTATGAATGCCTCAAGTTACCTTTATGTCTTATGATTTCTATGATTTATTCATGATTTTATGAGGTATGTTAATGTGCTTATGTTTTATGGGTAATGTATGATTTCATTCTTATGTATACATGTACTCATGTTTCCTTTCCATTTTTTATATCCCCTACTGAGCTTTTTATACTCATCCCAAGTTTTTGATATGTTTTTCACAGGTCAAGGGATGGGTACATGATATGAAGATAGTGTCAAGGAAGTGTCAAGAAAGAATACATGTTTTATTTTAAATATGTTTCCGTTGATGGGAAAAATGAATACTATATTTTATGTAACCACTTTGTTTAAATGTGGGCTGTAATGCAAGTTTAATGATCTAATTCTCTAAAACTATAAACCTGAAAAGATCCTCATTGTGTAATCTTGTAATAACTCATGATTAAGTAAGTTTTAAGTCTGGGGCCTTATAGTTGGTATCAAAGGTCAGTTTAGATAAATTTAGAGGTTAGGGTATTCTCTAAGCACAACTGACATTACCATAATGGTTAGGATTTCATAAAGAGTCCTAGTTTTAGATAAACTTAATGAGTAAGTATATCTTAGTGTTTACCTTACTCATTAGTACATGATGGTTTTGTTGATATACTCTCACTGACATTTCTGTTTTTAGTGAATGGATGGATCTAGGAGGAACCAAAGAGACAATATGTTTGAAGGAAAATGTGGTGGTTCTCTGATTATGATACTAGATAAAATGGGGGATTCAATGAAGAAAGTCATTTTTTTTCTAAACCAACTATCAAGGAGTCATGATCAACTACTTGAACCTTGGTATGATCAATAATGCATCATGTACGAGATGACCAATCGATGTTGAAGTTCAGGTAATAATTATAAAGGTAACCATTATAGTTTATATGATCATTATGTTTGAGGTAATTATGGGTTATTATATGTTATGATGGAAAATTAAAGGCATGAGATAAACTTGAGGTTAAAATATGTTATGATCATTTTTGATGATTTTATCTCGTTTTGGAGAATGTTTTAAGAATTATATAGTTTTGGAAAAAGGACAACACGCAGACCGTGTGACAACCTATCGCGTTGGACAAAGCTGCGGGAATCGAACCCACAACCAATGTGCGACTGCTATTTATCGCCTACCACTGGACTATGTGTTGTCCTGGGTTAGTTTGACTAATTATTTTTAGTTAGATGATTTTTGGAATCAAGAGTAAGTTTATTTTTGGTTATCTATGGAAATGATTAACCTATCATCAAGGATATGTGATTAGGTTAATTACTTTTCAATATGAGAATTTAAGAGCAACTGATGTTATCTGGAGATAAAAGTTAATTTGTACCTTGGAAGACTATGTGACTAAATCCTTAAAATATTTGGGTTTCAATCGTAGTTTGGTTTACTTCGAAGAATTTTATGGACATATTGTTTAACAAATGGTCCTTGTTGAACTTTGGGTTTTGTTGGACAAATTTTGGAGATTAAGAATAGATTTTCTTTTTATAAAGGTTTATCCTTTTCTGGATTATCTGATCTTGTACTAACCATTTTGGTTTTTTTTGGTTAAAGTCTAAAGACATGGGAAGTATATAGTTCTCTTTTGTGGATTAGGTGATTCTCTATAAGATGATTATAGTACTCTTAATGTGAACAAGTCTTCCTAAATACTCGTCTTTTGGAGAAAATATGAGTTTGTGTAAGAAATATAATAAAATTTGGAAGTCAACATGATAAGTGATTATGTTTCCTTATGAATAAATTCCTCAATAAAAAGAAACATAAAACAAAAATGTTGTCTATTTACTTTTCCTACTGGGGAATCAAATACCGTTTAACCCATCACAAATTTGTGATTTTCTTGTGGTTAACTTTCTCGTAGACATGTTTACTATCACTCTCCCTTGGAACATGACCCTTTGTTTTTTCCCTCCATGTCCATATTTTCATACATGGAATCCTAGTATGGGTTAACTCGGGTGACCAATGTACTCCACTTTCATTCTTTTAAAGTGATTGTTTTACCGACTCTTGTTCCGATGTGGGACTTTCAATGATGTTTCTAAGCCCAATTATAAAATTGGGAGGACACAATTCCCAAAAGGGGTGAAGGATGTTACACCCCAGGTAAATAACAAATATGACATTTTTATATTTATCTCAATTTTTTAATAAAATGTTAATATTAATTTAATGGGAAGGCTATGCTTGATGGCTTACCCAATATGCACCAACGAGTTTCTTTGAAATCGTACGTTGCACTATAATAATAAAATAATATTATCTTATATGGTAGTTAACGCCTAGCCGTTGTAATGGAGGGAATGAACAGAACTAACTAAAAAATGATTATATATGTTTGTCAAATATTTTTACTTTTTACAATAAATGTTAGAGGATTAGAAATGTGAATGAATTCAATTTTAAGCGTAAACATTCTAATAACCATTAGAAGGTCGATTAACCGCCTTTTGATGGCGAACCACTTTTAAATCCACTTTTTGAAAATTTAATGTGTTATATTTGACAAAATAAAATTCTTCTTTAGAATCGAGACATCAAAATTTACTTTGTGTAAATCTTTGGTATCTTTCCGATAAAGTTCATTTTTTTATGAATAGTTAAACAATTTGTATTTGAATTCAAAAAGTCTTTTAAATATAATTTATTTATATGATTAGATTATCTTTTGAATTGTTTTTAAATTAAAATTATAATATATTTTTACCATTTAATCCAATATTGGTCATTGGAATTAATTTCAATTTGAAATTGGACTTAAACTAGTGTCAATATTTTAATAGATATTGTTTCTTAAAAACACGCTATTTGTTTTGACAGTGGGAATTAATTATTAAATTAATTAATTCAACTTATATGTTTTTAATTTTGTAAAATAGATATCATTTTTTAGTTCGGAATATCAAATATAGCTTAGGGTGAATTTTTGGTATTTTTCTGAAAAACATCAATTTTGATGAATAGTGAAACCACTAAGTGGTAGTTAAAGAAACCGATATTTCGTTTAAATGAAACTTTTCCAACTCTTTGTTTTGAATTTCAAAAATCTTACATACATGCTTATCATTAAGAAGTAAAATGTGGTTTAATGGAATTAAAATAATTTTTTGGTGAATAGTAACTTTTAGGTTTTTAATCGCGATTAGAGGTAATTAGTGTAGTTTAAAGTAAAAATAATGTTTAATAACATGAGATGAGCATGAAACATGTCCTACCCTTATTGGATGTGTCATGGCCGACCACGAAAATCCATGGGTCAACTTGGGGACCCCATTGAGCCACTTTGGTTGGGAAATGACATAAATAACTTTTTTTTAATGTAAAAGTAAAAATGACACAAACATGAGTTTTTTTACTAAAACAATTTTTACATGGGGTTAAACAAGTCATATTTTTGACTATAAATTGTCATTGGAATGTTAAAACGATTTCATACATCATGATATTTTTTTTAAAATTTTTGACATTATATAAATAAAATTATTTATGACATCATAATGATGCAGTGATTACCTCGTTAATAAAAAATTTAAATAAAATGAAACAATAATGTAAAATATATGACCTAAACATGTTCAAAACCTATTGGATTTGTGGATTTCGAAACCTTATCACCTTATCCTAGAATTATATAAATTTGGGACCTTTTAAATCCGAATATCATTTTCAAATAAAGTAACATTTCTTTACTTTCCAAGAGTGCCCCTCCTATCCTCTTATAAAAGGCCCCCACCTCTACCTCCTTACCCACATTTATAAAGCATTTGTCTCGGCCAACCACTGCTCATTTTGCCTCTACAAATCCCTCTATTACTCCTAGAAGCCTCACGTTGTGTAGAAGTCTTCCCAAGGGTGCCTTTGAGCTCAAATCAAAAAGAGTTACCCGATTTTAAGGTAATGTCTTCACTTGTGTTATTTTGTTTTATTTTGCTTCTCCAACTCCTAAACTCTTTTTATTAATTTATTTTGTAACAAATACAGTATCATAAATATAATATGATGTTTTTATAAGATTAATTCGAGCTACACTTACACACACCTACGTCAACTGGTTAAAGAACATACTGTTTCTGTGGATGGATAATTTCTGCCTCACGAAATGAGGATTGTTCAACACTCATATAAAACCTTAAAAGGTTTTCATTAAGATGTCACTATATTTATATATGATATATAATATGTTTATGTTTTACTTAAGCTTATGTATTTTTCTTTTTTGGCATACCTTTATGGCTTCCATTGTCGGTAAACACGATAATTTTATTTTAGGAAGTGCGGACTACCGCCCCCTCAAAGTGATTTGATTCGTTAATGCCATATGTGGGATGTATAAAGGATGTATTTAAATTTATTATATATGATTTATGTTACATATAAATGATGAATATAATTCTGGAATTGAAATATAAATACCTCTCATTTAGTTTTAATTCCATTAATATTACATAGAAATGAAAGTTGCGTTCATGCGTACGTACGGCTTACCTTCTCCATGAACGGTGCATTTCATTTCTTACCTCTAAATGATTATGTAATATTATAAATACATGTATATTCTGGATATATATGATATATATGATATCCAAATCATGAATATCATTCTGGATATAATGAACCATTGACCACACGAACAACATGTAATTGTAAGAAGTCCACTTTCGACTTAAGAACCAAATATCGGCAAAACAATCATTATTAACTTAAATGATTAAATAATGTTTATAACATGTCAATAAGTGATATATAAGGAATAATGAACTTGAAAAAGGTTCTTAAGCAAGTAGAAATTGACTCAAGTTTATTATTCAGGACTTTAAAGAACGATCGAGTAATGTTGGACCCGATGTAAGGGATCCCACTCCTCTCTTTCTTTTTAAGTACACTCTTTTATGTCATTAATTTTAAGCTAATTTTTATTGTGATTGGGACGTTATTTTATATTACTCATACTGTAATTTTTATGTTCATATGACTAGAGACCCTATTCTCTCTCAACAATTCATTTTTGAAGTTTTGAGTGGCGCCGTTAGACTGCCGAATTTTCGTAAGAGATCTAACCTCTCTCTAAGTACTCTCCTTTATGTGACTTATTTTAAGGTCCTATTTGTTATGTTGGGGGATGTTATTTTATATTCATCTTTCTGTAAACATTATGTTAATATGATGAGATACCCTATCTGATCTCATCAATCCATTTTTGGTAAGTTTTAAGTGGCGCTGTTAGGCTGCCGAGTTTTCGTATGGGATTTTTCATCTCACTTTTATTCCCGTGAGATTTATGATAAATTTGCCACAATTTCCTTTGAGTGGTGTATTTACTGCCCATTATTTTACTCATTGTGTAATATACTTTCATTTATTAGTATTTACATCAATTTCGTATTGTCCTTCTTTCACGGTGTGTATGTTTCGAAAGATACCCATGTCAGTAAGGGAACCTTTCACCCTCCTCTTTTTAAAAGACTTCTTTTGTTATAACTTTTAATTCACATTAAATTATGTTGGGATATGTTATTATATATCCTTAGTGATTTAAATTTTATGTCCAAGTGATGAGATACCCTTTTTATCTCTCATCAACTCATTTTCTGAATTTTGTAGTGACGCCGTTAGGCTATCAAATTTTTGCAAGGGAACTTCATAACCCAATATTGATTCTTTAGGGATAAGATTGTACTCCTTGAATATGTCGTTCTATGAATATGTGTGAATAACCTCTAATTTGTTTGCACTTAATATCCACATATATTTGGTGTATTAGTTTTTCACACATAATTATGTAATTGATTTATCCTTAATCATAGGATACTGTCTTTGTATAGGACTTCGTCTCAGTCTCCTTTCATTGAGGAATATTTTTTTATACACAACCTTCTTTTATACGGTGTATAAACCCCTTTGAATTTTATGTTTATCCTAATGGAATATTTTTTATACAAATATTTTTACTAAACGACAAAAGGTAATGTTTTTGTCGTACGTATGCGGCGACAACGACTTCTCCGCCGCCGTGACCATTATTTGATTTTTGGCTTCCTCTACAAGCCATACCTTTTTTTAAAAGAAAAATAAATACCATGTTTTACTTTTCTTTTATTTTGGTATTGAAAATGGTTTTCATAATGTCTTTATATCAATGTGTTGTATTGATATCTTGTGATTGAAAAGTGGAAATGTTATGTTTCCTTTATGCATGATTTATGTGATACGATTATGTTATGGTTCTTGGGAATTATTATGAAGACAGGTGGTTTTGTGATAATCTAAGGGCGGGTGAGCCCGATATAGCTCTTCAATGCATTGGGTAACATGAAGGGTTAAACGTTTAGGTTTCTCCGAATAGATTTAGGGAATATACTGTGATGGGTATTCCAAACGTAACCAAGAGGGTTACTCCCTATGTAAGAATTTTATGAATTCCTCAAGTTACCTTTATGTCTTATGATTTCTATGATTTATTCATGATTTTATGAGGTATGTTAAAGTGATTATGTTTTATGGGTAAAGTATGATTTCATTCTTATGTATACATGTACTCATGTTTCCTTTCCATATTTTTATATCCCTTACTGAGATTTTTATGCTCATCCCAAGTTTTTGAAATGTTTTTCACAGGTCAAGGGAAGGGTACATGATGTGATGATAGTGTCAAGGAAGTGTCAAGAAAGAATCCATGTTTTATTTTAAATATGTTTCCGTTGATGGTTAAAATGAATACTATCTTTTATGTAACCACATTGTTTAAATGTGGAATGTAATGCAAGTTTTATGATCTAATTCTCTAAAACTCTAAACCTGAAAAGATCCTCAATGTGTAATCTTGTAATAACTCAAGATTAAGTAAGGTTTAAGGATGGGGACTTATAAAAAATTAGCTAAATAATAATGAATTTAAAAATATATTCCATTTGATAAAACATGTAGGTTCTAGGTGTAGTGGAACCACTGTAGTGGGAGGATAATCCAATGGGGTTTTTCAAATCTAATGGATAATTTTCCAAAATTACACAACATTAAGGCCATTACCAAAGTATATTTTCAATCAGATATTGATATAGGGAGACCCAAACATTGAGATGAACTATTCATATAAAATTTATTATTAATTTATAATATCATTGAGGAAATAATACATGGTCTTTATATATTTATTTAGTGATACTGTTAACCATATGAAAAACAATTTTTGGATTATCTTCCTTGTGTAGGGAGGATCCAAGTGTGGAATCCCGCTAACAGTGATCCACATGTGCTCCTTTTGATTTCCAATAAATGTTGATTGATTTCCAGGGGCATGTGGGATGAATCAATTGTATTGAAATAATCTTTAAGTCAATTATAGTTCTTTCATAATTCAAGGATTACCTCTAGATCATCCAATTCATGCGAGGAGGAGAGAGGATGTAAATCAAGACAGAAGTCCATTACGTGCAACAATTCTCAATTCTTGATTAACCCTATATGGTAGACATAAAAATATATTTATATATCTAGTGTGTAAGTTAAAATAATATTTATTTCCATATCTGACCAAAAATTATATAATAATAACACTCAAACCCCATTCCATATAATAAAAATTATATATTTTTCATTTTATGGCTTGTGATAACTAGAGAAATGATAAATATTATTTTATTAATTTGAAAATTAATAGTTATCACCTGAAATGATCTTTATATACAAAATTTATGAATCAACAATTATTTATTACCATGATAAATAATTATTAAATAAATATTTGTAAATAAATATTCAATTCATGGTCTAGGGAATAAATATTTATTAAATATTCAACAAATGAAATAATTAAATATATTTCGCAATCTTGTGAATAAATATATAAATAATTTATTCAATCAATATATCATGATTAAAATTATCCATTACTATTGAAAATAATATTTATTCCATTAATTAAAATCAAAATATAATTTAATTGATATCAACAGAAACATATAGTGTGTGACCTTGTCATATAATTTCTCATTTTCACTAGGTGGGATTCCAAATGTTCAAAATTAAATTCAATCAAAGGGTCAAATAACCCATTAGAAATAACTTAATGGATTAATTTTGATATCCACATATTAATTTGTACCATGTAATTAAATTCATTTGTCATAATATCCCATCAAACAATTTTCAGAACTATGTCATCAACCTATATGCTCAATACACATTTATTGGAATATCTGAAAAAGACATTTTGATACACCATTGGCATGATATTTAATATCAATTTTCTATTTCTATCAAGCATCACAGATATCACCTTCAATAACATTGGATGGTAATAATTATTCCCTGAATTATTCATTAATAACTTGTCAATCCTGATGCACAGAATGTAGCAATTTTCTCCATGAACTTTTATAATCATGGTTTACGAAATACATCTATGTGAGAATATCATAAAATGTATTAATAAAAATATTAAGGTCTATGTACCATTATAGGAACTCGTATATTGGAATATATGATGACACATAAAGATGAATAATTCCTATAGGCGAGTCTTGTCTTGTAATATCCTGCCCTGGATGTTACCAAGAGTGAAATTTATGAGAAGAAGTATCATCTACTTATGATTACTTGAACCAATATTTCTATATACAATATTCCCTATCGTGGTATATTACTTAACCATAAAAAAAATATAATAATATAATCATGGAACTTCATGGTTTCATTATAATGTGGAACTATAATAATCATATAAATTCCACTGATACCCAATTATATTATTATAAAAACGTCATGTACAACAATGAAAAAAATATGTAATAAGTAGATTTTAATAATATTAAAATCTTAAAATATACAAGTTTTCAAAGTATAAATAGTTGGTTCAAAAGATCAATATCTAAAAAATATGATTCATCTTATGGTTGAGATATTCATATAGAGATATGAGTATTTTTTTATGGTGATAACATTATAACCATTATTACAGGGAGTATCATTGAATTTCTTTTGAGTATTTTATTTATTTTACTATATAAAATATATATTTCATTTTTCTTCAATGATGCTAAGGAACATAGGGTCACACAGTTATTATGTTTGATAATTATCATTTTTTTATCAAGTGTTCACCCCAAAATGATGTTTTCTTGATTAAACCATTTCCAAAATATGTTTTTGATGGATTCATAAAGCGGTGTGAAATTTTATATTAATACATAATATATTTAAGATAATGTGGGATATATTTGGATTTTAACTTAAATTATATGCATGTGAGTAATATATCCTAAATATACATTGCTACGTATGCATACTTATTTAGGAACCTGAGACTAGTTTTCACCCAACATAATGTTTCTATTCTACTTGAATTGTCGTCCTGATGTACCCCATGTGGGTTCTTCAATATGAATGGATTAAAAAATACATGGGTTTCCATTTAATATGTTCAATGGATAAAAAAATCAGAATAAATGAATTTGATTTGTTGAATTTGGCTGAAACATTTATATATTAAAATGAGAGTGTTAAGGATCCTGATAAAAGGGATGTGACCCCTCTTATTGGTGTGAGAAAGTGTTGATGATCATAATCATTAGTTTCATTAAAATATTTTTATATATACCTTTATTCTCAAAATTCCACTCTTCAATTCTATATTATGTAACTAAAACCCTTTAAACAATTGGTAATCCTCTAGTTATGAAATGGGATCAATTGACTAGTGTAATCACTAGGAGGTTGGAGTCTTTAATCTCCTACTTCATTGTAACGACCCGAAGTTTTTAATAAATCTTGTTTCCAAATTTTCTGTGTTATTTTATTTTTCATACTCAAAAAAAACTGTTTCATTTTATAGGAGTATAAAAAAAATGAGACAGTTTGTTTTGACTATTATATGACTGTTAGTTAGTATGACCGTTGAAAACTGAATGTTGCGACTTTTGTATCTAAATACAAGTGATCTTGGTTAATTAATATAGAAAGAAGATTCGATGGCCTCACCCAGTAGTCTTGGACCAATCGAAACCCATCTAATGGAACTTGGGAAGAAGGTAGCACCACTAGGCTTTGCTCTAGACCAAACCCAAGACCAACTTTATCGTGTGAAGCTAGAACGGAAACGCCTTCACGAGAATTTCAAATAGATAGAAATTACTACTCGTGCGATGTTAGCTGAGCCTCCCTCAGATTCTCTCACCTTTTCACACCTTACACTTAGGTCCTATGCTGGTGTGATATGGGGCCATATAAGGAGATCATAACTTCCTTGTGTAATCCTTTGTTTTAAATAATTTTTTTTTCTCATGAATTTATGAATTTTAAAATGTCTGGATAAATATAGTATGCATATTTTTGGTGAATTTTATAGAAAGGATATATTTTAAAAAATGTTTATGTAAACCTCAAATAATTAAAAATGTGTAATGATTTTCAAAAAATGGTCTTCTGCAATTATGTTCAGTATGAAATTTATAGTCTAATAAGATCAACATAATTTTTGATGAATAGTAAATTATGAATAGTGATTTTATGCTTAGGATTAGTAATGTAACCAAATGGACTAGTAATCTCACTTAAATAAAGAATTAATATAATCTAGGCACATTGATTAAGTAATGTGATTCAATAAAACGGGTAAATAACGGTTTCATAAATTATTATTCAAGTATTAGTTTTTTCGGAAGAATAATGTTTTTTAATTAAAAATTAAATTAAAAATATTTAGAAAATTATTTTTATAAAATGGCTTTCATTTTTGAACCCAGAGCATCGATATTATGTTATGTTAATTTTTGGTGATTTTTCTGAAAAAAATGATTTTTTGGTGATTAGTGTATTTATTTAAAAAATAAATTAAGAATATTTAGAAAATTATTTTTATAAAATGGAGTTCATTTTTGAAATCAGAGTATTGATTTTTGGTTAAGTTGAAATTTTGGGATTTTTCTGAGAAAGTTGAATTTTCGATGAATAGTGAAAATACAGTTTTTAAGTTACAGGTGTTTAATGACACAATTAAATGATGTATTAAGTATATAATCAATATGGTCGACTTATGAATAGTAAGATAAAGTATAAGGGGTACCAAGTGGCCAATACCATGGGAAAGCCCATGGTATTTACAAAACCACTAATGAGGTGTCCCTTGGCCATTAATGCCTTGTCCCCTCACTTTCCCTATAAATACCAAGCCATCCTCTCATCCATTCGACTCCCAACTCTTCCCCAACGATTCTCTGGTCTCATTACCTCCCAAGGAGTCCTCTAAAGGTTCCCCCAATCCCTCAAAGTCCCAACCATTGAGTTTTAAGAGCTACGTTTTAAGGTAAGGGATCCAAACTCTCCCTTTCTTTACAAATGCTCTCTTTTAAGTCATTTCATTTATGCTCCATGTTCTTATGATGGAGGATGTTATTTTATATTCTTATTACTTACCCTTTCATGTTCATATAATTATAGATCCCCTCTTACTCACATTATTTAGTTTTATGAATGTTTAAGTGGTGCCGTTACGCTACCGGAATTTTTGTAACAGATTCTTTCTCCCTTCTCTTTTTTCAAGATCTATTTTCATGTAAAGTCTTTCACGTTCCTTTTTATTTTGTTGGGGTATGATATCTATATCTATCACACTGAACTCTTATGTTCATATGATGAGAGACCCTATTTTATCTCTTCAATTCAGTATTTTTATGTTTTAAGTGGCGTCGTTAGGCTGCCGAATTTTTAAGGGATTCTTTCACCCTTCTCGTTTTCAAGATCTATTTTCTTGTCAAGTCTTTCAAGATTATTTTTATTTTTTTGGGGTATTATATCTATATATATCAAAATTAACTCTTATGTTCATATGATGAGAGACCCTATTTGATCTCTTCAATTCAGTATTTTGACGTTTTATGTGGCGCCGTTAGGCTACCGATTTTTTAAGGGATTCTTTCACCCTTCTCGTTTTCAAGATCTATTTTCATGTAATGTCATTCAAGTTCCTTTTTATTTTTTTGGGTATGATATCTATATATATTATACTGAACTTCTATGTTCATATGATGAGAGACCCTATTTGATCTCTTCAATTCAGTATTTTGAAGAGTTAAGTGGCGCTGGTAGGCTGCCAAATTTTTTTAAGAGAAATCTTATTTTTTTCTTCCTTTCATGTTCTTCATTTCATAGGGTATATCTTTCAAATTTCATTACCATGTTCATATATCGTTCATATTCTGTCCCTCTACCATTTTATGGGTCATTTATGAATGTTTGACCCATGTCCCCTCTCTTTTCATTGTCTTCTAAAACCCTGAAACATTGTCATTATGCTGCAGAATTTCCGTCTCAAAATGTCTCTCTCTCTTGTTCTAAAGTTCTTTTATTTTATTAAGTGAATACTAAAATCTCTCTCTTCTATTAGGGTACTCACATATATACCAAAATGTTCTATTTTAAATTCTGGGATTTACATACATGAGAACCACCTTCCTTTTCTGTGGGTTTTAATGTTACACAAAGATCATGTCTTTAAAGCAGTTTTTAAAACGTTATGATTATGAAATGAAACCCATTCATTTATGCTATATGGGTTGTTTATGAAATTAATTATGACGATATTTGTGGAACTCTTTTTATGTATGTCCCCAGGTCATGAGGTGTAGTAATGAACCTTGGATGAACATGAGGAGAAGCCTTTCAAGTGTTTAAGAAGAATGGTTTATGTTTTCATGTTTTATGTTCCTGGTTTCCAAGACACTAAACCTTAAAGATCCTTGGTTTTGTAAAATATAATGAATGTTTAAGTGATAAAAAGGAGGTATTCTATAGTTTTTATAAAATTATGGTTTAGTTATTTGTGTAAATTTGGATATAAAAACTTTAGGAAGAACCCTATAGAAAAGTTTAAATATAGGAAAACTTCCTTGTATTTTGGTAAGTATTGAGTAAGTAGTTTATCAAAAAAATACATCCATGTCTGGATACAAGAAGGTAGAGGTGGCTCTGGAACATATATACATAGGGGTAAAACCCGAAAACACTACTTTGAGCTGGACTCAAATGGGAACTGGTACACGACAACGGGCCTTGCTGCACTCTTGGTTACAACACTCCCGGGGGATATGCTTTGGTAAATTCATAAGATTAGTATGAACCATTATTAAAGGGACAAAGATAAAATAAAATAAATATTTAGACAAGAATATATTATAATGGATATCCTTGATCAAAATCTAGGGGATCACAAGTTAGGGTATACTTTTCTTCTACAAGTTATCCTTCTATGCTTTAAGTTCCTTTTCTTGATTATTTGCTAAGTATTTAAGCCACTAATTGTATTTTCTATCCTTAGTTAATGGCGAGAAATGGAAGAACATGTCCCAACAACCAATGTGATAGGAAATGTGACGATTGCCTTATTAATATGACAGAGATGATTAGGGGATTAAAAGATTATTATTATTTTGGAGTATGTTCACTATTTTGGGAACCCTATTTGATCGAGGTAAATAGATTACTAAAGTATTTTATTTTAGGAGTAAAGGATGAATTATATTTTGATGAATCGATGAATTTAAGGTAGACTTAATGTAATTTGGGTTACATATGGAAATGATTAACATATCTTGGGTAAAATCTGTTTAGGTTAGCTAATTTTGTTATAAGATGTTAGGAGTGGTTAATGTTTTCTGGAGATGAACGATGAAGTTTATTTAGGAAGACTATGTTATCAAATCCTTCTTGTATTTGGGTTTCAATCTTAGTCTGGTTTATTTTGAGGAATTTTAAGAACATTTATTTATGGAATGGTCTATGATGAACTTCTGTTAGTACCGTGGAACTTTGAAGATTTAAAAGTAGTTTCCCTTCTTATGTGATTCTTTATTTTTGAAGTGTTGTTTTATCTTACACTTTCTGTTTTTGGGATAATGTTTAAAGATAGAAGAAATTGATTGTTAATCTTTTGTGGATTACGTGATTCTCTAGAAGATGATTCTTGTGCTTTGATGAGACCAAGTAGTTTTGAATGGTCATCGTTTGGAGAAAGGTTTAGTTTTGGTAGAATCTTTTTAAAGGATTAAACTCTACTTGAAGGTAGGTATATTTCCTTATTTTTTTATTCTATGTAGAAAGGAATTCCTCAAAACTATGAAAAGGGAAAAAAACAATGTCTGGTAATGATTCCTACTAGGAAATCAAATACAGTTTGACCCATCATAAGTTTGTAATTTTCTTGTTGTTAACTTTCTCCTAATCGTGTTTTCTATTACTCTCCCTTAGAACTTCGCCCTTTGTTTTTTCCTCCATATCCATGTTTTCCTACATGGAATCCTAGTGTGGGTTAACTCGGGTGACCTTTGTACTTCCCTTTCATTCTTTTAAAGTAATAGATTTACTGACCCCTTTTCCGATGTGGGACTTTCAATGAAATTTTAAAACCCAATTTTAAAAATTGCGACGATGCAATTCCATAAGGGGGGAAGATTGTAACGACCCGAAATTATGAATAAATAGTGTTTCCTAATTTTGTGTGTTATTTTATTTTTCATACTCAATAAAACTGTTTCATTTAACATGAGTATAATTCAAATAAGACTGTTGGTTTTTGACTATTATATGACCGTTAGTCAGTATAACCGTTAAAAACTGAATGTTGCGACTTTTGTCTCTAAATACAAGTGATCTTGGTTAATTATTATAGAAAGAAGATTTTATGGCCACACCCAGTAGTCTTGGACCGATCGAAGCCCATCTAACGGAACTTGGGAAGGAGGTAGCACAACTGGGCTTTTCTCTTGACCAAACCCAAGCTGAACTTCATCGTGTGAAGCTAGAACGGAATCGCCTTCGCGAGAAGTTTAAACTGATAGAAATTACTACTCGTGCAATGTTGGATGATACTCCCTCAGATTCTCTCACCTTACCACACCTTACACTTAGGTCATATGCTGGTGTGATAAGGAGCTATGTAAGGAGACCGTAACTGCCTTGTGTAATCCTCTGTTTTAAATAATTTTTTTTCTTATGATGAAGTTTATGAATATTCAAATGTCCAGATAAATATAGTATGCATATTTTTGGTGAATTTTAGAGAATGTGTGTTTTTTTTAAAAATGATTATGTAAACCTCAAATAATTAGAAATGTGTAATGATTTTCAAAAAATGGTATTCTACAATTATGTTCAGTACGAAATTTAGAGTCTAATAAGATGAACTTAATTTTTGATGAATAGTAAATTATGAATAGTGATTTTATGCTTAGTATTAGTAATGTGACCAAATGGATTAGTAATCTCACTTAAATAAAGCATTAATATAATCTAGGCACCTTGATTAAGTAATGTGATTCAATAAAATGGGTAAATAACGGGTTCATAAATTATTATTCAAGTAATAGTTTTTTCGGGTGAATAGTGTTTTTTAATTAAAAATTAAATTAATAGTATTTCAAAAATTATTTTTATAATATGGATTTCATTTTTGAACTCAGAGCATCGATATTATGTTATGGGAATTTTTACGATTTTTCTGAAAAAAATGATTTTTTGGTGAATAGTTTATTTATTTAAAAAATAAATTAAAAATATTTATAAAAATATTTTTATAAAATGGAGTTCATTTCTGAAATCATATAATTGATATTTGGTTAAGGAGAAATTTTAGGATTTTTCTGATAAAGTTGAATTTTTGATGAATAGTGAAATTACAGTTTTTAAGTTATGAGTGTTTAATGGCATCATTAAATGATGTATTAAGTATATAATCAATATGGTAGACTTATGAATAGTAAGATAAGGTATGATGTGTCCCAAGTGTCCAATTCCATGGGCAAACCCATGGTTTTTCCAAAACCACTAATGAGGTGTCCCTTGGCCATTAAGGCCTTGTCCCTCTCTTTCCCTATAAATACCAAGCCATTCTCTCATCCATTCGACTCCCAACTATTCCCCAACGAAGCTATGGTCTCATTACCTCCAAATGAGTCCTCCCAAGGTGCCCTCAAGCCCTCAAGGTCCCAACCTTTGATTTTTAAGAGCTACGTTTTAAGGTAAGGGATCCAAACTCTATCTATCTTTTCAAATGCTCTCTTTTAAGTCATTTCGTTTATGCTCCATGTTCTTATGTTGGAGGATGTTATTTTATATTCCACTTAATGCCCTTTTAATGTTCATATAATGAGATATCCCCTCTTACTCTCATTATTTAGTTTTATGAATGTTTATGTGGCTCCGTTAGGCTGCCGAAATCTTTGTAACAAATTCCTTCTCCCTTCTCTTTTTTCAAGATCTATTTTCATGTAAATACTTTGAAGTTCCTTTTTATTTTGTTAGGGTATGATATCTATATCTATCACACATAACTCTTATGTTAATATGATGAGAGACCCTATATGATCTCTTCAATTCAGTATTTTGAAGTTTTAAGTGGCGCCATTAGGCTGCCGAATTTTTAAGGGATTCTTTCACCCTTCTCGTTTTCAAGATCTATTTTCATGTCAAGTCTTTCATGTTCCTTTTTATTTTTTCGGGGAATGATCTCAATATCTATCACACTGAACTATTATGTTCATATGATGAGAGACCCTATTTTATCTCTTCAATTCAGTATTTTGGCGTTTTAAGTGGCGCCGTTAGGTTGCGGAATGTTTAAGGGATTCTTTCACCCTTCTCGTTTTCAAGATCTATTTTCATGTCAAGTAATTCAAGTTCCTTTTTATTTTTTTGGGTATTATATCTATATATATCATACTGAACTCTTATGTTCATATTATGAGAGTCCCTATTTTATCTCTTCAATTCATTATATTGAAGTTTTAAGTGGCGTTGTTAGGCTGCCGAATTTTTATAAGAGAAATCTTATTTTGTCTTCCTTTCATATTCTTCATTTCATATGGTATATCTTTAAAATTTCATTACCATGTTCATATATCCTTCATATTATGTCCCTATAAAATTTTATGGGCCATTTATGAATGTTTGACCCATGTACCCTCTCTTTTCAATGTTTTCTAAAACCCTGACACATAGTCGATATACTGCAAAATTTCCGTCTCAAAATGTCTCTCTCTGTTGTTATAAATTTATTTTATTTTATTAATTGAATACTAAAATCTCTCTCTTCTATAAGGGTATTCACATATATAGAAAAATTTTCTATTTTAAATTCCGGTATTTACATACATGAGACCCACCTTCTTTTTCTGTGGGGTTAAAAGTGACACAATGATCATGTCGTTAAAGCAGTTTTTAAAACGTTATGATTATGAAATGAACCCCATTTCTTTTATTCTATATGGGTTTTTTATGAAATGATTTATGATGATATATGTGGCTCACATGATTATAAAGACATGTCAATAGTGAGCCCAAATAACGCTCCAATTCATTGGGTAAAGACTTAATCTCTAGAGATGACCTTTTAGACTGATACCTTGGCGAATAACCCTGGTAATTTTTAATGACACCTTTGGGATGGACCGTGGTGAAACAAAATTATTTTCAATATGAAATGTTGTATCCACATCTTCAAGTTATGAAAAATGTTATTTTTATTATGATATGCCTCATGATTTAATTCTCATGCCTTAAATTTCTTTTCATGACTTTATTGATATATCTCAAGTTCAAATGTAAAATGTTTCCCTTGTTTCCCTTACTGGGCCTTCTTCTCACACTCTATTTTGATGTACGTCCCTAGGTTATGAGGTGTAGTAATTAACCTAGGATGAACATGAGCAGAAACCTTTAAATTTTTTAAGAATAATGTTTTATGTTTTCATGTTTTATTTTCCTGGTTTCCAAGACACTAAACCTTAAAGATCCTCGGTTTTTTAAAATGTACTGAAATTTTAAGTGACAAAAAGGCGGGATGGTATATTCATGATCATCACCAATTAACTCCCTCAAATAAAAAATAAAGTTGAATTAACTTATGATATTGAAGCACATAATATTATATGCTCATCATATTTTAAATACATATTGATTCTGTCGAGGGTATATCATAAAAGATGTTTTTTCATTCATTTCTAAGTTCATACAATGACCCTTACAAAACCAAAAAGAATTAACTATGAATTTTTGATCCTAAATGTTATAGATATAATTATATATTTCTATAATATATAAACTATTTACCATATTCAAAATTCTATAAAATAATTCAATTATATATACAGAAAAACTCTTGTTCACAATAATGAATGAAAATCCCTACTTATCCAAAAAAATATAGTAACCAAATTTATTTCAACTGTAGGGCCATAATAATTTTTTTCAAATTTTATAATTAATCCACTAGGTATACATAGAGAACATATTATGACTTCCATTTTAGTAAGAGTTACCTCCTTTATAACACATAGTTCTACATAACCTTTACTGAATTCCCTCTCATTTCAGTCATTGTGTTTATCATAACAAATGTGTGATTCACAACTGATATCCAATACCAATGAGTTATAATTAAGGAAATTAATATCTATAACTTTTAAAACCATATTATTCAAATTATTATATTTTATAAGAAATCTAAACCTTAGATCCCAATATGTTATTTTAATATAGATCATACCTAAAATGTCCCAAAAATTGACAATCATGATGCACAACATAATTTACAAAAAATACATATCAATGGGAGAATATCATGATTTATATATTTTCACCATAAAATTTTCATTAAATCCCATGAAATAAAATTATAGACCCATAAACTATAATTTTTAGTGATCTAACATACATATATTATTGTGTAACTACCTAGCCTAGAAACCCCACACTAAAAAAAATAGATCCACACATATCCTGATGCATGTTCCCTTAATCACCAAATTTTGGAAACTAGTGATAACAAATAAAATCAACTACTGAGGGATGATTTTACATTATAATAATTAAACTAAGATGGGGGACCATGAATATGAAATGAAAAATTAATTTATAAAATATACTGTTGAAAATATATAGTAGAATTTTTTCTACAGTATCCATACTGAAGTATAAATAATCATACCAAATCAATGTGGATATAAATTATGACTCATGTTCAAGAAAAAAACATAACTAAATATTACCTCTATTTGTTCGATATAGTCTATATCTCTTTATAGGGAAAATTTTTCATTTTTTCTTTAATTATATCATAACGAATCATGTATACATTCCCAAAGGGGTATGCATATAGAGGTGTATACAAAACCTTTTTGGATATCCCCAAGAATAAAATAAACACACACATGATAAAATAAAACAATTAAATTGTGTTCAGTAGTTTTAAATCAAACATAATCTTATATAAAACATGGATATATAAAAAACACTTCCTAATTGAATCAATAAAAAATGATATTAAAAAAATTTATATCTAGAAATCACCATCAAAATTAAAACCTATAATTTATTTTCATTAAAAATTCATTTTCACTTTAACAAAAAAAAAATTAATTTAAAAAATTTCCATTATCAAGTCATTTGGATAATTTCCCACTCTACCGAAATAGTTGAAAATCACTCCAGGTTTCCAAATCTTACAGAAAATCATCTTATCCAGATAAATGAAGTGGGATAAGATATCCATGATTATAAAAATATTAAAATAAATATTCCTTATCTGGATAGATTTTGGGTATACTAATTCATAACCCATTCTTACATAACTCTATCCACTCTACTTCTTTATTGCAAGGAAATTTTTTTAACCTTCAACCACTACTTGAATTATTTCATGCCCTAAAATCTCTTTGGATACACCATGGGAGAATCATAAGGGTATTAAAAATTTATCTCACTAAAACCATTATCACTAATTCACTTGAAAAATATAAAAGTATCAAATAAATTCAATTTAAATCATTTAGTAAATGAAATAAAAATTTTCTATTATTTCATGAAGTATTTTTTCAGAAATATATTTATAAACATGAACATTATTTTTCATTAAAAAAGTTATAAATATAAAAAAAATTTATTTAAAAATAACTTGTAAAAAAATTCATGGTTTCTCAAAAAATGAAATATATCCACATAATTTAATTATGATAATAAATTAATAAATCATAAATTAATTAATCATCACTACGATAGTATCGAAGAAACCTACTTAGATGAGTCTCTATGAATTCACCCTAATCCCCCATATAGATTTCAAAGAACACAAACCCTATAGACGAGAGTTAGAGCTTTAATTTAATAAATCGGTACAGATACAAGGATCAAATATAGAAGGAAAAATTATTTTAGAATTTTTGGAATTGATATTAAACTTGTGAAAATTCCATTAAAATGTAAAACATAAAATAAAAAATAGGGAATACCTTCAGAAACCCCATTATTCTTTTAGAATAACCCCGATAATCTGTCATCATATACATGTGGACATCCTAGTTATAATATAAAATTATAAAGGGGGTGAACTCAGATGCTTAGTAAGGGTGAAAAATATAGTTAAAGCTACCATTAATATTATAAGAGATGGTGAATAACTAAAACACATTCCACTAAAACATAATCTTGAGAAAAATGTTGCTGAAATAATAGATGAGTTTATAATTCCATATAAATAATCATAGGAGAATGAGATATAACCAATGAAATTATACTAGTCTAATAATCACATGGAATATGAATTACAAGTCTCATAATGAGGGAATTAAAAATACCAAACATCATAAGGATCCCATCAATGGATCTTCTAAGAAGTTTACAGAAATTGGAAAGACCTCATCCAAAACTCAATCTAGTTTTCCTCATGAGACCTACCGATGCATATATGGTCTATAGTGGCCCCCTTCCAAGACATAATAAGTCCAATACATTCTTCATATAAAAAGGGTGAAACATAAACTGCATAAACATTCATATTGAAAAAATAGCATACGATATGTGAATACATTAACCATAAACATTGAAAGGTATCAAATAGAAAATCCATAGTACAATTGATCATAAAACAAAAAAAAACATATGGTATATTGTATCATAAGAGATAAACCTCAATGAATTATAATATTAGACAATGTATGATTGAAATAATGAATATAACAACAAAAAATTCTTGATGAATATACTCTATAAACAGTTCGACGTGTCCCATGTCACTTTGAAACATTTAAATTATTATATTTAATATAGATTCATTAAATTAAACATATAATTTCATGAGAATAAGAATATTCATGATATGATATATCCATAGATAATACATATAGCACAAAACAAGGAATAAGTGTTGAACATGGCAAGGAAAATAATCTTTAAATATTCCAATGTGTCTCATACCACATTTAAACATTTAAATAATAATCCCTATGAAGGAATGAAATTAAATTATACTTATAATATCATGATATTAAGAAGATTCATGATGTGATATATCAAAGGTATGCACATACCTCACACACACATGAAATATGTGGTGAACAAGTATTATATCTCACATAAGTTAATATGAGATGAGAATACCCCTTTTTAATTTAGAAAAAAGATATATATTGGAATATTATTTATATTTTTCATACTATTAGATTATAAACATGTATTTATCAGAAAATAGAATTTATGTAAAATGAAAATATATTGAAGGAATTAATGATGTCCCACTAATGTGAAATCATCTAAAATGTGTTTTATATGAAACATTAGAAATAAAACATCTTAGTGCTATTTAAGGAAAGTATTGATGAGAATTTATAGTAGGAAAGAAAATTTCTTTGAATAAAACCAGAAATGAACCGTGATAGTTTTGAAGGATAAAATTTTTTATTTTAGAAAAATAATTTAGTGATAAAATATATTATATAGTGAACATGAAAATTGGTATGAAATCGGGAAGATCCCTTTTTATCTGGCTTCCTTATGGGGAAGAATTGAAAATGGGGCCTTATTAAATCCTATATATCACAATAAAATATGTATGAATGATAAAGATAGATGATTTTCTAACATTAAAATATTATTTAGAATTAATACATAAAAATAAATAAGAATTACATTGTGTTAAAGATAGAGAAAGCGTAGCCTGAATGAAAAATGGATGTTCATGGATAATCCCTTACCACTTTGAAATAAATCAAATTATATGCCCCATAAAACTAATAATCATTAAATGAAACATTTAAAACCATAAAGAAAAATATATTAATTAAATTATACATAAATTTAGTGTATACATACACCACACATAAGAAATATTAGTGAATAAGAAATATCTGTCAGAAATAAAGATGAGATGTGAAACCCTTAACATATGTGTGAATGTGTTCGACACTTGTTCTTAATGTGTTGGATAATAAGATTAAATTAATTAATTATTTATTTACTAACCATTTAAACATGTATATTATTTATTATAATTTAATTTATTCTATTTTTTATGAGTTATTAAATAAAATATTATTATTTGGAATCCTTTGTTTCCATGGTTCCCACAGTTCGTTTACATATATATATATAAATGAAAGATCGTGTTAAATGTAAATGGATAGAATGAATTTACGTTATAGGTTATTATTCAAAATAAATAATTTTTAGTTGTATTATATTTTATTTTTTTCTAAATAATATGGTGATTAATTATATATAACTTTAATGATAAACATTTATGTTATTTTGGGATTTTTTCGATCATCACGAACTAGTTTTGTCTTATTTATTAATATAATGTATACATTCTAATTCAGTAAAATAATTTTCTTATAATGAGTATAATAAAATATTTTTAAACATAATTATGTTTTTTTTAACATCCGTGAAGTCATAAATGGAAAATGACGTCGCATCGCCCAGGATGGCTGTAAATCGGTACATCAGAGATGACACTTTCATTTTTAGAAAAAAAGAGGGAGGAGAAAGGGTTTGATGATGGATTTCTCATTAACATAGTAAAATTACAATATATATAATATAATAGAGTTATAATTGTTGTTTTTATAGAATAGGTAAGGATAGGAAAAAAATTAATGAAATTAAATGAAATTGAATGTGAATGAAAAAAGATTTACCTCTAGAATTATTCTCCTTGAGAACCTCTATAAGGGCCATTGAAATGGGATTTGGGTGAGACCAATAGGACCACAATGTAAGGGATAGGTTTGAGAGAGGAAATGGTTAAAATTTAAGCATTATTTTGATTATTATTTTTCCTAAAGACTATAAATATTGATAAATAATGTGAATGAATATAGTAGATAGTTCATGTGAGGTAAAAATAATGGTTCTTACATATTTCATTAGTCAAGTAATAGTGTATATATTTTATAATGTATATATACCGTAACATGCCATATTTCAGTATTCACCAAAATTTATTCTATTTCAGAAAAAACCCAAAAATTAACTATAAATATTTTTCCACATTTGAAATTCAAAAATTAACTCCAATATATTTCAATAAATTTATGAATTTGATAAATTTATTTTTTAAGTAAAATATTTATTTACTAAAATTTATTAATTTTAATATTTTAATTAATTTTATAATACTTAAAAAAATTGATTAAGGCCTTATAAGATTATCATATAATAATAAGAAAAAAGAAATAAAATTATTAATATATTTTATGAAAATAATTATTTTTTAAATCATTATATTATTTATAAATTTGTAAATAAATATTAATGTTTCACAAAACTCCCAACACATAATTTATCTTTTTTAAAACATTTGTTTACTAATTAAATGATATAAATGTACTATATTTTCATTTATAATATTTCCAATTATTATTTATACTTTCATGGGTAATTTTTATATTGTATTGGTCATTTTATTATTCTTAATGGGTACATTATTATTCCAATAATCACATTATAATTCATTAAAAATTAAAGTTATCATAAAAATACAACAAAGTTTACCAAAGTAATTTTTAATATTAAGAACTAAAAAATAAAATTTATTCTTAAAATATAATTTATCAAAGATTAAAAATGTACTTTTTAAAAAATTATGTCATTAATAGGTGGTAAAACCTCCATTAGAAAAATATAGTCTTTTAATGCAAAAAATTGGAATTATTCTTTTATTATGGATATTAATTCATTTTTTTCGAATGTCAAAACAATTGGTTAAATATATAATATATATAAATTTCATTATTTGGTTAATAATATTCTTTCCTTCCAATTTAATAGTAATGTTTAAATGGTCATTTTATAAAAAAATTATTAAATTGAATATAATTGTTCATTTATGTTTGGGGTAGTGTGAAACCTATGTTATCAAATAAATTAAATTTTAAAGAGATATACCATAAAATATTTGGGTATTAAATAAATTAATTTTGTGATGATCTATCCTAGGATACCCCAAATATGGGAACCAGATATGGCTTGTGACAGGGACCAAATTGTCTTCCTGATCCCTTGGTGCTAGAAACTAGTTCTCAACCATCAGGTAAAAACACCTAGGAATGGTATCTCCCAGATAAAACTGAATAGAGAAGAACTCCCACATGGGATTATAACATGATAACTCCTTATGTCAAATAATCACATATATAAAAATAATAATTTTCAAATTTTACCAAAAAAAATAATTCATATCATAAAACATTACTAAAAATCATAAAAACTAAGTCTAGTATGCATAAACAAAAGAAATTAAAATATAAAACTGACATGAAACATTATATTATATAAATAAAATATCTAAATAAAATAAATAACTCAAACACCCATCACCTCATGTTAATATAAACTCTTTTTATTGGAACCTTGAACACCACCGAACCAAAATTAAAACTCAAAACTGAAAACTTATATAAGAGATGCCTGGATAAAGCCTGTAATATATTAGCATTAGCATAAATCCCAGTAGGTATTCTCCCTAAAACATTTTAATAGTATTATAAAAATAAATCATTTTAATGATATCTTGTAAAAAATATACAGAGTACGTGTTTCTATTTTAAATCCAAACAATTCACATGCATCTCTCCCATTATAAAATTTTACCCAAGATAAAAAATTTATTCATTTCATATAAATAAGTCATAATATTTTTAATTTAATATGACAATAAAAGTGATGGAAAATATTTTGAAAACTGTTCTTTTAGTGAAAACTCATTTTTTATGTAAAATAAAAGTATCCACTTTCATCATTTCTTTTATTAAGATCCACTGGGAAAGAAACTAGTGGGATATAATTTTTATTTTAAAATAATTTAAATTCCTAAAGATGATAACAATTATGTAATGACAATATAACAACTATAACTGAAGAAATAATCTTTCAAAAACTGATCAACATATAAAAAGAAAATTAATCAATAATAATAGTTCCTATGAATTAATCGAATTAACTAAATATAAGCTGGAATAGTTTCACATAGATTAAAAGAAAAAAACTGAATGAAAATGAAAAGAGGGATGAATAAATTATATATCTATTAAGTATATTGGTTAATTGATACTTTAAAATCATTTGTAAATGATAAAATATTTTATAAATTCCTCCAAAAAACAATCAAGATCATGTACCATGAAAATAATAACAAATAATTTTAAAAAAAATCATCGAAACATAAGAAAACTAAAAGGGCACTGATCCCGCACATGACCAATAAACCATTACTAAAACCATTATTTTAATTTTTGGAAGGGTATTTAAACCATTTTTAAAAATTACATAGCTCACGTATGAAAGGATTTCAAAACTAATGATATTAAAAACATTTTTATAATCATATGGAAATAAGAAGATAAGATACAATATTTAGGCCAGGTTAATTAATATTATATATCATAAAAGTTGATATTTGAAAATGTGGATTGAAATTAAGCAAACAATGATGGTTACATATTTATTAAGATATTGATTGAGCCACCTACTTCAATTGATGACCCACACATCGATGTTGAGCTCATGGAGAACTCCTTTAGGAACAAGAGAAACAAAATCAACCATAAAAAACCTTAAATTAATAAATATACCATTTAAAAAAATAGACAACAACATATTTGTATCCAAAATCACTAGATAACATGATAGAAGTGAATCAAAAATCCATAAGGGGAAATCAACTCCCAATACACTTTGAGGACTAATACATGAAAAAACCATAATCCCAAAACCAAAGTTGATAAATAATTTCATCCAACTATTAAAAATCCTATGAAAAACCATAAATAGACATCACTCAAGTTAATTAGTGAACAAAAAATTAAGCATCCCCTTTCAATATCCCCTCTACAAGCCACCTATGAATATCTAAGGAACATAAATATTCCAAAATGCTATATAAGAATTGGATAGAAAAAACCTATATAAAACATTAAAATCAGAAAACAAACCAAGAATATGAACATTGAAGGGTATATAAATAAGTATTACTAATTATCAATATGAAAAACACACATTGAATGAACCTAATTGAATGGGAATCATGGGGATGAAATTGGGAAGATAATAGGATTATATCACCTCCTCTCATTCGAATGGGAGTGAAGGAACACATGAGGATTAGATAAAGTTACTATAGAAAAATAAATAAAAGGTCCCTATTAAAAAAACCACATCGTAACACTTGGTCCATGACATTTCCTCCCCTTTTACATCATGAAACACCTCACCATAGCCCATTCCATACGATGACCCAAGCATACTAAAATTTTGTCAATGGAATATGGTGTAACATCCTCCTAGGAAGAAGGCGGTTCAATATTCCCTTTGGAAACCCTTGTTATGTGGATCATTGATGACATCACAAGTCATTAAACATGTG
Source organism: Viscum album (assembly GCA_963277665.1). Lineage (NCBI taxonomy): Eukaryota > Viridiplantae > Streptophyta > Magnoliopsida > Santalales > Viscaceae > Viscum > Viscum album. Next base: position 1,107,309,514 of record OY728152.1, on the reverse strand, counting down.
GGAGATCTACAATGTTACCATTATTTTTCCACAATTGGCCTGCCAAAACCTATAATTATAGAGTTTAGTTCCTAGTGGACAAACCATAGAGACTTGATAATATTAATTTGTAACCTCGAACACCCCAATGATCACTTTGGGTATTCTATCATAAGACTAATTATCAAAAAAAATTCAAAACCCAATGAGTACATGGTTGGGACCCATTTTCTAAAACATTAATCTAAAAATTAAAATTATCAAATAATTTTACCAACCTTGACAACCTGGTTCAATTATAATCTCCTAGGGTAATCTTTTAAGTACTTAATTTTCCATTTATCTTCTCTAACATTTGATCATCTTCCACTATACAATTTCTCTATGTTCCAAAAACTTATCAAACTCATGGGATGTCTCTCATAATGATACAATGGAATCCCCCTATCCTCGTATTTATAGACTTCTCCACTTGAATCATAGTAATCTACAATTAATAATGAATTTAATGAGCCAATGTCCACTGATTAATTTCACTTATTCTACATTCCCCATATAAATTAATAACAACCTTATTAAATCAATATTTAAAATATTCGTTAACTTTATATTTTATAATCCACATCAAAAATCATAATAAATATAAATAACATCTCTCTATGATATATTTATTTGTTCTCATACCCTTAATTATATATTTAAATCTAATTACCCCTGTCAATATTACATCATTAATAACTCTTTTTTCATGTCAAATTTATTCTTCCATAATAAATATTTCTGAATTAATTATCCAATTCCCAAAAATAGCCATTATGAATGACAAAATAATGAATTGGTATTCCTATTTGACCTAATATAACTCAAAAATTCAAAAAATGATCATATAAAAAGTTTTTTATTCCTCTTACTAACCCCCACTAGAAATTTTATGTCTATTGGACAATTATTCATTTTTATAGTAAAAATAGAAAACTAATATTAAGAATAATCAATTATTCCATACAACAAATTTTTTCATATTTATATACATTTATGTGCTATAAAATGATATAATATCACTTAGGATGAAACAAAAAATTTGCAACTATATGTATTCAATGAATAAATTCAAATATGGAGTTTCATCGTCATCTTTATTAGATAAATATTATTCCTTTATTATAGGATGGAAAAAATATAGGAAAATATATTGATGTCAATTAAATTCAATGGTTGGTCAGACTAAAAATTGAATTCAACCTTTAAATTTCGACATAGATTTAATATATATTTTGAGGCTAATCCCTCTATGTTTACTTCATTTTCTGACATGTAAAGGTATAAAAATTACACAAAAACATTTTTTTTCAATCCACCCCCATTGAAATAGTCATTTTAATACTTGTTCTATGAGGACCTAAAAACAAAAACAATTAGGCTCAAACACCGTGAATTTTATCCATGTTGTGTTAAATATTTATTTTTAAAATTAATTAAATTGACATGTTAAAGAAATAAAAAACATTCCAATATTTAATATGTAACATTTAAATTTTAATGTTAGAAATATTATCCAAATTAATTCTCCCTGAATTGAATCATTAATTCAAATAATAATTAAAAATTAATTATGTCAATAAAATAATTAATTTAATTAGTTCCCATAATTTAAATATTGAATAAAAAATTATTATTAAAATAAAATTATTCCAATAACACTTAATTTAGATCAAACAATCTAACTCATAACTTCGTATCAAATAAAAACTAATTAATAAACAGATGTAAAAATCAACATCATTAAATAAAGTATAAACATAAATGTTGTTCAAAAATTTTTGAGTTCACATTAATTTTACTATCTGATCATATATTTATTTATTGAACGTTATATCAGTCACATCACATATGATTCATATATAGTTGAGTGTAAAACCCTTAATGAAAATTGATCGAATGTATTAACTAAACTCTATGCCTTTTTTATATTATTACTCTGGGTTTCCCAACGAAGTGAAATCAAATGTTCACTTTTGGATTTTTTACCTAAATCTTATGGTTTTCCATCCAAGGGAACCAAAATATTTGAAGAACTTATCTAGTCACATAATCAAGGTCATAACTAGTATTTTAATTGCATGTAATTTCACATTTACTATTTCAGCTGTTTTCTTTTTATGACCATTTAATATAAATAATTTTTATATTAAACACAAAAGTATTTCATCCCATGTTATCCTAATAATCTAATTTTTTATTCCAATATATATGAATAATTATAAGGATTTAGGATAGAATCATTATTCCATTAACCAAATTAAAATGTTTAATCCATATTAATTTGATCTTTTTTACATAACTCATGTTTTTATTACTCATTCCAAATAGAATAAAAATATATTTTAACATATGAAAAAACATAATACATAAGGTACATGATGTGACAAGTAGTTATCCCCCACATTCCTCAATAAGGTATAATTCTCCAAGATAATGAGCAATCTAACCCAAAGTCCCTCTACTAATGGGTTTTTACCCAAGATAGTCTTCAGTTCCATCATAGCTTTGTCACCTAATTAGTATAAACTATATTTAGCCATTGAATTCAATCTTATAAATACATATCTAACTAAATTAAAGGTAGATGAAAAATAGATATTCCTTTCTCTTATATAGAATATAATGAATGGAATGGATATTTTATAAGAATTAATTTATCACATATATTAAATGGTACATAAAATTCATATCATATTCAAATTTTATATACATGAAGTTTTTAAAAATAATAAATTAATTAAAAAATTATTTATTTTAAAAACATGAGATATTAATATTTACATTTCATATTCCATTATGTATACTGTCTTCTATTTCTAATGAAAAACAATTATGTTTTATGATCAACTTATAAACTGTAAGAATTTATAAATTAAATATTAATTATTTACATTATTTCTTATTTAATATTTTAAAATTGATAATAACAATTTTATGTTGTAATAAAATCATTAAATAGGATTAGATATTCAACTATTGTACTATCATAATTTATGACATGTGCTACTGGATATCATGGTTCATAGTTTGAACCCAATCATAATAGGCTACATCACTATATCACAATTATGATACTATAATTTGTTTTATAAAAACACTTAATTATCAGTTGTAAACTATGATAATGATTATAATAACTTATGGAATAGTTCAAAATCAAGGTATTTGATAAATACAACATTATTATTAATCGGGTTGTACAATATAACAATAAAAAATCTGATTCATTCTTTATAACCTTCCATATCATTAAAAATTGAACAATCATCTAATGAATAAAACATAGTCTTTCTATATCGTATGTTATAATATCACATTTAGTATATTATGTAATAAATTTTCTTAACTAAATCAATATTAAAATATGTTGATTCTACGATGATGGTGGATTTGATAGCATTGATGGGTTTTTTACTAGATATCATGCTTATAAATATTCGAAGAAAATCATTAATTGGACCGATTTAATATAATTTAATAACATATAAATGAATATCATAAATATAAAATTCTTACAACATATTTATTGTACTCCATGTTGAAATATTATTCTTATGGAAAACCATTACGTAGTTTCACTCAGGTCCTTTCCACCAAAGGTATTACATCAAAAACTAGAATCCTTGTATACTATATGAGGACCCCATAAATTCCAAAGGTATTCTAGAAACAAATCCTCAAATAAAAGAAGATAATATAGAGGAAGAAAGCTTTATATTGGATTAATAAATCATTACCCACACTCTAATAGGAAGGATTATATCTTTTATATAGGCCTACCCTAATCAATGTTATAATTAGAGTATCAACTACAAATGTTTGGAATCCACCTTAATCTACCAATATCATGATTACATTTAAATTATTGTGATCATTGAGTATTTTAATAATCATAAAATATTTATTTATCCATGTATAATATATCCCAAATAATTATAACTAATGTGAAATAATTTTGGAAATGTTTAAACACTAATATAGGTGATATCTTGTATCATTTTCTATATCATATATTATAAATTTTTATATCCTCTTCCATGAGATAAGTGATATAAACAAATTTATACATTTAATACTCATCATATTAATATCATATTTTTTTGTCTCATGAAAAATCATATATTATAATTTAGTTATTTTATTGCATATCTAACACATTTTTCCTAAAAAACATTATGATTTTGGGTAATCATATTTTCTATACTCTTTATATATCCAAAAAAACTAATAAGAATTATATAAAAGGATATAAAATACAATTTAAGGGGTTTTTTATGGTAAAAAGAATAATAGAAAATAGTAAAGAAAATACTACAATACCATTTTCCATAAGAATCAACCGTTTATTTAGATCAATGAGTTTCACAATAGGAATCTTTTATAGACTATATTGATTTTATATTAATTTTATAGGATTCATGGATTCACTTTAATATTTTAGAGTTTTATTAAAGTTATTTACATCAAAATTCTAAATGCCAAACATTTATGAGCTCTAAAAAATCATAACAACCAATCATTTGTGTTCGACCATTCAATATAATCATTTTAACAAATTAAATGTTTAATAATATATTAAAAATCTTTAAAACACAATACAATGATTTTAGAACTGATAATGAAATATGTTAGGGGATAATGATCAATTAGAACTCATTATTATATAATGTATTAAATTTCATAGAAAAAACCACAATGTAGTGGCCTTCAATACATAATGAGTTACACTAGTAAAAAATATAATGTGGATTTTAAAATATTACATGTTTTTCATTTTAAATATTTTTATTAGCAATAAAATATGATATCACCCCTTATATTATTACAAAAAAAATGAACAAGAATAATATAATAACTTGACGACCAATTTCCCATTGCCTCCTCTATCCATGGGATGTACAAAAATTCCCACACATAAAACTAAAAAAATGGGGATCTAAATTTAAAAATTTTGTGGTACCTCCATTACAAATAAATATAGTTTTGGAGTATAAAAACCCATTATTATATATCCTTTCAAAATCAGTATTCAACCTTATAATTTTTAATCAAGTGAACACTTGTGATCGTGTAAAACATCAGTGGAGTAACCCAACCTGAAACAATAAAGATAAATAAATGAAATGATGAATCAGATAACTAGATATATATAGTTCCACATCTAAACCAAGGAATGGGGAAAAAGTAAATAAATTATAAATGTACAATTGACACATCAATATCACAAATTTTTTTTTCTATTACGATAATATCAATAAATAAAAACATAATAGAGGAAATACCATTATTTAATTAATTAAGTAACAATACATTTCAAGATTATGATTTTCTAAGTGTCCTAGATGTTGGAACATAATTTTTTATTATTATTTGTTTGGGATTTTTTGGTATATTTTGTCAATTTTAAACATTAAAGGTAAAGTGAAAAATTTTAATATGTTATTAAATTTAAATTTAAATTTTTTTGAACATTTATCACAAAAATTACAGTTTATCATAAATCATTTTTCTTATTTCTTACATGATAATAAGTTTCTAGAGTCACTTAAGTGGACCCAAGGTGGAAATATATACTTCTACATAGATTTATTATTTAATTTTAACCTAGGACTAGTCTAATATAAAAAATTAGACCAACATATATTTTTTCTTAAAGTATTAAGTTTTCATCTATTAGTCATCAATAGACTATGGAGGCAATCTAAGATAGCACCCCCTCAATATCCTATATTTCTTTGGGATTATTCCATCCTGATTTATTTAAACTACATTGATAATATAAAATCATAATTTATATTTCTATGATAAATTTCAATTAATATATCAATTCTTAATTTCAAACATATTTTATTATAATGGATTATTAACTAAATTGAATAGAAAAATTATAATTTTATGTGGCATTTAAAAATAATGAAATTATATTTGATGAAATATTTTTCTATTTTTTTTATAAAATATTAATTTAATCCTAAAATCATTATATAATATTTTAGAAATCCATTACAGTTCATAAACTATGATCTATAGATCATATAAATTTTGAATCAATGGATTCACCACCATTTAAATTCATATAATTTTATAATTTTTTATATGAATATGTTTTTATGATAAATTAATAAAAATAATGTTATTCTCTTCATATTGTCTGTGTTATGTTGTTGTATAATATTTATAATGATGTATTAATCATACATGAATATTTTAAGGATTAGTTATTTCTATTAATATAAATCAATAATATATATATTTTAAAAATACCATATTTAATCAATAATAGGCTAATAAATTCTCTCTTTGTACCTCCCATTTGATATTTATTGTCCTTCAACAGTCATCTCATGGTGGTATAGAGGGTTGTTAATTCTAGGAAAAATATGTTTTTATACTCTACTTTAAATTATTTTTAGTTTCCTATGACCTAAAGTAGCCCCATATAAACCCTTCCTAGGATATTGTAAAAGCTCAGTGTTCCCCGAATACTCATATTCAATAGGTTATGGGATGGTGACTATCATCAAGAGGTAATAAACACCTGATGAATTATATGAATTTATAAAACATGTAGCATTAAATCACCAAACCACCAATACAAATACATATTCATCCATCACTATATATTAACAAAAAAAATCATACATAAAATTCCATACATACACATAAAACTAATGAAATTCTAATGGAAAACAAATATATAAAATATCATAAAAGAAAAATCAAAATGAACACATAATACATTATATAATAATCCCTAAATGATGGAACCTCAAAAATATCTATTTTATCTCTTCTATGAACTACCGACACCTTCTCTACAACCTCCATGATCTCTTCAAAATTGACAGATAACTGTATACAGTCATATAAGGGTGAGTATAACAATATCAAATAGGGAATACCATGTTCTGTTAATCCAAATTTAATAACATTCCTTCATACAAATCAATAAATATAAAATTGTAATATTTATTTGTAACCACAAAAAATTTAACCTCTATAAGGGTCATATAAGTAAAACCATAATCTATATTAATATATAATCATAAGTGTTAATAGACTATAATATAAATTTGTTATTATTAGGTTAAACCATACACAATATCAACATAAAATGGTCTATGAATAACAAGGACCATAGAGATAATAACATAAAATCCAGGATAAAACAACCTCATCCTTAGTCATTAAAGGTCATTAATAAAAAATTGGCGGGTCATGAAATGTTTACCATAGGTTTCATGAAAATGAATTCCATAACCCCGTAATAGAGGATAACTCAATATATAACCCAATTTTCTAAAAATATATCTTGTAACACCATGTATCAATTAGTGGAGGATCATGTAGTTCCATGTGTAGTTAAGGAAAATAAATGAACAAACTCTATGTGTTTGCTAATGGTGGATCAGGAAGTTACATGTTTAGTGATATAAAATCAATACCCAAACTCTATGTTTCATTCAATGGTGGATCATGTGATTCAACTTGTATTTTGAATGAGGAATACCATAACCCCATGAAAATATTGTCTCTATAGATATCCATTAGACACAACATCACAATGATATGGACACACCACAAATAACTCTAAGAAGTATATAATTACATAACTATCCATGATATAATACAAAAATTCAAATAGAATCACACATCCAATGAATCGCATTGTCATCTAAAAGAGGAAAAGTATGTATCATTATATGTAAATATATTTAAACTAGGAAATGAAATAGTTAATTATTAACATAAAAATATCTAAAATGTTAATCCATAAGACATATCTCCGTATGTACCTATAATAATTTTATAATTAACTATCATCAATGTTATCCTCTAAAGGATATAAAACCCATTTGTTTATTTTTAATGATCAATTTTTATTCATAAACCTGACTAAAGACAAACACACTATACATTAGCTATGCTCATCTTATCTGTCATAAAGGTACCCTAAATATGAAACCCTACAATATTGAAAAATAATTTCTATAAAAACTACCCATATGTATCAGTGAAATGAAGAATATTTTCATAAAATAATTATATTGTTCTCATATATCAATCTATAAGGATCATCATAGTTATTGTTCATGACTTAATTCTGGACAAACCTTCTTTACATTCCATCATAATTTATATTTATTTCTATATCTTATCCACACAAAATCACACAAAAATATTAATTTTATCTAAAATATTTGTATTCGAAGATACAAATAAACAAAAACGATGCTACTATAGAGTTGTTAAAGTAAAAAATGAATATGGTAGTACTATAAAAATTTTATCAACCTCATCAATCACAGAAAAAGTATCCAAAAATATTAAATTACCAAAAAATAACTTGTATGATCTCAATATGATTTAATAAAATCACCATCGAAATCTAAATTAAAAAGTACAAAATGTACTCTTCATGGATATTAAATGTTCATTGAGTGTAAATTTTTGTTATAAAATAATTTATAGATAAAACTCTATGTGGATCATAAATTAATATCAATGAAACCATTCAATTTTGAATGCATGAGTAGATATATTCCCCATTCAATAGAGATTTTGTCTTTTGTTGGGCTCATGCTAACCCAAAACAGGATTTTAAACAAAATCATCCTACATATATAGGTTTACATGGAATAAAAATGATATTTAACACTATTTTCACAACTCATTTTTCCAATATAGTTGAGATACTACCACTAGGTCATGGCTAGTGCTAATATTCTAGTCTAATCCACTAGTCACCTTAAAACATGGTTACACCACTAACCCCTCTAATATATATATATTGAATTATAGATAACTATTATTGTACTGAAAAGGATATTATCTAGTTGTAAAAATTCTTTTTCCACACCAAATAATATTTCACATTGTAATTGGGTGAATCATTTCACCATAATGGATAGTGTTTTTCCTCATGTGATAGATAAACTATATTTTTTGAGTCATGATTAAATAGACTTGTATGATACACAAAACCAATTCTATTCGGTTTTACATAAAAGTGTATGTGACTAAATGAATAGTCTATAAATAATATTCATTATAAATGGGGATGGAACAATTATAGTATAACACTAACACCAACACTATCATACCGATAACAACTTACCTTCTTTGGTGGCCCCTCCCCCCAACATTAATATCCTCATAATTTTCTCATCACATAGATCATTGGTATAAAAAGAATATTCCATGAATCAAACTAGATAGATAAATTCACTCACACATACCTAAAACATACCCCTCCCTCTCCTTGGGATTACTCCCAACTGATAACCATAACTGGGGGTAGTTACTATCCATTGACATGAAACATCCTTAAGTGTTTTATGTTATTTTATCCAGTCAGTGGCGAGACCCATGTTTTTCATTTAATTATGGAATGTGGGAGTATTTGAAAATTCACTAACCACCACATATTTAATATATATAAATATATATTAATAATATCAAATTATTATTAATAATTCTAACATAAAAATAATGTAAAACACGAAACAAATATAAAATTTGGTATAACTATATTACCTAGAGGGATCACAATCCCCCCCCTAAACCATTTTTGATGAATTAATCCTTTATTTATAAGAGAATGATTTTAATTTATGTTTTAAATATTTATTTATATGAAAAATGCTCCACCTAGGGATCCAAAACTAAAAAATTTCAAAATTAACCCCGTAGTTAAAAACATTATATAGAATAACACCCAACTAATGATATTTACAAATGATATCCCATTTAAAATATATTAACCTTTTCCCTATGAGTTTCTATTTTCATGAATATTTAATTTGTATAATTATGATTCTGAACTTCACTCAACTCTTATTTCAATATTTCATGTGATTTATTGAGTTACTATAAGTATTAATAAAATATAATGAGTTAAAATGATAGTTTAATTACAAGTATAAGAAAATTATTTCTTAAAAAAATAGACCATATTACCATGCGTGATTGAATAATCAACGTTATTTGTTTTTTGAGATTTTTTAATGTTTTTATTCAAATATTCATAAGTGAAGGTTTTAACCATTTCTAGTTCAATTTTCCATTACTATTCAAAAAAATATAATTTAATGTTGGATTTAGTTAATAATTGTATAAGATATGGTAATTTAAACCATGGTTTACCTGTTAATAATTATGACTTCTTTAGTGTTAATTGACCCCCTTTACTAGTAGCAGCTAAAAATAGATTTTTATTTAGAGGATGATAATGATAATGATTCATGTTTAATAATTATCACATATCTATTAATTTATTTGTGGGTATATAATGCTCTTGGACTATTAGTTGTGTTTAGTGAAATGATATGTAATTAAATAGACATGATTGATACCTCTTCATGGTTTTGAATTTGGAAATAAATACGGTCAAAAGTAGGTTGACGTGAATATATATTTTTACCGCATTTTTCTCTAGGACTTCTCATGAAAATTTGTACATGAGTTAGGCCTATCATATTTTGGCATATTATTTTCCATGGTAATAGTAAAATTTAATATGTCAACATAGATTATTTATTGAAATTTCCATAAAAAATAATCCTAATACCTATGTTATCTCAAATATTTTTGACCAAATCCTGACTTATTTATTAATTAAGACATAAAATAAAATTTCATAATTTTAAAAATATATTAATCATGATCAAAATAATAAACATAAAATTAATATTTCATTAAATATATTATTATAAAATGTCATTATTGGGTTATAAGGGGTAGGAGATATTTAAATAATTTTTTTAATCCCATATCAAATAATAATTTTACATAAAAAAATAGTTTATTATGAAGGAAAAAAATCTTATGCCCATTAATGTTTTTTTGAGTCAGGATCATAAATTTTGTCAGGTTCCAAATCACATGTACAATATTATTCTTAGAGTGTTAATAATTACTAGATGGGAATTAATGTTATTCACATATTGGTATGACTTAATATCCATGGAGAACTTGTTTAAACAAGGGTATTAGCTTCACACTTTATTTGAAATGTGCTTCATTGTTTCTCTACACTTTCCAATGGGAGATGCATTCAACATCCATACCATGGATTATTATTGTCATTTTGAATTGAGTGTTGACCCCTTATAATATTATTGAGTGATGATGATGATGATAATGATTAAGAGAGGATACCATATTTTTATGTTTTTGATATAATTATGAGCATTCTTTAATATACCATTGATGATGATTTTTTTTGTGATTATATGGTTTGTAGGTATCTTGGGTTGTATATATTTTTTATGTGATGGTATTTTGATTAGATTATATTAGTTGATCTCTAGTTATGTAGATCAATTATGATTATATTAGGGGTTGACCCAAGACCAAGTGGGTGAGAGGTCTATTGAAATTAACACTTCAGTAAAATTTCACCCCTCCCCAAATGGAATTTTCACCAAAGACAAGTGGAAATTCCATTGTATATTAGAAACAAAATAATTAATTTTTTCATAAAATATTGATTTCTGTAGATGAATATATAGTTATGTTTTACCCATAAGTAACTATACGAATTGGCAGTTGGTGGTGATGTTATTTAGGATATAAATGATAAACTAGTGGTAATAACCCATGATAAAAATTGATACTAATTAGTTAAATTATTGTGAATCTTGATATTCTATGTGATATAAGAAGTTTATATGATTATAGTTTGATATTATGGTTTGATATATGTATACATTACGGTATTCATGATTCTATATGTGCTAAATGAGGGTGAAGTGTTGGTACCACACAAAGAATGTAACTTTATAGAGGAGGGGTGAAATAATATATGGATATTTCAGAAAACCCTTCACAATGATCTATATTAATTATTAGTTGAAACACACATCTCCCCTTTACAATAAATACTGAAGCAATAAATAAAAATATATTAATATAATAAATATATTTTCTTCAATAAAATTGGGATATTTCAAAGGATAATACATTGAATGAAGTGTTTTTATAAAAATATTCACACTATGTTCTATACTTGTATGAATAAACTTATAGTGGAATCATTATCTATCTATGGTTATAACCCGTACAAGAATTTGAGATCCCAATACTCTCTTAGAAAAGAAAATCACTACTGATCCAACAAAACACCATGAACATCTAAAAATCAAGAATATAATATTAATCCATGACATGTGCAAAAATATTATATTTCATCATCCACATAATGAACTCAATGAACTTCATATGAGGTAAACCCCTAGAAATATTCACTTGTTATCATATCTCTAGAATTACACATTAACATTTTTCACATTTGATTATTCTCTATTTTATATTTTTTCTGAGAAAAGATATCTACTTAATTACAATAGAGAATATATATGTTTACCTATATTAAATTCTTCTTTAATATTTCAATTTAAAGGGAAAATTAATCAATTTTTTATAATTATAGTATTTAAATTCCCATTATAATATCAATCTATCTTAAAAAATATAAGAAATTTATAATAAAAGAATCTTCCAATTACTATATTCCGGTAATGATAGGGAAAATCAAAGATTAATCCCTCATTCCTTTAAACAATAAATTGGTTATCCTACAATGATCTTTACATTCTAGGACATGATGACCTTTCCAATATATATCCTCATTTAGTGTTATATATAACAATAAAGGCTTCATGTTGAAATTACCTTAAAGTACAGGGATGATAATTTTTCATTTAATCCCCTATTATAGTGTATTCCAAACCTTCCAAATGAAACTCATAACATTGTGTTATAATATTTTCTAGAAATCCAATCTTCTCCAAGGATTATTTGTTAGGAAACCACGATAACACTCGAGATTCAATTATTATAAGTGAAAATTATAATTTATTAAATATATAATGAAATGAAGGTTTTAATATTTCATATCACAAAATTTTTTATTTTGTATGATGGATATTGATTTCGATCTTAATGGGTCAAATAACCAGAGAATAATTTTTTTAAAATTTTTTCTTTAGAAATAATATTTTAAGAATATTTAAAAAAACAGTATTTAAATAATCCTATTTTTATTTATAATAATTTTTAATACAATTTATAATAAAAAATTTATTAACTATCAATTATATCGAAATAAAGACGTTATCATTTCGACGTAAAATGGTATATTTTTAGGAAAACTATTTTTTCAGAAAAAAACTTTTATTTTAAAAGGGGTAATTTCAATCCATTTTAATTAATTAAAATTTTATTTAATGATGAATAATTAAAATAAAATTTTTATATTATACATATTACAATATTAATTTAAATCCAAATATTGATTATTTAGAGATATATAGATATTTAACACTATATAATGCTTTCAAAATGAATTTTTCATAAAAACAAATTTCGACAAGTTTTGCATGGTTATTATTAAATCATATTCTAAAACATATATTAATTTAATTTAATAAAAACTCAATAAGTATATTAAATTATCATAATAAATATTAATTAATAGTTTTATCTTAATTTTTATTCATAATGAATATTAAAAATAGTAAATATTAATTGCCATGGTTATGGTAAAATGGGTTTGTCGGGGGATAATCTATAATGATATAGTTAAAATGACCAAAAAAAATTCTAAAACCCCATTGGATAGTTGAATTTATAACTTACTGATATTCCCTTATAATATGAACTTTTATCGGGCCATATGTCCAAGAAAGTAACATGAAATTTTTGAAAATGATAGAAAATTTACATGTTTGACACTCCCCTCCATTATAAAAGGGAACCATCTCCCATCACTTATTAAAAATTAACAATCCATATAGCTCAAACATACAATCTCTCTCGAATATCCTTATAAAAATTCTAGTGGTACCAATCTTTCCAGAAATCCAACCGTATGGGTCATTAATAAGAGATCTAAAGGAGTATATTTTATGTGAATGAGGTGAAAGCGTGTTTAACAAAACGGAAACATGAACATACGAATATTAATTACATTAATGATTTTTTAATACTATAATAATTATATTTTATTTTGTTTTACATTCAATTCCAATTGTAAAATGTGTATCATGTATGTATATAGTTCTGTAAGACTACTAAATGGATCGGTCCTTCTGGATTAGACCACATATATTCCTGCTAATGTAATAATGGAGACACCAAAAATTGGTTACTAGAATTTGGGTTTTTATAGTTGGTATAAAATAATTTTTAGATGAATCCTTGACAACTATATTTAGGAAAAATAATATTAAGGAACATAACCTAAGGGATGAATTTAGGGATAAGTCTTTGTATAGGATAACATTCTATATTTTTTATTAGGTAGATATTATGTGTTCTGTATAGTAATACGTCCTTGTCTAGATACAAATAGTGGATGTGGTTTTGAAATAGTTATACCTAGTGGTAATAACCCTAATATGAGTGCATGGGGATTTGGATCAATCTTCACCTCGGCATGACAATGGGCCCCACTACACAAATGGTTTGAAACCCTCATGGGATATTCTTAGGTAATTATCATTTTCTTAAAAAACCATTATATTGAATTTAAAATATTTTTATTATATAGAAATATTTTCAAATAAAACAATTTTATGATTCTATGATTAACAATGCATAAATTTTATACTCATTTATTGTGTTACACCAAAATTAGAATTATATATTATGATTAAAAATTTATAGTATCTTGAGCTAATCCAGTATATGCCATTATTTATAAATGGATTATGGAAGAAATAAATGTATCAATACTCAGGGTGAATGTAGTAATTTACTTACTGAGAATGCCAATACAACTAGTTTTTTATTTGAGTAGACCATGACCATATTAGGGAATTTGACCCAGGTTATGACTAATAACCTAAGGAATATGGAGAAACATGATGTTCCACAATGTGATACACTTGAATATAGGATTGATTAATGTGACAAAACCCCAATAATTTTGTTGGAGTGTTAATCCAGTAGTTGCTGACCAAATGATTAACTCAATTGAAATGATATTGTAGGCATTTGGATGTAATGAAAATGAATTTTTTTTATACTATTAGTATATTGAATCAAAGGTGATTTTGATCAACAATTGTAATTAATATAGAATACTTGTGAGGAAGAGGAACTATAACTCATGGAATGGGGATATTTTAATGAAATATTATTTGAAAATTATTTCTCTCGTTAGTAATGAACTAAAATATAGAGAATGTTCAAATACATAAAAAATTAATATGAACATGTTGTGGGGTATGGGGTTATGTTTACAAGATTATCCTATTATTTTATGTATTATATATTCAAGAGTGAATTAATGAAAAATTATTTCTAGGGTTTAATCCATGTATCTGATATGAACTGATTTCTAAATAATTTTAATCATATGATGAAATAGTTTTGCAACCCATCAAATTTGAGATGGAATTTTATTGATAGTATGTATTCAAGGGGAAAAAATAGAAGAAAATATCCTTTAAACTCGAAAAAAATGAACAAGTAAAATAAGAAGGAGAAGATTTAATTTCTACCATTTGAAAATTTTAGAAATAAACAACTTGGAAAATGATTAATGAGGATGGGAGTTTGTTACAATTGTGATGAATATAGTCATCTACCTCATGAATGTAATGGAATGAAATAGACCACTAAGATACATTTCATAAAATGAAAATAATTGGGGTATTATTCAAAATAATCTCATATGTGTAAAGGGAACTTACTATAGAAGAGGCAAAGGGGATAAGTATAACATTATGTGATAAATATAGATGATGTTAAATTTACCATAATTGTAGTGGAAGATACATTAGTAATTTATTCAAATTCATGTTATTCTTTATATATATCTATATACACAGAATATTTTTTATATTTTATGTTTTCCATGAAATTTAGATATTTTCCTAGAACATTGGGAAGTGAGTTATCTGTAAAAAAATCATAGTGGTAATATCACTATGAGTGAAATCCCAATTTTGACACATAAAAATGAAATATTCGTAGAATTTATTATTATACCTACGGTTGAATTTAAAGTAATCATTTATATGAAATGGACTGAAAAATATGATTTCAAAATTTATTAAAAAAATAATGAAAATATAATTTGTGATGAATAAGCGGAATTCCTAAACAATAGAGTGGAATCTTCATAACAAGGTTCATGTCTAGATCATCCACCTACTGCTCTTAAAATTAAATTATTAATGAGAAGATTAAATAATATTTTTATGGAAATGTTAATCTTCAAATTGGGGATGTACTTATTATAATGACATGCATTCATGTATTTCTAGAGGAATTACCTGAAAACCCACAAAAGTGTGATGTTGAGATTTCCATTTATTTTATCATTGATGCAAGACCTATATAATAGACTCCCTACAGAATGAAAATTGTGTAATAAATGGATTTGAATAAAAAACTATAGGAGATTTGGGATATGGTTTTTATTCACCATGGTGTTTCACTTTGGGGAGAACCTGTTATTTTATTTAATTATAATGATGGATCCATGATTTTGTGACTTGATTATAGGGAAAATAGTGAAATCATGATAAGGAAAAAGTATCATATGACCCACATTGATGAATTATTCAATTATCATCATGGAGGTAAATATACTTAAATGACTTACTTCTGCTTAGGGTATCATTAATTATGAATAAATAAAGAATATATTTCATAGATAATATATTGAACGAGGTATAGAAATTATGAGTTTAATGTATCTTTGTTTGTATTAACTAACGGGCCATATATGTTTATTTATATAATGAATATTTTATTCTAGGAATATCATGATTATTTAATTTTGGTATTCATTGATAATATATTGGTGTATTATGAAATATAGGAGGACCATGAGAACCACATAAAGAAAATTCTTGAGACTCATAGAGGAAATTATTTATATGAGAAATTTAGCAACTATGAATTTTGGCTATAATTATTTTTTTTATGGAAATATTTTCTCCAAGGATGGAATCGCATCCTTTAAAAACAATGGCAATCAAATAGTGATCGAAACCAATTAAAACAACCTATGTACATCGTTTCATCGGTTTGGTAGGTTACTATTAGTGATACGTTCAAAATTTTCACTAATTAGCTAAACTGATAACCAAGATTAGATGTAAAAAGGTTAGGTTTCAGTGGAAAATAAATGGAAATAATTTTGTTCATAATTGAAGAGGAGATTGTCCAATTCATTTATTCTCACACTACCATAAGAGAATGAAATATTTGTGATCTATAAAGTTGAATCAAAGAAGGGACTTGGTTGTGTCCTTATGAAAAATTATAAAGTTATTACCTATGCATTCACGTATTTAATGACTCAGGAAATATACTATACCATATAAGATATAGATTTGGAATTCATAATCTTTTCTTTTAAGATACAAAGATAATATATCTATGGTGAAATATATGACATATACATAGACTATTAGAACCTAAAATACATATTTTTATAGAAGGAGCTATGTATGAGGAAAAGGAAATGATTTTAATGACTAAAGGATTACGATTTCATAATACACTACAATCTGGTGAAGGGAAATAAGGAAGCTAATGAATTTATAAGTAATAATCTTGGATTTCAGACCCAAATGGGGATTGGAAATGAAACTATGTTCATCGATCTAGTAAAGGTGGGATGTGAATTATTAAAGAAGGTGATACACAAATCCATTTTCATGTTATTTCCAAAATATATTTATTAGAAAAGATAAAAAGTTCACATTCTAATGACGATTATTTTAAAAAAAAATTAAAGATGGGAATAATGGGAAATTGGATGAATTTTATTGTAAAGATGACATTATGAAATTTTAAAGGAGTACATATGTTCCATCTATAATTGAAGTAAAAAGGGAATTATTGGATGATTTTGATATCATGAATTTTTCTATATACAATGGTATCATCAATATGTATAAGTATTTGATGAACCATTTTTTATAGGATTACATGAAGTTGGATATAAGGTATTATGTTTCAATATGCTTTGTTTTACAATAGGTGATGGATGAGTGACAACATCCTAGAGAATTCATGAACCATATATCTATACATACATGTAAATGATGGGACATTATTATATACATTGGAACTAGAAAAAAAATCCTAGAAAGAATGATTCAATATAGATTATTGTTGATCGCCTAACAAAATATGCACATCTCCTTACTATAACAGAAGTTTTATCTCTTGAGAACATTGATATACTCTATATTAATGAAGCTTTAAGAATTAATGATGCACTCATTTAAGCAGTGTTAGATCATAATCTAGGATCTAAATTTAAATTATGGAATATATTTTAAAATAATCTTGATACAATTTTTCACTTGTGCATCACCCACCCTCCCCAAAATCATGGATAGTCTAAAAAGAATATTTAAACCTTAGAAGACACGCTTAGTTCATTCTCACATGACTTTCAAGTTATATGGGATTAGTATTTATCTTTTGTATATTTTCTTATATGAATATTTTCTATTCAAATATTAAAATGGTTCTCTATTAAGAATTATATTACTAGGGATGTCATAAACTAAATTGTTGGAATGAAGTCGATGAAAAGGCACATGTTGGCCCAGATTTTGTTAAGGAGACAATGAAATTAGTAAATACTATTCAGAATCATACTAAAATATCTCAAAGATGGAAAAATATTAATTCCAATGATCATAAAAAATATTTCTAATTTCATGTTAGAGATCAGGATTAAATGATGTTTCTCGATGGAAGGGTGTTATAAGGTTCAATAAGAACGGGAAAATAATCCCCCTGTACATCATAAATTTTCAAATTTTATTAAATAATTGATTTTTTGGATTATCGATTTGAAATTACAGTATGTTTCTATAACGTAAAAGACGTGACCTATATATCATTTTTATGGAATACATGATAGGACCATCACATATTCTCACCTATAATGAAATAGAATTAGAACCAGATCAATCTTATCGTGAAAAGCCTATCTAGATTATTGACAGTAGAGAGTAAGTATTAAAGGATCATATGAATATATTTGTAAAGATACATTGGATAAATCCTAATTTGGAGAAAGGATTTTTGGGATTGTAGGATGTTATGAATAATGACCAGTCTCATTTATTTAGAACGTAATATCCATGAAAAATTTAGTGTTGAAATTTATGTTTGAGGAAAAATGTAACACCCAAGCATAAATTATAGTAATTGAACCATATATTTTACAAAAAAAATTAAATTTAAATATTTCATGGAATGAAATTTAAAATTTTAGAGGATAAATAATTATTTTGAACTTAATAAGTAAAAAAAAATTAAATAAATTTTTAAAATTTTCCTTAGAAATATTATTTTATGAATATTTGAAAATGAAATAATTAAAATATTCTATTTATATTTATAATAAATTGTATTATTATGTATAATTAAAATTTTACTAACATTAAATTTTATATAAATAAATATAATACCATTTGGATGTAAATGGGGGTATCTTTTAGAATTTTTTTTTTCAAAAAAACTATTTTTCTTTAAAAATCCATAATGTCTATCATTTTTATAAATTAAAGTAATATTTAATACTGATATATTTAAATTAAATTTAGATTTTATATTTCTAACTATAATAATTTAAATACATATAGTTATGATTAGTTGTCATATTGTTATGTTAAGATCATCTTATGCTTAAAAAATCATTTCTTAAAAAACAGTTTTCTGATATGGTTTGCATGATTATTTTTCAATTAAATTCCGCCACTTATATGAATGGAATTTGATGAAATGGATTACATATTTTAATCAGGATAATTAATATTATGTAAAATCTTATACTTAATTTTTGTTAAAATTCATAATAAAAACAATAAAAATTAATTATTACGGTAATGATAAATAGAAGTCTCCATGGGGTTAATCTATAAAGATAAGGGTCAAAATGACCAAAAAACATTCTTAAACAACTTTTCATGAATGTATTTCGACCATAACCAAATACACTTGAAATATTATTCATTTGTGGAACAATATGTACAAGTAAGTGACATTACATTATTGAAAATCTTTGAAAAATTACAATTATGCCAATCATCAATATTATAATAGGGGACCTATTTCCCTTACGTATTTAAACCTCACAATCAATATATCTCAACCAAACCAAACAAAAATATATATAAACCATTCTTATCCCTATTATAGAGGTTAAACTCTTCCAAAATACTAATCTCATGGTCCCAACTAAGATATTAGATGGGCATTATTCTAAGAGATGGAGATCAAAGCACATTCAATTAAAGGGAAACATGAGGTTATGATGATTTATACTTTGAATGAATATAAATTATGTTTAGAATTTGTTTTTGATTTGTATAATATTCTATTACAATTTTAAAATGGGTTTCTTGCATTCATTTGTTTCTCTAATATTAATATACTGGTTGGTCCATCGGGATTAGAGCTATTATATCTATGATAATGTAAAAAAGTGGAAAACAACTATGGGTTACTGGATTTGGGGTTGTTACAATAATTTTTAAAATACCTCTATACCTTCAACGATAGAGATATTCCCTAAAGACTAATGAAATTTTAATGACCCGTAATTTTATTACATTAATATAAGATCATCATATACTAATATTAAGAACATAAAATAATGATCCACGATGAAACCATTTGGGTCTAGAGTCTTTGGAAATTGGGAAACATAAAATAATAGTCCATAAGTGAGCTACCCAATCTCCAACTAAATTAATCATAACTACAGATCGTCTTAGACATATCATAAATAATACCTTTACTCATAACCTGATGAATGGAAACATAAGGTAGGGTGAGCTAAGATGATCTATAAGGGTAAACAATGGTGATATAAAAATAACATGAGCATAAGGAAATAATAACAAGAGAATAAATTTTTAAAACCATACCCTCAATATCATATAATCATAAACATGTGTCATTGAATAAATCAATGTCATTCATAAGATGTGAATATTAATGGAATCAAAGAACATGAGCTTATAGGGCATACAATTATCACAAGATATTGTTTTATTTCATACACATAATCATAGTAAGTCATTTCCTTAGTAGTCAAGGGTTATTTACAAAACATTTATAGTGGAATGAGTTAAATCCCCCAACCATTGTAGTAGTTAAGGTTTACTCCCAAGAATATTATTGTGGAAAAGTCCCTACATAAACTCGTTTCACTCCCCCTTCTAGTTCTATTTATGAAATGAGATATCAATCATTACCCAATTTATTAGAGAGAGATATAGGTTCCACCTATCCATTCCTGTAAAATAAAAACCATCACATAATAAATACTATAAATAACTATATGGATCATAAATAATTCCTCATATCAAAATCCATGAAAATAAATCAGTTACATAAACATTTAATTATTTCATAACCCATGTAAAATAAAACAATTCCATTATGATTTAATTATTTCATTATATCATATCCTATTGAAAAGGAATAAGATTCCAAAAAATTTCATCATATAATAACACATGAAAATGGAATGAGTTTCATAAACATATTGAAATAAAAAACATAACCATCCATAGAACAGATAATGACTATAACATCAGTTAATATCTCCAGTAAAGAATATGTAACATTAAAGGATTCCATATTAGATAGAAAATGACTTTGAAATATCACTTGAATAATTTCTTGAGGAAAATAAACATTATTTGATGAAAACATATTTAATACAAAAAATTGATAAATTTTTTTTGAAACAGTTTTCTTTGAATCTAATGCTGGAAACATATAAATCATAAAATAAAATATTTTTCATTATGAAGGGATTTTCCATTCAAATTGGGAAATTTAAATGAAAACATTTCATTAACGCTTTCGTAAAATGCAAAAAAGTTAATTTTTTGAAAAACACTTAAAGATTACTTCTACTTTTTAGTATAAATTTAATAAACATAAAAAAAATATTTAAACATCTATTTTTTAATATTTAAAACTTTCATTAAAATATTTTTCAAAAACATTAACATGGAATAAAAATGGATCTCGAATGAAGAGAGAGAGAAGGTTTATTTATATTAAAAACCATATTTCGATGTCTTGATTAATTACGATGGTAAACATTAAAGGAAAAATTATATTTTCATTACATAACCAGATTATAATAGAAATCATGACTTTATTGAGACATAAATCACAATATTTCATCATCCTAAACTTGATCATAATCAATCTAGATAGACAATGGGTTGTTACCAAAATCATTTAACAGTTTGGTTTCATTTGAATCATAATCCCCATGAAATAATTAAAATTTTATGTATATGTATATACAATAATTATATAAGAATAATCATAAAATAAATTCATGTATATTATATATAAACCACATTAAGGGAAAAAGTAGTGAATATTGCATGTGTCCCATAGAAATAAAAGGGAGATGAAAATCCCATTCATTACGACTCGACGTCCTTAATTAACTATAAAAAGTCCCATATAATAAATAATATATTATTATTCATATATTATATATCATTAAAAACTTGTATAATACTATATATGATTTTACTATTACCATATATTACCCATTTATGAACAATTCCACGTGTTAATCGCATTTCGGATAATAACTACATTGTTTTTCATTTATTTTTTTCTTAGTATTTAATATGATTATACTTTTATCAGGGTTAAATAATATATATAATTTTATACATGATATAAATATCATAAATATTTTTTGCGTACTTATTTATATAAATTTACTAATGCTAGTCAAATAAAATGAAATACACCTTTATGGAGATGATAGACTATATGTACGCATAAACACTATTTGTTTTTCTGGATGGATAAAACAAAGGATAATAATATATCTAATTTATAGATTAAATATTGTTTTATTTATATTTTCAACATATATTCATTAATTTTATTTTTATTACCTTTAATTTAAATTGTCAGTGATGAATGAATAACATCACTTTGTGAGGTGGTAGTCTTTCGTACACATGAGTTACATTACCATATTTTCATAGAATAAAAATTAATAAGTTATATGTGATATAATAATTAAATAAGTATAGTTATTTCATAAATATTTTATAAATATACTAACTTCATCAATATATTATCCGTGATAGGTGGTGATTGGAAAAGATTCATATCAGTTCGCGAGGTAGAAGTTCACCTTACTAATAATCGATGAATTCATTTATGTTTTGAAAAAAATAAGAGATCAATATAGGTTATGATATTAACATAATAAATTATCATTATATGTGATATAATGGTGTTATTATATCATAATATTTTATGAATTTTTTTGGACATAGAAGAAGAAATAAGACAAATATAAAATTTTAATAAATTTACCTCTTCATATGAAAACCTTATTAGATTTATAAGGAAATCCTTATTGAGAGTGTTTAATAATAAATACAATGTCTAAATTACTTTTAGATGGAATTATGGAAGATATATGGGTATGTATTATCCAATCCAAATGTTTTTATATATGTGAATTGGAGAGGAAAGTTTGTGTACATTTATATATGGTAGAGATGACACAATTGGATTTTTTTTAAAAAGGTGTACCTAAATTATTAACAAGATAAAAGGATAATAAAGATAATAATGAAACCATATATGTGATAAGGTGGAAATAATTTTATCCAATATGTGTTCAACTAGTTTTTAGGTAATTTTAAACCTGAATATTTTAGTTTAAATCCTAGTAAACCCGATTTAACCTAAATCGTGAAAATTAATTTTTACTCTTGTTTATATTCATTTTAACAAAAAATAAAGTTCAAATTATATTATAATATTAATTATCCTTATTAAAAATATGAAATATAATTTTCCAAATTTGATTAACATAAGTGGAAAATTTTAATTTTAATTTAAAATGGAAGACATGTTGAAAAAGATGTTTTCCAAAGAGAACAATTTCATTAGTATAATTTGTTTTTATTTCAAAATTTAATATGATTTTGATTAAAATGGACAAATTTTTTTAAATAATAACATAATTGAACTTATTTTACATTAAAAACATTGTAAAACTTTTTAAACTTATTAAATGAAAATGTATCTATGAATAAAAATAAGTATTTCTAATTATTCACTAAAAATTTATTCATTTCAGGAAATTATAAATCCTTACACTTTAAAACATATAAATACTTTACTAAAAATAAGTTCCTTTTTATCAATATGATTTATTTATATAAAACTGTTACACATAGTGGTTAAATTTTGATTATTTTTATTCATACTATCATGAATTATAGAATTGTTATAATAGTCATGTTTAAATAATAACATTAATAGTATATTTTACTTTGTTAAAATTCATTATTTTGTGTAACAAAAACAATCAAAAAATGTATTTACTTGAAAAATATATTTCATAAAATATCAATCCATTAAATTAAACCACCCATAAATTAAATTTATCTCTCAAAATTTCATTACTGTAGTATAAACAACCAATGATCCCTCTCCATCATTACATCCTTAGGATCTCATGTAGATTTATTAAGCTGGTGGTTTCACCATAAATGTAACACCCCAAGATTTCTTAGTACATTATCTCTTCAGGACAGTTCAATAACTTGCGCTACACACAACACCGTGTTCGAGCGCACCACGACTTACCAAACTAGTCATTCAAAAAACAGTTATGAATATTATTATCAAAATTTTGAATTTTATATAATTAATCTAATTTCAACACCCTTATTATGTGTTTCTTAGAAAAAATAGAATAACAAATACAATTTTTTCGATAAAAGATGTATATTTCAGACAATGCAATTTTACCACCTTTTAATAGAGAACCCTTTTTAATTCAAATATTTGGAAATTTTATATATTCAATTTGACAAAATAAACATCTTCATAAGAATCGGGTCATAAAATATTAGTTTCGATATATTTTTTGTGTTTTACTAATAACTTTCATATTTTGCTGAATAGTGAAAATACTAAATTTTAATTGAAAACATATTTTTTAATCAAAAAAATTTATAGTTTTAAATTATACATTTGAATGATTTGTAACTATAATTAGATTATATTTTTATCATTTAATACAATTTATGTAATTATAAGTTATTTCTAAATTTAATTTGACAAAACACATTTCAATCGTTTGATAGTTTTTACTTTTTAAAGTTCAGCCTTATGGTTTTGACATCAAGAATGAATTTTAAATTAATTAATGCAGCTTATATGTTTTGAATTTGGTAATATAGAATTCATTTTTGAATTTTATATATCAAAATTATCTTAGGGTGAATTTTTGGTTTTTTTTAAACGTTCAATTTTTGATTTTTTGTGAATAACACTACGTTATTGTTTAAAACAAACTTTTTATTTAAATAATTATTTATTTAAGTTAAATTTATTTTATTAAAATTAGATATATAATGCTTATATAAGTTAAATTTAATTTATTGGAGTAATTTTATAATAAAATTAGATGTATAAAATTTTATTTTACTTTTTTACATCTTTTACCCACCTTTTAGGCACATTTTCAAATTTTCATAAAACATAATTTTACCACATCTGTAAATTGAATTTCAAAATTTTTTGACAAACGGTTGATATCAGTAAGTAAAATGTGGTTCAATAAGATAAAAATATTTTTTGGTGAACAGTAACTATTGGCTTTTATTAAACATGATTAAAATTGAATAGGGTAAATAAAGATAAAAATGATATTATAATTACCCTTACACAAGTTATAATTCTATTGGATAATATTATTTCTACCAAAACCAAGCATAGGATTAAAATATTATCATTTTTGTCCACTTGAATTTGATTACAAAATTTTTTTATTTTATTTAAAGAAGAGTTAAAATTGTTAAATTCAATGTTTAACAACTAAACCATTTTTAATATATGTATATAGATAAGATAAATTTTCCAATAAATATTTTTTAGAAATAAAAAATATTCATATATCATGATATTTTGATTATAATATTTATAAATTAAATAATTAAATTTTTTATGA
This sequence comes from Viscum album, assembly GCA_963277665.1. Taxonomy (NCBI): domain Eukaryota; kingdom Viridiplantae; phylum Streptophyta; class Magnoliopsida; order Santalales; family Viscaceae; genus Viscum; species Viscum album. Next base: position 1,107,283,473 of record OY728152.1, on the reverse strand, counting down.
CACAATGGTGATGCAGTAATTACCTTATTAATGAATGATTAAAATAATTGATATTATAAAAACAAAATTAAATGTAAATTTATACTTTGGATGAATTATAAGAATTTTATAGGTTAATATGATATGTTAGAGTAATTAAAATGAATTTGGATCGAAGAAATCAGATTTTTATGAATTTCACAAAAACTAAAAACTAAATAGTGTCGAAAATGACATAAATGAGTTTTTAAAACAAATACTATTTTATTAATTTATATAATTTTCCTAAAAATATAAGGTTCATCCAAATTACTTATATAATGATATTTATGTCATTAATTAAACTATATAGGTTCCCTTGGAATCTTATATTATGATTATTAACGAATTATTATAATAATACAAGAGGACACAATAAAAGTTAAACTATTTAAATAAGGGTTAGATGTAAAATATATGTTTAATATGGTGAACAAAACTTGTATAAAGCCTATTGGTTGAGTGGTTTTTAACCCATTACCACCATATTAGTGAAATAAATCCATTTAGAGCCTTAAGAAATAGAAAATCATTTTATAAAAAAAATAATTCAATCTTTTCCTAAAGTGACCCTCACCTATTTTATAAGAGTACTTCTCCTCAAACAATAATTACTAAAAAGCCATTTGACTTTTCCAAAACCTACCAATACCTTCTCCCAACATCCCTCACTTCAACCTAGAGGCATTCCCTTGATCATAATTTCATCTTAAGGATCCCTTTTGTTCACATCTAAAGGAAACACCCAAACAAAAGGTAATTATTTTATCACCTCTTTCAATGTTGTTTTCATCTTCCACTTTCTATTTCTTTCTTATTTCCATACCAAAATAACAAATCCATTAACTTATATGCACTTTTATGTTATTAAAAATATGGTACAACCATAATAATTATTCTATCCATCATATGAATGATAATGTCACTATGCGTACGTACGTACAACTTACCGTCTCCAGGTCGTGGAGTAATTTTTTATTCAACACTTTGTTATTTGGATGGATATAAGGATGAGAAATATTTACAAAAATAATTAAAACAACATTCTAATTTATCTGTAAAAATAATATACCTTCCAATTCCAAACCTTTTTCTCATTATGGAAATGATATTGTCGCTCGTGTGTTGGTACTGCTTACCGTCTCCACGACATGATCAGATTCATTTCCACATTCAGCATTCAATGATGATTATAAAAATAAATATTTTTAATAAGTATGTAATATGTGAAATAATAATTCTACTAGATATATATATATATAATTACATATATTTTATTCGCTTACTTTCGTTCAATACGATATAAGAACAAAAACAACATTTATGCGTACGTATGGCATACAGTCTCCATAAATGGTTTTTTCCAATTCATATATATATTATAAATATTTATATTCTTAATATATATTATATATTTAAATCATTTTTTATATTCTAGAATAATTTAAATCATGATCTAAGTGATACGATCAAGAATAACATGTTAAAACACATTTGATAAAGAAATCAATCATTACCCAAAATGTTAATTTAAAATAGAAATTTTTATTTAATGGGTAATATAAATTCAAGAATGAATAATTTATGATATAACAAATATTAATATGGTTCTATTATAATTTAATAACATACTATGGTTATTATATATGTGGTTACACGTACATTCGACTAATGGAATGTACAAGGTAAGGGTTAATTTCTCAATCTCATTATCATCCAAGATTGTTTATGGGTATTTTTTCACTATGATATAATTATTATCCATGTCTATGTTTAATAAAATTGTTTTCAAAATGATTATTTTTAAGTTATTATTTAACTAAAAAATCATTTAAAATGTTTTAAATATTTATTCTTCTAAGTATTTCTCATTTATGTCCTTGATTTCAAAATGGTTTAAAAGATTTATTTATATTGACATTAATGTTTTAAATTGTTAATTCTATTAAAAATTTTCAATGTGGAATGGGAGAAATTTATTCAAAAATATCTTATAAATTTCTTTCTTTATAAATTTTGTGACTTTTATATGATTTATATAAATAGGTTTACTTCACTCAAAGAGTTTTACTGATCATTTTCATTTATATCCACATCAGTTACTAGATATTATTCTTAATTGAGGTTGATTTATTATAGTACAATATTCCATATTGTATTGATTGAGTTGTGATATGTTTTACAATGGATGTGATATTCTTATACAATTATTGGTTTATGGATAAAGTATGGACATTTCATAAGCTATTTTTAATATGAATGTTTATGATTACTTTCAACATTTTCATACAAGGAATGAAATGGATATAGTAAGTGAGAGGTGGGGCCTGCAATATCCTCTTGATGCATCTGCAGGTCTCACGATACAGTCTAGTGTCTTGGTACAAGGTCATGAAAATAATTTTATTTGCATTCTAGGAATGAGGCCATGACTATGTTGTAATGATTTCTAGCGTTAGGAATTCCGACATTATGAGATTAATTTTTACATGAGATTATTCCACTAATAGAATATCCATGTGCATTTTTATATGGTAATGTTTGATTTATTTTCTCCATATTATGTTCAGGATTATGTTAAAAAGTCTTTTGTTTTTATTACACATCTTTCTATAAATGTGTATAGCTTCCTCTAATTAATTTACCCTTACTGAGAATCTAAGGTCACCACTTTTTCTTGTGTTTTGTTTTCACATGGTTCTATGAATTTTATTATGTTTGATATGTTGGGTATATCTTGGGAAATAATGTTGTTCTCAATAGATTATTTATGATGTGTTTTATGTCTGAATTTGAAATGTAATGTTCATGTGTGTAATTTATTTTCCAATACTACTAAACTGACATGTCCTTTGGGAATTGATTTCTTGTAATCATTCAAATGTAGTGTAATAATGTAGTGGCTATGATTAACTGGGGTTAGGGAATTACAGTTCATATTAGATAATGTTTAGTAAAAACCTCGTATAAAAGATTTAGAGAAACTCTGAATAGAAAAAATTAGCCAAATATAGTCATTAGGGATTAGTGTTGAAGAACTTCCTAAATCTTTTTAAATTTATATATTTTTCGTTTTTTCCAAGAAATATATCCATGTTTAGATACGAGAAGATAGAGGAGGCTCTAGCATAAATGAACCAAGGAGTAGAAATTCCGACCAGGAGTTTTTGTCTTGACCCAGGGTATCCTGGTACATGACAATGGGCCTTGTTGCACTCTTGGTTAGGACACTCCTCGGGGATATGCTTAGGATAATTCACATTTCATTAATATCCATTATGATGTATTTAGGAGAAAATAATCCTCATAGAAAATATTTTTTTATGATTATAGATTATATGCATAATATTTTCAATTTACATTAGGTATTTTACAAGTTTGGATTTATGAATAGCGATTTATAAACATACAAACTGTATTCCATTGTTTATAAATGGTTCCCAATAGAAGGAATGAGAACTCCATCAAAACTCATGATCCAAAGAGTAATAAGGATTTTATCATTCCTGGTCTTAAGCCATAATTTAGAAGGGAAATATTATTCGAGGCATTCTCATCAAATGAGTAAAAAGAATATTCTGTTAATAAGATATGTAAAAAATTCTTTGAGTCCTATGGATTTTACGGGATGTCAGAGAATAAAACTAAGGTAGTGTAAAAGATGGATAATGGGAAGAAGTTAATGAAGGAATTACTATATGTGATAACTGTGGAAACAATCACCTTGGTAAATTAATGAAGGTAATGGGAGTTATTTATATTTGTAGATGAAAATGACACCTTGTACATGTTTTAAAAGGTGAGAATAAGGTTTCAAATATACAATGCTTAATCTGCAAGGAGTAGGGACACTATGTGAATCAATGTCCCAATCATTAGCGTATAACCCAAATGATGATATTGGATAACGATCAAGTTATGATACTACCATAAATAAAGAAAAATAATTAATGTTCTTATATGATGTAATTTGAGTGTTTTATCAAAGATGAATGGGTTATATTAATTATGCAAATAAATAAGGATTGTATTGCAGTTCTATTTCATTGAATATTTAAAACCATACGGTTCTAAGAAAACTGACACAATAGAAAGTTAAAATTATTTTAAAATACATGGATGAAGGAAAGATAAACCTTAATATGGATCTGATACTAAGGTAGTGATTTTGGAATAAGAGATGATTGATTTGGATAAATAATATTCAATATTGTTGAATACATTGAAACTGATTAATTGTTTGTTTATTCCATTATTGTTTGAGTTTAAAACTTATTTGGATATAAGGATTATATCCTATATTCTATAAGGAATATGGGAGTATGAATGTAATTAATATGGTTTTATGGTAATTCAGGGTGTTACCATGTTTTAAAATAATACATGATTAAGGAATTCACATGTTATTTTGGGGAAAAAATATCTTCATTGTGATTACCTTCCTTATAATTTTTGGATTTTCAGTTTGGAAAGAAGTATTTTGGATTAGTCTAATGTTTGGATTGGAATAAATTCATCATTGTATAATATTTTTATGGTTAAATAATTTCTTAATATTATTTTTGTATTTTTATAAAAAGGACAACCTGGAGGTCGGGCGACAACCTGTCATGTCCGGCAAGGATGCGAGACTTGAACCCACAATTGAAGGGTGACAAGGGTGCATCTCCTACCAATGGCCTATCTGATGTCCTAGTTTTTATAAAATATTTTTATTAAAATAGTTTGATAAATAAATTATAAATAATTTATTTTTGGAACACTATATTATTAGGATAAATAGAGTATTTTGAATTCTATTTTCTTTGGAAGTGAAAGATGAGTTTGTGGTAGGAATTAGTTGAAGGATGAAACTCTTTTTTTCAAGTATACTTTTAAAATTTTTCTAGGAATAAATTAATTCATAAAAATTAATGAATGGATCTTTAAACCATAATTTTTTTATCATAATACCTTATTTTTTGTTGAATTGATGATATTTTAAATCATCATAGATTGATGGCTTTGAGGCCCTAAATTTTACACTTTTTTTTGATTGATGACCACAATAACTCATTAAAAATATTTAAATTTTTCCTCCAATTATTTATCTCTAATTTCCACCAATTTCCTCCTAATGGAGATCATAATTTGGTGGGGACTTTTACTTTTCCTTATCCTTCTTATTAGGAAAAAATATTATTAACCTAATTTCTGTTGTGGGTTTTCCACAGAGGTATTTTTCTATTTTTACCCTTTTATTTGAAAACAAAATTTCAAATTGAAACGATATAATTTATTGATGTTGGGGAGAATGTAACACCCCATGATTTCATAGTACATTATCTCTTTAATGTAATTCAATAACATGCACTACACACAACATCGAGTTCGAGTGCACCACGACTAACCAAAATAACCATTCAAATAACGGCAATGAATATTATTAATAGAATTTTGAATTTTATATTGTCCATATAATTTTGACATCCATATTAGGATTTTCTTGGACACAATATAACAACCGATTCAATTTTTTAGATAAAGGAAGTATTTTTCAAAAAATGAAATTTTATAGCCTCGTAATGGTGAACCCTTTTTAAATCCATTATTTGACACTTTAATATATTCAATTTGAAAAAATAAACTTCTTATTTATAATTAGGACATAAAAATTCTGGTTTTTATAATTTTTTTGTTCTTTTGAAAACTTTCATATTTTGGTGAATAGTGAAAAAAACTAAATTTTAATTCAAAACAACTTTTTTAATCAAAATAATCTATAGTTTTAAATTATACACATGATTGGTATTGAAATATAATTTGATTATATTTTTATCATTTAATAAAATTTAGGCCATTATAAGTAATTTCTCATTTAAATTTGACATAAACACTTGTCAATCATTTGATGGTTTTTACTTTTAAAAAACCGCCTTTTGGTATTGACAATGAGAATTTATTTTAAATTAATCAAAAAAATTTATATGTTTTGAATTTCATAAAATAGAATTAAATTTTTAATTATGAATATAATAATTATCATTTGGTGAATTTTTCATATTTTTCTGAAGGCTTTTAATTTTTGATGAATAGTAAATAACACTGCATTATTGTTTGAAACAGACTTTTTATTTAATTTAATTTATTTTATATAAATTTTTTAAGTGTAAATATATAAATAATGCCTATATAAGTTCAATTTAATTAATTGAAGGAATTTTATACTAAAATTAGATGTATAAAATTTTATCGAAAATTTTAACATCTTTTACCCACCTTCTAGGAACATTTGCAAATTTTCATAAAATGCAATTTTACCGCTTCTGTGAATTTAATTTAAAAAATCCAACACATATTGTTGAAATAATTATGTCAAATGTTATTCAATAAGATAAACATAATTTTTTCTAAATTGTAACTTTTGACTTTTATTTAACACGGTTAAAAGTGAATAGGGTAATTAAATGTAAAAATGATATTATAATTACCCTAAAACATGTCCTAATTATATTGGATAAGTGTATTTAGGACAAAAACAACTTTAGGAATAATATTTTATTATTTTGGGCAACATTAATTAGATTTGGACAATTATTATTATTTTATTCAAAGAAGAGTTGAAAGTGTTAAATTGAAAGTTTAATAAATAAATCATTTTTAATATAGGGTTATACCTAAGGTAAATTAGACTATAAATATTCATTAAAAATATAAAAATATTTCATACATCATTGTATTGTATTTTATAATTTTTATATATTATATAATTAAATTTATTTATGACACAATGATGATGCAGTAATTACTTTATTAATGAACGCTTTAAATAATTGATAATAAAAATATTAAAATAATTGTATATTGGAACATTTGATTCATTATAAAAATTTTCAAGGTTAACATGAAATATTAGGGTTAATTCAATGTATTTGGTTTGAATATATCATATTGTTATGACTTTCAAAAAAAACAAATAATAAATAGTGTCTAAATTGACACAAATGAGTTTTTAAAACAAATACAATTTTTTTAAAATAATTAAGAGTATTATAAATCTATGGTTCATCCAAATGACTTATATAATGATAGTTATGTCATTAATAAACTAAATTATTTCTCTTGGAATCTTATAGTACGTTTATTAACCAATTTCTAATATAATACAGGAAGACATGGTAAAAGTTAAACTAGTTCACTAAGAGTTAAATCTATATAATAAGGTTAATATGGTGACCTAAAATTGTCTAAAACCTATTGGTTGAAAGGTTACCAACCCATACCCACCAATACCTATAAATAAATCCATTATAAGTCCTTAAAAATAGAAAGTCATTTTATAATAAAATAGTATTTAAATCTTTTCCTAAAGTGACCCTCACCTCTCTTATAAAAGGTTACTTCCCCTTCTCTCAAAATCACACATCAAAATCCATTTAGCTCGTCAAATATCTACCCACATCTCCACCCAATTTCCCTCACTTCATCTTATAGGCCTTACCTTTATCATAAAACCATCCTATTGAGCCCTTTTGTTCAAATCAAATGAAAACACCCAAAGAAGAGTTAATTATTTAGTCGCCTATTTCAATGTTGTTTTCTTCTTCCACTTTTTCTTTCACTGTTATTTCCATATAAAATAATAACTCCAGTAACTTCAATCAATTTTTAGGTAATTATAAATATGGTGCAACCATACTTATTATTATATCCAACCTGTGAATGATAATGTCACCATGCATGCGTACGTACGACTTACCATCTCCAAGCGGTGGTGTAATTTGTTATTCAATGCTATATTATTTGGATTGAAATAATGATGAGTAATATCTATATAAATAATGAATATAACTTTCTAATTTCCCTATATAAATAATATTCCATACAATTTAACTCCTTTTAATCATTATGAAAATTATATTATCTCTCGTGTGTATGTACGGCTTACCTTCTCCACGACACGATGAGATTCATTTCCATGTTCACCCTTCGATGATGATTATAATGATATATATTATTAATAAGTATTTAATAAATGAGATTATAATTCTACTGGATATATGTGTGTGTTTGTGTGTTTGTGTGTTTTTGTGTGTGTTTACTTACATATATCTTGTTCACTTACTTCCATTAAAAATGATATGAAAATGGAAACCAGGTTTATGCGTACGTACGGCCTACCATCTCCATAAATGGTGTTTTCCAATTCATATATATATCTATTATAAATATTTTATATTATAAATATATATGACATATGTAAATCATGGTTTATATTCTATAATTATTTAAATCATGATCTAAGGGATACGATCATGAATAACATGTTAAAACATGTATGACAAAGAAAGCGATAATTACCCGAATTGATAATTTATCACGGAAATTATTGTTAAATGGGCTGTATTAATTCATAAATGAATAATGTATTATATAATAAATATTAATATGGTTCATTTATAATTTAACAACATACTATCTACAATATACATGTGGTTAAACGTACCCTCAACAAAATTAAAGTACAAGGTAAGGGTTAATTCCCCAAACTCATTATTATCCGAGATTGTTTATGTGTATGTTTTTACTCAGAAATATTTATTTTCAATGTCCATGTTTCATAAAAGAATTTTCAAAAGGAAAATTTTTAAGGTACTCTTTAACTAAAACATTATTTAAAATGTTTCAAATATTTAATCTTCTAAATCTTTCTTAATAATGTTAATGTTTTCAAAATGGCTTTATGGATTTTTTTTTATATGGGCATGAATGTTCAGAAATGTTAATTCCATTAAAATGTTTCAATGTGGTATAATTTTTTTTTCAAAAATATCTTTTAAATTTCATCCTTTATAAATTGTGTGACTTGTAAATGATTTCATGAAAAATGGGTAGTTTTACTAATCATTTTCAACTATATCAACATTAATTGCAGGATATTGTTATTGATTGAGGTTGATTTATTATAATACAATCATACTTGTTGTATTGAAAGAGTAATGATATGTTTTACTATGGATGTGATATTTTTTTTTACCATTAATCATTTATGGCTAAAAAATTTACATTTCATGTGCTAGTTTTAATAAGAATGTTTATTTTATGTTTCAATATTTGCATAAGAGGAATGCAATGGACATAGTAATTGATGGGTGGGTCCCCCTATAGCCCCTCTAAGCATCAGCTGGTCTCATTAGACAATCTAGTGTCTTGGCATAAGGCCTTGACAAAAATTTTATTTGTAGTCTTGGCACGAGACCATGACTATGTGGTAATGATGTCTGACATTAGGCATTCCATCATTATGAAATTAATTATTATATATAATATTTCAACTTGTAGAATATCCAAGTGCATGTTTATATTGTAATGTTTGATATATTTTCTCCATATAATGTTCATGTTCATGTTTAAAAGGTTGTTGTTTTTATTACACATCTTTCCTTAAATGTTTATAGCTGTCGCCAAATTATTTAAAATTATAGAGCATCTGTGATCACCCCTTTCATATATTTTATTTTCCCAAGGTTCCAAGCTATGTATTATTTCTGATATGCAGGGATATGTGAGGGGAATAATTGTGTTCTCAATGAATTATTTATGTGTTGTTTTATGTTTGAATTTTTAATGTAACATTCATTTATTTAATCTATTTTTCAATACTGCTAAACAGTTCGGTACATTATGACTTCATTACTTTTAATCTTGCCATTGTATTAAAATAATGCAGTGACTCTAGGTAAGTTGGGTCTGGGCGTTATAATAAAAATACAACTTTGTATGTGGTGTTATTTCGTAGAAATTAATTTTTATGACACAAAATCTCTATGATTTCTTCTAAATAAAAATATCATGCTCCAACGATCTGATAAATGAATTCAGTGCATGTGATGGATAAATTATATACATATTCAGGATAGATAAATGGATGACATCGTGAAATAGAAATAGGTTTGGTAGAAGCATGAAGTTATAAGATAAAGTCCAAATATGATCACGAATTAGAAAGGGACCAATATACCCAGGTGTTAGTTTTCATTATTTTAAAATATCATAAGCTTATTTCATGTATAAATTTATAGAATCATTTTCTCAAAATCACTAACATTCAAATGATGTTGATGATTATCAGTATAATGTTTTTGTTTACTTTGTGACACTATTATGTTTTGCTGAGTGGATATAACCTTTTCTACCATTTCTTCCACTATATTTGGTCCCAATATACGTCTTCTAGCAGCTTTATCACTATATATTGGAGTTATTCACTTATTTCTATAATGTTCTTCATAATGAGGCATTTTAATGTTCTAGTGAAAGCTATTGTTGCATTAAAACTCAAATAAAATAAGGTGTTGATCCCAACCACCTTTTAAAACCATTAAATAAGATCTCAAAATATAATCTAGGATGTGATTTGTTCTCTTACACTAAGCATCTTTCCAATGATTATATATAGTGTTGAAACTAAATTTTTTATCAATATCTTATTGAATACTTTTTTAGAACATTGTAGTAAAACACATACCCTGATCGTATACAATTGAATGTTTTACTCTATGAAACCATACCCCTTCCATAATGTATATCCTAGAAAGTTGTTCTAAAAAGAATTATTAACTGATAAAGATTAAGTGTTATTATTTTTATGTTGATTTACAATAACACATATAAAATTATTTCATTTAGACATTTTGGAGTGTCTAATTAAAAAATCTATGATGTTGTTTTTCCATTTTCATTATGGTATGTGTAATAGTTCTAACATCCCCTTAGAATTTTGTTTCTCAGACTTAACTTCAAGAGATACCAATCACAGAGATACATATTCTCTAATATCAATATTTATACTATCCAACTAGAAATAATATTTCAAATATCAATACATCTTTGTACTTCTAGAATGAATAGAGAATAGTGAATTATCATCCTGCTCTAATAGATCCTTCTTCAAATCATGTATGGATGGAACAAACACATAGTTCATGAACCTTATTATTCAATCATAACCAAGGAAAAAATCAAGAACAATTATAAACTTATTATACTTCTCTATATCATTAATCTTCACAACTTTAATATTTACCTGGATAGATAGTTTAACACTCATTTTATAATTATAAGATTTTTCCCCTTCTATAAATATTTCCAGATCCATCCATTCAAATCCTAAAATTTTGGATCTATTATTATTATCATCATAGATAAGCTGGTATACTACTTTTGATTCACGAAATTGGTTACACTGCTCTCTTTCCTATGGGGGTAATCGATTGAGAAATCACAATCTTTAATCACCTATAACCTTAATATTTGGAACATGTTCTAATTCATCTATGTGAATATATACTCTAATTTTTTTGATTAGTATATATATCACACTTTTCTACAAAATTATAATTCTTCAATATTGTAAATACAAAAAAAAATAATTCTGCTGACTCCAAATCATGTGTTGGGTAATTTTTCTCAAGAACATTCAATATTTTTTAGGGAAAAGCTATAATTGTGTCATTCTTCATGATAATTCATCATAATCCCATCTTGGATACATCACTATATATTCAAACCCCATATCCACTACATGGTAATGTAAGAGAATGTTAATTGAAAAATCATCTTTTCAGTTCCTTGAAATTCTATTCACATTAACATATATTTAGGAACATGACACCCCACTGAGTTAACTTGTTGAGTTGATTATACCGTCCTGGGAAATTCACCAAAAACCGTAAATATTATCAAACCAAACCATGAAAACATTGAATCTCAGTTAATATAGTTGGTCTAGAACCATGTTTAATAGGATGTCTCTTGGATGAATCCATCTATATACCATCTCTTGAGATTAAATGACCAAAAATGATACTTTTTAAAGCTAAAATTTACAATTATTAATTTTTTTCATGAAATTTATGCTTACATAGTATATTTAGTATATGTATCAAGTGATTTTTATGATATTTCATTCAATTTGATCATATTATAATAACGTCAAAAAATACTACCACACAATGATCAAGGTAATATTTATAAACACTATCTATTAAAACCACGATGATAGTAGTGGAATTATTAAGTTCAAATGACATCACTATATACTCATAGTTTCCGTACATTTTATATAATGTTGTCTTAACTATATACTCTTTCATAGCCCTCAATAGATGATATATATATTGAATATCAACCGTGTAAAAGTATAGATCTATATGTAGTTGATTAAAAAAGTCATCAAAATGGAGTAGGGTATAATTCTTCTTGATTTTGATCTTGTTTAGTTCATTTTAAGCAATTTAGAGTCTCATTGATAAAATTGTTTTCATAAAAAAATGAACAGTTAACCCTCAAGGTGATACACTTGGCTGAACGAATCCCTTATCAAGGTTCTCATTTATTTACTTCCTTTATTCCTGAATCACAATCATGGAAATTAAATAGGGAGTCTATTAAATAGTTTTGGAACTAGGTAAGAGTCTTCTCAACAAATCAACATCACATTTCAGTGGAAGACTGGGAAACTAATCTAAAAAGACCTAAAAAAACTCCCTCAGTGTAGGTATCACATTGATGATGAGTTTCTCCCAAAACGTCCTTGATAAATTCTTATTTGAATATGAATCAAGACCCATAAAATGGATGTGATCTCCATCATATGTTCATATATATCATCACAATTAAATATGATTATAGGTTGAATTGGAATCTAAAATGTGAAAACGTTTCATCAGAATTTGACATGTGATTTATAATGATAAAATAAATACATGGCTGTGATAACATCACATTGAACTAGAGCTATAATAATGGGTTTTTCAGGAATCAGATTCCCAAAAGCATCATCTAGTGAGGAATCATGAACATGATATCTGATCATCATACAATTAGGCATTTTCACTTCAAATTCATCATCTAATCATTGGTGTGACATTTGGACACCCATAGAAAATTCATCAGATATAAATGATGGGTAGATATAAAGTCTAATAAGATTTTAATAGTTCTAGACACGATGATATGTTCACCTTTTACAATGATGTTATCCCAACCCCTCCCATAAATTATGATCACATGTGATTTCTCTTCTTCACATGTGTTAAGATGTTTCTCCCATAAATCATTATTATTAACCTTCATATTGGGGAACAGGTTAACCAAATTACCATAATACTTGTCTTTAAAACACTGGTGTGTGGGTTCTTCATTCATTAGATATTTCTATCTATTCACATAATTATTTGTCTTCTTCCCATCACCTAAAAAAAATTCACAATGAACAAACTATACACACTTAAAATAATTACTAGTCATATGAAAAAAATTTCATCCAAGTTCCCTTGTACACATTGATCATGAATAATACATAAACTTTTTTTCTCTATGGGTTTTATAGTTTCATTTTAATTCCATCTTTATTTTCTTATCAAAACAATGATATTAATGGGTAATTATAATCTCCATTTTAACCTTGATTGAATATATAATGATTTATTCATATATACTGAAATAAATTATGGAAAATGTCATCAAAAAACATAGTATTAATATACTGATGAATTTATCTACATTACATTCAGGTGGGATGATAATACTATAATTATACATCAGAAGACTACTTTAATCCACACCATAGTTACCAAAAGATTGTTTATTAATTTTATTTAAATCATGTAACTCCTTCTCTATTTTTTTACATAGAATAAAAAGAATGAAATTATTGAAAAATAAGTTCTTAAAAATATCCCATTCCCTGGATTCAATTTCATCTTTTTGACTCATATTATTGATAAGAGTCCACCATTGATTTGATTCATCTTATAAATGAAATATATCCAAAATGAATTTTCATGTTACAAATAGTGGAGAATGGTAATTATCATTTCAATGGAACTAACACATTATTTAGAATCTATTATATTAGTGGACCCTCTAAAAAAATAAAATTTTTCTACATGAAGGACTCAATAGATTGTTGTTCCCTCTTTTTCTCATTTGGAATTCTAGCATGATTCTTATCTTGAGAAATTTCTAAATGTATAGTAATGTTATTTTTTATTCAAAAACCCACGTAATTTTTCTTCATAAGGAATCAATCATAGAATTCCCATCAAAATCAACATTCACATGACCCTATTAGGTTCCATCTATTGACCAAAACAAGAAATAATAGCATGTGAATCAATAATCTTAGTGGGAAACTTCTTAACCATGATAATTTATTAATAGGATGTCTAAATCATGACACCCACTTTACATATTTAAAAGCTTAGGTATAACTTATATCTCTAATAGTTATAATCTATTAAAATCCATCATTATGGTTCATAATGTGTTTGTTAATTTCAATATCATATCCCTCGAGAGATTCCAACCAGTTGTGCAGTAAGGCCCATTTTCGTGTACAATGTGATGATTGATTCCAGCTCAATGCTCCCTCTTAGGAGTTTTTACCGACAGTTAAAACTATTCCAAATCCATATCTACATGTAGTATCTAGACTTGGATGTTTTTCATGGAAATACACAATCTTTTATTTACCATAACTTTGGATTATGTCTTACACTTAGGATTATACTATGGGTTATCAATAATGTTTTCTCATCCTTATTTTTTAAGGTTGACTAATACTTTACATATACTAACTACAACGAACCATACATTTCATACGTAAATATTATGTAAAGACCCAGAATTCCTATCGAATGTTTTTAAATACATTGGAATTTTATGAGTCCGTGGTTTCAGACGACGCTTGATTCTAAGGCCCGGTGTGCCCGGAATCAGTTTTTGAAGTTTTGTCTAGGTACATTCATTAAACGTACGAGTGGGATTTTATAAATTTTGAATCAGTGCATAGAATAGAATTTCAAGGGCACAGTTGAACTCACAACGCTGGTGATTTCTTAGTGAGACCTTCACCGCGGTTGCCTTCAGACGTGGATGGAAGATAGTTTTCATGGTTTTTAATTTAGTTGAATAAAAAAATAAAGTGTTAAATTTTTTTTATTGATGGTGGTTAAAACCACTAAGTGTTGGATAGAGGTGGGGGCCACCGCACCATAACCTCCCATGAGAGGTTATGATGGTGGGGCCCACCCGCACATAACCTCCCTTCAGAGGATAATTGTGGCGGGGACCACCCGAGCATAACATCTCCATTAAATAGTAGGGGTGGGGATGACCAGAACCCTATTAATGGAGGAGGATAATGCCTCTCAACTCTTCCTCATTAATGAGGGAGAGCCTCTTGTCTTCAACCTCATTTAATTTGACACCGCAAAGGAATTAATTGGAGGAGCCTACGTAATTGATTTCTTATTTTTGAAATCGTTTTTCCAACCAAATAATAGGAAATCTATTATATCTCTTTGGTAGGAATATCTATTGTGGAGAGATAAGGATAAAAAGCTCCTAACGAAGAACCGTTCCCCCAATGATGAACTATTCTCCTATTGAAGAACCGTTCTTCCAACGAAGACCATGAATAATGTGAAGAACACCAGTGATGCTCTTGTTCTTCAACCATCTTCCTCGGACCCCTTCGACGTGGGACGTGATCATCTACCACGGATCGACGACCAACCTACCGCGACGTCAACAAACAATATCCCATTAATCAAAAGGTAGGGGGTTTATTTCAAGAAGATGCTATACTTTTTCTAATCCCCTTTATCAGATAGAAAGGGTTTTTTGCAGGCGTGTTAATGATAAACTGCTTATCTCGTTGAGCCAATTGATTCTACTCTAAACGCAGACGATGCATGCCAAACTAACATGGCCCGACATGCTCCATCGTTCTACTTTCATGTGACGTCTTGCGACATGGTAAGGAAGCGACGATGATGAAGGCGGAAAGAACGAAGGTCTCTCCACCAGTGGCCTCTGAGAATCGCGCCGCACCCGCGGCGCACCGATGCCCTGGGCCAAATACAACTGTGCTACCTGCGGCTTGTCCCGCTCACTGCCACGCGCCCCGCGACCCCTCCGACACGATGCTCAGCCCGGCCACAGCTAGCCCCGCTCCACCCGACGCGCTGCTCGGCCTGCCCGATGCCCCCTGGTGTGCTGCCCAGCCAGGCTGGAGCCCCTCAGGTGCGCTACTCGGTGCCCCACTGGTGCGCTGCCCGGCCGGCCCGATGCCCCCCGGCGTGCTGCCCCGCCTACCCAGCGCCGCGCCGGTGCGCTGCCCGGTCGGCAGGGCGCCCCTTGCATGCTGCCCTGCAGCATGCATGGAACCCTCCGGCCTTGCCGACGACCTGCCCGGGGCCTCGCGCCCTACCGTTGGCCTGCCCATCACCTATCGACGACCTGCTCGGTGCCCCCCACCCCCTGCCAGTGCCCTACATGGCCACTACCGGTGGAATGCCCAGCACCATGACCCCCTCCCCGGTGCACCCGCAGCCTGCCAAGCTGCCCGCGCCCTGCCCGGCCTGCCTGCTGGCTTCCCAGCCACCAGTCTCCCGAGCTGACCCGCGGCACCCCCGCGGTGTCTCTGGATGAACCGACCCGGTCATCCCGGCTGAGTCACCGAGCCACCTACATTGTAACTATCGGGTCGAACCGCCCTCACTGTCAGCTGGGCTGGACCCAACAGACTGGATCAAAACATAGCGGGCTGACCCGCCGAATGTGTCGGGTTAGACCCAGCGACTCTGACCAGGTCGACCCAGACCAGGTCAGCCCTGACTGGTTTTGGCCAAGTCGGAACGACATGGTCGGATCAGACGCATGCCCATTTCTGACCCATTACCTTCTTGGGCCATATCATTGGCACCAGACGTCCGATTGACGAACCGTCATCAGCACCAGTATTCTTGCAGAATTTTTGACCCTTTGAGTATACCCCAATAGGGATCGGGGTATAGTTGAGTGACGGCCAGGTTGGTTCATACAGGAATCCATCTGGGCCCCTGGACTAAAATGCTAATAACTCACTGACCGGGTGTCTGATTGACACGCCGTCAATTGTGTTGAGACCGCTATGACATGGCAGTCCCTTGAGATACTTTCTTGTGAGACCTCATGACACTTGGAGTAGTGAACATTAGCTCGTAGAGCGAATCCTCCTAGAGACTGGCAGCCGGATTGCGAAGACCTAGTAGCTTTAGACCTGACGACTGCTTGACCGATTGGACTCCGAGTGATTTTACTAGCCCAATGGACGGACCGCCCAGTTTGGTGGCAGACCCATGGTGGATGGAGCGCCTGGTTTGGACGTAGACCCGTAGTACTCGACAGGATGAGTACCTCTGTAGGCTATTAGGGGGAGCACCTGGTTTGGAGGCATACCCACAGTGGAGTGAGCGACCAGTTTGGCAACAGACCCGCGGTACTTGACAAGTGGAGTAAATCAGTAGTCCAAGGTTAGTGAGTAGAACCTCGGAGTCTCGACATTGACACATTACATGGATGTGGAGGAGTTCTCCAGCAGTCGTGGTTTCATTAATGAAAATCATGGTTTGAGCTGAGTTAGTGACCTTTCTGTTTTCCTCATGATTGAGATGTGTTGATAACATTGTTATATTGTTGGGCATATACCCAAGTAATGTTTATCCGTTGAAATCATACTTTATGGATTATCTTTATTATATTTTGTGAGACCTTGAATGTATCGGGGTCCCTATTAAGTATCGTTATACTCCCCCCTGCACGGGCTATGCCCACACCACGTTGTGTTGGATGCAGACGACAGACAATGCTGACAGAGGCCCAGAGATCCAGGACTGGGCGGTACCCGGAGGCGGACCTTACGACGTTTCGGTACATGGTGGAGTCTGACGGACATCAGGTGCTGAGGGGGCCATCATTACCTACCCTTAAGGTAGGAACCCCGGAGGATGATCCAGGAGCTCCCTTCACCTTCCATCTATTTGTCCCTTTTTAGTTGTATATGTTTTCAGTTGTATTTGTAGATTACTAATGGGCTTGTATTCTGGCCCCCTTTACATTCAATACACATGTTATACAATTTTTTCTTAGTGTTTACTTTCACATGAACTCTGGTTTTTTTTGTTTAATGTTTATAAATTCAATGCCTTCCCAATTTTAGGGAAATATTTCTTTGGTGCTAGTAACCAGCCCCAGGCCTATTAAAGGTGGGCTTGGGGTAGTCATGATACAAGCACTGGGGGACAGGTCGTGAAAAATTGGTATCAGAGGAGTCAGTTCTACTGCAGAACATAGGACTCTGATATTACTTTTATTTGAAGAAATAGTGTTAAGGGTACAAAGTGTGGTTTTCAGATCAGGGAGTCTAGTGTTGGTGTGGGCGGCTAACGTATCCATAAACCAGGACCATGACTTCGGATTTCTGACTCAGTGTACATAAAAAATGATTGCGTGTGTGTTTTCAAAAGTTTTCTTTATGTCATCTCAAACCAGGTAAGCTCACCTGGTATAATCTTTTGACCGTGTCACATTTGTTTCTTTCAGGATGCCTCCCCACAGATGACTAGCAAGAGCCCCGAGAGTTGTACGTACTGACAACCCACCGAGCGACGATGCCTCAATATAGGGCCCTCTTCTAGTTAGGGCACCAGCGGAGGAACCAGCGATACTACTCCCTGTTGGGACACTGATGCCACCAGCCCTAGGAGGAGAGAGTGCACGCCGCTTGAGCTCGCTCCATGAGTGATAGTTCCAGAGGCCACCTATTTTCAGGGGAGAGACGGACCCACAGGCAGCTGAGGATTGGCTAGAGGCTATGGTGAGAGTCTTTAGACTGCTAGGGACACCAGCAGACCTCATGGTGATCCTTGTTGCCATCCTCCTTCAAGAAACAGCAGAGATATTGTGGAGATTGATTCTCCAGATGCACGACAAGGCGACACATATTTGGGTAGACTTTGAGAGTCTGTTCTAGGAGGAGTTTGTACCAGCCACCCTTCGAGCGGTGTGGATACAAGAGCTACATCATCTGCAGCAGGGCAGCGTGAGTGTAGCTTAGTACTCAGTGAGGTTCACTGACCTCTCGCGCTACTTCATTGATATGGAACGAGACCCATTATTTATGGCCTAGACCATTGAGTAGGGACTCAGGCGAGAGATCAGAGCTTCAGTTATCTCCCACAAAATCCTGAAACAGATGGTGGTATTGTAGCGAGCCCTTCTAATAGAGAGTTTCCTTGCTAAGAAGTATCCTGCAGCGAGGTCCACCACTAGCCGACATGTAACAGAGTCTTCTCCAGCTGGCAGTAGGCATCTGACAAAGAGGTCTAAGAAAGACCAGACCCACAGGTGGATGACTACAAGACTCAGGATCAGTTGTGCTGGGTGCCCAGGGTGGAGATAGAGCCAGTCGTACTAGGAGCAGACAGTGTTACTCCTGTGGCATGCTGTGTCACATGGCTCGTGACTATCTGACCCACCGCTCAAATGATCAGAAAACAGTTGAGGGACCTCCCTGGTAGAGGAAGAGGTCGGATCGAGGTGTACCACAAGGAGCAGGCAGCCGTGGAAACGGAGCTGGCCCTGTAGCTGGTGGGGGACGACACTTTGAGGTGTTGCCACCACCACCACTAGGAGGTCCACCCCGACTGCAGGGAACATGTGGACAGGGGAGAGCAAAGATTCAGGCAGCTGAAGCATAAGACCATGGAGCTCTGGAAGCAGGTAGATAAGATCAGGACCAATTCCAAGCATAAAGGACTTTGTTCATGATGCATCTAGCTTCATTGATATCATTGTTTGTGGTTGATTTTTTGTCTTTGTACTTCAATCTGCCTTAGTAAGAGACACTTGTCCTTATGATGTTTTCTTTCTTTCCTTTTTATTGGACAATACAGAGAGGTTCTAGTTAAAACGGTTGACTTGTCCCTCACATTTGAGATTCCTACTGGAGAGACCCAGTGACCACACACTGATGCCGATAGAGTGACTCAACCCTTGGAGGTGAGAGTAACAGTTGGATCTCTTGGTAGTAGCATCGAGGCCTTATGACGTCGTCTGTAGCATGAATTAGTACCTTCCATGTCAGGATTGACTGTATTGGGCAAAGGATGTGGTTCTTCCATGGGATGAGACTAGGTTTCTCTTTTCGTAAAGGATAATTCTTAGCAGCTCTTGTAGAACATAGGCGAAGATGGGTGAATTCGAGTTCTTATAGTTGGCTAGTTTCACCCATAGTTCATTGAGTGAACGATTTATGGTTTAGTCTAATCTCAATAGTATCAGGTGTGTGTTCTCTCCGAAAGACCTGATCCTGAGATAATGACGATGGCTTGAGTTTCTCTAGGACTATGACATTGAGATATTCTACACTTTTGGGAAGGGTAATTTTGTTGCAGATGCGCTCAGTAGGAGGACTGGTGTTCCGCTGCTAGGAGAGGAAACAGAGCAGGTGACTGCCTTACATATAACATTTGTGGATAGAGAAGGTGCATCCTATCTATAGTCTCTTACAATCACTCCTCCACTTCCTCATCGAGTCAGGGAGCCACAACATTGGGACACTGACTACGAGACGCGACGGGATCAGATATCCACAGGGTTGGAACCTGATATATTTTCTGATGGTGGGGAGCATGTCATCCTCTTTAGAGGACGTACCATGGTACCCATTTCACTTTAGGAGGAGGTGTTGAGGGAGTTCCACACCTCCCCTCTAGCGGTACCTCCAAGAGTAGAGAAGATGTACCAGGACCTTCGATGACAACACTGGTGGCCACGTATGAAGAAGGCAGTAGCATAGTTTGTCTCATGGTTCCTCACTTGTCAGCAATTGAAGGTAGAGCACTACGTACCAGCAGGCTTGGTTCAGCCCTTAGACCTCCCAGAGTGGAAGTGGTATGGGATATCCATGGACTTCGTGATGGGTCTCCCACGTATATATAGGGGTCACGACACGATTTGGGTGATCATCGACCAACTCACCAAGTCGGCCCATTTCCTACCAATCAAATAGCAGGGCTCAGTAGATAACTAGGTGCACATCTATGTGCATTATATTGTGCCTTTGTATGGAGTACCTACTTATATTTTCTCTGACCATGCCACATGCTTTACTTCCTAGAAATGGAAGGGGTTGCAGTAAGCTTTCGGGACACAGCTTCGTTTAAGCACTGCCTTCCATCCTCAGACTGATGGTCATACCAAGAGGACCATCTAGACCCTCGACGAAAATCTTCGTGCTTGTGTCCTCGACTTCGGTCGCTTCTGGGAGGACCAATTTCCTTTTGTGGAGTTTTCCTACAACAACACCTATCACTCCACCATAGGGATGGCATCTTTTGAGGCCTTGTATGGCCGACCATGCTGATCGACACTATGCTGGACAAACCCAGGGGAGTCTACACTAGCGGGACCAGAGTTGGTACGAGCTACCATGGAGAAGGTGCAGATCATTCAGGAGTGGATGAAGACTGCACCAAGCAGGCAGATGTCATATGCTGACAGGAGATGGAGACCTCTGGAGTTCGAGTATGACGACCACATCTTCCTACGGGTCTCACCTTGACGAGGTCTACTGAGATTTGGCTAAGGAGGAAAGCTATCTCCAAGGTTCATCGGACCTTTCAAAGTCATTATAATAGTAGGTGATTTTGCTTAACATTTGGCTCTTCCACCTCAGCTACATCAGGTGCACGACGTCTTCTACGTATCTCAAACGAGGAGATACGTCCACAACCCATCCCACATCATCGAACACGGGGAGCTGGACATCGATGACGTGGAAACATGCATGGAGGTTCGGGTGGAGATTGAGGATCGACAAGAGCGGGTCCAACATGGATGGTCGATACCTCTGGTGCGCTTTCGCTGGCATCACGGGAACCTGTAGGAGAGAACATAGGAGTGGGAGGCTCATATGCATTCTCAGTAACCCCATTTGTTCACTTAGTGAGAAGTAGCTTACAGGGACGTAAATCCATGAGGTGGGGAGAGTTTAAAGACCTGGAATTCCCCTTGAGTTATTTTTTAATACATGATAATTTTACGAGTCTATAGTTTCTGACGAACCTTGATTCTGAGGACAGGTGTGCCTGGAATCAATTTTTGATGTTTTTTTTCAGGTACCATCAGCAAACGTATGAGTGGGATTTTATACCATTTGAACCATTTTCCGAAATAGAATTCTGAGGGCACTGTTTCACTCGTAGTACCGGTGATTGCATTGTGAGACCTTTACCGTAGTTGCGTTCTGACGTGGATGGAAGATAGTTTTTGGGTTTTTTAATTAAGTTTAATAAAAAAATAAAGTGTTAACTTTAGATTTTTTATAGGTGGTGGTTAAAACCACCAAGTGGTGGTTGGAGGTGGGGGCCACCACACCGTAACCTCCCATGAGAGGTTATGGTGGTGGAGCCCACCCGCACATACCCTCTTTTGGGAGGATAATTGTGGCGGGGACCACCCGAGCATAAACTCTCCATTAAATAGTAGGGGCGGGGACTACCCAACCCCTATTAATTGAGGAGGATAAAACCTCCCAAATCTCTATCATTAATGAGGGAGAACCCCATGAATTCCTCCCCAATTAATGTGACACCACATAGGAATTAATTGGAGGAGCCTACGTAATTGATTTCTTCTTTTCGAAATTGTTTTTCCAACCAAATAATAGGAAATCTATTATTGATCTTTGGTGGAAATTTATTTTGTGGATAGATAAGGAGAAAAAATCTCCCAATGATGAATCATTCTCCCAACGAAGAACCATTCAACCAATGAAGAACATAAAGAACGTGAAGAACGCTGACGATGCTATTCTTCTCCGTCCTTCTTCCTCAGACCCCTTCGACGTTAGACGTGATTTTCTACCACAGATCGATGACCAACCTACTGCGACGTCAACGAATGATCGCTCGTTATTCAAAAGGAAGGGGGTTTATTTCATGAAGATGTTATACTATTTCGTATATCCTTCATCGGATAGAAAGGGATTATTGCGGTCATGATAATGATCAACTGCTTATCTCATTGAGCCAATTGATTCTACTCTGAACACGGAGGATGGTGGCCAAACTAACATCGCTCGACATCCTTCGTCGTTCAAATTTCTTGGGAATTCTTACGGCATGGCGCTGAAGCGACGGTGACGAAGGAAGCAACAATGAAGGCCACGCTCCCGTGGCCTCCGAGTATCACACCGCACCTGCGACACATTGATGCCTCGGGCCAAATATTGTAGACCTACCCGCGGCTTGTCCCGCACACTGTCGTGCGCCCCGCCGCCCCTCCGGCGCGCTGCCAGGCCCCACCATGGCCAGCCCTGCACCCCACGTCGCGCTGCCCGGTCGGCCCAGCACCCCCGGTGCGCTTCTCCGCTATGAAGGCACACCTCTTGCGTGCTGCACGGACAGCCCGGTGCTCCCTGACCGGATCGGTGCCACCCATCGCGCTACCCGGCCCACCCGGCTCATCGCGGCACGCAGCCCGTCCTGCCCACCACCCCCCCTCGGTGCGCTGCCTGTCCTTCCCAACGCCCGCACCATTGTCCGTGTCCTTGCCGGTAACCCGCGCCCTTGCCAGCGTCCTGCCTAGTGGCCCGACGCCTTGCTAGTGGCCCTTGTTGGCGGCCTTCCCGACACCCCCGCGCCCTGTCGCCGGCCTGCCCGGCCCCGGCAGGTGGCATGCCCGGAACCCCGACACCCAAGCCGGTGAACCTACAGCCTACCGGTGACCAGCCGGCCTGCCCATTCCCCGCGTATCCTGCCTGCTGGCCTCTCGACCACTGGCATCCTTAGCTGACCCACGACACCCCCGTGGTGTTGTTGAACAAACCGACCAGGTCACCCGGGCAAAGTCACAGATCAACCTATGTGGTGACTATCGGGCCAAACAGCCCTTGCGGTCCGCTGGGCCGGGCCCAGTAGACCGGATAAAAATATAGCTGGCCGACCCACCCAATGGGCCGGGTCACACCCAGAAAGTCTGACCGAGTCGACCCAGACCGAGTCAGCCCACACTGGGTTGGGCCGAGTCGGACTGAACGGGTCAGACTGGACCCGATCCCATAACTGACCCATTGCCTTGTTGGGCCATATCATTGGCACCAGACGTCTAATTGACTAACCATCATTGGATTTGGTATTCTTGCAGCATAGCCATCCCTTTGAGTATAACCCAATGGAGTTCAGGGTATAGTTTAGTCATGATCAATTTGGTTCATACACGAATCCAACTGGGCCCCCGACACTAAAATGCTAAAAATTCAGACACCGAACGTCCGATTGACGTGTCGTCTGTTGCGTTAAGGCACCTATTACGTGACAGTCCTTTGAGATACATTCAGGTGAGACCTCTTGACACTTAGAGTAATAACAAGTATCTCATGGAGTGAAACCTCATGGAGATGAGTAGTCAGAGTGCAGAGACATAGTAGGTTTAGACCTGATGAATACTTGACAGATTCGACTCGGAGTGATTCGACTAGCCCAGTTGACGGACCACCCGGTTTGGTAGTAGACCCACTGTGGAAAGAGCGCCTGGTTTGGAAGCTGACCTGCGGTACTCGACAGGATGAGTTCCTTTGTTGGCTATTTGGGGGACCGCCCGGTTTGGCGGTAGACCCATAGTGGACGAAGCTCCCAATTTGGTAGCAGACCCGTGGTACTCGATAGGAGGAGTACCTCAGCAGTCCAAGGTTAGTGTGTAGTGCCTCCGAGTCACGATTGGGCCACTGTAAACGACATAGGAGGAGTTTTCTAGTAACCATGGTTTCGTTAATGAAAATCATGGTTTGAGATGGGTCAATGAACTTTGTGGTTTCCTCATGATTGAGATGGGTTACTTGATAACGTAGGCATATGTATGGGCATATACCTCAGTAATGGTTATTCGTTGAAATCATAATTTTTAGTTTTTCCTTGTTGAATTTTTGAGACATTTAAAGTCTCGATGTCCCTACTGAGTATCATTATACTCACCCCTGAACGAGCTATGCCCGCACCTCATTGTGTTGGATGAAGATGACATACAATGCTGACAGAGGCCAAGAGAGCTAGGACTGGGCGGTACCTGGAGGTGGACCTTACGACGTTTCGGTACACGGTGGAGTCTGACGGATGTGGGGTGCTGTGGAGGCCATCTGTACCTATCTATCATGTAGGTACCCCTGAGGAAGATCCAAGAGCTGCATTCAACTTCCATCTTTTTGTCTCTTTTTAGTTGTACTTGCTTTCAGTTGTATTTGTACATTACTATTGGGATTGTATTATAGCACACTTTTCTTTCAATACACTTGTTATACAGTTTTTCCATAGTGTTTACTTCTTCTTGTACTCTGTTTGTGTGTGTTTACAGTTTATAAAGGCAATTTCTTCCCAGTTTTATGGAATTACGCCTTTGGTGCTAGTCTCCAGCCCCTAGCAAATGGAAGGCAGTCTTGGGGTAGTCACGATACGGGCCCCGGGGGATGGGTCGTGACATATGACACCTTAATAGATTAATTTTACTTAAAAAACATATTGATACATGTTATAATTGATTATTTCTAATTCCATTGGAATATTAGATACATAAACAATTGTTCCATAAGCGAGATACATCATCTCCCACTATGTTCTTCACATCTAGAACCCTTCATAGACATATCATACATAATTATATTTTTCAATAACTAGTTAAAGGAATCATAATAAAGGGTGTTTAAAAATTCTCAGTGTGTGTAAACAAAGTATTTATCAATATAACATGAGCATATTGGCCTGAGAATAAGAGAATAACATATGAAAAAAATATTCCTTATATTTAATAGAATCATAAACATGATTCGTGGAATAGATCATGGAAGTAAAAAAGGGATGAATCATAATGTACACAAAATAAAAGATTCATGAGGTAATAACATTTTCAAAAGATACATATTTCTAGAATACACATAAACCAAATAAATAATTTCATTATTAATAATTTATCATTTCTAAAACATTCATAGTGGAACATGTTCACTCCCAAAACAATCATAGTAGTTATGGATCACTACTAAAACAATCATAGTGAACAATGTCCCTTACTAACTTTGGTTTACTACCAATTCCATCCTATTTATATCACGAGATATCAGTATTTACCCAATTAATTGAAGGAAGAAAAAGGTCCCACAGTCCTTGGTTATAATGTTACTACCTTCACATAATAATAACCATAAATAAGTGGGTCAAAAGGTCAAAACAATTCATCATATCAGATCCCGTGAAATGAAATGGGTTTAATAAACATTTCATTATAAAATAAATCATGGAAAAGAAATGGGTTTCATAAAAATTTCATCATTTGATCATAGTATAACCCATGTAAACAAGATGGGTTTCATAAAAATTTCATAATTTCATCATAGAACAACCCATGGAAAATGAACTAGTTTCATAAACATCATTTCACTATAATCATGACTATATATAGAATGAATAAGAATGATATAATTGTATCATATACCCCATAAATCTTATGCTACATCAAATAATTTCATCTTATATAGAAAATGATTTTCAAGTATCACATAGAACATTACTTCAAGAGGATAACCTTATATTAAAAAAATTTCAAATCATGAAATTCAAAAAATATTTTTTAAATCCTTTTATATGAAAATAAACATGTAAAATTACAAAGTAATATTCAATTAAAAAACTCTACATCAAGGTAGGAAGTTCTGTTCATTCCATACAAGTTAAAAGATTACATTCCATTCACACTATGGTTAAAATTCATAAAACTGTACATAATTTAATGAATTATCATAATATTAATTTCAAAATAAATTTTAAAAAATTGATAAGGGAAAATTTAATTTCAAAAATCATTATAAAATATTAAAAACATTCCTTAAATATTTTTATAATACAATGACATAAATGAAAAATGATTTTTGATCGATGAGAAAAATCATGTTGATTTTTCTTAAACACATTATTTCTATCTCTTGAGTAATTAGGGAGAGAAAAATAAAACAGAAAGATATATTTTCGTGAAATAATAAATTTATAATAAAATTGATGAGTTTTTTAGTGATATATTATCATATATTATCATTGAAAACATAATTTTAACAATGGAAAAAAAATTGGATTATAACATAAAATCTTTACAACTATGGAATATTTTTAATATTAATCCCCATGAAAGATTTAACATTATATGGTTATTTATATCCAATAATTATGAGATAAATTTATTAAAATAAATTCATGGTAATTATATATAGCACAAAAAAGAAACAATTGTTGAATATGACATGTGTCCCATGGAAATAAAAGTGAGACAAAAATCACATACCTTAAGTCATAAATTCCTTCATACATGTTAAAACCTCCAATATAATAAATTTATTGTTTTTATAAATAAATTATAAAACCATAATCATATTTATCCTACCATATATTATTAACCAATATCCTTTTCCTACCCATTTTTTAAAAATTCTATTTTAAAATCAATTTTCGGGTAATAACTACATGGTTTTTCTTGTATATTTTGAATTGGTAATTTTACTACATTTTATATTTATCATAATTAAAAAATATCGATATTTTTAAAAATTATATAAATTTAATATATATTCAATAAATATATATTTATAGTAATCCATTATAGTTAGAGATATAAAATGAATTACACCGTTCATAGAAGTGGCGGGTTGTACGTAAACATGAATGATCATTCCATTTGAATGAAGGAAAGATGATAATAAATAATATATCAAATTTGAAGATTAATTATTATTTCAGATATATCAAATATATTCCATAAATTTACCCCTTTTACATTCCATGTAATGTTTGTGTGAAAAATTATTGACATCACTTTGAATGGTGGCTGTTCACCATAAACATAAGTGATTTTATTGTATTCCCATAGAATAGAAATTAAGAAGGTATATAAGATATTATAATTTAATAATAATAATTATTTCACAAATATTATATACATTTGTTTAATCCATATTTATAACTACAAATATGAGGTTGTGAGTAAAAACAAATTACATCGGTTCTTGAGGCTGCAGTACACAATACAAAGGATCGAATGTTTAATTTACCATTCTATAGAATTTAAGATAGATATTGGTTATTAAATTCACCTAATAACAATTAATTATAATGTATATATTATTATTTATTTTATCATCATATTTGAATAATTTTTTAATGATGTGTAAGAAGAAATAAAACAAAAACCCATGTATAAGGTATTCTCCTTTTCTTCAGACATCCTCTTTAGGATTACAACTAAAGCCTTATTATGATGGTTTAATAATTAAATTAAGGCTTATAGGTTTTTTTATGGAATTAAAAATGATATACGGATTGTTATTGGCTGAATGAATGTGTTTTAGGAGTTCTATGAGGATAGAAGAGGGGTGACCTTTTATAAGTTAGGGAGAAGACTCACATGGATTTTTTTAAATAAAGAATGTGTAATAAAGTATTAAACATTAAAAAATGCGCTCAAATGAATAATTATAAAACCTTATATGATAAAATATAGAAATATTTACATAAAATAAGAATTTCAAAATTTTCTAATTCATTTTTAACCTTATTGATTTTGTTTAACCATTTGTAAACCCATTATAACTGTGACCATTGTAATTATGTTTTACTAATTTTACTATTCATTATGTCCAATAACTATGTTTAACTTGTTATAAAATATTAATTATAATTATAAAAAATATACAATCAATTTTTCCAAATTTTATTCCCATAAGTGGTAAAACTAAATACAGAAATAATCCCACAGAAGCGACCGAAAATCAATTTTCCAAAAAAATATTCTTCAAAATTATGTAATATGATTATACAAAAATTCAATATGAAATTGTATAAAATGAACTAAATTCGTTTAATACTAACATTATTTAAAAAAATTTACTTTTAAAACATTTCTAAATAATATTTATTTTTTAAACACATTATATGAAATGGTGGTTTGTAATAAAAATCAGTTTTTTCACTATTCAGTATAAAATCTATATTTTCCTAAAATTATCAATAATTAAACCTATGATAATTTTGAAATTATGATTCATAAAATTAATTTTAATTTTTGATATAAATTTAATATAATTTTTAAAAAATGAATTATAATATTTATTTACAAAAAGTAATAATAAAATATTTTGAAAATATTATATTCGAAACTTAAAAAGGAATTCATAAAAATTATGTATACTTTTTTATATGTTTTTTATATAAAATAATTATACCTGATTTTATAATTTTTTTTATTCATATACATATGGCCAAGTTCAATGTCTAGGATATACTTTTCTTGTTTAAATAATAATATTAATAGTATATCGTTTTTCATTAAAACTCGGTAATGTGTGTAACGTAAGCTATCGAAAAAAAATAAAATTTATTTGAATTTTTGTGATAACATATCCAGGTGTTACACAGTATGTGATACATATTAGCCTATATCATTGTGTATGATATATGGATATCGTAAAATATGATATCCCTGATTCAAGAAAATGAAATACACCATGAATGGGAATATCATTTTCAATAATATAATGATATCATATAACATTGCCTCAATCTATAATAAAGTGTGAAATCAAAATATAAAAATTCATGAAATATAAACATAAAATTCATGGATAATCTTATTATTAACAATTATTTAAAACATTAATTGTTAATGTTGATGAAATTCTAAATGAATAACAATCATTATCATAAATGCTTCACAAGTTAAAACATAAAAGAGTTGTATCGGTCGTAGGATACATATGTTATCACCAAAATCAAATTAATTATATGTTAAAAATGTATGAGTGTATGATGGTTAGGATCAAGGATTATCCCTGAGGATTATATAATGTATCCAAAGAATGCTGATGGGGGCATTTTTTTTATTTGATCATTTTCGAAACTCTAAAACTAATTCTCCCATAGCTATCTCTCCCCTTGTCGTCTCTATAATACATAAGGTGTTAGAATACCTTGGTTATGAGGAGGGTCCTACAACATTTTTATGTGATTTAGATCAATCTATTAATACAACGTAGATAAAATATATATTTTTATCTATTTATAGAGATCTTCATTAAGAAAAGACTAAAAACAACATCATCATCCATCTACGGTGAACGGTAAATAATTTATTCATTAATATTTACTTGTTTTTGGATTTAATGAATGATATGATTAGGATTTTGGTTTTCTAATGTCTTCCATTATACAGATTTTTTCTAATATATCATTAGAGACCGATTTGTTCTATCAAAACCATGCCATGCTTCTTTATTTTTGAAATCATGGTTAAAAAATTGAAGAAATCATACATATTGTTGTATATCATATTGAGAGTCATATAATGTGATAGAAATTTTGTTATGTGGTTATTGCTATGATATTCAAAATCATATGGTGTGAAATATTCATGCCATATGATATGGTATATCATGGGCACCGACACATTTCAATTTCTCCATTTTTTCACATATCATAACATTCGACTTGGGATATTATATGGAGTGATAATATAAAGAAGTATATATAAAATAGATCCACACATTGTTCATATGATATAGGTTATATTGTAAGATATTACATTCAAGATTCCAAAGGATATATTACATCCTTGGTATATATATCATAAAATGTGACATATAATCCAGCCTTTCAAACCTTACAATATAAGGTATATCAGGAAAGTATTTTTGTAATATTTCCAATATAAATTGAATAATATAATTTATAAAATGATTATAAATTTTTAAATTTTTTAGATATATATTAAAATTATAAAATGTTTTTAAATTTGTTAATTATAAAATGATTATGATTAAATATTAAATATTCCCGAAACATTTAATAAATAAAAATTACCTAATTGTAATTATTAATATTAAATATCTGTTGAAATTATTTAGAATCCCTTATAATTTGGATATAATTTTCATATATAGGAATTATAAGTGAAATTTATATTGTTTATAAATTATAAAAATTAGGAAAAATATAAAAAGATTTTAAATTTAATACAATGGAGTTTTTAAAAAAAATTGAAAATTCTAAATAAAATGCCTTGTTTTTGGAAATTATTTGAACTATATCAAAAAAATGTTTTCAAAATTGATATGATGAAGGATTAAATAATCTGAAATCTGTGATACATAGATTAAATAAATAGTTTTCAAAATTATAATATAATGTGTTTATTTTCATTTAGCATCATATATTTATTGAAAAGAACCAATAATGTTGATTGTGAAAGAGTTTATATTAGATATAAATTTAATGGGTTTATATTTATTTAATAATAGAATATCAATAATGACTGACTAAATGATAAAGTGTTTATAATTTCTCCATTTATGAATTTTTTTCATAATTTTTCTCTCATGTTTAAATATATGAATTGTTCATTCCCCTCTTTATTCATAGACATGATTTTTATATTATGAATTAATGTATTGTTTAATTTAAAATTTAATAATCCTTCAATAAATTATCATAAATTCATTTAATGGGTTATATGTTTTTAGGATAATTGATTTATTTTTCTTCCACACTAAATTTATTTTATATTGGGTGATTATCTTAAATTAATGGTTAATTTTGTATTATAAAAATTTGGATTTAGAATTGTTTTGAAATATAGATCCCTCTTGAGTAATGAAACCTTAGGTTAAGGGATTTAGGGTCAGAATATCAACTTTTCTAGAGTGTTGTGTGATGTATTAAAAATTTGGGGTTAGCTATCTACCACTCCAAGATTACTCTTATGGGTATTATTGATTTTATATTATTATAAGCCTTCACATGAAATGGTTTCTTGTACCTTATGTTTGGGATGATTTTGGATGTGTATAAATATAGTGGGTCTCCTTAATTTGGGTTAGTAACACAATCTATGGGTATTGAAAATAATCACACAATAATAAGAGTTCAACAAATAAATCTTTTTAATTTGTAATATTTTAGACTATCCATTACAATAATTCATACATGGAAAGAAAATAAATGAGATATGATGGTGGGATTGAGTCTTG
Source organism: Viscum album (assembly GCA_963277665.1). Taxonomy (NCBI): domain Eukaryota; kingdom Viridiplantae; phylum Streptophyta; class Magnoliopsida; order Santalales; family Viscaceae; genus Viscum; species Viscum album. The sequence goes on along the minus strand of OY728152.1, from coordinate 1,107,251,528 downwards.
TTCAAAAATACTAAGTATCAAATTCCATAAAAAGAAAACATTTTTTAAGACCATGATCATCGAAACATGTAGGTTAATTCCCAAATAGAGTGCACCTGAATTATCTTATGAACAGAAAGAATTTAATGAGGTGACCCTATGAGTTAGGTGATTCATTTTCATAATTTTATTTGCGTTAAACATAGTATAGAAACTATAAGATTTTGGGTACCATAAAAATAAGGTTGATTTTATCCATACCATGATTTGGTCAATGTGTTTTAAACTCAAAAATATAAGAATAATATCAAATATGATTGAAATTATTATCTAAATAAATATCAAACGAGAAAATTTTCATTCTAAACCAAGATCATTACCTAGTTAAATATATATATCTTGGTTCACAAATGGATATGATTAATTTAAAAAGGGGTCAAAATTTCAATTGGTGAAAATTTAAAAAAGGTTGTAATTTAATAAATGTAAAATGTGATAACCAGATGATTAAATATTATGGTTTCTATATAATGGTTTCATAATCATCTACGAGCCTATCATTGAGATCTATCTTGGACAAGGAAAACCATAATGGAATTAATTTTATAGATTGGTACCAAAAATAATAATGAGATTTTATGTAAGAGGGAAGAACAATATTTTTTATTGTATGATCTCCATATGAAAAATATTTTTGAAATTATCTAATACTATAATACGTACGATTAAAATAAGAATAGATTAATCCAATTAAGGGCAAAAAGTTATTAGTTGTGAATTGACCAATGGGAATTTTGTCTCTAGTCATATTCGCAACAATTGAGATGTTAATTACTTTGAGAGACTAGAGGATTAAATTTGTTATTGTTATAGATATGGAATTAATTATTAAATCATAAATTGAAATTCATAGATAATGTGAATGAGTTCAACAAACGTTTAACCTATTTTCTCAATGTGTTGAGGATAGATGACCAAGACATATGATGTCAATTCTCTAGTACAATGACAACCCAAATACTTTATAAACATTAAGTCATGATTTAATATATAATGATCCACATAATGCCATCATGAGTGTTTTAGAGTCACAATTTCCTCAGATAATTAGATACACATCATAATAAATAACAATAGTTAATCAATTAAATTAATTAAATCTACATAACAAGCTGATATAATTCGATTGAACTTATAAAATTTTATGAGATAACATGGGGACATATAATAGAAATGGGTGAGATATAAAGCTCAGTATTTGAATAATCAATTAATATCATTATTAATGTAATAATGAGAGTCAATAGGAATATCAAGTGACATAAAAGGGTGATAATCATAAACATGAATATCGAATCGTGAAATATGATAATGACATCATGGAAACATAAGACTGTGTAAAAAACATAAAATATGATATTATAAGTATAAGTCCTATATATCAACCAAGAATTCAAGATATTGTGTTATTAGGCTAATATGAAATTCTCCATACAAGGTGTCTTATGATATAGACATTACACACTGAATCGGTTGAATATATAATTCCACACCCATGCACCATATACATGTTATATACATGCATTTGTATGACACATAGATCATGAGATATAATAACTTATTTCATCACTTTTAATACCATGATTAAATATTGATGGTTATATACATGTAATTCCAAAATCAATATAGGATTGTAATTAAATGGTGAATACCCATGATTGGAAATGGAAATGGGAATTCATAGAAGTTTGACGTGGAAAATTATGGGAGAATTGTGCCAGAATAATGGTTGTACATAAATAATCATGGAAGTGTACAATGATATTTAAAGGTGGTATATAATAACATGGTAATAATAATTAAAATAAATGGATCTTTACAAAAAAATTACAATATGAAAAATTGGAAATCTAAATGTTTAGTTTAAATCTAATAAATTAATAAAAAGATAGTGGGGAAAATCCCTTTCCTGGAGAGGGTGATTATAAAAGCTTGGGTGGAAAATATTAAGAAATTTGGAGCACCACGAGAGGGATTTAGAGAAATATTGAGAAATTTAGAGTGATTAAATCACTAATAACTGGGATTTGAGTGAATATAAAGGAGTGTTTTGGTCGATATTTATAGCAAAAGATAGGGTAATTATTTATTAATTTCTAAACACAGGTTTTTGAGTCTAAGAGTTAAAATTACAAAAACCAAAAACCTTCCCATGTATTTTCCTAATTTTTTTTATTAAATATGAGTTATTTTCATTATGTTATTAGTCTAACAACCAAAATAATTAGAAAAATACAATTCATGATGTGGAAATGTGCCATGTTCATTAATAATTAATTTTATAACCTCATAATATAATCTAGTTATTTTAGGAAATATAAAATGTTTTTGAAACTTATAAAATTATTTCAAAAGCACATTATTTTATGGGGTAAATATATTTTTGATAATTTATTCAATTTTAAGGATTTATTACCCATATTTTTTGAAATTATGTTTTCATAATACAAACCATTTATTAATATTGTATTTAATCATTAGGCATAAATTTATCCATCATGAAAATTCTAAAAAATTTATCATTGTATAATTTCAATTTGATACTTTATAAAATAGTATTTATTTTACAAAAATAATTTTCTAGATACAATAATTTTCATTAAAAAAAACTACATTCAGTGGAAAATAATATTTTTACTACAGTGACCATATTCAAACCCTTATAGAAATTAAAATCGCCTCAATTAAATTATATTATAAATTAAAATTAAATAAAAATTATTTAATAATAAAACTTAATGAAAATGAAATTTATTTTAAAAAGTATTTAATTTATAAAAAGAACTATTTTAATTGAAACTATATATTTTTCAAAAAAAAATACAATTTTATTGCCTTTATATTAAGTTCTAATTTTTCTTGTGAAACTATTTATTTCATCATTTATTAATATATAAATTAATAATGAAATAGAGATAGAGATAAATATTATTTTATTAAAAAAATTATTCTAATAGAGATGACATATTTATCCACTTATTACACCAGAGTACAAACTAAGGGTAAGGTGTGTGGTGGTGTTACATTATTGGGATGGTTTGGTGAACATGGTTTATGATGTGATATCAATAAGCTTGATATTCTCTTGTAAATAGATTCAATAATGTTTTTTTGTTGAATCTCTACATATTCTTGGTTAAGGGAAAACCCAGTGATTCCATATCCCTTGAAAGCTCTAATAAATGGGCTTTGTAGGGAATGATCATACTGACTGAGGCTATAGATTCTCCTTTTTTTGAATTATACATTACCATAACCCATAATATATACTATTCTCAATTTCCAATGTATAAAATCTATACTAAAAACATTAATGTTGATTAATAGTCTTTTAGAATTTAAATGATAATTATGGATATATTTTATAACATTCCAAAATAAAAAAATTAAATATTCTGAGAATGTATTATATTACTAAATATATTAATATTGAATTTATTCATTCAAAATATAATTTAATTTACAAAATTATGGGGTTTCACATTCTTCCACATTTATAAATTTCACCATGAAAATTTCATTTCACAAACTAAAACATATTAGGGTACTTTTGTTTCATCTCCTCTTCTACTTCCCATGTTTCCTCCTCAGACATATAATTATAGCACAATTAAATGACTAGGAGAGTTTCCTTTTTTTGGTATAAATTTTTCACTATTATATAAGATCTTAACTTGATGCTCCTCAAATTAATGAATGTTCTCTATGTGTAACACCCCAGGTAAATAAGGAATATGAAATTTTCATATTTATCCATATTTGTGAATAAAATATTAATATGACTTTAAAGGGGACGCTATGCTCGATGGCGTACCCAACACGCAACAACGAGTTTCTTGGGAATCTTACGTTGCACTCTAATAATAAAATAATATTATTCTAAATGGTAGTTAACATGTAGCCGTTGTAATGGCGGGAATGGATAGAAATAACTAAAATATGATTATATATGTTCTTAAATATTTTTACATTTATACAATAAAATATAAAGGCTTAAAATACGGAAAGAATTAAATTTTAGGCGTATATGCCCTAGTTTTCACTAAAGGTTCACTTATCACCTTTTGATGGAGAACCATCATTAAATATAGTTTTGTTCACTCTTAAACATTCTTTTGGACCAAATAAAACTCTTATTAAGAATCGGGACATCAAAATTTACTTTGTGTAAATTTTTGGTATCTTTCCGATAAAGTTCTTTTTTTAAATGAATAGTGTAAAATGTTGTATTTTAATTCAAAACCACTTTTCAATCTAATTTATTTATATGATTAGATTATATTTTGAATTGGTTTTAAAGTGAAATTATAAAATATTTTTACCATTAAATCCAATAGTGGTCATTGGAATCAATTTCACTTTGAAATCAGACTTAAACTAGTGTCAATCTTTTGATACATATTGTTTCATAAAACACGCTATTTGTCATGACAGCAGGAATTAATTATTAAATTAATTAATATGACTTATATGTTTTGAATTTTGTAAAACAGACTTCATTTTTGAATTCAGAATATAAAATATAGCTTAGGGTGAATTTTTGGGATTTTTCTGAAAAACTTCAATTTTTGATGAATAGTGAAACCACTAAGTGGTACTTATAAAAACTGATTATCCGTTTAAATGAAATTTTGCCATCATTGTGTTTTGATTTTAAAAAATCCGACATACATGGTTGTCATTAAGAAGTAAAATGTGGTTCAATGAGATTAAAATAATTTTTTGGTGAATAGTAACTTATTAAGTTTTTAATCACGATTAGTGGTAATTAGTGTGGTTTAAGGTAAAAATAATGCATTAATAAAATGAGATGAGCTTGAAACATGTCTTACCCTCATTGGTTGTATCATGGCCGACCAATACAAGCCATGGGTCAACTTGGGGACCCCATGGATCCACTTTGGTTGGGAAATGACATAAATAACATTTTATTTAATGTAAAAGTAAAATTGACACAAACATGATATGTTTTACTAAAACAATTTTTAAGTGAGGTTATACAAGTCATATTTTTGATTATAAATATTAATTGGAAATCTAAAAAGATTTCCTACATCATAGTATTTTTTTATAATTTTTAGACATTAAATAAATGAAATTATTTATGACATAATAATGAAGCAGCGATGACATCATTATTTGACGATTTAAATAAAATGGAAAGATAATGTAAAATCTATGAACTACACATGTCCAAAACTTATTGGATGAGTGTATTTCGAAGCCTTATCACCTTATCCACGAATTATATCAATGTGGGACCTTTTGAAACCGAAACACATTTTCAAATAAAGTAATATTTCTTTACCTTCCAAAAGTGCCCCTCCTCTCCTCTTATAAAAGGCCCCCACCTCTACCTCATTTAACACACTCCTCAAGACTTTGGCTCGGCCAAACCCTGCCCATTTACTCTCTCCACATCCCTCTCCTCATCCTAGAGGATTACCTTTGGGCATAATCCTTTCAAAGGAAGCCTTTAGGCTCAAATCAAAAGGAGTTACACTTTTAATGGTAATTCACTCTCTCATGTTCATTTGTTTTATTTTGCTTCTCCAACCCCCTAAACTCTTTTTATTTACTTCTTTTGTAACAAAACCAGTATCTTAAATATACTAGTATGTTGTTATAAGATTTATTCGAGCTACACTTGCACACAACTACATCAAATGGTTAAAGAACATACGTTTTCTGTGGATGGTGAAATTTTGCCTCCCGAAACGATGGTTGTTCAATACTCATTTAACACCTTAAAAGGTGGCCATTATGATGTCACTATTTTTATATATGATATATAATATGTTTATGTTTTATTTACGCTTCTGTATTTTTCATTTTTGTCTTACCTTTATGGCTTCCATTATGGGTATACGCGATATCTTCATTTAAGGAAGTGCGGACTACCGCCCCCTCAAAGTGATTTGATTCGTTAAATACCATATGTGGGACTTATAAAGGATGGAACTATGATATTATATATGATATTATAATGTAATTATAATATACCTTTATATCATTATTATTCCATTCTTTAAAATTTTAAATAGAAATGAAAGTAGCGTTCATGCGTACGTACGACTTACCGTCTCCATGAACGGTACATTTCATTTCTTACCTCTAAATGATTATGTAATGTTATAAATGCATGAATGTACTGGATATATATGACATATATGATATCCGAATCATGAATATTATTCTGGATATAATAAAAATTTGACCACACGAACAACATGTAATGGTAAGAAGTCCACTTTCGACTTAAGAACCAAATATCGACAAAACAAACATTATTAACATAAATGTTTACATAATGTTTATAACATGGAAATAAGTGATCTAATAGGAATAATGAACTAGAAAAAGGTTCTTAATAAAGTGGAAATTAACTCATGTTTATTATTCAGGACGTTAAAGAACGATCGAGTCAAGTCGGACCCGAGGTAAGGGATCTTACTCCTCCCTTTCTTTTTAAGTACACTCTTTTATGTCATTCCTTTTAAAGCTCATCTTTCTTGTTATTGGGATGATCTTTTATATTAATCCTACTGTAATTTTTATGTTCATGTGATGAGAGACCCTATTCTCTCTCATCAATCCATTTTGGAAGTTTTGATTGGCGCCGTTAGGCTGCCGAACTTTCGTAAGGGATCTTACTCCTCTCTTTCTTTTTAAGTACACTCTTTTATGTCATTCCTTTTAAATCTCATCTTTATTGTTATTGGGATTATCTTTTATATTAATCCTAATGTAATTTTTATGTTCATGTGATGAGAGACCCTATTCTCTCTCATCAATCCATTTTGGAAGTTTTGATTGGCGCCGTTAGGCTGCCGAACTTTCGTAAGAGATCTAACTTCTCTCTTTCTTTTTAAGTACTCTCCTTTATGTCACTTCTTTTAAGCTCCTATTTGTAATGTTGGGGGATGTTATTTTATATTCCTCTTGCTGTAAATTATATTGTAATGTGATGATATACCCTATTTGATCTCATCAATCCATATTCGGAAGTTTTATGTGGCGCCGTTAGGCTGCCGAGTTTTCGTGAGGGATTTTTCATCTCACTTTTATTCCTGTGAGATTTATGCTACATTGGCCACAAATTCCATTGAGTGGTGTATGTAATGCCCATTATTCTACTCTTTATGTAATATACTTTCGTTTATGATTATTTACATCAATGACCTATTGTCTTTCTTTCATGGGGTGTATGTTTTGAAAGATACCCAAGTCGGTAAGGGAACCTTTCACCCACCTCTTTTTTAAAAGACTTCTTTTATTGGGTCTTTTAATTTACATATTTTTATGTTGGGATATGTTCTCATACATCCTTATTTATGTAAAGTTTATGCCCAAGTGATGAGATACACTTTTTATCTCTCATCAACTCATTTTGATATGATGCCGTTAGGCTGTCAAGGGAACTTTTTAACCCAATTTCGATTTCTTTGGGTTCAACTTGTAGTCATTGAATATGTCATCCATTGAATATGTGTGAATGAACTTTTATTGTTTTACACTTAATATCCACTTATATTGGGTGTATATATATTTGTCACACATATTTTTTGAGATTTATTTGTCCTTAATTTAACGATACCTTCTTTATAAGGGATTTCATCACATTTGACATTTCTATTGAGGGCTCATTGTTGTTATGCACCAATTATCTCTTATATGATGTATATACTGTCCTTTGGAGTATTATATCATGAATCCTTTTATTCTCATGATATTATAAAATTCTGACTAAATGTTATTCCTCGATTATTTTATTCAAGTGTCTCTAATTTTGGTAAAACCCCTTTAACCAAAATATCGTTTTAAATATTTTAATTATTTGTTCTTATTAATATCCATGTTTTCAAAATAGTATTAAGGATTTATTTATATGGATATTAATGGTTTAAAATGTTAAAAGCTTCAAGGTGGTATGGGACTTCGTCTCAATCCCCTTTCATTGAGGCATATTTTGTTTTATACACAACTTTCTTTTATACGGTGTATAAACCACTTTGACTTTTACGTTTATTCAAAAGGAATCTTGTTTATAAGAAGCGTTTACTAAACGACAAAAGGGAAGGTTTTTGTCGTACGTATGCGGCGACAACGACTTCTCCGCCGTCGTGACCGTTATTTGAGTTTCGGCTTCCTCTACAAGCCATACATTCTTTTTAAAAGAAAAATAAATACCATGTTTTACTTTTATTTTATTTTAGTATTGAAAATGGTTTTCATAATGTTATTATATCAATGTGTTGTATTGATATATCGTGATTGAAATGTGGAAATTTTATGTTTCCTTTATGCATGTTTTATGGGATATGATTATGTTATGGTTCTTGGGCATTATTATGAAGACAGGTGGTTCCGTGATAAACTAAGGGCGGGTGAGCCCGTTATAGCTCTCCAATGCATTGGGTAACGCGAAGGAGTGAAACGTTAAGGTTTCTCCGAAGAGATTTAGGGAATATACTGTGATGGGTATTCCAAACGTAACCAAGAGGGTTACTCCCTACGTAAGAATGTTATGAATGCCTCTAGTTACCTTTATGTCTTATGTTTTCTATGATTTATTCATGATTTGATATGCCTATGTTTTATGGGTAAAGTATGATTTCATTCTTATGTATTTATGAACTCATGTTTCCTTTCCATATTTTTATAACCCTTACTGAGCTTTTTATGCTCATCCCATGTTTTTGAAATGTTTTTCACAGGTCAATGGAAATGTACATGATGTGATGATAGTGTCAAGGATGTGTCAAGAAAGAATCTGTGTTTTATTTTAAATAGGTTTCTGTTGATGGGAAGAATGAATATTGTCTTTTATGTAACCACTTTGTTTAAATGTGGAATGTAATGCAAGTTTCATGATCTAATTCTCTAAAACTCTAAACCTGAAAACATCCTCAATGTGTAATCTTGTAATAACTCAAGATTAAGTAAGGTTTAAGGCTGGGGCCTTATACTATGTGTACCAAATTTGGAGTCAGTGGTATGTACATCCATTATAGAGATACCTAGAACACAACATGTACTCAAGAAGGGTTATGTATGATATCTATTATATAGGCCATAGCTGTGACATGATCAGTAATCTCGAATGGTTTGATTGTTCTAGGAAAAATTTTTCCCTTCTTCTCAAACTTCATGACATTATTCTATGGTGATATACGATGGAACACAAATCCTCTGACCTCAATCTCTAAGTCTCCTTAATGATTTTATGTATATGTTTTAAATTAATTATGAATGTATATCATATGATATGTAATTTTTTGAACCATTTCTATCATATCTTTAATATGATCAAACCCCATTTCCTTTTTATTTCCAACTTATTCTTCCATGTTGGATTCTGAAACCTATTCCAATACATAGCCTCATAAGGTTCTAGTTAAATTCTATTATAGAAACTTTTATATAATAAAAATAGTCAATGGGATAATACTAATCCCAATATGATTATAAAACCATTGAAAACTATCTTAGAATATCTTTTAGAGTTTTTATTGTTATATCATACTAACCAACTTTCATAGGTTGATATGTAGTAAAAAATCTTAGATATATATCCATATCATATTGAATAAATGTCTATAACCTTGAGGTAAACTTGCAATCATGATTAGATAGAATAGAGAGTGGGTCTCTATGAAGAATTACCAAATCTCATATGTAAATCTTGGTGAATTGGTCAAGTGTTAAATATTCATTGATAACAATTAAGTGTGCTGAATTTGCATAGTGACCGACTACCACCCAAATTGAGTTATTTCATTTAATTGTCATGAAGAGTTTTATAAATAAATACATACTCATATTTACCCATTTTTATACAATTGTAAGAAATTGTTTCATCATACCCTTATACTTTTGCTACTCAGCCTTGGACCGATAGTATATTATGCATCGATAAAGAGATTCTATAATCTCCCTCTTCATGTGATCCTAGAAAATTGTTTTGATTCAGATATCTATACATCTTAGTGTGTATGGGATCAATAGGGAAGGATGTTCTATGTGAATCGTCAATAAGTTACCACTAAATTATGATATTGATGATACACATATCTATGTTCAAAACTATAAAACTCTATCTAAGAAAAGCTAAAATCTATAATATATTATAAATTTATCTATATATCAACATCATATTTTTAGGATACCATTATCTTCTAATGGATATATAATTGGAATGATAATCGATAAATGTAGGATGAAATTATTCTTATGATTCCCATATAAATGCTTTTCATGCCTATGAATATTATACGCTTTTCAAACAACATCATAGATAGGGATTCATGATACTTTCTATTAAGAGCATCTTACACTATATTTTCTATACTACGATGGTAGTGTATTGAAATGTAATAATACTTGATTAGATCTGATCACCTTTATTGTAACATATTCATCTCATTTTGTTAGAATATATACTAGATATAATATCTCAAAACCCGCACTCCTAGTCCCTTTACAGAAATCCACAACATTACATTTTTAGTTTTGATGCTTATAATTATGACCCATATTTTTTAATCAAAATATAATAACATCAAAAGGAAAACATGGATCACTTAGATATTTTAGGACCTTTTAGAGTTAGTGTTTTAGATAATTATGATAAAATCATATATAAACAATTCAAATTATTTTTACTCATGAATAATTGGTTAAAAAAATGAACATCAACTTCCATTTAAACCTAATTTTCCTATATTATAATAGGCCATCAACATCATCCATGTTAAATCCATTAAAGACATAAATCATTAATCATAATTCATTAAAACATGGGGAAAAGGAAACATAATAAGGCTGAGATCAAATGATCAATAATGGAAAATGAATTAATTAAACAAATAATTTCATCAATGAGCATAATATGGGAATAATAGTATAACGACATAATCACCATGCATGAGTATAAAATAAGAATATTCATACCAATCAATACCTAGAACATCATATATGGAAACATGGAAAAGGAAGGATTTGTCAAAATCAATTATCACAAGCCATTATATATCAAACTTGTTAATTATAAACATTATAAACTCATAATAATAAATTAAAACTTTTTTTGGTAACTTGGATCATCACATTCATAAAACCCTTTCAAAACCCATTCAATTGGAATAACCTTAGAACCAACATTCAATGTAATAATTTCCTAATTCATCAATGATGTATAATGGGGATCACTCTTCATATAATCTATATCATGATCACCCATTTCCAAGAGCTATAATGGGGCTCCACCCTTTTTATAAGCTATAACGGGCTCACCCATGGGATATAATGGGACTAAACGCATCATATATACTATTTCGTAAACACTCGTTTTATATATTTCTCAAGTAACAAAAATATAAATAATTCATCATAAAAATCAAAAAAATATGAAAACCTCATGGAAAATAAATGGGATCCATAACACCATTTTTTAAACTTGATCAACCGATGAAAAAAATGGGTTCCATAAAAATGTCTCTTAACCATGATCAACCCACAAAAAATAAATGTGTTCAATAAAAGACTCTTTGAAACATGATTAACCCATTGAAATGAAATTGGATAAATATAAATCTCTTTGAAACGTGAGAAACACATAGAAAATAAATGGGTTAAATAATAATATTCTTGAAACATGATTAACCCATGTAAAATAAATGGGTTCCAAAGTAAGCACTTTCAAACATGATTAACCCATGGAAAATAAATGGGTAATCAAAAATCTTTTTGAAAAAAACATAATACATCCATAAAAGAAATGAGGACGGTATCAATAAAAAACAACACCATTGTAGGATATGTAACAATGTTTTTTAATGAATTTGATGAATGTAAATGGCCTTAAAATATTACTAAAACATTTTTGAGGAAAATAATCTTTAATCAATGTATATTTTACTGTACCACCTTAAATATTTCAACCAATAAACCCATTAATGGAATAAAAATAAATTAAATTTTTAATAACATGATAATAATTAGATTCATGATATACAAATGTCAAATTGGTGGTATATACACATTATAAAAATAGATAGGTGTATCACATAACAAACGTCATAACGAAGGAACATTGTGACCTTAATCCCTTACTAATTTGGTAAATTTAAAACGATAAACCCCTTAAAAGAATTATAATAAAATGAAACATCTAAATACCATGAATATAAAATAATTCATGATATAATATATCAAAAAGAACATTATATACACTATACAAAAGAAGAAAATGGTGAATATAACATTTATCTCACAGATGTAAAAAGTTAGACGATAATCCATTAAAATTGTGGTCACATATGAATCCAAAACCAAAAATTTAATAATCATATAAATAAACATTTAAATTACATGAATATAAAATAATTGACGACATAATATATCAAATGGAGTAGTAGATACACCAAACAAAACATGTCAGTGGTAAAAGTGGTATATTCCACACATAAGTAAAAGTGAGACAAGAATCACTTACCTTGATTCTAATTTATCATGATTTTACTATATATTCATGAATAATAATATAATTTCAATTATATAATTTATTAATAAACTTTTCCATGTTTATTATTACTTTTATTCCACTTATAAAAAAGTTATATACTATTACTTAATCAATAAAGTTTGAATTAGATGTTTTGACCATATTCGGTTTATGTATTAAAAAACGTCAGTTGTAGGTCATCTATTGTCAAATGTGTAATTATTAAAAACATATATAGAATAATAACATGGAAATAATTTTAATATATATTTATCAATTATAAATTTTAAACTTATCTTGAAATATGGTTATGAAAAATGAACCAACATTGCAATCACGAAGATGGAAGTATGAACGTACAGATGAGTAACATTCTCATTTTTCAATGACTGTTATGAAAATAAGAAAATTAGTCTTTAACATTGAAGAAATATAATTATATCACATATTCAATATAATTTATCCATATATAATTATATACAATTCTTTTTATTTTAATGGAATCACATCACGTCGAGTTGGTAGAAGTCTACACGTCCACAAACAATGTTATCACTTTTTCAGTGTGTGAAAGGGTAATGATAAAAATGATATATTATATTTATATAAGGTAAATTATGTCATGAATATTATGATTCATTTGTCCACATATTTTTAATTAATACCAACCATATTACATTACATGTAATGTGTGAACATATCACAAAGAATTGAGGAGGTTGTAGTCCGCACATAGACAAAAGATGTTTCATATTTACACCAAATAGAAAACATAAATAAATTTGTTATATAAAAATTAAATATGCATTAATAAATCATAAATATCATAAATATCATATAAAAACATGTTTTCCATAATAATTCCCAACCATGATATGTGGTCAACGACAAACATATGACATCATTTTGTGAGGTTGTAGTTCTTTGCACACATGAACTGTAAATTCATTACCGATTTGATGGATGTGTGTGTAGGTGTCGATAGAACTCTTAACCTTACAAAATATTATTATATTTACATTAGTAATTATATTATTTAATCATTTAATAAAAAAATTTAGGGGTGGAGAAATAAATAAAACCTAAATACACGTTGAAGAATGTTACCTACTGTTTTGGGTAACTCCTTTTGGGTTTCACAAAAGGGATTCTTTGGATGGATTTCTACCTAATGTGAGGACTCTAGGGTTAGATTATAGATATTGGGAGATTATTTTTTAATCTTTTTTATGATCCATGGTCTTTATAGTTGGGAAGAAATGGGGGAGTGTAAGTGCTTTTAATAGTGGAGGGGTAATGGAATTTTGGTAAATCATAAAAGGAAAACACAATTTGGGGGTCTACCATTCGTCTTGTATTTAAAAAATTTAAATAAAATTTATTAAATTAGAATTATGGTCAATAAACACCCACAATTCATAGAAAATAAAATAATTTTTCTCATCTTGTTCCTTAGTCAATAAGTTTCATTATTTTTTCATTTATGTTTTTATTAAAGTAAGTTGTTTCATATCTAAATTAAATTATCCACTATGAAAAAATTATTGTGGTATTTATAAGAAAAAATATACCAAAATATTTATAAATATGATATATAATTTTTTAAAAAATAAAAATCAAATGTGTTTTGGAAAATAATTTTATAACAAGCCCTTGGGATATTCAGAAACACTACTTTAACCTGAACAAAAATAATTAATTTATTACTATTTTTAGGTCAATATGTTAATTATGAAAGATAAATTAGCTCATAAATGGAGCAAATTTTATATTTATTAACATATATAAATAAATATATTTAAAATAAGGCTTTTAATAGTTTTAATTATTTATAAATAAAATATAATTTATTATAAAATATCATAAATTTAAATTTTGATATTATTAAAATAATTTTAATAGAAAAATATCAAAAAAATGATGGAATTAAAATATACAAATTCCACATCTGTATAATGTGATATATTCATCTAAAAAATAATTGAAACCAATAATTCATTAAATTTACATTCCTTTAATTTTTATAGGAATCTTTTATTCTATTTTCTTATTTACTAAATAATCCATGAATTAGAATTTTTTATGTATTTAATAAAATTTTTAATCTCTAAAAACAAATTTTTAATTATGATAATAAAATAAATCATTTATAATTCAAAATAATGTTTATAACTGATTTTTTAGCTTCTTCCATTATATAAATAATTATAAATGTTTAAGGTATGAAAGGATCCATTTTTTTTCTTTTTCCATTATTAACTTATTATATTGGTTACTATCAAGAACACATGTCACAATAACTCAAATAATTATAAACAAGAGCATACATGGTCAAACTATTTTAACAAAATATACTTTTTACAAGTTGCAAGGTCATTTTATCCCATAAGATATTGGTTTAGTCCATTATTATGCATAATTATACCATAATCATTTTAAATAATTGTAATTACCTTCAATAATATTTTTTGCCAAAAAATAAGTTTACGTTTTCATACTATAAATATTATACTGTTTATAATGATGTTCTTCCATTTTTACAAATTCAATTAAAAGATGTCGAAAAATAAGATTTTAAACTAATCCTACAGACATTATGAGAAAGTATGTTTTAAATTTGAAAATGTTCATGAGTTTTTTAAGTATTTATATCTAAATTAAATATAAAAATGATTCAAATTACCAACATTTTGTTAATAGATATATAATACATCTATTTTTCTTAAAAATAAATTTAACATTTAATTTACTTTGATAAACATGTCATGACCAGTCCCCTAGGGAATGTTATGTGACTACCCCAAGCCTTCCTTTTATAGGATAGGGTTTGATGACTAGCACCATAAAGTCATATGATTAAAATGGGAAGGCATTTACTTTAATCCTCCAAGCACACATTCCACGAATACAATATGAGAAAACCGCGTATTAAAAACTGCTAAAAGTAAAAGTGTGAACTAAAGTAGAATAGGCCAAAATACAAACCAAATTAATGAAAAATACATCAAAAAGGAAAAACAGCTCTTGAGGTCATCCACCAAGGATCCTACCTGAAGGTTAGTTACAGCTTGTCACTGCAGCTCTCTGTATCAACTGGTCACCTATGTGCACTTTTTGGTCCAAGCTCCCAAACCTCAGTCATATCTATATGTCTTCTTCACAAGACACAACAAGGTGCGGGCGTAGCTCGTGCATAAGTGAGTATAACAATACTCAGTAGGGTCCCCGAGAGCCCCCTATGGTCTCCCTGAATTCCACAAAAGAATAAACCAGATAAAATTTACCCCAATAAAAAGAATAAGTAAAAAATTTGGCTGAAACCACGTATATATATTAATGAATATAAATAATGATAATTAGTCGTAATGCTAATACATCTTATTACACTAAGAATCTCCATTGTTGAACTATGAAGAATTCCCTCTATGAAAGATCCACACTAGGTCGTATGTAACTAATTATCATAGGGTCGTAATTCGTCAATCCACATAGGGTTATATGTAGTTGATCTACGATGGGCTGTAATAAGGCTAGTCCACATCGGGTCGTGCTACTACTGATCCACACAGTGCAGTAAGTCATCGATCCACAGAGGATCCTATGTCGTCGATACACACAGGGTCGTAAGTTATCGATTCACACAAGGATTTATTTCACTGCTCCACATAGGTTCATATGTCACTGATCCACAATAGGATGCTCTAAGGCTAGTGCTTGTTGGGTAGCGCTATTTCTGATCAAAAAAGGTTCATTCTAATGCTGATACCCCAAGGGTTATATGTCACTTTACATCCAGCCCCAATATTCCCGCACTTGGTATGCTTGAGTTATATATATTTTACTCCTCATGTTATTATTTTTACCTAAAATTCCATGAAGTCCCACTAAGAAGTACGCCAATGAAATGTCATGTCATAAGGGTTCCAACGCAACAGACAGAACATCAATCGGAAGCCAAGTCTGTATGTTATAATCTTTTTAGGGATGAGGGCCTGGTTGGTTTTGAGTCGGATCCAACAAAGACATAATATAACAATCTCCATCATTAAATTGGATAATTTAAAAAGGGCCACCTCATCCTAAGGTTTCCACCACCATAGAGGATTTTTCAAACGAACATCTGGTTTAGAAGAGAAGCCCATTTATGTGTAATAAGGCTAAAAAGGGTCCAGGTCCGGTCCGACCCAGTCGGACCGACCCGACCTGATCTGGTCCGGGCCAACATGACCTAGTATGGGTTGACCCAGGTCCATCCACGTTGGCCTGATACGACCCATCCCAAACCGGCTGAGCTTGGTCTGGACCAGCTGGACCCAACCTAGACCGGCTGGACCCAGCCCAGACCAGTTGGACCCAACCCGGTCCGTAGGCTTTGTGAGGACTACCATTTGGGTGTGAACCTATCTCCCCACTGAAAAGAGTGATGTTCGGTAAGTCTCAAATAGGTGGCGATAGGCTAGCACCACCCCTTCTATTGAATGGTCTCGTTGACAAGTTTAGGGCGGGACCCGCGATCTGAGTCCTTCTCCATAATCGTCGGAGTCGTGGAACCTCTTCTGCGGAAGGATGACATGACGTGATGCTACCATCAATGTGGTCAGCATCGACCTGCTGGCCCCCAGTCCGCTATAATGCCTTCAGGCACCGTCACTTCCTCAAGGCTGACGAGTGCCTTCTGTCACCTCCATCGGTCGCCAGCACCATTGCGCTAGTGGAACATCCACATGCCTCTAGTGATGGCGAGGATGTCAGTTTTTTTTACTATGTGTACAAGCCTACCAGGATGCTTCTATCACTATGTGCCCCCCCCCGGTTTCTTCTTTTTTTGGTATTGGATGGTCATCCACAACGAACGCAAACAATACCGAGATCAATAGAGGGTCAGGGGCTTATTCGGTTCGGCCTGCGCCCTACCCATTAGTGTTAAAATAAGGGAGAGTTCAAACATCATCAATATAATACAAATTCCTAAAACTCTTAGAATAGAAACAAACCCATACCTAGAACTAATTGGACGGTACAGTAGATGAGGGAATGGGAACCCGCATTTGAAGGGTGTTCGTTGGTGTTTGTCGATCTCTGCATCGAATCCTCAATGGGTATCATCGAATCTCCATTCTTTATTTGAGGAAGATGTTTCCGGAATTTCATCAGAGGTCCTTCTCATGGGTATCGAAAAATAACACCAAATATTTGTTTAAATAAGGAAAAATGAACCTCACTTCTCAGTGGTAGCCCATACCAACTCTGGACCCATATGTCAAGGATGATCTCCACCTTCTCAGTGGTATCCCATACCAACTATGGACCCATAAGTGCTAACTCACCTGGGAATTTCAATTATAGAGGTGATCTGGATGGTTTCCCATAGAAGGCCTCAAATGATGCCATGCCAATAGTGGAGTGATTAATATTGTTTTATGCGAAGTCCAACAACGGAAGGTGGTCATCCCAACTACAGAAAAAAATCAAGGACTCATGCATGATGTGTGTTCCCAAGATTATGTATGATCTGCTCAGTTTGACCTTCTTTTAGAGGATGAAATGTGGTGATTAAGTGTAGATGAGTCCCAAATTACTCATGTAATCCCTTCCACAACTAGAATGTAAAACGAGTGTCACGATCTGAGAGGATCTTCTATGGTAAATTGTGAAGCCGTAAAATCTCTTTTACATAGAGGCATCCCATGCCCTCCCCAGATCCCTGTTATCGAATTGGAAGGATGTGGGATGACTTGGTGAGATGGTCAACTATCACCCAAATGGAATCGTTTACCCTAGAGGTACGTGATAGCCCTGTCCTGATGTCCATGGATATTCCATTCCACTTCCACTATGGATCCTCAAGTGGATGAGTCAATCCTGCTAAAACATGGGGGTCGAACTTCACTTATTGACAAGTGAGGCATCGTGACACAAACTTCGCCATTTATTTCTTCATCTCTGGCCACAGGTAATGATGCCAGAGGTCCTAGTAAATCATTACCACAAAAGGATATTCCTCCAAAGGGGATGTTAGGAACTCCCTCAATACATCCTCTAATAGCGTCACTGTAACCATGGTGCATCCTCTGAAAAGGATGACTTTCTCCCCACCTTCAAAAAATAATTTAGGAGCCCGTCCGAAGGACATCAGAGCACGTCGGGCCTCACAATAGTCATCCCTAAGATATGCCTCCAGTACACGCTAAAGGAGTGGGGGAATGATAACCATGGATAAAAGGTATGATGCCCCGCCACTATCCAGGAAGGATGACTGCAATGTGGCTAGCTTCTCTATCACCTCACAAAGCAACTGTATCCAAGAACTCCTACTGAGTGCGTCTGCTACCATGTTCTCTATCCCAAGAGTGTAGACTATCTCATAGTTATAGTCCAGGAGGAACTCCCGAAATCGCCACTATCTCTAGTTCAAGTCCATCTATTATAAGATATACTTGTGAATATTGTGATCAGAGTAGATAGTGAATCATTCAACCATCAAGTACTGTTACCACATATTCAATGAAAAGACTACATCTTCTAAATCTATGTAATGGGTAGAATAGTTCTTCTCAAGTTTCCTGAAATTACATGAGCTGTAGGATATCACTGCATTCTCCTCCATCAGGACACATTCTAGTCTTTTCCTTGATGCAACTTAGTAGTCTAAAAACCCAACACCCTCTTTTGGTAGCCTCAAGATGGGGTCACTCTCATGTTTCCGATTTAGCTCTTAGAAACTATGCTAGCATCTCTTTGTCTACATGAATGGTTGTCCCTTATTTTTCAATGATTACAAGGGTGAATCTACTCTGGAAAAGTTAAGAGTGAATCTCTGGTAGTACCCAGCCAACCCGCGGATTCTCTCCACCTCGGTCACGCTCCTGGGTAGCTCCCAAGCAAGCATTGCCTCCCTCATCACAGGATCCACTATAACTCCATCCTCTAAGAATACATGTCCCAAAAAGTGGACCTCCCATATCCACAGCCAAAACATTGTGATTTTTCCATAAAATTGGTTCTCTCAAAATATATCTATAACTATATGAAGATGTGTAGCGTGATCCTCCTCTGATGCCGAGTATATAAAGATGTCTTTAATGAAAATAACCATTAAGGGATCGAGGTAAGGCTGGAAGATAGGGTCCATGAGACCCATGAACACTAATGGAGCGTTGGTAATGACGAAAGGCATCACCAAGAACTCATAGTGGCCATACCTGCATCTATAGGTTGTCGTTGGTACGTCCTCGTCCTATACCCTAGGCTGATGATAGACTGATCTGAGGTCTATCTTCAAAAACCACTGATCTTCATTCAGCTGATCGATGAGATCATCAATCCTAATCCATGTATACTTTTTCTTCACAGTCACATGATTCAAGTGTCGATAGTCCACACAAAGACTCAAACACTAGTTTTCCTTCTTGGTGAACAAAATCAAGTCTTCTTGTGGAGAGGCAATGGGCCTTTTGAACCATTTACCCAGCAAGTCCTCCATCTGTACCCTCAACTCATGATGCTCCACGGGGCCAACCAATATTCTAGTGTAGATATTTGTGTCATCCCAGAATAAATTTTGATGTAAAAGTCCACCTCTCTGCAAGGAAGTAGTCTCAGAACATCCTTAATTAAGACATCAACATATTGGTCCAACACTACAGGATAACTCAGACTTCTCTCGTCAACTAATTTTACGTGTAAGGCTAGACAACTGATTTGTGTTATGATAAAACATCCTTCCAGAGTTACCATACACAACAAGAAAGGTTATCTTCTATATACTAAAGGAAAACCTGGTCCCATCCTTGCAGTCACTCCACACATTGTGCCTAAAACAGTTGATCTGAGCATGAACCATGGATTACTAGTCCATCCCCAAGATGACATCGTAAGGAATCGACACTACTACTATGAAATCCCACCCAATGCTCTCACCTCCTAGTGTATGTTCACACTACTGGTACTAGTGTGTAATCATCGAATCCTCACCCAAAATAGTATCTAATGGTATGGATAGAGCAAATGGTTCTACAGGAATCTTCAATCTCCGAATGAGATCTGTGATAATAAAAGAGTGACTGGAACCTGTGTCTATAAGAACCAGAACTATGTTAGAGTGGAGACATATCATACCTCAAATAAACTCTGGAACACCATGGTTGTAGACCCCAACTGCCTGATGCTGAGCAATTCCATGCCCACTAGCTTCCTATGGTATGTGTGAACCACCATGAGGTTGTGGCGGTAGAAGCTCAAACTACCACCCACTTCCTACTGCACATCTTTCTCTTCTACCACATCTGTTGTCCTATGCTCCTGCCCACTCGAATCTCAACTTCTGTATCGGTGGACCCTCAACCATATTCTAATCATCGGTATAGAGGGTTGGATAGTCATGTGCCATTTGACCTTGCCCACCGTACGAGAAGCACTGGCTGCTCCAATGTGGACCTCCCCAGTCCCGTGACTTACACAACTCTGACCCTACATCCTATGGTCGTCCACCAGATGGTCTAGCCTTCTTGGGCCCATGTATCATCCACCTACTACCTTCTGATGATGACCCAACCATGTGTTGTCTAGTTGTGGATCTCACTATTGATGCCTACTCATCATGGAAGCTCTCCTTTAGAATTGATCTCTCAAGCACTCCAGCCTACATCAGTATATTGAGAAATATCATCGATGCTCTAATCATCCTTTAGAGACCCATCATAATGTTCTTGTCCCTGATGAAAGGGTCACGTACCATATCGGTGGTGTAGCGGAAGAGTTCAGTGAATCTCACCAAGTACTTGGCTATTGTCTGGCTGCCCTGCTATAAGTGCATGACTATCTGAATACACACATAGCATAGATTTGCTGTAATGAACTCTTCCCTAAAAAGGATCTCGAATTCCAACTAGGTGACGGTCAAGTCATTGTTAATTTGGTGCATTAGGATCCAACATCTCCCTGACGTACCCTAGAAGAGACTACTCGTTAGGATCACCATCTGGTCTACTGGTGTCCAGACTAGGCAGAAAACTCTAGCCAGAGACACTAGCCAGTCCTCAACTACCTGTGGATCCATCTTTCCTTGAATACTCTTAGGCCTTTATCACTGGAACTCAAGCATCACGCTACGTCAGTGTGTATCATCCACTGGTGGTGATTGTGGAAACTATTTCCCTATGGGTTGTGGTGCTTCTAGTACACCACTCGATGGTACCATCACCGTGAGAGGTCCCTGTACTGAAGTCTCATCGCTCTATAGTACATAATCGTGAACTCTCACTACAATCATGGTTGGATGTACATGCGGCGACATCCTATAATGAAAGAGATTATCAATGGTCAATACGTTTATACTTAGTGTAATGACTCAAATTAGATCAGTTGAAAAACATTTTCAAAACACATGCAACTAGTTTTTTGTGTAATGAGTAATAAAACAGAATTTAGGGCCCATGTTTACAGATACGTCATCCTCCGCACCAACACTGGACTCCCTAGACTATAATCTGAACTCAATAAACATAACACTATTGTTCAATTGAAAATGCATACTCATATTTCTTCTAGTAGAACCGTCCACCTTTGTATCATATGAGGATTTCGTGAAAAGAATATTTTTCAATAGAGATTAGTGGTAGTATGTTTGGAATTAGGGAAGGTCAGAAAAATAAAATAAAATATTATGTAATAAATAATATCAAATGAATATTAGTTAATATCGTAAAATATTTTAGGGTATGTTAGTAAATAAATATTATATAGGTTTACATTTAGCTACTGTACTGAAGTAAATATCACATTATATCTTAAAGATTTTTTGATTTGTTGGTAAAAATAATCAAAATGTAAAAGTTATATTTTTTCACAGAGAGAAGTGAAAATAATTACATAGATATGTAACGAGTTTAACTAATATATATAGCATAAAAAAAATATTCCATATTTAGTGATATATAATATAAGAAATTATTTGATGAGAATATATGTATGGTTTTTTACTATTATAAAAATCATTTAATAATTAAAAATGTATCATGTCATAAAAATTTAAATCTAAACTTTATCATTATTTAATGTTGATTTCATATATTACATGATGTGAAATCACATTTGGACTCTCAATGTTTAAATTTATGTTATTCCGAACCGATGTACATCATTCAATATTATTTAATCATATTAAATATTAATTTAGAATGGGTAGAAAATCATATATATATATATTTATCTTAAATATATTCCTTAGGTATTAAAAAATTATTTTTTGGTGGGTGACATTCCATGTATACCACATGTAGTGTCAAACATTATTTTTTTAGTCATCAATAGGTGCATATTTCATATTGAATCACTTTTACAAAAGTTTTAATGTTAATTTTTATGAAACCAATTATAATTTCATACCCTCATGATGAAATACAAAACGATTAGCTATTTTGGGAGTAGTTCGGAATGTTGTTAATCATTATATCTTGTGAGGCTTAACCAAGATGACATTTTACAATTATATATAGTATAACATCTGAGCCCTTGATTAATATAGACTAACTAAATGTATTGACATAATTAGATATGGTACATGTAATGATATTGTCTAAATGGATGAGGGGTATGTGATGTGGTCTTCCATTTAGATGAATGAAATATGTGGTATAAATCGAATATTTTAGTATATATTGGAATAGTTATGAACTAATGAGGTGGATATATGTAGTTGATATAATCTATTACCTATGGTCACTCAATGTCTCAGAAAATGTATTATATTATTAATAATAAATTTATATAATACAACTGGTGGACACTGGTATAGATATATGGGTGTTTGATGGAGTTTATGCCATATACCTTCATAAATATAGAAGAAATTATGCTTTTCTAAAACCCATTTTGTATTTCATTCCTAAATTCAAGAATTCATATTAGCTATTAACAGTACATTGAAATATGGGGCCCTTCTTAGTGGCTGAAAAAGTTGGTATTGGGTTTTAAAAAACTCGATGAGAATCTCAAAAAGAATTTTAAAGTTTATCCATAAGGCATAATTCAAAGATTTTACCAAGATATTTCATATGATGTGTTACATGATGAATTTTATGATATATTTCCAAATGTTTTGGAAGGAATCCAAAAAGAATTTTTTATATATAGTCATATATGTTATTATATATCGTTCAATGTAAGGTGAAATGTAACCCATGTCTATGAGACATTATTCAAAGTGGGATATTTATGGAGATATTATCTAAAGTATAATGTGTATATGATAAATGATATTATATGTCATAGTTCATGATATATGGATATCATATGGTATGGTATCCATGATGAAAATGAAAGAAATATGTCATAGATTGGCATGTTGTTTCTTGTGATATAGTGATATAATATAACACTACCTTAATCTGTTGTATAGTGTGAAAAAGAAATATTAAAATGAATTATATAATAATTTATGATTCATGTGGAATATAATTATTAAAAGGTTATATAACATTATTAGTTAACATTTTGGAAATCATCAACCAATAACTATCATGACCCTGAACATTTTATAAGATGAAATTTATAAGTGTTGCATTAGTTGCAGGTTACAATTATTATAACCACATTCCATTTACTCGTACTTTATGAATATTAGAATATATTCTTGGTATAATAAGATATTTTCCCTAATTACTATATATAGGGTCCATGTCATGGATATGGGGTGTCCAATCACTTAATCCTTTCATAATTTTGGTCAACCGATTCTCCCATAACTATCTCTTTCATTATTCTCCCTTTTCCACCCATGGAATTAGAGAACAATTATTGCAAAGAGGGTTCATCCTATGAGTCATGTGATTCAAATAAATCCATGGATCCACCATTGTGGGGTGATTCAATTTTATATTCCAGGTGATAGTTATCTATGAATGAATAAATGAAATAATAGAAGATTTATATGATGAATGGTATATAGTTTCTTTATTTATATTTAAATGGTTTTGACATTAATGTATAGTGATCTCATGATTTTTGGTTTCTAATATCTTTAATTATGATGAATTAGATTTTTTCAATCCTTAAAAACCAATAATTCTTGGTCCAACACACTATGTTCCTTCAATCATCATATAATCAAATATTTATGATGCTAATTCCTTATGCATTGCAGTTTGATTTTGGTCATTCATTACAATGCTCCTCATACGAACTTCAGTATTCTCCAAAATATATGATACAAATATATAATAATTTAATGATTCATATAAAATATTGTAAAATAATTTTTTCAAATAACACAACCTAAAAATACATATAATTTTTTTATAAAAAACCCCTTCTTTGTTTACTGATAAGACATCACATTCAAAAAAATTAATTTTAAACTATATTTTCCTACATTAAAACGAATGCTTATATAATTTATGAAATGATTAAATAAGAATGTAATATCATCCCATATTATTCATGATCAATTCAATAAAAAATAATCTAATGAAAGTTTAACTTATGGAAAGCCATGTTGATTTCATTATTTGAATAGATTTTTGAATAATCATTCCAAAACATCTTTACAGATCACATTTTATTTCAAAAATTCTTTAGATACTACTTATCAAAAGAAAACATTTTAAGATAACTCATAGAAACCAGTTATTACATAAAAATTCCAACCCAATAACAAAATTATCACTGATAAGCATTTATGACCTCTCCCCTATACCTTATCTAGAAATTTTTTACACTTTATCAATATATGATAGATCCCCCTTTATCATTATGAACTAAAACACCCTTCATCATTCATGAGAACACCTTGATATTCTCCCATTGGGTAAAATTCTATATATATTCCCCCCTTTTCAATGAACCTAAAGTGCACTTCATTTTACTTATAAAAAAGTGAAATAATAAATTCCCTAATCAAAAAAAAAGGGATAAGATTCGTTTATATAAACCACTTTATAAAGATACCACTTTCTAAGTGGAAGTTACCACTTTTGAAGTGGAATAATTAAACGAAAATTGTGGAATTAAAATCACATTAAGAGATTGTGGGTCCCTACAACAAACATTTATGTGAGTGGAGATTGATAAACTCTAAGAGATAAATAATGATTCTTAATACTTTATTTGATTTGATAATTTTTCAGAATGACAACAATTTTTATTTGTTTAGAAACATACACAAATATCTCCATAACTTTTTCAAATTTATCCTTTATAAAGTCATACATGTATCAATATAATTTTTTCATGAATTATTTAAAATATTTCATCAATGTTTAATATCCAATCAGTTATAAAATTCAATTTCAATAGGATATTTAACCTCAACTCTAATATCATAAATTTGGTTCTTTATCCATAATAGTTGTCTAAAAAATTGAGTGGGGACTATATATTTAGTTTTTTTAGTGCCTAGTAAGATGTAATATTTACTCATGAATAGATAAGAAATAAAAAAATCAATAGGATAATATATACTACCTGAAGTGGACTTCTTATAGTGTATTGAACATTCCCAATAAACATCTATATATCAAAAAAACATTTATTGTCATATTTCATTAGAAAAATAAATTTATATCAACGATGTTTTTATGGACCATATTATCCTTTTCACATATAGAATGTGTATTTTTTTAGGATAACTTTAATAACTTGTGACTTGAAAAGTAGAAAAAAATGTCGATTATTGTATCTATTAAGTATGATATGCCCCCAATAATTTTCATATACTCAGTCACATTGAACGACTGATAGAAATGTAAATTTATATTTCTAAAACACATTTAATAGGGGGAGGGGGAACCCAATAAAAGACCCAAAGACTGGATAAATAAAAAAGGTCAAAATGACCACATCAACTTTGATTTATAGTTAAAACATAAAAAATTAAAATCTTTTCTACCCATTTTCATGAAGAAACCAAAATTACCTCCTAACACCATCACTAAAACCCATAAAAAATCATCTGAATCAGATCAGCAAGGTCTTTACTAGCGAAAGCCTATGCCTAGAGAAATAAAACTAGAACATTTCCCTAACACCAATCAATTATAAAAAACCAATAATTTAATGAATCATATAAAAATAAGAAAACCTTAATGACTCGTCACTCCAACCATACCAACTCCTGCGATTAACCACAACTGATAGAAAACCCCTTAAATAGGACCAATGAAATCATAGAAATGAGTAAAAATTAAAAAAACATCCCCATCACTTGAATTGAAACCATTGAATCTATTTCAATCAACAAACACATATAAACCCCCTAACCAATGATGTGCATTATCACATAAGAACCACCACAACCCAGATAGTAGAAAACGAAGGACACACCTCTTGTAAAACCCTCGAATGATCAGAAAACACATCCCATAGATTCCTTGAAACCATAATAGCTGACTGACTGGTAGAGCTGTGAGGGAACATGATGTCAGAGTAGTGTTCAATACAGTAAAGGGCACCAACAGAGATAATGATCATATCATGGACCATGAAATACACTATCTAATCAAGAACCGTTCTAAAACACCACATGAAACATGAATTGTACATTCCAAACATCTATGGGAAAACCAATTCAATGAATGTAATTAGGATGGAAACATGTAGACTAGAAAATAATACAGGAGGAAGAGATGAATAGGGCTTTAACAATGTGCCATAACCAAATGAATCAAAATATATCGAATGACATGGGAAACATGAGAATATATAAAACAACTAAGTGAAAGAGAGAGGTGAGGGAAAATGGATATGAGACAAAAGGGGGAGATGTGGTCGAAACACACTGGAATTCCCAATCTATGTGTCGATGATGAAAACATAGCCTGAAAGTGTCGTGATGGATAAGCCACTCATAGATGAGTGTTAAGAGGCTGACATATGAATCAGATCATCACAGTGGCCTCTTTTTCATTTTCAAATGTTGGGAACCTCATTTGGAATGAAACTGGTTTAATCACAACCTTCAAGTCCTATATGTAAAATCATTTGATTATATATTATGTATATCTATATAGAGAAATAAATTTTCCATGCCTTCCTTGTATCACCTAGAAACCATGAAAATACATTAGATCACCAAATAATCAAACATAAAACACTCTTCTCTTGAATTAAAAAATACTCATTCATTGAGTCTCGTTATATCCTCCGTGGAACATGTCATAAACATATATATGTACAATAATACTTTAATCATTATCATTTTTAACATAGATATTATGATCAACCTCTTGATGTATGAATCCCAAATTATTAATCAAGCCTAAAATAACATGACATGGGTGATTTGTTCATCCTATAAATTGACTTATTCAATTGGTACACTTTTTTATCATAATCGTGAATATAAAACCATCCTACTTTTTAATGTACACTTATTATTCAAGGAATTCATTTATGAATGTGTATCTAACTTCTATTTGGAAAATCTTGAACCTCATTTTCACTGCTATGGATAATAATAATTGTATAATTTATAACTTGGAAAATGGAGGATAAGTCTCATCCACACCAATTACATCATTTGAGAATACTATTTAAATAAATGTAATTATTTTTATCAAAAAACCATTCCATATCAATTGAGAATTTTATAGAACAGTTATTTAGTTATGAATTTTTTTATCTTCCTACCGTAAAAAGTATTCTTAATTCTGAGTTTTCTTGATATTTTCAATTTATTCATTCACATCCATGACCAAAATATTATTTCATTCATCCCAATAAAAATGTTAGGGTCTTCTTTTGATATGAATAATGTCTATATTAGAGGATTTATTTTATTTTTTTACACTGAATCTACCCAATCACTTATATTGTTTTATTCATAAATTTTATCCCGGATTCTCATCTACCGTGTAGTTAAAGAACTTGTCTCGGGATCCCCATTACCAGTTTCATTATCTAAATATACACTAAACCCCTATACTCCCCCAGATTTTCGTAACTCACCTACCTTTCCATTATAATTTACACACTATTTTATTTAATTTTTTTCTCATTTTATATATAAATTTAAACTGGTATTTCAATAAAACTTCCAAATTATTTTATGAATCATTTTTATACATTTTTATAAGAGTTTACACTAAAAATTTCCCCATCTCCATGTGATTTATTTTTTTCATTGTTATTTTATTTATTGATAATAAAAAAATTACCTATAAAATTATAAAATTACTTCATTGTTGTATCATTCATATACCATACAAAATATAGAGAATTTTCTTCACAAAGACATAAGAAGGATCTATTTTTGATATAGACTGATGTCGATACAACTTCAAAAACTTATCAAATATGTATTTTTCAAAATTTATCATTGAATACATGTTTTCTATTATTTGTGTCATACATTTAACTGTACTATTTTATTTAGGAGTCCTCACCACAAATTCTTTATCTATATATTTCTTAGGTAACCCTACGTGAGGATATTTTTAGAGTTTGTGACATTATTAGTCAATAATTGTTTAAAAAATAATCTATGAATATTCTATAATAATCTTTGATAAAATTTAATGAAATTAGAAACATCATATCTATAACTGGTCACTGTTAACTAAAAAACCCTATTATATACATCAATGAGTTGTATAAATTTTTTCATCCCATAAATTATACATGGTGATATTTCTCCATTTACATCAACATATACCAATTCACGAAAAATTATTTAATTCTT
Source organism: Viscum album (assembly GCA_963277665.1). Classification (NCBI taxonomy): domain Eukaryota; kingdom Viridiplantae; phylum Streptophyta; class Magnoliopsida; order Santalales; family Viscaceae; genus Viscum; species Viscum album. The sequence goes on along the minus strand of OY728152.1, from coordinate 1,107,222,309 downwards.
ATATTTCTGTTATAAATTTTAGAAATATATTTACTTTTCGATAATTATCACCTGTATGAGTATGATAATGTGTATTCATAAGGATATCATGAGCACCTTTTTTCACCAACTCTTTGATGAACTTTTGGCTCATGTAGAAACCCCATTTTAACAATAACATATTTTTATTTTCCATTGAGAAAATGAATAAATATATTTCTCCATTAATGAGTTTGAGATTCCAATTTTTTATTTCATAACATGTTTATTCTCAATATCATTCACTAAAATTATAAATATTCTTTTTGTACATTATTACATTACCTGATTCATAAAATTTTATAACACTAAAAATAATATAGTGAAGGCCTTTGGAAGCCAATAAAATTATTTTCCTAATGTTTTTTATTATAATATTGTCTTTCTAAGAGCCAATGAAATTAACCCTCCATCATTGCTGAATCTAGTTTAAATTTACTTGACATATTTGATTCTAAGGTAGGATAATTTTTTATGTCATATGTGTAGTCCGTTAAATATCATGGAACCACCATCTAGAGTAGTCCTTTTTTGGGAAATATTCACTAATACTATAAAATTAGTAGTAGTATTTTTTCATTACATAATATTTTACATAAAATTTTATAGTGGTTGATATTCATATTCCGGACCCTTCATATAATGGGTACTCTTAATCTTGCAAAGATATGAATAAATTTTTCATTTTGAACATACTTGATGTTTTCGTATGACATTTTCCTCTAAATATTGGAGTCTCATTTGAAAACATATTTTATATTATTGATGGGACATTGATGGATTTTTCCCTATAAACTTGACAAAAATAGAGTGACTATAAAAAATTAATCTATTTTATTGAATTATTCATTCCTTTCTTCATTGATCATAAGAGATAATGTTTTTTTATGGACCACACATTTTTTTTATTTCCTATATTTCTATAATAATAACACTTTATTCCTAGTGTATTCTTGGGTTTTTCACTATTTATTTGGTTGTCTTTTGGGTTTATCCCAAATAAAGATACTTCAAGGATTTGATACTATTATTTTCCTCAAACATGATTTTCTATTTCGTATAAATGTATCCTAAATAGGTTTTTTCTTTTTCATATGACTGTTTCATGAAGAAAATCATATAAATGTTTTTGGATCTCTATGCATATCTTTTAGTTACTCTTGATTTCATATAATATAACTCTATAATAACAACCTAATAGTTATGGAACAATTTTGTTCCTTGAGTTTTCACCTCATCTCAATCATTTCTCATTTAATAACTCTATAAATTGTTAACATAAATTTCATAATTATGGTTATGCCATTAATAATTCATCCCTACCCTTCTACTTTTAGCTTGATATCAATAAATTTATCTATGTTTTAATCACCATAGATTTAATATTTTTAGTATCATCCTTTTAATTTTCATTCCCCTATTCACGATTCTATTTAATAAATTTTGAATCATTATTCACACTATTGTATTTTGTTTTATTTTAATCCCTAAATAATCAATCACTTCAAGAGTAGACTCCAAATTTAAATTGAGGTCCACCAAAACCATGAAATTCCGATATTATCCATTACATTTCTATATAGTTTGTGGTATATTTATGGAAATCACAATTACATAAACAATTTTTTTATTCTTTAGTCTCCTCCACTTTAATTTATTCTGTGGTACTATAATCCTAAGAAATAATGTTCCTCTTCATGAATAAATTTTACATTGTAGTTATTTTTCATCCCTATAATTAGATGATTTATTTTTTAGAACATCATACTCATATACATCTTGTAATTTTCATAGTTCACTTAATATTAAGGTTCCCAACCATTTTACATTAAATGAATGTGAGTGGATGTTTCCCATTGACTAACACATTTTAAATTTTTTTATTTTATAAAAGTATTGACATGACCACATCAACCTATTTTTCTTTTGGATCATCTTCTATCGAAGGATTATTTATCATATTGAACACAAATTCATGATACTTCCCTATTTAAAATGGATCTTCAGTTGTAGTCCTCATCTAATTTTCAATAATAGTACAATAATTTCTATCTAATGTCAAATTATTTGGATCATTTTTTATCACAAATACCATTAGATATAATTGAGGTGGAAATATTCTCAATATACACTCTATAATAGTAATATCATAGAGGTTTTATAAAAGTAATTACACATCCTCCACAATCACATTTTCATGGTAAAATAATGAACTAATGTTTTTCTATAGGTATACCCCAAAGTTATCATACTTATTTTATTCCCATACCATTAATTCACCATCATATATATGAAGAATCATTTCCGATATGGAATAAATTTTTTAAAATGAAATATTTTTTTTTATTTCATTGGACAAAGATTACCCTAACATGTAATTCCTTTAGACTCAACATCAAAATCAGGGTATAAAATGTTCCAATGAAAATTCCCAATGATCTTATTTCTTGGTTATTAAAAATATTATTTTATCCCATACAACTAATATTGATGTGTTAAATCATAAAAAATGGAAATTGGTAATTTTACATTGTTAACACACATTTGGATATATTTATGATTCCACATCACATGCTGGTAAAAATTTAGAGAAAAGACGACATACCTATATATTTACATTTCTTGTAATAATTTGAGAAGAAAATTCTCTCCCCATTTATAAATATCACTTCTTCTTCAAGAATACACATTTTTTCCACAAACAATGAATAAAAGATTACACCATGATATGTTGAAAAATATTATCATTATTAATTTACACAATTATCTACAATATTATTTAGAAATATGATATCGTGGAACATTTTTATTTTTCATATTTCATTGGAATTCCAATATATATTTTTTACACAAATATCAACTCAATACTTCTCCTTTTTGTTAGAGAAGATATCACTCCATCTCCACCAAGATAACCACTATTTTTTCTTATTTAAAAGTATTACATTATTATTTCATTTATTGTTTAAATTCATACTTATATATATTATTCAGATACAATTAAAAAAAATTCCTATTATGATATTATGTTATATTTTAAATGATAAGAAATTAAAAATTAGGAAATTGTTTAAATCACAACTATCATGGAATAGAGGTGATCATAAAAACAAAATCCATAAATCCTTTGATATTCATGTAATCAAACAACATTGATCTTTATTTTTGGGTATTATGACCTTTCCACAATATATATTTATTCAATGAATTATAATGGAATCATTTATTCATAGTTCAATGTCCTTTAAACAATGTGACCCTAAATTTTCATTGACTCCCATGTTATGTTGAAATAAAAGCCTTTATTATATATCACTTAATATCATGGCTTGACCATATACCCAGGGAATATAAATCTCCATGAATATATAAATAAATAAATATTTATCGGTGACCCTCTTACCTTTACTATGAAAACCACCATATGGCTATAAATATCCTAAAACAAAAAAATAATGTTAGTATTTTCTTGTGTGTTGTAGCTTGATTTTGGTCCCTCATGATAAAACAATTTTAACACCCCTAGACTTCTTCAAAATTCATGACACTAATTTATAATTATTCCATGAAAATTATAGAATATTTAACATATTCATTGTTAAAAAAACAATACTCAAAAATTTATATAAGTATTTTTTCAAAATAGAAAAAACATTCATATGACTTGGACCTTACACTTGAGTCCATGATAGTTTTTATTGATTTGGTTGATTTACATTATCATGTTTATATATTTTATATTTTAATCAGTTTATAATATTGGAGATGTTTTTCAGATGATATTAGAGAGTACAAATATTCACTCCCAATATGCAATCTTTTGTGCAATACTATACAATTCATGTAGGTCACATATAATGCTAATAGAGATCATAGATTCTTCATTATGGTTGGGGAATTTATTATTATTTTTATTAGGGTTTATAATTTCTGATGGATGTGAGTATTATATGTATTCCATTTTTATGAATCCATTAGGTTCTTCATTGTGGTTTTATCATGGTATTATTGTTTTTTCTTATTTGTATGGGTTTTAATGATTTCGAGATTGTATAAGTGAAAAAAACATAAAAATTAATATAACAATTATTCAATAGAAAATTAAATAAGAAACCAATTGAAATATATACAATACATAACTTTTTGTTGTATCTCTTTATGATTTTTTTGATGATTACCACTCAAAAGTAACCAATCAGTTTTTCATCCATAGTTGATCCGCTAGTAATGAAATCCCAAAATGTATTTGGAAGGGCCTTATTTATTTTCATAGGTATGTGTAGGACCCCATTGCACCCTGAGAGCACAGGATTGAATCAAGATGTTAAAATTTTCTTTTAAAGAAACATATCTTCTTCCCTTGTTTTTAGGAAATTGTTAAACCAATCAAAAGGAATAACATGGTAATTAAACATTCACATGCAGAGGTAAAACATAGTAATTTTACATGGTTCACCACTATGGGATTGTCTAAGGATCATAGAATGATAGTGTTTTTGGAATATAAAAGTCCACTAATCATCACAATTTTGAATTATAGTAGTTAATAAAGAGTCACTATATTCTAGGAATACTAACTTTAAAAGATTTTAGGGATAGCACACTGCCTTCCTCTAAACACTTCCATCGAATCCCCCTAACTCACTGCTTTGGGTGACGTCCTACTCAGTTAAAGGGCTTTAAGGTGTCTTCAGTAGATAGGAATTTAAGTATTTTTCCCTGACTATCATGAGATTCTACTTGCAAGGATGTCCTGAGTTGATTAATAAGAAGGAATTGATCACTTAAAACACATGTTCAACATTATAGTTACCAAATCCCTCATCCTTTGTAAATCCTACCTTATTTTTCAATGAAATACCAACCTTCGAGAACCCACACACTTTCACAAAGCTCCAAACCTTCAAAAATATCACTCCTTTTGTGGGAAAAAATACCATAAAAATGCTAAATACCTTATATTAGTGAACATTCCCCATGAAGATAATTACCTTTGATGATTAAACTTCCATCATGAAGATAACTGCCATCACAGAACTGACTACCTTCATGAAACTCATGACCATTGTGGAACCAACTACCATGGTGAGGCTCATTTGTTTCACAAATAAAAATGTCTTCATGATAAAACTAGTCTTCATGAAACATCCATAAATCATAAACATTGGTATCAATCATGACTTAAAGAGCATTTAGGATATTCTCATGGTTTCATAATATTATTGAGTTGCAAAGCTCCCAATATTCGAGAAATAAAATTAAATAAGACTCTTCTCCAGAACTTTTCATGTCAAAATAAGTTGGGATATCCTCCTATTTATCGTTTTATCCCTTCATGATGATCGCACACCTCAAATGGGTTTTTAATAACCTATAAATCCATGCTTGTGAAAATCATCCATGTGCGAATATCAAGTGGATTATAAACCATTCTCAATGAATATATTAGTAAAAAATAACATCATCATTACATCACAATCTCATGATGTTTTTCATAGTCTCAAAGAACACTATCAATTCATTATGCACTTATAATGTTTTTTATAGTCCAAAATAAGACTATCATTCCAATGCACATTCTCAAAGCTCCATACATTCTCAAACATCATCCTTTTGAAAAATAGAGTATTCATGAATTTTAATCAGTGTGAAACTTATACCACCACCATATTTGAGAAGCGTTAAACCCAAAAAACAACCCTTCAATCCCTTCCTCCATCCTCAAAATATCGTACCAAAAAATTCTCTATACATTGGGAAATGACACAACCTTCAACCCTATATTAATCATGTAATGGATGATTTCGTAACGTGAAAACTCGCCAATCCCACTAGTGGGAAATGAAAAAAAAACAAAAAAAAACATACTCTGTTTCTAGATATGAATGTCCTTGGTTAAAATAAACCTACCCCTTTGGGTTTCAAGATATATATAGATAAACTTAATAAATCACCATCCACTATCAATACATGATAGGAGAGAAATAACTCATCCAACAATCTAAGTATACATTAGAAAATATTTGTCCAGAAAATAAAAATATAAGAATTAATTGTGTTATCATGATATGGAATTATCATATATTTCCAAGATAAGATCTAATAAAGATGAATTATTTCCTCATAAAACCTAATTCTCATCATGTCATAGAATCATTAAATGGGTTTTCAAAATCTTGAAACCAAAAAACCTTTATTAAATTGAATATTTCAATTATACTAATTTGTAAATATACCAAAGAACCCATTTGTGTACATTTTGAGATTTATATAGACTACCCAATGGATTGTATTTCCCCATAAAATTGCATCACATCCATAAAATGTTTAACATAGTAGGAAAAATTGGGAGATGGGGAAAACTGCAACCTCCTCATGCACTAGGAGGTGTCTAAACATAGAGGTTCAAGCAATGTTTCTCAAACACGTATACATGTTCATCCTTTTCCATGATAAACTAATTTCAATTTTCAAATGTAAATAGGTTTTTTATGATAGTGATGGAATTTATTTTTCATAATATTGATCACGAACTAGTATCCAAAGTGAATCACCACCAGTTGATTCACATCATCAACAATATCAGTCATTTGTATCTTCATCGATAATAGTTGAGTGTATGCTCTCATATCATAGATATAGTCTCTTCTTTATATGTTGAGTGAAGTGATTTCTTATTTCTTTCTCAATAATCCAACTCATTTGTTTCCATGGAAGAAATGCACCACCACTGGAATACATTATACCCACCATGTCTCCAAAAAAATTTGTATAAAAAATTGTGTTAATTCATTAAATTTTCTTTCTATAATTTATTAGTCAAAATATTGTGTAACTTGAATATAACTCATGATTCATTTAACTACTTTTAAATGACCATACATAAAATTAATTTGAATGTGGGCCACTAATCAGGTATCAATGATGATATATATATTTGTTTTAGTTAAGTGTAATAAGCTTCCAATGATTATCTTATACATAGTGGGCTCCAATAAAGTCCCATCGTTATTATTTTCATGTTTTATTCCCATACTTAATCATGGTCGAATTTTTTTTGGAGAAATTCATGTTGATTCTATTTCGATGATCTATTGCATAATTATTCTAAAGAAGGAAGGTGTAATCCTTCTTCTTAATCCCATGTATCCCCAACAAATATGTGTGCTAAAAATAATATATATTTAAAATTATGATTTAATGTGATTGAAAATTCTTACATTTATCTCTACCTACTTCAACAAAAAATAATCTCATCCACATACATATAAACACTAAAGTGATATTTTAGAGAATTCTTCACGTAAAGATTATGGTCAAAACCTCCTCATTTAAATTCTTTATTCTTTAGATAAGAATCCTATCATGAATAACATGTTCATGGTGCCAAAATTAGACAACAGAGATCCTTTTGAGAGGTTCTAATGAATTTTCTTGAGTAATGATTTCCTCTTTTGGTTCTTCATCTTAATCATGTTCTTTTTGTGCGCCTTGAATATTTTTCACGCCTTCCACTTTTTCAACATCTTAATTTTTTCCTTAACAACTAATAATTATACCTAATGATATGATAATTCATATACATGTCCTCATCTATTAATCAATTTCATTTAAGGATAAATATACCAAATCTTATATGAATCATTTATGGAAAATCAACAAGAAACACCTTTGAAAAAGACGTCATCTTCAAAAAATTTCCAAAAATAATCAATTTTGATAAGAATTTAAATAGTGATGCTAGATCATTTGTCATCATTAATATTTTTTATCCCCTTTATGGAAACAATTATCAGCATCTTCATAATGTTGGATCTCATCGTTAATGGATTCCATGAAATTTTAGTATGGAGAATACACTAGAATGGATTTCATCTTGTGACTATCCAAATTGGTCTACCTTAAAAACCTCACCAAAAATTCTTACTAAACACTTTTTCTCTAATATACTAGAAATAATATCAAACTATGATGATACCTTCTTTATCCTAGTTCACCAAAGTAAATAATTTTAAAATTATTAAAAAATGATCTTCCATCATATTTTTATTCTAATTGAAAATTGAAAAATAATTCAATGATGGTGACTGCTTCAAATTTTACATTAAGAATTGACATCCCTCAATAATTCCTAGTTTTTAACTAGAACATTTTCTTCAACTTCAATTCGATTCATTATAAAAAAATAAAATATATAAATAATAAGGGAAGAAAGATTATCCTTCATATATAATCAATATGAGATGTATGGTTCATATGATCTCCCAAACAAAGTTTCTCTAATTTATATATTATTCATGTTTTTTCATATTAATATCTATTCAGATTTTTGTTGTGGAAGCATGGATATCCACAAATTATCATATTTTTTTGTGTGGATAATATTATTCATAACAACCTTCATGGATGATACATTCGTACGCCTCTTAAAGTATGCTCATTGTTTTATTAGTACGGTTATAAATGAATTTTTCAATGTGACAAGATTTCTTGCATCTCTCATGTAGAACATCTTTAACACAAGAGTTTCTTTTTTTGAGACACTCAGACACTTTGAATTCTTCCTACAGATTCTTTTAATTTTCTTTTTCACCATCTCTATCCCCAGTATCTTCAAATTTCTTCATCATTTTTAAATATTATGTACAAATAACTATGTTGTCATTAGTATATATTACAATGAGTTTGGATCTTCCACATCGGATATTTCGAGTGTCATTACTATAAGTAGTTCTTTTGGATGAACTACCCTTCAACTTCTCATATTTTAATCGATGCTATTCTTAGCTTCCTTAATTGAGTTCATCTTGGGAGAATTTTTATTGACAATATTATTTTGATTTCATCACAATGAATATTCTTCACACTAAGATAGCTTTTGTGGTAATCTTTTGTTATCAACATTGAACTCTTGTTGAGATAAGAATAATCCAACCATGTTACCACATCCATTTTATACATCATATATGTTATCAAGCTTCCCATATCTATTTTCATTACACACATTCTTCTGCACATGGGGATGTTTCATCTTATTCTATGGATTCTCCCCCTTAAATTTGGATTCCTCTGTTCTTTTTCATTTAGGGGATTGTACCAAAAATATAATGCACAATTCCAAAATATTTTATAGAAACAACATTAATCAACAAAACTTGATCACCTTATAACTTTTTTATAATGTTGTCTTGTCTTCTTTATAAATTTTTGTGCTATTTTTGGGAAACCGACATCCATAATCTTCTCCCACTATAGCCGAGTCATGTTGTTAGGTTTCCTACACCATTAATTCATCAATATTTATTCATTATATGTCTTTCAACCCAAACAATTCAAGATAATATGTTTATATGAATTAATACACGTTGGAATTGATGGTACCTATTTCTTCATAGGTTCTTGATATAGATAATCAAAACATGTCATTATATTCTAATTAAATATTAGAGGACATTCATCTTTATAATAATTGGGTGATCATTGAGTGGCTTCAATTAATGTTTCCTTCTTTATTGATGTTTCAATATATGTCTTCTCAAGATTTTCAAATAGATCATCAAAATAAAGCACTTCGCATTGAGAATGATCTTATGATCATCAATCATTATAATATTTTCATCACAAGCCTTATTTATTCAAAAAACTTCTTATTAATGTAGAATAACATTATTATAAATCAAGGAGTTGTGCACCGTGATCATCTTGGATATTTCTACTAATTTTAAACCCTTGAAATCAGTTTTATTTTTCAATTTATCTTCAAGCGCATGGATATTTTCATCAAAATTATTTTTGACTCCCACATTCTCTTAAATTTTGTTTAGGTATTTTTAAGAACATATTTAAAGATACCTATTTGTTCTGTCAATGTTTCCATCCAATATGGAGAGATTGTAACATTCAATAAATTTTAGATGCATGCTATTTTCCCAAGCATATGCTTCTCCTTCCAACTGGGTGATCTCAACCTACACACATATAAAGACTCCACAAACATGATTGGATCATTAATTAATAATACCATACAAAAAATTTCCAAATATATCAACTAAAAATTATTATGAGGATGTAGATTGATCATTATCCCCAATTTTGATATCATCCTTATTTTCAGGGTAACATTCAAAGGTTCTTACACATACCTCTTAATAAAATGAATATTTTAATTTACATGTGGTTGAATGATTTTTTTTCTTTTGTGGAAACCTATTCCACCTTGTCTTCAATTTCAAATCTGAATATACATTCATTTCAAAAAAAATTGAGAATCATATTCTACCTCTTATTCAAATAAGAGGGACTTATTGAACATTCAAATGTAATTATTTTTCCATTATCTTATTGATGATAGGGGAAATAGGCATCTATACATAGATAATTGAATAATTAAGAAAGTACACATCATTTTTTATGCAGGAAGGAGTGTCAAATATTCAAAATAAAAAATATTTACTATAGAGAATCCAACAGAGGTAATCTTTTACTTTGATACCTCTTTTAGGACCCCAAAGAACCCTGAGAGGGGAGGGATGAATTAGGGTGTCGAATTTTTCTTTTAAAATAATGGATATTGTTCCTATATTTCTAGGAACATATTAATCCATTCTGAAAGAATTATTTAGGAAGTAAAAAATTCCCATGTAAGGAGATAAGACATCAGTTTTACATGGTTTACCACTAAGGTCTAGTACATGGATCATACCATGAAAGTGTGTAGATAGTACCATAAATCACGAATCATTACAAGTGATGGAATAAAATTGTTCAAAAATAGTCACTATATTATAGGATCAATACCATTATTATATTTTTGGGATAGGAAACTACATCCATCAGAACACTTCTGCAGACTCCCCCAAGCTCAATGCTTTGGGTGTTTTCTTACGCAGTTTAAAGACTTGAAGTTCACTTTCGTATATTGGAGTTAATGTCTTTATACCTTACCATCATGGGAATTTAATTTCATAGATGTCCAGATTTCATGAACTTGAAGGAACTGTTTACATAAACCATATGTTCAACACTACTTATCGTTAATATCTCTTCCATCACAAAAAATTATTTATATTTCCATGAAATACCAACCATTGTGAACCCACACACATTCATGAATCCCCCAATCTCCATGATGCTCACTACCATAGAGAAACAAAAAGCCTTTATGAAGATAACATCCTTCATGGAACAAACTTCCTTCATAAGGCTAATTCTCCTTATGGAGAAAAATGTCTTCATGAAGATAACATCAATCCGGGAACAAATACACTTCACATTACAAACTACCTTCACAATGATCGATAATTTTTGGAAGCACTAAATATTCATGATTCTCCCACTCATTGAAAAAATATATAACTAATATGAATTGATATCGGTGATGAAAAAATTAATTTTGTGATTCTATTGTTTCATAGAATTATATATTTGTGATGCTCCCAACCTTAATGAAATTAGTTCAATTCAAACAAATCTCAAAAACATTTCAAGCCAAATGATGTAGGGTAGCTTCATATTCATATGTTCATCCCTTCGTTAGGATACCATGCCTCGAATGGATTTTTCATGATTTTTAAGATCAATGTTTATGAAATCATTCGTTCAATAATTTCTACTGAAACTTAACCTATTCATGAAGCTTCTTGTTGTAACCTCACGATCCTAGATTCCACTAAAAGGTTCCTCGAGCCCAGTTGGACATAATGTCTGAAGCGCATCTCTAAAAATTCAAAAGGATTCTGACTAGAAATGTGGTCCAATGTGTGTCAATGGGGATACTACGCCCTCATCACCAGAGTGCAGCACAAATGAATATCCATAATATACAAATAGAAGAAGTGGTAAGTTATACATAAAATAGATACACAATAAGAGTGGATAACAATATCAAAAGGAAGATCATTTACAATTATGATAATTGTCATGATTCTGATATAAAAAAATAGGTATACAAGGAATATGTACCGTTAATGTACCAAAATTAAAAAAGAACAAAAGTATCCCAACTAGAATCATGTGTCAAAAAACAGGTCACAAGCTCTCCTACACATAAGAAACAATCAAGAACCTGTAATAGGTCACTTTCCCTTATTTATACTTGAAATCATATATTATATTTGGTTTCCAAAGGTGGCCCAAAAAGGTTGTGAGATATAATCCTTGTTGGCTACCACCAAATATCTGGTTAGAATCATTCAGTGAATATATATTAACAACAGTGTGCATACCCTAATCGAATGAGTAAATGTAGTACTAGAAGTAAAATTCTTATAATGTCCATGTTCTAATTTATAATCATGTACATTTAATGATTCCATCTCATTTATATAATTTTACTCAAGAAACAGTGCATATCATGGAATCCCCCATGATAACATGATCAAATGATTCCTAAATTGGGTTTCTGTAATGTGAAATAAGTAGATCGAATCCAATATTGTACATTCGATTGCTAAAAGCATTATAAAACCCATTTCTTTAATTAAACAATTTATTACTTAGTATCATCCCTATAATTCCTAATTTGGATTTTAGGTATAACTCTAGGTATAATATAAACCAACAGCTGACAATCCCATCCATGTTGTAACAATCAACAACCCAGGTATTTTACAATGTTGGGTTTAACATCACTACTGGTCGAGTCCGTCCTTAGAGGTCCACTAAGCGAGAACAAGCGTAACCCATGGAATAAATGATCAAAATAAACATTAAATCCATCCTTTGAAATCCATATTGATTGCATGTATCACTCAACATTTAATAGTAAATCCTCTAAGTCCTTTGAGTGTCCTCAAGGGAGTCCATGTATCACTCGGGCATAAGAAAAATATAATAGAATTGTTTCCATCAATGGAATTAATCATTGAATACCTGTGTAACCCAAGTCATATATAATTTAACCAATTCAATACAATTCATATAAAAATGTTATGGTTAAAACAATGCATGTATCATTTACAAATCAACATAGAAGGTGACTGAAGGCATTAGATAAACTTATATGGTTTACCTCTTGTATACTCCCCTGGGAATTTAATTAAACAATTATGAAATTATTTTAAAATACCTTACAAGTCATGGAAAAAGGGTCATGGTAATTTAATACATCTCTATTAATCAATTCAATTAAAATTCGATTTACAATGGTAATCTTGTATCAATTCAAAATTCAATTCATCGATTTGATTCATAATTCTATTAAAAAATAAAATCCCAAGGCATGTTGTAAATAGGAACTTTTAAAGGGTATCCATACTAATATTTCATCAAATGGTTGAATTAATTATATAACAAACCCAAAGGGGTGGTTCAGGTATCAATGTAACCAAACTATAACCATCTATTGATGTGCATATTTAATTGAATTAACCATACCTATCAATTAAATTAAAGGAGTAAAATACAATTAAAGGGAGATTCTCTGAGAATTAGGTGTGTGGAACAATAGAAATATATAAAGAATTATAATTTTAAGCAAAAGAATTAGAATAACTACCATAGGTTCATAGAAGATAGATTACCAAGTATCAGTTACTGATTTGACTCATATTAAGAGAAGATTGATGAATAAACCAAGAACCTCATAATGGGGGAAATTTTATTTCACCTAAATAAGACAACATATACAAAAAAATGAATTATGACTAAAAGGGAATTGATAACTCATTGATCTGGATATAATGGGATGATTGGATCTTAAATCAGAGATAGGACAGAGAAGTTACCTTGATTTATAATTGATCTCAAAGAGGGCATCAAATGGGAGCCTTTGTTGTGTATGATATAAATAGAAAAATTGGTCTCGAAATAGATTTTAATTATGGTTAATATTTTAATTTTACCCAAAATAATAGGGTCTCACAGTATAGCCAAACCATGGACCAACTTTGCATGATTTACTATTGGGATGGGCGCATCACATGGTTTTTTCATACGTTTTGACTAACCATGTGTAAACCATGCAAAAATACACTCTCCAAATTGAAGACATGGCCACATAGAAATGTTCCCCAAATCACTAGTTTTCTCTAACTGTGTGGGCTATAGCTCCCCACTCTCTAGAATCATAAACTTTTTTATAATCATGTAGATAGCTCTGTATTGTTTTCAGAAACTATGTTCCAGCCCTTTTCACCCTAATGGATTTGATTCGGGAATCTAAATAGCACCATACACCCTCAATACCTCAATTACATAAAAAAGAATTCATTTTAGGCCATATTTAAACATTTAAACTAAATTTCAATAGAAGGTAAAGGAACTGAACCTCAAAGAAGAACTGGGTTATTAAAAACATCCCCACATAATGTTATTCTTCCATAAATTTTCCTCATATGGGTTCTCATCATTTTCTGAGAACATCTTCATACATAGCGATCATACATCATCCTCCTACTCCAATATCTCCACCAATACACAACCATGTATCTATAGAACCCATAAAAGATGAACTAAGTAGCCTTGGAGAAATATGATTCTATGATCTACAATACATATAGGATTCCCCTCAAAGGACGCATCTTCCTATAACACAAACTCCTAAGGATGAAATTTAGGAGAATATTTAGAAAACGTGCATCATAGTAGAGATACATGGAAGAAATCATGTATATCTTTGTTCCTCTATGGTAAATGAAACTAATAGTTTATTGGCTTGAATATCTCCTGAATATTGACCGTCCCAACATATCGTGGTGAAAGTATATCTCATATACTAAACCTCATGTATCCTTACCCTGGTAAGACATGTAAAAAAACATCATCCCCAACCATAAACTCTAGAGGTCTTTTGCAGCGATCAAAATAATATTTTTTGAGACTATATAATCGCAATCCACTTATGAATCAACTACACCTTATCTATAGCCTCTTGAACAAGACGAGGTCCAAGCATAGATGCCTCTTCTATATCAATCCAACATAGGGGTTATCGGCATGGCCTACCATATAAATCATTATAAGGATCCATATTTACAGTAACCTAAAAACATTTTTTTGGAGAATTTATCCTGAGGAAAATGCCTCTCCCAAGAGCCCTTAAAATCATGGACTCAGGCCTATAAAAAGTTCTAAAGATCCAAAATCATGTGCTCTAATAGACCATCAGTAAGAGGGTGGTATTTTGTGATCTGAAGCACTTATGTACCTAACACCCTCAGTTTCCCTTTATAGAACCATGGTGTAAACTAGGAATACAAATTGAAAGCAATAGTAGGTGGTACCCTATGAAGTCATACTATCTCAAAGATATTCAACCTTCCATGACCACAAAAACTGATGGATTCTTTGATTGGAATGAAATGTGTATCCATCAATATCCTATAAAAAATATCCTAAGAAACATTATTAACTCATGGTGACCATAGTAATCCTATCATAAAATCTGTCATGACATCATTACATTTCCACTCGGGGAAGGGTCCATGTTGTAAAAGTATGGTTGGTCGCTAGTGTTCATCCTTCACTTGTTGATAGGTGGAATATCTTTTTATGACACTAGCTACAACTATTTTCATACCCATCCATCAGTACTAGCGATGTATATCCTGATACATGTTGGTGATGCTAGGGTGAACAACCCAGGATGATTCAGAATGTCATGAAATGTATCAGCATTCATTTCTTTGGAAACCCCTATGTGACCATGAACTTAAACAATTTCATCCTTTCTTTTGGTTCAAACAAGAGGAGATTCTTCACCTTCCCAACCCTCCCATAGGACTTTAATATTGTAATTCTAAATCATCCATATCCTATCTTTCTACAAAAGGGAACAGGTAACTGCTAACGATAATATAAAAGAATTCATTGGATTATCCCAAACCTCCAATTTCATCTCAGAGAACAAGTCCATAAGCTTCAACTAGCTTCTGGCCTACATCACTACCTCTATATGAGTTTTCTTACTCCATGAATCAGGAAATACATTGCCTATACCAGGAATGTAGGCAAACATGAAATCGAAATCTTATTGGTATTCCACCCTCCATCATTGTATCTGGTTTATATCATGTTTTGTAAATATGTACTCTTGGATTTTGTGGTCTGTATACACCAAAAAATTCTCTCCATGTAATTATTATCTCCATAAATATAATGAATGCACAACAACAGCAAACTCAAGATCATGCATCAGGTAATTCCTTTTAGGTGGCCTCAACTGCTGAGACCCATATGCTACTATTCGACCGCCTACAAAAGAATAATCCAAGATTTATACATGACGCATCATAGAAAATAGTGTAACTCCTTCTTTGCTCTAGAGAAATTGGCATCAACTGTAAATTCAATATCCCTTTTAGCTCCGAAATGTGAACCTCATAATAACCTGACAATAAAAATATAACACCCTTCTTAGACATGCCTGTGAGTGAAACTACATTGTTTGTGAAATTGGGTATTAAACTCCTGTAATATTTAGATAACCTTAAGAATCTATGTAACTAAAAATTATATAATGTTTCTCCTAGTAAACTATAGCTCTCAACTTTTATAGTTCAACTGATACTCCTGTCATAGAGATAATGTGACCTAGGATGTGAATCTAATCCATCCATAACATTATGTTCTTAACATATAATCGATGATGTATCACTGTATCAAATATGATCTCTCGATATTTGGAATTTTTGTGTTCATTGTGATAATACACCAACATATCATCATTGAAAACAACAATAGAAAATAAATATATTGATGGAAGACTCAGTTCATCAGTTCTATGAAGACTTATAGGGAATTCGTGAGACAAAATGTCATAACAAAATACTCAAATATTTTATACCTACTATGAAAAATTGTATGAGGTTTTAATGATGGTCTAATACACACTTGATAATAACTGGATCTGAAATCAATCTTTGAAAATACATAATATCCTCATATATGGTTGAAGAGATCATCTATCCATGGTAGATGATACTGGTTTTTAACCGTCAGTTGGTTCAATTTCTAGTAATCCACACATATCCTATTATTTTCATCTTCCTTTTTCAGAAAATGACTAGTGAACTCCAAGGATTTGAATTGGGTTAGATAAATCCAATTTCCACTAAATAATCTAGATGTATTTTAAACTCTTGAATCTCAATAGTATCCATCCTCTAGGGAGGGTGGATACTATTGTAGATCAAGGAAAAATCCCATTTGATAATTCAACCTCTCTTAGTGGAGGTAATCCTTGAAGTCAACTAAGAAAACATCATTGAAATTATCAACCACTGTATGAATTTTTGACTGTGGTGTTTCATGATCATACAGATATAAATTATAAATATAGGCTCTCAGCCCACCCATCCCATGATGCTCAGGTCCATGTCAACTCACCTAGAAATCCCATTAACACTTTTGAATATACTAATAGACCTATGGTGATGTGAATGTCAAACTTAAGTGATAATAATAAACATAATCATGGGAGGGAACCAACCAGTCCAACTTGATAATTATATAAAAACCTATCAAACTAAGGAAAAAGAAGTTCCATATGAAGAGACACCCACCAATATCAAGGGGGGACTCCGTTCACTGATTTATACCATTTTTTCTAATACCCAACAGAGTGTCATGTTTCATAAAAACATCTCATGTTTAAAATCTAATCCCAAGTTTCTACACAACTTGAATAGATATAAATATATGATATACCAATGTATCAAGAAATAAAAAATCTAATTCATAGGCTATTAAAATAGTACCACAGATAGTAGAAGGACTAGGATCATTCTCCTCAAGGGTTGGTTTCACTTCTTATATATTTCCTATATCACAACCTAGTGAAATTTCTAGGCTGACCAAAGAAGATATACTAATCTGTCATTGAAAAAAAATGAGTCTGCCTACCATGTCCATGAACACCACCTCAGCCAGATTGTCCAACTATACTCCAGCTTCCAGCCTGACGAGAAGCTCCTAAACCTACTCCAAAATGGGGATTCATTGCATTATGGGTGGAAAGATTCTACATGGGCACTATAAATGGACCATCATTCTTTAGGATTGGAACTCAGAAGGGTACCTTGTACACTATGACCTCATATGTCCTAGCCTATCATACTGGTATCACCACACCTGAATACATGAGTATGTGCTCTGGATACTAATGTTATCATGTGAAAGCTATAGATGATGCTTCGTACTATCAGTTGATATAGAAATAGATCTACATGTCAATCCACCAAGGCTCACACCCCAGCCTTGATCAGGTTATGCCCTATAATGAGTTCTTGATTCATTATACAACAAATGGTAGTTAGCTGAAATTCATTCACCTATTATAGAATGTCATACCAAAGACCATCCTTGAATAACTAGTCTTCAGATAGCTTGTCACCCATCAGAATAGGTGTGAAACACTAGAGATCAACAAAATTTGTCGATTAATCCTCAACTAATAACATACCATTCTCAAGGTGAAAGAACTCATGGGCTCTATAGGACCACAATGTCTATGTATAGATGTTATCATTGAAGACCATTTGAAAATCCATCCATTCCATCTCTCAATGATTGTATATTTTTTTATTAAATCCCACCATATCTTGGAGGCATCATGAAGAATATACATAATATAATTACACAACTCTTAGGAGGAGTCTCCAGATTCTTAGAGACTGAAAGCATGCCTTTATATAGGACTCCATATCATGTGGTCTACCATCCACCCAAAACATGGGTCTACAATACTCATACAACTCAGGAATCAACTCTTCAATAGCTGGGGTAGGTCATGGTGATCCCTGAATTATCTTGATGAAGAACAAGAAGCCTTCACAGAACTGTGCCACTCAACATATGATGGGTACTATAATTGATTCCATAGATGGAACTACTAGATGATCCATGGGTAGATCATCACCCTCCAACTCCAGAGTGTGGTAATCGCCCCATCATTGAGTATTACTAGAGGACATCATGATGGAATACCTATAAAAATTCCATGATCATGCCTAATATTAAGGTAATTTTCATGGATCTCAACACAAAACAATTGATATGGAAATAGTATATGTAGAGGCCTTCATATATAAGAACACACCCAACTTCCATATTTGTGAGTTTGGTCTAGGTGTAGTGTAGATCATTTAAAAAAAGATATATTTTCTTTTATCCTATTTTAAGGTCAGGCCAGGGTAATGTTATCTTATATAACCAACCCATTTTCCAATTCATATTCACTTGGATTAATATATCAATTTACATTTTAATTCATAAAATTTCAAATTTATATCACATTTCATTTTCAAAAGGGCTAAACAAATGGTCCGAAAAATTCCAATCCATGAGGTCCCATACTCTTCATGAACCAATTAATGGAATCTATTTAATTAAAATCAAACATATTCTAGAATACCTATAAAAACAGTAGGTATATCTATCAAGAAACATATCCCAACAATATTAATTATGTAATGCATCATAAATGGCATAGAAAAATGAATGACATGTGATTCTTGTAAAGTTCCAAAAATGATACATGAGATTGAATAAAATCTTCTCATCAGGTTGCAACAAAATATAACCCACAATAATATCAGTAATACCATCAACATTCATGTGAATTACCTAACATGGGAATCAAATCAATGTAATAATCAATATCCAAAAATAGAAATTTAATTTGAGGCACTTCAGATTTTCCCTATTAATTGGTTAGCTAGGCCTATACAAATCTCATTACCAAACATCATTTAATTCACATCCCATTCCATTTTTTATAAATATGAAAAAAACTAGAAAATAATGATCTTATTCCACATTGTCACATCAAAATATTTGGTTCCACTGAAGGGTTCCCTGAGGCCAGTTGTCCATAAGAACTCAAGTTCATCTCCCCAAATGGAAGAGGCAGCTGACAAGCAATGAGGGCTTTAAGTATTAGTGGGGAGACTATTCCCTCGTCACTAGAGTGTGTAAAATGGAATATCAATAACAAAAAATAGAGGAGGCATTAAATAATACATAAAATAGGTACACTATAGTAATAGGTAACAAAAAAAAGGAAGCTCATATATATTGTTGATACAATTCTTGTGTTAATAAAACATCCAAAATAGGTATACAAGGAAGAATTAAAATATATATAACATAAAAAAAAGTAAAAAATTATCTCAACTAGCATCATGAGAATCAACTTTCTACCATGTTCTCCTTCTATTAATGAACAATCTAGAATGTATAGTAAGTAACATTCCCTTATACAAACATACAATCATATAGTAAATTTGGGTGACTAATGGTGGCCTAAATAGGATGTGAGATATAAACCCACTAGGAAACAACCCAAGTTATGCTTCAAATCAGGTAGTGAATATATAATAATATAAATTTTCATACATTAATCGAATGAGTAAATGATGTACTAAAGTTAAATATCATATGATGTCCTAGTACTAATTTATAATAACGTTAATTTACTAAATAAATTTCATTTAAATTATAAGCCTTATGGACCAGCATGTAGCTTGAAATCCCCCATGTTAACATAATATATGTATGTAACAACTGGATGTCCATATTTTATAATACAAAGACTGAATCCAAGGTTTTTTAGTAGCTTAGTAGATGCATCATATAATCCATTTATTTCATTAATAAATTTTGAACAGGATCCATTCCCTATAAATCATAAATTTGAATCTGAGTTTCATTCTAGGTATAATATGAACAAACACCCTACAAGACTATCCATTTTGAATCTCTCAAGAACCCATTTATCATTCTAGGTGAGGTAAAACCAAAATTACATTAACTTGTATCCTTAGTGGTCCACTATACGATCCCAAGTATCACCCCTTTAATACATGATAAAATTCCCTTTGAGTCTATCCTTGGAAATCCATAAGGATTCCAAGTATCACTCGTATTATAATAGTATTCATCTGATTCCATCCTTAGCAGTCATGAAGTCACTCCAAGTGTCACTCTGGTATAAGAAAAGTTGAATCCAATTTATTTTGTCCATGGAATTCAACATTGAATCCATGTTTCACCTAAGCAATATAATAATTCAACAAATTCAATAAATTTCATTTAAAAATGTCAAGGTCAAAACCTAAAAAACCCATTTAAAACTCACCTTAAAAGGTTATCAAGGCATTTTCCAAACTCATAGGGACTTCCTCTTTCCAACTCATGTGGCCATTTCATTAAAGTAGATTCACACGATTTAACATGACATTATAATGAAATTTCCCAGGTCCATGATCATTTCAACCCATTCCATTAATAAATTAAATTCCAATTAAATTTACAATTCAAATAATATATCAATTCATAATTAAATTCATCATTTTGATTCACAATTAAATTTAAAATTCACATAACAAGTCAAGGGGAAAATAGTCACGCCTCAAATGTATCCAAACAAATATTCCATCAAATGTTCTATTTATTTAAACATCAAACCCAAAGGGATGGTTTCAGTTTTATGGACATCAACCAAAAAAAAATCCATTAATGGATATATTTATTTGAATTGGGAATAACATCGATTTAATTCATAATTAAAATTAATTTAAAGGGAGATGGTGTGATATCTGGTTGTGTGGAACAACAAAAATATATAAAAACTTCATCTATTAATTAAATGAATGAGACTACCTATCATTGATTTACAGAGGATAGATCATATAGTAAAATAAATTAATTCGTCTCAAATCATGAGAAAATCATGTAACGGTCGAATAAACTACTTATAGGGAAAATAAATTGCACCTATATAGAATAGATGATATATAACCAAACAGTGAATGATTAAAAATAATAGAGAACTAATTGATGTTGATTCGATGACACGAGAAATGCATAGATTAGAGATCAGATGAAGAAGTTGCATAAATTCCTAGAAGAGATCTCAAAGAGGGAATCAAATGGGATCCTTTCATGTACGATAGAGAAATATTAATGTAGTTTTAGATATATATTGTAATTAGTGTAAAAATTG
Source organism: Viscum album (assembly GCA_963277665.1). NCBI lineage: Eukaryota > Viridiplantae > Streptophyta > Magnoliopsida > Santalales > Viscaceae > Viscum > Viscum album. The sequence continues at coordinate 1,107,200,348 of OY728152.1, read as the reverse complement.
TTATTTTAGATTTAATTGTAGCGTTTCATTTTTTGGACAAACCTTGCACTAACCATGCATGCTTAGTTGTATGGAAGGTAACATCACATGGTATGTCTGTATGATTTGACTGAACATGGGATACAATGAAGACTCTAATATCAAAATTGTAGACATGGATTAATGATCGTTCACCCAAAATTTCATGGTTTTCTATAACAGTGTAGTTGTAGATCCCCACTTTCGATTCGTGGATGATTTTATCTAACAGTGTGGGATTCCCCACACAGTTTTTACAAACCATGTTCAAGACCTATTTATCCATAGAGGATGTGTTCTAGGATCCTAACTGGCCCAGAACACCCCAAAAAACTCAATGAAGTCAAAGGATATTCACATTCGGCCATATTAAAACAATAAAACTGAATTTTGACAGATGGTTAAAGATCTATACCACAAAGAATAACTGGGTTATTAAACTCAGAGTCACAAAAAACACCATCAAATCATTATACACATAGGATGTTTGTCATATTTGTGAAGAACATCATAAACTTATCAACATGAAAAATGATTTTCATAGTCTCTAAGAACATTGTGATTCCATCAACTGTTCTTGAAGCTCCATTCCATCGCAAATATCATCTTTTTTCTAAACATATTCCTTGAAGAATAAATTAACAGTGGAACATATTCCTTTACCATATTTTAGAATATTTAAATCATGAAAAAAACCTTTCATGAATATATATCCATCCTCAGGATTTTATGCCCATAATTAGGAAAGGACTCGGAAAAAATGCCACCTCAACATTGTATTCATATATTACAGTATGATTTATTTCCTTGAAACCTCCCTAATTAACCAAGTTAGGATTGATGAAAAACCCAAACCAGAATCCATTTCATCTATAAAAGGACTTCGTTTTAACAAAATCTTATTTCAGCCATGGCCATGTATGAAAGAAATAATAATGGATATTTTAGAATTCATATCATTTAATATTTTTTAAAAAAATTAACAAATGAAACCCTTTTATTATAATGACCAGGGATCTTCAAACATTAATATCACATTTGTATATTAATATTCAATAAAATTCCCAAATAACATCCTGGGGATCGTACATTCTTAGTGTATTTTGAGATTGGGAACACAATATTCAATGTTTGTGGAATATATTGAACAGCATACATAATTATCTTAGAAATGTTTTCTCTTATTAATATTACCCAAATAAATATTTCTTTATAACTTGAGGAATGAAAACATAAGAGAGGGTGATATTAGAAGATCTGTAATGGTGAACATGGTGGTTATCCTTCTTTGATGATATAAAATCCTATGATAAACATAATTTCATGAGAACATAAAAAATATACAAAATTCATACCCAAACTACCATAACTCATAAACATGATTAATGGAATAAATCATTATAATTATATAATACATAATTCATAAGATGATGAAATAATCATAATCCATGAACCATAAGCTCATGTCATAAGATTATGAATTAAATTAAGTTATAAAACCCATTTAATTTGTCAATTTTAACTACTAAGACCATGAAACATAGTGTATCTAGCCTCATCACCTTTTTACCATTTTATATCAAGCCCATCTTTCTGTTTCCCATTGTGGATCACTCAAATCCACCTATTTACCATTACGAATCATCACCATAAGAGTTGTTCCTCCTATTGTCTCATGATATATAAATCATTTCCCAATGCATAGGAGGGGTACTTAGGACCCACCCATCATTGGTTATAACGTGAAAACTATCGAGGCATATAATTTATCTACCATCCTTGGTCAAAACATAACCATAGAACTTTTTTATAACATAACCACTACAAAAAAATAATATATATATATATATATATATTCAAAAATATCATAAAAAATTCATCAAATCAAGACCCATGAAATGAAAAGCGTCTCAAAAACAATCTATCATCGCATAACCCTTATAAAGGAAACAAGTATCATAATAATCATACAATTAATTATAATATATGCCATTTTAAAGGAATGAGTTTCAAAAAAATCCATTAATCATAATAATAAAACCTATAGCGAATTAATAATGACTGTAAAATTTGATCATATCCCTAGTAAAGTATAGGTGACATCAAAGGATTCCATCTGATATGGAAAATGATTTTCAAATAAAACATGAATCATTTCTTGTGAAAACCAGATCTTCAACTCTAAAAATAAAATTTTAAAACTAAAATATCAAAAAACATACAAAATAGTTATCTTTTAAAATAACCATTGAAATATATAAATGAGGTTTTAAAAAGTTTATTGTTCATGATGGTTGAAAATAATGTTTATGTCATATATGTTAAAAAATATTCCTTTCACATTTCAATAAAATCCATAAGGGCATTATCAGGAAAATGAAATAAAGATACCTTTTAAAAAAATTTATAAATTAAAAAATTAGTAAAATTGGATTAAAAAAATATTATAATAGTAAATAATTTATTAGAATAATTTTTAGAAAATATGAATATAGAATAAAAATTGGTTGTGACCGAAATGAGAAATAATATTGCTTTTTCTAAAAATTATTCTTTTGATATATTTAATTATTTACGAGAGTAAAATTAAGGTAAAAGCTGAATTTTTAATAAATAACCAATATAAAAGAAAATAAATGAGTTTTTTAGGTATATCATAATATCTACTCATCAAGATCATATCATAAAAAATATCCTTAAAAATGATATTGTAACAATATATATTTACCACTTTGGTATATTTTGATTCATAATACCCATGAAATGTAGAAAATTACATGGATATTTATATCCTATAATTAGCTTTATTATTTTCTTATAATACATTTAGGGGAAGTACATACACAAAAAAAACAAGTGGTGCATAAGTCATGTGTCCCAGAGAAATAAATGTTAAAAAAAATCCCTTACAAATTTGGAAACATTATAATCATAAACATTAAATAATAACATGAAATAAAATATGAGATATAATTAAAATAATTATATTCATTATTTAATATTTAAAATGGTCTATAATAAACACCTCATTAATTAATATTTGTGTAAAACATGACTTATGTTCCCAAAAAGACAATTTGAGACAAAATCCATTACCTTATGTCTTGAAATCCTTCTTACACATTCAAATATCATGTATAATAAATTCATGAATATTATAAATATATTATATAAAAATAATAATATTTATAAATAAATATATGATTTACATACGTCCTTTTATTAAATATTTTTAATCGTTCCTTGTTAAAATCACATTTTGGATGATAAATGATTTGTTTGTCATGTATGATTTGGATTCACATATTTTTTCCTCTTACATTGATCATGGTAATATAATGTAAATAATTTTATCAATGTTATAAATTAAAAATATATTTATTATATATATATATATATTTAGTAATCCATTAATGTTAGATATAGAAAATGAATAACGTTGGTCCTGGAGATGGTAAGACTTACGTACGCCTAAACATTGTCTCCGATTTCTCAATGGATGAGATGAAATAAAGGTAAAAAATATAATGACTTTAGAAAGTAATTTTTTTCATATATATCGCATATTTTAATAAAACATAACCTTATTACCTTTAATGTAAAGTGTATGTGAAGAATGAATCATATCACTTCCCAATGGCACAGTCTTCCGTAAACACAAGCTACATTATTGTATTCCAACTGAATGGAAGGTAAGAATTTGTATGTGATATTATTTTTAGAGAAGTATAATTAATTTATAAATATCATATAAAATTTATAAATCCTTCATTATATACATTCTTGATAGGATGGAGGTGGAAAGTGACTTACATCTGTTTTTGAGAATGTTGTTCGCTGTATGAATGAACGACAATTTCATTTCCCACTTGATGGAAGAGGATATAAGTGTAGGTAATTCCATTAAAATCACAAAATATTTTTATATTGGGTATAATGGTTTTATAATGACATCATAATTGATTAATATTTTAATCATTTGGAAGAATAAATATAATAGAAACACTCAATTGAGAACAATACCACTTCTTCGAATAACCTCCTCTGGATTTTCACCAAAACACATACATGGTTATCTTTATGATAAAACCAATGAATATATTATTTGAGATGTGAATAAAAATATATTGTAATTGATTTTATAATACTTGAGTTTTTAGAAGTGTGATGATGAGAGGAGAGAGGTTGTTGTTTTGTAAGTTGTGGAGAAGACACACAAAGAATTTGGGAAAAGAATAAAGTAAAAAAACTTTATATACCACAAGGTTCTGAAATAGGTAATTATTGAACCGTAGTTGTTAGAGTGTTGAAATATGGATATAAATTTTATTCTTAATATTTTTAAGATCATTTTATCCCTTATATGTTTATTTTATCCCCTGGTAAACATGTTTTAACTGTAATTCTGGTAATTAATTGTTTTTGTTTTTCCTATTGATTATAACCAAAAAATTATGTTTAACTTATTAAATAATATAAATTATACATATATAGAATATTTAATTAATTTTTATGAATTACTTAAACAAAAAATTGAATATTTTATTTAAAAATAGTCCCACAAGCACAATGAAAAAAAAGATTTCTATAGTGAAAACTTCAAAAGTATAGTCTGTTTTTATATCACAATTCAATGTTAAATTAAATATAATGGAATTAATTGGATTAATAAATATATAATTTATCAATTTCTACAATTTATTTTTTTAAACAAATTGTACCTTTTTAAATAATTTAATCAAAGAGGCATTTGTTTTATAAATATATTTTTTTCATTATTCACTTAAAAATAAATCCATTTATAAAATTTTTAAAAATTAACTCTAAGTAAATTTTGACCTGTTGCTTCAAAAAATGAATTCCATTTTTTAAATTATATTTTCTATAAGTTTTAAAAATTTATTTTATTGTTTGTTCAAAAATAAAAATATAAATAATTTTTTTGATAAAAAATAAATTTCAAAGAATATGATGACATTAAAAAAAAATTATGTACTTCTTTATAAATATATTTTCATTATCTAAAAAACTTATACATAATTTAAAAAAATGTGTTTATTCCTATTCATATCAAAAATTTTAACAACTTGGTTTTAATAGTTATAATCATATTAATAGTATTTTATGGTTAGTTAAAACTCTATGTTGTGTGTAACTAAATATATTGACGAAATTTAATTTATTCAAAAAATATATTTCATAAAAACTAACGGAATTAGATTCTACCTATATTAAAATGTGTTTTACCTGAAAATGCATCACTTTAATATAAATATATGATTATACATTTGTCTCATCATGTCCTCATTTTCCCACATATATTCATAAAATTGGTTGTCTCATTATAAAACATTGACCACGTCACTAATATTATTTAATAGAAATTTTTCAATATGATCCACAAAATCCACTAATTTTTATTCATGAGAAATATAATTCCACCATGGGTTGACCTTTGTGTTCAGTATATGTTATGGATCAAGTTAGTACTTATAACGCCGTGATTTTTTATGAACCATGTTTTTAATTCGGAATAAATTAAAATTCACTTATTTCTTATGTTATACTCTACACCAAGTTAATCATGTCCTACATGCAACACCATCTTATCTTTCTTTAAATTCAATCTATACATTCAACAACACATTATTTTGTTATTTAAATTTTTTAAACAACACAACTCTAACCCAACTCTTATAATGGAAGGTATAAGAAAATTTATTTATTTATGAAATTTTTGTAGGCATAAATATTTTACAAATTGACTAAAAATAATGTAAATCCCAATTAAAAAAATTAAATTTTTTCTAAACAATATATAATGTGCACAAATGTGTTTTCTACCAATAAATAAATAAACAAATCTTGTCAAATTATATTATTGAAATATAAATATATCATGTAATCAATATAAATTTTAAGCTTCATGTTATTTTTTTATAGACAAGATATAAGAAAGAAATACAATTTTACACATAAAAGAAGTATTACTCTAAAAAGTGAGTTTTATTAATTTTTTATGAAACCCTTATTTTAAATTTAGTTTCTAAAATTTTTATAAATTTTTTTTTAAAAAAATAAACTTCTTTTTTTAATGTGGTATATTAGAATTTTATTCCCTTTAAATTAGGTATTTTTTCAAGTATGTTTAATGTTTTGATGAATAGTGAAGTTTAATGAATTTTAATTGAAAAAAACATTTTAATTGAAATAATTTATAGTGTTAAATTATATTTTTTTTATTAGTTTAAAAGTTTGATTATAGAAATTAAATTATAATTCAATCTAATTTATGTCATTTTAATCTTTTTTACACTGAATTTGAATATAAAAATATTTCAATCTATTGGATGTTTTCACTTTAGAAACTCATTTTCTATTTTTTTTCAATGGAATTAGTTTTATATTAATTTTAGAATAATATTTTTTTAATTATTAAAAATTTATTTCATTTTTATATTCATAAATTCACAATTTAGTAAATATTTCTCTTGTATTTCTGCTAATATGAATAGTAGCATTGGTGATTTTTATTACCATGGTAAAGGGAATAATTCAGAAATTTTTGTTAAAAATAAAGTGATAAGGACTATAAAATTACCCTAACACTTGAATAAAACTTTTTTGATATATTTAATTCTACCCTTAACCCATAACGATTTACGTTGATTAATTTAATGGAAACATTCCATGAAAATGACTTGGATATTACTAAAATTAAAGAGAGTGAAAAAATGTCACAGTATTACTTTTAATAAGTATAATATTTTCAATATTATATGATATAGAATATAATACCGACTATATTAATTATTATGAAATCAAATAATTTTTTTTAAAAACATATAAACTTATTTTTAATTTTTAATGAAGATATTATTATCAAAAATAATTAAAAATGATGATGCAATAATTATAAAATTAATGAACCTAGATATTAAATGATATTATAATGTTAAATAGATATAATTTTACATAATTAAGGTGATATAAGTATTTTATATGTGAATAAGATATATTAGGGTAGTATTCAATAAATTGGTTTGATGATATCTTGTTGGATTAATGTTCTTAAAGTCAGAGTAATTAATAGTGTCAAAATTGACACTTATGATATTTTATAAATATAAACTTTTATTAAATTATTTATAAATGATAAATACATTAATTAAGGAAGAATGTTGTTATATATGTTCCAAAACAAAATAAAATTTCCATTTATTCCCCAATTGGTACTTTATATGTAAAAACTAAATCCCTTTAATATTGAAAAATTTGTTACCAATGTAGTATTTAAAATCAATTAACTAAGGGTTAATAAAAAAATAAGGATTAAAATAACACCAAAACATGACCAAAATATATTGGGTGATGATATTACAACTTTATAAGGTCTTATCCTCAAATAAATTAACATTTTAATGTGTTTGGATTTAAATTTTAGTTATTATAAATTAATATTTTGAGAACTTTCAAAAGTTCCACTCCCATATCATATAAATAGACACCACCTATTATCTTATATCCACACATAAAAACGTATTTGGTTTAGCCAAAATGTATACAAATATCATCCCAACATCTATCCTTTCATCCTAGAAGTATTAATTTGAGTATAAATCCAACCAATGAAGTCATTTAGTGAAAATGGAAATGAGATACCCAAAGGAGAAGTGGTTTTCATAGGTACAATGAGAGTCAAGACATGAGGTAAGGGATTTTTGTCTCAATTTTATTTTTGTGAGACATATGCCATATAAATTACATGATTCTTTTGTATGGTGTGTATAGATCTCATTAATTTATTTAATGACTCTTATTATAAATAGTTTTGTATTTTCATATCCCTATAACTTTAATTATTTTTTTGCGCATACGATTCTACTGATTATAATGTTGTAAAGGTTAATTACATAATCTCATTATTATTTATGATTGCTTATATATAAGCCTCTACTTGGGAATATTTATCTTCCATATCCATGCTTCAAAAAAAATTCCAACATATATTTACTGTACTTCTTTAATAACAAATTTTATTTTTCCCTATGTTGGAATTTTAACTAAACGCTCTAAAAGGATTTTTTGACACTTTCCAAACAAGGTAATTTAGGACTTTCCTATAATAAATAAAAGAGAAATGTTTTTTATCTCATAAATAATGACAGTATTTTTATTTTTTAATGATGTACTAATAACAAAAATCATCCCTTATAATATTGAACTGTTCTTTTCAAAGAAATGTTTTTATTTTATAATGGTGTTGCATTAAAAAAATGAAAATGTTTTCAAATAAGAAATGATATTTTCCATAACAATTATTTTCATATGATCACTAAAAGTTGTTTTCCATCTATGATAAAATTATTTTATATTACTTATAATTCAATGAGGATATTATTCAAGGATAATATCCATATTTTATCAATGGATTGTTTATGTTTACTATAAAATGATATTTATGAAACCAATTTATTTTCCATGAAATATGATATAATTAAATGATGGTTATAAAATTAATTTCATTACATAGGTTCTAATGTGTTGAATGATTAATGTTCTCTTTCCATGCATATGTGTGGTTTTTATAGATTATTGGTGGGGCCTATATCATCCTCTAATTCATTGTGTAATGATAAATGTTCTACGAGCTCAAAGTGGATACGAGAGGTCATCATAAGCCTACAATAATAGGTAACACATGGGTTCATCCTAAGACCTCAACAATAGGGTACATAATATTCCATCCTAAGACTGAAATATGAGGGCACATGAGAAGTCATGAAAATCCCATAACAACAGGTTATATAAGAAGTCATTCAAATCCTGAAACTAGAAGGTACATGGGAGTTTATCTCAATCTTGAAGAAGGTGAATGGTGATTAGATCACGAATAACATACTATGAATATCATTGGGGTGTCATTGAGATAATATATTATATCTTATAAGTATTCCATATATTTGATGTATTATTATATTATTATACCATCATGGCTCATGTTTTTGATTATATTATGATTCATGTCTAATTAACTTCCAACCATTATGCCATGAATCATGTATATGATCTTTGATATGCAGGGTATGATTTCCAATTGTTATGATCATATTTTTATACCGTTACAACCATGTTATGCTGGTTTATATTCAATGTTTATCCATATTAAGTATTTGAAATAACATGTTCTTATGTTTCTATTCCTTAGGTAATAAAAACATGTTTTAAGAAGGATTATTAAAGTGTGTGATCATTAAGTGATATCTATACAGACTTTGACCAAATTAAAATAACATGTGCTAATTTTCTAAAGGCAATAAACTTTTATGGTCTTTTGGCATGTGTTTTTATAATGTAATTAATATTCATCTTCAAATATTTAATGTCCTTTTTTAAAAATCCTAAGTCATTATAGTTGGTGCTAGAGGAAAGTTTTTGTCATCCTTTGGAAAATCAGAGGAGAAAACATTAGTGTAATCCTTAGGTGTATTTCCAAGGATATGTATAGTGATTTATCTACGGATAAGCCTAAGGTGTCATAGGTTAAATAATGTTCCATTATTTTTTCATCTTGTAATTGATTTTTAATGGATATGATATTTTACTCTCAGATAAGTCTTGCGGACACTACGGTTTCTAGTTTTAGTCATTTAATGGAACAAGAAGGAACTCAGTTACCATTGAATGTTATAGAAAATTTACTAATGGGAATTGAAATGGGATGAAGAATGAAGTAAAACATGTTTAGATTATTCCTAATGAGTTGTCACAGTATATTATTAACAATGATAACTTCATTGAGATTCCTAAAATTCTTAATTAGTGGAATATCATATTTTATGAAATTACATGTGGTTATGAACATAGTGTAATGATGATTTGACTCCCTAAAAATCAAGAAGGTGGTAAGAAGTAGTAGGAGTAATATCTCAAATAGAGAGGAAGATGTTATTTGTGTGAAAAAGAAGATTATTGAGTGAAAAATTGTTGAGGAATTCATTGTATTATACATGGGAAACAAGGGAATTTTTCAATAAATACCCTAAACTATGGATTAGATTTTAGAAAAAGTAAGGACCTATTCCATTCCAATCATTGGAGTAGAAGGATTAAATTATTTATGTATTTTTATTAAATAATAATTTTTTTAGAAGTACTTTTAGGGTATTATGGAATAATAAAACCACTATAGATTGGCCCACTATTGTTTTCCATAAGGATTTGAAATCATATGTTTAATGGTATTGATAACCATGAAATTTAATTGATGTGGTAGGGTGATATTTATGGAGAACACATGATTAAGGGAATGATAACCCTTAATATGTGCATGATGTTGTGATAATGAGATAAAGAGATGTTTGATTGTGATTAAATAAATGGGATAGTATTGACGAACTTATGAAAGATATGATGACAATTTGTGTTATGATATCAAGGATTGAGTTTATAGTATTTATGGACTTCTGTCATATAGAAAGAGTTAAATTTTTAAATTATTCATGTTTTCATGAAGCTTTTTTTGGTAATTTATGTTATATCCATGTTTCAAGAGAATACTTTATAACAGTCTCCACATATTTTATGTGTGCTAATTAAGTGATGTATCATGTTTTTTGGGGGAATAATGATAATATTATTTTTGAAATTTGGTAAACTTTTTTCTAAAGTATTTTATTATTTTGTATTGTTTATAAGGGTAACTAGTTATGAAATATTTTACAATTAAATTTGGATGATGTTTTGGAGATTAGTGTTTTGATTTATGAATATTTGATAACATGTGCTCACCATTTTCTTTTGATGATAAATAGATACCAAAGTAATGAATTATCTTCTTATTAAAGATTTTATGATCTACTAGTTATTCAATTATTATAATTTCAACCTAATTTCTTAGAGTAAGGGATAATGTAGAAATTGACCAAGGAACAACCGATGGATGAGATAAATCTTATAGTATTATGTTTTTTGAATTGTTAAAAAATTATTTCTTATTTATAATCATAATTTCCAAATTTATTGAAAATTTATCTTGTATTTCTGGTCAGTATGAATAGTAACATTGGTGATTTTTATTACCATGGTAAAGGAAAAAATTGGGAAATTTATGTTAAAAATAATGTGATAAGGACTATGAAATTAATCTAACACTTGACCAAACCTTTTTTGATGAATTTTGTTCAACCCTTAACCCATAATGATTTAGATTGAATAATTTAATGGACAATTTCCATGAAAATTACTTGTATATTATTAAAATTAATTAGAGTGAAAAAATTCCACACTATTACTTTTAATAAGTATAATATTTTCAATATTGGGTGATATATAATATATGACCAACTATATAAATTATTATGAAATCAAAAATTATTTTCTAAAAAACATAAACTTATTTTTAATTTTTAATGAATATATAATTATTATAATTAATTAAAAATGATGATGTGTTAATTATACAATTAATAAAACAACCAATTAAATTATATTATGATATTAAATAAATATAATTTTATAGAATTAATGTCATATAATAATATTATTGTTGAATATGATATATATGGGTTTTATTTAATGAATTGGTTTGAAGTTATCTTGCTGAATTAATTTTCATAAAGTCAGAGTAATTAATTGTGTCAAAATTGACACTTATGATATTTTCTGAACATAATATTTTACTAAATTATTTTAAAATAATAAAAATATTAAATAATGAATAAATGGGTGATATATGGTCTAAAATAAATTAAAATTTACATTTTCTCCATTTAAGACTTTATATATAAAAATTAAAAGCCTTTAATATTGAAAAATGTTTTACCATAGTGGTAATTAAAATCAATTAACTAAGGGTTAATCAAAATGATAAGGATAAAAATAAAATCAAAACATGTAAAAAATATATAGGTTGACAATATTAAAACATCATAATCACTTATCGACAAATAAATTAACTTTTTTATGTATTTGGATTTAAATATTAGTTATTATAAATTAATCTTTTGAAAAAATTCAAAACATACACTCCACTATCGTATAAATGTCCACCACCTATTCTTTTATATCCACACAAAGAACCTATTTGGTTTAGCCTAAATCTATACAAATATCCTCCCAACATCCCTCTCTTAATCCTAGAAGTATTAATTTGAGAATAAATCCATCGAAAGATGTTTTTAGTGAAAATAAAATGAGATTCCCAAAGAAGAACAGGTTTTCACAAGAATAATGTGAGTCGACACATAAGGTAAGGGGTTATTCTCTCAATTTTATTTCTGTGGGACAAATTCCTTATAAATTACTTGTTCTTTATGTCCGGTGTATATAGATATCATTAATGTATTTTATGAGTCTTATCATAAATATTTTGGTATTTTCATATCCATATAACATTCTTTCTTTTATTGGGAATATGAATCTACTAATTATAATGTTTTATGGGTTAATTTCACAATATTATTATAATTGAGGATTTTTTATTCATAAGCCTCTACTTGGGAATATTTACCTTCCATGTCCATGTTTCTTTTAAAAAATTCCAAAATATATTTATTTTCTTCTCTAATTACTAATGTTATATTTACCTATTTTTTAAATTTTAACTAAATGCTTTAAAATAATTCTTTTTGTCTATTTCCAAAGAAGTTAAATTATTATATTTCTAGAATAATTATGAGAGAAATTTTTTTTATCTCATATATAATGAAAATATTTTTATTTTTTAATGATGTACTAATAACTTCAATCTTCCCTTATAATATTTCCAAGGTTCTTTTCAAAGAATATATTTTATTTTAAAATGTTACTACATTGAAAAAATGAAAATGTTCTCAAATATGAAATGATATTTTCCTTAATAATTATTTTCATGTGATCTTTTAGAATTATTTTCCATCTAAGTTAAAATTATTTTTTGTCACTTATGATTTAATGATGATAATAATCATGGATAGTATCCATATTTTATCAATGTATGGTTTATGTTTTTTATGGAATGATATTTATAAAAACCCATTTATTTCCAATGAATTATGATATGATTAAATGATGTTTATGAAATTCATTTCACTACATGGGTTCTAATATGTTGAATTATTTATGTTCATTTGGAACACATATGTGTTGTTTTTTTAGTTTATTTGTGGGACCAATATCTTCCTCCAATGCATTGGGTAATGATAAATGTTATATGAGATCAAAGGGGACAAGAGAGGACATCTTACGTTTGCAATAAGAGTGAACACAGGGGGTCATCCTAGGACTTCAATAAGAGGGTACATAAGAGTTTATCCTAAGACTGCAGTATGAGGGTATATGATAGGTCATGCAAATCCCATAACAATAGGGTACATAGGAAGTCATTCAAATACTAAAACTAGAAGTTACATTGGAGTTTATCTCAAGCTTAAAAAAGGTAAAATTTAATTATACCATGAATAAAATACTATGAATATCCTTTTATGTATCATTGACATAGAATATTACATCATATGTGTATTCCACAAATTCGATATCTTATTATATTGTTACATTATCATGGATCATGTTATTAGATTATATTATGATTCATGTCTTATTAACTACCAACCATTATGTCATGAATCATGTATATGATCTTTGATATGAAGGGATGTATTTTCAATTGCAATGATCATATTTTTATACCCTTATTCTCATGTTATGATTGCGTATCTTCAGTTTTTATCAATACTGAGTATCTAATATAACCTGTTCTTATGTTTCTATTCCTTAGGTTATAATGAAATGTTTTAAGTAGGTGTATTAAAGGTTATGATATTTAAGTGATATGTTAATGATATTTCACCAAATTAGAGGAATGTGTTCCATTTTTCCAAAGTCACTAAACTATTATGGTCCTTTGTGTTGTGTTTTTGTAATGAAACGAATGTTCATCTACAATGATTTACTATCATTGTTTAAAAATCCTAGGTCATTATAGCTGGTATTAGTGAAATGGTTTTTTCAACATTTGGAAAATAGGATGATAAAAAATTAGTGTAATTCCTGGGATATTTCCAATGATATGTATAGGGATTTATCTAAGGATAATCCTAATATGTCATACATTAAATGATGTTTCTTTAGACATCTTGTATGCGATTTTTAATAGTTATGCTATTTTATGCTCTGATAAGTGTTTCTGACACTATGGTTTCTAGTTTTAGTCAATGAAAGGAACAAGATGGAACTCAGTTACCATTGAATGTTATGGAAAATTTACTAATGAGATGTCAAATGGGATGATGGATGGAGTAAATTATTTTTGATTATTCCTAATTAGTTGTCACAATATATTATTAACAATGATAACTTCAATGAGATTACTAAAATATTTAATTATAGGAATATGGGATTATATAAATGTTCATGTGGTTATGAACATAGAGGAATGATGATTCGACTCTCTACAAATCAAGAAGGTGGGAATAAGTACCTAGTGTAATATCTCAAATGGAGGGGAAGATGTTATCTGTGTGCAGAAGAAGGTCATAAAGTGAAAATATTTGAGGAATTCAATGTATTATATTTGGTGAACAAGGGATTTTTTCAATCAACACCCTAACTTAAGGATTATATTTCAGAAAAAGTAAGGACCTATTCCATTCCAATCATTGAAGTAGAAGGATTAAAGTATTTATGTATTTGTATTGAATAATAATATTGTAGAAGTACTTTTAGGGTATTTTGGAATAATGAAACAACTCAGGATTCGTCCAATATAGTTTTCCTTAAGGATTTTAAATAATATGATGAATGGTATTAATAACCATGAAAATTAATTAAGGTGGTAAGGTGAGATTTTTGGACAACACGTGACTAAGGGAAGGGTAACCCCTAATATGTGCATGATGTTGGGATAATGAGATAAATAGATGTTTGATAATGATTAAATAAAATGGATTTTATTGACGAACATTGAACTAATATGATGACAATGTGGGTTATGATATCATGGATTGATTTTATAGTATTTATCTATTTATGTCATGAGGAAAGAGTTAGATTTTGAAATTATTGATGTATTCACGACGATTTTTTCGTAATTTATGTTATATCCATGTTTCAAGAGAATACATTATAACGGTATTCACATAATTTATGTCTGATAATTATGTGATGTATCATGTTGTTTGGGGGAATAACGTTAACATGATTTTGTAAATTTAGTATCCTTTTTGAAGAAGTATTTTATTTTTTTTGGAATGTTTATAAGGGTAACAATTTATGAAATATTTTACATTGAAATTTGGATGATATTTTAGATATTAATGTTTTGATTTATGAATATTTGATAACATGTGCTCGCCATTTTGTTGTGGTGATAAATAAATACCTAAGGAATAAATTATCATCTCATTATGGATCTTATTATCTAATAGTTATTATGTTATTACAATTTCAAACTAATTTCTTGGAGTAAGGGATAAAGTAGAAATCGATTATAAAATAACCGATGAATGAGATCAATCTTATAATATTATATTTTTTGAATTATTAATAATTTATGTCATATTTATAATCATAATTTCCAAATTTAGTAAAATGATATCTGGTATTTCTGGCCAATATAAATAGTATATTTGGATATTTATATTATCATGGGGAAGGGAAATCTTCTACAATTTATTTTAAAAATAATGTAATAAGTACTATAAAATTAATCTAACACTTGACTAAACCAAATTTTAGTAAGCTAATTAAACCATTACCCCATAAGGATTTATGTTGAATAATTTAATGGACACTTTCCATGAAAATGAATTTGATATTATTAAAATTAAAGAGAGTGACAATATATCTCACTATTACATTTCATAAGTATAATATTTTAAATATCGGGTGATATAGAATATATGCCCGACTATATAAATTATTATTAAATCAAAAAAGTTTTTATAGAACATATAATGTTATTTTTAATTTTTAATAAATATATAATTATCATAAATAACTATAAATGATGATGCAGTAATTATAAAATTATTGAACGAACAAATTAAATGATATTAGAATATTAAATAAAAACAAGTTTAATTAAATAAGGTGATATATGAATGTTATTGATGAATATGATATATTGAGGTAGTATTCAATGAATTGGTTCGAAGTTATATTGTTGGTTTAATTTTCTTAAAGTCAGAGTAATTAATAATGTCAAAAATGACACTTATGATACTTTATGAATATAATATTTTTTTTAAATTATTTAGACATCATAAAAATATTAAATAAGGATTAAATGGGTGATATATGGTCTATAATAAAATAAAATTTCCACTTATTCTGAAGTGGAAACTTTTTATGTAAAAATTAAATCCCATTAATGTTGAAAAATGTATTACAATAGTTATAATTAAAATCAATTAAATAAGGTTTAATAAAATTTATAAGGATTAAAATAAAACAAATCCATGCCCAAAATATATTGGTTAATGATATTACAACTTCATAATGTCTTATCCTAAAATGAATTAACATTTTTATTTATTTGGATTTATATTTATGTTATTATAAATTAATCTCTTGAGAAATTTAAAACATTCCACTCCCATATTGTATAAATATCCACCTCCTATTCTGATATATCTACACTTAATAACCTATTTGGTTTATCCAAAATCTATAAAATTATCCCCCCAAAATACCTCCCATCATCGTATAAGTATTAATTTGAGTATAATTCCAAGAAATTAAGTCCTTTAGTGAAAATAAAAATGAGAGACCTAAAGAAGATGAGGTTTTCACAAGTATAGTGAGAGTCAAGAAACGAGGTAAGGGATTTTGACTCAATTTTATTTGTGTGAGACAGATGCCTTATAAATTACATATTTATTATGTCCACTGTATATAGATCTCATTAATGTATTTTATGATCCTTATCATTAATATTATGGTATTTTCATCTCCAAATGACTTTGTTTCTCTTATTGGGCATACGATTCTACTGATTATAATGTTGTAAGGGTTAATTCCACAATAACATTATTATTGAGGATTTTGTATACATATTCCTTTACTCGGGAATATTTATCATCCATATACATGTTTCTTAATGAAAATTTTAAAATATATTTACTATTCTTCTCTAATTACTAGTGTTATTTTTTCTTATGATTGAATTTTATGTAAACACTTTAAAAGTATTCTTTTTGCCACATTCCTAACAAGGTACTTTGTGGATTTTCATGAATAATTATTATAGAAATGTTTTCTTATCTCATACATAATATTTTTTTTATTTTTAAATGATTTACTAACCAATTAAATCTTCCCTTATAATATTTCCACATTAATTTAAAATAATTTTTTATCTAAAAATGCTACTTCATTAGAAAAATGAAAATGTTTTCAAAAAAGAAATGATATTTTCATTAATAATTATTTTCATGTGATCTCTAAAAATTATTTTCCATCTACGATAAAATTATTTTTTGTTACATATTATTTAACGAGGATATTAGTCAATGATAGTATCCATATTTTTCAATGATTGGTTTATGTTTACGATGGAATGATATTTATGGACCCAATTTATTTTCCATGAATTATAATATGACTAAATGTTGTTTGTTAAATTCATATCATTACATGGTTTATAATATGTTTAATGATTTTTGTTCATATGGAACACATAAGTGTTGTTTTCTTTAGTATATTGGTGGGACCTATATCTTCCTCCAAAGCATTGGGTAATGATAAATTTTCTATGATCTCAAAGGGGTCACGAGAGGTCATCTTAAGTCTTCAATAAGAGGGAATACATGGGGTCATCCTATGACCTCCACAGGAGGGTACAAAAGAGTCCATCCTAAGACTGCAATATATGGGTACATGAGAGGTCATGAAAATCCCAAAACAACACGGTATATAGGAAGTCATTCAAATCATGTAACTAGAAGGTCATGGGAGTTTATCTCAAGCTTTAAGAAGGTAACAAGTGATTAGGACACGAATAACATACTATGAATATTGTTGTAGGGATCATTGAAATAAGATATTATATCTTCTGTGTATTCTAAAAATTAGATATCTTATTATATTGTTATACCATCATGGCTCATGTTCTTTGACTATATTATGATTAAAGTGTTATTATCTTCAAACCTTTTTCCATGAGTCATATATATGATCTTTGATACATAGGGAATTATTTTCAATTGAGATGGTCATATTTTTATACCCTTATGCTCTTGTTATGATTGTGTATCATCAATGTTTAACCTATTTTAGTATATGATATAACATATTCTTATGTTTATATTCCTCGTGTTATAAATGAATATTTTAAGTAAGAGTATTAATGGATATGATCATTAAGTGATATGTTGAAGATATTTCACCAAATTAAAATAATGTGTTCCAATTTTCAAAAGGCACTAAACTATTTTGGTCCATTGGAATGTGTTTTTGTAATGTAATGAATATTCATCTACAAAGACATAATATACTTGTTAAAAAATAATAGTTCATTATAGTTAGTATTAGAGAAAAGGTTTTTTCAGGCTTTGCAAACTAGGATGTGAAAACATCTGTGTAATCCATAGGGATATTTCCAAGGATATATATAGGGATTTCTCTAATGATATGCCTTAGGTGTCCGAGATTATATAATGTTTCATTATTGAGTCATATTGTAAGTGATTTTTAATTGTTATTCTCTTTCATGATCTGATAAGTGTTGGAAATGCTATGATTTTTAGTTTTAGTCAATGAAGTGAATAAGAAGGAACTCAGTTACCGTTGTTATCAAAAATTTACTAATGAGAATTCAAATAGAGTGATGAATGGAGTGAAATATGTTTATATTATTCCTAATCAGTTGTCACAATATATTATTAACAATGATATCTTCTGTGAGATTCCTAATAGATTTAATTATAAAAATATGGGATTTTATGAAAGCTCTTGTAGTTATGAACATAGAGGAAGGATTATTCAACACCATATAAATGAAGAAGGATGAAAGAAGTACCTAGATTAATATCTTAAATGGAGGTGAAGATGTTGTCTATGAACAAAATAAGGTAATAGAGTGGAAAATTGTTAAGGAATTAATTGTTTATATACATGGAAGAAGGGAATTTTCCAATAAATAACCTATCATAAGGATTCGATTTTAGAAAAAGTAAGGACCTATTACATTCCAATCATCGAAGTAGAAGGATTAATGTATTTCTATAATTTTTTTCAATAATAATATCATTGAATTACTTTTAGGGTATTGTGGAATAATAAAACAACTCAGGATTGGTCCACTATAGTTTTCCATAGGGATTTGAAATCATATATTGAATGGTATTGATAACCCTGAAATGTAATTGTGGTGGTAAGGTGCTATTTTTGGAGAGCACGTGATTTAGGGAAGGATAACCCATAATATGTGCATGATGTTGAGATAATGAGACAAATAGATGTTTGATTATGATTAAATAAATGGGATAGTGATGACAAACTTAGGACTAATATGATGACAATTTGGTTTATGATATCATGGATTTAGTTTATAGTATTTATGCATTTCTTTATTGTGCAAAGAGTTAAACATTGAAATTATTCATATTTTCAAGATGTTTTTTTTGGTAATTTATGTTGTATATAATTTTCAAGAGAATACATTATAATGGACTTCACATATTTTATGTGTGATTATTAAGTGACATAACTTGTTGTTTGGGGGAATATTAATAATATGATTTGGGAAATTTATTAACCTTTTTTAGTAGTATTTTATTCGTTTGGAATTTTTTTTGGGTAACTATTTATGAAATATTTTACTTTGAAATTTGGATGATATTTTAGAGATTAATGTTTTGATTTATGAATATTTGATAACATGTGCTAACCATTTTGTTGTGATGATAAATACATACTATAGGAATGAATTATCATCTAATTATGGATCTTATGATAAACTAGTCATTTAGTTATTAAAATTTCAACCTAATATCTGGGTGTGATGGATAAAGTAGAAATTGATCAACGAACAACTAATGGATGAGATCAATCTTACAAACTAGAATGAAATCATGTTTGTATATATTATTGGGAAAACTATTTAACTTTATGTATAGTATATTGAGGTCAAAAAAATTATCCTAGTACCTTATAATTTTTTTAAATTAAATGGTCCCTTATATCATCACAAATTTATCATTCTATGATAATTAGCATTAAAATGACCATGTTCTCTATCACTCTCTATAATAATTTGATTGTTGGAAATCTATTCCATGTCCATGTTTTCACATTCCAATAATTTCCAACTATTAATAATCCTAGTAATTTGGTGATATTAACCTTTTAGTTTACCTCTATTTAATATAAAGCTCTCTATTGAACCTTTTTAATATGTGGGTTTCTTATAAAGGAATTATCAAACATCAGCCTTTGATTTTCAATGAAAATTTTGAAACAGAAAGGAAGCGATTTATGTTTTTAAATTATTGATCATATTGGAATGATAGAATATCCATTTTTACTACCACCAAATCTATCTCATGTTCATGATGTGTTCTAGGTATCTATTCTGGGGAAGTACATAACAGATCCTTCCCATTTAATAAACATAGAGTTCATAACGCTAGAGAAATATCCTTTTTATTAAGAGAAAGTTGTAGAAATTATGGATCATAGATAAAAATTCATAAAAAACAATCATATGGTAAATTGTTTTTGCAGAAAACCACTAATTTGAAGAATTTGTGTGGTGACATGGGGATATGATGAGGTAGAAGTATCATCATTTAGTTGTATTAGAATGATTAATTTCGAGGGAAATTTCATTTTATTGAGGGTATAATTTAACAACCCAAAATTTTATAAACATTTTATTATTTAATAATAAATTTAATTTCTTTTAAGTCTTGTTTTGTTTGTTACATCTAGTTAAACATTCACTACACACAACACACAATTCCTATGAAACATCGTTATATTATTATAATTTTTTAACAAATTCAATTATTACATATACATTAGAATGGATGGTATGAACATGATTAACTATATTATGAAAGTATATTTTACACATATTTATTTGAACAATTAATTATAAATTAATGTAAAAAACTTTTTAAATAAAAAGGATATGATTTTTTTAAAATTTATTTAAATGTGCACAAGTGTGTTTTAGAACAATAAATAAAAAAAATAAATCTTATTGAATTATATTAATTTACAAAAATTATATAGTCAATATAATATTTAACATTCATATTCTTTTTTTTCTATATATGATATAAAAAATTAAATTTTATTCCTTAAATAAGAATTTTTCTAAAAAATCAGTTATGTCGCCTTTTGATGGTGTACTTGTTTTAGAAATTGTTTTTTTACAATTTTAAAAATTATATTTGAAACAATTAACGTATTATTTTATTTTGGTATATCAATAATTATTTTTGTTGAATTTGTTATATATTTTTTTATATGTTTCATGTTTTGATGAGGAGTGAAAAATAGTGAATTTTATTTGAAAATAGAATTTTCATTAAAATAATTTATAGTGTTAAATTAAAATTCTTATTAGTTTAAAATTATTATTAGATCAATTTATAACCATTTAAATCAATTTATTTAAGACTAATAAATTTCAATTTTACTTTGGATATAAAAACATTTAAATTATTTGGATGTTTTAACTTTAAAAACGTGTTTTCTCGTTCTGTCAATGGGATCAATTTCAATTTAATTTTATAAATTTTATCAATTTTAATTATGAATAATGTATTAAATTTTTATTATAATAAGGTCAAAAGTTAGTAAATTGGACACTCTTATTGTTTCCAATACGAATATTAACTTTTGTAAATTTTATTACCAGGTTAAATAAAAACATGTGTGATTTAATTTAAAAATAATGTGGTAAGGACTATAAAATGACACTAAAACATTCAAAAACATTATTTTATTAAGTGAATTAATCTATTAAGACATATTGGTATAAATTTAATAATTTAATGTACACACTTCAATTAAAATTATATGGATAGTATAAAAATAATAGAGTGTGAACAAATGTCACACGTATACATTCAATCAGTATAATATTTTAGTATGGTATTGAATTGTTGATATTCTAAAATATATATTTATTTAATAAATATATAATGTTTACCTAAATCGTTGCAATTTATTTTTTAATATTTAATTAATAAATAATTGTAATAAATAATTAGAAAATTAAGACAAAATAATTATTCAATTAATGAAAAAATGAATTAAATGATATTACAAATTTAAAATGAACTATAATTTGACATAATTAATGATGTAAATGAATTTTTTAGGTGAATATGACATTTTAGTGGTGTATTAGTTTAATTTTTTAGAATTTATCTTGATTTATTTAAATTATTAATGTTAATGTAAAGAATTGTTTCCAAATTGACTCTTATAGTATACTATGAAAATAATATTTTATTAAATTATTTAGAAATCATTTAAATATTTAACAAGGTAAAGGGGGATGATATATGGTCTAAAGTGTAATAAATTTTCTAATTATGTTCCAATAGAAACTTTATATGTAATGATTATACTCTATTAATATTAAAAAACTTTGTAACATATTTAAAATTATAATGAATTAGCTTGAGGGTAATCAAAATTATATGGCTTAAAATTAAACGAAAACTTGTCTAGAATCTATTGGATGATGATATTAAAACAATATCATATATTAGCTACTAATAAATTGAAATTTCAAATTATTTGGATTGAAATTTAATTTATTATAAATTAATCTTTTGAGAAATTCCAAAAGTGCCCATCCCCTCTCTTATAAATGGTTATCTATTCTTATCTTTTGTTCACACGTCAGAACCTATTTGTCTCATCCAAACTATATCCCAATATCCTCCAAACACCCCTCCCTTCATCCTAAAATCCCAAATTACTTCATAAATCTAATATAAGAAGTCCTTTTATGAAAATACAATAGAAATACCAAAAAAAGAGGAGGTTTCCATGTGTTCGACGAGAGTCAAGGCATAATGTAAGAGATTTTAGTCTCATATTTATTTATATGGGACACATGCCTTATAAACTATATGTTTCTTCTATATGATGTAGATAGTACCAAATAATTTCTTTTATTAGTCTTATCCTAATGATTATGGTATTTTTATATCCCTATAATTTAATTTCTTTTATGAGGCATACAATTAGAGTAATTAAAAATTTGTAAGGGATAATTTCAAAATATATTTATAATATGGTATTTTTAATACCTATGTATCTACTAAGTGATAATTATATTCCATTTAAATATTTTTTAAAAAAATTCAATTTTTATATTCTTCTATAATTGTTGTAATCATATATAGCCACATGTTCATTTTTACTAAACTGTTTGAAAGGAATATTTTTATTATTTCCCTCATTATGTAATTTGTGAATTTTGTAAGAAAAGTAAGAGAGGAATGTTTTTTAACATATATTGAAAGAAAATATTTTTATTCTTTCAATATATAATAATTCCTTGAAGACTCCCTTATAATATTTCACGTTTATTTTCTAGAACATTTCATTAAATTGTACAGCATTTTAATGGAAAAATTCAAAAGAGATAGAATATTTTCTTCAGTAATTATTTTCTTGTGACCACTTGAAATTATTTTCAATCTATAATAACATTCTTTGATGTTAATAATGATTTATTAAGGATAAATTTCCATGATTATATCCCTATTTTTTATGGTTGATTTATGTTTATCATGCAATCATATTTATGAAACCCATTTCATTTACATGGGTTATGATATGTCTCAATGATGTTTATGAAACCCAGTTCCTTCTATGTGTTCTAAAATATTTATAGGATTATGTTTTCTTTGAACACATATGTATAGTTTTAATTAAATGATAGGTGGGACTTATATCTCACTCCAATGAATTGGGTAATGATAAATGTTCAATGAGATAAAAGTGTAAGAGGGAGGTCATCCTAATCCCAAAACAAGAGGGAACACATGAGGTCATTTTAATACAACCACAAGAGTGTACATGGGAGATATTATTCATCCCATAATAATTGTTTATATGGTAATTCATTCTAAATCCAAATGTAAAAGGTACATTGGAGGTTATCCCAAGCCAGAATTAGGTATATTGGTGATTATCCCAAGTCTAACATACTATAAATATTTTTTTTTTCATTGACATAATATAATACAAACTTATTTCCATTCCTCAAATTTCATGTCCTATTCCATTTTTATATTCTCAGGTTTCATGTTCTTTGATTATCTTAAAATTCATGTCTTATTAGCTTCCAATATTTACTCCATGACTCATATATATGATATTTCATATGATTGGAATGATCTTGAGATTCTATTATCATGATTTCACACCCTAATTCTTATGTTATGCTTAAGGGTCTCCCATTTTTACACTAAGTGAAAATCCGAGATCATCCTTTCTTATTCATCCATTCATTGGGTTTTAAATAACGTTTTATGTAGGATTACATAAGGGGAAGATCTTTACAAGAAATTTTGAGGATATTTCACCAAATTTAAAAGAATGTGTTCCAAATTTTCAAATGTAGTAATCTATTACTATCCCCACTAACACAGTAGTAAGACCAGTGGGTCACATGGCCTTATGCACTTCCCCCCATATGCCATAGGTGACCGACAAACAATGAGGTTAAATGAAAGTGATAACGGTGATACTATACCGTTATGATCAGAGTAACATAGTGGTATATCAGAAAATAAATAACAAGAAATAGTAAAAGTTGTAATAAGTAAAATTTATAGAAGTGTTATAATAATATAATCTAAATATAAAATGGAAAAAAAAATTCCAATAGGAATGCATGTTAAAATTATAATACATAACTAAAATGTTATACATACAGCAGGAAACAATATGTCATATAGTACATGAATAAAGGAATGAATTATAATACCTAAGGGATAAATCCATGAGCATCCTAATATTATGCTTAGTGTTATGCTCATAATTTATAGGTAGAATAAAAATAGCACAAGCAATGGTTTATAGTGCTACAGACAAGAGATCAACTCATGTACCACAATGAAATAGCTGTTCGAGTAGGGTGTGTGATATAAATCCTACTAGGTTACCACACAAAGAGTTTATAGATAAAAATAGTATGTGAATATAAAATAATGTAGTGTGAAGGTAATATTAATAATAAATAGTACTAAAATAAATAACACCACCCCACTCATGTTCCTAATTTACTCATGGCTTCTATTCCTACTTCATCTCTTGGACGAAAAAATTATTTGAATGGTAACCCTATTTATGTAATAATATATATATATATATATATATTTATATTTATATCTTGAATACCCCAATATAAACCAAATAAATTCATACATAAGTGGATATATACGTTGAATACTATATTTTAGCTAAACTAAGGCATAACTCAGTCATCCATAAAAAAATGTTAATTAGCGTCATAGCTCAATAAATATTGTATATACCCTACATCCTTATAGATTGTGAGACATCATTAAAGACACTCTGGATGGTGATTCTTCCATCATGATAAATATTGATGTTGTGAGTGTTTCATCATACCAATATTCCATATGGGACATGGCACATTTTTTCCAATGTGCACATAGTACAAGTGGTGTGATTCCTCTTGACCCAACAACCAATGTAAGGATGCATGATTCCCCTAGGCTCAAAAAACCCCTTACTGTCATTCCACATCATATGTATAAATAATATTCAAATAATGATTATAGTCA
Source organism: Viscum album (assembly GCA_963277665.1). Taxonomy (NCBI): domain Eukaryota; kingdom Viridiplantae; phylum Streptophyta; class Magnoliopsida; order Santalales; family Viscaceae; genus Viscum; species Viscum album. The sequence continues at coordinate 1,107,174,564 of OY728152.1, read as the reverse complement.
TGATGCATTACCTCTCACGCTTCTATTTATCATTCCATTAAAATCATGGGATAAAATTCCATTAACTAAATTTAATAAAACAATAAACAATCATTGTGGCCGTTCCACCTTTTCATAATTTAAATTAAAACATTTAAATAATTCAAGTATGATAAACCAAAAAATTCAGCCACATCATTTATAATTATACCATCTAATATACTCATGAATGGAAATTAATTTAAGAAGGTTCAGTGAAGTTCTTAGAAGGTTCCATGGTCTAATTGGGAAATTACCTATATGGAAAATATTATTTATTAATCAATACCACCCCTTAGTAGAATCATGGTTCATTGGTAATTTAAATAGGAGTGGACCAATACATGCACATAGGAGGTGATAGTGTTCCATTATAATTTTATTCATAGAAAGGGGACAATCCATTTTATATCATCAAAGAGGAAATGAGAAAAAATTCCACCTATTAAGCACGATATTAATAATAAATTACCACTTATTAGTTTACATGAAATATCACCTAAATATAGGGGTTTTGTTATAAAATCATGGCATTGTTAAAAAAAATAAATTAACATAATTGAAAATAATATTCAAGACTTGTAATTCAATTTATTAATGAAGTGTTTTATTATACTATCACTCTTGGTTGAATTAAATATAAATATATTCCTATCACTTAAGAGGTTCTATGATTAATTTGATTCTTCAAACATCTATATATAAGTGGGAAAAGTCAATTACATCTAATGATGAATTCTTAGGAGGAATTCTGAGCATTAACTATTTTAATTACCAAGGGGATATATGTGTTGGAACAGCCATGGGGTTTCATTATTTGAGGTTAGGAAACATTAATTACATAACAACACTGAATGGGGGTAATATAGTTTGTGTATAACAATTTATATTGATGTAATTTTCAAGGCAATGTGTGGAAAATGTCAGTGTGTGACGAAACAAAATTATTTTTAAAATTATGGGAAAATAAAGAAAAATAAATAGGCCACATAGATTGTACTTAGGTTTCCTCACTCTTCAAATATAAAGGTTACATTCAGTATGGTTTGGAAGAATGTGCAGAAACAAATGTTTTCAAATAAAATAGGATAAATGCGATCACATCGAAATACTACAATAGTTCATAAAAGAAGCATTGAATGCATGAAAGAGGATTCGAGAGTTACAGATTTGGATCCATAAAGATTTATGATGTTTGATTCAGACTTCATATGGAGGAGATGAATCAAATTAAAGAGAGGGAGAAAGAGGAACCCTTGGTGCATAAGTGAGGGATCAAGTTGCTGGAGGAGGAGGAATGAAATCAGAAAAATAAACATAAAATCATTAAGGGGAGTATCGTAATATAACCCTCAAAACTGGGTATCATGGTTTGTCCACACGAGTAGGAAAATCCATGTGCCAACCATGTGACACCCACTTCTAAGGAAATCAACCTTGCAATGTTGTCCCGCATCGTAACCATAATCCTACCCCAACCATGTGATGAATAGTTCATAGGTATTGCTTAAGAACCACTAACTGGGCAAGCTAGGAGCATGGTTTTGGTAAACTATGTGTATCCCATGTGGGAATTTATGATCACATTATATAGTGGCATGGATTTATACAAGGGGCTTTACGAATTTAGGCAAACCGTGCAAACCACCTAGAGTTGAGATTTTTAGTTCTTGATGCTCTCGAAACTCAAAAAGACACCTGAGGGACTAATAAATCCATTACCCAAGTCTAGAGACCAGTCCTTGAAGTGTTATAAATTTCATAATCATGTTCTTAATCGTAGATCAAAGAATAACGAATCCACTAAATGCTAAAATCCAAATTCTATTGGAATTTTTCCTTGGCTCAAATCACGGGTGGTTACAACCACCCCACCATATAACTTCTCTTCCCAAAGAATCCTTAAAGAACAATGTAAACATTACCCCCACCTACATGGGTCCTAAAGTCTCATTCAAATAACCACGTTACATTTCCAAACTCCCAATACACCTCCATGAAATTGTTTAACAAACGACACTTAATCCATAAAAACCCAATCCAATTCACACATTCTGATTGAAACACCTAAATAGAAGATACACGATCTCGTTTATCTAGAGAGATGATCATGACATTTTATCTTTATGCATATGACTAATGGTGCTCCCCACTATTGGATTAAACAACATAAGGGGAAAAATTATGAGCCACGAGACCTCAGATTTTGGAATTTCCATAAAAAGCAGGCCTCTAAGAATTCTAGTAACACTCTAAGAATGAATTTTTTATCTGGGAGAACCCAATTTAATATAAGGTCATATTAGGGGCCTCATTACAAAAGAATGGTCAAATCCATATCGATATTATAGAAATTTGTTTTATTATATTTCCTTGAAATAGATAACTAACCATGATACCCCACTCGCCTTATCCTAGTCACATGATTTAAAATGGTTCCATTCAACCATAAACTTTAAATAATGAATAAATGTCGAGCCAAACTGAATAAATTATCATGTATACAAAATGATTATACAGATCACATATTCAAATCGAACTGTAACCCCCTTTTCTAAGTCATCTTGCATTCCTCATGAACACATTCCAAAAATATCATACCTGACTTCCGATTATGTGCCCTTATCAAACAATCACCTAGAAATTTGAACTTTCATGACTAAGCATGAATAAGTGTGTAGCACTAATCCATCCGACTTTAGTCATCACCCTTTAAAAATCGTCGTCATGAATGAAAATAAATCTAGGCTAAAATTAGTTTCATCACTATAGATACAAAATTTCTAACCTATGGTAGTCCATAATCCATATTTACAAGGGAGACAATGGCACAAGGCCACCATGTCTTCATCATAACATTGAAAGAGACTTTATAGTAATACACCTAGATGTCATTGTTGAATAAAAGTGACTTGTGTCCAAGAGTCCATCCAAGGAAATCCTACATGGGAACCCATGTATCTCTCAAAATTAACCAAGGCTTGATAAGAACCATGAATCAGCAAGAAATAGTGAGATAACCCTCAAAAATCCCAAAAAATTTTAAATCATTTATGTGACGTAAGAATGATTCTCTCTTAGTATATCATGGATGATGTCAAGATAGGGTACTTTCTCATAACTAAACAAGAGTAAACTTAGAGGAGACTGAAGATTCGAGGAACCTCTATAACATGTGAGATGAAGTTCTTGGTACAGTTCAACACCAACCATACCAAATTATCAGAAAGAAGAATGGTACTATAAATACTTGTGGACTTATTTTGGATGGATCTCGACATCACCAGCTGACTCATAACAAAACCAATCAAAATACTTCACCACCCAATAAATCATGTGACCATTAACACTAAACCACTGAATTCCATCTATGACAAAATGGTGTTTCTCAATGATTTCAAACATAGACAACCATTTCAACATCGTTCTTACCACAAATCACCAACATGATTCAGAATTGGAAATCATAAAATCCATTAATCAAATACGGACCATTTCCAAATTCCCTCCTTGGTTATATTATTTCTACTTGGAAGGGCATGTATCAAAACCGACGTGAAACACCCCAACATAATAGTATCCTACTCATCGAAAGAAGTGAGAGAGACTAGCCTATCATAGTAACACTAGATCAGATTTACCATAATTCTCATGTAAAATTATTTGAAATGAAAACCAAATCAAAACTGACTAGCATTTAAAAAATTTGGATTCCATTGAATGTCATTCTGAGCATTGTGATGAACTTTATCCTTCAATTCCCAGGTCACTCTAACATGGATATTACCCAAGAATGTACTCAATAGCATAAGTCTCAATGAATCACCAAAAATAAACTAGTTATTTACTTCATCGAAAAATCGATGAGAACATATATGGTAATTCATACTACCCTATGGTTTTAGAAGTAAGCTGGAACATTCTCAATTCTATAAATAGGTTGTTTTCCAAATTCATCTAGGTATCATGTGGTCCATACAAATACTAGATATATGTAATTTTATCTCATATAACAATAATATAGAATTATAACCCCCAGAGTCACCCATGGAAAAGAAACAAGGCCAGAAGTCCTACTAAGAAACCAACCATTCCCTCAGCATGCCAATCATGATAAAACTGATTATTAACCAGTACTCACAGACATAAATAGTTTCTAGGATTCCATGACCATCCATCTGAAAATGGGTTTCTTTTATAAATGAATAGTCCTACTAAGGACAGAAGCACCTGGATGACACCAATCCTTAGAAAATTATATAATTTAGCAAGGAATTTAAGCTCAAATGTTACTACCAACCTTGAGATAGCCACTTAAAAAAGAATAAGTGTCGAAACTATTACCAGGTCATGATAAATAGATTTCACCAGCGATATTCCTACAATTTATTCTTAATGTAATAAGGTAAAATGCCTATGGAAAAAGATCATGTTTCCACTCTAAGGAAACACAAAGAAAACCTCCAACTACCCTTCCAAGATAGTTCACACTAAGGATACCACTGTCGGTTCCATTTTAATAAAATTACATTGATTCATATTCAATATTTTAAAAATTTAAAATATTTAAAATAAAACCTAAAGTACCATCTATATAATTCACTAACATGGAAACAAATACGGTGATCTGAGAGGATCCAGATAAGACATCCTGTGTTCATTCGGATTCCACCCAATAGATGTTGATATTTTTTTAAATATTGAAAACAATCAAAGTGGGTCATCTTCTAAATAGTTTTCCCCATCTAACCTACTTGGGTCCATTTTTTCATTATTGATGTTAACCACACCATCACCATGCCCATGTGGTAAAGTCACAAGACTTTATAAAGGAATACATATGATTTTAGATTAAAAAAACATCATTTACATTTTTAACCATTTTTTATAAAATAACATGCTCATATATAATGGTTTAGTCATATGGGTTGCCAACTACCAATCCATAAAGCGCCCATAAACTATACAGTTGGTCATATGGATCCCATTAATCAAATCCATTTCTCTTTGTCATTTGAACCCTAGTTGGTTTTATATTTTAACAATTTTCTAGATAGATATATAAAGTTCAAAATATGGTTTGAATACATGGGTTAACATTTCCAAATTATTAGGCACTCAAACACCTTATAGTTCAAAAATGCGTCATGATTAAAACAAAACCAATTATATATGTGAACTACAATCAATTACATATTTAATTCATAAATAATAATTTTTTAAAACTAATAAACTATGATAATGTACTAATAAGAACAAAAGTGTGGTATATAGGGAAAAAATGGTAAAAATAGATTTCATGGAATATAATAGTCATGATAATAAAAAAAAGCATGGAATAAAAATCAAGGTACACAATTCAAATTAGTAGGTAGAATAAAAATGCAACTACATGGAATAGAATATGAACGACATGTGAATATTTATGTTCTTATAATGATTCTTCCTCTCCAAACTAGAACAAGGGGAAAATAATATAAATATCATAAATTAATAAGTTGAGGAATGTAAATTAGTCACTCAAGGTGAATTAATAATCAACTATATAATAAAATGACATAAATAATAGTCCCAACTTATTCAACTCAGACTTTTCCCCATGGGTGGGGTGATCGGTCCCAAATAGAACAATTTAACAATTACCGACACATTCCTAGTATCCTGTATACAAGCCCAAAATATTAATAAAAAGGAAAAAATAACCACATTGATACCAAATTGTGAGATCATGAGCCTATTGACCATTATGATGGTAGTCGTACCAGTGGGTCACATGGACTCCAGCATGTCTCGCAATATGCCAAAGGTTTATGACTAGTAATGAGGGTCTGAGGAGGTAATAGTGAGGATATTATACCCTCTTGATCAATGTAGCTCATGAGTATATCAGATAATAAATAAAATACTACCACAAAATAATAAATAAGTGAAATAACGAGTATAGGATGAATAATATAAAATAATTATAAAATTTATAACTTCAATGTACAACAATTAATGCATGTCAAAATTATAATACATAACTAAAATAATAAATTTACCATAAGAAACAATATACAATATTGTATATGAATAAATAAATTTAGTAAAATACCAAAGAGAGATATGTTACGGTACACCCAAGTGGTGTCCATTTTAGTGGTTGGCATCCTCAAATTACAAACAAACACTCAACTAGAGTAAAACAAGTTGTGCATAACAATTTTGATTGAAGAAATCATTTTTATGGATATGTAAAGAAAAGGATGGAAAGCGGCGCAATGACTGTATTTATAAAATGACATAAAATTGCGTAAAATACATGGACAACATATATCATATATAGGTTACCTCACTCAACCAATATCAAGTTCTAATTTTTTCTGGTTCTGAAAAAATGAAATAAATTGACATATTCCCTAATAATATGGAAATTGTGCTTGCTCTAAAAGAACTGAATAGGCCAGGAGAAAAAATTTGACAACCACAAAGAGGATTTGATAGATTACTGATATGTATCTATAGATATTGATGTAGTTTGATTATAAATTTATATATAGGAGATATTTCCAAGCCTATAATATAGGGAATGTGGAACCCATTGTGCACAAGATAGGGCTCACACAGATGTAAGAGAAGTAAAGAAAGGAGAAATAGAATCTTAAACTCATTAACTGTGGTTTCATAATTTCACCCACAAAATTTGGTCGCAATTTTTTAATGAATTGTTTGGTAAAACAAAATAGAAACCACTACCAAGGAAACCCACATTGCATGGTGTTTTGGCATGATTACCCTATCTATGCACCAACCGTGCAATATATATTAATTAGGAATTTCCTACGTGGAACTAATTGTGCAATATAGGTGTATGGTTTGGGTAAACTATTGACATCCCATGTGTTGAATTTCTACTCACTTATTACAGCCACATGATTTTTTGTTGGGTGTCGTATTGTTTCATAAAACTGTGCACCCTATACAGAAAACCCAAACATGATATTTTTGGGGGATAACGCTCCCAAAAACCCCAAAATACACCCATGGGACCCCAATAAAATTTACCCATGTCTAAAAACAACACATTAATGTTTTTCAACACTCTGAATTATGTTTTGAATCTCATTTAAATGAATTCTCTATCCACTAAATGAAAAAAATTCAAATTCACATAGAATTTTCAATGGCTCAAAACATGGTTTTATATAAGGAAATATGTAATAAGTGTGTTTCAAAATCCTATGTAGTTATAGTGTGTCCTTATGGGAGATACATGGAACACATTGTGGACTATATAGTGGTTTATTTAATGTTCCATGCGATAATATATAGTCTCGATACAATCAATAATTTCAATGATAATTTTATACCAAATCCTTAGTTTTCTCTTCTCCCCAAATTTGATCACCATATTACATGGATAAATTCTTAAAAACATCTTTTCAATAACATTAAATTCTAGATCACCAAATTTATTTTGAAGATAAATTTTTTGTCACCTTTAGGATGGACATATGTGTTATAGAATGGATATTACATTATCTATTATTTATTCTTCTGTCTGAAGTCCCAATATATATTATTCTATAAACTCATTCTATAATTCTTTATATGTACACATATTTTCCATGGAGGGTTTCATGAGGGTACATCTGAATGCATGCATGAAATCTATTTTTTTGAGAATACTCTACTAGAGGAAGGTGATGTTCCCAACCACCTATGAAATAGATATAACAATATCATAGAATATACTATAGGGGTTTAATTTTTCTCTTATACAGACCATCTATCAGAGGATGATAGACAATTATGAAAATAAATACAGTATGAAGGGATTTCTATAGACACTACTAGATCTTCATGGTATTCCTATAATCTAGATTAGATATAATATAATGTGGTACTCCATGAAATCTTACCTCTTAATTTATATCATGGAAATATAATCGATCGAGAAATATTATCCAACAATAATGAAGTATTATGCCTTTGTAAGGAAATCGACTACAACCCATATATCATTAGTCACTTTAGATGTTTTGGGAAGTCCTATGAAAAAATCTATTATGATGTTTTCTTATTTCCATCTTGGTATATGTAGTGGTTTTAAAAACCTTTTAGACATTTTCTTATTTTCTTTAACATATAGACACACTGAGCATCAATATTAAAATTATACAATAACTCCCTTCATGCCATCATACTATAAATAACCATTCAAATATCTATACCAATATGTATGACAAGAGAGAATAAATAATGAAGATAAATTAATTTCCTATAATAGATCATTCTTCAAATCATTTATAAATGGAAGACAAACGCGGTTATTAAAACTTATCAATCATTCATATTCATGGTTAAACTATAGAAAAATTTTCACCATATTTTGTAGTTACACATCTTCCTTATACGACTATTTAATATTACCTTGGATATATGATTGAACACTCATTTGAGAAAGATAATATTTGTACCCTTCTATAAAATTTAATGATTCATCCTATGAAAATAGAAAATATTGAATATTTTGTGATCCTCATCATAGATAATTTAGCATGATCCTTTTAACTCAAAGTATCAGTATCCTTGTTCACATTCTTAAGATATTAATGTATTAAGTTTTCATAATAATTAATCAGCTCTAACGATATTCTCTAGCACATGTTTAAATCCTCATATATGAATATATACATAGAAAATTTTTAATCAGTATATATATCACACTTTTACCATCAAAGATAATTCCTACAAATCAATAATTAAAAAATTACAACATCTATCTCCAAATCAGGAGTTGGTTACTTGTTTTTCATGAACCATCAACTGTAATGATGTATAATCTACAACCACTTTATTCTACAATAGAACAAATATCAATCCACTTTTGGTTACCTCGCAATTGATTATAAATAATTCTTCATTATTGGTTAAGGTATTCATTGGGGAGGCAACTAATCTTTATTCATTTCATTGATATTTTCCATTCATTCATCCATAAAGAGAACTTGGATCCATTTCATGTTAACATAGTGAGAGGATTACTTATTCATGATAAATTCTCTAAAACCCATCAATAAACTAATGACAAACCAAGAAAACATTGGATCTTAGTTTCCATAGTTGGTCTACTACAATGTTTAATAGAATCTCTATTTTTTGGTTCCTTTTATATATCTCCACTTGATATTATATGACCAAAAAATGAAGTTTTTTTATAAAAAATTTACAATTTTTAAAATTTTCATACAATTTATCATTCTTTGGGGTTTACAATATAATTCAAAAGTGGTCTTCATGATCTTATTTATGCTTTGAATATATGAAAATATCATCTATAAGTATTTCCATAAACTGATCAAGGTAATATCTAAAATCTCCATTCATTAAATCCAAGATGAAGATAGGGGATTTTATAAGATAAAATAGATTCAATATATACTAGTAGTGTTCATACATTGTATGGTTTGTTTTATTTGGTGTATCCTCCATCTCAAACCTCAATTGATGATTTCCTAAACAAATTATAATGTTTTAATAGTATTTATTTCTACATAGTTGATCAAACAATTCATCTATACAGGGTTGATGATACATGTTGTTGATTGTGATCTTTTTCATCTCTTCATAATTAATTTAGGGTCATGTTGTTCCATTTTTATTTTTAACAAATAGAACATGTGCTCCCTAAGTCGACAGACATGGCTGAATTAAAACATTATTAATGTTATCATGGAGTTTCAACATTAATTATTGTAACTCATTCAGGGCTATTCTTTGAGGATTCTTTGACATAGGCATCTCATCAGGTTAGAATTCTATTGACAAATTACCATCACAATTTAATGGAAAACAATGAAATTATTATAAATTGTCATAAAAAATCAAATTCAATAGGAATATAATCAATTTTGAGTTTCTACCCATCCATCTGCGATAAACACCCATTTTGAATTGGTATAAGTACCCCTATAGTGGATGTGATCTCTATCTGTGGTTTAAAAATTTCATCACATTGATTGAGGCTAATATGTTGGTTTGGAATATGAAATTTGAATCCCATTAATCAAAAATTAATATGGTATTTGTGTATATAAATCTAATCCACATCTATGATAATATAAAATACAACTATAGGAATATAAATAATGATTTCCCAAAGAACATTTCCTCAAACTTATTCAGAGATGAATTATAGCCTTATGAAGTGATCATCATACCATTATGGGGTTTAACTAATAATTTTTTATCTAATAATTGGGTATATGAATTGAAATTACTAAATACTTTTAATGACATAAGTGAATTTATATATCCATTCTCAAATAAGATACATCAATATTTGATCATACTTGTCACCACCCCAACATCATTTTTTCCCTTAAATAACATAGTAAAACCGAAATAATTAGAATAATTGTCAAGAACCATTCTTCATAGTGAACAATCCTGATAAATATTTCATAGGATTTCTTAATCATGACACATTATTTTAAATATAAAAAACCTTTTGTTTATACAAGGTCATTCGTGGGCTTTAATCAAATCCTACAAAATGATTCATAATGAAAATGTGAATGAACCAAATAATATCCCTTCGGAGTTTCAATCCAAGTGTCTAGTACGGCACATTGACTTGTAATGAGTAATGATTGAGTGTATAATGAAACACCTTTTTCATTGTTTTTACCACTAGGTACATCTTTGCAAGAACTACAGCCACATTTACTATATAGACAAGGATGCATTTCAAGTTAAACCACATAATCACCACATTTCCAAAATATTAGATCAGTATCCTATACATAGGTTCATCCTTAGGGTTATCACTAATGTTTTATCATATTATTTTTAAAAGGATAACGAAACATTTGTCTAATAAAAAATATAATGGTACATTATTTTCATATATAAATATCCATTATTTTTTTGAATATTTAATAAATTTTAGAAATATGATCTCAAATACTGAAAAGATTTATTGTATTTGGATACTAGGCACCTAATCATCTTATTTAAAAAAATATCTTCAACAACACCAATAATTATCTTATCGATTTGTATTCTTTAAAAACATACCCTACTTAAAACATTTCTTCATAACTTGGGGAATGCAAACCTACAAAATGTTGAGCTGAGATGATCAGTATGGTTGAATATGTGAGGTATTTTTATTTGATCAAATGGAAGAATATGATAAGAATAAGGTTATGAGAATATAAACATAACATACAAATTTCATTCCCAACCTATCATTCATCGTTGACATGGGTCCTCAAATGAAGCATTATCATTCCCAAATACAAGATTAATAAGAGTTTAAAATCACCATAATTCATTAACCATAATCTCATGAAATAATATTTTTCCACCAAAATAGGTATAGAAACACTATAATTTGTAAATATTAACAAATAATACCGTAAAACATAGTAGATCGGGCCTCACCACGTGTTCCCCATTGCATATCAATCCCATCATCTTGTTCCCCATTATGGGTCTAACCCATTAGATCCTTACCAATGTGTATAATGACCATATAATTGTCTCAAATTATTACATCAAGGGTTATAAAGCTATATCTGATGTATTATATGGGGATATATGTCTCACCCATACTTGGTTATAACATGAAATCTTTCCTTGGTTATGACATAACCATTATCCATGGTTATAAAGTGTCTATTGTCATGGGTTCTAAAATCACCACAATATCAAAATGAAAACCTTTAATAAGTTTCCAAAACAATCATAAAACATTCATCATATCATATCCCATAAGAGGAAATGTTTCTCATAAACATTCCATCATAGCATAAAAAATATAACGGATGTGTGTATCTTAATCATCTCTTCAATTCATCATACCATAACCCATGGAAAATGAACAAGTTTCACAGACATAAATTTATCATATTCATAAACCATCAAAATAATGAATAATGATTGTATTATTGGATGATATTCTATTTAATAAATAAGTAACATCAAAGGCTGTAATTTTATTTGGAGAATGATTTTGAAATATCACAAGGAAAAATTCATGAGTAAAATATCCCTTCAACTTTGAAAATCAGTTTTAAAAGCTGAAATTTTCCAAAAAAACATTTTTATTTTCATTGAAAATATAATAAGAAAATTTTTAAGGAATCCTTAAATAATTGTTCTATCTTTATTGTGGTAAATCTATTTCATTTCATACATGTTAAAAGAAAAATTCCAATTACATTTTGGTATATGCAAAAAGGCCTTGATTGGAAAATGAAAAGAAGATTCATTTCAAAACATTTCGTAGAAACTCAAAAATGTGTAAAAATGTCTTCAAACAATCATTATATATATATATAAAATTTCATTGATATATTTTTAGAAAACATGGTTATTGGAAAAAAAGTATTTTCGACTAAAGAGGGGAATAAATATAATTTTTATTAGAGGAATTATTTTTGAATATTTAATCATTAAGGATATGAAAATGTAATAATAAATTTATTTTATATAAATAAATAGTGGATAATTAAATAAATGAGTTTCATGGAAGGTATATTGTAATATCTCATCTTGTTAAGTATATCATAATCAATATTGTTAAACAATGGGATTGAAACATTAAGGCTTCACCAATTTGTTATATTTTTAATGAAATTTCCCATTAATGAAATAAAAATATATGGATATTTATATCCCCAAATTCTAATTATAAGGATCTTAAAATAGATTCATGGGACATATAGACACTACACAAAAGAAACAAGCGGTGTATATGTCATGTGTCCCACAAGAAGAAAAGTGTGACCAAAATATCTTACCCGAGTGAAAAAATTTCAATTGTAAGAACCATGTAAAAATAAAATAAAATAAAACCTTTAATATCATAAAATTATTATAATTCATTACATAACATGTAAAATGGTCTCTTAATGCACCTCATAATGGAAGACTGGGGAATAATATAACATAAGTCCTAAATAAGACAATTTGACACAAAATCTGTTACTATAAGTCTTGACAACCATCATACACATCCAAATATAATTTATATTCACTATAATAATATTATAAATATATTAAATAACCTTAATAATACGTATCATTCTATATCTTATTTACTTTTGACGTTTTACTACCATTCTATTACTAATTCTTTTATAAAATCAAGTTTCGGGTAATAATTGTTTTGCTTTTCATGAGTGTTTTGTTTTGTTATTTTTTATACTTTTACTTTGATAATGATCACATCAAATCCATTTTTTAACCAATAATATAAATATCATATAACTTAATTATATATTTATTTATTCTAATCAAATAATGTTATACACACCAAATGAATTACACCCTTCTTGGAGAACATAGGTCGTGCATATGCATGAACACTATTTCAATTTTCATGAATGATGAATCAAAATAAAGGTAAATAATATATTAAATTTCCGTAATAATTTTTAGGCAATATATACTACATATTTTCACTAAATCCATACTTATTATATTTGATGTATATTATAAGTGAATAATGTATCACATCACTTTCAGACACGTTAGTCTGCTGTATATAAGAGCGACATTATTGTATTCCCACATAATGTAATGTGTGAAGGTGTATGCAGTATTATAATTATTGATTTATAATTATGTAAAAAATATCATAAAAAATGTTAAATCAAAAATTATATCTAGTTGAGATATGTGGTCATAGATAATGAATTACACTGATTTGTGTGGTGCCAGTCCGCCATTCACATGACTGACTATTTCATTTAACATTTAATAGAATATGATGAATATATATGTAATTTAATTTATAATATAATATATAGGTTCATGTGATATAATTTTGTTATTATATCATTATAATTGAATAAAATTTTAAATATGTGGAAGAAGAAACAAAATAAAAATGCTCATTTAATAACGATACAAGTTATTCGGATAACCTACATTAGTTTACACCAAAAGCATTACATGGTTGAATTAATGATAAAAAAGGCCTATACTATTTTAGGTTTCATTTTAGAAAATTATTTTTGATGTAATTTTCAGAATCTAGAGGTTTTATAAGTGTGAATATGAGAGAGAAGGGGTTTCCCTTTTATAAGTCGCGGAGATGATAAATATGGAATTTTTGAGAAGAATAAAGTGTACACCCATTTTCACATTCTTAAATAGTCTAAAATTATTCATTTTAAAAAACCATTGAGGTAATAATGTCAAAATATAGAAATAAAATTTTATTTTATGTATTTTTATAACATTTGATCCCTTATCCTTTTAGTTTATCCCTTGATTAGCCCATTTCAATCTTAACCGTAATAATTATAATTTATTATTTTTTATATTAATTTTCAAGAATATTTAATTTAAAATTATTATATAATATAAATTATGATGATTCAAAATATTTAAATTTTTTTTACAAATTCATTTCTCAAAAAGTGGAAAATTTTACATTAATATTAAACCCCTGGTTGAAATAAATATTTTTCCAAAGACAAATTCATCATAAGTATAGAAGGTTTTAATTTGAAAACTATTTATAAAATTGATTTCAATTACCTAAATTTTATTAATAAATATATTATTTAATTAATTTTATTTTCAGAACTATTATAAAAAATTAATCGTTGTAAATTTTTTATATTTAAAACAATTTATAATAAAAATCTGTATTTCATCACATTTCATAAAAAAAATATTAAATATATTTTAAAAAATTAAAAATAATATAATTTTTACATGTTAATTCTAAAAATGAAGTTATAACATTCAAATAAATTTTATTAATGTGTAAAAAATAAATTTTATTTATTATTCACAAAAATACTTAAAAAACATTTGTTGAGAAAAAGTATTTTCGAAGCATATAATGACATAACTAAATTTTTTTAACTTATTTATAAATATATTTTATTTCTCTAAAAAGTTATAATTAATTTTAAAACATTACTTATTAATATTCATACATCTAAATTTAATGGTTAGGTTATAATGGAAATTATAATATTATTAGTACATAATAGTTTTTTAAAGCATGGAACTACACGTAATGCATGCTGTGGAATAAATTTAATTTATTGAAAAAATTTATTTCATAAAAACTTAAGGAGTTAAATTTATAAACCAAATTCATAAATTAGGAATCCTCTTTGAGTTAGATCATTTAATAAATTATTTACCAACACTTTCCATATAAATTACACATTTATAATATAAATTTCTTTAATATGAAGTAGACATAGAAATATATAATGGTAAAAAAAATTATAGAGTAGGAAATAAATTATATAATGAATTATAGGCTGAATAAAATTATTTTTTATGTTGAAGAGAAACAAATATCACACCAGTAATATCACATATAACACATATCTCTCTTAATACATTTCATATCATGGACAATGATATATATAATATCACCACATATAATATCATCCATGGGTAATTGATTTAAATTTCACACTTATGATAAAATATCATAGACTTTTGGAGCATTTAAAAATAAAACAATATATTATATTCAAAAAGTTTTAAATAAACTATCAAGAGATATCTTATTTTAGACATGAAGTACCCAAAGGATTTTTTCTGATTTTCTTATCAATAGGAGTCAATATATATGTTATAAATATAGATTATGGATTGATACTACACCATCAAATGTGATTAAACATTATCCCCATGAATTTTGGTAATGTAAAACCATTGCCTCAGATGATTATTTTGTTGGTTTGTATGCCAAACACAAGTGTCATTGTATTGAGAACAATATAAAATAGTTACAAGAAGTTATAAGAAGTTATAAAATAAGATTCATTATGAAATATTTTATACAACTTGTTTATGATATGTTTATATAGGTTTAAAAAGGATTAACGATTGGGATAACAAATCATGATCATTCAGTTAACCATCATTATATAACTTAGCATATTGGATGTTGAAATTAATATTAACATGTCATGGATGAATGTTCATTAAGTATTGAATGAATAGAACATTTGTAAGATATTGAATTACTATATAATGAGTGTTTTATATTTTGTAATTGGATTTGTAATTATCTAAAAATGGTTTAATTATTTTGATAATTACCACAATTATTAAATGTTATTCTATGGAAAATTGATGATATTTAGATGGATTATATTTTATTTGATGTTTTTATGAATTAATATTATGAATTTTATAATTTATAAGTTGGAAGCATGAAATTTGGAAAATTCAAGATCTACTTAAATAGGAATCCCAAGATGAGTTGTGATAAACTATGATAAGTAAGGACAAATTTCTCTGTATAGGTATAAATCTAGAATGTATAAATTTCATTTCGAATCTATGTAAAAATAATTTCATGGAATTATAATGAATCTATATTTTTATAATAATCATCTATCTATTTATAAATCATCAACGTAAGCATCATCACCAAAATGATGATTTCCCAAAATTGTATAGATGATTGAGGATGTGTAAGCATAATATGCGTAGACATCAACAATCATAAGGATAAATTGAAATCTATATAATCAATAATGAAGATGTGTAAATAATATTCTATTATTATTGAAAATTTCATTTTTGATCTATATAAGGATTAATTTGAGGCAATGTTGGAATCTTCTATGTAAGACAAAAGCTTGATATTCATAATAATCATGACATAATATTTATTTGGAAATATTAAAAATGAAAAATATAGTTTCCGAAATTCAAATTCATAATAATAATAATCAAATTAGGAAAATGTAAGATCTGTTCTTTCATATCCAAAACATCATGACATTATTATAATCAACGATTCTATATTGATTAAATGATGGGAGAAGAGAATGCTATTAGGAGGATCCCAAATCTATATATTTTGGAATTTCAAATAAAAATATTTCAAATTTCATATTGGTGATAAAAGAAGAAAAATAAATTATATTATGTGTATAGTTACCCATTATTTTCATACAAAAATATTTAATCTTATTAGATGATCATTCACTATATATCATTATGATCCATTCCATAACTCTATAGGTTTAGTGTTTTTGAAAATGTGGATACATAAAAAAAAGTACATAAATGTATATTAATCATATCAGACATAGTCTTTCACATCTATCACCATTCATAGAACAATAATAAATAAAACATTTCATCATTTCCTAGCTAAACAGAAGCATAAGAAATAGCGAGACTATAATCCCATTACGTTAAAACATGGTAGATATCAATCAATGATCATATTTACACATTTAATTATCATATGTGTATGAGAATGTGATCAATACTTATAATTATTAAACCTAATCATTTAAATATATTTAATCATGAATGATGGTGTATGATTTTTTAAATGAAAATAAATAATATATAAAAGTGAAAAATCATCAATAATCAATCTTGATCCATGAGTAAATAACATTGTCAAAAGAAGATGTTAAAAAAGAGTGTAATATAGTGTGTCATAATCATAATCATATAAATATCATGTCAAGGCTTCTCACTATGAAATTATTCTCATGTTTGGCCTAGGATAAACACCCAAGTACCATCTTTTGTGTTGGGATAATGTTCAATGATTCCTCTCTTGGGCATGTGATGGCTTATTGAATACCCTATTTTGGGAAAGTGATAACCTATTGTGTAACCATTTATCTTATAAAATATTGAACATTATCTTTTGGAAAATAAAATGAGTTCCATCAATGTTTAATCCATATCATCATAAACCATTGAAAAAAATAATAATGAATTAAATGTTTTATCATATAAGCAGAAAATAATATGAAACATGAAAGGATGATTCTATATACTAAAATACACTTAAAATATCACTGTAACGTTTATTAAAGAAAAAACATTTCATTTTTAAATAAATTATTTTAAAAATAAAAATGTCAAAAAATTAATGAAAATTGTTCACTATTAAAATCCATGGGTACATGTAATACAATCTCTAAATCAGTGATAATTCATTACAGTGATAAAACGTTTTCTTGTAGTGTTCATTAAAAATATATTTTGTTCATACCATTGATAACAATTACCGCCATTGGAAAATGGAAAGTTGTTTAATTTTAATCGTTTTTATAAAAATTAAAAATGTGTAAAAATGTACATAAAATACCTTTTCATTATATTAATATAATTATTTAAATGATTTTAAAAAATTTATGGACACGGAAGAAAAATATTCTCTAAAGAAGAGAAAAACAAGGCAAGTGACCCTTTAAAATATTGTTGGAGTCTCTCATGTAATTATATAGTATAAAATTAATCAAAGAAAAGTAATATATAGAAAAAATAAAAGGAGAATAAAATAAATAATATTTTTTATAGATATATTATATTATTTCATCATTTAGAAAATTAATCATAAATAATCATTGTAAAACGTGATATTGTAACATAAAACAATTACTACTTTGCTAAATTTTGAGACTCAATAAAATTAAAAGAAATATATAAAATGAAATGTTAAATATAATGAAAATAATTATATTCTTGATAAAAATTCTAATGGGTATGTAGATATACCTCTTAAAATAATATATGTGTAAAATATAAAATATGTACAAAAGATTACATTTTGAGATGGTAAAACCTTACAATAGAGGTAAAATTCAAAACAAATATCTATTGATGAAATAATTTTCATTATGACATTAATTATCCATAATTAAGAAGTAACTATTATATAACATGTAAAATATTATGTATTTTCGCATCCTAAAAGTACATATTTGTATAACATCAAACATGTATCAACGAAACCAAATTGAGATGAAGAACCCTTACCTTATGTCCACCTAGATTCAAAAGTACTATAACTTGATATATAATAAACATATATTTATTATAATTATATCTCATACCACACCCTAAAGAGGAAAATCCTCTAATTTTTATATTTTCTTGTATATGGATGTTTTCATGGAGGTTTCGATTGAGTTCCTGAATTAAATTTTATAGTTTTTTAGTTTTAGATGAATATTTTCCTTGTGCACTGGCATGTAATAGTTAGTGGAAACTGTGTGGTCCCACGTAAGTAATCATATTTCTAGTACTGGAGTTGAACTATAGCTACCACACAATTAGAGAATGGTATGTCAAACCCTGTGGCTTGGTCATGCGGTCGATCCCCTCTTGGATAGTAGTAACCACACGGTTTGTAGACCGTGTGAGCTAGCAAAAAATATTAAATATTAAAATCCCTATTTATCTCTCCCTGCATTTTATCACAAAATTTGGACCCTCCCTCCTTGGTTGATTTTTGAGCATTAAGGGAATCCGATGAACCCTCTCTCTTTGTTTCTCCTCCCTCCATATGTGTTTCACCATGCTTCTAAGGTACGTTATTAGGGTTTCGTCCAGTTTTACCATTATTATTCCCCCCCTCTTAATTTCATGGTTCTCTCTTGGTGGGGTCTTGTTTGGAAAAACCCTATAGGTTAGGGTTAAATACATGGTTTTTTTATTTAGATGTATGGTGTTCAGATCATCTATTGGTCTTAGTTCACGCATCCCTTGAGGTTTTGTCGTATTCGCACACCGTTGAGGTAGGTATGTCCATACTTTTCATTTCCAATGAATTTTTTCAATGATTGGTATCTTTAAAGGTATTTATAAACATAATTCAAAAACATATGGTTCCAGAATTTTATTTATATTGGTGTTTTTTGTTGTCATAAATTGTTAAAATGGGTTTGGAAGTGATTCTTCCTATATACCCAATTATAAATGCACTAAATATGTTGGATAAAAGGAAAATTAAGCTTTAAATGTAATATTTTATGCTTTTTGTGGTGTTTTACCTTATAAATATTTTATAAAATTTGATGAATTATGATTTGGTATTTAAATTTTTAACACGGTGACTTTTATAGTGTCGTTTTTATGATGTTTTGGAAGGCCCAATTGATTTTTAAATTCCTGATTGCTCCTTTTTAAATTATGTGAAATTGTGAGATTTGGGTTGGTTTTAAATCATGTGGTGATTCTAGAAATCAAAACGGTTTTGGGTGATTCCATGGAAATTTATAGTGTTCCATTGGATGTTGGCACATCAAGGGGTGCACAAGGATCACACATGGATGCTAATTCAAAAGAATATGACTCTTTAAAATAATATTATCCTTTAATCTAGGATTCTAAATAGTTCCTTGGTGTCAATATGATATGTTGGATCCTTGGTGAAATTTATAAAAGTTGTTTCAAATGTAAACTTCAAAGCTACACATGTTTGGAAATTGAGATTTGTTTTAGGAGAATGTTTTGTATAAAGTCCCATTTGGAACATTTTACAATTCTACTTTATTTTCACAAATTTCATAAAGGGTTTGTAAAATTTATTTGAATATAGAATCATAAAGGCCTATTTGGATTTGAAGACATGGAATCATAGTCATTTTTTGTGTGTAAATGGTTATGATAAATTTTTGTAATCTATAGAGATTGATTTTATTAAAGTATTGGATGGGACATTATGTTGTTTTGGAAAAGAAATGTGGTTTTGGTAGTGTAAATACATTGTTCACATATTTGAATGTTTTTGAGAAATTTTCTTATAAGACCATGTGATGTGATGGACCTATTTTTTCTTCTAAAAGGTTTTCATATGGTGGGAAAACTATTTATGTATTTCCCTATTTGAGTTATTTTATAGGTGGTGTTGATTCTTTAGGTTGAAAGGTGAGTTGATTGTAGGTAAGGAGAGTCACACATGTGAGGGCCTCCTACTTAAAAAATATACTATTATAATTAGTTTTATGGGTGTCTTATAAAGGGTTGAGTGGGGGTGTCTTGTCAACCTCGATTATATAGGTTGGCACCCCTTCAACGTCATAGAGGAGAGATGAGTTTTTCCAATAGTGAGGCTATTTTAGAGAAACTATTTAGTTATTGAATTTGGAGCTGCACAATACACAAGTAGGTGAGTTTGACTGAAGTACATATAGGGATTTCTCTAGGTAATTTTATGAATAAATAATGGTTTGTTATATGTATTTTATGTTTTATATTCTGATTCATTTGGGTTCATGTTTGTACCGAATTATTAGTTTCCACAAAGCATGGTTTTTTTCTTGGGACCTTGTCATGCGTTCTTGTTTTAAACTGGTTTTTTGTTTTTAAAATTAAAATATGGTGTGCAATGTTTTTGAAAAAAATGAAAAAAAATGTTTATTTACTAAAATGAGGAATACTTATTTTTATAAATGTTTTTGAAACTATTGTTAAGGGACTATTTTCAGGAAGGAAAATATATGGATTCTTTTGTTGTGTCCTTCTTAGATATAAAGCTCACACCCTACTAGTATCATTTATTATAGGTAGACCTGAGCTGTTTTGTAGGTTAAGGTTCCATGTTTTTGTTCTAGTTGTTGGATCAGGTTGGTTTTTGGGATTTTGGTTACCAAGAGGTCCCATGGAGATCATGTTGGTGGGTTCTATCTAAGTTTTTATTTAGTTTTAGTAATGTTTTGTTTAGTATTTTATCTCTCTAATTCAGATTATGAATCTTTTTATGATCAATTTTTTGGTTATTAGTGATCACTTTATTTGATTTTTTTATTTGACCCTATTTTGTTGGTTAAATCATTCCAATTATTATTAATATGATGTCTAATAGTATTTTATAACCCGTGGGGACCAGGAACACCCTTCGGGCCTTATCTCAAACTAGGTGGTATGTTAGTTTGGACAGAATCCTGACATTGTTCGTGAAAAAATGGTATCAAATTAGTCTATTTTTTTATTTGGGGTGTTTGGTAGATTTGATACAATGAATTTTGGGGATAAATAGGTAGGTTTTGGGCTGTTTCTTGATCACCACCACTCAGGATGAGACATGAGTTTCCATGTGGTTTGAGAATTGAGTCCTTGTCCAATTCTAGTTTGTTTTGGATTGAGGGATGATAATGGAGGCAAGATGTGGTTATGTAAAGATTTCACATAGAGTAGTGACCCATGCGAATTTTGAGTATATGGTTCAAGCACCACATAGTTTTTTATTCTTACTTGGGGTATAGACCACTACCATGTCACTATGTTAGGAAAATTCCACATTTCCTCATTCTGGTGGTTTGGTGTGAGTAATGATTAGTTTCATTCTTAGTTAATGTGAGTATGATTTAAAATAAATAAATTTTATTAAATGGAAATGACTTTCTTTAAATGATTATGGGATAGAAAATGGGTTATAAAAGAAAATTTGTTTTGGTTTGAAATGTTGGTACATGATTCGAATTGATAAGGAAGTGGCATGGGTGTGGCCCTTAGTGTTAAAAATTGACATTAAAAATTGTGAAGTTATGTGTGGAAAGTTTATATTGGTAGTTATGGATGGAAATGGATAAAAAAAATGAAATTGTTCATAAGATTCAAAAGGTGTGTATTTGAAATCAATATCCTGCCCTTATTTCTCCAAAATGATTTTAGAAATAGGTTTTTCTGTGAAGAGTTGGTTCTTTTTTTAAATGGAATTGGTTTTTTTGAATATGGACTTGGAGGAAGTCATTTTTGAAATTAAAATTAAAATGGTGATTTTTGTAATGATGATTTTTGGTTATGCTTGAATGTTTTTGGCCTATCTGCCTATTATTTTTCATTATGACTATTTTTGGATTTTAGTTTTGCGTTGGTGTTGAACCAGATTTTATGACAATATTTTTATTCATAATATTCCACCAAAAAATTTCCCCAATTTTTATAATAATTCGTTCCCATTTTTTTTCTTCTCTAATTTTTGAAATTTATCTTGGTGATTGTGGTATGGTAGAGGAAGTGGAGTGGTATGAGAAGGTTGAGTGTGTATTTATATCTTTTATAACTCATGAAGATGTTAGATTCCATTCCCTTTTGGGGTGTTTTGAGGGTTATCATTGGAAGAATGGGATATGTTTTCCCTATAATCGATGTAATATGGGATAACGTTGGAAATATTTCACTCCATATTTTTCTAATACCTAATGTGATGAAGGGGAAGAAGAGGAAAGAGCTTAAGTAAATTCAACAAGGCCAACGGACGGTGAAGGACAATGTTGACCACCTCAAGTAGTTTGTTTCCATTACTCTGAAGGTATCCTCACATGATTTTTTGAAGGATTATATTTTCATTATGGGTATTTTTCTTTATATCAAGGAGAGATTCCTCTCCCACAAGGATCTTCATTTTGAGAAGTTAGTGTACAATACATTTTTAGACAAGATCGTTTCTAGAGAACGTGGTTGGCAACCTGATCTCCCTTGTTTCTTGTGTGGGTTCCCCATCTGGAAAGGGTGTGATAGAGAAACCTTTCTTTGAGGAGTCTATTACATTGGTCTCATTATCCAGTTCATTATACCGTTCACTAATTCTCCACCAATGTTTCCAGTTCATGTTTTCGAAGTCATATTTTCGCAATCCATGAAAAACCTGTAATCATATAGGCCATCTAGAGATGTTTTGTAGGAATAATTAATAGAAAAATAATCCTTGAGTGGAGGATGATTTTTCCTGATTTTGAGGTAGTAGATGAATCAATCATAATTGCTCAATCCATAGGCCTCATATTGAATCTCATGCACAATCATGAATCGTTGAGGGTATGGGAAAACCTTGGCAATGTTTTTTATTTAACTTTGGATTAAATTATGTTTAAGTTTCATATTTCAACTTTATTCTTGTTGTGATTTTCTATTATCCATGTAAGAAAATCGAAGATTCCATTTCCTATATTTCTATTATTATACCAAATTAATGTGGGACATGAGTTGGATGAGTTTTCGTCGGAATTCAACAAACCTGTGCATGTTATTTCAGTTTTAAATTTATTGTACTTCTTCTTTCCAATGACTATGTTTTATGGACTTAATGAGTTGTGGTTTAGGTTCTCTCTTTATCCCATGTTTCTTCTGTGGGATTACACTATTTTTTGGATCAGGATGTGTGGGATGTTTCTATTTTTGGGGATGGTTTTTTTTCTCATGCTAAGGAGTTAGGCTTAGTTGTTTTGGGATTTCCTGGTCATGGTGGGAGTATTGTTTAGTTAAAATGGAAAAAATTTTGTTGGTTCCCTAATTGTTCTGATCCAATTTCATTCCAAGGGTTTTGTTGAGTTCTTGTGGTGGGGAGAACCATATTATTTGCTCCAATTATTCTTCATGTTTCTGTTTTATATAAAATTATCCATGTGTGACATGGGGGTTGAAATGACACCTTGAGGTTTGTGTTTTCTTTATATTTTGATTAGGCATGAAATTATGTTTTTAGTGACTATAAACATGGTAACATTATCGTGGAATAATGTGTTTGTGGTGGGGAATCTTGTCACACCCTAAGCAATAAATGCTTCTTATTTTATTATTTTATTGGATTTGGATGTTTTGGTGGAGGTTCAAAATGAGTTCCTAGTTTAAATTTTTGAGTTTTTGTGTTCTGTGTGAAATTTTGGCATATGCATGAGCAGCACACGATTAGTTAAAACCATGAGGCCTATCCTTGGTAACCATGTTGTAGGTCAATGGTTTGGACAATAGCTTTCACATGGTTTATGAATAGTATGTCAAACCTTGTGGGATATTCATGCAGTTGATTTTCTCTTGGATAGTGGCTATCACACGGTTGGCGCACATATTGGCAAACTGCGAGGCCAAACCATGCAAGCTGCCCATTAATTTTAAAAATTTATATCCATATTTTTATGTCCCCTATTATTATCCCAAAATGAGTCTCTCCCTCCTTGGTCTATTTTGGGTCACAAAGGGGGTCCCAATACTTCTCTCCCTTTGTTTCTCATCCCACCAATCACACAACTCTATGAATATAAGGCATGTTTTAAGGTTTTTTCCATTTCGCCTTCCTTTTTCCCTCAACACCTGATTTCTTTGTTCTCTCATTGTGGGTTCATATTTCTCAGAGAGATATTGGTTAGGGTTAATTCCTTAAGATGTTATATTTTTGATCTAGGTTGTTTGGATAGTCTACTAGACTCAGTTCTCCCTTCCATTTAGTTTTGGTTGCATTAACACACAATTAAGGTTTTTGCCACCATAATTTTCTTTCCCAATACATTCCGTTGATTATTAGGTTCTTTCAAGGAATTTATAAACATATATAACTTTCCTATAGAAACTCTTTTTATTTTAATGAGGTGTTTTGTTTATGGTAGAAATTTTAAAAAATTTGTATTTATTTAATTCTTTTTATATAGACATGTATATATCCACCAAATGTGTTTAATTAAATGGAATTTTATCTTTAAAGGTAAAATTGGATAGTTTGGGTTGTGTTTTCCAATATAAATATTTTATAAAATTGTTTGGATTGTGATTTGGTCTTTACATGTGGAACATGGTGACTTTTATAGTTTGGTTTTTTGGTTGTTTTAGAACCCACTCTTGGTTTTTAAATTATTGATTTCACCATTGTAAATTAGGTGAAATTTTTGTATTTGGGTTGGTTTGAAAAAAATTAGTGATTTTGGAAATGAAAATTATGTTGCGTGTTTCCATGGAAATTTAGAGTGTTACATTGGATATTTCCACATCCATGGGTGTACAGGGTGAACACATTGATGAGAATTCAAATGAAGATGGCACATTAAAATAATATTCTCCATGAACCTTGGTTTATGAATGATTCCATGGTTTCAAATTTTTATTTTAGTTACTTGGTATGATTTCCAACAAAAATTTCAAATGTAAACATCAAATCCATGACTGTTTGGAAATTGAGACATTTTTGCATGAATTTTTGGTCTGAAGGCCCATTATGGAAAACTTTACATGGCTATATGTTTTACCCGTTGTTTGGAAGGGGTTTGTAAAATTGGTTGGATTTTCAAATGTTAAAGGCCCATTTGGATTTGCGAACATGGAATCGGTGTCATGTGGTTGTGGAAATGGTTTAGAGTATTTTTTGTAATCTATTGGGATTGATATTGTTGAAGGCCTGGTTAGAAAAATTTGAATATTTATTAGAAATGATTTATAAGACCATGTGATGTGATGTCCTGATTGGAAATTGGGATAGGTCTTCATATAGATGGCACCCCTACAGTGCGATTTCCATATGAGGGATATCATATAGGTTGTGTCAGTGTTTGGGGTAGGAAAGTTTATTGATGGAAGGAAAGGTGAGTCACACAATCTAGGGCCTCTTACTTATACAATATATATTATCATGGTTTTACTAGAAATATTTAGATGGCCCAGTGATGGTTTCATATCAACCACGATCAGACGGGTTGGTACCCCATGGATTTCATAGAGGATAGGTGGGTTGTGCCACTAGTGAGGCTAGTTTAGAGTAGCTAATTGGTTATTGACTATTGATATGCACCATATATCAGTAGGGGTGTCCAACTCGAGTAAATATAGGGATATCTATTGGAATGTTTTTGAAATTCACATGGTTTATTATCGGTATTTTCTGGTTTATACTCTATTGTATTTGGATTCTTGGTTGTACTACTTATTTATTTTCAGTACAGTCTGGTAATGTTTTTCTTAGGGCATTGTCTTGGGTTCTATTTTAAAATGGTAGTAGGTTCTGAAAATGGAAATATGAAGAGAAACTTTTTGAAAAAATAAAAAACTGTGTTTATTTATAAAAGTATGGAAAAAGTATTTTTACAAATATATTTATAACTATTGTTAATAATCTGTTTTTTTAAGGAAATTTATGGATTCATTATTGGATGCCTACTGAGTCATAAATCTCACACCCTACTTGTACATTGCAGTGTTGGTAGACCATAGTCATTTTTTTTTCTATTCCTAGTTTGTGATCTTGTTATTGGAGAAGTTTGGTTTTGTGGTTGGAGTTTAAAAAGAGGTCACATGGAGATCGTGTTGGCGAGTTCGGTCTTAGTTTTTATTTAGTTTCCATTTTGGTTTGTTCTATAGTTTTCATATCCAGATTAGTTTATGTATCTATTTATGATCATTTTTGGTTATTTTTGAACAATATATTTAATTATTTTATTTATTTTACTTTGGTTAGTTGTAAACAATAATTCCAACTCTGATAACTTGGTGGTTAACACTAGTTGTCAGCCCATGGGGATCTGGAACGCCCTTCGAGCCATGTCTCAAAACAGGTCAGATGTCAGATGTCAGATTGCATATAATACTAGCTTGTTTTGTGACATATCCAAACCATTTACAAACTTATAATATGATATGTTACCCAATTATTCTATTTCAACACCTTTTTATTAACATTTATTTATTAATGTCGTCATTTCTATTGTTAACTGCTTAATTTACCAGGTATGTTTTGTCTCAACGGTTCTGTTCTTTGAAAATTGATCAAGGTTCCATTATCTCAAAAAATTTAATTAGGTAATAAGTAAATAATTTAATAATTATATAAATCTTTTTTACCATTCATATAGTGTTTTTATAAAAAATTAATGACATCACTTTATGAAGATGGTATTCCATACGTACCCCTGAATTATGTTTCCACATATTGGCTATTGGAGTGATTGAAGGGTAAATGATAATTACCCATTATATAACAATTATTATATAATAAAAATAATATACATTCATTAAATCTATATTTATTTTCATCCAACTAAAGAGGAAATAGAAAAATCATATAGTATTGTAGAGGTGATATTTCACACGTACGCATGAGGGACGATATCGTTTTACAAAGCATGGAATGGTATTATTGTAGATAAAAAAAATTCAATTATAGAATAGTTATTATGTCATAAATTACCTAAATAATCAATAAATATATCATTATATTCAACCATAAATGGTTATTATATAAAATTATTCATATCACATTGTGGAGGCTGTAACACCCCAAAATTTTAAATTACCATGTATTCGATAGAAAGTATGGCATGTGATACCAAGCAAGTAACCAAATATAACATAAAGATACATTAAAATATATATACTATTTAAAATAGAATATATATATCTAAATTTATGATACATAGATTTAGCATGAATTACAAGCAAGAGAGACTTTCTATGACAGCTTGTGTTATACGCAAGAATGCGTTTTATCAAACAATAATACATTACTAAAATATAATGAGATATATAATAGCTATTAAATTAAATTTTAGGAATATTAATAACTAAATTATTAAAATTTATGGTTTATATAAATATATAATAAATCCATGGGTAACCTGTTATTGAGAAATGAAAATAAGAACAAATTGGATATAAAATGAATATTATATTTCTAATGCTTACAAAAGAGTTTTATCTTAATAAAAATAATTAATTACAATTAGTGAATGATTTTATTAAATATATATATATATATATATATATTATTAATTAAATATTTCTTATATTAGTACATTGGTTTTGACATGCAAATATATTAATAAACTCTATTTAACACCTAAAAACATATATTTTTAAAAAGGAAATTTTACAACCTTTTATTGAAAACTAATTTTAAATATGAATTTTTACACATTATTTGATATAATATTTAAAACTAAACTTAATATTATAATCCTAAATATAATAATATGTTTATGGAGAATTTTTATATTTTTCTATAACATTTCATTTTTTAATGAATAGTAAAAAATACTGAATTTTAGTTCAAAACTACTTTTTAATCTAATATTTTCTTAAGGATTAATTTTAAATTTAATTTGATTTAATGTTTAATTAGATAATATTTTTATCAATTAATACAATTTCTATGAATGTAATCAATTTGAATTTGAAATTGATTATAAAAAGAAATAAATGATTCATACATTTTTACATTAAAAGCATGAATTGTAGTCTAGCCTAATGGATGAATTAGAAATAAATTTTTACCTCTTATATGATTGGAATTTGGGAAAATATATTTAATATTTAGAATAATAAATATTTATAATTTATAATAATATGAAGTTTTATTTTGACCAAAAATATTAGTCAATGTGGTTATAATTTTTATCAATAATTAATGTTAAATTAAGGTTAATAATGGACTAAACCTTAACCTTATGGACCAAAAATGACCAATATAAATTTAAAACGGCTATTATATGTCCATATATATACCCTATCCTCTATTTTATATAATTTGGTTCATTAATTTATCCAATTACAACATGAAAAACGTGAGAAGAATTCCTCTGTCAAAATATTACAAGAATGTCACTCCTCCTTCACTATAAAAGTCCATCACATATCCTGAATCCTCTCACCTCTAAAACAACTTATTTTCAAGAAATATCAACCAAAATAGATACCCAAAAACGATCCTTTATACATTTATGACTCCCATTTGAGAATAAATAATTCCAAGGAATTCTTTTGGTAAAAATCCAAATGAGTTACCCAATTTTTAAGGTAATGCTTTCCGATGACAAGTTTCATTTCAATTACTTCTACATCACCTTATATATTTTTATTCCATGTAGATATAATAACACCAATACCATACATATTTTATTATTTTATATTCTACATGTTTTACCTACACTTACACACACATCGATCATATGGTTGACAAATATACTATTTATGTGAATGGTGAACTACCACCTCACGAAATGAGGATTATTTATTCTTCCTTTACCAGATCTCATGGAGTAAATTATGATGTAAAATAGGTTTATATATGTTATATATGATATTTATTTTTTATATAATAATATTTAGTTATTTTAGAACACAGATATTTATGCTAGCCATTTTGTGTAAAAATGATAACATCGTTTGTGGAAGTGTGGATTGTTCCCCCTCAAGCGATGAGATTCATCCACATGATACATGGATTGGAAAATGGATGGTGTGAATTGAACATATCATAAAAAAAAATATTATATTAATTACTTAAATAATTTTATATAAAAATAATAAAAACAATTATCTTTACTACCCATTCACATACTTAAGAAGTGATAACGTCATTCGTGGACGTGTAGACTACCCCCTCTGAGACATAATGTGATTGATTTTACATCACAATATTTATATATATAAGTATATATTTTTATATAACATGGAATTGATTTTATAATGATCATTGTGTAAATATATAGTGTTACATACATTTTTTACATAACGATCATTGAAAATGAAAACATTACAAAGGGGTACAAATGGACTCCCATATCTATGATGGTAATATTGATTCATTTTTCATAACCATATTTAATTATTGATTTTAAACTAATAAAAAATGTATAAAAATGATAATTATGTAATTATTTTTATTCTTGAGATGTTATATAATGACCCCTTTTACAATAGTTGGCCTATAAAAGCTGTCTTGACACATAAATCGAAATTGGTCAAAGCACCATGAATAATTGAAATATTAAAGTAGTTGTACACTAAATGGAAATAAATTAAATAAAAGAAATTATAAACATGAAAAATGTTCTGAATAAATTATAAAATTAACATAAGTCTACTCTATATAAATTTATAGGATGTTTAACCAAAAGGAAACTAAAGGTAAGGGATTCTCATCTAAATTTTTACATCCATGAGATAAATATCATGTTCAACAATAGCATATTCTCTATGGTGTATCTAATTTTCATTTTTTATATTATATCATTAATCTCTTTAACTTAATTGTATTTTAAAAATTACATTTAATATTATTACTTCATTAGGATTAGGATTTAAACATCCTTAAAGTCATAAGGGACACTTTGGAATGTTTAAATATTATTTTCCCCAGTAATATCTGTAATGATCTTTCAACGATATTTCCATTCGAGGAAATTATATTTCCAATGTTATATAAAACAGTTCATTTTCATCTCCACTAGTTATTCATTCACATTTTCATGTATTATTATCATTTTCCCACTCTCTCGTACTCAAAATGTTTTATAAAATGTTTATTGAAAACAAGACATTGTTTCTCTCTACAATCGGAGAACCTTTTTTCATCTAAAAATATAGATTTATTAAAAAATTTAAAAAATAATTCTAAAATAATTTGGTAAATAAATGTTTGCCAATTTTTCATTTATAATTTTTTTCCAAGTAATTTTCTTGTCATATTCTTAATACGTAATTTCCAAACCATTTTACCATGGAAAAGGAATGTTATTTTATCCTACACAGAATGTATGGATTTACTCACCATCATTTCTTTGAACCTTAATTTTCATTTCTATAAGTGTAATTTTTAATGATATTGTTTTCAAAATTGATTTTAAATGAATTTTTATTAAATTTTTTAATAGAATTATATGATATATTCAAAAATAATTCATTTAAATTATATTTTTATAGTATTTATATTCATTAAATAACTACCCTTTTTACACGACATGGGGTATTTTTTATTGATACCATTCATAATATTCCTATAGTTGGTTTATTAATTATTTGGCTAAGGATATTATTCAAAATCACTTCCTTGAATCATTTTTTATTCCCCCTAAAATATTCAATCTCTCACGACCAATGAACATTGAATTTTTACCTAATTATCTATTTAATTTATCATGTATATTATTATTTCCTAAACTATATACCATTTTACATATGGTGTATAATTTGAATTTTATTTGATTATTTTGGGAAATATTGATAATTTGGTATTCATTACTCAATATGGATATTTCATAAGGCATATTGTTTATTTCGATTATTTAATATGAGGAATTTAAGTATACTGGTAATTTTGGCTGGAGCCTGGACTTTTATAGCTCCATGATACATTAATAGGTTCTCAAGAGACAAATAAGTTACTAAAATGAAATGGGTTTCTATACATTGTTTTAAAACATCATGGAAAATGTCTTGATGATATAGGTTTTTATGTTCCTTATACATAACATCCATTAAGAAATAATTTAGTTCATATTAGCTTCAGTTATTATTCATCCATATGATTTTGGGTTGACATTTATTTGCATACATTTAATTTTCACTTCATTGATTAAATGAAAAGTGTTTTAGTTTCTTATATTTACATATTTATTTTTTCGTTATCTTGTTATTTGAATCGAATTTGTTTCTATTTGTTACATTTTAGTATTTTTTATGAACATCCCCCAGTGTTTATTAATTATATGGAATGTGAGTTTAGTTATTTACCATGTCATAATTATTATTCTCCTTGATTCATTACTACTTATACTATATTTTCCCTTACTATGATTTTGAGCGCACCATAATTATGTTTCTTTCTTCAGGAATACAATAAAAATACTATAAATGATATGAAAGGATACAGTAGATAAAATTAAGTTATTATTCTTGAAGTTATTTATTTAGGGGAAAAAATTATATTATATTTACATAATTATTTTTCAATAAAATACTAATATATGTATCTGGTTAACCAGGACTTCAAAACTCTGGTTCCATTGATATTTTATCCCTTATAATCATTCCATTTTAATTAGCTTCTAAGAGAGTCTTTCAACTTCTAGGGTTGGGTCGCTACACATATACAGATGAGTGATAATTTCTTATCCCATTTGATTGGGGAAAGGAGGGGATTGGTTGTGCAATAATAACATTAACATATTTCTATATTTATGATATTTTATTTATAATGTGTTTAGGTATAAATTTTTTTATAGGATGTAAATAAAGAAATAAAATTGACATAGCATGGTTAAGATCTATACTTCTTCATTGAGATTCCTCCATTAGATTAAACATTAATCATTGAAATTATAATCCTTAAATTAGAAAAGTTAATATTGGATTAAGGTAAGGATTATAGTAAGGTTTTGTAGTAGTTATTGGAGGATCCATAAGTCTTCAATTACGTGAATAATGGGGGGAAGAGGTTCCCATTTAAATGTGAGGGGATAGATACACATTGAAATTCATAAAAACATTCAATGATAAAAGGTCTTTTGGAAAATGAATAAAAATGGATAATAAATAAAATTTAGGATAACATAAATTTTAAATATCTCCATCCAATAAGAATTAGACAGGGGTGGGTTTCATTCTTACCCTTATCTCTGGGATCAACCATCTGTAATAATGTTTTACCCATAACATTAGTAATAAATTATTACTATTTTTTATACTAATTATGGGAAAAAATGAATTTAAACACATTTAATTATATGAATTAATTTTATTCCACAATATGGAATCCATTTTACAATATTCAATTTCTATATGTGAAAAAATGTCAAATAATCTTCTTAACTACAACGAAACCTTGTTTTATAATAATGCATGTTTAAGAATAAAATTTAATTTTAATATATTTCATGCCATATGAAAAAAATAAATTGAATATTAAAATATTTTATTAAACATTTCAGAAAAAAATTACTTCAAAAATATCAATCTATGGATGTTATTTTAATTCATTAAGATGAAAAACACATTATCTGCTTAAAAATAATTTTTATAAAAATGTGTTTTTGGTCCCAAAAATGAACTTATACCAAAATAAAGTATAGTGATGATTACTATATAATTAATTATATTATTTATAATTAAATGATACTTATGTTACATTAATGTCAAATTCAAAACATAATGGTAATTTTACATGAAAATAAATTATAGTTTTTTTTAAAAATTATTTTTTCTATTCACAAATTTTTTTACCTTTTTAGAAAAATCCTATAATTCACATTAAGATGATATTGACAAGAAAATTCAAAAAAAGAATAATTAATTTGTTAAATTAATTTTATAAAATGGTAGAAAGTTATTATAAATTGCATGAAAAAAATGAAATGAAAACAATTTAAAAAATAAATATTTTTGAAGCATAGAATGACTTTAATTTAAAAAATGTACTTATTTATTATTAATTAATAATTTTTTTTATTATTTAAAAAATTTATATATATTTTTAAAAATTAAATTATTTCTATTCGTAACTAAAAATTGAAAATCCAATTTATGTATATCCCGGTTCATGTTAATCTTGGTGTTAGGTGTCAAACATGATATCAAACACATAAAATTTATTTAAATTAAAATATTTTCTAAAAACAAGAGGTCTTACATTATCTCCAACTAAATAAATGTCATCATTTTAATTTTTATATCATTAAGAAATGTATTAATATTTGAAAGAATATTTTATGAAAACCCACATCATACAAGGGTATAATAAAACTTCATTTTATAAGGGAAGCTGAAAACATATAGGTTACCTTAAATAAAAACAATCGGGTTCCCGGATATGGAGAAAATTAGAGTGATGTGAAAATATTTATATGGAGGAGAACGATAATGTCCAAATAATAATATAGAGTGAAAAAAATGTGGTCATGATAAATTTAATTGCCCAAAAAACATAAACTAGTGATGTTGATAAAGAACATCAACCGATTAGTAAAATCTATAAAAATGAAAACTTTCTTTGAGGTCCTTATTCCTAGGGTTAATAAATAATCATTCCATAGAACATAAGAAAATATTTTTACTTTATTTCATTAAATTATAAAAAAAAAATCATCCTGTGGTAATGTGTTTCCATTAGTTTCCATCTCTTTTACTCCAATATTCTAATTAAGGATGAAAAATATTATCTTTTCATGCCTTAAGAACTAAAAAAAATCTTAATACAACATAATTTCTATAAAAGGATTACAAGATAATCTTATTATATTTTTATTGTTATCAAAATCAATAAAAAATATTACATGCAACGCTAATTAATATGAATAAACTATCTTTTAAAACTTTAATAACAAAAAATTAAATACACAAAGATATACTTAATTCCTTATATATATAGTGAAATTTTAAATCTTGTCAAATAATTCTTACCTAGTATTCAAAAGGAAAATATTTTTAATTTTTTTTAAGAAAATAATATATTCAACTTATAATTAATTCAAAAACATCCTAATGTAGCTCTTAATACCACATAACAACAACAAAAATAACATGATCATATTTTCTCATAAAACCAGCTAATAAACCCAATCACTGTAAAACCTATATGAAAAAATATTCAATTCCAAAAATATAGATATATTGTTTTTCAAAAATAAAAAAAATATATAATAATTTTTTTCTATTCAACTAATAATGTAATAAACGTCTCAAATAAAACATATATCACTTTTTCATCAAATTACTAGTTAATTTCATGTTCGCAGATACTATCCTATTTTCTTTGTCCAATTAAATTTACTATTTATAATATCCAAAAATTATCATCTCACACTAATGAACATAATAATTTTTATTTATCCTGCAATCATGATATTTAAATAATATACCTCCTTACCAATAAATCAGTTTTTTAGGTAATAAGTATTATTCAACATATTATTTAAATTCCATAAAATAGAAAATATTGTCATACAAATACATAGATGTTTTATGATTCTTATAATAAGAATATCATTGATAAAAAAACATCTAAAACATAATTCTTGAATCTAAAAACACAAAATCATTAATCATTCCACTTTAGTGATTTACATAGTATAGGTCATTACATAGACTATGATTTTATCCCTAGGATTAGTGTATTGTCTTATATAGTTACCATATTCCATACACATATAAAACTAACCCTTAAATGATAAATTAAAATATAATTTATTTCCCTCTATTGAACTCTTCATTTTTACCTTACAATTAATTTATATATATCCTTCTATTCCTTACATGAAAAATATTTCTATTCCTTTTAGACATATATCTATGTGCTTCTTCCCACACCATAGATAATTAGTACGTTTAATCTTTCTTCCTCAATAATATTCAGGAAAATCCATTATTCTCTTATTTGGTTCATTTTAAATATTCTCAAATTTTGAGGTTGTTAATCATATATCGAGATAGATGGTTAGGATTATTCAGAATCATTCAAATTCCATCACCTATTTCATTTGGATCTTTTTAAGGATAATCATTGCATTGTCCATCACATTCTGTATTAACAAGAATCCTCGAAGTAATAAACTGATAAAATGAATTCATATATATATATATATTTATATTTATTTGGAACCATTTCTATATGTTTTCTTGTAATATTATTAATTTTATTTTTGTTATGTTTTTTTGGAAATTGGAGTTCAATTCTCAAATTATGTGTGGTGGTATATTTTAGTAATTAGAGACAATTCACATCATGCATCCTACTCACAATGCGTAATACTCATATATAGGACCCTTAAAGAAATTCAACCGACATAATCTATGAATTCTCAAATAAAGAAGTTTATGATGTGAAAGTAAGTCACGCTGTAAAATTTTAAACATTTGTACCAACCAATCCTCTATGAATCCTCTATCACTTGAAATAAATTAATGTTTTGATACATATAAGACACCTAATTTTTAGGATGAAAATTTTTTTCATGATGTGAAATCCTTGGAACTATCTCCCATGATTCAAAATATAATCCATTAAGTTTTGATGATATCAAATGATTGATTATTTGGATATCCATATTATGTGACTTGATACATCGATACATTATCTAAATGTTTCGAAGAAGAAGTAATTTAATGATAGTCCATGATGTTAAAACTTTTCATTTCATGAGTTGATCAGTATATTTATAATCTAGTTCCTATGATATTGGATGGGATCCACATATATTTTTTTATTTTATGTTTTCCTTTCTTATTCTTTTATAAACCATGTTTTCGTTCGTTTTCTTTGTTGGATTCTTTCCAATTTTCTATTGAAATTAATCTTTTGGAGTTTCAATTTCTCATTCTTGTTATGAACAATGCTGGTTTCAATTCTAATTATCATTTTTAACCCCAATTGTATTGTTTTTTCAGTTAA
Organism: Viscum album; assembly: GCA_963277665.1. Classification (NCBI taxonomy): domain Eukaryota; kingdom Viridiplantae; phylum Streptophyta; class Magnoliopsida; order Santalales; family Viscaceae; genus Viscum; species Viscum album. Next base: position 1,107,137,888 of record OY728152.1, on the reverse strand, counting down.
TCCATTCTATGTATATTATTTGGTTTATTTTTGTTTCATTTCTCTTATATCACTTTTTGAATATTCCAAGCATGATGCCATTTTTATATTTAATTTAACACCATCATTTACATGTGTTACTAACATACATAGGGTAATGGTCTAAGATATGGGGTAGCTCAAAACTAATGAATTATTAAATAAAAAACTTTGATTACCCTTTGGAGTTGAATTTGGTTAATAAATCATGATTATCATTTTCATTTTCATAACCCTTATTTGGGGAATTACAATCTAAGGAACATAAACTAATATTATTTGTGGAGACTATGACTAATATCTTATGATGCTTTCCTCCTTTGAAGGTAAGTGATACACACTTGGGTTTTTGACCACCACTATACAAAAGAGTGTCATACAATCTAGGTACAGTCCATTGGTTTTTCCAAAACTAATTAGTGACTTCTATATTGATTTACCGCCTATGACATTTTACCATTTAAAGATAGATTTTGTAATTGCCTTTATATATTATCCTTAAAATTTATCTTTATCCCTTATTTTTAGCCTAAAGTCGAATCAATAAGCATAGTATTAAAAAACAAACATTAAGTATCTTGTGATGAATCCACTATTAGGTCATTTTATTAAGTCACTAGCCTCTTCCTTCTCCACCTATGGGTTTGACCCTAAACGTTGACTATTCATCATACTTATGTAGTATTTCTAGTAGAGTTTAATATAAATATCTATTCTAATCACACCCATGAATAATCAATGATGTTAAACAGCATGGTCAAATTTTAGCATCGTTTCCTGGGATCAAACTATTTAATTCAGTATAGCTACATTGAGTATAATCCTAGTATTTACTCACACCCACTTTCCCCATTCTCATTTAGTTTTTTAAAATATTCACACACTTACTAGAACCTGCTTCGATATTGTTCTACAGGTTCATCTTCTAGGTCCCTACGACCCGTTCAAATAGAATGAATACACAAGAACAATTTTCATTCCATTATGAGATTGAAATATTAATGTCTTTATGCTGACGTTCAATCATATATGGGTGAAACAATATTACTTATCAGATAACCCCTAATTCTCAATTTATTCGACCTAAATAATAGGGGGTGGCCGCTAATTTAAGATATCATCATCATGTATTATGTATTTATATATATTAGTGGATTTTCACTAAACATTTTTTATCATTATATAAAAGGGCATACAATCAAGATAAAAACAATACTCATTCACATGACCCAGAACAAGGGAATATTCAATGGACTTTTGAGTGAATATCCACATGATAATTTTCCTAACATTATATAAGTTTAAGACACATTTTAGAACATAGGAGTCTCATTACACACTATCAATATTAGAGTCATTCCATTCTACTTATGTGATAGAGACAAGGATCGTATTAATATGAAATTTCCTAAAAAATTACACCATGGTAAATTTTTTAGAATAAATTCATTAACATGTTTTTTACCCACATAATTTTATAGATACTATCAACTTAAATCGAAATCCTCACCTTGGAAAATAGTCAATCATCAAGGGTTGATTAAGATAACTTTATTTAATTGACTTAAAAGTGTTCAAATAATGGATTGGTTATTTTAATGCAACTTCAAAAAGTATAATAGATTTGAAACCCATTGAACATACTATGGTTGACACCACCATTTATGGGAGACTTATATTCCAGACATTAGAAGTTTGACGTGAACATTAGGATGGGGTCTCACACAATTATAGTGTATGAAAAAATAATTGAGGACCTCTTTGACAAATAATTAACAAAGTATAAGAGGCCACAAATATAATGTCCCATGATGAATCTCTTAGGAAAAATACAAAAAACATTTAATTACCTTCCCCACTACCACTACCAACTACTCTTATTAAGGATATTCAAGCATGTGAAAATTTTCTAGGCATATAACCATACCTGGAATTTAATGAATGCAAGGATGAACAAAAAAAATCCATTATTGTAATTTTTTTAATTATCTTCAAAACCTACATCAATTTCACCAATATTATTACCCTAAAACACTGATTAATCAATATAAATAACAAAATCAAAGTTACTACCAAATGAGCAGAGTTAAAGCGCCACCACAAAATTAGGGACCACCTAGGTATCCATCTCAAACTTCATCTCCCCAACCTGAAAAAAATCCATTTCAACATCTTCTCATGAGGGATTAGTGTTTTACACCATATCATCTTCAATAGATTTAGAAAGCTCCACTGAGGTAGCCAGAACATGCCCCACCTTGGCAGAAAAAGAAAGACAAACATATTATTATATTCTTTCAAAAATTATACGAATGAATGACTACTCGATTAACAAATATGAAAACTAAAATATATACTCTTTTGCAAACTTCCTCACCAAGTAAGGAATATTTTTAAGGCCTCGTCTAATGTATTACCTAATAAAGTGCCCGATAAAACTGCTACACATCAATTAGAGGAGGATAAAGCTATTTTATTTCACTGTGGAAAGTAAATGGAGAGTCATAAACCATTACAAGTGAAGAAAATAATATAGAATAACCTGACTCACATATGACAAATTTTAAAAGACACTGATGAAAAAATGGTAAAGAAAAGAATTTTGAAGTACAGAAAAATAAAAAAGATCACGTACTAGAGAAATATAGTCAAGTAAAATAGAGGGTCCGTATAATAAATTTTTGGAATGGTTCTACCAACTCCACATAAACATTGTCTTCACTGGATACATTTTTTAGATGCTCTATTATGAAAAATTATTATAGGATCTTCTATATAATGAGATGAAGATAGATATATTTGGATTTATATATTTTAATGAAGAATACCATGTGGATATTAAGATAAACATTTCGCTAAAAATTAGAGACAAGTATAATTTTTTAATTCCATTCTCCATATGGATGTGTAACTTCAGAAAATCATTATGTGATCTCATAATAAGTATAAATAAAATTCCAATGTGTATATTATTGAAATTTTGAATCAATTATATAATGACAAATCATGTAACACTACAAATAGATGAACAATTATGCATGTATCCTTGGGGACATCTCGAGGGTGTTATTGAAAATGTCATAAAGTTCATATTACTAACTCACATCCTTATCCCATATTTGGAGGAAGAATGAGATGTTCCCACTATTGTAGGGAGACCATTTTCCATCACCAGTAAAGAGTGGATTGAACTAAATCAATGTAGACATATATCTAATCCTAGTGAAGAACATGTAGTGTTTTATTTAGTGAAATAATACAAAAAAAAGTAGTGAATCATTTGATTCAAATTCTATTTTTCGAATTAATGAATAAATTAATTTTATTTCTATTTAGAATATGAATGAGACTCTATCTCTTGGTGATGATGTGTTTAGTATATAAGAGGAGGTAAATAATGTAGAAACTATTATGAAAGGCTTCTCGAGGGTGTCTTTGAAAATGTCATAAAGTTCATATTCCTAACTGACATCCTTATCCCATATTTGGAGGAAAAATGAGATGTTTCCATTATTGTAGGGAGGCCATTTTCCATCACCAGTGAGGATTGGATTGAACTAAATCTATGTAGACATAATCCAATCTTGGTGAAGAACATGTAGTGTTCTATTTAGTGAAATAATACAAAAAAAGTAGTGAATCATTTAATTCAAATTCTTTTTTTAGAACAAATGAATAAATTGATTTCATTTCTATTTTGAATAAGAATGAGACTCTTTATCTTGGTGATTATTTGTTTAGTATATAAGAGGAGGTAAATAATGTAGAAAATATTATGAAAGACTTGTTTCCATTCAATGATTAAATTCATAAAAGACTACATAGGAATGAATATTATTATTTTCTTGATGTTTATTCTTAATACAATCAAATACTTATTTACATAAATTATTATTCAAACACAAAATTAAAATACCCATTTAGAATATTCTCTTATTGAAGTAATTATTTTTAATTTGAAATGCACTGAATTATTTCCAACGGTGTATGAAAAATTTATTTTATGATATGGTGGAAGATTTTCTATAAATCTTAATAGAATACTTCTTCATCTATGGATGGTCCTTAAAGGTTTGATGTGATAATTTTGAATTGGAGATTCAATGCTATGAAGAGAGATTCCAAGTGCTGAATTAGGAGAAATGACATTTCATGGTCCAAGGAGGCATCATCCTTCAATGTAAAATATTAAATCATGGCATGGATGTCAAACTAACAAAAATTTATGTAATAAAAGACTTTAGAGAACCCATGATGTAGTATGGAATAAGGATTTCTCTAGGATACATAGGATTCTATCACCGATTTGTCATAAGATTTTAAAAATAGCTAGTCCATTGTCACATCTTCTATCAATGGACCTTGCATTTGATATAAACATATTATGTTGGTGAGCATTTAATACTATAAAAAATAGCATGGGGTAAACTACTATCATTATATCATTTTACTTGAAGGGAGGCACTGAAATTTTGTGCAATGCTAGTGAATTCATTGTGGCCATTGTTAATGGAAAAAAGGTTGGAAATATATTATAACCCATTTTTTATTCTATCCATACAATAAATAAATCTATGAAAAATTAAAAACTCATAAGGAATGAGATTTTGGTAGTAGTATTTTCATTTGAAATATTCTTGTTATGTCTCATTCAATCATACATAACATAGGGTGTGTCCAAAGCTATTGTTTATAATTTCCTAGTGGAGAAAAATTACTGACCAGAGTCATCTCAATTGAGGAGATTGATTGTTTATTTACATACTAATTACAATTAACATAAAATTATTATTTTCTTATTGTTTTATAAAATAATCAAAATTGACGAGAGATAGAGATATTCGAAATTTATTATAACATGAAATATAAAATATAAATTATAATTTACCTGGAGAAAGGGTTTGGATTTAGGTTCCATTATTATTCCTATTTGTTTTTCTAAATTCATTTTGACACCCAGATTTTTAAATCTCACAATTGGATTAATTTAATTTAATTTATTGGTTTTCAAATCTCGAATTCTTATAAAATATTAATTCCACCTTCTCCTATAATTGAGGTTGATGACACACCCCCATAGAGAGTGTGGAATCTTCTAGGATCAATCTCCCTCACATTCCATTTCTTCTATTGAATGTATCATATCCATCATGTTAATAGCTTGTGTTTAATGGAAAGGAGAACTACTACAAAACATGCTTTTTACGACAATAGAATCATCTTTTATGAGCACTAGAGAAGCGTTGATGACCTTAGTGTGGTTAAGAGTTTTTTTATTTTATCAGTGTTAAAAATTGTTGACAAAATGGAGATTAAGTAATTCATAAAAATTCAATGATTATGGTGCTATTTTTAACTGAATTTCAAAGCACGGATAAAAGAACGAATTTATTAGTGCTTTAATTCAACGCAGATAAAAGTATGATCTATCTGCACTTTTTAATGCACTGATAAAGATTGACTTACTCATCGCTTTTTAATGCACTATTATAGATATACTTTAAACATGAATTTTTAAGTGCCGATAAATAATTCCTTTATCAATGCTTATAAATGAACTTATAATGGTGAAAAAATAAGTGTGATGCAATAGCACACCACATCAATAGAAACCTGTGTGGTGTCCTGGAACACACTGCATCAGCCGAAAAAACAAATAAAATTACCTATATAAGATACAAATAATGTATATAAATTATATAAAATTTCCAACACAAATAAATGGAAATGAAATAATTATTATAGATTACATAAGTTGTTTTATTTTATTAAAATTAACATAAATTTTGAATAAAAAATACACAATTGGAGTCATAATGGTCACACCGTGTATCTGATTAGGGTGTGGATGATCCCTATATATCCAAAATTACATATGGATCACTATCCTATAGTACCAAAACAATCTGAATGAATTTTATCAGTTTCCACTATGTTAGTTTTTTTTATTTACATTTATGGTTGTTTTGAAAAAATAATATGCACATGGAGTTATATTGGTCACACTATGCATCAGATTGTGGTGCAGCTGAATTCTACATGTCCCACATGACTCATGGATAATTTTACTAAAGTATAAAAACAATTGTAATTATTTTTCTAGGTTTTTAGTATGTAAGTTTTTTATTCTTAAAATTAATGTCACTTTTTAATAACAAAGACGTATATGGGGTCATATTGGAAACACCATGCATCTTATTGAGGTACAACTGATCCCTACACATCACAAATAACATATGGATCATTTTAGTAAAGTACCACAACAATATGAAAGTGTTTTATTAGTTTGTAGTATGTTTTGTTTTATTAACATTAATGTCTGTTTTGAATAATAAATAGGCGCACATGGAGTCACTCTGATCACACAATGTGTAAGATTGAGGTGTAGTTAAATACTATACATCCTAAAAGAAACATGGATCATTTACCTAAAGTATAAAAAAATATACATTGATTTTTCTTGATTTTGAGTATGTTAGTTGTTTTTTTATTAAAATGATTATCACTTTTGAATAAAAATTTGTCATTCGAGTCATACCAGTTACAACATGCATCAGATTGATGTGAGGTTGATCCCAACACATCAAAAATGGAATGTGGATTGTTTCCAAAATGTACTAAAATAAAATAATCGTATTTTATATGTTTTGAGTATGTCAGTGGTTTTTTATTAACATTAATGTATGTTTTTAATAAAAAAGATTCACATCGAGTTATAATGGTCACAAAATTCCGTAGATCGAGGTGAAACTAAATGATACATGTCACAAATTACATATGGATCATTGATAGAGTGTTTCAAAAAAATAAAAAATGATTTTCATGTCTTTGAGTATGTTAGTTTTTTTATTAAAAGGAATGTCACTTTTGAATAAAAAGACGCACTGGGAGTCATATAAGTCACACCATATGTCATTTTGAGGTGTCGAAGATCCCAATACATCAAAAAATGATGTATGGATAGTTTTTTTAACGTACTAATATAATTATAATGTGTTTTATCATTTTTGTGCATGTCAGTAGTTTTTTTTATTAAAATGAATGTCCCTTTGGAATAAAAAATGCAAATGGAGTCATACCAGTCACACCATGCATCAGATTGAGGTACATTTAACCTATACATTCCAAAAATGGAGTATGAATAATTTTCCTAAAGAAAAAAATTAATATGAATGTTTTTTATCAGTATTAAGTATTTCAGTATTTGGTAGATTAACATTAATGTTATTATTGAATAAAAACAACACATTTAATGTCTTCACAATCACACCTTGCATTAGACTGAGGTCAATCTGAATGATTTTCATCCCAAATGACTCATGAATTGTTCTCCTAAAGTATCAAAACAATCAGAATGTGTTTTAATGGTTTTGAGTTTTTGATTTTTTTTTATAAAAATAAAAGTCACTTTCGAATTAAAAAAACAAACTAAGAGACATACTAGTCATACTGTGCATCTGATTGAGGTGATCCTGATCCTTACATGTCACACTTGATGTATGAATGATTTCAATAAAGTAAAAAAAGACAACCTAAATTCATTTTATTGGTTTTGATTATGTGAGATGTTTTTTATTAACATTATTGTATGTTTTGAACAAAAAAGACGAACTTTGAGTCATATTGGTCACACTACGTGTCAGATTGACGTGAGGATAAAAGATACACATCAGAAATGAATGATGGATCATTATAATAATGGATCAATACAATAATAAAATTTTTTCATGGGTTTTTGTTTGTTAGTTGCTTTTTGATAAAAGAGAATGTCACTTTGGAATATGAAAGTTGCACTTAGAGTAGTACCGGGGACACCATGCATCAGTTTGATTTTTGGATGATCCCAACACATCAAAAATGACATAAGGATTATTTTCATAATTTACCATAACAATATGAATGTGTTTTCTTATTTTTGAGTTTGTCAATTTTTTTTGATTAAAACGAATGTCACTTTTGAATAAAAAATATGCACTTGGAGTTTTACTGGACACACCATGCATCCGATTGAGGTGCGGATGATCCTTACAAGTCATAAAGGACATATTTATCATTTTCCTAAAGTAAAAAAATAATCTTGTTATTTTTTTCAGTTTTGAGTATTTAAAATTGTTATTTTGATTAATATTAATGATAATTTTGAATGAAAAATATGTAGTTGGAGTTATACTGATCACAACATCTGTTAGATTGAGGTGAGACATAATGATACGTTTCATAAACGACACATGAACAATGTTCCTAATGTATCAAAACATTTAGATGGTATTTTCTTGTTTTTGAGTATGTCAGTTGTTTTTTTGACTGAAATTAAAGTCACTTTTGAATAAAAAGGTGCACTTGGAGTCATAATATTCACAACATGCATCATATTGAGGTACAACTAATCTTTACAATTCAAAATGATTTTTGGATCATTTTCATAACGTACTAATACAATAGGATTTCTTTTTGTGGGTTTTGAGTATGATATGTGTTTTTTTTACTAAAATGTCATTTTAAACCTGAAAGACGTGCAATGGGACTTATCTTAAGTGATAGGTGTTGTGTGCACTTTTAAATAATTGGTCACCAAAAAAATCATTGTATAATCCTTATTAAACATCAATACACAATTTTTTTTGGTCTCAAGCTAGAGCTTCTTATCCTCCTCCACCTCAGTCTCCAACTCGGTCTCCACCTCTGCCTCCTCCCCCACATTTGTCCATGAATCATACATTACCTCTACCTTTTCCTCCCACTCCCCCTTTTTTCTGTCTCCCCCCTGACCTCCACATTTGCATTTTCCCAAATATTTAATTTTTTGTAGGTCAATGATTATAAACATATTGATTTCTTCCATTATTTATATCCTATAGTAAGAGATGAATAATAATATATAATCATTCTGACACCAATTATTTACACCACATTTTTTCTCAATGGTCATAACTCATACTAGATCAAAAAATACCATGTAATCACTTAAATTTTTCGTCTTTATACATACTAAAAAAAGTATGCTTCCAACTAATCTCTAATAAAATATATTTATTCTTTTGAATAACTCCATTTTCTAATAAATTGATATTACTGAGAATATATCATAAAAAAATTGATAAAGAAATATATTTTATGAAATGGTAATTACCTTCAGAAATTACCTATAGGGGGATGATGGTTTTTCATACATATTGATTTATCTCATAAATATGCAAACATAATATCAAAAACTGATTTCATTATCTAGTTTAAGACACTAAAAAACCATTAAACAAAAAAATTATTTTTTGTAAAATTTTTTTGATAAAGAAATATTTCTATATATACCTTAATTTGATTCTATTTTTAGTAATCCATCGGATTTAGCTTTTCAGACACCTACATCATTCCACAATTTAGAATCTATTTTGAGACAACACATTGATAAAAAAAATCTCATTAAAACACATATTAGACAAATTAATTTATTTTTATATATAAATTTTTGATTTTAGTGTAATAAGTATTCACAATACAAATCATGTGTCTTTGGTTCGATGGATGTCCTCGCATTGAATCCAAAAATAATAATGATTTGGTGTGTCTATGTTGATAGCTATTAGCTTCAAGTGCTTCCTAAAAATATAAAATCAAAAAATTATTACATAATTTTAAAATATATTTTAAGTGATTAGAATATAGTGTTTTACCCTTGCATTATAACCATTAAAAAGATTCTATCATCTGATAATTTTTTATTAAGATCTTGGAGTAACTTTCCTATTTTCTTATCTATTTCATTTTTCCCAAATGATTTATACTATACAAAAGATACCGGGACTAATGAATCAAAATCATGTTTCGTGTGATATTCACTTTATATAAATCTAATATAAACTCCTATACAAAATATTTATAGTTATTATCATTAATAAACATATTCAACTCAATATTTAGATAAGCATTTTATGAAAATGTATCATGTGTGTGTATTCACAACCGAGATGCCCAACCATTCTTACTTGAGAATCTCATTTAGATTCTCGAGACTAATTCCATCCATAATAGAAACTCCAAATATTTTATACTTCATTGTGCATGTATAACATAGTTTTATCTTTAAATGTGGTATTAGGATTATGTTGTAATGTTAATAAATGTTTCTCTAGAATTGGTGGAATTAAGGTAATCTTTTATATTTGTTTTGTTTTCTTGATAGATTCATTATATTTTCTTGATTCGAGCTATAATTTCTCTACCTTTATATCCATATGTAATATCATACCTCACATCAAGAATTTTTTCACATATGGATAGAGGTTTTCTATATGAAAAAAATTGTTAAAGATACACCTCAACTATCTTTATATGATTAGACGACCATGTTATGAATGATCCAAACCCATCTTGAATCATTGTAATATCTGGATCATCATGTGTAAAAGGTAACTCAGCAGTTATCTCATAAGCTACCTCAATCCCCACACTCATGTGATCTTTTCAGAGGGGGTGACTATGTACCTGTTCTCTGTAGATATTAAAAATTATTCACCTCACAACGTGGTGGTTCATGGGAGTTGAATGATATAAATCACATACAACTACACCATTCCAAATTTTATTAATATAATGTTATCAAATGTTATTTTATGCACACTTAGGAGAACGAGTAATGAAAAAAATTATTACCTTAGGTATGGTTTTGGGGGAATGACCAGCCTCCAAGATAGTGGGACCATTTCGATCATGTGTGGATCTTATCTCCACTACCAGATTGCTTTGATCTTTAATAATTCATTGGACTGCAAAACTAGACCACAAAATAATATAATGGAATGACTATATTTGTGTTTTCATTATTCTTATTATATTATATATATATTCATGTGGTTTTATATTCATGAAAAATGTTTGGCGAGAGGCTCCAAATGTAATCCTCTAATATGACTATTTTGTTCAGTAATCTTCAACGCGTCTAAAAGTTTCTTTTAAATTAGTATGGACATTTCAAATTCTTGTATCTAAATAATGTTATAAATTAGAATCGATTTATTTTGTTTAATATTGTTATAAATAATAAAAAATTACAATTAGGTCATACTTACAAATTCTTACCATACTAATTTTGGGATTTCATCAACAGATATACCATAATTATTTACTCGAGCCTCCTTCCATAACAAAACACATGGCATGGAAGTGGATTAAGATTTTGATTCATCAGTATATATATTTACAATGGAAAATGTGATATTTCATATCACATAATTAACTATAATTGTTGATTTAAAATAAATTACAATTTCTTATATAATGATGTGTACCCCATCATTTATTTTTCGATAGGGGTATGTTGTTTTGGATGATTTCTCTTAATTGTTGGAACACTGTTGTTGTTTCATAAATTATCAATTTTTAATCATATTTGATAATATAGATATTGTCAAATAATATCTTATCTACTGAAATGTACATGAAATGATTTCTCATTGTAACAATTTCTAAAAGCAGTCCATGTTTTCTTCTTTATAATTTGTGCCTAACAATGTGGTGGGTGGGGAATTATTTTCTCGCTAGCTTCCCTAAGTTGTTGCTTTATAAAAACTATCTAGAAGCCTCTATGGGCTTTTCCAACATCCATTAAGGCAAATCTCTTAGAACAATCTTCTAAAATAAACGAATCATATAAGGTATAATGAAAACTAACATTGCTAGAAATACATCCTATACCAGCAGTTTCAAACCATTGGTTTGGACAGAAAACACGTTGATATAGTATATACCAATGGTTTTTCACACCATTGGTTAGTAAAGAATTTATAAAGGCCTATAATAATTGTTATTCTCAAACTGTTGGTATATGGAAGTGTAATATTCAGTATTCAAATAGGTTTACAATAACTGTTGGTATTTATTTATACCAACAATTGATGAACTATTGGTATATATAGTTTACGAACAGTTTATAAACAATTGGAATATAGTATTACCAATGGTATATTAAAACCATTTTTAATACTATTCTGGAAATAAACATTACTAATGGTTTTGAACTATTGGTATTGTGTATTACAAATCGTTTATTCAAACCATTTGAAAAACTATTCTAGAAATAACCTTTACCAATGGTTTTAAACTTTGGTATAGTGTATTTCTAGAAAATAGCACAACAACTATCCATCCCCGCTAATGCATACACATGCCAACACACATGAAAACAACAATTAAAAAAGAACACAAAAAACATTACAATAGCATAGGTAAACATCAGACTCTTCCAACCATAGAACGTACCACAACATAGTTTTCCCCATTTCAATCATCACATAACAACCACTCTTCCAACTAACCCATTTCAATTTATTTTGTTAAAATACCTCATAATTATGAGAGGCTACTCGCCTTTCATAGATCTAATGATAGTTGGATTTACATTTTGAACATTTGATAATTTTTTTTCGTTTTTCATTATAGAAATTATTGCATGAGGGGTATGTGTGATAAGTGAAATAACAACATTTGGTTAATTTATGGGAATAAATATTGATGTTGGAATTGTATTAGATTTGGGCATGATGAGGTATTTTATGGGTATTATGTATGGTGTGATTATGAAATGTGAATATAATGGGATGTGGTAAATGATAGGGTAGGATGGTTCTAATTATGGTGACATGGGATGATAGATGGTGTGGAACTACCAGGATATTGAGACCATGGGTCGAGAACTGATGAGGTTGGTAATTACTATAAGGAGTGTTCCCCCAGAAGGGATCAATTAATTATATTGAGTAGTTGGTGTATTCTAGGCATGTGGGAATGATACATCTACATTCAATGTCATATAAAAGTTTGGGATAATGAAGATTAGGAAATTTAGAAGGAGTAGAGGTTTGATCTATGTAAATTAAAAATGTCATAGGTATGAGCTATTTTATATTTGGGTTACAGAAAGGAACATGATGTTTTCTAGGAATTAAAAGCCTTGTGTGTTGGGATCTTATAATGAATAGGTTTTGGAGATTCATGATTGTATATATCCATTAATAGCATTCCACTATGTTTCATGGAATGAAATAGTTATAAAGAGGTCGGGGGTCATGATGACCCATGGAAGGAATATACAGTTCACACTGTGAGTTGTTATAGGAGAAAGAAAATGGCTGTTTATTTTGATATTAAAATGGTTTTTTATGGTTGGCTATTCAGCGGAGCTTGCAGCGTACTCCTTTGTCTCCTTCAGTCTGAGTCCTGAGTGAGGGATGTCACTCTTTTCCTTCTAGATCATGGAATCATTATAATTAGAAAGTATAATAGAGAATGGATAATGTTAAACATCCATTATTCTGTTATTTATCTCACATACTTGATATGTGGTAGTGTTTATTAATATTATTACCTATTTTTATATTTTCATATTCCTCTTATATTCTTCCAATTTTAAATAAAATTATAGTTTAGTCTTCTATAAGTTTGATTATATGATTATAAGCATGATTCTGCAATGATTTATCCAAAATACATATGTGTGTTATGTGATGTGTGGTAAATTGGTGTGAGGGGGATGATCTAGGTGATACCATTTTTATCTTCATAAGATTTTTATGTTTATTAGGAAAACAATAGAGGGAAGTCTCATTTGTGAAATGGTTTGGGGGAGCCAATAATGGAAAGGTTTGTGCGAATTATGAATATATTTTTAGTTAGGCATGATAATGATGGGTATGGTAATTGTTTCCTGATGTGATCATTATGATGGTTCTATGGGTATGTGTTGGGAATGGCCCATGTGACTATGGGTGATATTAATCACAAGAAGTGAGGAGACATGGTTTTTCAGGATGAGGTAGATGGTCTTGACCTTTTTTTTTTGAAAATATGGTTCATAGATGTTATAGAGGGATTCCAAAGGTGTAGCCGATGATTTTATTCAAGTCTCTCAATGTGGTTTTCCAATATAGTCATCCAATTAATGTTCACAGACGATAAAACCCATTGAGGTGGTGTTGATCATTCTTTGTGGTTGGAGACCTCTTCAGATTATAGAACATAGGAGACATGGTTCAATGTGGGTATAGAGAAGATGTATGGCATAAAAGGCCATGAATAGTGGTGTGTGAACCCCCCTCCCACTTCACATGCCCCTACAGACCCCTCCCCCACCTCCATCTGCAACCCCCACACCCCGAAATACAAAGCTTCATTCACACCATGAATCCCCCAACCTGCCTAGCCATCCCCCCCATTTCAAAACCCCCCACAGCCATCCCCCCTCCCACTGCACAACCCCCCACTCCTACAACACCCCCACCTCCCACTACACCTCCCAACAACCACCCCTCCCATCGCACGAACCCTATAAGAAACCCGCCTCCCACTGCCCAACACCCCACTACACAGCTCCCACCCCCATAGTACACCACCCTATTTCCCAACCAACCCCTCCCACTGCCCCCCCTACAACCCCCTCTCCCACTCAATACCCCCACCTTTCATCCCCACTTGTACCCCATCCAACACCTCCCCCTGAATCCCCACCACCACACATCAAATCCCACCTCACCCCTTACAACCCCCACCCTAAACAGCCACCCCCTAAATCCCCCCACTAAACATCCCCCCTACAACCAACCCCCACCAACTACACATCCCCCCCACCCAACTCCCACTACACAACCCCATACAGCCCCCACCTCCTATTACACATCCCCCATCCAACTGTACATCCTCCCAGCCAACCCCCTCCCACTTACCACCCCCTTACAACCCCCCTCCCACTACATATCCCCCCTATTACCAAACCTTCACCTACTGCATAGCCCCCCATAGCCAATCCCCAACTAACTACACAATCCCCTCCCATTTCCTCAGATAATAAATTATGAAATGGAAACCCATTATAGGTCTCCATACCATTTAAGAACTCACTGTCATGGTGGATCAATATAATATAACTTCACTAAAATATCACTATAATAGATGATCAATGAATCTAATAAAAAGGGTCTCAATAGAAAACCTAAATAGATCACATCTACTCAATCCAAAAAGAAACATATAGTTCTTAAAAAAATAAAAAAAAATATTAAATATTACTTAAGGAAAGCATGGCACAATTAGTCATATTGAAATCCCAAAATAAATAGTGTTGATTTATCCATTGGAATTCTTCAAACCAATATCAAAATGGGGAGAAGGTATAAAATAAAAGCATGAACCATCAGAATAGATGATAATGCATTGGTAAAAGGTGATGTGATTAAAACTATACTGTATTTAGGCTACCCAAGACAAGCATGATGTGACCTACTTGACCACAAACAAATTCAGTCACAATAAATCATCAATAAACAAATGTCAGTAATATTAGTAAAAAATGTAATGGATCAATTTTTCCCTCGACACTATATCCATCACTTTCACCTCTATCATCATTAGCCTCATCCTCATCCTAATACCCGCCCCCATCCTCATCATGGGCCTCATCCTCAGCCTCACAATCAGACACATCCTCAGCCTCATCCTCATCCTAATACCCACCCCCATCCTCATCATGGGCCTCATCCTCAGCCTCACCATCAAACACATCCTCAGCGTCATCCTCAACCACGTCCTCGACATCATCAGGGCCCTCGTCCCCTTCCTCGGCCTCGACATCTCCCTCATCCTCTCCCATGGTATCATCATCATCCTTATCCTTGGCCTCTTCGTTTCCATCATCATCGCCAGGAACGAAATCATCTCGACCACCACTAGAACTACCACATGGTGCACTATATATTAAATGCATAGATGAAATAAATTCATCACAAGGTGTGAAAACCTCTAGAGAATGTGCTAAACATAAAAAATTCATTAGTTTCATAAATTTAGTGTTGGCCCAAGGGGACTATTTTTCCCCCTGTAAGGCCCTTTTCTAGCCTATTCATCTAGTGTCGTAATCTCTTTGAAATCAGTTTCACTATAACTAGTACCTAATGAGATACAATACCTTGTTAGGACTATACTATTAATTGGACGGTAGAATTATTTTCCGGGGTTCACATCTCCTAACACCTGATGTAAGTGATCATTTGGCCCAAAATTGTTACGTTTTTGGACATCAAGGGCCTCTAATGCATCCTGATACAAATATAAATATATTATTAGGTTACAAAATAGATATTAAAAATTCAAATGAAAAAAATAAAAACTAATAATCAACTATTGTGTCTGTTTGTTAAACTCAATTCCATATTTTTTCATTCTACTCGAGAAAAACAGTTTTTCTTGAGGCACAAGTCCTTCAATATTCAATTTTTGCCTCTAAAATGTCATTCAATATTGGAAACCAAAATTAAAAATAGGTTACCAAAAATGAATTTACTAACTAAAATAATTTGAAAACATTTTAAATAGAATATATTATGGAGGAAATGGTAGAAATTACAATCCCCTAAGAAAAGTTATAAAAAATTATTGTACATGATTCCTCTCACGATCTGACCTTGTAGTACATCCCACTTTGGGGAGGTACTTTTTAGCATCAAGTTTGTTTTTTCAGATGATTTCAAAATAAAATTAATTAATAAAAAAAGATATTATTAATGAAAACAAGAGAATTGTATTTTAAATACATAAAATGTGATTAATACATTAAACATGATAGTCATCCAATGAGTTATCATTTGTTGATACTGTTCCATCATAATTTCATCCAAGAAATATACCGCCTACAAATCTGTGCCAACTAATACATACAAGACCATATACCACATATTCATATTGGATATCCAAAGCTCACCTAACTCCTTTAGACATGCTGGACATGCACCCTCACCATCAGAGAAATTAAACTGAAGATGACACCCTAATATTAATTCAAATAAATACAAAATTAATTTAATTTATTAAATGAAATAGTTTTTTACCAGTATTTATGCCCAAGATGTTTCCTTGACTTCATTTGGAATCATTATCCATGACAATGTACCAACATGAATGATGTAGATTTATTTGGAAAGTGTCGTCAATGACCTCCAACATTGCTTCCCTATTTTTTCACTCTTGATTTTTTTCCTTGTAGTCCACTAAGAATTGTGTGTAGCAGTTCCACTCTGCACACATGCATGTATGCCCCCGCCCCGCCTACTATTAGTAGATGTATCTGTTATGAATGGAAAACTAATATTATATTAATATATATTTTAATGAAAATTACTAATGTTACTAACATTATTTATAATTCTATAAAAATTCCTATGACAGTCTGATCAATGGGAACTTCTGGGTCTACGAAAACTAAAAGAACACCCTATATAGGTGGAGTGGGTCCCAATGTAAGCTTCTAAGGGAATGATTGTGGTGGAGAAATAGTAGAAGAATATGGAATATATAAGCTCATAGACAATGAAGTTGATTTAAAAGAAGATATCATGGATTTCAGGACAAATTTATGAGATGGACGAGGGCAGGAATCATCATTGAATATGGAATATACACTAGTGCAGAAAATGTTATTTACGTCACCATTTTTTAGGTAGGTTATATATAACCGACATGAGAATCTGTGAAACGTGGTTTTTTATATCGGTTATTTTATAACCGACGTAACAAATGCGTTGAGTAGCTTTTTAACGTCGGTTATTTTAATAACCGACATTACAAATCGTGCGTGTTCGGTTTTTACGTCGGTTATAAATTAACCGACGTAAAAAACAAAAGTGTGGGGGTTTTTTACGTAAGTTATTTGATAAAAGACGTAAAAAATGAGATATCTACAAGTTTTTTACGTCGGTTATTTTATAACCGACGTAAAAAACATGGCTTTTGAGGACTTTTTGACGTCGGTTATTTTATAACCGACGTAACAAAACAACCCATAGAACATTTTTTATGTCGTTTATACAATACCCCAAGTAAAAAAATATGATTTTTTATGTCTTTTTTACGTCGGTTATAAAATAACGGACGTAAAAAACCAACACATGGAATTTTTTACGTCAGTTATAAAATAACCGACGTAAAAAAAGATGTATCTGATGCATTTATAATGTCAGTTATTATAATAACCGACGTTATAAATGTAATAAAATAGTTTATAACATCAGTTATTAAATAACAGATGTTATAATACAGTTTAAAAATTAACAGCCCCGTGGATTGTCATTTACGTTTTTTCGATCGACAGTCCGGCGACTCGTCTCTCTCGCACGGTAAACCCTAATCAACTCATCGATCTCGCTGCGTTAAACTCGTTTTTCCTTCATTGTTTATCATATTTACTCTCCTTGGATCTATCATCTCAACTTGCATAACTCAAGTAATCCTTCCACGAATTTATTTCGTTCATTTTTTATCTCGGATAGTCTATATTTATGTTTTGCGATTTTTGTATTTAAACTAGGTAAGATTCTTCGATTTTGATCCCTCTTACGTCTTTTTTCCATCATCATCTTATTTATCATCCCTAGATCTATTAGATCAACTCGAAATATTTATGAAATCCTCAACTACTTTAATTTAGTTTGTTTTTGTTTCGCGAATTCCCGATATTGATGGTAATTTTTGTTGTCATTGATAACTAATGATCTCATTAACCTATATTACTGCATTGAATGGTTATTGATTAAATGTACGAATTCGGAAATGAGATATCATGTGTTTTTACTGCTTATGTTTATCCACTTTTATATGAGAATCTATTAGACATATAATGTAATGGTTGTTGACCTCCATGGCCCTTCGATGGATCGCTATGTCTCATGATTCCATATGAAAATGGCTTCTACTGCGGGCTTACCCTAGTATTTTTTGAGGCCTTGGCCAAGGCCTCAACAACATGTTTAAGATTTCCTGAATTTTCCATTACATCATTATGATATTATTTATCGAGAAAACTTGTGATCATTTGACTAGTTGAATATCAATGGTTATTTTTAATTATCATATGATCATTTAAGTAGCCATATTTAATAATATTTAATTCCATCTATTTCATTCTGAAGTATATATTAAATTCATGTGTTTTTAGTTGTTCACCATGCCTAGTATTTATATGTAAACCATTGTTTGGGGGGTTGTCCGGGGGGTGGGGGCTGTCCAGAGGGTTGGGGGGTGTCCAGGGGGGTGTCCAAGGGGGTGGGTGGGTGTGGGGGGTTGTCCAAGGGGGTGGAGGCATGTCCAGAGGGTTTTGCGGGTTGTCCGGGGGGTGGGGGTCTGTCCAGAGGTTGGGGGTGTCCAGGGGGTGTCCAAGGGGGTCGGGGGTGGGGGTGGTGTCCATGAGGGGTGGGGTTGCTGTCTGGAGTGGTGGAGTGTTGTCCAGGGGGTGGGGGGGGGTTGTCCAAAGAGTTGGGAGGTGTCCAGCGGGGTGTCCAAGGGGGTAGGGGGTGGGGGTGGTGTCCAGGAGGGGTGGGGGTGTTTTCTAGAGGGGTGGGGGATGTCTAGGGGGTTGGGGGTGTCCAGGGGGTGTCCAAGGGGGTGGTTGGGTGTGGGGGTTGTCCAAGGGGGTGGGGGTCTCTCCAGAGGGTTTTGGGGGTTAGCCGGGGGGTGGGGGATATCCATAGGGTTGGGGGTGTCCAGGGGGTGTCGAAAGGGGGTGGGTGTGTGGGGGGTGCAGTCAAAGGGGATGGGGGCATGTCCAGAAGGTTTTGGGGGTTGTCCGGGGGGTGGGGGCTGTCCAGAGGGTTGGGGGTGTCCAGGGGGGTCTCCAAGGGGGTAGGGGTGGGGGTGGTGTCCAGGAGGGGGGATTTTCTCCATCTGAATTTTTCTTTTAAATATGATTTGATTCTCAGGTTTACTCCATTCTCTCCAATATTCTATCAACCATGTAGGTGCAACGATTTTCTTTTATTCAATGGAATTTAAAACTTTTATATCTAACTATATTTTCTTTTAATAATAATATTCAAGCATATTTTTTTTAAATATGCATAGATTTATTTTATATTCCAAAATTGTTTTACATTCAAATTATGATTTTTTTCATATAAACATATATTTGTCTTATCATAAAAATATGTGTATTTTTGATATTTTTTATAGGTAATAATGAGTTGAATTTGGATTACGGTACATCGAATGAGAAATGAATACGAGGAAGGTGTTGATGCCCTTTTGGAATTTTCTAAACGAAATGTTCCAAGTAGTGACATTTTTTTCTGTCCATGTCTGAAATGTTTGAATATGAAGAAGTTGAAAAGTAGAGAGATAAAAGATCATCTGATATGTCATGATTTTAATCCGAGTTACAACCCTTGGATTTGGCATGGTAAAACTGGACGAAATGTCACTCATGATGATGATTCACATGATGGTAACTCCGATGGAATTAAAGAAATGATTCACGATATTATAGTAGAAAAAATTGAGATAGAACCGACAGTTGCGCGTCTATATGGAGATTCTGAAAAACCAATATATCCTGGTTGTATAGATTTTACGGTTTTTTCGGCGGTGTTAAGATTGATTAACCTGAAGGCGAAACATGTATGGAGTGACATATGTTTTACAGAGCTGCTACAATTGATGAAAGACATTCTTCCAAAAGATAATGATCTTCCAGATTCACATTACAAGGCCAAGAAAATGTTATGCCCGATGGGATTGGGATACAGGAAAATACATGCCTGTCTGAATGACTACATTATATATAGGAAGGAATATCAATTTCTGTGAGAGTGTCCTAAATGTGGGACATCGCAGTATAAGGTGAAAGAGAAATCACAAGCTGATGTAGAGATTACAAATATCCCATCAAAGGTATTTTGGTATCTTCCTATAATTCATCATTTCAAACGTTTATTTGCTAATTCACATGATGCAAAAAGGTTAAGATGGCATGCTGATGAGCGGGTATGTGATGGAAAAATACTTCATCCAGCTGATTGTCCACAATGGAAGAAAATTAATGCACAATATTCTACATTTGGAAATGAAATAAGAAATCTCAGATTAGGGTTGTGCACAGATGGAATGAATCCATACCAAACCCTCAGTAGCACACATAGTTCATGGCCTGTTTTATTTGTATTTTACAACCTCTCTCCTGAAGTTTGTATAAAGCATAAATATGTCATGTTGAGTATAATGATCTCTGGTCCAAATCATCCCGGCAATGATATTGATGTTTACTTGTCACCGTTGACTGATGATTTGAAATTGTTATGGGCTGGTTGTATTAGGGTGTATGATTATTATAAATTGGAATATTTTCATCTGCATGCAGTGCTTCTGTTCACTATAAATGACTTCCTAGTGTATGAAATTTTTGTCTGGATACAGTGTTAAAGGGAATCAAGCATGTCCGATTTGCGAACAACAAACGTCATATTGTCAATTACATCATGGGAGGAAAACAATGTATATGGGTCATCAAATGTTTTTGCCTATGGATTACCCTTATATAAGACTAAAAAAGGCATTCAATGGCTCACAAGATTTTGATACTGCTCCAAAACCATTATCCCCAGATCTGTATTTTGAGAGGGTGAAAAACCTTGATGTGACATTGGGAAAGACACAGAAATCTGTTAATGATAGACATATTTGGAAGAAAAGGTCAATATTTTTTGAGCTACCATATTGGAGGTATCATGAAGTTAAACATAATATTGATTTCATGAACGTGGATAAGAATATATGTTATTGTTTGATTGTAACATTGTTAGATATTAAAGGAAAGACTAATGATGGGTTGAATGCAAGATTAGACATACTATCAACGAGAATACATTTGGAGTTAGCTCCCACTCCTAAAGGAATACGAACTTTTCTTCCCCCGGCATGTCATACATTATCGAAGAGGGAGAAAATTAGCTTTTGTTGATGTCATCATGATATCAATGTGCCACAAGGTTATTCTTCGAATGTAAAATTTTTTGTCTCATTGAAGGTCTTGAAGTTCATAGGTATGAAATCACATGATTGTCACATCATGATGTAACAAATTCTACTAGTTTCATTCCGTGGAATATTTCCCATTCATGTCAGATAGACTATATTGAAGTTGGGTTATTTTTTCAATTCAATTTGTAACAAGGCGATTGATGTGAATTCTTTGAAAATTTGGGAAAATGATGCAATTTTTATACTTTGTCAATTGGGAATGTATTTTCCTCCAATTTTTTTGATATAATGGTGCCTTTAATGATTCATCTTGTTCGAGAAATAAAGATTTTTGGACCAGTATATCTTAGTTGGATGTATCCTTTTGAAAGGTATATGAAAATATTAATGTGTTACGTTAAAATTCCATATCGACCTGAAGCCTCCATTATTGAAAAGTATATTTCTGAGGAGGTAGCAGAGTTTTTTATGAGCTACATGGCTGCGGCGCAACACATAGGTTTGCCTCCATCTCTCCATGAATGAGTTATTAATGAGGGAAAGGGGATTCATGGCTTGAATGTCAAATCATTGTCGGCTGAACAGATGAAGAAATTAGAATCATACATCTTGAATAACATAGTTGATGCTCAACTGTATATCACATTGCATATTAATGAGTTGAAACAATGTCATCCAAAGAAGAACGAAATGTGTATTTTGAATGAGAACAACAATAATTTTTTGTCATGGATTAAAAAGACTTTTCTTGGTAGATCAGATGTATCAGAGACATTAAAATGGATAGTGGGTGGTCCATGTTTAAATGTGATAACATGGTCCGGTTATGACATTAATGGCTATACATTTCATTCGAAATCTCAGGACAACAGAAGTGCAGTTCAGAATAGTGGTGTATTGGTGTTTGCAGAAGCAATGCATTTTTCGAGTGCTATGGAAAAAAACTCAATTTCTGCATCAAGTTCATATTATGGAGTGATTCAAGACATATGGGAGGTTGATTAATTTAAAATTAAAGTTCATGTTTTTAACTTTAAATGGTTTATCGGTAACAAAAGTGTCAGACACGATGAATTTGGAATGACACTTGTTAATCTGAATAGATTGGAAGACACAACTGATTCTATTATAATGGAAACACATGAAAAACAAATTTTCTATAAAGTAGTTCAATCAGATATGTAGTGGGATGTTGTTTTACAAGGGAAAAAAACAATATGTTGGTGAGGATGAAGTTGATGAAGATGCTGATTTATGTGAGATACCTACATCCATTGAATGATTAACAGAACATAATGATGAGCATGTCGAAGACATGGTTTTTTCCATAATGAACGATCATGACGAAGGAATTTGGGAAAACAATCCATTTTTACATTCCTAAAATTACAGGTAACATATGTTTTTTTGTTGTTTACATTTATTTTTTTCATAAATGTTAGATGTTGTAAGTTTTTTATTTATTAAAACATGTTTTAAAAAAAATTATTATAAGTTATTGTTTGTTTTAAGTTTGTTTAGTTTACTTTATCATGTTTACCATTATACGAATTATATATCTATTATTTTTTTGCAGTGAAAATTACTTTACCATGTTTACCAAGTTTACCATGTTTACCATGTTTACCAACATGACCATCTTTACCATCATTACCATCTTTACCATATTTTAACATGGTTACCATATTAGCAATGTTTACTATTACGTAACATAGTACACTTTTCTATTTTCTGATTACAGTAGTATTAAAACATTTGAATTTGTATATTTTTGAACTAACATTTGTTTTTTTTTGATTGGAAGGATAATGACAGATCATTCAGATGATCCACCACATGATTCTGGAGATGAGCATATTGGTCATACCTCCTGGGAGGAACATTCACATGCTCCTATTAGAACAAAGAGTTCAAAGGTTGGTAAACGTGGGTGCACACATTTACCAAAATTATCAGCTACCCGTACACAGGATAAGAGGGTAGTTGTTGAGTTTGATGATGATTATATTACTAGAGGTCCAAATGAAAAATATTTTAAGAGTTTTGTAGTAACTCAGTCTAAGAGCAAAGTAGGAATTCTGTATGATGACTAGAGAAGTGTGGATAAAGCGATAATCTCTCAGTTTTGGGAGACGATTTTGGTATGATATTTTTCTATTTTTTGAATATTCTTTAAATTTTTCTAGTATATTTAATATGTTTATCCTCTTCTTTATCAGATGATATTTGAAATTCCTAACACTAGAGGAGTCAGGAAGAAATGCTTATCGTTGGCTTCCAAGTGATGGAGGGATTTCAAATCAACCCTCTCATCTGATTTCATTTATGGTCATAGGAGTCATGAAAATCCATGTCGTTTATATCCTTTTATAGATTAAGACACATGGAGATAGTTTTTTGAAAGTAGAAGAAAAGAGCAATTTTTGGTAAGGGCAGTGTAAACTTTTATAATATTTCTTATATAAATGATCTTATTAACGTTTTGTTAATGATTTATTTTTCTAAATTTACATCAAACAAGGAATGATCATCAGGAGATCCAATCTAAAAATTTATACCCTCATAGTTTATCTCGCGGAGGGTATGAATTATTGGAAGAACAAATGATGGCGGAAAAATTTCAACAACTAAGAGCTCAGTCTTCATGCTCTAGAGAGGTGGCCCCTCTATCCCCTCCATCTAGTCATGAAAAATGGAAGAGAGCTCAGAAGGGAAAAAGGGCAATATCTTTCGGATGAATCGAGAATCGTAGCTGAGAGGATTGTAAGATATATATTTTATTTATTTAAGTTATCCATTTTCATCATATAATTTCAATCATTATAGAAATGTTCAATTAATTAATACATGATTCTCTTGAGGTGCAGAGTTCACCTAGGACATTTACAGCTACTGGGAGGGAAGATATTTTATCTGTAGCATTGGGAAGGCCCGAACATCCTAGTCGTGTAAGAGGATATCAGGAAGGTGCATCGATAAGAAAAGTGTTTCCACGTTCTTCAACTTCAAACGTTGAGGGGTTTATAGAAAAAAAAATTGAATCCTTGGAGGCTGAAATTCATAATATTAATGCGACGATGGAGGACAACATTAGAGTGTCGGTGAAGTCTTTGTTTACAGACATGCAAAGACAATTTCAGAATGCAGCTCCCACTCCTCCACCTCCCCCTGCAGACCCCATTATTTATCTTCCACCTCCGCCAGTAGCTACCACTCTCCCACCTCAGCCTACTGGCCCCATTTTTCATCCTACTCCTCCGTCGCAACATCCAACTTATTGCGAGTTGTATGTTGATGATTCTCAACATCATATTGTCGCATATGTGTTGGTATATTGTATAGGATATAATGTTCATCAACAACAATTAGAGGTATAGAATCAGAGGGTCACTGTACAGGATATTATAGATAGATCATCTCGGGTACCATTACCTACAGATAAGGTGGCGACAGTAGGACATAGTATCATCCATTTTTTAATTTGGCCATCCAGAATTCTTCGAGTCATTACCATAGAGGTATGAATGTTATATCTTTTATTTTATTTTATTTATTAAATTTGTTTTATCATTTGAAAACTAATATATTTTTCAATTTATTTTTACATGAATACTTCAAAGGTAAAGAAATACTGTATAGACTACAACAAAGACAAATAGTTATGACATCAGATACAGAATCTAGTAGTGTTGACAGATTGTTAAGATATTCAAATTTGTTGGCGGATCATAATGAGTTTCTAATGTAATCTCATGTTTGTGGACGTGAAGTAAATGTGGGGTTATGAAAAATGATATCATGGAGCTTGTTACTGGAGAAAAGTTGGGCATCAACGTGGTGAAATTTTTTTTGTAAGTCTTAACAGATTTTCCCTGCATTATATTTATTAAAAATGTATACATATGTATGTTTTGTATTAGGTATATTTATAAAATTTGTGAGAGGAATGAGCTGACAGATTTATTTGAATTCAGGGACCCGCAATTTATTTCCCCTGAAGCATGGTCATTAGATGAGGAACAAATAATTCTTTCTATTACTGAAAGATGTGAAAAGAATATTTTCACACAATGTTTGATGATGCCTTTTGTGACAGGTATGAAAAAAATATCTCTCAAATTGTTAATTGTCTTTTAACATAAAAAACCACTAACGTTAAATTTCCTTTTATCAGTGATCATTGGATGTTATGGGTTTTTTGCCCAAGGGAGAAAGCAATTTATTGAATATGCTCTGTCCATGATGATGTGCGGGAAAGTTGTAAGAATATATTGGAAAAGTATGTTTCAATTTCTAAATAGTTTTATATATTATAATGAATTTTAAATTTACCCCATTAGTATTATTTTCTAACTGGGCATGGGTCTACTTTCGAAAAAACACAAAGAAAATGAATGCAAAGATCAAATATGTAAATACGAAGGTAAATATCCATTTATAATTTGTAATTTTTGATTTATTACATTAAAATAATATATTGAATTTACACTCATTCAAACAGAATTTTCATGAACAACAAGGCATCATTGAATGCAGATATTATATGTTAAGATTTATGTATGAAAGAATAATAACTGGGACATTTGTGAATTTTGACCTGGTAAGATTTCCTCTAAAACTTTTCCATAATATTTCAATTTGATTTACTCATTATAGACGTTAACTACTATCCTTTTAATTTATAGCTTTTTGATGACCCTCAACCCCATAATGCTGAAGACATCAATCACTTACAAGTGGAGTGGTCAAATTATTTTACAGGTGTGATTAAATTTTAGTTATTTGTAATGTAAAATGTAATTTTGAATATTGTCGTTGTAATTGTGTATTTGGTAGTCATTTATGTTAGATTTAGTTTTTTTTTGAAGTTGACAGTGTATGTTTTGAATGTTATATATGTGAATGTTAAATTTTTCTCTACTTCTTGTTTTTATCTACTTATGATGGTTTTTTTGGTTTTGATTCTGGTATGGGGGGAGGGGTTTCAAGGGTGTTGGGGGGTGTTCAGTGGGGTTGGGGGTGTACAGGGGTCTGGGAGGGCTGTCTGGTGGGGTGGGGGGGGGTATACATGAGGGTGGGGGGTGTCGAGTGGTGCTTGGGGCTGTCCAGGGGGTAGAGGGGCAGTCCTGGGGTGTGGTGGGCCTCCAATGGGGTGGGGGAGGGCTGTCCAAGGTGTGGGGGGTATACATGAGGGTGGGGGGTTGTCCCGAGGTGTTTGGAGCAGTCCAGGGGGTCAGGGGGTAGTCCAAGGGTGTGGTGGGGGCTGTCAAGTGGGGTGAGGGGGTGTTGTTCAGGAGGGTGGGGAAGTTGTAGAGGGGTGTTTGGGGCTGTGCAGGGGGTCGGGGGATAGTCCAGGGGTGTTTGGGGGATCCCATGGGGTGGGGGCTATCATGTGGGGTGAGGGTGTGAGGGGGTGCTATTCAGGAGGGTGGGGGAAGTCTAGGGGTGTGGTGGGGGGCTCTAATGGGGTGGGGGAGGGATTTCCAGTGTATGGGGGTATACATGAGGGTGGGGAGGTTGTCCCAGGGTGTTTGGAGCTGGCCAGGGGGTCAGGGGGTAGTCCAGGGGTGTGGTGGGGGCTGTCAAGTGGGGTGAGGGGGTGAGGGGGTGCTGTTCAGGAGGGTGGTGGGGTTGTCGAGGGGTGTTCGGGGCTGTCCAGGGGGTCAGGGGGCAGTCTAGGGGTGCGGTGGGGGTTGTCAAGTGGGGTGAGGGGGTGTTGTTCAGGAGGGTGGGGGGGTTGTCGAGGGGTGTTTGGGGCTGTCCAGGGGGTCGGAGGGCAGTCTATGGATGTCGTGGGAGCTCTAATGCGGTGGGGGAGGTCTGTACAGGGGGTATAGATGAGGGTGGGGGCTATCAAGTGGGTATGTTTTATCTGTTATCAATGTAAATGGTTAAATTTTATTTAGTTCATGTTTTGATCTTCAGTTTTTGTGGTACGAAATATTGATTTGGTTTCTGGTATATTTTGGGGGAGAGTAGAGGACTGCAGTGGATTTTTTTTTTAAAAAAATATTTGACTTTCACATCGGTTATTTTATAACTGACATGATAAAGAAATTGAGAAGAGTTTATGACATCAGTTTTTTTCATAACCAACGTGATAAACACCTGTTCCATGGTTTATCAGGTCGGTTATGTAATACCCGACGTGATAAAGGACCTGGGAAATGATTTGTCACGTTAGTTAATCAATAACCAACGTGATAAACCCCTCCCGGGACTTGTTTAGCATGTGGGTTATTTAATAACCGACGTGATAAACCATAGCCCAGTAGTTTATCACGTTGTTTATTAAATAACCGACATGATAAACTCCCCTGCACGTGATTATGAAGTCGGTTATTGTATAACCGACGTGGTAAAGCCCCCCCGGTTTATCACGGCGGTTATATAATAACCGAAATTATAAACCCCCACCCCCCCAGTTTTTTTAACGTCGGTTATTAATTAACCGAAATGATAAACACCGAGATGTTATGTATGTTACGTCTGTTTTTAAATAACCAACGTAAAAAACATTATTTATAATGTCTTCCGTATTAATGTCGGCTAAAACCCGACGTAAAAAATGAAAAATAACCGACGTAAATAACGTTTTCTGCACTAGTGATAAGGGTGAGGAGGCTCATATAAGAAGTGTTTTGAAAACATGGGAGGCCTAAATATCCCATGTGTCCCTAATGAAACACCAGTATCGTAATGTGGGATCAATGGTATGTTAGTGGGAGAGAAAGGGTCTAATCGATAGACTGACTAGATCACTTTTCCCTTTTATAACGTTCCCTTATAACACCGGCTTGAGTACTAGGACCACTACAAGGCTAATGGTCAGATATATATTTCCTTAGTGGAAGATCTAGAAAAACCATTTAAAACATAATTAATAACATGAAATTATATGTCATTTAATTTTATATATTTGAAATAAAATACCCACAAGAGGTACTTGTGGAGGAATGCCCATCTCCCCCATGCGACAATTGTTGTCTGTAATCCTTTTTCACTTCATCTCTTAAATAGTTTTCATTTCCTACATTTAAAAACAAATGCAGACATAATTAGAAAAGGATAACTCAGAATCACTTTAAGGATGTGATTATAAGCCTTGTATGAAACCACCAATGTATCTCTAAAACAAGTGAACATGTAAATAGTGGTGTATTAAAATATAGAAAGGTAAATTCGTATACTAAAAACCAAATAT
The DNA here is from genome assembly GCA_963277665.1 of Viscum album. Taxonomy (NCBI): domain Eukaryota; kingdom Viridiplantae; phylum Streptophyta; class Magnoliopsida; order Santalales; family Viscaceae; genus Viscum; species Viscum album. Next base: position 1,107,108,880 of record OY728152.1, on the reverse strand, counting down.
AATATAAAAAGAGACCATTCACTAACTACTTTTCAACAAGATTTGGTGGTACCACTATTGGTTAGTAACCACATGGCATAGATCATGATATTTGACTATATTTTACATTAAGAACAATAGAAGATCCACCTATAAGTTACATCACCATGTCGATCATGATAGGAATGAAACACAACTAGCTCCAAAATGATTTGTAGTGTACCCCACTAGATATCTAGTGGCCTTGTTTCCACAACCATGCACCCCAATCAGCCACCATCCTCTATGAATAAACTCCAAGACCTCCTTTATCTATAATATAAACCTCCAAGGGATAAAAAAGATACACCAAATAATAACCTCAAAAAATACCTTTAATGTCCATGATGTTAAAATTCTCACTCTTTAATGGATTATCATCCCCAAGTAGTGTATTTAGTTTTCAATATCGAACTACTCAAGTCACAATGTCCATACATCTGAATAATGGCCCATGTACCCTCTTCAACCCACAATTATACTAGTGGACATTGACAAATGGAATCTTATTCCCGCACTACACATTCTTGATGCAGTTTGATATATGTATCGAGCACCCCTCGAATGATGTGTTAGGATTAAACTCAATTTTATCACAGTAATTAAAATGTGCATGGAAAGGCATGTACCTCTACATTAGAGACACAAGGAACATATCATGAATACCTCAATACCATGGGAAAATATCCAAAGGTAAATATTCTATACTAATATTTAATGAATCCCAATGGAACTCTATGCAAGGCCATAACATTCCATAGATAAAAATTTCTGAACCAGAGGAATCATCATTTGAATAGAAACTCTACTAGAGGAATCATGTGTTACATTAGGGGAATTATGTTACACCTTGTAATATTAAATTTGATGAGGAAGAATAAACACTGAATTGAATTATGGATCGATCAATGGTTTGGAAGAAGTGTTCACAAAGAATAAAGGAGCTTTCATTTAGGGTTATAAAAAAACAAAAAAAACCACATCTTCAAAGAAATATGAATGAAAAAAGGGTAAATGGATGTAGTAAATAAAACTCAATTATAAACAACAAATATTTTGTGGATGAACTAAAAATTTGTTATTGGGAAGAAGGGTTTGCACACTATCACAATGGGAGCTCTCGTTTGGCGGACAATGTGGGTAGATCAGGATCGGGATTGGGAGTTGCATTTGGGGAATTTTATCCCAACGGTTTTAAAAAATGTGTTGAAGTTTTATCAAACTAATCCCAATGGTTTCAATGAACCATTGGAATAAGGGGGTATACATTCCACTATCCCATAAATTTCAAAAAAACCATATGGAAAAATATCTCTAATCGGGCCTATCCTAATGTGTTTTCAAACTTTTGGGAAAATGAACTCAAAAAATTCCTCTACCAAATTTTGAAATATCATGATTTGATTACTTTACTTTTATTTATAAGTTTTCAAATCTCTAATTCCTATAAAATCTTAATTCCACCTTCTCTTATAATCGAGGTTGATGAAACAACTCAATAGAGTGTGTGGAATCGTGTAGGATCTAGCTCCATCACATTCCATCACATTCTATTTCATACATTAAATGTATGAAATCCATCATGTTAAGAGATTTTTTTCAATGTAAGGGATCACTACTATAAAACATGCATTTAATACAACTAGAATTAGCTTTTATCAGTGCTATAGAAGTGTTGACGACCATTGCATGGTTAAAAGTCCTTGAATTTTATAAATGATAAAAAGAGTAGATAAAATGGAGATTTAGAAGTGCATATAAAAGTGATGATAAAGGTACTACTTATAAGTACTTTTCAAGGAAATCATAAAAGACCCAATTTATTAGTGCATTAATTTTTCACTAATAAATGTATGTTTTATCAGCATTTTTTAATGAATTAATATAGATCGAATTTATTAGTGAATTTTAATGCACTGATATAGATATAAATTATGAGTTCATTTCTATGTTCTGATAAAGGGTAGATTTGTTAGAGTAGTTAATAGAGCCAATAAAGGTGAAATCTATATTTTTATGAAACAACCCACTACAATAATAGAAATAGGTGCAGTGTTCTGCAACACAATGCATTTGTAGAAACAACAACAAAAATTACCAAAATAATATAAAAATATTAAAATTAATTGAAATAAATTTTCCCCCATATATAAGGAAAATAAAACATTAATATAGAATATTCCAATTGTTTTTGATGAAAATAAAAGTCTCAGTTGAGTAAAGAAGATGCACTTTGAGTCATAGTAGTCGCACTGTGTATCAGATTGAGGTGTGGCTAATCCCAACAAAACAAAAATGACGTATAAATCATTTTCCAAATGTAAAAAATAAATATAAATTCATTTTCTTGGTTTTCAGTATTTTAGTTTTATTAAATTAATTTTAGTTTTCAATAATAATGAGGCACATGGAGTCACACCGGTCACACCATGCATCAGAATGAGGTGAATCAAAATGCTACATGTCCCAAATGACTCATGGATCATATTCAAAAATTATCAAAACAATTGTAATGCATTATTCTGGTTTTGAGTATTTCAGTTGTTTTTTGAAAATAATGCCACTTTTCAGAAAAAAAAATTCACACTTGGTGTCATACCTATAACATCGTACGTCATATTGAGTTATTATAGATCCCTACACGTCAAAAATGACATATGGATCATTGTCTTAAAGTACAAAAACAATATGAATGTTTTTTCTCTTTTTTGATTGTGTTAGTTTTTTTATTATAATTAATGTCGGATTTTAATGAAGGAGATGCACTTGGAGTCATACTGGTCACACAATGCATCATATTAAGGTGAGACTAAATGCTATATGTCCCAAATGACTCATGGACTACATTCCAAGAGCATAAAAATAATTGGATTGTCTTCCATTGGTTTTGAGTATGTCAGTGGTTTTTTTTATTAAAATGAATGCCACTTTTGAATAAAAAAGATTCACTTGGAGACTTAAAGGTCACATAGTGCGTCAGATTGTGTGGAGGCTGATACATGCATGTCACAAATGATGTACGGATCATTTTCATAATATAATAAAAAAATATAAATGCATTATCTTAGTTTTGAGTATGTCAGTTTTTTTAGTTAACATTAATATCTGTTTTTTATAAAAAAGATGCACATGGAGACATATCGGTTACACCATGCATCTGATTGAGGAACAAATGAATGATACATGTTCTAAATTACTAATGGATTATTTTCCTAATGTAAAAAAACCATTGTAATGTGGTTGATTGGTTTTGCATATGTCAGTTATTTTTTGAATAAAATGAATGCCACCTTTGTATTAAAAGGACTCACATGTTGTCATATAAGTCACATCATGCATCATTTTGAGCTGAGGCTGATCCCAACTAGTCACAAAAGTGGTATGGATATTTTTCTTAAATATCCAAATTAATTTGAATTCATTTTCTCATTTTTAGTATATGATTTTCTTTTTATTAAAATGAATTTTACTATTGAATTAAAAGGATGAACATGGAGTCATACCGGTCAAAACATGCATCAGATTGAGGTATGGTTGGTCCCTACACATCAAAAAAGGCATATGGAACATTTTGAAAATGTAAAAAAATAACATTAATGTGTTTTCTCAGTATTTAGAATGTAATTTTTATATTAACCTTAATGTTAGTTTTGAAAAAAGATGCACTTGAGTTCATACTGGCCACATCGTGCATTAGACAAAGATGTGACTAAATGAAGAATAACCCAAATGACTCCAGAATCGTTTTCATAAAGTATCAAAACAATTGAAAAGTGTACTGAAGTATTCAAGTATATCAGTTAATTTTTTTGTATAAAATTAATTTCTCCTTTGAAAAAAAAGATGCACATGAGTCATACTTGTCACATCGTGCATCCAATTGAGGTGAGACAGATCCCTACAAACCAGAAATGACGTATGAATCATTTTAATAATGTACCAAGACAATATATATTAATTTTCATGGTTATTATTATTTAATTTGTTATTAATTTACATTAATATATGTTTTTAATAAAAAAAGACACACTTGGAGTCATACCGATCACACCATGCATCAGATTGAGGTGCTTCTAAATTGTACATGTCTCAAACGAATGATGGATCATTGTCCTAAAATATCCAAACAATTATAATGTGTTTTCTTATTTTTGAGTATGTTAGTTGTTTTTTCTGTTTAAAATTAATGAAAATTTTTAATCAAAAAGATACACTGGGGGTTATACCAGTTATAACATGCCTCAGATTAAGGTTTGGGTAATCCCAACGTGTCAAAAATGACGTATGGATCATTTTCTTAATGTTCCAAAACCATATGAATGAATTTTCTCAGTATTGAGTTTTTCAATTGTTTTTTTATTAAAATTAATGTCAATTTTGAATAAAAACAAGCACTTGGAGTCATATCGGTCAAACCATGCGCCAGAATGAGGTGTGGTTGATCCCTACATGTCACAAATGACATATGCATCATTATACTAAAGTAAAAAAATAATATAAATGTGTTTTCTCAGTTTTGAGTATTTTGATGGATTTTTTGATTAATATTAATTACAGTTTTGAATTAAAAATATCCATTTGGAGTTATACTTATCACACCACGTGTCAGATTGTGGTGAAGCTAAATGCTACACATCCCAAATGGTTCAGGAATCGTTTTCCAAAAGTATCAAAACAATAGAATTTTGTTTTCATGGTTATGAGTATGTCAGTTATTTTTGTGATTAAAATTAATTTCACTGTTGTATAAAAAAAGATGCACTTGGAGTTATACCGGTCTCACCATGTGTCTGATTGAGATGAGACTGATCCTTACATGTCACAAATGATGTATAGATCATTTTTCTATTGTTCCAAAATAATAGTAATTATTTTTCTTGGTGTTGAGTATGTCATGTTTTTTTATTGGAATTTCTTTTTAAACAATAATGATGCACAATTGTAATTATCTTATGTGAAAAGTGTAGTTTTCTCTTTTAAAAAATTGCTCACAAAAAAATCCTGGTATGATTTTCATTATACATCATTACCCAACGATTTTATTGTTTGGATGCCATATCTTCTTATCCTCCTCCCCCTTAGTCTCCACATATGTCTTCTCCTCTGTCTACTCCTCTATGTTGGTATCTGACATGGAATTTACCTCTACTTTCACCTCCTCCTCTGCCTTTGACTTGGTCTCCCCCTCCACCTCAACCTCCATGTTTTTCCAACAATTTTATTCTTCTCAGGTCAGCGCCTCAAGACTAATTTATTCCCTCCATTAACCTTCGCATTGAGTAAGAGATGAAGAATAATATTTAATCATTCTGACATGAATTATTCATACCTCAAATATTTTTTTTATGGATATGACATGTACTAGATCAGAAAAATATAATGTTATCACCTAAATTTTTTTCGGTATACATTTTGGATAAAGTATAATTCCCACTCATCTCAAAACAAATTGATTTATTCTTTTCAATAAATCTTTGTCATCAATCATGATAGTTATGATAAATTATAAACAAACAATAGATTATAAAATATACTTAATTAAATTGTTATTACCTTTTGAAATTTCCTATAGGAGAATGATGGTTTTTTCTTACATTATGTTTTCTCTCATAAATTTTCAAACATAATATCCAGAATTGATTTTATTATATTGTTTTGGACACTGCAGAAGCATTGTACAAAAAATTAAATTGTTTTGAAATGTTCTTATACATAAATATTACTATATACACCTTAATTTGTTACCATTTGTAGTAATCCGCAGGATTTAGATTTTCAGACGCCGACCTCGTGCCACGATTTATCCTATTTTTAGAGACCAACCTCTCATAAAAAAACTCATTAAAATATAGACTAGACATATAATTCTATGATTATCTATAAAATTGTTATTGTAGTGTATTTCACATTCACAATACAAAGCATGTGTGTTCAGTTGGTTAGATGTACATGCATTGAATCCAAAAAATAACTTTATGGGTTGTCTCTATAGACTTATATCTTCATTGAGTGCTTCCTAAAAAACAATCATGTAATGAAAAAATTTAAAATATATTTTATGTGATCAAATTATAGTTTTTTACCCTTCAAATATAGTTATCAAAATTATTTTCTCATCTGATAATTTTTATTATATTCTTGGAGTAACTCGTCTCTTTTCTTATATATTTATTTACAATCTAAAGTAGTTTATAATATACAAATTTTACTGGGATTAATTAATACAAATAATTCTTAAGGAAATCTTTCAATTATGTTGTTATAATATAAACATTTCTAAAAAAATATTTATAGTTACTAACATTAATAAACATATTTGTCTCACTAATTAGATATACATATTGTGAAAATGTTGCTTATTTGTGTATTCCCAACTGAGGTGCCCAACCATTCATGCTTGAAAATCTCATTTAGATTCCCAAGACCAATTCAGTCAATAATGGAAACTCCAATAATAATTCTTCATAGTGAATGTAAGAAATAGTTTTATCTTTAAAAATGGGATCTTCATGAAGTTGTAATGCTAATAATTGTTTCTCTATAATAAGGGGAGGAAAGGTACTCTTGGATGTTTATTTTGTTTTCTTGATCAATTTAGTAGATTTTCATGATTCTACCTTTCATTTCTCCACAGCATTATCCATCAGTAATATCATACCTCCCTTCTGAAATTTTATCATCAACGTCTCGATGTTTTTTATATGAAAATAATTGTAAAATACGCACCTCATGTATCTTTATATTATTAGACAGCCATGTTATTAAATCTCCAATATCATATTGGACCATTGGAATATCTAGATCATCAATTGGATTATGAAACTCAACAGTTGGATCATAATATACCTCAATCCACACTCTGATTTGATCATTTGATTAGGGAAGACCATTTAGTTGTTCTCTTGGTATATTATACATTATAACCCTCACAACACGGTGGCACATGTGTGTTGAAAGATAAAAAATCACATAAAACTTCCCCTAGCCAAATTTTAGTAATATAATGTTATCATATGTTGTTTGATTCACATTAAAAAGAAGGAGTAATAAAAAAAATTATTACCCATGGTATGGTTTGGGGGTAATAACTAGACTCAATGATTGTGGGTTTATTTAGATCATCTGTGGATATTTTCTACTCCTCCAGGTTGCTTTGATCTATTCTTATTCATTGGTCTATCTAACCAGACCGCAAAATAATATCATTCAATGAGTCTATTTGTGTATACATTCCTTTGATTATATTTTATGTATCTTCATCTGGTTTTATCTTCTCGAAATATATTTGTAGAGAGACTCCAAACCTAATCTTCTTACATCATTGTATTGTTTAGGCAGCTTCAATGATACAGAACGTCGATTTTCTTCTAGTACGAAAATTTCTGATTCTTGGATCTAAACCATATGAAAATTCAGAAACATTTTAAATTTGGTTTAATATTGTTAAAAATCATAATAGAATATAATTATGTCTTACTTACACATTCTTACCATAAAACTTTTTTGTTTTCATAAAGTAATATACCATCTTTATTTACATGAGCCTCCTTCTATAGCACATGATGTGGGATGGAAGTGGCTTAAAATTTTGATTCATAAATCTGTATATTGATAAAGGAATATATGTTGTTTCATATAAACATTTATTTTCCATTTAAAATAAATACCAATTTTTTCCAAATGAAGTGTACCCCATCCTTCCTTTGGAATAGTGGTATGCTGATTGTGATGCACGCTCTTTATTTTCAACATTATTTTGAGGTTTCATAAAATAAAATTTCTGAGTCATGTTGGATAAAATATATAATTTTAAATAATATATTATCAACCAAAAGTCATCTAAAAATTTTTCTCATGTTAGGAAGTTTTTGAATGTAGTCCATTGTTTTTACTTTAAAATTTGTGCATAACAATGTGGTGGGTGGGGATTTATTTTCCCTTCAATATCATTATAATGTAACTTCATCAGATGATTCTAAAAGCCTCAATAGGGATTTATAGAGGCCATTAAGACAAATTTATAGTGACAATATTTTAAAATAAATGAAGTTTACGAGGAACAACGATACCCAAATCAATATTTCAATAAATAGTTTTTCAATAAAATAATGAATGTATACTGTAATATTACTATTACATCTTTCACAAGGATTTCCTTCATTATAGGTTGGACGTGGTTCCATGAGTCAATATCAATTGGAACATTCGTCCTCATGGTGGCCTCATGATAGCTGTTGAATGTTACTTTTTGGGGTCAATAGGTTCTCCAGGTTGATTCCATCCAACTCAAATATTTATACATTGATTGCAAGCTTTTATAATTTTATTCAAAACTATGATACTGCATCATTCATGTTTTTTTCTTTTTTTTCATCAACATCTTCTTGATCCCCAAACAATTTCATAGTTCCATCATCAATAGTTTGTTCATTCTCAGGATTGGAAACATCATCATGTTCAGAAGACAATTTCATTATGTGTAGTCAAACATTTAATTTCTCTTGAATACCAACAACGCAAAACACTCCATGCATAAAATTTTACAACTACATCTATCTTGGAATAAAATTTCTACATTATTAAATAGAGATTTAGTTCTTAAAAACTATAGTACAAATAACTTTCCCTACCTTATTTATTCCTTCATCATGTGCTTGATTCTATTTCATCTCTTAATGATGGATTTAAGGCTTGTAATTACCTCTTTCAAACAAACCTTCCTACCATCACTGTTTGGGAGTTATGTCATCAATGAACATTGGAACTTAAATGATGGGATGAATTATAGTTTAAAAGAGTGAGTCCAATCCATCATCCACAGATGGAATACAATTAAGAATCTAAGGATTAATGTGTCCTAGGAAACTACACTACTGAAATCAATCAAAAGGTCTACTCAATTGAAGAGGAATCGGAATACCTCAACTCTAATGGTATTGTAGAAATAAATATCACTCCACCTACATTAGACATCACTTCTTTCTAAAAAAGTATTCTTTACCTCCAAATTTAGGACATTTTTTTAATCCACCATAATATCCCTCCAATAACTCTCATTCCATTAAATGGTGAATTTTTTAACTTATGTGTATTACTGATCTAGATTTTTTTACTCTTATAAATGAAATGAATCTATTCAATGCAATCCGAAGTTTATTATTATGATCTATTACCATAAAATATTAGTGGGGAACCATAGATACATTTAGTAATCGAAAATTAAACAACATAGCTTGATTTAGATCTTCAATTACATCTTAGAACATCATAAATTACGAATTATAATCATTTTATTGGTTGTAAAATATAATATTAGAGATTGGTATCCCAACAACTTAATCATATTATATGATAAAAAATTTATCATATGCAATGTCTTGTTAAATTATAATAATAATGTAGAATTAATTATAAAAAAACTCTCACAACATGAATTACTAAAATAATTTTTGGAATATGACAAGTTAATTCAATATTTTTTGAATTCAATGAAATATTATTCAGAAAAATTATAAATATAAATAACCCATTTCATGGTTTAACAATTTACATGAATATAAAAATCCACAAAATTTTTTTTAATGATTTTTACACTTACCTTTTTCCCTATATGTTTATCACCCATAAATGAGGGCCACAACTTCTGATCTCCTGATCCTTAAAAATCATCATAATTAATCCATTCTAATCTATAATATATTATATAACATGAATTAAATATCAGAAAAATCTTAGATTTGGGAACCCTATATTATTTAAATAAATAGAAAACTGAGGGGGGGTGAGAGGTCTAATTATTAATTTAGAGAGTAGTGTAATCCATCTATGTGTGTCTCTAGGAAAAAATGGTTTGGAAAATAATATACATATGAAGGGAGAAGTGGAATTTGAACAAAACTCATTGACTTTCATTAGTGATGTGAAGAGATGTAGTGTTCTCCATGTTTAATAATAGTGCAAAAACACAAAATGCATAAGCCAACACATCAAACAACGATAAAGGAAAAGTAGGAAACAACATACAATAGATTTTAACCATGATTAATTTGAGGGAATGGAGAGTAGACACACTTGCAGCAGGCGAGTTCTATGAGAGCTTGAGAATCAAGGGTAAATAAATCATGGTCATGATATTTATAAATATATCAAAGAGAGTTATAACAGTGATTTCAAAAAACCATAATAAATATCTATTTTTCCAACTCAAAATTTAAAAGAGCTGATAAAAGGAGTATTTATCAATGCTTTTTAGTTCTGATTCATATCAAACATTGTTTGTGCAATAAAAGAATTGATAAAATACATATTTATCATTACTAATGTTTTAGTGCGGATAAATATGTCTTTTTAAAGAACTGTATTAATATTGACATGAATTGATCTTTACTAGTGCTAGAAAAGCGTTGTTAAGGATTTTTAGTTATAATTATTTAAATAACATTATTATAATATTATACATATTTTAATAAATAAAATTATATATTTATAATTATATAAATATTTATTTAAAAATAATGAATATTTATTTATTATAATTATTTATTTATAATAATTAATAATATAGTATATATATATATATATATATTTCTATATATTTAATTACAAATATATTTATAGCATTATTAATTTATATATAATCTTAAAAGCAAGCATTTTAAAAATAACTCATATTTAATAATTCAAAATGAGTATAAGTTAAAAATATTGAAAAAATGGATAAGTATTATTAATTAAATATATGTTATTAAACAAATATGGATATGTATATATATATGTATATTGAAGTGGATGAATACACACAGAAAATAGTAGAACATAGTAAATAAATATACATAAATAAAGAATTGAAAATGATCAAATTGAAAAATAAATTAAAAATAAAAAACATTAAAAATGAATACCCTAAATAAAGTATAATAAAAATAATTAAGTAAAATCATCCAATTAAAAACATAACATATATTAAATTATTATGTAATTATTACATTCTAAAATATACTAAAATTTGAATAAATTATATAATTATTAATTATATTTCTTTCTATATATTGCGTAATATATTTGTGTGTGCATTTTAGTATAAAAATTCATTAACACACACACATAGATGTATATATATATATATCTCTCATTGTGTGTGTGTTTGTGAAAAAGGAAACACATATCATTTAATAGAGGTTAAATTTAAAATCAAATAACAATAAAAATGTATAAGACATTAATATGCCTTTAATTTACATTATATATATATTATACTAATTAATTTTATATATCTATATTTAATATATACTACATATTAATATTAATATTCTATATATATGTAGATGATAAAAAATCATTTTTAATAAAAAAATATTTAATTATTAAAATCATTAATTTTGTACATAATTTCCTCATTTTATTTTAATTTTTTTGATTTTTCATTTTATTCTGGACCTTAATCAGTGCATAAAAAGCACTAACAAATGTGAAAATTTATTTGTGCTAAATGATAACTTTTATCAGTTCCATAAATAATGTTTTTATATAGGTTTCCTTTATCAGCGATAAAATAAAGCACTGATGAAGGTTTCCTTTTATCTGTACTAAAAAAGAAGTTACGATAAAGGGTGCATTTTATCAGTGTTTCTTTAGAACAGATAATGTTATTCATCTATCAGTGTTTATTTTATCACTAATAAAGATGGAATTTATCAATGAATTTTTTGAATGTGTCTGTATACCAATGCTATTATAGGAGATTTTTGTATTAGTGGAGGAAAAGGTTGAAAATAAAAGAATAGATGTGAGGTCATGGTTGGTGTCGTGGGTTCCAACCACCAAACCTATACACAAGACCCTCACCCACTAAAAAATGATTCAAAAAATTAAATAATTTATTAATATAATTCAAAATCCACATATCCTCCCTTGAAGATGTGCCTTCGGTTAGCCACATAGACTCGAGTGGAAGAGTTCATAGTGGATGAATTTAGAAAACAAGAGAACGAGAGATAGAGATAGAGATATAACGGATGAAAATAGATGAATCAATTTTATTTAAATAGAATTAGATACATAATATAAAGTAGACTATAGTATAAAATAAACCATGTATAACTATTATTCCACTCATGATCCTTCGATGAACCATTGATCACCCTCCATGACAGCAGTATCCTCTTATTTATAGAGGTAGGAATCCAATATTTTTATCTCATCTAAATATTCAATATCTTAATTTGTCATGGAAAAAATTTGAATGTTTCTTATTTATGATTTTTTTCATTTATTCTCAGGATATATCAGGTGTTTCCAAATTTTATATTCCATCGACATCTTTAAAAATAATGTTTCATATCAATATTGGTTTTTCAGTGTGTTGCATAAATGTTTTCACATGTATGATTCCAATATCTCCATAGTGGATTATCCACTCTAATGGGAATTAATTCATCCCCCTATTACCATAAAAAACTATGGGTGGATATGGCCTAGGGAAAACCCTCCTCTTATTCAACCATTAATGAACAAGGATAATGTTCTTCTTTCATTATGGGTTATTTCCATCTTAAAAAATTTCCTTGAGGTTGGATAAATATCCCTAAGTCATACATGATGATAATTTTATGCTCATGTTTATATTCCCCAATGGTTTCCATGGGTCTCCAGCATGAAAATAAGAGCGAATGGAAGTTTCACGTAATGGACGCTTGTGTTAGGGTGGGTCTCCATAGTAGCAACATCTTCCATCGAAAAAGGTAGAATTTCTCCACTTCTAAAAAATGATCATCCATGCTGGTATGGTAGATCCTCCTTTACAGTAGTACATCTGATGGTAACTTCTACTTTAGTGACTATATCATGTCCAAAGATAGATCCTCCTTCTGGAAGGGAAGTCCAATGGTAACTTCATATTTAGTGATTATATCTCACTATTATAGCACAACTGGAATCAAAATGTAATAGTATATCATCACAGTTTCTTCTATAATGGTGGATCACTATGGTATCTCATGAAAATATCTATTAGTGATTGTTTTGTAATAGTAGATCCTCCATTGATTGTATCACTTCTTTCCACTAGTGGCACCTTGCAAAGACTGCGATAGTACCACTCATCCACGGTGCTTCCGTAAAGCATCTAGTTCCTCTACCTCGTCCATAGTAGAAAAATATACTTTTCACCGATGATGAAACCTTAAACATGGTCGATAGTTCTTCCATGGTCACAAATATCATATCATTTGTGATCCTAACATCACAACAGTGGCACAACAATGTAGGAATTCTAGTTTTCCCTCATCAATGAAACCATGCCTTCATGGTGGCTAAATAAATATCCATTACATGTAGGGATTTCTTCATAATAAAATTTTCATCTCTGAGTTCACCTAAGGGTTAGAAGTCATTAATGGTTGTTCACAGACTTAACACAGCTTCTCTAGCTAGATCTCAAGCTTTGAAGTTGTTGTCATGGAATCTTCCATCAGTTGTAGATGTTGAAAGTATTCATAGTGTTATGTATTCTACAAAGAGCTGTATTAGAGTGTGATAGGGTAGAGTCAATTTGGGATGATGATGTTTTTTTAATGGATCAACAGTTCCCATATATTAATTTTCTTATGTCAAACTTGAGTGTGGAAGTGTTATCCTTTATAAATGATCAAAGGGAATTCATGTATCATAATCTTTCTCTAGGGATGAGCTCCCACATACTCATTCACACACACAAAATTGTCTATTCCTACACAGACATGGCCCATATGAGGCTTGGTAATGAAAATAAAAGAGCTCTTACCCACATGGAATGATATACACTCTACCACCTAAGTGGGATCTCTTAGTAGCTTTATTTCCCAATCGACTCTTTCATGGCGATGGTGTAGTGGATTGTGGGACTTTTCATAAGGGATATCCTAGAGGTAGCCTATTTTTTATCCATGAAAAAAGTCAAAAAATGCATAGTAAATTTCCATAAGAAATTATGAGCACATTTTAAACTATTATTTAAATATTTTTATTCATTTTAATTAATATTAATTACTTAATATTAAATACATGCTATTAAATAATAAATTGAAATACAACGATATTTTAATAAAAAACAATTCAATATTATTAAAAAAAATCTTACAAATATTTATAATAAATTGAGTACATAAAATATTCCCACATATGAACTATGCTCATCCTCAAGTATTAAGTCTCAACATTGAATTAATGAGAATCACCGTGTTAATAATATGTAAATATCAATGAAATAAAAAATAATAATTGATGTTAAACGAAGTATTCCAATCCCATATAAAACAGAAATTTATCTTATCAATTTTTCATGAAACTATTAACCAATGTATTTTAATTTTAACATATTTAAAATTGTGGTACATACACATTAATTCATTCTATGTTATTAATTTAATATTATTAAACATTAAAAGTCATGATTTGTATTACTTTTGACTCTTTTCACTCATAAATATGGTAACAAATTCAAAGAGAGTTATACTCATACCATGAGTACTTCCTCATTTTTAATTGGATTGAAAAAGAACTACTTAATCTTTTTTTCAAATAAAAAATAACATTATATCAAGAGGTATTTTCAATCAAATTTCTAATGAATCCATGACTTAATGTTGTTAGTTTTTTAGAATAAAAAATCATTTATCCTCAATGAGGGGGTTTATATCAAAATCCTAAATATTGATTTCAATAGTTAAAGATCAATGTAATTATACCCTAAAAAATAACTGCACACACTTCCTAAGACACAAATTAATGGTAATGATAAATTTAAGCACAATTAATGAATTTTACATTATTGAATTTTCTCAACCCATTTTGTATTTTTCTTCATTATTAAACTAGTTCTTCTAATATTATAAATGTATTGAAATATATTCTTGGAAAAAAACTCTCATACTCCTCCTAACCGTATGTGATAAAACTAATTGGTCTAGTAAGGGTGAATTTTTTATTTTCCCAAGTCCTATTTTTTTTTATTTTGTACTTTCTTTTTTGTTTTTTATACAATAAGGAAAACAATCCAAGTTAAATGAATAAATTATAATCATTCGATCAATACACATAAGAACACCAATATGATTTTTTCATAAATTTTTGTGCATCCTTACACCATGAATTCCCTCACCCCCACACTTCAACATTTAAAATAACATGAAAAATACCAAGAGTAATATAGGAATGGATATTAATATATTAAAATATGCCTCATTCGTATCAAGTTAATTCATTGTATCTATGGGATAAACTGATATAAATGTAAAAGGTGGTATCAATGATTAGGGAATATCAATAAAAATTAATCAATAATGTTAAAATATATTTTAACTTAAATTTTTTGGGCAAGTTCCAATAAATTCTCTAATAGATGACATATCCTAAGACAACTCATGAAATATTATCAATAAAAAAATTTATTTAGTCTATAAATCCTATCAGTAATGGACATATTACATTGGAAAATTACTGATACAGTGAATAATAATAATAAATAAATTTACATGAATTTCATAAAAATAAATCATGAGAAATGTTTTTGAAACATCATTTACATGAATGAACTAATTCCTTCAAAACATGAGTAATTAATTCAAAATACATGCTACAATATAATAATTAAATTATATATATTTCTCATTCAATATAAATATCATTAAAATCTAAAACATGGATTCATTTAATTTTTTATAAAATAATATATTTTATATATGTTAACAATATAAATAATTCTAATCATTGGAATGGAATTTCCACTTTGAGATAGTAGATCAAATTTACAACATAACACATAATTTTTGAGAAAAACAATAATGGGAGCATTAAACATAAATAATGAAGGATTGAATTAATGTTTCCCATGTATCTTTATTCCTCCCTCACCTTTGGTTGTTTAGGGGATACCTTGTGCTATCATTGTCCTTCAAAATTGAATATATCAAAAAAATACAAGGATCTTGTCATTAAAGATAAACAATAATAAGGGATTTGGTTTCATCCTAGACTAATTCGTAATAAATTAATTGAAAATAAACTTTCTCGAAACCAAGAAGTAATAGTATCCTTGGTTTGAACCACATAATGGTTCTTGGTATTTCACTATCTCTAGAAGGGAAGTACTAGATGTCATCCATATTCCATCATCAGGGGATAATCATTGATTTGAACCACTATATGTCAATTTTCTAGTCATTCACTTCATATTTGTTGGTGATGAGACCATGGAAAGAGTACACCAAATCCTTCCCCTTCACAATAAGGTCCATATTTTATGGATGGGGTAGGATGATGTATGGATCATCTTCTTTATTGGTTTCTTCTTCTAAAACCTCTCCATTATTAGAATGTTCTTATCAATATGGGATGCATTAATTGAATATTATAATTGAGAATTACAATATATGTTATCATGAAATGAATTTATATATGAATAATAAATATAAAAATTCACTATTTCCTTATTAGAAACTAATTACTTGTTTTCCTCTAGTTAACGAACATGTATTTCCCCATTGGATTATTATAATTTATGTTCAATATATACTGGAAGGTCCATGTGTCCCTCAGTATGTGCATGTTCTTCTTTGTCATCTTTCCCTAATACAAGAACAGGATTGTTTGAATCTTAAGATTCAAAATAGTGGTAGTTAAATATGAATTCATATTGAAAAACACCATTAAAGGAAGAGTATAAGAATGGTTATAATATTTTTCTTGGTTAAACATTAATCTCATATTTGGTGGTAAGGACCTCATGAAGTTGGATATCACTGGATTGAGGCAGGTAGTACGTCTTCTCTATACTTTTTTAAAACTCCACCACTTGGGCGTGTTCTTCATCTTCTAGATAAAGAGTTATATTAAATTGTGTTGGTTCTTTTACATTGTATGTGATTGGGGGATCGTGATGAAATTAATTCTCATTCTAAAATTTTACCACATATTATTGATCCCCCACTCTATGATTTTTAGTCATGTCTTCCTCATCTTAACTCAACACTATCTCCTCATGGTTAGTTTTAATTTATATTTTGAGATAGTTTGGCTATGGATATTCTTCATTTTTGGAGTCAAACTTTCGGAAATATTTTGTAATATTGGTATTGTCATGGTAAGCTTCCCATGTGGACTTCAGTCTTTGATAATATGTCTCGAATTCATTGAAAACGAATATAAATTCATGAATAAAAAGTCATACCTCATGGATACTTGACATATTCTTGATAATTTGACTTGTATTTCTATCCCTACATTTAATGGATTCCATATCATTTTATACCTATAGAAACTTGTCATGAACCATTGAGTAATTGTTCCATGTATAATATTATGATAATTTTTGACACATTATGGGAAAATAATTATTTTTTAGAGACTTTTTTTTTGTGAAAACTTTATTTATAATGTGAATATAAAACTAAAATAAACATGTTCATAGATATATAATAATACTGATATGTTTTTATACACACAAGTCAAAGGGTTTGTCAAAATATTTTATTTGTAATTATTTAGTGCATCAAAATGGATGACCAGGGTCGTCTCATTTAAATAGACAAACAATTTGTTTACATACTAATTTTAATTAATGTAAACTATATTTTTTTATTATTTTCTATAATAATTAAAATAGATTAGAGAGAATAAAATTATAAACTCTCATAACAATAAATGATTTATTGAAGGATGAATTTACTTGGAAGATGGGTTGGATTTGGGTTCCTTATTTATTCAATTTTTTTTTCAAAATTCTGTTTGACATCCCAATTGTGTAATATCACTATAGAAATACTATACTCAAATTTATTAGTCCCAAAATCATATATTTCTAGAAAATATTAATTTCAACTCCACCTATAATGATGGTTTATTAAACTACTCAATCATGATTCAAACATCTTTTATGACAAGACACCATCCTAATCCATTTCATACAATTAATGGATCTTCTCCATCTTGTGAAGATATTTTGATCTATCTAAGGGAGGGAGAAGTACTGAAGAAAACAATAGATTTGAATTTGAGATTCATTTAACAGTTTAAAATCACCAAACCCATAAAATTAACCCCAATCTACCAAAAATTGATTCAAAACATGATTTAATTTATTTTGATATTTTAGGAATCACGTATCCTTCCCCGATGAAAGGACTCCGGTTAGTCAATCATTTTGAGTAAAATAGGTCATGGTGGAAGAATAGAGAAAAGATGAGAATGAGAGAGAGTGAGAGAGATTATTAGTAATTAGAAGAATCTATTTTATTAAAACAGAACTTCTTGCATAAAATAAACCAGACTACAATAGAAACTAGATAGAGTAGCAGAAATATTCCACTCCCAACCCTAAAATATGGCTATATTCTAGATCCTTGGTAGTATCACCCTCTTATTTATAGAGGGTGGAATTGCTTATTTGTATCTTGTTGAAATCATCAATATATTAATCTATCTCTGTAATATTTTGAATGTATCTTATTTAATATTATTTCTATAATATCTAAATATATCAGGTGTTTCCAAATTTTACCTTTCTTCATCCTCTTTTAAAATAATGTATCATATCCATGATTATTTTTTAGTAATCTACTTATCCATTTACACATGTTTTTTTCTGGTATATTCTCAATGAAATCTACATTCTTCAGAGTAGTAATTCAACCTATCAATCCTATGACCCAATGATGGGTAGAAATTGTGTAGGGTGACTCCTCCTTCTATCCAGTCCTCATAACGGTCAGATGGAGTTCTTCTTTCATGAATAGTATCTTTGATAATCAAAAATGGATTCATGGTGGTGTGATATTGCTACCTAGATCATTCATTGTGATAATTGTATACATGATTCTTAATTTTTCAGTTGCGTCCATTGGTCTATGGGGAGCACAGAAGAGCAGCAAGAAGTATCAAGCAGAAGAAACATTCACTATGAGAGGAATTTTCTGTAGAAACATCTACCATCGAGGATGTAATTACACCTCCATGTGAAGAGAGTATCCCATATATGAAGGATGTCATGTTCTCCTTCATTGTAGTATTGGTAATGGTAACTCCTCCTTTATTATTATAGCTCATCCAACGGTATATTATTCTTTATGGTATCATGTTTGATGGTAGCTCTTCCTTCAAGGGTGGTAGATCACTACAGTGGCTCAAACGATAACAACAACATTTATAGATCATCATTATTTTTCTCAAGATGGTGTCCCACCATGGTAGCTCATGTGTCACACAATTAGTGATTGTTGTTTCATGATAGATCTTCACTACATGGTAGCACCACATTCTACTACTTTCACATTACAACTGCAGTGGTAGAATTTTTCATCCATGATGCTTTGTTAAAGAATCCACTGCCCCTACCTCCTCAACATTAGTATCATCTACTATCAGTCATAGTAATACCTCAAATGAGGTGGTTGATTCTTCCACATCCATTTCACCCATATCCATAGAATTTCTGGTGGTGAATCGATGGTTACACAACAAAGACATGATAGTATTACCCTCATTAATGTAATCTACCCTTCATTATGGTAGGATTAATATCAATTCCATGAAGGGACTTCTTCCTCTTCAAAATGGTAATAATAATTTATTATTGAGGTTTTATAAGTAATTTAGGGTGGTTTGGGGCTTTAGTAGGGCTTATCTATCTGGATTTCAAGATTCTAGGTGGAGTCCATGGCATTTTATATCAGTTTTAAGTGGAGAATGTCATCATGGATATGTGGTATGTTGCGAAGAGTAGGGTTTGATTTTTTTGGATAGGAAGCAAAGAGGGATTACAATGTCTTGAAAAATTATGAAAATCTTCTATATAGTCGTTTTCCCATATATAACATTATCATGGTTGAGCTCTCATTCTTAAATTCTCTCACAACACCAATGGATTTGAAGAATAATATAGGGATTGGCGCTACATACAGTTCCATAAACCGAATTGGGTCATGTCAACACACATGACTTGGGTTAGATGTTTCCTAATATAGTGTGGAATCCTCCCTACATTC
Organism: Viscum album; assembly: GCA_963277665.1. NCBI lineage: Eukaryota > Viridiplantae > Streptophyta > Magnoliopsida > Santalales > Viscaceae > Viscum > Viscum album. The sequence continues at coordinate 1,107,088,847 of OY728152.1, read as the reverse complement.
TATGATCTCCACTCTACGTCTTTAGAGAGCTCGCCTGACGGTTTTCTTGTACAACGGACCCTTCATAGGTTCTTGTAAGTGGATTTTGTTCCATTTTTTAAGGTCCATCCCTTGGGTATCCCATTTCTTATATTAAATATAGTCAAACAGACATAGTTGTTTTCCATATAAAACTATAAGCATACATAAAACATTTATTTCAATATTTTTATTCATTTTATACCATATTAATGACCTATTTTTAGATCACCAAATTTTAAAGAAACATAGAAATATATGGGTATTTTCATTTAATAACAATAAATAATAATAAAAATTATTTACAATTTTTCATGAAAATTTGAGTGTATCACTCATTCTCTATAGATTCAAAGACTACAATGATAATGTTGCAATGAAATACCTTCTGAATAAAATGGATTTAAATCCATGGAAAATATATCGGTCCCTTCTACAACAAGAATTCCAAATCATCAATACAGACAAAAAAGGAACAGAAAATTTCAATCCTAATAAAAATTCTATAATTATTCTTCCTAATGAAGTGGATGATGAAGATTTTAATATTGAAGATCATTTTCTGGGCGATTCAAATTTCAATATAGATGTGCAACCATGACCCTGATTTGTAGATATCTCAAACTATATTTACAATGGATCCCTCTACCCACGTTTCTCATATCAACTGAGAGAGAAGTTATTTGTCAATTAATTACACAATTATTGGTATGATCCATTATTATCTTGGCACTATGTTGATGTTTTAATGAGATGACATATTCAATTTGAAGAAATTATAAGGGTACTAGACAATTACTATACGTCACCGACTAGGGACATCATGGGAATTTATGCACTGTGGATAAAGTCTTGAAAGGTACACTATTTTGGCATACACCTATTTTGAGGTGGATGGATTTTTAATAATTTTTTTATTAGTTCTAGTGGATATTCACCCGATGTAAATGTAATGAGATACCCTATAATCTGATCCTAAAAGTAAAAATATTCAATGTTTTGGGGAGTGATTTTATTGTCTTATTTCAAAATTAACATGGAATGTTTTATATCATGGTTGGCGTACACTATGTTTCAAAATGCCTAAAAACCAAATATACCAAGAATAAAACAACCAAGGTAGTTATTTACTTTCTTAAGAAAATAAACTTTTACCAATTTAGATTCCCATGAGTTCTCATTAGTTATCATGGAATGAAATTCATGAATGATTTCATTTAAGGGATTACTGAAAAATATTGGGACTGATTCAACCTTGGAAGCCTAAACACATATAAAGTAGTAGGAATGTGAAATTATATAATCAGGAGATCTACTAATTTTTTTTTAAAAAAGAGTTAGTTTGAGTATGAAAAATTTGAGTCTTAAACATAATGGTTCTCTATTTGCATATGTCACATCTTATAAAACTAAAAATCAATATTACTCCTTTCTGAATAATATGTTGAAAACTCTATCATTTTACAGTGGAACTAGAACATCTATCTTTGTGGGAATTAAAAAAGCTAAACATGACTGCTTAAAATGATGGGAAACAAAAAATACTAAAAATTAATGAGTTGGAAGGGATATTATGGTATGAATACATTAATTCTCAGATTTATAAGGAGAAAAGAAAGGAGTGTCATGATAGGTGCATCATGAAACTGATATTTAGATAGGGGGATAAATGTTTGATGTTCAATTTCATCCTAAATCATTTCCTTAGAACAAAAATTTGAAAATGTCAGGAACATTTGAATTTTTAATTGTTTTTCCTATATTGAACAATTGAAATTCAAAGAGGTGAGGGACAACCCTTTACGGTAAATGGTTAGTGATTAAAAATTGAACAATAATGGTTTCAATAAAGATGTTTTCATTAGTTTAAATCAATAAATGAACTATTATAGATCTCAATGTTAAATGATGTGTATACTGGATAGAATACTAAGTTATGTTACATTGGTTAGAGAAAGTCTTATGAGAATAGAAGACTCATGGCCAATTTTTTTGTAAATGCTCAAATTCAAATCATGTATGTCATTCATAATGATAGTTATTTAGTTTGGAAAAAATATTATCATGCTTAATTGGCATAATGAAATTGATTCATGATGTTATTCTTTTGGTCCGTCTATATTACCAATAAATTTCAATCTCATGGGTGATACCCGATTTTCCTCCCCTAAATCACTTGAGATCCCTCTTCTCCACTATCATACCAATCGTACATCCTTCTTCTACAATCCCTTCATCCATTGGCCATGAAAAATTAATCCATCCATTATCTATTCCATTCTTCACACTCTAAATTATTCTTCATTTTCCTTGGCCAAATAAAGATTTTCATCATTTCATCTTCCGAACAAGACAACCAGTGTGACAATCCTCCCACACCCAAGATCTTGACACATGATCCCCCACTGAAAACATTATAACCATCACTAAAAACCTCTATATATTGATTTTTTACTCCACACATTCTCAAAATTCCTATTCATCCTCCCACTAGTCATAGGGAACATCCTAGTGGTCAAAAATCCAATAATTCCTCCAATTTTATAATCCCTAACAAAATTTATTTTTAGAATATCAACAGTAAAAACCCATGAAAATAAATAAGACCCTCAACCGTGAAATTTTTTAGAATATCCTCATGGTTGAGGATTTCATAGATCTCATCAACTACATGCATCTTTCCAGTATCATCGAGGTGTATGCAGTGAAAGTCGAAGAGAACATACATGAGTTTCAAGCCACTCTTGTGGAATAATTCATTCATATCTCCATATTTTTTGGCAACATACCCTGATTGGCCATTCTACATTAGATTGGTTTTGGGATGGGTATTTATAAATATAGATTCGTTACTAATCCTATGTATTCAACTATGCAGCTTGACCCAAAAAAGCTGGATACTACATGAAGTTTGTATTTTATAGCTCATAATCCTTAGAGCATCCAAAAACATTGCACAAAAAAGATCACCATGTTGAGGAATTTATCTCTACAGATTGTTCATCGGGCTTTGTCACATGCTTGGCTGGGTAGAGGAGATTCAAATAGGGCTACCATCCAGATCAATTTAAATATTAATTATTCTACCATGGGTGGCCCAAACATTAACATGGTATGATAGTTCATTATCTGTTTTGGGTAACAAGAGAGGAGGAACAACCATACATTGATGGGAATGAAAATTATCATCCATCAATCTCGACATTTAGGAATCTTTAACTCATCCCAACCCCTTTCATCATTGGAACCAATACAGACAGTTTATTTTATATGGATCCACAATTATGGGATTATTCATAGGAGAGGGAGGAGTGATGAGTGTACTCCCAACTATATTGAGGATACTGATGATATGCTAGATTCCCATGCTCCTACTAATGTGGAAGCTACTCCAATTTCACCATCCATATCCTCTGCATCTCTACATGATTCTGATTCAAGGACCAAACATACCCCTTAAACTACCACATCTTCCTTGATGGTACCAAGACTACCAATTCTAAACCAACCCTTCCCATTCATTTAGATATCATGGAGGTGGTTTTCCTACCTAATAGTATTCTCTATTGTATTCGGGAGAACTCGAGGTAGATCATCATTCATTTTAACATTCCCTTCACTAAGCCATCCCATTTACCTACCACTACCCAATCTCATACCATAAAAAACCCTCCCACTAACACATAGGTTTCTAGTACCACTAGACTGGCTTCAGGCTTTGTACCTACCCTCGCCACTATAACACCATCAACCACCCTGGTTGTGCTTTCTCATGTTCTCACTGACCATGCTACCCAATATGTGTTTTTTAAAGAGCGGAAATTGTAGGGAATGATCCTATATTTTTATTTCATATCTAACGTTCTATTTAGGGTCTTGATTCTATATTTTCACAGTTTGTTTAGAATGAAACCTCACCACTTATAGGATCTTACTTTGATTCACCAGTGGTGACCAACGATGTTTCTAGAACCACAACACAAGTTTTGATAGTTGATCCAATTGTTCATTCCACTTAAACCACCCAATATTTAGGATGGGACAATAGATGCTACTATTGGAGATTATTCCAACTATGAAAAGTTATTTTCTAGTTTACCACTCCAATAGTTTTCTATTTTTGGGTGTAATTTTATATTAATTATATTCCATATCCTTGGTTAAATTTCTAATATTACATAATTTAAGGGACACAATGTTTTTGAAAATAAATTCTTCTATATGAGTATGCTTATTACATGGGAATTCAGTTTACCATGTCCCAGTCATTTTCCTCAATTATTTATATAAATCCAACTACTATGATACCATATTTCCTTCCCCGTGAGGTATTTCCTCACATTACTGACATATTTCGATAGCTCCAGGAGAACCATAAATGAAATGCATGGATACTCCAACTACAACATGAGATGTTTGGATGGACCATTTATATAGTACATAACCCCACAAAGTAACCATTAGATATTGAAGATGCCACTTCTAGTTCCTAAAATCGAAAGAAGATTGCTGAGTTCATGGTTGACACAAATTGATATTTTGTCCATCCGTCCAGTCGATGACATATTTTTAGTTCGTTATTTGAGGAAAATAATTTTTTACACTATTGAGTATCTTTTGGGTCTAATAGGACTTATTGTATTTTCAATTATTCCCTTTTATGTATTTTATTTGGTAGTTATATTTTTTTCATCTCAATGCATACAAATTTGAGTTGATATCCATTTATAGATACAGTGATCTCCCAACCATTTATCTACTTCAATATAAGATATATCCTATGTAATAATAATTTTGTAAGAACTCTATTTTTGGCTATAAAGGACTTTGAAATATTCTTGATATTATTCCATAGCAGCGCCTTCAAACGGCGTGCGGTTTCGAGCCCCGGAGTGGCCGAAATTAAATTCTCAGTGCATTCACACTGGAAACGCCAAATAAATGGGATGAATCCTAAATGTTGCTTAGAATCAGAGATCTATCTGTACGGATGGGTCCAGAATGGTGTTTTTACCCTAGGAACGATATAAAACTTGTCGGCGCGGGACGTTTGGACCCCTCGCTCACTTTCAGAAGATGGAATAGATAAATTATATAATTAATTTATTCGTTTAATTCCTTAACTCAAGTATCTCTTAAACTATTGCTCCGATTGGAAAACCAAGGGAACCGTTGAGTTCAGAACGTGTTGTTTACCCTATGAGGGGTATAAGTTATACGGGCATAGACCGTCAATGGAAAATGGCCCAAGGGGCGTTTTTGTAATTTGGCAGCCTCGGGCGTGGGTGTTGTAACTTTTGAACGGGGACTTGGATTAAAATTCCAAGACCTTCGTTGTTCTTGGGAGGTGGTGTTGGCAATAGGAGAGGTTTAATCTTCACCGTTCCACAGGTTTTGGACGCGGGTGTTTTCAGGGGACGAGTCTTTTTTTATTAGAGTTTATTTATTTAAACTCTCCTCTCGCCCTCTCTCTCTCATTTCCTCCCTTGGAGAAGATCTCCCTCAACCTCTCCTCTCCTTATCCTTCTCCTCCCTCTCAAGAAAAGTGGAAGCGGCAATGGATCTAGTGGTTCGGTGGTGAAGCGACGGGCGAAGCCCTGTGAGGTAGGAGTTTCGTTTTTGAGATTCTTTTTATTCCCAAACCTCCTTTGAATCCCAATTTTAGTGTCAAATTGTTGTTTGATCCTCAGAAACAACCGATATATGATTAGTATGTATTATAAGCTCTCCGACGCATATTTTGGTTTTAATTTTGGAGTTCCGAGGCATCCGCGGTTGCCAGTCGAAGTCTGGGGTGTTTTGGAGTTTTTCCCGTAGGATTTTGGGGTTCCAGCGGTTCAGCACGACGGACTGGCGAGCGGTAGCGGTGGTCGGCGCTAACTCCGGGCGGTGGTGGGTCTTCAGGGTGAGGCGGCGTAGGCCGGGTGAGCTGGGGCATGCTGTCAGGGCCTGCGGACGGCGATAGGAGGCTGGCGGAGGCGGCGTGCGGCATCCCTTCGGCAGCTGGCGGCGACCTGGGAGTAAGGCCCGCGCTCCGTGGGTCTTTGGATGACGCGGCGCGGACAAGGGGAGACTGGCCAGGGCAGCTTGTCCGTTCGGTAAACCGGAAAAATGAGGGGTCTAGTGATTTGGAGGTGGTCCGCTGCCAGTGGACCGCGGCGAACCGGACCAGACCCGCTGCTGGGCCGCGGGCCGATGGTCTGAAGTGGGCCGACAAAGGGGGACCGGCGCAGTTAGGCCCCCTGCGTTCGAGGGGGCGTAACATCCAAACGGCGCATCCGTTTTGAGCGCCATATATGGAATCATGGACATAACAGCAAGGCGGTCATTTTGAGATGGTCCCGGGTAATTATAATTCCCGTGACGGGGGCCTTGGTGGTGCGACACATACGTCGAGGGGATTGACGTTATCCTAGGGATTATTGTTTTGGGCGGCGCAGACGCATCTGACATTTGATTTGAGCACCGTCAGTGGCGTTGCGACCCTGGAACAGGGGCGATGCCTTCCAGGGTGGTTTCGGGTGTTGAAGCCGAAGTTGATGTGTGGGCCCCACAGCCCTTCTTTTGAGCTGTGAGCAGCGTTTAGCGACTTTCTCATCGGACGTCCATTCGGGGCGTGCAAGCCATTGATCTTGAATGTTTTTCCGAGGGGATTTCAATGGTGCAATCCGCTCGCTCTAGTTCGGCATGATGGTGTGGGCCCCATGAGGGCCGTTTGGGCGTTGACGGTGATTTTCCATCTCTATCACCAGGTGATCGTTTTGGACAAGTGAGTAGTACACCATGTGTACTTTTTTGAGAGGATCGCAATGGTGTGATCCATTATTTGTGTTTTGGGATCGGGATGTGGGTCCCACGTAGCACCGCTCGTGTGCGGTATGAGGGAATGCATCTTTTTCTCTGGATATCTGTTCCGCTCAATTGAGCAGTCCTTTTGACGTGTTTTCCTGAGGGGATCGCGATGGTGCGATGTGCTCGACTGTTTTTGGGGCTGAGGCTTGAGATCACAAGACGCCATTTGGACGTGGGGTGGAGTTGGTGACTTTTTCGTCGGATATCCATTTGAGGCAAGTAATTATTCTATCTCGCGTGTTTTCCCGTGAGGATTACAATGGTGTAATCTTTTCAGGAAAGCTGAGCCTCGTATGTGATCTTTTTAAATGGGGAAATGTGAAGGTTCCCTGGTGGCAGTTCTTCTACCGTGTTTGTAGTGGACCCTAGGCGTGTGATCGCGTGCACTCCCATGTGAGTGATGTAAATGCTTGAAGAGATATGGTTGGATATGTTTCAGTCTTTAAGGTGGCTGGTTGGAGTTGTTACATTACGCCTTCGCGTTGACGTTGGGTTCTGTGTGGACGATAGCCTATGGGCTGTGACGTGTTATACTCTGGGAGTATACGGGAATGCTTGGAGGTACACGTTGGGGATGTTGGTACCTGAGATGTTTGTGCTCTTGGTTGGGGTTGACTTGGGGACACATGTCGTGTGGGCCCCATGTGTGTGCCTTGTTCTTCTTTACATACTTTGACCTCTCGCTACGGAGAGGGTGCCTATGTGCTCGTTTGTTTGACCATCAGGGTTGGGTGGTCTCCCCCTAGTTTCATTCTCGATGGTTTGACCGGTAGATATGGTTTGTTCCTCTGTTTCTTTAGCTGTGAGGGGTTTCACTACCATGCCCTCTCACCAGAATGCGGCTTCGTTTGCGACTACGGGTGATCGTATAGTGTGGGTGTTTCCCCCACTTTCTGGGATGAGTTGTCTCAGTCCGCTTCGATAGTGACTCAGCGGATTGGAGCATGATCGCCTTGAGAGGCCTGGGGAGATTCTCCCATCACTCAGTGTTCCCTGGTAGAGTTCTTATGGATTCGGTGTGACCAAAAATTTATGAGGGCACTGATCCTCCACCCAGGAGGATGTTTCCAATAGGGCAGAGGTTGTTTCTAGTAGGGATGAGGTTGTCTCCAGCAGGGCTGAGGTAGTTTCGAGTAGGGCTTTCTAGTTATACCATCCAGTTGGGACGGCCAGTTCAGCGGTGTTCACCGAGCAGTACCATTCTGCAGGGATGACCAGAGCATTTCCGGGTTTAACTCCAGCGGGGCTGGGCAGTGGTCCCCGATGCCGAGCTTACCTCCAGCTCAGCTGGGCAGTGGTCCCCGATGTCGGGCTTACCTCCAGCAGGGCTGGGCAGTGGTCCCCGATGCCAGGCTTACCTCCATCTGGGTTGGGCAGTTGTCCCCGATGCTGGGTTACCTCTACCTGGGATGGGCAGTGGTCCTGTCGCAGACTTTAGCCGATCGCCCTCCAGTGGATTACTCTGTTACGGGACTGGGTAGTGTGGCACCCATCAACTCATTCCAGGTCTCCCTCCAGTGGGGACACATCGACTTCTAGGGACCCTCCAGTGGGGCTGGGCAGGGGGTCGCCTGTCGACTTTGAGCAGTCCTCTCGACTGCAGGGCAGTAACGAGTTGCGGTTTGATGTTCCCCTAGAAATCCTGGTATGTGGAGCGCTTTCCCCGCTGAGACACGTCCTTGTAATGTGACCTAAAACTGTGCGGGCGAGTCAGTGCCACCCAAAGTGGATAGTGTCTAGGTGTGGTGATTGGGCCCTTGACAAGTAGTTCAGGGCAGACGTGCGGGATGCTGGGCATCGATGGTGTTAATTCTGGGACTATTGGTAACTCACATTCTTATGCTGAGCTACGGGATAGAGATCCCCTTATGACCTTGTTTGGGCTTCTTTTTGAGCATATTCATTTGTATATACCTTGTTTCCGGTACCCATTTCCCCAGGTTTTGGTTACTCTCCTTCCAGGAGAGGCAATGATGCACGGGGTATGCCACGTGCTTTCCTTGTCTATATTCTCATCATTGGACGAGTCTACTCTCCTGCAATACGTAGCAAAGACTCGATGGGAATTTAATCTTCTAACAGTTTCCAGCTCCTTCTGTCTAGACGAGTATACCTTCTTTCCACTTGTTGGGTTGAGGTGGACTCTTTATTGTACTTCTTACTGCAATTTCAGTTATACTCCTCTCTATTCCCCTGTTCGATATACTGCTCACCCTTCGGAACAACTTTTGTTGCTCCCTTGAGCCTTCAGGGTATCCTATAGAGTATTTTTATACTCAACCCTTCTTGGGATTTTCCCACACTAGGTGTGCCCTTGCAGATGACGGACATGTTAGTTGTGACTTCAGTTGATATTTGGAGTTCAGGAGCATAGACCGCGTGCGGTGGTCAGAGTCGGGTTCCAGGTGGGGTACCCTTCCAGCTGTTCTCATTTTTGTTTACCTATTTCTGGGTTGTGGAACTTTTCTGGTTGGGCATGTGTTTTTCCCATTTTTTTTTAATATTTTACTTTGTACTATTTAGAGTTTGATGCACTCTTTTGGTTATTTATAGCAGTTTCCCTTTCCTTTTCTTTTTACTCTGCACTTTTTAATTGAGTGTGCTACGTTTGTGTGTGTACAGGTACTCAGGAAAAAGGCCTCCAAGAGTTGTTTATCCTTCGGCACTTGTCACCAACCCCTGTCCTATGGAGGCGGGCATGGGGTAGTTGCGGCTCGAGCCCGGGTAGGGTCGGGTAGTGACAAAGTGGTATCAAAGGTGGTTCGTTCCTTGGGAAGCTGTTCAGACATCCCAAAAATAAAAGAACTTGGTTTTGATTTAGGGAAACAGTTTTAATGTGTCTTGAGAGCGCCTCTCAGGCCAGGGAGTCCAGTGATGGTGTGGCGGCCGACGTATCCATTCACTAGGACCCTGATAACCCGCATGTCGACTCGGAATGTTGAGACAATTGTTGTATGGAAAATTGGTTTGTGCATCACATAGGATTGAGTCTTTGAATGTCCTTCTTGAGTCAGCTTCCCATTGTTGTCACTGTTATATACATATATTCTCATCTGACTGCGACACTCCTTGATAATATTCAGGATGTCTCCGCGAAGACAGCCAACCAAGATACCAGCTTTGTTGCATGATGAAGACCCGGTGAGCTACGAGGCCATAGTCCAGGACACATCAAGCGAGCCCCTTTCTCCAGGTGGGCTGGTAGTAGCACCCCCACCTGTTCAGCAGTAGACAGTTTCAGCAGAACTGGCTGAGCTTGAGCGCAGGTTCACCGCGTTCCGTGAGTTCCAGCGGCAGAGACCGCTAAGGTTCTGTTGTGAGACGGACCCTCAGGCAGCAGAGGTTTGGCTCGAGGTAGTGGTTCACCTTTTCAGTCTTGTGAAGACGCTTAAAAATCAGAGAGTGGATTTGGCATCCAACCTTTTTCATGGACCAGCTTGGATTTGGTGGAGTCTGGTGACTCAGTTTCTTGACGAGTTGTCACTTTCATGGAGAGACATCCACTTGTTGTTCCATGAGGAGTTTTTCCCCTCCTTCTTGCGCTCCATTCGGATTCAGGAGCTCCTACAGTTTCAGCAGGGATGGATGACGGTTGCCAAGTACGTGGCTAGTTTTGTAGACCGTGCACGCTTTTACCCGAACTTGGTCCACGACAACAACATCCAAGCGTGAATGTTTGAGTCGGGTCTTCGCTGAGAGATTTGTGCTTTCATATTACCCTTGGTAATTTCCAAATATGCCGGGGTGCTAGAGAAGGAGTTGGTGACAGAGATATTTCGGTCACATTCTAGAGTTGGTGGTGGCAGTAGGCACATTGGAGCTGAGACTTCTGCCACAGCTAGCGGGCGTCAGCTTGCAGAACCTCGACGCAGGTGGCTTTCTGACAACCGGACTCAGGGTCATGGTCGTACACCATAGTGGCGCCAGAGGGCACCAGTGGGGCCTAAAGAGAGTCGGTGCTTTGCTTGTGATGAGAGAGGTCACCAAGAACGCGACTGCCTTACCAGGCATGCAGAGAGCTTCGGGCAGGCTGTAGGTGCAACACCACGACGGAGGCAGAGCCATGATCAAAGTAGTACCCAAAGGGGTGGTGCTAGCAGAGGAGAGGGAGGAGCTGGTAGTGGGAGACATCATTACGAGTACTTCTCATCACCACTGGGCAGTCCATTACATACATCGAGAGCTGAAAGTTGGGACCGTGGACAGCAGCAAGCTTTGGATGTCTATGATCCTACAGAGCATGAGGTGATAATAGGTACGCTCTACAAATCTTCTACTTCTTCCGGTAGAATTGTTAGACTATATGTGTGGAATGATTTCCTCCCTGCTCCTTGCTTGATGTTTTACCAGGGTGACGCGGGGCGTCGGTGTAACATTGTTTTGTTAAGGTATAAAGGCATGAGACCTTTTTCTTTAGTCGATGGTGTTTACTCCTTCGCTTCTGAGCATGTAAGAGGGTCTTGACTGTGAGACATAGACTATGAAATCTTGTGTGACCAGATAGCATTGGGTGTTTCACCATATAGATATTTTGAAGGAGGGAATCATCAGGCCTTATTCCAGGTGCAGGCGGTGATTCTAGTAGCGGCGTGCGACGTAGGGGTTCATTCGGGGAGGTGAGCTACCCCTGAGAGCCTTTGGGCCATTTGAGACCTTGCAAAGGGATGTCGAGGTTCCCTACCGCCATGCCCTAAACCTAAGGTCAGGTGTGGGTGAATGACGTATCCCACATGGCTTACCAGAGGAGATGTGTGCTTGCCCCTTTGCACGTCATCAGTGAGGGAAGACATCGCATGAACAGATCAAATCCTATGGTTTGTGTGTGGTGGCATAGAGCTGTGCGAGAGTTTTTCGGGGTACGGGAGAGCCAGGTGTGGGCTTAGTACCCTGAGTTGTTCCCTGGTTTTTCTTTTCGGGGATGAAAATCATGAAGGATGGAATGATTTAAGAACATTATTTTGGCTAAAAAGGACTTTGAAATATTCTTGATATTATTCCAGAGCAGCAGCTTTAGACGGCATGCGATTCCGAGCCCCGGAGTGGCCAGAATTAAATTTCCATTGCGTTCACAATGGAAACGCAAACTAAATGGGATAACTCCTAAATGGTTCTTAGAATCAGAGATTTGAGTGTATGGATGTGTCCCGAATGGTTTTTTTACCCTAGTAACGACATAAAACTTGTCGGCACGGGACATTTGGACCCCTCGCTCGCTTTCGGAACGTAGAACAGATAAATTAAATAATTAATTTATTCTTTTAACAGATTAACTCAAGTATCTCTTAATCGGTGGCTCGGATTGAAAAAATAAGGTCATAATTGACTTCGGAACATGTCGTTTACCCTAGGAGTGGTATAAGTTCTGCGGGCGCGGGCCGTTAGTGGAAAATGGCCCCAGGGGTGTTTTCGTAATTTGGAAGCCTCGGGTGTGGGCGTTGTAACTTTTGAATGTGGCCTCAGATTAAAATTTTGAGACCGCCATTGTGCTCAGTAGGCAATGATTACTCTATGGGTGGTTTAATCTTCACCGCGCCGGAGGTTTTGGATGCGGGAGTTTTCAGGGGTCGAATCATTTTTTTTATTAGAGTTTATTTATTTAAACTCTCATATCCTCCTCTCTCTCTCTCTCATTTCCTCCCCTGGTGAACCTCTCCCTCAACCTCTACTCTCCTTCTCTTCTTCCCCCCTCTCAATAAAGGTGGAAGCGACAATGGATCTGGCAGTTCGGCGGCAAAGCGTCGGGCGAAGCCCTGCGAGGTAGGAGTTTCGTTTTGAGTTTCTTTTTATTCCCGACCCTCCTTTGAATCAAAATTTTAGCGTCTAATTGTTCTTTGATCCTAAAACAAAGCCCATATATTCATAGTACGTATTATAAGATCTATGATTCATGTTAAATTTTTAATTTTGGAGTTCTGAGGAGTCCGTGGTTGCTGGTCGAATTCCGGGGTTTTTTGGAGTTTTTCCCGGCGGTTTATAGGGTTCCAGCGGTTCAGCACGTCGGACCGGCGAGCGGCGGAGGCGGTCGGTGTGAACACCAGGCGGTGGACGGTCTTCAGGGTGAGGCGGCGCTGGCCAGGAGAGCTGGGATGTGCGGTCGGGGCTTTCAGACGGTGAGACGAGGCAGGCAGTGGCGGCGCGCGGCATCCCTTCGGCAGCAGGTGGCGACCCCGGGGAGCAAGACCCGCGCTCCGCGGGTCTTTTTTTGACACGGCGTGGACAAGGGGGGATGGGCCAGGGTGGCCGGTCCGTTTGGAAAACTGGACCCACGGAGGGGTCCAGTGCTTTGGAGGTGGGTCGTGGCTAACCGGACCGGACCGGCGGCTGGGTAGCGGGCTGGTGGTCTGAAGTGGGCCGGCCAAGGGTGACCGGCCTAGTTAGGCCCCATGCGTTTGGGGGGCTGTAACATCCAAAAGGCGTGTCAGTTTTGAGCTCCATCTGCGGCAGCATGGACCTAACAGCAAGGTGGTCTTTTTGAGATGGTCCCGGGCAATTATAATTCCTGATACGGGGGGCGTCATTGGTGTGTCACGTACGTCGAGGGGATTGACGTTTTCCCGAGGATTCTTGTTTTGGGCCGCGCGGACGCATCCGACGTCCGTTTTGAGCGCCGTCAGTGGCATTGCAACCCTGGCACCGGGGCGAAGCCTTCCAGGGTAGTTTTGGAAATTGAAGCCGGAGTTGAGGCATGGGTCACAAAACCCGTCTTTTGAGCTACGAGCAGCGTTTAACAACTTTGTTATCGGACGTCCATTTGGGGCGTGTGAGCAGTCAATTCTAGATGTTTTTTCGAGGGGATTGCAATGGTGGAATCCGCCTGCTCTTGTTCGGCGCGATGGTGCAGGACCCATGAGGGCCGTTTGGGCATTGACAATGATTTTCCATCTCTATCATCGGGTGACCATTTTGGACATGTGAGTAGTCCACCTTGTGTACTTTTTCGAGAGGATCGCAACGGTGTGATCTGTTCTTTGTGTTTCGGGATCGGGATGCGGGTCCCATGTAGCACCGCTCATGTGCGGTGCACAAGAATACATCTTTTTCTCTAGATATATGTTGCGCTCAAGTGATCAGTTCTTTTGAAATGTATTCCCGAGGGGATCGCAATGGTGCGATGTGCCTGACTATTTTCGGGGAAGAGGCTCGGGATCACGAGATGCCATTCGTGCGTGTGGAAGAGTTGGTGAATTTTTTGTCGAATATCCATTTGAGAATAGGAAGTAGTCGATATCGCATGTTTTTCTGTGAGGATTACAATGGTGTAATCTATTCAGGCGAGTGGAGCCTCGTACATGATCTTTTTAAATGGGGAAATGTGAAGGTGCCCCGATGGAGGTTCGTCTACCATGTTTGTAGTGTACCCTTGGTGCGCGATCAGGTTCACTCCCGTGTGAGTGATGTAAATTCTTGAAGAGATGTGGTTGGATGTTCCTCAACCATTTAGGTGGCTGGTTGGAGTTGTTACGTTACGATTTCGTATTGACATTGGGTGCCGTGTGCATGATAGCCAATGGGTTGGGATGTGGTATACTCTGGGAGTATACAGGAATGCTTGCAGGTACACGTTGGGGATGTTGGTACTAGAGATGTTTGGGCTCTTGGTTGGGGTTGACTTGGGGCCACACGTCGTGTTGGACCCATGTGCGTGTCGTGTTCTGCTTTACGTGCTTTGACCTCTCATGACGGAGAGGGTCCCTCTGTGCTCGTTTGTTTGATCAGCAGGGTTGGGTGGTCTCCCCATGGTTTCGTTCTCAATGGTTTGACTGGTAGAGATGGTATGTTCGTCTGTTTCTTCAGCTGTGAGGGGTTTCAGTACTATTCCCTCTCACCGGACTGCGGATCCGTTTGCGACTACGGGTGATCATACAGTGTGGGTGTTTCCCAACTTTCTAGGGTGAGTTGTCTCGGTCCTCTTCGACAGTGACTCAACAGATTGGAGCGTGATCTCCTTGAGAGTCCTGGGGATATTCTCTTGTCACTCAGTGTTCCCTGGTAGAGTTCTTGTGGATTCAGTGCGACGAACACTTTTCACGGGCACCAATCCTCTACCCAGGAGGTTTTTTCCCGCAGGGATGAGGTTGATTCTATTAGGGCTGAGGCTATTTCCAGCATGGATGAGGTTGTTTCGAGTAGGGCTCACCAGTTATACCATCCCACAGGGATGGCCAGTACAGCGGTGTTCACCGAGCAGTACCATCCAGCAGGGATGACCAGAGCAGTTCAAAGTTTACCTCCAGCGGGGCTGGGCAGTGGTCCCTGATGCCGAGCATACCTTCAGCGGGGCTGGGTAGTGGTCCCCGATGTGGGGCTTACCTCCAGCTGGGCTGGGTAGTGGTCCTCGATGTCGGTCTTACCTCCAGCAGGGCTGGGCAGTGGTCCACGATGTCGGGATTACCTCCAGCTGGGCTGGGTAGTGGTCCCCGATGTCAGGTTACCTCCAGCCAGGCTGGGCAGTGGTCTTGTCACCGACATTAGCAGGTTTTCCCTCCTATGGATTACTCTGTTATGGGACTGGGCACTATGGCACTTGTAAAATCTTTCCGGGTCTCCCTGCCGTGGGAATCCGTCGACTTCCAGAGACCCTCTAGCAGGGCTGGGCAAGGGGTCACCTATTGACTTTGAGTAGTCCTCTCGACTGCAGGACAGTGACGAGTTGTGGTTTGACATTCCCACAAAACTCCCAAGTACGAGTAGCACTTTCCCCACCGAGACGCATCCTTGTGATGCAACCAAAAACCATGTGGGAGAATCAATGCCGCCCAAAGTGGATAGTGTCGAGGTGCGGTGATTGAGCCCTTGACATGTAGTTCAGGACAGACATGTGGGATGATGGGCATCAATGGGGTTACTTCTGTGACTATTGGAGACTCACTTTCTTGGGCTGAGCTACGGGATGGAGATCCCCATATGACCTTGTTTGGGCTTCTTTTTGGGCATATTCATTTGTATATACCTTGTTTTCGGTACCCATTTCCCTGGGTTTTGGTTACTCTCCTTCCAAGAGATGCGAAGATGCGCGGGGTATGCCACGTGCTTTCCGTGTCTAGCTTCTCATGGTTGGACGAGTCTTCTCTCCTGCTATAGGTAGCGAAGATTCGACATGATGTTCATCTTCTCACCGTTTCCAGCTCCTTGTGTCTGGATGAGTCTACCTTCTTTCCTCTTGTTAGGTTGAGTTGGACTCTTTATTATACTCCTTACTGCACTTTGAGTTGTACTCCTCGACTTTCCCATGTTCGATCTACTGCTCACCCTTCGGTACCTCCTTTGTTGCTCCCTCGAGCCTTCGGTGTATCCTACTAAGTAATTTTATTCTCACCCATATTTGGGCTTTTCCACACTTGGTGTTCCCTTGCAAATGATAGACAGGTTGGTCATGACTTTAGTAGAGCTTAAGAGTTCTAGAGCGTGGACCGTGTGCAGTGGTCCAAGTTGGGTTCCAGGTGGGGGACCCTTCTAGCTTTTCTCCTTTTTGTTTACCTATTACGGGGTTGTCGAACTTTTCTAGTTGGGCGTGTGTGTTTCCCCTTTTCTTTTCAGCTTTTACATTGTACTGTTTAGAGGTCGATGCACTATTGTGGCTATTTATAGTAGTTTTTCTTTGCTTTTCTTTTTAATCTACACTTTTTCATTGAGTGTGCTGCTTGTGTGTGTACAGGTACTCAGGAAAAGGCCTCCCCGAGTTGTTTATCCTTCGGCGCTTGTCGCTAACTCCTAGCCTATGGAGGCGGGCTTGGGGTAGTTGTGGCTCGAGGCCGGGTAGGGTCGGGTCATGACAATTTCTCTAGTGCATGTAATTTTTTAAAAAATTTCTCATAGCTATCCCAAATCCCAGACAACATAAATTATTTCCCCACTTCATATGAAATTTTTCACCAGGTGCCCTCGAATCCCCAAGCAACATTTATACTATCCATTTCAAATTTATTTCAAATGACATTTATATCTATCTCATATAACTTCACTCAACAGTGAAGACATTATTACATTCTAAATAATTATGTGGTGGGTGGGGGATTACTGATATTTATAGAATTGAAATATAGATTAAATCTTGTTATTATTAGTCTAGGAGACATTTTTTATTTAAATAATTATTTAATGTAAAATATCATTGCATCTATGTTAATAAAAGAAATTTTTTTCATGTGAAATGTTAAAATATATTATTTATTATTTCATATAATTTTAACAAGAGTACTAAGTTGAGTAATTTTTTTGGATTATATAATCTTTTCATTTATCTTCATAAACTTATTATTGGTTATTATACCAATATTGATTTCCCTTTTATATGATATCACATTATGAATTTGAATACTGACATACTTTTTCCAATTCCTTTATATGAATATTTCATGGGAGATACTTGGGAAATGAAAAAATATCATAACATCCATTGGAATATTAAAATATTAATGAATTAAAAAGTAATGTATTTAAATGATTGATGTGTTTTTTGATCCATTTTTTCACAGATTAATCCGCAAATTTTCCTTCTTTCACCAATAGAAACCATGAATGACCTTGTTAGGATTCATCCAATTTCAATCCCATTTTATCCCTTATTACCATGTGGTTTGTATGATTGAATATTTATCACATTGATATGTTTTGGGGAGAAATAATTACTAGTGGACATGGGATGTGTGTTTCTGAGGATATGTATGCAAACTTTTTTACATGATCTGTAAGATGTCATCTATGGTAATTTTTATATACATAGTGATTACCCTCTTTACAAAATAAATGAATAAATATATGTTGTATTAGGATGGAGACAAATCACTACTACTAGATTGATGTTCTCATGGTATATCATATGTGGTTTCGTGGTGGATATGCCATTTTTCATAACCATAACCATTTAAAAATGAGAAAATAAAAAAATATGGTACTTTAATTAATCTTTTATTGAACATATATGGGCCTTCATTAAGATTTTTTGAGAGTGGATATTCTAAATTCTAGAGGAGGTTCGTCAAAACACCATTAATGATTATATTTCATTGTACGTAAGAGATTACACTCCTTTTTTAGTTTTATTTTTTTATCAATTATCCTCCAACCCTTAACATCAATGTTATTGTTAAATAATTTTATAATTCCTCATGATTAATTGTTTATTTTCATTTATGGAGTGGATATGTTAAAATCAATTCAATACTATACTTAAGAACATGTATTTAGGGTATGAACATTAGATGATTTTAATTTTACCTTGAGTAATGAGAGAACATTTATGCTAATATAAATTTCAACATGTGTATAACTTATATGGAATAGATGAAAAATCAAAATTTTATGAAAAATGGATTTTAATAAAGAAGTTCAATAAGTGGAATGAATGATTTTATCTACTTGAGTAATTTTGGACGACTAGCTTTTTCCACCAACACTTTGTTTATTTTTATTGGCTATAATGCATGTTTCCTATTAAAAAGTGTATTATTTAAAATCGTGGATGTTATGTTTTCTGCTAGATGATAATCAATAGTTTATCTGATGAAGAATTAGATAGGTTAATTTATATTAATATTTGGAATCCATTTTTATAGGATTTTATCCTATTTTATAATATGATTCCTTGGATTTTGGTAGGTTTTTGTATGAAATATGAGTTCAATAATCAAAGGATGTCTTTTTATAAATTTTAGTAAACGAATACAATCCACGTTGTGAATCCTACTCACAACAATTAATCCTCATATATAGGATCCCTACAGACCAAAGGCCAAACCATAGAACTAATTTATGATTTTAATTCCTCAGATGAATAAGTTCAGTACTTGAAAGTGACACAAGATATGAAAGTGTCTAATTCTATACCGGATAACCATCCATGAAGGCTAGATCTCATGATAGAAATAAATTTTGGGAATCTTTTGAGCAAAATAAGGTTATGTGAGGGAATTATTTACACGATGTGAAAGCTTTGGAGGTGGCACTTGTGATTCCAAATAAATTCCATGATATTTATAAGATAAAAAATCATTAAAGATTTGATGATCCCATTAAATGACATGGGACAAAAATACACGATGCAATAGTTTATTGGTTGAAATAATTTAAATCCACCTCACAATGTGAATCCATTAATTTTTTTTGACTTGATTGGTCTATTTATATTCTAGTTCCTACAATTCTGAATAGGATCCCCTTCTATAACTTTTATTTTACACATTATTTTTTTATAATTTTAAAAACCTAGTTTTCTCTCAGTTTATTTACTATATACTTCCTTATTTATTGATCCAACTCATCCAATGGAGTTTTTATTTCATATTCTTATTCCAACCCATAAAAGGATCAATTCTGATTTAAATTTTCAATTCCAATTGTGGCACATTTTCTTATTTCCTCATTTCATGTATGTAATTTCGTGTGTATTTATTTATTTAATCATGGATCACATAATAAATATGACAAGCATGATGCTATTTTTTCATTCATTTAATTCTACCAATTCCAGGAATGGATAGACCACTTAGGGTTTGGTGTTGAGAATATGGGTATCATAAACATAATGAATCCTTAAATCAAAACGTGGGTAACCCATTGTCTTAAAATTAGGTTAAGGACTCATGTTTATCATATTTTTATGGAAAACCTTGATATGGGAAATTTCAACAGAAGGAACATGAACATATATGAGTTATAAAGACTAGGTATAAAAGTATGAGATGCTTTCTTCCTTAGAATACAAGCCTTATGCACATAGTATGTTGAACACCTCTAGACTAATAAGTGATTCCCAATATAGGTAGATAAAAGAAGTTGGACCAAAAAAAATTGGTCGAATTTTAATTTTATTGTATGCTAATCAATATGACTATAATTAGAATTATTTAGGAATACAATATGCATAAACTACTTGAAAGTGATCATGATCCATTGTTTCTGATCTGAAATTTAATCAAACGTTTTAGTCATGAAGAACCATCCATCAAGAATCGCTTAAGTAATAAATTGTTAGGCCAAATTAGTTGGTCACCAGACATTAGTAGATCACCTTATGATTTTGAACCAAAATAACCACTATTTTATATACAAACATAGTAGTGATAGATGGGTTTAATACAATCTAATAATCTGATCACACCCATGTGGAATCAAAGATTATGTGAGGTCCTATAACATCCATTAACTAAAACAAATTTCATAGTGTCATAAAAAGTAATGTGTAATCATATAATCATGAAGAATCATTCATTGTATATCTATGCAAAATCACATTATTTTTAATCTATGAAACATTTTGTTTATCCTGGGTCATCCTTGGTCATTATATATTAAATTATTTCATTATTTTTCCTGATTAAAATTTGAATTAACCCAATAATATCACTATGAGTGTCCAATTAGTTGAAAAGTATTTTCCTATTCACCTTTCACAAAAATTATGGTTGAGATATAATCGACCTACTGTTTTGGGGTCATTTCCACTATACGAATATATCCCAAAACCACATTCACATATAGTATCCTTACATGGATTAATTTGTAGTAAAACCATATAATCACAAAAATTCTAAAAAATTTTGATATCTTACACATACGATCATCCAAAGGGTAATCACTAATGATTCCTCATACTAGTTTTGGAAAACAAACTAATCCTTACTCTCATAGAAAATATAGTGACCAATGATTTTCATTTGTAAATGTTACCTCTTATTAGATTAATTCTAATTATATTTTATTATGATCCATTTTGGAACCAAATCGGTTTAGTGTATTTGTAATATGGATACATAACAAATTATATATAAATGATCAACACCATCGTCCCGTTTTTTATTCAGAACTATCACCCTTCTCAGACACATCATACATAAAAAAATTTATCATATCCTATGGAAAGGGAAATATAATAAAGGCTTATCCTTAATACCTTGTAAGGGTAAAAAATAAATATAAAAACCAATGATCATATTTGACCATATAATAAGTATACAGTTATGAGAAGCTGATTATAACATACAATAATCATACCCATTAGACTAAAGATATTTAATCATGAATCATGGCATAATGTTTTTTCAATAAAAATAATTAAGTAATAAGTGTGAAGAATCATCCATAATAAGTCATGATCCATGATAAAATAAAATTGGCACAATTCCATGTCAGAAAGGAGTAGAATAATGTTTGGAATAATCGTAACCATTGAAATATTATGTTACAGTTACAAACCAAGACATTCATTACATGTTAGGATTTTCTCTAACCACCCATATATCTACGTTAGGCTTTATATAACCTCTCATGTACCCTTTACTGGGAATGAGATTACCTACAATGTTCCCTCTATTAGGTTTGGGATAACATCCCATATACCCTCTATGGTCATAAAACATGAATATTTATCTAATAAATAAGAGGGTTATAATTGATCCACCCATCACATAATCATAATCATTTTATAAATGTTCCACAAGATCAAAAAATAATTATCATTACATAAAATCATGAAGCAATGAAAAAGAAATTGGTTTCACCAAGATTTTATAATAATAATAATAAACCATATAGGGAACGAATAAATATGTTTATGTTTTATGATATTCCTAGAAAATCTTAAGAAAAGTGAAATGATTTATTTATAGATGAACATAATTTCAAAATTTTTATGGAATATTTACTTATGAAAATAACCTGTTTATTTTAAAATAAATAATATAAAAATAAACATATCTGTAATATTAAGGAAAATATTATCTTGGTAAATATACATGTAATAAATTAATTAAATCTTCAAACTAAAGAGATTTAATGATGTTGGGAAAATTAATTCATTAAATGTATATTAAAAAAAATATTGTGTTCATACATTGGGTAAAAACTACATCGTTCCTAAAATGACAAGATGATTCATTTTAAAAAAATTATAAAAATTAAAAAATCGGTAAAATATATTTAATTATTATATTACAAGTTTTAGAAACATTTTGGAAATGATTTTAAATAAAATATGGATATGGAATAATACTTTTCATGATCTAATAAAAAAACATGTTCAATTTTTATTAAATATATTCATTCATTATCTTGAGTAAATAATGAAAAGAAAGTGAAAGGAAAAAAGTAATCTATAGAAATAAATATAATTAAATAACTTATATTAAATTTTTTAGATAAATATCTTATACTTCCATCATCAAGAAATTTATGCCTAATGATTTCCAAATAAAGTGAGATTTTAATGTAAAACCCTTACTACTTTTGTAACTATTGAGTAATGATTCCCATTAATGGAATTATATCAAATAAAACATTAAATTACATGAACATAATGATATTCATTATTAAATATATCAATGGGGTAGTAGATACACCCTATAAAATAATATAGGTATATAACAAAACATATGTCCCAAAGAAGATAATTATAGATGGTAAACCCTTATCACATTTGTAAAATTCAAATCATATAACATTAGAAGAAATAATTTTAATTATAACCTCAACTATTGTGTATTAATTAATATAAACTCTAAAGACCCAATATTAACATACATGGATATTACATATATTTTTCGGAATACATAATACACCACATAAATAGACACCCATATACCGTATTAGTATAGTGTCTTCAGAAACATGGAACATAATCATCTAACTTGGTGAAACATCTTCAACATCTCCCACAAGGATATTTCCCCTTTTTTTACTTAAATCAATTATTTATATTATAGGGAAAATAAAACAAAAAATAGTGATCTCAAAATGCTCATTAAGGGTAAACCTGGAGAACATAAAACAAACCATAAATATAAGAATGTTAAAAAAAGAACATAATGATTAAATATCAAAATATTTAGTAATGATATAAATATTGGCATTAAGTAAGGTAAAAATCATAATAGAACATTAACCATGATAAAATAGCATTGGAATAAAACAAGGAATTTTGAAAAAAAAAATAGAAATCTAATTTGTGTTCTATGGTATCCTTGGAATTGCTTCCAATAACACGATACTGGATGATGTCCATTAATCAAATGTGCTAATTTTCCATTCTAGCCATGTATTACTGAAATGAAAAAAAAAACAATATCTACTTTGAAAACTGTCATATCCATTAGAATATACATTAGTTCAATCAAACAATTCATTATTTCATCCTGTAGAAAAATGAATCATAAGGATGGGGTGAGCTCATATTCTCAATATAGATAAACAATATAGCTGAAGCTATAAGAGGTAAGAATAAACATTTAAGGCTGGGTATAAAAATGAAACAGATGACTTTTAAAAATAATCTTCAAAAAATATATGGAAGGAATAAATCAAATAATTCCATTTAAATATTGACATGCATATTATACTAGTCGAATAACCATATGAAATATCAATAACTAATTGAGTAATTAGGGAATGTGTAATGTTGAACATCATAAGAATACCTTCAGGACCTCGTGAAAGGATTATATATAATCCAACCCTCATGGCCTTTTTCCAAGACACGTGATTGTACCATGAGACCTACTGATGCATCATGGGGCTAAAAAAGGCCACACCCATCACATACGAAGTCTAATGCATTAATTTTACAAAAGGAGTTAAACATAACAATAACATTTGTATTAAAACATGTATATTAAATGTTAACAGTTTAACCATAAATCCTGATTGTATCAACATAGAATATCCAGAGACAAGTGTAAAATAAACCTCTCAATACATTATGGATTATTTTATCATAAAAAATAATATTCAATTACGAATAAAATATTTCACATTATTTTGAAATAGATGAAAAAAATCTAATAAAATCATTAAAATTCTTTAATAGAAATATCATTTTCGTACTTTGAAATCATTTAAAATGTTCTGAAATTATAAAATATTGCATTACTTTTGAAAATAAAAATGTAATCAGTTAAAGTAATCTTCAAAATGATAATATTTCATAATGGTGTAAAATAGTTTCTTGTGACGTATAAGTTAATAAAACAATCAATCATTAATTTTAAAAAATGCGTATAAAGTACCTCATTTGGAAAATAATGTAAAGATTTCTTTCAAAACGTTTTATAAAAACTCAAACAAATGTAAAAATGACTTTGAACATTTTTTGATAATATTTGGAAATACATTTCAAGAATAATGGACATTGAAGATAAATATTTTCCATTAGTAACATATGTATAAACAATCTGGGAAAATAAAGAGATTGTGAAGTTAACCGTTACATACAACCATTAAAAGGTTTCTTTCTAGAAATAAATTTAATGATTTAAAAAAGAAAAGAAAAATTAATTTTTTAAACTGTTATATCCATATAAATTGGAATGTAAAATAATATCAATAATATTGAAATGGAGAAAGGATTAAATCTTGATGTATTCAAAGTGTCCCATACAACATTGAAAATATAAATTATAAGCATGATATCTTCCAATGAATCAATACATACCATGATGAAAATGTATACATGATATGAAATATAATAGGAAAGTATATATGTGACACATAATAAATAGGTTGTGAACGTGGATTATATATCATGAAAATAAAAAATGAGATGAAATTCCATTAAAAAGATCATATCATTAAAGTAAGGATAAATCAACGAAATAATTATCTGAAAAAATATAAATCCATAATAATATTTACATGTTTAAACCAATAATGTATTGTTTTTTTACATTATTAACTTTTTATAGAACCATAATAATATTTAGGATACCATACATGATTCATTTATGACTTTATATTTCCTGTTTATTATTAATTTCCAAGTTAAAGCAACATTTTGAGTAATAATCATTTTGTTTATCGTTCCTGTTTTGACTTGTTATTCATTATATTATTAATTACTTAACAATGTAATTACATAAAAAATATATAAACTTATTTAAATATCATATATATTATATATATAAATATATATAATAGATAGATTAATGAAATGGAACACAACGTTCATGGAGATGGTGGGTCATACATATGCATGAACACTGTTTCTGATTTCATATCATATTGAATGGATGTAAGTAAATATCATATATGGATATATATTTTTATTATAGTAGTATCATTATTATTTCATATATTTTATAATTATTCATTCTATATATTTTTATAATCATTCATGAATGGTTAATTTGGAGAATGAAACTCACGACGTTATAGAGATGGTAAGCAGTATGTACACATGAGCGACGATATCATTCCCTTGGAAGTTAAATGGCATGAAATTGGGAGGTATAATAATTTTATGTAATCTTTTTAATGTTTTATTCATTATTTATATCTGTTACATTTATCATCATACCCATTAAAATAAAATAGTATTGAATATCAAACTATACCATGACATTGAGTGGGTATGTTATATTTACACACACATGGTGATATTATTATTCCAAGGATGTATAAAATGAATAATCTAGTTTTCCCTTGATTATAATAACATCTTAGTATATGGATGATACTATATTTATTAAAATGTTATAAAAAAACATAGACATAGAATGTAGAATAAGAAAAGAACATTGTAGGAGGTGATAAAACAATTTTTTTCATGTGTCCTCTATATATTTTCACAAAAAGACTCCTTAGAATGTGTTTGTGCCTAAATTATGGCCTCTATGATGATTTGAAGGAATTTTGGAGAGTAAATTTTAAGGTTTTTCTAAGAATAAAGGATTTGGAGTGGTGAATTATAGAGAATTAGAAGTGCCCTTATATAAGATTGGTGAGGGTCACTTTTAGAAGATCTTAAATTAATAATGTATTATAAATTTATTTTCAAATTAAAATAGATCCAAAGTTATTTATTTATAGATTAAGATGATATTGTGTCGAAATAAAATCACCAAATTAATTTTATAGCAGTTTAGGTCATAAAATTAACATTAACTTTTGGATTTAACCTGTAGATATATAGTTTAACTCTTACCAAGTCTTCTTGTATTTTTACACTATAGTGTTTATATAGTTACTATAAACGTTCAAAAGAAACACAGTTGGATAATTTTTTAAATATTTGACATTAAAAAATTTAATTAGCTAAACCATATATTTTTATGGCTTTTATATCATTTTATGAAATATTCTTTATTTTAAAATTTCATTTATGTCAATTTTATTACTATTTAGTATATTTATTTTTAAAAATATCAAACCAGCATGTGAACATCAAAATAATATATCCATTATGTCACTATCATGATTAATATTTCTATAAAATTAGTGTATATCATTAATTAAGTAAAATTATATTTATTTTAATATTATTTATATAATTTAATTGATTCTTCCTTTAATAAATCAACTACCACACAATCATTGTGTCAGAATTAAATTTAATTATATAATTTATAAAATTTATTAATAAACTATCATGATATTGATAAATTTAATATATTTCTAAATAAATTTTCTAGTACAAAATTTCTTATATATAACCAAATATTAAAAATTATATAGTTTATAAAATTTAAATATGAAAATTTTAACTATTCTTTAAATAAAATATTATATATGTCTTAATAAAAAATGACTTAAAATGATCATATTTTTAAAATAATATAATTTATTTTCGAAAAATAATTATCCAATTAATATAGTACCAGTGTTAAAGTAATTTTATATTATTATATTATTATTTTTACATTTAATTTCTATATTTACCATTATCCAGGGTAAATAAGATTCAACAGTTACTATTCAGGAATAATTATTTTGATCTTATTGAACAACATTTGTTACACTCATTACAACCTTGTATGTCCATTTTCCAAAATTCAATTCACAGAAGCGGTAGGTAAAATGAAGTTAAAAACATTCAATGGATATTTATATATAGTTCTATTATTAAAATTATTTAAATTACTTACATTGGTTTAATATATGTATTAATTCCCTATTGTGACATTAAAACAAATTAAATTTAATATTATTATTTAAATGAAAATGTTGGGTTCTCGACAATAGTGTAGTGTTTTTTATTATTCATAAAAAATTGAGAGTTCATAGAAAAATACCAAAAAACCATAAGCTAATTCTTATATTCCAAATTCAAAAACAAATTTTATATAAAAAATTTCGATTAATAATATTTTTATATTAATTTTAATATTATTCAAAAAAGGACATTAAAATTAGTTCCCTTAAAAAAGTTTACTTTTAAACATATAACTATTTTACCTAATCTTATACATTTCATTATAAATATATTTCATTGATGTGAAAACATTTTACATTATAATAAAAAAAATATTACTATTTACATTATTATATTTAATGGATATGTTATAAATATATCATTTAAATAATTTTAACACTAATGTTTTATTTCGCATAAACTCAATATTATGTGTTACGTATGAAAAGTAGGTGTTGCATGAAACTTAAGATATTAAATATAATGTACCATGAAATATTAGGGTGTTTAATTCTACACTCAAATAAATTGGATCCTATCATTTTAAACATGTAATCAAAAACCATGTGTTGGAATTTTCAAAATATCCTTATTGAAATCCCACATTGGAAAAGGATTAGTGAGACCTCCATTTTAAGATAGGGAATTGGATGTACAAATGTAACCAGAGATAACACGTGGTAGGTTTTCATGTATGAAATCATGAAATGAATGGAAATTTAACAATCACGTTCAGATGGAGAGTCATAGGGAACATTATTTGGATAATGTTAACAATAAAAAGGATATAAATCATCAATGATCTAAGGGACCTTTTGATTCATCGTAAATGAATGTTCTATGAAAACATTTTTTTGTATTATGATCTTTTACCTTCAGTTGATGAAATAATTTACATCATAAACTAAGAACATAATAAAACATACTTACATATATAACAATTAGAGTTTACTCCTTTAATGAGTTTCCACAAAACTCATCTTTTCTCCAAACAATGAGTGTTCAAGATGAATTTTCTCAAATGTAGCTCTAGATTCAAATTTTGATAATCTCATAATTCAAAAATATTAACTATCATGTTATAATATCTTTCGTCATTATCCTCAATGTTAGTAGTAGATAAGATAATTTAAATAAACACTCTAAAAATTATTCATTTAAAGAAAAAATTTCATAATAAATTATTATGAAAATAACTAATCATCCTCAAAATTATTATAGACAAATATTGGGACCCAAAATTAAGAAGTATTTGACCACATAAAATTCCATGATAAACTTTCTCTTTTATATCGAAATAATGGAAGAAAACTTAATGTCTCATAACAAAATATAAATAACCTAATTGCATATTCTCCAGGATAGGTTAATCATTTCCATAATTAACCCAAATCACTACAAGTCCCCAAAAAATAATTGATTCATCCAAAATAAAATTAAACATTACTCCTAAAAACGATATAGTATTCCATTTACCTTAATTATATAATGTTCCCAAAATAATGAACGTCTTAAAAAATTAATATCTATTACTTTAGTTAAAAATAATTTTCCATTACCAATGATATCTATTCGATGAAACATAAGTTCCCAAAATCATCTTATTCATATTTCATCAACTCATTTAACCAAAATAAAAAAGTCAGACTAACTAGGGGCATCACATAGGCTAGTGGTAGGTGTTTCACCCTTTTCACCCTTAGGTTATCAGTTCCAAAACCATAGCCTTTATAGATATGAATGGTTGTCACCCGTCCTATGTTTTTCCATTTTTATAAAACTATATTATTTTTATAAAATTATATAAAAAAGATAAAATCTATAAAAATTACCATAACATATTTTATTCTCAGTTTTTACATCATTCCATTAATTTTTATTCCATAATGTAATATACGAAAATTTACTCAAAATAATATAAACTATAAAGGTTATTTATAATTATTTCCGCAAAAGAAAATATAATTTCTTCCATAAATAACACATTCACATAATATTCATCATTGTTACACAAACTGAAAGAATATCTTCAAAATTAACCACATCAGAAAAATATCATCAATACAATTAAACATTTAATCATCCAGTTATATAGGTACTTAATTGGACTGGTTGTAAACTTATGGAATAGGTAATTTTCCCTGGTAATTCCTAGGGCCCATATATTTATGGAAAATGAATGTAAATGGATTCTTAGGATCAAATTTTTTTCTTCCGTTGTATTATGCATTTTTCCTTTCAAATATTTTGCTTTTTGTACTTCACCCCAATAGATAAATCATTTATTTCTTCAATTTAGACTCTTTCTTGGGTGTCTCCTATCATATATTCAACTAGATTAATATTCTTCTTCTTGTCCCACGTTGTCTCTACTACTAGAGCTCGTAACATTCTCCGCCTTTATCTTCGTTGGTGAGTTTGAGAGTTGGTTATGTATATGTTGTTAATAATATATTTGGAGAATTTATTAGGCATAATCAAAATATCTTTTATAAAAGTACTCTACAATTATCTCCCATGAGTGTCAAACCAGGTGAGCAATAAGGCCCATTATAGTGTACCTGGTTACATCAATTCAAGACCAAAACACCTTATTGGAGTTATTAGTCCTAGGTACATCGGTGATATTACTATGTCCACTTTTAGTATCCATATAGGGATTTATTTTCTAGGAATACCCACATAATCTCAAAATTACCAAGTTTTATTTTTTACTTTTATACAAATCCTCAAATTCTATCTTAGTATGATGTTCTATAATCACGGTTTTTAAAAATCTAGTATCCAAGTTCTTTACTAATCTTCCTTTGATACTAACTATATTTCCCAACCCCTAGTTTCCTAGAATTGGTGAATTATTTTATTACATTGGCATGATCATAAGAAATAAAATCCCGAAGTACCAATCAGTTTAGTAGCCTTAGAAACACTAGATACAAACATAAGTTTAACATTACCTCTTGAAATGAAAAAAAACATTATATTCCTTTTGAAGTCTATCATATCCCCTATAATATACCTATTGGTCAATAATAATTTACATCATCACATCATGGGAAAAATGGATCATATGGAATGGGTGATATAAGATGCTCAGTAAGGGTGAACAATAATGTCGATGCTATCATAATTAAGCATAAAAATTTTGGGAAAGGATTAAAACTAAAATGTAAGACATTTAAAAATAAAATTCATTATAATTTGGAAATAATAAATCTAATAATATCATTTTAAAATTCACATAAATATTCTAATTGTTGAATAATCACATGAAATATGAATAACTAATATCATAACGAGGGAATGTAATATGACTAACATCATAACCATACCATCAATGCCTCGTTAAAATATCATACATAATCATACCATCAAGGCATTTTTCTAAAACAGTAGTTTATCTAATGAAACCTGCCAATGAATTTAGAGGATGTAGTGGGCCCCACCCATCACATACTGTGTCCAATGCATTCCACTTCTGAAAGGGGTAAAACATGACAATAAAAATTATATTGAAACTATCCTACAAAATATTATCAATTTAACCATTAAATATTAATGGTATCAAAATTGAACATCTAGAGTTAAATATATCATTATTCCATAAATATACTATGAAATTCTATATCATTCTAAATCAACCTTAATTGAGTATATAATCCATAAAAGTATGTTGGCATAGATGTAAATAATCTAATTAAATCATTAATTGTCTTTTTGACCGATATTTTTTTCATTGAAATCATTTAAAAAGTCATGCATTTATAAAATGAAACATTACTTTTGAAAATAAATCGGTATGATTGTATGTGAATCTTCGAAATGTCAACACGTCATAATGTATGAAAATATCTAGTCATTGCGTATAAGATAATAAAAAAAATTTCATTAATTTGTTCAAAAAGTCATAAAGTTCCGCGTTTGGAAAACGATTGAAATATTACTTTCAAAAAACATTTTAAATTGTAAAACATGGGTATAAATGACTTCAAAAAATTATGGAAGTAATTTTGAAAATCATTTTATGAAACATAGACATTGATGAAAAAGATTTCATTGTTGATACATACGTAAAAACAATATCTGATAATAAATATATTGTAAAATTAACAATTAAATAAACCCTTTATAAGATTATTTTTTGAAAATTTATTAATGGACATAAAAATAGACATAAAATATCCTATATAATCCTTTTATATCAATATAAATATTTATGTAAAACAATATCAATATTTTGAAAATGGAGAAATGATTATTTCTTTCAACATTCAAAGAATCTCATATAACTTTGAACATTTAAAATGTAAGCCTAATATCCTCAAATGAATATTTAAATACCATGAATAAAATTTATTCATGGTTTGAAATAGAATAGGATTAGTGCATACACCACAGACAAGAAATATGTGGTGAACATGGATTATATCCCATGAAAATTTAATGTGGGACGAAATTCCCTTACAAAGAGCGTATCATTAGAGTTAGGATAAAAAAATAACATAAATATGTGAGAAAAAAATAATTCCACCTAATAAATGTGGATATTAATTTTAAAATATTATGTGTCATTCACAGGTATCCATGGAAGCACATTACCAATTACAAAGATGTTTAACTCAATGAATGTATATTGAGTTAAAATTCTCCTTACCTTTGGTCTGATACCACCATACATGTCTAAAACTACATTATAATGTTTTAATATAATATTATTAACATCTAACAGAACCATAATAAGATTTATGATATCATAGATGATTCATTTATGACTTTATATTATGTATTTTTTAATTATTTCAATGTAACAACAAAATTTCAGGTAATAATCATTTTGTTTATCATACATGTTTGGAATTATTATTATTGATCTTATTAATTCGATCATAATTTACATACATTTTAATATAAATTTTTTTTTACATATCATATATATTCATTATATAAATATATAATAAATAGATAAATGAAATAAGACACTCCATTTATGGAGATAGTAAGCCGTAAGTATGCATGAACATTGTTTCTATTTTTGTATCGTATAGAATGGAAGAAAGTAAATAACAAATATGTATATATAAATATATTATACGAGTAGAATTTTTTTTCATATATTTCATAGTTAATGATTAAATATTTTTTTATAACCATTCATGAATGGTTAATGTGCTGAACAAATCTCACTACGTCGTGGAGAAGGTAAGATGTACGTACACAAGAGTGACAATATCATTCCATTGTTGGTTAAATGGTATGGAATTGATTGGTATATTAATTCAACTAAATAATTATCATGTCATATAAATTACTTATATCTATCATACACATTATCATACCCATTATAATAAAATTGATTTCAATAACAAATACACCAAGAGGTGGAGATGGTAAGCCATACGTACGCACACTTGGTGATATTGTTATTCATATGATGAATAACATCAGGAATATTGTTATTACATGATTATAATAACATATAATAATATCTATAATAATATATTTATTACTTTTTATGTAAACAACATAGATTGAGTATGTATAATAGGAAAATAAATTTTAAAGAACTAATAAAACAATTAAATATTTTTCGGGTGTCTCCTTTTGATTTGACAAAAGGATGCCCTAAGATAGATGTCATCCAAATTTATGGCCACTATGATGAATTTAGGTAAGTTGGGAGAATAGTTTGGAAGATTTTGGATGATAAAAAGGCCTCTGGAGGTGTGAATTAATGATAAGGAGATGTTCCTTTTTATAAGAGATGTGAGGGGCCCTTTAGAAAGATTTTAAAGTATTAATTTATTATAAAATGATTTTATATTTAAAATAACTTATGAGTTATCTAGTTTGAGGATTATATAATTATGGTACTAAATACACTATAGAAATTAATTTTATACATGTTTAGGTCATAAAAGTGAACAAATATTTCGGATTTAACCCCCAACTTAAACAGATTAAATCTTGCTGTGTTTTCTTGAATTTTTATACTATAAGGTAAATATAGTTAATATAAGATTCAAAACGAACCAAAATTGGATAATTTATGATGTATTTGACATTATTATAATTATTTGAATGAGCCTTATATTTTTATTATTTTTATATAATTTAATAAAATAGTATTTATTTTGAAATATCATTTATGTCAATTTTTATACTATTTAGTATTAGTATTTTTCAGAATATCAAACCAACATGTTAACATCAAAACAACAATTCTTATATTTCACTAACATGTCTAAGTTATTTATAAAATTATTTTATGACATTAATTAGGTCAAACTATATTTATTTTAATACTATTAATATCATTAAGTTTATACTTCCTTTAATAAATCGAATACATCATCACTATTATGTCATTATTAAATTTAATTTTTTAATTGATTAAAAATTGTAAATAAATTATCATGATATATATAAACATCTTATACATATAATTAATATTTATAATATAATTTATATTATGTATTGTTATATGTTAAAAATTAATTAGTTAATAAAATTTGAATACGTCACTTTAAGTCATCTTTAAATAAAATATAAAAAATGACTTAATATAACATCATTTTCTTAAAAAGGATCAAATTTTTTAACTAAGATTTTTTGGGACTATACACACTTATCCAATAAAATTAGGACCAATGTAACAATAATTTTATATTATTAATATATTATTTTTATATTTAATTACCCTATATAACTTTAACACTGGTAAATAAAATTCAAAAGATAATATTCACAAAAAAAATATTTTGATCCCATTGAACAAAATTTTTCATAATTATTACAAACACATATGTACATTTTTCTAAATTCAACTCACAGAAGTGGTAAAATTATGTTTAATGCCAATCTGCAAATGTGGCTAAAAACAAGTAAAAAGATGTTAAATAAGATCAATGAATTATTATATCTAATTATCTTATAAAAAGGACTAAAATGACCTACATGGGGTTAATATATTTATAAATTATCTGTAGTGATATTAAAATAAATTAAATTGAACTAATTATTTAGATGAAAATTTTATTTTTTAACAATAATGTAGTGTTTTTCACTTTTCATCAAAATATGAATGTTATCAGAAAAAACCAGCAGTTCACCAAAATATAATTTGGATATTACAAATTAATAAAATGATGTCTATTTTACCAAATTCAAATTCTATGAGTGCCTAAAATAATTTTTTTATCTTTTTCAAAAATATACATAAAGAGTTGTTCCTTTAAGAAAATAATATTTCTAAACATATAACAATTTTACTAAAACTTATACATTACATTGTTAATATGATTTATTTCTGTGAAAATATTTAAAATAAGAATTAAAAATTATTTACCACTATTAATTTTACTATATTTAATGGATATGTTATTAAAATATCATTTATATAATTTTAATACTAAATATTGTTTCAGAGAAACTCAATTTTCTGTTCAACACAAGCGAAGATGATGTTGTGTGCAACACAACCTATTAAAGATAATGTACAATGAAATATTTTGTTGTTAAATGATTAATATTTACTTTATTAGATTATATATAATTAAAATATTCTTATTTTAATTTTATGTAAAATTAACAGAATAATTGTACTTTTAAATAAAAAATATGTTTTTATAAAAATAGTTATTTTCACTCTTCAGTGATAAATAATTCATTTTCAAGATAACTTTTAATTTCCCCCATAACTAATATTGAATTCCTAAACTAAATTTTTTTATTAATTCCCTCAAATAAAATTTAATCAAATGATATCAATAATTTAATACCCAAGAAATTTAAAATAAAAACCTTGTATTTGATAGCACATTTGATCCATAATATGAGCTTAAATAACCGATGAAATATATACCATTAAATTTAATATCTTTGATACCTTTCTGAACATGGAACCACAAGTATAAATGAATCATAATATAATATACATTTATAACCTAACAATTAAATTTTCGGGTATGAATATTACTAAATAAATTATGAAAATTATGGTAATTTATTGATTTGAAAAAAATAATCATTTAAATGAAAAGGAAATGTTTTCTAATTTTTATACTTTTAAATGACAACTTTTACACATTTTTGATTGATAATTTAAAAATTAATTTTACCATATTTAGAAACTTTATTTGATTAAATAATTCTAATTTTTAAAATCATTATATAAAAATTATCTTAGTGTGAATTTTTTGGATTTTTAGGAAATGTTTCTTTTTTTGATTAATAGTGAAAACTTATAATTTTTTCTAAAGCTACATTTCCTTTTTAATAATAATCTGGGATAAATATTATTTGTAATTGTTTTTAAAGTTATAACATTTCAATTATATGAAAATTTAACTAATTTAGTTTTTTAGAATAAATATCATCTTGAATTTTTTTATTAAAACATTCAATAATTATGATAATTTTATCTTTAGAAACCCTCTATTTTATTTCATCTATGTGTATAATCATCAACTTGATTCTATAACTTCTATGAATTTAATTTAAAAAAAGGGATTTCATATTTTTAATAACAAATTATATTATCTAATAAGGAAAAATTAATTTATGAACCGAATTAAATGTGTATTGTCTAAAAAGTAATTACCCAATTTAAGGTGAAAATGGTTTTACTAGGGGTTAAACTAATAATATAAGCATTAAAATGTCCTATAAACTTGTCTAAAATATATTTTATAGACATATATAGAGCTCATAATGTCAATGTTTTGAAAATACTCAATTTGGAACCTGATGGAATATGGAAAATGAGGGTACACCTATTTATTTTTAGAAAATAAAAATACGCCACTCACCACACTTATAAAAGGGCCAAACTTTTCATATATTATTCAAACATTGAAACCATTTTTCATAAAATAAGTACCCAAATCACTTTAATCTTCAAACCCATCATCTTAGAATAATTTTTTATGTAAATAAATTTTAGTAATAATTTATGTATAATCATTAATAGGTGGCCTGAGAAGTGCTAAAATTACTAATTATTAATGATTGTTTTATTTCTTCTTCCACATCATTAAAAAATTATTAATTTACAATTACATGAGAAAATATTATATAACATATACTAGGATGTTATTATTCTAATTTAATGACATATATCCAACTCATATCCTATAAATTGGGGATGATAACATCGCTTGTGTGTTTGACGGACTACCGCCTCATGAATCGATGTTACATGTTTTCCCTAAACAACCCTCATGGATTGGTATGATGATGAAGATAGGGTATATTAATTTTATTTATTACATCATTACACCACTTTATTCATTATATAATATATAAGGTTTTCTTTTCATTGCATAGGTGATACGATAACGTCACTTGTTTATACGGTGGACTACCGTCTCCATGATCGAAACATACATCATTTCTCAGAAACATATTTCATGATTATTCATAAAATAATAATTGATGTATAAAAATTATAATTATTTCTTGATTTTAATTCTAGATAAAATGGTACTATATAATATAAGAAATAACTATATCTTTCATGACAAAGCCCGAATCATATAACAAGGTAGTTAACACCCAAAACAATTAAATGATGAAATATTTTTAACAAATAAGTGGTAAAATGTTATAATACGATCATATATGATATTATAAATATTAATATGGTCATTTAATAATGTAATAACATTGTTAAAGTCACTATAGAGTATATTAAATCATGTTCAACCAACGAAATCGTGGGTTAAGGGATGTATTATCAATTTTCCT
Source organism: Viscum album (assembly GCA_963277665.1). NCBI lineage: Eukaryota > Viridiplantae > Streptophyta > Magnoliopsida > Santalales > Viscaceae > Viscum > Viscum album. The sequence goes on along the minus strand of OY728152.1, from coordinate 1,107,052,336 downwards.
TCATTAATGCATATTTTATTATTGTGTAAGACAATCATTTAATATCATGTACATATATAATATTTTACATCTAATATCATGAATCGTTCATAATTAATGTTATTTAAAATTTTTATTTTAATTATTTCATCTAAGTTGATTTTACTTAAATGTTACCATGTTGTAAGAGACACCATATCAATTTATCTTCATTGAGACATATTGTAATGTTATATTCCCAATTTCTTTTATATGGTGTATATAATTCCCCTTTTAAATGAAATGCCATTATTTATTAATAATAACGTTTATTTTATGTATTATTTTATATTATTTCATCCAACGGGATTTGAAATGAATGTTACCATGTGGTAAAGAATTTTTGAACTCAATTTTTTTATGATATTATTTAATGTCTTTGTTTTCCATTGATATTATTAGATTATCTATATAATTACTTTTTCTTATATTATGTTTTATTTAATCTTTTTATATGAATATTTAATATGGTTACACAAAATCTATTCATTGATGAATTCTATCTTCAATGATATTATCATTGTGAGGGTATATTTCACAATCTCATTTTAATAATGACTGGTTATTCATGAATTTATGTAGAAGGGATTAATTATATTTTTTATAATAAATCCCATTAAATATATCACCTTATTTTTTTCATGATTTTTTAAAGTAATATTACCATATTTCACTCCTTTTTACCTAAAATTTTGATAAAATGTATTTTTAAAATACGACATCATTTATCTCATTAGCCGAACATCCCTCTCATCAAAAACTATGTTTTCTAAAAAAGATTTCAAAATTGTCATTAACATTTTTAAAATTATTTATTAAATAAAAATTATCAATTTATTAATTTTTCTAATTATTTTTAATGAAATATTCACATAATTTTCCAAAAAAAGACCATTTGGATTTTACAAAAAAAGGGTGAAGTATCTTTTTTCACTTATATGACATGTAAAGAATTTCCTTCCATCATGAACACTCATTGTTTTAAATAATATTTCAAAAGTTTTTTATTCTTTTATAAATAAATTATTATTCAAAATCTGTAGTAATATTTTAGTTTTAATAGGTGAATTTCAAAATGAAAAGGATAGTTTCCACAAGAATTTTTTTTATCATATTTTTATAGTATTTATTTTCATCAATTAAAAAACTTGTATTTGACTTATAATTTAATAGGGATATTCTTAATTGATATCATAATTATTCATTCTATGAATTTATTAGGATCATTTTTACTAATTATTAAAAATAAATTTCATGATATAATTTTGAATTTATTAATATTACCTTGAATTATTCACTTTCATGTGATTATTAGAAATTAAATTTCCCAAAAATGTATAGCTTATTAATCATGGATATATTTATTTCTAATGATTTATATAATTTATAAATACATTTTTATACATTGAATGTTATTTTTTTATCTGGGGATATATTGATAAACATTTATTCTTTATATAATTTGAATAATTAATGGCAATTCACATTGTTCTGGAATTAAATTTATTGATTGATATATGAGGAATGTTTTAGACATGAAGTAATATTTGTGGACCAGAATTATTATCCACTCAATTCATTAGTAGTCTCAAGAGGAAAATAATTATTCTTGTATTACATGAGTTTCTACCTATAGTTTTAAAATATATTGTGAAAGGTCATGTCGACGGAGGTATCATGTTCTATTAAAGAAGATGTCCAATAAATAATAATTTCATTTATTAAGAATTTTTTTATTATAATCCATGATAATATAACAATAATATTGTCAATATATGTATTTAATTATCATTTTATTGATTTAATGTAATGTACATTTAATTATTTACATAGCTATATTGATTATGCCTTATATTATTATCAATGAAACTTTTTCAATGATATTATCCTTGGATGCATGTCATTAGAATATTATTAGTTAAATATATTTTGTTTCCAATTATTTACATTTCCATATTTATTATTCCTTATCTTATTATGTTGTTAAAATTATTTAAATGGTATATGTGTTCCGTTATTTACCTTTCCCTATTGATTATGCTTATAGTTTCTTCAATGCTTCTCTTATATTAAACCATTTCCCATCATTTGAGCTTATCCTTATTTGTTTTCTTTTGTAATAATCCATTAAGAGAACTATGGTTGATATGTAATGATATTATATAGGGAATATTCTTATTTTAAACAAGTATGAGGAATTTTTTATTTTCAAATGTAATATGGTAATTATGTAAGTATTTATTTATCCACGACAACAAATCTATTAAGTCCATGGATACATGTTTCCCTATATCTCATGCCAATTTAAAAAACTATAGACACAATCTATGATACTAGGGTTGGGTTAGTTGAAAATAAATTATAATGTTCTCACATAAAAAGAAATAAAAATTATTATGTTTATTTTTAAGAAAAATATAAATATACCAAAAATTGATTACTTCTTTTTTATCAATTAATCAATAAATTATATTTATATAAAAATTCTATACATATTTTTTAGAAATTCAATATCTTTATTCATTCATAATAATTTTAAATATATGTTATAGTATATCAATGATCATATTTATCTTCATGTTGTGTGTCAGTAATTCTATCAAACAAGTAAAATTTATATATAGTGAAATATATACTAAAATGTCACGATGATACGGTGCCTAAGACAATCAATGATTTTTATTGATAAAATAATCTTAATGGATGAGAAATAGATTATCAATGTTTTATGAGTTATTTATGAGTGATGAGATTTATAAAATAGTATATTCTTAGGAAAATTCAGAAGATATCAGTGTTGTTCTTATATTATTAAATATTATAACATAATTTTTGATTAAAGAAATGAAAAGAGATAATATTGTTGAGTTTTGTTTCTGAAAATTAATCACAGAAAGATATGTATGTACTTAAATTAATGGGGTATAATCAATATGACTATAAAGAAGCACCAGCCACAACATCTGTTATGATTTTATTTTTTTTATCCTATATAGAAATTTTTTTGTGGTTATTATGAATTCTTTTTTAGATGAATAATTTGATTGTTTGGGAAGTCTAATAGAATATCTACACATTAAAGATATAGGTATATAATTTTAAATAAATGAAAATTTAATTTTAGAAACAAAAGGGTGGCATGATTTTGGGGAGATCATAGGGGTGGTGGGGACCACTTGATTCACTTGAGAAGACATATGGAGAATCAAGGAGTTTTTTCTAATACTATCACAATAGATTTTTATATTTATGGAAATATGAAAACAGACCTTGGAAAAGGATTAAGTTTCATGCACATGAATAGAGATTGAGCCTCTCAAGAGAAGTGGAGTTTTCATGAATAAAATACACTTCTTGATAAATGACGTGTTTTGTGATGACAAAATGGGTAAGATGAGAAGAACAATAATTTCTCATGAAGAAGAAGAGTGATTTATTGTGTGTTATACAAGAGAACAATAATCTCTATCAAATAAAAATAGATGGCACTTATAAACTTTTGTTAATGAAACATAACACATTATGATTCTATATATAATAATTAGTAATATGATAAGCTATTGTGTGAGTGTCTATAGTAAGTGAGTAAGAATAGACCCACAGGTTTTAGTGTGCCAATTTTAAGGAAATATTTTACAAAAAATGTTTTTTATTTTCACATGAAATGTTATATTTTATGGGATATTTTCTTGATATTCTGACTTGAGAATGCCCATGATATTGATTTTTAATAAGGTCTATGAAGATAGTTAATAAAAAGTAACAAATTTCTTGTGTTGTATTCCAAAAACTAGAGGTTTGATGAGGAAATTGTTAGTGAAGAAACAAATCTGTTTCTTTGGTATAAATACATCCCTATATTAGATTTTTATATAATTCATGTGGATTTGGAGATGTTAAAAACTAGTGTGATGCTTGTATAAAAACGTGGTAGTGTTTGTACATTTTCAATTGTGTACTATATTGAAACGTTAACTATGAAATATAGTTACTTAACCTGTGTTTTAAATTGAAAATGGTTTTTGTATAATCTCAGGTGAATCACTACTTTTATTAATAAAAATAATTTAATATATAATTAGTGACTTATACATCCTAAAAACAGTAAAGAGTATATTTCCCACATTATAAAAATACCTTATAGGAACAATTCATACAACTTTATTAATTTTATTGAATTAAATATACATTTATTATAATTTATTTAAAGAGATATTAATATTTATAATTAAATAATATAGGATCAAATACCAAAGGGGTTAGAGGATTAATGTAATATTTGATATTTGAAAAAAAATTAATATAACTTGATTCACTACCCCATTAGGTGTGTCTATCCTGATTACCTGGCACATAAAGGGGTATTAATGATGATTCTCTCTCATATTGAGTATACAATTAACTAAAACTAATATCATAGTGAAGGATAAATTTTATTGAAATCATTTTTTTTATAAAAATTATTTTTAATTGAACTTATGTAGTTTAAATTTGAAATGGAAGAGCCTGAGATGGAAATATCATACTCCAACCCTCTGAATTTATATCTATAATATAAATAAAATAACATGAAAAATATTTATAATGAATATTTCAATAATAATAGAAATAAAATTAATCTGTTGGAAGAACAAATATTTGCTGAATTTAGTCAGAATGGTATGTGTTCACTAGATAAATCTATTAAATATTATGTCTCTAATGATACAAATATTAGTCATACAATTTGTTTCATTGAAACTAATAAAGACTTAAACCTTGAGTTGAATATTTATAAATTTCATATCTTTATTGTGGTGATGAAATATATATTCTTGTTCAATATGGAAATACCTGATGATAAATAATGGATAGAAAAGCTGGCTAAGGTAATGTAGGTTTAAATAACCAAAAAAACGTGTTTTTATAACACCCTCGCAAGATATATGTTGTTAATAGAAGTATTTATATCAAATTTAAATGAAATAATCTCCTTTTTAAAGAATAATTTCATAGTATTTCGTGTGTTAAATATGTGTTAAAGAATTTTTATAAAGAGGTGATCCATGTATTTAAAAATCTACAAAAAGTTTCTTTAGATATCGAAACTTCCCAATTGTAAATTAATATAAAGAGATAGAATGTTCATGAAAAAATAATTCCCATGTAAATTAAAAAACATTAGGATAAATAAAGAATATTAAATAGGATTTGGAATTAATGATAATCTCATATATGTTTGAAAAGAAAAAACATTGTTTGAAATATCCTCAACTATAAGTTAAATTTCAAAATATAGAAACCGCACAATCTTGAAAATCCCATGCATTTGAAAGAAATAAAAATAATAAATGTTTCAAAAAGTAATATTTCCATTTATAAGACTCATAATGGTGGTAATAATATAATGAAATCATATTAGGATAAAATTCAAGAAACTCTGGTAAGAGGGTAACCCACTATCCAGTTTAATCTGGTTTCACTACTTCTTTTTTATCTAAATGTGTAAGAAAAAATAACAAACATTAAAAATATAGACGCTTAAAAATATTAATAATTACCCAAATGAATAATTAGTGGATGTATTAATTATAATAATTTTTCCCCTCTAAAAGGAAAAAATAATTCTGATTCTAATCAAATGATTGCAAGGATGAATATATGGACACATTACACATACATGGAAAAGATAGATATTCATTGGAAGATGTCTATTTTATAATGGTTTAGACATAAGTATATTTATTAATGGAATATTATTTTAACATCTACAAGTAATATAATTAATTAATTTAGTGGGAGAAAATATGATGATATAGAAAAACCTTCAAGAAAGTATAAAATTTCACATAAAATTTTGAATCTATCTTCTAAAAACAAATTTTCATTTTTCTAAATATTTTATGATTTATTCAACATTGGTAGAAACTAATATAAATAGAAAAAAAATGTTCTAATTAGGAATTATATTTTTATTTGTATACAATAAAATTATTGAAAATGAGATAGGTGATGGAAGAAATCATGCCTCCCATGAGGAGTAAATCAAAGAATATTTCTAATGAGATAAAACTACCACGATGGTAGTAAAAAAAAATTAATAATAATTTAAAACCAATAGAAAATATATGTGTATACTAATGAAAAAAATGGTAATTTTGTACCATTTAAAATATTCATGGAGATATATAATTATAATGGGATCATGATGGAAACAAAAAATAAGAGTTTCAATTCAAAAATCAGATAATATGATTAGCATGGTGGGAGAAATCCCTGATGAAGGAGTTCAAAAGGTTCCCAATAAGGGAATTTTAAAAGATTATTATGGTGTTCATATAGGGTTCAAGATGGAAGGAAGAATTTATTATACATGTATATCATGGATACCATAATAAGAAGCTATATTTGAAGTAAAAGACAAAGCATAGATAAATTATACTAAAAATGGGTACTATGAAGTCGGAGTCAAAACACAAAAGGAATTTAATGAATGTAACAAAATAATATATAATCATATTGACATATCAGTTAATAGAAGATAGAAAAATGGATCAAGCCAAAAAATATGGATGTGAGTTGATAGCTCAATTTATATAAGTCCATTCCATCATTGAAGAAAGTTATAGTCAATAAAAAGTCCATACATTCAATAGGTTAGTATATTTTGAAAATTAAAATGGTTGGGAGAATAAAGTGTTGTCATGTATATGGAGGTATAATGAAAAAACTCTCTACCTACAGAAATCAATCTCAGCACTACTGATCTACTGAAAGAGTACATGGATACCCAACATATTCTTATCCTTCTCAATTAAATATACTATGCACTAGTTATTGATGATGAATAATTTTGGTTATCATCCAATGATGGGGATATTCCAAAATAGGCTATTCTTTTAGAGATTTATTAATTTCTATCAAATATAAAATTCTAACATGTTACTTCAATTAATGATGGTTGAGGTGGTTTCTTCACTCTCCCATCATTGTTTTTACTCATGTTGAATATATAAATTAACAGGGAGTGATTATCTAAAAAGTGGGGAAATAAATACATAGAAAATGAATTTTTTTGATGAGTGTATTCAAGTGGTTGTAGGTTCATAAAAATTCTAGAAAATCTATTTAAACATATATTAATATATGAATGTCAGAAGTGGTATCACAATGAGTTTTGTAAATGGTCAATTTTATTTGTCAATTAGTCACTCTTGTATTCTAAAAATAGTTAGATCATATAGATTTAGAGTTGATTAGATTATAGAATATTATCAAAAGAAAATGTGGTTACACCCCTACCTTATTGAATAAATGAAGCATAATAAAATTGGGTAAACTAAAGGTGACAAGTTTTTTTCCATAAATATATAATAGATAGTTAAAAATTAGAAATCAATTCTACAAATCAGCATAAGGGAAGAACAATTTATTATCAAATCTAAATTGAAAACATTTATAAAAACCTCATCTTTATGAGTAATATACTTAGCACTGATAATTTGATTAATTAAAAATATTTTTAATATATATAATGTAACTATATTTATATTCAATAACAATGTTTATTTATATACATAAATTAAAAATTCATGTTTATAATTAATATAAATATGATATATAAATATATATATTTTTAAATAATTCAAATATATATATATATATATATTTTTTAAAAAAAGTAATTATAATATTATAAATATAATTTTAAATATAAAAATTTTTATAAAATTTTTATGTTTTTCTTAAAATAATAAATTTATTTGATAAATTTATAAATTTATAATTATAATTATATATAAATATTTTTAAATATAGTTATTTATAATTATAATTATAAATATATATATATTTTTTAATAAATATTTTTCCCCAATTAATTTTTTCAATAAATAAATAAATAAATATATCATGAAATAATGATGATATTTTTGGATATGTTTATGTTCATATATTGATGTGTGAGAATAATTGACACTAGATATGATCAGAAGATTATTTATGGAGATTATTGTGGATTTATATATATGTTTTAAATGTTAGATAACTTATTCTTATAATGGAACTTTCATATGTTATGTATTCACAACTAATGAAATGTTCATTTATACATTGACACGCTTATTATTCTTGATTCCTTGTATTTAGTGGCTTGTTTTTAAGATATATACTTTTCATTCTTGTCATACCAATTAAATTATTTATGTTCTCATAAATAATTATAAAATTTTAATAAATATATTAAAATAAAAAATATATTTATTATATATATAATTGTATATTTATAATTATATAAAAGTACTTTTTAAATAAATTTATTTATTATTACAAATATAAATAAATAAATGAATATTCAAAATAAATATATAATTGTCATAAATATTTTTTTTGAAAATAATGTTATTATATTTGTTGTTATTTGTATTTATATATTGATATAAATATATATAATTATATAAAAATTTCAAAGTGGAGTAGACTGAGACTATTGTTGGAGAAAATTCAATTGCAAGTGAAAAAAGGATCTACCAGGCTGATTCATTTGATGATAATGTATGAATGTTGGGGAAGGATGCACCATCTGGGTATTCTGACATTGGGAGGCTTTACAGCAAACTGTTGATGAGGAATTGAACCTTGGCTACCTTTTTAAGGAGAAGGGTAAAATGAAGGTTGTTAATGAGGATGTGTTCCAAAATTTTTTCCCAGGAAAACCTCAATCTCCTCTATTTTTCTTGTACTACCTAATGAGGGTGTAAAAGTGAAATATTAGAAAAAAGATATTGAGGTGAATATAGTGGAGGATGTCAATGCTCTGATGGTATCTAAAATATAGAGTTACTCCGAATACTATTTTAATTATATCTCAAAGTAAGGAGGTGTTTCATAAAGAATTTGGTAATGTGAATGCTTGTGTGGTTGTGGGTTCAGATTGTGATACCATTGGAGAGAAAGACACTAACTGTCAGGAGAAGGATGAAGAATCATCAAATGATGAAGCTGTTGATTGGAAGAACCCTAAGAAATGGAATAGAGGATGACATCTGAGGGGTATAGGTGGACATCGAGGAATGGGTCGTCGTCTTAAGCGATGATGACATTATTTTGTAATGGTTTTCATGTCACATTGTTATTACTTCCCCACATCCATTTCTTCTATGTACACACTTTTTTAATAAATTTTTGGAGTCATGGGATTGACTACAGATCACACTTATCGGTTATATTTATATCATCATATATAAACAATTAAATAATTATAGGAAAACGTTTTCAATTATATACCAATATATTTAAATATATTTATAATTATAATTATATATATGTATGAATAATTAAAAAATGAAAATAATAATACTTATAATAGTTATAATTTTATAAATATATATAATTATAGAGATATGATTATAATTATATAAATATACTTATAAATATAACTATTTAAAATTGCAATTGTAAATAAAGAAATATATACTTATATATTTTTTTTAAAAATAATATATAAACATTTATAAAATTAATATTAGCTAAAATGTTTAAAAGTTTATTTATATACATTTATTACAAGATGTGTATATAATTTAAAAAATATAATAATATTTTATTTTAACAGTTTTGTATTATAAGAATAAGTATTTTTTTAAATATATACTTCCCCAATATATCAATTTATAAATATGATTATAAAAAATAAACATATTATTTAATAATAATTAAATTAAAATAAATATATAAAAAAAATAAATATATTCATTACATTTATAATTATAAATATTTTTTTAAAATATAATTATTTATACTATTATTTATATATATAATTATAATTATAATTATACATATTATAATTTAATAACTATATATATAAATATAAATAAATTATAGGGGAAGCATGCTCAGGCATGGGAGCCTCACTCTCTTTATCAATGGTGATTAGTGTGTTCTTCCTTGAAAATATTGATTTTAGATGCATTCTTTAATCTAGTGGAGTTTTTTATTGGTCCCCCAAATAAGGATAATGTTGTTTCTGGTTTGGAAAATGTGAATTGTGTTCCATTAGAAGATGATTGGGATCTGGCGAGTGTTCCTCTTTCTCATTATTTGGAACATATATATTTTTCTATGGGTGATTCTTTGATGGTAGTGATTGTGTCATATGTAGGTGTTTCTGCAAGTTATAGGTTTTTTCCTAGTATTTGGAGTGGCATAATCATTTCCAAAAATCAAATCTTGAGGAATGGATTCCTTGAATATTTTGTGGAAAATCCTATGTTTTTTGAATAAGATATTTTCTTTTTTGTAGTAACTCACAATTTTGTGGTCCTCTCAAACGAAGAATAATGTTTGGAATCTCCAAGTCATGATGAATCGGATGAACCAGGTATGGGGTTTTGAACATTGGCATATTATGTCGATTGGTTTGGGATTTTTCCATATAATCATTTCCACTCATGAGGACAAATTAAATGTGTGGAGTAGTGTTATTGTAAATTTGAGTCCACGGGTACTATGATTTTAGGATTGGGACCCTTTGTTTGATCGTTTTTAGGCCATGAATTCCATTATATAGTCTTAGTTATGATTCAAAGGTTTTAATTGGTTTTCATAGAACCCAATGTATTAAATGTTATGTTGCATTGGTTATTTTAAATTCAATCATGTTTGATTAGGATATAAAAATGGATAGGTATGGACATTACGCCTGAATCTTTGTTGAGTTCAATTTTTGTTCTACTCTTGTCAAAATGGTGTATGTGGAAGATCATGATTGTAAATTTTATATTTCAACTAAATATGAGCATGTTCCTATTTTCTTCTCTAATTTATTTTTCATTTTTCATGTAAGTGACATTTTTCACAAAGGATTGATATGCTTGAACTGCAAGAAATACATGCATCTAATTGAGACTTTTATGTTCAAGTTACACATTTATAAAGGGAATATGACTATATTTGACAAGAAATAATCACCTTTGGATTGTAGAAATAGTTTCAAAGTTTCTATATAGGGAGATTATTTAAATTCTATAGTGATTCTTGATATGGGGAATTATTTGTTTACCTCCTACATGACGTTCTGTAGAGATGCAGAGATCCAAAAAACTATTTCATTTGCAAATGTGGTTGCTAAAAGTAATCTAAAATCACGTCCTAATTCAATATATTCACTTTCTGATTGTATTGATTTATCTGTTTATATAGAGGATCATGTGATGAGATCATAGATTGGTGAGAGGGGTTCTACTGTTTTTTGGATAAAGATGTTGGCACTGAACATCTAGGTAGAAATGCGATAGTTTTCCTATCTAGTGTAAAGGTCTACCATGACACGGATTAAGAGTGTTATTTTTCATTTGATTATAAGTATTATAATCATTTGGATGATGAGGTTGGGGATGAATATATTAATGTTGGTAATAGCAAGTGGAAATCCTCCATTGAGTTAAAAATTTAGAATACTCAGAATCTGTATGGTGGAACCCCCACTATTAATCTGGAGTACTCTTTTACTAGAATCAATTTTGGGATTTTCTCATCCCCTTATTCAATTTTGACTCCACCTCCTCATGAAAAATTTGAACCTGTGATTAATCAAAAAAGGAATTCTAGAAGGAAAAACAAAGAAGCTAGACTAATGTTACACCTCAAAAAGGAAGGGTAATTTCTTTTGTATGATTGGATCGATTAATAAAATGGAGTTTGATCATATTTATATGGAATGTTTGGAGGAATATGGTAATAGAAATAATTTAACATATTACATAATGATGAAAGGTTCTGGGTATCCAAATCCTGTTGTTGTGAACCCTATGCATGGGGACGAGGGTGATTAGGAATTCTTGACTATGGTTGGAGATGATGGAATGGAGGGTTTGACTACTGATGTATATGATGTTAATGGATTTTTTGATGATTCTATGAGATATAAAGATGAATTTAGATAGGATATTATAAAGTCTCATACAAAGGGGGTTAGTAATTTTTCAATTTAGGGCGGATGAGATAATGTGGAAAGGAATACAAAACTGATATACTTTCCTAGACTCGTGGGGAATCAGTTTCAATATGAGGTAAATTAGGATGATAATCAGAATACTAGATTCCTATAAGATTAGTGTGGTAAATTGGTTACTACTTAATTGGGGAGGGGGAAAATCATAAGGGTCACTGTAGGCATTTAAGAGTTAATTCTTGTTTGAATACTATATGTGTGCTTCAATTGGGGTTTTTATTCTAGGCATGGTGAATGAAGGGGTCATCAGTGTAGACTATTGGCTCTTATTCATGCATCATGGTGTCCAAATTAGTTTCATTTCCAGGTATTTTTATTTTTGACTTATATATTTTATGGCAGTTGATGGTCCCATTTATAGATATAAATATAGTGCTATATTATTTTCCAGAAAGGGATGTTTATTGTTTCGTAGAACCTATAGAGATGATGTATGTTGGTGTTCTGTTACTAGTTTCACATTGTTTTTTTTATTTTTTCCATTTTTCCCATTTATTTTTAATTGCTTAATTTTAATAAAAATTTCTTAGGATCATGAATTCGGTGTTCCAAATACATTTTTATCATATTCTTGGTAATATAAAAAAATTATTATGATCAGTACTTTATCAGTTTTTTAGTGCTGATAAAGGTTTATTGTTATCAGTGATAAAAAGTGTGGATAAAGGTTTTATTTATCAGAACATTCTATTTTAAAACTAATAAAACCGTACTTTATCTGCTCATTTTGGAAACCACAAATAAAATCATTACGATTTCACATAAATTGAACCCCAACCTTACACTATCACCGCTCACGCCTTAATATTTCGTGGAACTATATATCTACAACCACTACCACCGAGCCCTAATACTATATCCATTATAATTTCTCCACAAATAGATCTCAGTAAATCTAACGTATATGGGGATTTATCTTATTAGAACCTCTATCAAAACTATTTTTTTCAGTCACTTCTTTACTTTATTCATCTTTGGGTTTTATAGATGAAATAAACGAATAGCTCCAATCCTTATTATATCTAGTTTGAGTAAGAGTCTCATATACTTCTCCTTCTTCTATCTTATCTTTATCAGTGGCTTAGCTTCAGATCCAATGGATATTTTATCACTACTGACACTGATTTGGGGTTGATGGTCTTTGATAGGGGTTTAAGAGACAATCTCCACTTTAGATCTAGATGATTTTTCATTTATTTGGTCCAACCAATTTTCTGTCGACCATGGACCATGTCCTGTGAGGATACACTAGTCTTTGGGGAAATATGGAATATGATGTGGCTATCAAGCTAGATAGCTCATATTTTTTCTAATCCTCCTCAAAAAAATCATTACCTAAATTACCCCTACTGTTTATGTTATAGTAATTTCACTCAATCAGATCACTTATACTTACAACTAATTTGACAAGGGAGACTGAATTTTATCCAAGAATTTAAAAGAACAACATAAGTAGTTTTTTTATAATTTGACATATAGTTTTTATCATTTTATTTTTTCTTAAGTTTTTTTATTATTTAATTTTATATACATTTCCAAATATTTCATATGTGTTATATATATATATATAATTATTATTATTTTTTTACTATATTCATTTATACATTTTCATATCATATTAGATTATTTCTTTCTCTAAGGGTTTTTATTTTAATAGATAGTGATAGTAAGTAATGTTGGGTGAATATGTAGTGTGTGTGCCATTATATAGAACCCCTTCATGGGTCTAATAGAACATCCCTTTGAAAAATTATCGAAAATTAAATGTTCGAAATATTCTAAGGAATAGATATATGAATTTGATTATGATTTATAAAAGAAAATTGGATCATACATCTATTTAGAAAGGAAAATTGTTTTTAATAGTATAAAAACATTGATAATGATAAATAAATAAAATATTTCCCATATAATTTTATATATTAATTATTAAAGGTTAAATATTTCCACAAATATAATTCATTTCATTATAAGAAATTGTAGATTATTAAAATTTAAATTTATCTTGAGGGTCCAGTTAAACTAAATATGAAATTTCAAAATAATGAAATCATAAAAAAATTATTAATATTATAAGTTGTAACCCACCAGTGTATTCTTTATTGTTCTTTAAAAATATCACTATTTCAATTAGAGAGTATTTTAAATATATATTTTGAAGGAATGAATTTCAATATATATAATGTTGTTATTTAATAATTTATTATTAATTATACAGTGTTCCATTATAATTAATATATTTTCATTATTCACTGTTTTTAGAAAATTCATTTTATATTAAATTAAGTAATTTTTACTAACAAAGAGTTTTCTATTAATGAATTTTATATGCATTTAAAAAGGAAAAACATTAAAAATTAGTCCATGGATCTTCTATCAAAAAAGTATTTAAAAAATTATAGGAAGCACTAAAAATTCTTGGTTTGTAATTTTATTTTGACATATTGAAAGTCTTTTAAGATTTTAAATTTATTTGATTTTATATAATTTAAAGATCATATTTTTATAATAAAATAATTCAATAACAGTTTTTATTAAATATGTATACTTTTATAGTTTTATTCATTTTCATATTTATTTAATTTTATAAATTTTATAGTATATCATATTTACTTATACAGTTTGAATATAAACTTTTATTAATTGTTTATAAATTGATAATTTTCTATATTTATGAATATATATTTAATTATATTTTCATTCATTATAAGTTATTATATTTTTGTCAATTAATTTAAGTTTATTTGATATATTATAATTTTATAAGATTTTAAAACTATATACTTCTCTAAATTATGCTTATTTTTTTATAAAATTTATGTACTTTTATGTAGTTTTATAAATTTATATAAATTTATAAATTTTGTATATTTATTTAATATATATATTATTTTATAAATTTTATATTATTATATATATATAATTATGTATATAATTTTATAAACTGATATAAATATATATACATTTGCAATTTATAAGTTTATACGTGTATATTTTTTTTAATTTATAAACAGTTTAATAATTTTATACATTAATAAAATTTATTTCATTAAACTATACTTTTATATTTTTATAAATTTTTAATATGATTACTGTTTTCTCAACAAATTAATTATGATAATTAAATGTTATATTAATATATTCACTATTTCGTGTTTTAAATCATAATCATCAGAATTTGGATGTATGATTTTAATTGAGTGTTGTACTAGATTCAAAATTTGCTCTATTTTTTCGATTTTATGTTAAATAATGTATCTAAGGAGGATATTATTTGATCCATTTTTATAATTGCATCGGTAAGATATGGTTTACTCGTAAGAGGTGCTATCTATATTTATATGATGATATTAATGTTAATGGACCCCCTAAATACATTGAATCTGACCTCGTATATAATTAAGATTTATAATAACACAATGGAAATGGGTTGTCACTAAATATATCCAATCCATAGGATATAAATCATTATCTCACTCAAAGAATGAAAAATTAATGTACAACACCATTGCAACTCCTAATCATAATTTTCTCCCAATATCACCTGCACTCTTCAAAGTACAAAAGTCCTCTTGAACAATATCTTCTCTCTGTTATAGTGTTAGCTTCTTAGGTGATAAGCCTCATGAAACAAAATGAAATAATAACTACAATATTTGTTATTTTCATCTCCCAAATAGATATTATTTCATTTTGATAGAGACATATCCCCCATATATTGTCATTGAATTTAGAGGATAACACCTACCAACAGTGGAGTAATTATTATCATAATTTCAAGCACTTATTTACTTAAATGAATGTAGAAATTATTTAAGACAATAAAATGTTCGGTTCCCCATATTTAAAGTGCCCAATTTGGTTATGTTACTTTTAAATATTAATATTACCAAATGAAATAGGAAAGACATGTTTTTAGAATGGTTGAATGTCAATCATATGACAAAAGAGTATGAAGAAGGGATAAAAGATCACATCACGTTTGCAGAAGATCATGTATATTACACCTCTCAGATCCTTTATTTATATTTACATAATTATTATTCAAGACTAATTAGTCCAATGGATTTTGAGGAACACATGATCTATCACTATATAGATAGATGTTATAAATTTTGCAATAGACATAGGGAAAATGAAAATGTAGCTTGTGACTGGTATAACACTACATTTTATGGACCATGTAAGATGATTATAGGTGTTGAAAATGAATATGTGTGTATCAAGGATGTGATTAAAAGTTTGTATGATTATGAAGATTTTATTTTGGAAATGACAATGAAATTGGAATATGGCCTTCATGATTATCAAAAATTATTAGAGATGTTAAAAGAGTTGTGTCAAGATGACATTTTATGATGGTTGAACTAAATATACTACATTGTCAACCGTATTGAAGATATGTAATATAAAAGATGGAATTGGATGGAGTGACTCTAATTTTACAAAACTACTTGGTCTCATAAATGATCTTCCTATAAGATAATAAGATCTATATCTGAGCCTATGATAGTAAATGAATTCAACATTTTATGGTTATGATCTATAAAGGAATGAATACATATTCAAAGGACTATATACTATGTCTTAAAGACTAGAAATCACTTAAATAATTCCCATAGTGCGGCTCTTATCAATACAAGAAAGATGAATCTGGTCCTATGAAAATTGTTTTGAAAATTCCAATCATTCCAATATTTAGATGCCAATATGGAACTAAACATACTAAAAGATAATGAACATGGAATGTAGATAGAATAAACAAACATGGGAAACATCATCATCGAGTAGACTCTCTTTAGTGGATGTGAATTGGTTATGAGTATCCTAAATTTGTAGATGAGTCGAAAAACCATTGTCTTTTATTATCTAAAGATGGAGTGAATCCATTTCGGTTTAATATGATCACTCAAAGTATATGGCTCGTTATTTTGGTATATTATAGCATTCCTCTATAGTTATGCATAAAATGAAATTAAATTCTGTTATCTATGCTTATATTAGGACTAAACCAACTGTGTAATGATATTGATGTTTATTTGGTTCTTTTGATAAGATATTTTAAATTATTGAGGGATTCTAGTGTTACGTTTTATGATACATGGAAAAATAAATATTTCTTGTTGAGATACGTGCTGTATAAAGATGATAAATAACTTTCTTACTTATGGAAAATTTTCAGGATATTAATTTAAAGGAACTAAAGGCTATCCCATTTAAGAACATTGCACATGGTCAATTAGATTAACTCATTCATCAATGACTACGTTTGTAAGACAACGAATATTTATACACTAATGATAGAGGTAATAATCCAGGAATTCATCATTCAATAATTTTATAAGAATGTATATCACCATTTCCACGAAAAAGTGATAAAATAATTTAGATATTCAAATATATCGACAATTTTTTTGGTAATCCTTTTTCAAAAGAAAACATGAAAATACCATTTGAAAAAATTGATTAATTTTTTTGAATTCCCGAACCATAATTGTCTGTATTTCAAGAATTTTCATGATGTTATGCTTGTTAAAAAAACCATATTATATAGTTTCATTTATACGTTTCTAAATTACCCAAGAAAAAATTGTTGTAATTATGGCTTGGTTGTAATTTATTGACATGGTAATTTGAGAAGATTTGTTGTTATTGAAGGGTGAAAACCAGCTTTTCCTTATCCAGCTTCATACAATCATTCTTTCCAAGATATATATATATTTTTCAACTTCTTTAATATTTAAATTCTTATAGAGTGGTACTCACAAAATATCAGTAATACCGTGTCAATGAATTATTTAATGTTATTGGGTCTGAAATCAAATGAATCTAATGTTTTTATGCAAGATCTAATTATTGATTTTTTACATTTCATTTTTTCCAATAATACACATATTACATTAAGAATGATATATTTATTTTTCAATGATATATTCCTCATAGTTATAGATGTAGTGAAATTTTAAACTGTTAAAAAGGAATTTGGTATCAAATTATGTGAATTGAAAATTTTCTTACCCCCATCAATATTTTATATGAAGGTTCACCTGATAGTTCAGTTGGTGAGAGAGAATAGACTTTATGGTACTATAAAATATATATGGATATACTCCATTGAAAAATATGTGATCATTTTGAAATGGTATGTCAAAAGTCGATGTCATCGAGGAGGTTGTATTGTTTAGTGATATATTGTTGAGGAAGCCATTTAATTCTATACCGAATACTTTTCTATTGTGGAAATAATTAGACTACTAAAATATAATACCACTAGATTGCTTTTTGGGTGATGGAATTTCTAAAAGAGATGTTTTAACAATCCCTAATATAGATCGTATGTTGGCCTATCCTTACATTTTACAACATTGTTTAGGGTTTTCCCCAAATGTAAAAACCCACAACGAAATTCTTAATCTGTTTAATCCACTAAGGGATGAATTATTGATATCAAATAAAAACAATAAATAGTTTAAATGATGTTTTGTATACAATATTTGAAAATATAGATTAAATTTCGAAATGAGTCATATGGTTAGTCAAATGACTAGTTCTGTATGTATTATTATACAATTATAATGTATTTAATGGATATATGTTCTATAGAAATGAACATGATGAAGAAAGAATAACTAAAAATAATAGAGTAACACTTTTGGCTGAATCTATGTAGGTTTCTACTACTATTGAATGAAATCCATTTTATGTGAATATGTCATACTTTGGAATCACCAAACAAATATGATAGTTGGATTCTAAAATATTCCATGTTAAAAATTTTCAATACAAGGGGGTTGATACTATGAGAGTTGTTAAAATAGATTAATAGGGATTCATGAATGTAGATATCAGAAATAAAGTGTAAAAATAAAAACCATTTGTAATGGAATCTCATGATATACAAGTATATCATATTCTAGATCTCACAAATCAAAAGTGGTTAATATTTCTATTATTGATCAAAACCGCTGAAGGGTCATATGGAAACTCCTCTAATGATACCCTTTTCATTGGAACATAACATTGAATTCATAGGGTTCCCAATGTAGATGAGGTTGTTTATGGAATTATAGACAATAATTTAGGGATTTGGATACTTGATATAGGGGTCAAATCCCTTCGACCTCTTAAAAAATAGAGTTTAATAATTAGGTTATAATTTTTTTTAATATAAATTAAATTACCTCATTTTATTGATTATTCAATGTTGCATTTATATAATCTTAATAAAATTTTAACCCAATTCTAATAGATAATTACTAGTGCATGAGATAATGCTCCCAATCCAACAGAACTATATGTCTCTCAACCAGTCTCTACTCTTAGTTCTGAGGAACAATGAACTTCTACACATGTCGATGATACCAATCTCGAGGGAAAAGTTGTTGACATTTTTGAATCCAAGGAAATTATAGATAAAAAAGAACCCATGCATCAAAAAAAACAGGATCATCAATGCATGACAATGATAGAAATAATTATTAATGTGAAAATAATAGACATAAAATTCGAGGTTGGATAGAATGTGTGAGACTAGCATGTCAACCCCAACAAGGCCATGTTTAGTAGTTACATTGGATTCATCACTCAACAGAATGTGATGAATGATGTATATTCCTCGGAAAATGTTTTGTCTATTCTGAAGACACTTATTTGAAAAGATATTATAGTCAGATTATTATTTCATTTCTTTTTTTTATTAAAATAAAAAACAATAAATTACTCTTCATCATCCCATGAAGAGTTTATTAATAGTAGGTGAATCCCATAAAAAAATATTTATTAATTATAACTAATAGGTTTCATAGAGAATTTCACAAATTTCTAATTGGATTTAATCTAAATTATGACAAGGGTAAAATAAACTCGGAAACACCAAAAATGTATTCACACATGATAATCCATGTACCAAAGGATGTGTGTACTAGTCTACATACATAGATATCATTTTAGGTACATTGTGGGTGGTAATAAATTATTATGAAATATATGTATTCATCACTTTTAATGAAAAATTATTATTTATGAAATGGAAATTGAGTACTGAAAACAAGTAACCAGTACCAAAACCATCATACCCCTACCGTAAAGTAAATATGGGGTATAATTCCCTTAAAAAAATTGGTATGTATTTTAAATATACTATAATACTTTAAAGAAACATGAAACTAAAACCTAATTGTGCCCATTTTTTTAAATGTAGATTGATGAATCCAAATCCAAATCCACTTCCATCTGATGTCATGGTTGATGGAAGGAGGCGTATGTAAATAATGATGAGATACTAATAGACAAAAACACACAAAAAGTGCGAGAAACATTTGTTTGTATAGATTTTTTTTGAATTTCTATTATATATTAAGGATTATTTACTTTTCTAAATTTTTCACTTGACAAAGACACATAAATCATCAACACTTTTACTAGATGAACAACTACTATTAGTGTTTTTGTAGTGGCCTCATCTGTATGGCTGCATTAGTGATTTTTTTTGGGGTGACACCCCGATCATATTTTCATAAAATAAAACAAAAGGATGATAAAAGTAAATAAATGGATGAGATGAAGAATGATAACATTCCCGTGAAGAAAAATTTCATTGGCCTTATGAATTTCTAGAAAATTGTATAGGGGGAGAAAAGAGAAGAAACATCACAACCCCACCAACTTTTATGCAATCCATTCCCCTCAAACAGATTTCTTATATGAGGTAATCAATGTTCTATTAATTGTTTGTGGGAAATGTCAATTATATAGTCAAGTATTACTTTAAATTATATATTTTATATAGGGTGAAAATCACTCTAATTTATATCTATCAACACCCACCAATTGCCTTGTTACGAGGGCTACCATGTTCAATATCTAAGAAGACACTATACCAAACCAAAAACTACCAACAGGTCAGGTAGAATTTGAGAT
Organism: Viscum album; assembly: GCA_963277665.1. Classification (NCBI taxonomy): domain Eukaryota; kingdom Viridiplantae; phylum Streptophyta; class Magnoliopsida; order Santalales; family Viscaceae; genus Viscum; species Viscum album. Next base: position 1,107,031,410 of record OY728152.1, on the reverse strand, counting down.
TATCATAGCTCATGAGCAGAGTAGTATTCTACCTATTCTATTTGATCAAATAGATATTCATATAGTCTACCAAGATTTATAATCATTCATTGCATAGCTGTCATATCTTGTACGAAAACATGTCGACAAGGAGGTATTCATTTCCAATTTATTTTTCAGGATAAACCTTCATTTTTTGAAATAATCTTGAACTAATGAATGTTATTAAATATGGAAAAAGGAAACCATTTAAAATTAAAGGTCGAATCAAAAAAATTTAAAGGATCATCCATCCGATCAAATATATATTCATAAAGAACCTTCAACACACCCTTCCAATATGTTCATTTACTAACATAAAGGTTCATATGGATTCTATGTTACAAAGTGGTTGTAATCAAATAGTTGATATTTAAAAATATATCTTTGGAGACACCATTATAGTATACATTTATACTTAAAATTTAAATGAAATACTAATATATAAATATCTAGTATTCTCAGATTTAAATTTATACATGAGGTGTGTTTTCATGATTTGTTTTTCTAAAAGGTGATATATAATGTTATGTAAGAATAAATATGTTTCAAATAATTTATAGGTGTATATATGAATACAAATTTAAGGGACTAAACAATTAATATAAATTTTAACTCAACACTACTCATTTCACTTCTACATAACTAATAGAAATATAACATAAAATTGGATGAAATAGTGGCATAACATTTCAAATAATTTAAAAGAAAATATATGAATGATATACTCTTTTTAATACCAATAATGAAGGGTTAAAACTATAAAATTTAATCATATAAAATATAATTTCAATTTTTTCATTAATCATTCCTTTTTTATGAAACATTGATTTCTTATTGGGGTAAATTTGGATACTCCAAGGATTTATTTTTTGGATTCACTGCATGGATACCAATAAAACACACCACACACGATGATGATTTTCAATTTCTAATGCACTACATCCAACATTTTAGAACATAAAATCATGTTATGTATTTTATTTTATTTTTTAATCAAAATTTTATTATGTTAGGTTGGTGTTTAAATGTCATGAAAATCGTGGAAGGAGGACTGCCCAAGCACACAAGGAGCATGAAAAGTTCTACAAGTGGATATGAACCGGAGTATCTGTAATAAAATTTCACTATCCAAACACATATAAAAAATTACTTATATTTTTCAATATTAATACAGTGTAAAAAAATAAAATGGAAAATATTGGTGTTATTATGTTTTTAAATTTATGAGAGAGATCATATTCCATTAATAAACTTGTATCCTCAATGTTGTATTTTCGAAGATAATTACTATTTCATTTAAAATATTTATTAATTTTTATTGTATTTGTATTTTTCGAGTACTACCTTGATTGTAAATAATTATCATCTTCAGAAGATGATATATATTTTTTTTTAAATAATTTGTATCATACCTAATGTAATAATTTACATATATATCAGTAAGTTGGGACTTCCATAGATGTAATGGATATTTTAAAATTTATGATTAATTTTTTTCTTTTAGAATGACTTGTATGTGAATTGTTTTCTTACATAGGTAGATTATTTGTTTCTATTTGGGGTGTTTTTTAGAGTCTTTTCATGCCCATGAGATATTGGACTTTGAGGTTGCAATTGAGGCATTGACAACAAGGAAATTGGTCAAGAATGAATACAACCATAATGAAAACGTGAATTCCTACTAACTATATTATTATTTATTTCAACATCTTATATACTCATTATAAATTAATTTACAAATATTTTTTATCAAATAACTATTTATTTTTTTCATTGATATTTTTGTATTTCAGTTTTTTTCAACTATCTTCAAATAGCCAGAAAATATATAACATATTCATTTCTACCAATGTTACCATGAATTTAGTTTATGTTCATTATCTAATTACCATCATTGTATATTTGGATGATGTTATTTACCAAAAAATGGTTCACATTTTGGAAGAATAGAAGAGAAAAAGAAGGATTTTTGGAAAATAATTTCAACACAATATAGAATTTTGATAGTTTTAAAAAAAAGGCAATGGATGTAAGGGTAAAATTTACATATTAGATTGTTTTAATATTTTTGGACAATGATCAATATGTCATTTCAGACATGTATGAATCATAATCACCACAATATGACACATGGTGTCATTTATATGATTCCATGTGTGCCTTTTTATTTAAAATTAATATTAATTTTTGTAAAAAATAAATCGGACATACTCAAAACCGAGAAAACAGATTTAGATTTGTTATTACTTTTGGGAAAATATTCATTCATCATTTTTTGAAGAGTAAGAATCACCCTGACCTCAATATGATGTACAATGTGACCAATATGAATACAAATGTGTTTTTATTTAAAATTTACATTAATTTTAGTAAAAAGAACATGTGATACTCTCATAGTCAATAAAACAAATTTATATTCTTTTGATTCATTAGGAAAATGATCCAGATGTCATTTGTGACATGTAAGAGTCAACCTAACCTCATTCTGAGGAATGGTATGAATGATATGACTCCAATTGTGTATATTAATTTAAAATTGACATTAATTTTAGTCTAAATAACATGTTACATAATTAAAACTGATAAAATGCATTTGGATTGTTTTGATACTTTAAGAAAATGATCAGGAAGTCATTTTTGATATGTAGGAATCATTTGAGAACCAATCTGATGGAGAATGTTACCATTATTTCTTAAAGGATTTGTTTTTATAAAAAAATTATATTAATTTTAGAAAAAAGTACATGTGACATAATAAAAACCATGAAAAAAATTCATATTCTTTTTATACTTTAGGAAAATTATTCATACGTCATTTTTGATGAGTAGGAATCAACCAAACCTCAATCCAATGAATTTTGTGACATGTATGACTAAAAATGTCTGTTCTCATTTTAAAATTCATATTTTAATTAAAAACATGTTAAACTCACTAATAACCAACCAAAAAGTATCCTATTCTCTTGATAATTTATGATATTGATGCCCAAGTCATTTTTTATGTATTGGAAGCATTATATCATCTAACTGACACACGATGTGACCGATTTGACTCAAAGTGCATGATTCTAGTTTTAAATCACCTTTTTGTAAAAGTAATAAGTGACATAATAAAAAAATAAGAAAATGAATTTTTATTGTTTGATACATTATGAAAAAAATCTATATTTCATTTTTGACATGTAAGAATCAACCCCACCTCAATCTAATACATTGTGTGGGCAGCATAACTCTATGTGTGTCTATTTTTAAATTGACATTAATATTATTAAAAAAAAGGGTGAAAAACTAAAAACTAATATACAACATTCTTATTGTTCTGATACTTTACTGAAATGATTCATAATTCATTTTTGACAAATTGGAATCAACCAGACTTCAATCTGATGTCTGTTGTAACTAGTATTACTCAAATTTTTAGTTATCAGTTTAATGTTGAAATTTTATTTCAAAAAGTTTCACTCATTGAAAACAAATAAAACACACTCTAATTGTCTTGATAATTTATTAATATGATTCAAAAGTCAACTGTGATGCGTAAGAATTTGTATAATGTAAAACCAAAAACAATGCAAATGATATGACTCAAAGTGTTTCATTCGAGATTCAAATGGAATATTAATAAAAAAAACAAAAGTTACATACTAAAAACAAAGAAAAACACATTTATATTTTGATGATACTTTTTTTAAATTATAAATAATTATTTTTTGACACGTTAGAGTTATCCTCACCTCTATTTCACTCATGGTGTGTCCACTATAATTCCAACTATGCTATTTAATGAAATTTGACATTAATTTTATTACAAAAACAAGTGTCATACTAAAAGCTGGGTAAACATAGTCAGGTTGTTTCGAAGCCCTATGAAAATTATAAATAGGAAATTTTTATGTTTATTGATCTACCTCACCTCAATAAGATTCTCAGAGTGACTGATATAACTCAAAGTGTGTCTTTTTATTTAATGGTGAAATAAATTTTATTTAAAAGAACAAGTGAAATTATAAAATGTTATAAATTTTATTCGAATTATTTTGATTTTTTAATAAAATTATACATAAATCATATTTTATGCATAAGAATCTACCACTCCTTAATACGAATCAATGTGTGACTGATATGACTCCTACTATGTATTTTATTTAAAATTAAATAAATTTAAATAAAATGAAAAAATGACATACTGAAAATAGAGAAAACACAATATGATTGTCTAGATACATTAGGACAATGATCCACGAGTTATCTGAGATTTGTATGAATTAAATGAATCTAAATCCAAAGCACGGTATGTCCAGTATTACTAAAGTGGTTATTAGTAGTTCAAAATTGACATTTTAGTTCAAAATGTATGTCACTCACTAAAAACCCAGAAATAATGATCGGATTTTCTTGATAAACTAAGAATGAGATTAAAAAGTAATTTGTGAGGTGTTTGATGCAGTCTCACTTCAAACCGGTGCATGATTTGACCATTATAACAAATCATGAATGTTTCTAGTTTGGACTGCCATTTTAGTAATAAACACAATTGACATACTAAAAAACAATAAAATACATTTGGATAGTTTTTATAATTTAGGAGAATGGTCCAAAAGTTATTTGTGACATGTAAGAATTATCCACACCACAATATAATTCATGGTGAGACTGGTATAATTCTAAATGTAACTTTATAAAAAATTGACATTAATTTTAGTAAAAAGAACAAGTGATATACTCAAAACAATGAAAACACAGTCAAATTATTTTGATGAGTTAGAAAAATGACCCATAATGCATTTGTGACATTTAGGAATCAATTTCACCTCATTATGATACACAGTGTGACTAGAATAACTCCAAGTGTTTATTTTTTATTATAATCCCAACATTTTATTAATGTATTATATAATATAAATTCTTAAATTATTTATTTATTTTATTACCAACATAATATTTGTTTTCTAATATTGATGGATTCTATTTCACGGGTTGAGGTGATTTATTCAGTAACATATTCCATGGGAGGACTTCTTTTAGCGGATAGTGGGTTCCAATGATGATGAAACATTAATGTGTTAAATGTTTTTGGATAGTAATTATATATGTAATTATATAAAGAATTGTTTAAAATCTATACAATAATGTTTTTTTTTGTATTTATGATGTAGAATTTATTGCAATCAAATCATATATTTTTCATATAGGTTACTGGAATTCGTTGTAGTGTGTTTTTAAAAACAATTACACTACATCATGTCAGACCATTATAATTTCTATAGAAATCACTAATGGGGAGCGGGGTGGGGGACTTTATCAGTTCTATAGAAAACACTGTTAATGGGGAAACCCCTTTAACAACGTTGATGAAAAAAATTCATTTTCTGCATTTTTAATTACCTTTCTTTCATACTATTAATGGTAATATATATAGTTGGGAATCTATCCCATAAATGTTTTTAAATTAGTAATTGGGAGAAAAATATTTTCAATCCTCCCCTAGAGGGTGTTTTCCATGAGTTGAGTGGATGAATACTCCAGAGTTAGTGAATTTCCCCATAAAACATCATACCAATTTCATGACCACACTTTATTTAAAAAAATATCCCTAGATTTTAATAGATTACACTGTAAAAAAAAGGAAATTAGCATTGTTTCTTTACTAGCGTCATTTATAAAAACTACCACATATTTCATGATGGCTAGCCCTTTAGCAGATATTTTTGTAATTTTTTGGAGGTTTTGGTATGTGTTGTTTTTGGAACATTTAGCGAAGTGTGAATTTTTTAACCATAATTTTTTAAATACCTGGGGAACATAAAATAAATAAATAAACCACCAATTAATATATTAATGGTGTTAGGGTGTGGTGGAAGTTATGGGTGACTATAAAAAAACAATTATAATTAATGTACGTAGAAGAGGTTACTAAAAACCACCACTAAATAATACAATTTGAATTTGATAAGAAAATATTTAATATAAAATTGTAAAAATAAAAAATGTACATGAATTAAACTAAAACATAAATTTATAATAAAATCGTCAGACATACATCATACACCCATAATCATATATACCCACACCCACAGTTAGTATAACCTTGGTATTAATCAACCAATACTTTAGTAAACCTGTAAAATTTTCATCAATATATAAATATAGAAGATGTCCAAAAATTACTCATTCCCAATATACATCTACATCACATACTCCACTACATTCTTCTGCCTCCACAGCATCTCATCTTCTGAAACCAACCACATCCTCTAATCAACTGTAAAAAATTATAATAGATGTTAAAACTAATCATAATAAATAGAAATTAAAATATAATAATTTATTGAATTATAACATATCACCAAAACTATGAACCACTATGGCATCCTTCTGATGAATTTAATGGATTTGAGTTTTCAAACTTCTACCTACTATCATCATCTGCCACATAAAATGAAAATCAGAATATTTAAGAAATGTAATGAAAAAGGGAAAATATATAGAATATATTTAGAATGTTGACTATAATTTTTTTAATTTATCAATAAAACAGAAGAGATTTTAAAATAAAAATAAAACTATATATGTAAAAACAGATCGAAAACGTAAAATTGCCTATTTATAATATGATTCAACATATGAAAAAAATAAGGGATAACTAAATATTTTAATTAATTTTTAAATCAATGTTTAGTATGGTTTAAATTTATATAATTACAATGTTTAATGACATTGATATCCAAGAATGAACTATATTTATAAAATATCATGATGGAGGATTTCCCATGTTTATGTGTCAATATGTGGTGATTTTTTATGGTATTGACCATTCGACTAACATTTTTGGTTTGTAAAACACTAAAAATGTATTTTTGGCTATCATGGGGAACTTGTTACTTGGAATGATGTTACGTTAGTTATGGAATTTAACAATTAAAACTATGGGAATTATTCTATGATTTTAGGTCAAGCAGACATCATTTTCCAAGTTTTATCCCTCAGAATTATGTTTTTAAAGGATTTTACACCTTTTATAAGTATTTATCGAGTCATTATGACCACACTACACATCATATTGATTTTTTCTCTATACATACACACTAAAAATAAAACAATGGTGGTTTCCCCATGATTCTATGACAATTTGAAGTTGTTTTTTTGTTGTTTTGACCATTTGAAGCTTGTCATAGTATATTAAAATATTATAAAGCATTGTGTAGTCAACTTTGGAAAACTAATGCTCAAAATGATATGTTTCTATTTACTATATTTCAAAATTCTATCTACAGTCATTTTCCTCTGATTTAATGGTAATCTGAGGTTATTTTTATGGTTTTTCCCACCTGACACATGTTCATAAAGGCTTTGTAGCTTTAAGAAGTATTTACTGATTCATTCCGACCACACTCCACATCTAATTGATGTGTTTTCCACCCTTACAAAACCAAAACATCCCTACCATAGTTATCTCTATATTCCTTTTCAATTTTAGGTTTTATTCTTTGGTTTTGACCATTCCATACATGTTTTAGAGTTTTAAAACAGAAAAATGTGTTTACTTCCATCCCGGTAAAAGAGTAACTCAAGATGATGTGCATTCATTTATTAAATTTTAAAATCAATATACATTCATTTTTGTATAATTTCATAAATATCTGACATCGTTGGTATGATTTTGACCTCGTGACACATGTTTTTAAAGGTTTTTGTCCCATTCAAATGTGTTTACTGAGTCATTACAACCACACCACATGTGAAATTTACATATTGTCGATGTGTACACATAAAAAATAACACAAAAGTGGTTTTACCATTATTTAAAATCAAATATGGTCATTTTTTATGGTTTTGACCATTCCACGGATGATTTACTGTTTTAAAACACACAAAAAATTGTTCATAGACATCCCAGGAAGATAGTAACTTTGAATAAAATGTTTTTGTTTCCTACATTTCAAAATACTTTCAACAAAAAAAATCTTTAAATTTAGGTCCATCCAACTTTGTTTTTCTAGTTTAAAACCCCAAACACGTTTTAGAGGTGTTTTTAATTTTAAGAAGAGTATACCAAGAAATTCCAACCACATGTGATGTTGGATTAATGTGTTTAATATATGTATACATCAAAAATAACTCATAGGTGATTGTAACAGAATTTCACATAAATATGAGGCCTTTTTATATTACTTCAAACCTTTCATAATCATTTTAATATTTTCAAACACAAAAAAAAACAAATTTATGTCCATCCTGGGAAAATTATAACATAGAATTATGTGATCTTAGTTAAAATATATCATAATTCAATATACAGTCATTTCCTATGATTTTATGGAAATATGATGTTGTTTTCCTAGTTTTACCCCCTAACACATGCTTTTATAAGAATTTTCACCAATATGATGGTTTTACCAAGTAGTTTTGGCCACACCGCATGTATAATTGAAGTGTTGTCTAGGAATATATTTAAAAAATATCATCATAGTGATTATAACATATATTAATGTCATTACAAGGTTTTTCTCTATGGGTCTGACCATTTTATGAACGTTTTAGTTTCTCAAAACACTAAAAACATGTTTACAACCATCTTGGGAAAAATGTAACTCATAAAGACATGATGTTAGTTTCTACATTTCAAACAATAATAAATAGTCATTCTATGATGAATTAGGGAAATAAAACATTGTTTTACTGGTTTTGAAAACCTAACACATGTTTTGATAATATTCTGTACCTTTAAGAAGTTTTTACCAAGTAATTCCATCCCCACCACACATCGAAATCATGTGTTTTCAATTAGATCATGTAAAAAAATTCAGTTGATGTTTTACTATGATATCATGTCCATCTGAGTTCATTTTCTATGGTTTTGGACCATTCCACACACATTTTAGTGTTTTAGAACACTAAAAATGAATTTACAATCATCTAATTAAAAAAATTCTCCAGAATTACATACCATATTATTATATATTTCATAACTCAATATATGCTCAATTTTCTATGATTTAAGGGTAATTTGACATCGTTTTCCTAGTTTTGAACTTCCAACACATGGTTTTAATGACTTTCAAACCTTTGATATGTATTTATTGAGTCATTCCAACTACACTACACACAAGATTGAAATGTTATCTTTGTATAGATTATACATACAACTCAGTGGTGATTATGTCATGATTTCACATTAATCTGAGGTCTTTTTCTATGGTTTTGACCATTCCATGGATGTTTTAGTGTTTTAAAACACAAAAAATGTGATTACATCCATCCCGATAAAGCCTTTACATGGAATGATGTGTCATCAGTTATTACTTTTCCAAATTAAATATATTCTTGTTTCCCTCTAATTTATGTTCAATATGATTTCATTTTCATGGTTTTGAAACCTCAAAATATGTTTTTAATGGTTTTGGTTCCCTTTATAAAGTGTGTACCGAGTCATTATAACCACACCACATGTCAAATTGACATGTTGTATTTGCGTACAAATAAAACATTAACTTTGTAATGGTTTTCACAGGATTTCACTTCAATCTGAGGTTATTTTCTCTCATTTTGACTGTTCCAAAAATAGTTTTATATTTCAAAAAACTAAAAACACAATTACAGCCAAATCTGGAAACTCATAACATAGAATGACGTTTTGTCAATTACTACATTTTACAATTAAATATATGTTATTTTCCTTTTTATTTTAAATCAATCTGATGTTATTTGAATGGTTTTCCCACACCACATGTCTTTAAAGGATTTAGTACCCTTTATGAAGTGTTTACTGGGTAATTCTGACAAAACTACACATCATATTGATTTATTGTATTTGTGTACAAATAAAAAATAACTTATTGGTGGTTTACATTGATTTCATATCAACCATAGGTTGTTTTATGTGGTTTTTATTGATACACGGACGTTTTAGTTTTTTGAAATAATATAAATGCATTTACGAATTTCCCAATAAATCATGTAGCTCAGAATGAGGTTCCGTTAGTATATACATTTCATAATTCAGTCTACATTAATTTTCCTCAGTTTTAAAGGAAACCTAATAGCCTTTTCCTTGTTTTGACCACCTGACACAAGTTTTCAATGTATTTTTTACCCATTAAGAATTATTTATCTTGTCATCTAGAATACATTGCACATTGGATTGATGAGTTTTTTTCACAAACACATAAGAAATATCAAAACAATGGTTTTTTCATGATTTCACATCAATATGGGGTCATTTTCAATGGTTTCTATCATTACATGAACAATTTAGAGTTTTAAAACAATAAAAATGTGTTTTTCACCACCCCAGGATTATAGTAACTTGGAATGACATGTCGTTGGAAATTAAATTTTAAAATTCTATCTACTGTTGATTAACAATAATTTTGGGGATATTTGACAAATTTATCTTGTTTTGTCCCCCAAAACAAAATTTTAAAGGATTTTATACGTTTAATATGTGTTTACTGAGTTAAAACTGAGAATACAAGTTCAAATTGTTTTCAAACTTATGGATAACGATCTATAATTCATTTTTGATGAGTAGGAATTAACCACACATCTATTGGGTAAAAGATGTGGTCAGTACGACTTTAAATTCATGTTTTCTATATAAAAGTGTCATATTAGTTTTATTTCTGGATGTTATTTGTGTTCTTTTAACATGTGTGAATGATCTATGGAATTTAGAATTTACCTTGATGGGGTGAGCTATATGGAGAGAAATTTCCACATGGATCATGTCATTCATCCGCAGAATGAAAAAAACTAAATAATTTCCCATTTCTAACCTCCACTAATCTTGTATATTTGAAAAAGAGTCTTTTTATTGCACTTTTTATTTATGTATTTTAATCTTTCATTGTGATTCTTGATCGATAAAGATAATAAAACCCACACCTAGTATAACAGTAATGGATGTCTACTCCCTACTAAATACTGCTAATAGAGTATTCCCAATACCCATTCCTATTACATGTGTAGGATTCTCCTTCCCTAAAATGATTCCAAATTCATCGTTCTGGGAAACTGATGATGACTATGTGGGGTTCTCATCCAATAATTCTGGAATTTAAACATGTTAATATAGAAATATAAATAATGATTTTTTTAAATATCTAAACTTAATTATATTATATAAATAAAAAAATTCATTATTATTTATTGTTATTTAGTTACATTAAAATATAATAGTGAAAAATATTTTAAAAAAATTCTTCAAATATTTATCTTGGGGACGATTAGATGTAACAAATGATTCCAAATTGTCATTTTCTATCTATTTATTTGGCCCCAAATAATTGGGTATAATGATTTTTAGTTTTTATAATATATTTTTATTAATATTTATTATTCATTCATTGTTTCAGTTTATCTCTCTTTTACGAATAGTGTGACATAATTTATTATAAGTTATTAAAAATTTTAAACAAGTTATTAAAATCCTAATCAAATAATCAAATGATATAAATAATAATGAATAATATACAAACCCAAATTTTCATTTTTCTCAAAAAACTCTAAGACCTAAGGATGTGAGAAATGAATTTCTTTTCATGATTCATACTGTTTTAAAGATAATTCCAAAAAAATTACAAAAAAAATAAAAATTATAATTGTATTGTTCTTAAGATATTAATATACTGTATAATATGAAATTACCTCATGATATGAATCTATGTTTATATTGAAAAATATCTTCCATTGCTGATGAGAAATTCCTTCTGAGACATTCCGCTAAATATTTCATGAGCATAGAGAGGTCTCATTCAACTCATGACATAATCTCAGTAAAAAATATCTTCATTTCTTCAACAAAATTTTCCAAGTCCATTGGCATGAAACAATGTCTGGGACATCAAAATGTAAAAACATCTATATTTAAAAAAATATCACAGTATAAGTATATAAAAAAATTATTCAGGTATTTTGAATATGTAACCAAGGAGTATTAAATTAATATTAACTTTACTTGAGTATCAAAGACCTCATTTTTACATGATGTAGGAATATGCCTCCAATTATTATAGTTGATGTGTAATCATAGAGTTTCACAAGAAAACTACCCCAAAATCTTTCCATAGATTCTAACATAGTCACCAGTGGCCACCTCGACCTCATAAAATGGAGTGACAATCTTTTTGTCTTTTAGGTCCCATATATATGTTGTGTTCACATTTGTATCCATTATATGGTTTTCTTCATCAATTTGAAAAATTCATAAATTATTGAATAATATATATATTTTTTAAAAAATGACATACATACTTGTAATGGTAACTCACCAATATCACCTGGATTGAAGGTGACCAATTTCTCTGCCATCATAGGAGAATCATGTGTTGGACTACAAATAACATCTGGGGAAACATCTCGCTTGATATTAGTCTCAGGTATAATGAAATAAATGAGATTCACATTGACATACAGTAGTGGGGGCATTCTCCGAGATGCTGATCAGCTTGAATAATAAATTTTTTATTGTAAATCAGGGAATTCAAAAGGTTTAGCTATATTAAATATACAAAAAATTCAAAACTACAATATTTTTACAAAAAATAAAATAAAAAAATAGAACAATTTTTATATGTAAGAAACACTTATCAATATGAAATTGTAATAAATTTTCATTAGAACATTTTAAATTTATTTAGTATTATTTTAATTATCTTCATTATTATCAAACTCCATTGGGATGAGTACATCATTTTCATTCAATCATGAAACTTATACTGTTTAAATATTTTGTAGAATTTTTTTTTAATGTTTTTTGTTTTATGAGGTTCACTGTCATAATGAACCAAATGATCTTCATCTCCCATATCTTATAATTCTATATTATTTATGTTTAAAAAAACACTCTAACATTTATTTATTTCTTCATCAAAATATTAAACCATATTCTCTTGTTATGCCAAAATATATGGATCATGTTCTACATGCTCAATTGTATGGATCAATATTGTGAAGTTTATAGATGTAAAATTTAATGAATCTTTCATTATACCCCAATCAATGTTGACCCACATGAATTTTAATAGGACATTTGAATACAATTGACGATAATTTAATTCAATTTTATCATTTATATTTCCACATTATACAACCTCTTTAAGTATATATACAAAAATATTTTTAGTTTTCATGACTTCATCATGATATATTTTACAAAACCATAAGAAATGAATGCATTAGTGATAAAACCACTTAGTATTCCATATAATACATTGAGTCAAATAAATAAAATCATTTAATATTTCTTCTCAATTCTCAACACTGGTTATCAGGAAAAAAATAAATAATGGGAAATATTTAACAAAGTCAAAATAACTATATTTCAACAACATGAATATGAGTATATACTATATAGATGGGAAAACCATTCGACAATATACTTATTAACAACTTTTGTTAATTCTAACCAATTCATAGAATGGCCTCTTAGTACCCTCTTTGTATGAAAAATTATTTTTTAATAAATGGATATAAAATAACATTCTAGAGTATCACATACATATGTGATTTTATAAAATCCAATTCAATCAGTGTAAAATTTTGACCCCATTCCATGTAGTTACCAAATAGTCTAAAATACGGATGACTGGTTTTTAGAGGAAGAATTTTCGGAGATGTCATCAGCATGTCCAACATGATTGAATCTAGTCATAATCCCTTCCAAATACTTAGAAGAAGAGGTCAAGAATACTTTATTTATGTCACTTTTAGCAATATAGCCTTTTGGATGAGCATTATCCCTTACATATTCTTTCAAATATCCTATGTACATGATAAACAAATATGAATTATATTAAATTTTAGACAAAAATTTGATAAATTTAAATTCACCAATGAAAATAAAAATAATATCAATGTACCTCTCAATTGGATACATCCAACTATAGTGTACCAATGGACCAACAATAGCTTCATCAACCAAATGAACAGTCAAATGAATCATGATTGTGAATAATTAATGGGAAAATACCATATCTAAATGGAAAACAGTCAAAAATTTATTTCATAATGTATATCAACATCAGTTGGATTTAGAGCTTTTCTAAAAATATCTATAAAAATGTAAAAAACTCAACTATAAATGTAGTTTCATTTTTAGGTAATGTATTATGAAATTCCAATGACAAAAAAAGTTCAATTATAATATATGTGTCATGAATTTATAATCCTTGAATCATTCAATTTTCTATGTTAATACACCTTGATATGTTACATGAATTTCCATCTAGAAATGTTACATTATTTAATGTTTGAATGAATATGTCTTTCTCGTGTTTTTATTTGTCAATATAACTGAAGGATATTTTCCATTCTCATTTTCCCACATACCATGCCTTATATTCATTGACTCCCAATCCTTCTGAGCATTAAGGCGATCCACCAATTTACCCTTCTAAATAACTAATGTCAAAACAATATAGTCTTAGAGGTTCATCTCAATATGCATTATAAAAAAATTATGAAATATCAAATTATTCTCCCAATGTTGTGTACTAAATTCTTTAGAAATTGTACTTCATACCCCTTCGCCCTTTCCTAAATTGATGAAATATTCCAAATTCATCAGTGATATAAATTAATTTTCCCGATATTTATAAATTATACATAAACTTCTCTATCATTATCAATTAAATATCTCTATTTAATTGTGTCTTATTAAAACTGAATTTATCAAAATCATCAAGAAATCAATGATGACACATAAAGCATGATTTTATTCCATGAGGTAACCATTGAGGTTAAATATCAAAATTACAAATTGGTTATGCCAAACTAGTATTAGTGTTCCAACCAGATAAATTTTATAGTCCATAAAAGTGACTAATTATACATATTAATGAAATATTAATTTTTAATTGTTGTCTCGTTGAAGTATCATTTGTTTCCATGCCATCCTCCCATAATTATTTCAATTCATTTAATTGAGGTTGAATGTATACATCAATGTCATATCGATGAATTTTGATTCAAGGAATAATAATCAAAATAATGAAATAAATATTATTCATAAATATCCATTCAGGTATATTATATGGGATCAAAATGAATGTCAAAATTCTATAATTAGTACGTAACGTTCCAAAAGATAAATACTCTCAGAATCCAATTAAAAATATACATTACTATGATCTAAAGAAAAATATGGATATAATGAATAAAATAACTTCCATGATGTTGAATCATTGGGATGTCTCATCAATCCATTTTTACTATCCTGAACATGTCACATCGAGTTTCATATAGTCTAAGACGACATTAATAATCTTTGCAACCATAGTATTATGGGAAAGTAATGCAAAACCTTTATAAGAGTTTTCCTCTTCTCTTTATTCTTTGGATTTCAATGATTTATACTCTCACTATCTTTCATTCACATCCATCTACTTGTATGAAATATTATTCATCCTTCTTTACTAGACTCTTCTCCGCAATAAATAATGAAATCATTAGTGAGTGCATGTAAAGTTGTGTAATGAATTCCAAGTTGTTTAATGACTTTATTCATCTTATATAATTATGTAGGTATCTTAGCTTCACTAAATACATTATGAACAACTCTAAAATCATAGAAAAATATTTGTTAGTAATTAAATAGAGTGACTTGATATGATACAACTGAAGTAGAAAATGAATCTTTGAATACATAAAACACCCTTCCTACAATTCTTATTGTCCATCTTCATACTATTTATAAAAATCATTATTTTGGAGATGGATGTTCTTAGAAAGTTTCACCTCCTCATAGTCAACTAAAGATTCTGTTGATCAATTAAAATCATTTAAATTGTATTATATATAACCAAATGCGTCATTTAATAAATTTTGTTCTGAATTCTCTTATATCATCTCACATTGTGTTTTGTTGAAACTATTTTCATTATTTTGACTTTCCATAACATTTTATTCACCATTCAAAATACAACATATATATTGTGTATGAATCTATTCCATTATAAAATTATCAAATACATAATTTATATTCAACTATTTCTTGAATATTAAATTTGGCAACAAAAATTTTATTATACCATCCATTGAATTGTTTGTAATTATATAATATAAATTTTTCTCCAAACCCTTGACATAATGAGGTCCAATTCGGGATAAATAAATATAACATTTATCTATAGGTATTGGATTGAATTCTCACTATATACTCTGATATAAATATATTGATGTTTAATAAAATAGGTAGAATAAAAATTAATCATAACCCAACATCATTATTCACTCTTTCATAAAAACATTAATGGAAAACTGTATGAATGAAATAACAAATTCTTTCTTACTAAACATGTAATATAAAAACCTGAATGAAATAAATTATTTTTCCTCAAATACATAGATGATTAATGGAAAAAAATTGACCCCCACATTCATATCATTAAAGAGGGATTTAATCATAAATTAGATAACCATCATCTGAATAGAAACATAGTGATATTTTTTCATGAAACAGATATCCACCTCATTCATATCATCCAATAGGAATCACTAAAATAATTCAAGAATGGTGGTTTTATGACTAGAAAATAGGAAAAATACCATGATATACATAACCTACCATTTCATTTAATCAATAGTGGATAAAGAAAAAAGGTGATCAACCTCCTCATTTAATCTTCTATAAAGGAATAATGACACAAACATTCTCATTTCATTGAATATTTTGAGCTCACTGATGACAATCATTAAACTAATTTAAAAATATATATTAATACATAATGTTAATATAATAAAAATAAAATATATATAACAAAACATTAAATTAAATAATAATTAATTAATAATAAAGTCAAAAATAAATCACAAACTTCAAATAAGTTAACAAAACATTAATTGATGTGATATGAAACTACATAAATTTTATTAGTTAAATATATCACGTGAAATAGAAAATTAAATTCATATAAAAAATGAGGATTAAAAAATATAAGAAATTCTAGAAAGATTAATGTGTTTTATAATAACATATCTATTTGGGGTTGGGTTATGGCTATCTTTGGTATGGGGATCAGGGTTACAACAGTAACTGACAGGGGAGTCAGGGCCATGGCAGTTGTCTTTAGTAGGGTCCGGGTCTGGACATTAGATGGAATGGTTGATCGAGATCACATTGGTTATTGGTATAACAACCCTGCACTTTATTTAACATTAAAAATAATTTATTACATAAAATAATCACATGATACAACTTAGAAGATTGAGAGGTTTAGTGTATTTAGTGCTTGGGAACATTAAAATACAACTTAAAACATGTAATACACATCTTTATTGAAATATTATTTTACATGACCACACTCAATCCTTCGTCTGTAGCATTTTATGAGACATATTGAGGTCATTAATAAGAAATGGGTGAGCTATAAACCCTAGTAAGGGAGTAAACAAGGCATAACATGAATAATACAATACTTGTTAGGTTATAGACTTAACGATGGATCATAAGAGAAACATAAACATAAATGCATGATATTTCATGATTATCATAAAATAGAAATGTGGCATCAATATTTAACATGATAGTCGAATGGGCTAAGGCTCATTTAACATGGAGAATGGGGAAAAAATTTTGTACATGAATTATCATGAGTAAACCCTTGTCTCACTTGAGGTATCTTGATATAAATCATTACCTAATGCATTGGAGCTCTTTCAGGGAGCACCCTTCTTAATCATTTCATTGCATGCATAAGTGTGCCTCATGGATCAGATAACATAGACTCATTAAAAATAGTAAATTATTTCATGATAAAGGAATGTGGAATTAATACCAAAAAATCAATATTCAATATGTAAATTTTCATAATTGGGAATACCCATTCTAGAGGAATGAGAATTGTATTCACTACACAATGACATTAGTTGGAAAATCATGGTGCAATGTAAGAAACATAACAGTGGGACAAAAGTATTCTAAAAAATGGTTGAATAATTAAAAGGGGTGTAAAAAAATATGTACATGAAATGGTAAGTAAGTGGGGTCATATAGATACATGTACCAACATATTTAATCGAATTTATATTCATAATACAAAAGAATTTATCTAATGTTAATGATAAGAGATAAATTACTTACAGAATTTTGTCATGGTAACTAGAGTACATGGGAAAAATTAATGAGATGGAAAGAGGCCTCTCATCCATAAGACATAATGAGGGAATTATGGGGAGAGGATAAATCATACCCCCACATTTTTAATTGTAAAAATGGTGTAACCACATAATGAATTTTGTACAAAAATGATAAAGGCATAAATCCTTTACTTGGAAGCACGCTCCCAATGGGTTGGGAGAGGCTTGAGAGAGGATTCAAAGGCTTATTGGGAGATTGGGGCGCCTTGGGGGGATACTAGAGAGATTAGGGAAGAGTAGGGACGTTCTCCAATTGTTATTGATGAATAAAAGTGGGATATTGGGTGGGTTTGTACAGGAAAAGAGAGGTAATTCTTTATTTTTTAGATTTTGGACACGACACATTAAACTAATCAAAACCAAAAACCAACCCATGGTTTTTTACCATTGTTCTTTTTAAAGGGGAGTGGAAGAAATTATTTTATAATTAAAGTGGCCGAAATTATTAAAATACTAGTCTTGCGTATGTGAAGGTGAGTCACACTTTCAAGGAAATCATTTAAAAAGTTAAAATGTTTTATAAGTCTTGGGGGTTCGACTAAAGCACTATAAAATTAATCATAAAAATATAAAATCACATTATTTTAAAGGTAAAACATATATTGGATGAAGAAAAATTAATTGTATTTTATGACATCACAATTATTTCATTATGATGTGATAAAACACATTATATATTTAAACGAAATATAATTTTTACCCAAAAAATCAACTGTCTCAGAAAATTATAAATAAATCACCGTTGGATAATTTTTACATCCTAATTCCAAAAATAATATTCATTTTATCTCAATAATTTTATAAATATGTGAATTTTTACTTTTAAAATAAAAATAGACATTTTACAAATAATCATGGGTTTTGGAAAAAATATCTTTCAAACCATAATAAAAAATAATATTGTATTCATAAAAAACTATATGATCATTATTATTTAATAAAAATTAATTAAGTTATAATATTTTAATAAAATGTTACTTAAATTGAAAAATCATTTGATTCAATAAAATTGATTAATTAATTGAATATAATTATTAACTAAAAAAAATACTATTTATGCTCAGAGTAATAATAATAAAATGAATGTTTATTCTCTATTATATACAAAAAAATAGAGAACTTAATAATAGTGGAAGTTTATTTTTACATAACCCCTTACAAAACAGTCATATGACTCATAAATGAGACATACATCAATAAGAATCCACATCTGTTATATTTTTCACAGATCGTCTCTTTTCCAATGGCATCTAGTATAGTGGGTAGGTGCTCCTCAGACACCTCCTTGATTTTGGAGTATACTAAAATATCTTCTATAATGACTACAACCAATTTGTCAAGGTAATCTATAATATCTTTATTTGTCATTTCCATGATGATTGCAGTATAATTAGTGAGTCTGAAATGAATTACTATGAATTCATAGTGCTCGTATCTTGTAAGAATCCATTCTTGGGGATATCCTCCTTCTCCACCCTTACATTATAATATCCCAACTGGAAATTCACTTTGTAGAAGTATTGTTCTCCAGGTAGTGGATCGAACAAGTAATCAATACACGACATCAGATACTTGTTCTTTATCAATATTTTCATGATCTCATGATAATCAATGAAAACGCGCATTGACCCCTCCTTCTTCATGAAAATGTGGATTGGTACACCCCATGGTGAAGTACTTGGGCCTATATACCCTTTATCCAGATTCTCCTATTGTTGTTTCTTCATCTGTAAAAGCTTCAAAGTAGCCATTCTATATAGAGTATGGGATATTGGAAACACCCCATTTATATGATCAATTAAGAAATAAACATATCATCTTGGAGGAAGACCATGAAATTCCATGAGAAACACTTCAGCAAATTCCCTCACAATAGGAATTTCTAAAAGGATGGTTGCTTCTGTAGACTCAATCCCCTGTTAAAGAAAATGACACTCAAAGGGCAGTAATATCCATGCTTGAGATGATGGTTCCAAGGAAGATTCAACCTTCTCATTGCACTTGTATAGAATCGAGGGTCGATTCTCTATTTGGAGAGTGATTTCAATATTATATAAATTTTTTTTTGCTCAATATTATGAAAGACAATCCATGCCAATAAATAATTCAAAATCTACCAGAGGGAGTATGAAAATGTTCTCCAGGAAGTTCAATCAACAAATTATGACTGGGGGAAGTTATATTAATTGGATGCAATGATTTTACCATTTTACATTCCCACCAAAATCTTCAAATCCCTTATTTGTGGTGGTTTTGGGATTGTTATACTAAACATTCAATAAATAAAATAGTGTGTAGAACCGGAATCAAAAAATTATGTTTTATTTTCATAAATGAATATGTAGTGTACCTATCACCAATTATTTTTTGGGGTTCACAACAGTTGTAGGGATGGAAAAAGATATCCATTTTTACCTTAGAGGATATTGGATTCCTTTAAAAACCCTTGTCTTAGGCCACTGGTTTTCAAAGTGTTGTGGTTCTTTGCAGTTGAAGCAATGAACAAAGCATTGATGGGCGAACCGAGTGTTCCTCTCCTCTTTCTTATCCATGAGATTTTCATGTTGTCCGTTAATTTCTAGGTTCCCAACTATTCCATACCTAATTCATTTCTTCACTCCCTTCAGGAAATTTACAGGGTTATTCTTTCCACACCATTAGCAAGTGGGGTACTGGATTTTCTTAGGATCATTGGATTTATCCATCTAACTACAAGAATTAAATTCCAACTTATTCTTCTTATCAACATGATACACCTGATATTAATTGATCTCCATTTATACCATGAGGTCACATCAAGAAAATTTACTCATAACTATCAAATTCACAGATCGTTAGGGTTTTTTAGGCTTGGTTTTAGCCAACTAATGAAGTAGTCAACCTTACATTTGGGGGTAACGAAAAAAACCGAAACATATCTTGAATGTCTTGTGAAGTTCTAATTGTAATCTTTGATGGATTCATCATATTTTTACTTGAGGGGAAGGAATTCCCTTTCCTTTTTAATTCATAGGGTGAGAGGAAAATATTTATCAAAAAACATTATCTATAAATCCTTCTATTCCAATGCCTCATTCTCCTCCTCAGGCATTTTATTTTTTATCGAAGTCCACTACTGATCTGATTAACCATCTATATGATATGAAATCATATGTACATTATCTTGTTTATAACTTTGAAGGATGTAGAATATATTATCAATGGAGTTGATCCATTATTTGATGACCGAGGGAACAAATTATCCATAAAAATTAGGATTCATATGTCTCATGAATCTCTCAATTGTGTCTTGTTCTTTCTTGGGGGGGGGGGGTGAAAGTTCCTCTTGACCCAAGTTTCTATTCAAAACATGAGTTAACTGAGATAGTATCATGATAATGTTTGTGATTCCCACTCCCATCAGATTGAGTATCTCATTAAAATAGTCATCACATTGATCATCACATCAACTATTAGACGGATCCCTCCTATTACCAGTCATTGACTTGAATTAATGGAGTGTTATGGGTAACACATAAAGTAAAATCTAATGAAAAATTGATAAATTATAAATTATTTTTATTTCCTTATCATATCTATGTTACCCATGATCTACTTCCCAACATATATTCTTAGGGGAATTTTTTTATTCCCTTATTAATGGTTCATACTAAGCTTATGAATTTACAAAATCATGTCCCCCAAGTGTGTTGAAAGTAAGAGTTCAACAAGGCCCATTGTTGTGCATCATTTCACATTCGAATCTAGCACAAATTGGTGCTTTTATGTTTTACCACTAGATACATCTATTCTAGAGCCGCCTCTACCTGCTCGTATCATGAGAGGGATATTTTTTGATAAATCACTTACTGAATAATCATGAATCTTTTGGGATGTTTTTATTATATATAGTCGCATCCCTATGGTTTTCAAGGCGGTTTTCTAATCATAATCCCAAAATTAACTAAATCATTCCTTTGATACCAACAATAACAGTCCTGCACTTTATTTCACACATAAACCGCCTTGATAACAGAATTTTTAATTATTACAACAAACTCAATTATCAATATGTATATGTGTATAAAGTTGAATACCATTTATAATGAAATGAGCATGGTATGCACTATATAATGACTTTGTCTTGGAAAATCGCAATGCAATTTTGGCAGCGCAGTGACATGACATAAGAATTCAAAAAAATGGTTTATGATAGAGAAAGTGGTGTATCATTATATGTACATGAAATATAATGTAAGGGGGTAATATAGGTAAATTTCCCAATATATGTTATAGAATATATATTCATAATCCAAATTAATTGCTTAAATTTAAATGTGAAGGGAGAAGTTCCTTATAGAATTTCAGCATGGTAATGAGTGTAACGGGAAACATTAATGGGATAGAAAGATGTATATCATCAAAAAAAATAAGGAGGGATGAATAGGGGATATGATAAAACATACCCCAATATTTCTAATTGAGAAAAAAGGGTATAACAACATAACAAAATCTTGAAAAAAATGAGAAAGGAAGAAATCCTTTACATGGAAGTATGATCCCATAGGATTGGGAGTGGATTGAGATAGAATTACTCGTAGCATTGGGTGCCTTTGGAGGTTACTAGAGAGTGGAAGATAGATTAGGTACGTGATCCATGGGTTTTGAGTGATGAGAAGTGGGTTCTTGGATGGGTTTATATAGGAAAAGAGAGGGATTTCATTATTATTTTGGTTTTTGGACACCACAGATTAAACTAATCAAAACCACAGACCAATTGAACATTTTTTTTCAAGGTTTTACCCAATGGGTAGTGGAAAAAATATTTTATATGTCCAATTTCCGAACTTATTAAAATTATTGGATTTCTTATGTGGAGGTGAGTCACACTCTCAAGGAAATAATTTTAATGTTTAAAACATTATATAAGTCTTGGAGGGTCCTCTAAGGCACCATAAAATTAATCTAACAAATATATGATCACTTTATTTTAAAGGTAAACAATATGTTGGACGGAAATATTATTTATTTAATTTTATTACATAACTATTGGGTCATTATTATGCCATAAAAACATTATATATTTTAATGGTATTTAATTTTTACCCGAAAATTTAGTTGTCATAGAAAATTATGAAAAATAAACACTTGAATAATTTTGATGACCTTTTTCCAAAAATTATATTCATTTTATCTAAATAATTTTCTAAATATGTGATTTTATTCTTTTAAAATAAAAACATTAATTAATCAAAAAGTCATGGGTTTTGAAAACAACATATTTTAAACCGTATTAAAAATTACCATTATATTTATAAAAATTATATGATTATTTATATTTAATATAAACTAATTTATTAATAATATTATATTAAATTATTATTTAATTCCTAAAATACATTATTTCATAAAAATATATTTTTCAATTGATTTTAAATATAGACTAAAATATACTATTTGTTCTCAATGTAACAACAATATAATGAATGCATATTCATTATTCTATAAAAAAAATAATGCACATAATCATAGTGCTAGGTTCATGTTACATAACCCCTTATAACAACCACATTATACATATGGGTAAGGTGTGCGATGGTGATAGACTCTGGGGGAGGCTCAGATTACATTGCCCGGGTGGTAATCTCTATTAACACCCACTTCTCTCGTAGGTGGTTCTGTTCAATCCTTTTGTGTTGAAGCTCTACATGGGCTTAGTCAAGAGCGAAGCCCAATGATGCCACATCTTATCCAAGTTTCGACGAATGGGATTTTAAGGGAGAAATTCTGTTAGATGAGGCTATAACATACTTTTTCTAAGTAAATTGGACTTATTAAAGCCCAATATTTAAACTAATATCGTGGTATCTTTTTAATAGATATATTAGCAATGATTACAATTCATAACGGTATTTTAAAATCCAAAAATCAAAAAACCAAGGAACTGCATATGTTATATAACCAGTTTACATAATAAGACATTTAATTAGATCATGAGGAATTTTAATTAGTAAATGTATAAGTATTTACAATTGGCAAGTCGAATGGGGTCATGATGAGTTCAGGTATGGGGGATCAAGGTCACATCAGTAGAAAGTTGAGCATTCGAGGTCACAACGGTCAATGACATTAGGGTTGGGTTATGAAATTAGATGGAGGGGGTTTAAGATCAGAACAATATCCAAAAGGGGTGTTGGGGTCATGACTGTTTCAGGTAAGCATGTTCTGTGTCATGGAAGTAGCTAAAAGGGGTGTCAGGTGATGGTGGTCACCACAGATTGGGGCCAGGGTGGTCTCTAACAGGGGGACATAGGTGAGAGGAAGGATGGAGGTCAGTGGGGGTTGGGGGTTTCCACCTACGGTGGAAGATGGAGGATGGAGGTAAGAGGGGTCCAAGGTCATCTACTTATGAGGGGATAGGTTGAGAGAGGTTAGAGGGGGTCAGGGGTTGTTGTAGATGCTGGGGGCGGGAGGTTTGAGAGGGGGATGGGGTGGTTCACACTGATGTGGGAGTGGGTTGAGATCACCACCATTGAAGGGAGAGGGAGGTAGGAGGGGGGGGCCCAGGTTGGTGTCAAAGAGGGGATAAGGTGAAAGAGGGAGGGGGGATTTTGTGTTTTATTATGTTTTTAGTTCTGGTTTAATTTGAACTACCACAAAGTATTAAAATAAAAAAACAACGGTTTAATAAAACATAAACTATAATTATTTTTTTATATTACTCATTTTGTGGAAGTTATTAGAACAAACAATAATAAACCACCAGTAAATAATATTTTTTATAGTGTTATTTATTGGAAATATAATAAAGAAAAAACACATGACACAATGATGTATAGTGGTTTTGGGAGAAATCACAAAAGCCACGCCACTAAAACTCCAATCGATGAACTTGGTGATTTTACTAATCCAGTCATATTCTTAGGGACTTTCCAAATTGAGAGAGTGTATTGGTAAATTTTTACAAAGCTTTTATAGAGGCTTTTTGTTTTTTAATAGCATCCTCAATATAATAATACATCAAAAACACATTTCAGACATCACAACTTAGTACAAATATTTGAAATTGATGGAAATTGGATGATATATGAAAAGTGTTAAATATTAAGCAGACTAATGCAGTATAAAATGATAGGTGAAAATAGATCTTCAATATAGAATAGAAGTACAAATGATCATTAAGAATAAACCAGGCTCCCTTCCTCCTTCAAATAGTAGCAGCTGAATAATATTCTTTTTTTCAATGGTAGTGTTCTTCTTATTCTTCATATAGTAGTGAATAAAAGAAATTTATGGTGTTCATTCTCTCTTAAATGCCCATAAAATATATAATATAAAAAATAATTCACTATTTATCTTCTTCAGACTCGCACTTATGTACACAAAAATTCTCTATTCTTCATGAGGGTCGTTCAGAAAATATATAAAAATATATTTTCCCGTCTCGTTGATATATCCAAATGAATGGGAAAAAATATTTCATTAATTTCCCCTATATACATCATAAATTTCTTTCTGAGAAAGATATTTGGGGAAATTGGTATAAAAAATTATTGAATAATTTATCTATTAACAAGTCCTCAAAATATACATCACTGATAACTAATCATTTCCATGAAAATTTTTCCATGGAAAAAGGTAAGTTTCTTTAAATCTAAGGAATTTAATGGTATCCACCATTCCCTCATTTAACGTACTCTAAATTTGATATAGATAAAGAAGTATAAACCCTGTCATAAAAATGTAATGGTAAACACTATAAACAATTAAACAATTATAATTTAGTGATGTTAACATTCTCCAATCATGTAAATAACATAATTTTTCTTCAAAATCATCACATTCAATTTGAATAGTTTAATAAGAATGTATGGAGGAATATCTTTCCATTAAATAAAATGATATAATCCAGATATTCCCCATGGGATCACTCTAGTGGTCTCTCCCGATTGCGGTTTTATGGGAGGTATCAGTTTCACACCTCCCCATGGCCATTATGTTCGTATTTTCAATTGTTTGGCCCTTCACTAATAATAGTAAATTAATTAATAATAAAAAATATAGATAAAAACAATGTAAATTTAAATTCCAAGAATATCAAGAATCATAGTATCGTAAATTTTTATATTCCAAAATATAACTTATGATATCGTTGAATCTTATGTTTCTAACACTTGAAATCATGAAATTGTTCTTTATATGATACAATTGGATATAATGTTCGTAGCTTCTCACTATCCAAAAAATGAAGAATGGGTTTTAGAGGTTATGTGTTTTCTCCGACTGTAATTTAGCATGCGTGTCCTCATGTATAACTGTTCATTCTGAATTCATCCTCTTCACACTCTATTACAAGTATGTATGTAGAACCACTCTATAGTTTTCAGTAGCTACCCTTTCACATGTGATGTAACCTTTATGAGAGTTTTCTTTATTCTCCTACAGATCTCATTCCACACGATGTGACTACATCATAACCCTATTTCATACATTATAACATATGGATATAAAATTGATCATATACATTATAACACAAACTGTAGAGAATAATATTTTTTATTATCATAAAACTATATTTTTTATACAGCACGCCATGTCTCGCTTCCATTTTCATTATTTAAGAGGAGTCTCATGAGGTTGATTCGGTGAAGATATGATATTCTTTATGGTAAATTTGAGTCACAATATACTATATTCATGGATCTGGCTACACGTGTGATTTCATAATAGGTTGGGTGATTTGGATATAGGAGGGTTCACCTATCATTGCGACCCATTAATATGAAATGGAGCCTTAAAATAACATCATGACCAACCAACTATAGTGCTGATGATTAATCTTCAACCTTAGTTATGTAGTTTGTATCATGTTTGATGAATATCACTACATCAAGATAATATGATATTAATTATAAATATGGATTTGAGAAGTTTTAATTTCTACAGATTGATGAAAAAGAAAAATTATAGTTAAAAATGATGTTTGAAATCTGTAGAAATACCAGACAACAAAAATCATATAGTTTCCAATTTCAAGATTCCTGCTTCAATTGATTGAACATATTCTAAACAGAATTTCTGTAACCTAAAATATGAATAGTTCCATAAACATGATAAAATATTACAATAAT
Source organism: Viscum album (assembly GCA_963277665.1). Lineage (NCBI taxonomy): Eukaryota > Viridiplantae > Streptophyta > Magnoliopsida > Santalales > Viscaceae > Viscum > Viscum album. Next base: position 1,107,004,144 of record OY728152.1, on the reverse strand, counting down.
AAATATTAACCCCAAATCGCATTATTGAGACTGATAAATAATCGGTCCACAGTGCATCAACAATCAAGAGATAAAATGAAGTGAAAAATGGACACTAGATGTAATGTGAAAAATCACCCAAAATGAAAGGGGTGAAAATAATGGAATAATAGAAGGATCATTATGGGTAAAATTATGTACATACTCCGTCAATATTACAAGGAGATAACTACCAGAAATATATCTCTTGAATAAAATGGAAAAATGGCCTCACAAAATTCCACTAAAAATGGGATCTGCTGCAGGTGATGAGAATAGATGAAGCTAGTGATTATGATATATGATAGAGGGGAGTGCCTCCTTTTATATTCCTCTTCCTATTTCTACCTCTACATCTCTCACTACTCTTAATGGTTATTGGGTTTGGCCTCCAACACAACCTACCACCACACATGCACTCCTTGTGTTGTTGGTGTGCTCAGCATCTGCGGAGCTAGATCTGGGATCCTTCGCCTTCGTCCAGGCTCGTTTTCGGTTCGTGAGTTCTCCGGTGAGATCGGGGTCTGCACCTGTGGCTTGGAGGGGGTAGGCCGTGCGTGTTATTTTTACTGTAAATGGTTTACAAGTTTTTATTTATGAAGTTGGGATCGCATTTGATTGGCTGTATTTTTGGGTTTTGGTTGTTATTTGATTGAGTTTATGGAGGTGATTTTGATGGTCTTCTGTTGGTATGGAATGTTGGCTGGTTGGGATGTGTGGGATTGTTTTGTAATGATGGAGATGGAGGAATGTGGTTTAAGGGAAAGGCGGAACATCTGAGTTGTCTGCAGATCAGGGTGCTATTGGTGTCAGGATCTGGTCATATTCATTTTTGTTTCCTTGACGTCCTTTATGGATGTATTCAATCTAGTTGTCCATTTCATTTTGCTTGAAGGCTGGATGAATTCTGCTAGAGTTTCCAGACGGGAGGTTTTGGGCCGGTGTCGATGCTCTCGCCGGGGGATGTTCAAGGAAACCCTTTGTGAGGTTTGGCCAGAATTTTCGATGTTCTTGTGCCCTGGTTCGTGGTTTCTTGGACATTTCCATGGGTTAATGATGTTATTGTGTAATGGTGGAAGTGGTTGTATTGTAATCATGTAGCAGGGTACCGGGAACCCATAAACTGCCTTTTGAAAATGAAAAAAAAATGATTAGCAGCACATCATCATGAGGTTGTTTGAGGATCTGCACTATCTGAACATATCTTAGTCAAATTTCATCATTAGTTAATTTACCATATTTTCATTTGTATTATTTTTTTCATATCCAGACATCCTTCCACCCCACATCTAAGACAAAGTGATATTATACCCCAATGTGCTTCATCCTGGAATGAAAATATGGATTTCTTGTAATGTGAAAGGAACACTAACTATCACAAAACAATGGAATCTACTCCAGTATGTGCCCGAGCTACTCCAACAAACTACTCATGCTAGTAGACTCTTTAGAAGCCTATTTATTTACCATGTACTCCTCCCCATTTGTGGATAAATCCTAAACTGACTACAAATTTAAAATCCAGCTCATAGATCCTCAAGGAGGAGTAAACACATATCTATTAGTGGATTTCATTAGGTCAAAATCTCCTACCAAAACTAAATCTACATGGCTGCAGATAGTGAAATCTGATCCTCTATACCATAATGCAGCATTTGAGGACTCCTTGATGCATCTCATGATCGTCTTCATTATACTCCAATGTTCCCATCTTGGATTCTCCATGTACCAACATACTGATCCCACTACATGTGCAATGTATTGTCTTGTACCAACCACAACAAACATTAGACAACCCACTTCTTATGCATATGGTACTCAAGACATTTCCATCATCTCTACATCACATTTAGGAAACATCATTGAGGATAACAGTAAATTAGTGGGAAGAGTGGTATATATTGGATTAGTATCTTTCATGTTGAATATTTTCAAGACTATATATAAGTAATTATTCTATGGTAGACAAATCTTCTAACTATTTTTGGTATCTGTAATTTTGAATCCCAAGAATATTTTTTCTAGCCTCATGTCTATCATATCAAACTCCACAGACAATTGGGCCTCTGTCTATTAGATTAGATTATTTTTGGGGCCTAAAAACAACATTTCATCCACATAAAATAGAATAATATTGACATAACTAATATATAAACCCCTAAAATATTAATTAGAATCTGAATTATGTCTGTTATATTCAAGGATCATGATATAGGAATCAAATTTCTTATAGAAATAGATCAGTGCCATCATGGGACTGTACAAATATTTTTTCAATGTGCATACCATGTTCACATTGCCTTCTTCTGAAAAACCTTATGGTTGGAACATATGGATCACTTTATCAACATCACCATGGTGGAATGTATCCTCACATAAAACTTCTCTGTATGTATGTTGTATGTAGCACACATCGCGAAAACTATCCGAGTAGTCATCAGTATAACAACAGGATAAATTGTTTAATTGAAATAAATTCCTTCTTTCTAAGCATATCCCTTGACCACCAGTCTTGCATGATCTCTTTCCATCGGGTTTATTACATATCTTTTGATCTTAATGAACCATTTATTTTAGATATCCTTCCTTCTAGGTTGTTATCGAAAAAGATCCCAAGCCATTTTCCTATGCATGGATTCAAGTTCATCCTATATCGCTTCCATACATGAGGATACATCTGGGCTTCGGGCGGCCTCCAAAAATTATGATGAAGCTCCATCTTCCAATAATTAAAAGTATAAAATATTTCTCTCACTCACATAGTCTATGTTTCATACCGGTTCCCTCTTCTCCAAAGTGGACAATCGTGGTCCAGACTCAACTAGTACATGATTAGCATGATTTGGTATTGCCTCAAGGGAAATTGTTTTTAACTTGGATTTTCCCCTACTTAGACTACTGTAATTTCAATATTATCCATCTCCATGTCCTCATCTGTTGCTATTTTCACCCTATCTTGTGCAAAAATGACATCTCTATTGTTGATAATTTTTTCAACTAGTGGGGTCCCACATATGATACCCCTTCACACCATCTTTTTACACCAGGGAGACACATTTCTTTGAACTAAAATCAAACCTATATTGTTCATGTTCATTAAAAATTCATATACAAGACTTCCAAAAGTACGTAACCAAGAATAGTTAGAGGTTTTACTAGTCCAAATATCCATCAATTTCTTCAAATAAATCACCGTTTAAGGATAATAGTTGATCAAATAACATGTTTTATTCACTTATTCTTCCCAAAAAGTTTTGTAAATTCCTATAGTTTTCATCATTTCCCTTAACATATCTTATACAGTTCGGTTCATCCGCTCTACCACTTCATTCTACTAAGTATTGTACGCCACTTTGAATTGTCTCATTATTATTTCATGTTGATAAAATGTATCAAAATATTCACTTGTATATTCTCCACCATTATCAGTCCTCAGGAACTTGATCTTCGTTCCATATTCAAGTTCCTTCCATGATTTTAATGTTTTGAATACTTCTATAACATTTTCCTTCCACTTGATTGGGTATAATCAACATCTCATGGAATAATCATATATGAATGAAAAAATGTACCTTTATCATTATGGATATATTATTGGTTCTTTCCAAATACCGGAATGGATCAAATCTATGATATCCTTGCATCTTGCCACTAACATACCAAACATTTACCTCTCTTTATAGCTCAAAACACAATGGTTAAAAATATTAAGTATACCTTTTTTATCCCTTGGATACAATTCTTATTTGTAAGAATTTTTTTTCCACATTTTGAAATATGTCCAAGATTCCAATTCCATAATATAATCAATTCTTCTGTCAATGTAATTTATGCAACAACTCTCATTGCCTCCTTTTTTGTTTAACCTATAATTATATACAGTTTATTTCGGATCATCTCTACCTTCATTACCTTAAGAGTTCCCTTCACAATTCTCATCAATCAATTAATGATTTATGTCTTGTATCTGATTTCATTGGGTTATCCCAAAGACTATATATACTTCTTCAATCTATTTACATGACTTACTCCTTAGAAGTTTCTAACTATACCATCATGCATTTTCAATTTGAGAGTACCAACTCTAACAATCATCAGAGTCTAAAAATTCCCAATGTACACGTGTCCTTCTGTGATGGTATCATACATGTCAAACCATTCATGTTGACACATAATGTGCCATGTTTCTCCTAAGCCAATAATCCATGCATATTTGAGATACTTCATGCTGCCAGTGGTATTCACTACTCCACAGACTAGTATATCTATGTTTCCAAAATTACTCACCATATTCCCCTGAGAGCTCTTTTCAACACATTTATTATTCTACAAATGTTTCTTGATGTGCCACTTGTTGATAAAATTGAAACATGTCACACACTTCATCTTACTCATTTATTTGGACTTTCCATGATTTTGGCTCCCACTGGAACCATGCTCCATCATCCTTTGTCTATCCATTGACAAAGACATTGATTGGAGTGAATTTATTTTTTTCCTCCATTTTCTTATGCCAAATTTGTTATTCAAGAGTTAAAGCGGTAGAATAATTAAAGGGAAACATATCCTTAATGATAATTTTGGGGAGGTTGGTGATGAGTTGGTCATAAGAATATATGAAACTCTAGAGTAGAATCTCTGCCTGTCCAGTATCGTCAATTTTATACCCCAACACTATGAGTTTAGTGAAATGGGTTTTGAGGTTGTCAATGCGGTTAGTCACTGATGACGACTCTTCCATTTGAAGAGTGTAAAATATTCTTTTAAGGAATTTTTTTCCTATAGTGACTTTTCCATGTATAGCTTCATCAAATTATCTTATATTTACTTTGTTTTCTTTTTCTCTGAAATTCATGATAGGACCCCATCTTCCAAATCTAAATGAATTTTTAAAATAGAATTCCCATAAATGTCATTCTATTTACCCTCCATAACACTAGCCATATTTTTTCAATTTTCCAATAGAAAATTATCTATCTACAGCACTCCCTATATCATCATTTTCTGTAACAAAAAATTATTCCTATCAAATTTATCAATCGTGAATTTCACTCCCATCTGGACACGAGTCAATCAAGAACCACGGATTCATCACATCACTATATATAATAATCTAAAAAAAAATCTAATGTGAAATATCAACTAGATTCGCAATCACAATAGATACTCCAATTTAAGAGAATTATTGATACCTGAAAATGTGAACTAAACCAGTCTAGAACCTGCCTTTTATACAACTTATTGGGATTAAAAAATGATTGGCCTATGTTGTAATAATAATAAAATGTTAAAATGACGTTCTGAATGTGAAATAATGGACACGGTATGTAACATGAAAACCCCCCCAAAATGATAGCGTTAAAAACCACATGCATATATAAGGATCAGTATGGATAAAAGTGGGTACAAACACCCAAAAAATTACATAGAGAAAACTCATAGAAATATATGTCATGAATAAAAGGGAATACATCCTCACAAAATACTACTCAAAAATGGGATCTTCTGCTCGTGATGAGAATGGATGAAGCTAGAGATGATGAGATCTAATAGAGGGAAGGGCCTAATTTTATAGGCCACTTCCATCCCCATAATACATTTTCCATTGATTCTCTAAAAGGTTGGTGGAGTTGGAGACCCCCCAAACCTACCAAAACACCATCCAACCCTTTGGTAGACTATGGGGTGCCACCCGTCAAATGAAATTCTTCTGACAATCATGTAATAAAAAATTTAACATAATGTAATATGAATAAGAACATTTAATTGACAAATAAATGAAGGGATAAAATTAAATTAATGGGAAGATTGTGTTATTATGAAAATTGAAAAGGGAATGATCTGAATACACTCAACATATGGATCTTCGAGGAGAATAACCCTATTCCCCATTGATTTTTTATCAATATGATTGAGAATACATAGTGAAATATTATGGTGTTTGAAAAGGACTAGCGTTAAAAAAACATAAAGGGTGAGATTGAATTACCCAAATGTTTTTTACAGTATTTTTTCTCAATAAGTGTAACTTTTTATGTCATCAAGATGAGAAATGGGGTGATAATTCCACCATCCAATGAGGATGAGAATGATACTATAGTGTTTGGGTAATGGAAAAAATTATATGAGATGAGTATGGTATGATTTATATTCCAATAAATAGTGTGGAATGATGGAGCACTATATATAATAGTTACAATAAGTTATAAGAAGTTAAAATATGATCAGGCTACAAAAATATTCTATAAATCTTTAATATGTTGTTTTTTCATAGTTTTAAATAGTTTCAATGATTTTGAGAAGCAAGCCTAGGTTCTGAGGAAACCATCATTGAGTCACATGGAATATTGACTAATGAAATTATAGAATTACATTTCTCTAATTAGGGTTCATTAATACTTGAGGTATTGAAGAATATTTAAATATTTTATTGTGAGTATTTTATACCGAAATGGCCTTTAGAATTATCTAAAAATGGTCTAGAACTATTTTTTCAATTCCAATAATTATTGGATGCTATTTTATGGATAATTTAAGATTTTGAGATGGTTCAAAATTTAGTTGATGTGTCTCTAAAATAATCAAATGAATTATCGAATTTTTAATTTAAAATTATGAAAAATGGGAAATTCCCAAGACACATAAACATGGATTTATGTTTTTGGGCATAACTTGTGATCTACTAAGGATTAGTTCGTCTAAAAAAGTACAAATCTAGTCTTTATAAAAATTATTTGGAATCAATGTAAACTTCATTCATATGCATAAGAATAACTTTTTAAATTCATAAGGATTATCCCACTATGTAAACATTATCTACCTAAGAATCCTCACAATAAAGATGATTTCCCAAAACTGTAGGGATGACTGAGGTTGTAGATGTATCATCTTTGTAAGAATCAACCGTTGAAATGATAAATTTCAATCTACCTAAGGATCCGCTTTTGTATAAGAATTATTTGGGATATATAATAATGATTCTCCCATCAGTGTAAATATCTTATCATGATATATGTAAGGATGGATTTTATGATTCATAATAATAGTTTTCATAATAATGAATCCATATTTTCATATTAATCACACCATAATAAAATGTTCATAATTTTACAATATTAAAACATGATTTCCCCAAATTAAATTTTTATAGAAGATAAAAAATGGGAGAATACAAGATATATTATTTCATATCCAAAACATAATGAAAATCTGATATGTCATGATTCAAGATGGATAAAATTAGGTGATATGAGAATAAATTTGGGAGGATCATTTCTCAACATATTTTTTAATTTAAATTGAGAATATTTATAATTATGTATTGTTGATAAAAATTTTATAATAAATCTGGTGATACTTGATCAATTAAATATAGTTTAAAAAAGAGAAAAAATAAATTGTAATATGATAATTAGAGTGATTATATTATCTAAAATGCTGAGTAAGATATGTTTAAAGACCAATGAGTTATTTGATCATGATTTGACTTATAGAATATTATACTATGAGAAAAATAATTAATAAGATTTAGGTGATATTATTCTGGTGTTTAAATATAAAATTATCCTTTTTTGATTATTGATTGATAAGAATATGAGTGGGTTGATTTTTATAAAAATTAAATTATCAATGATAATCTTTTATAGAAATCCATTGGATTCACTCAATTTGAATAAAAATATTTTTCAACTACAATAGATTATACTATATATTTTCTACATCCCATGAAATATAATTTCTTTGGTAACATTTAGTTTATTTTATGAAGAATAATACCAAAATCATGCTGGAATTATAATGGATGGTCGATTCATCCAATTCAGAGGAATAAAAAAATATTGAAAAATAAAAGGAAATATTTTGAACCAAACTAGAGAAATATTTTTTTGAGATGATGGGGGAAACCACAGGCTTCAATTGAAAATTTTGTTGTGATTTCAGACATTTTAAGCTGATAAAAATAAGTAGTTATCTTGAAGATGAATTTTGGGATTCTATGGGTGAGGCAAGTGAATATGAATCCCTATCAAAGATGAATATAAGAAACTACCATTCCTATGTTGCAGAGAAAAAAATTTCTAAGATTCATTGTAGATGAAGAAGGAAGACGAGAAAAAAACCTATGTGTGTCTGCTACCACTGAACAAGAACAGACCGACATGTTTTAGTATGTTCATCCCCAATAAATATTTTGGAAATTTTTTTTATTTATTGATACATGCCATGAATTATTTTATATAATTTATTCATGATATTTTGAGTTGGGAGAGGTTTTCATATAGAATAATATCAAGGTCTATAAGGTAAGATAAAAATAGATACCAGGTTTCATGTTCTGTATTTAGAGTATTAGATTATATTTAAAGAGAACTAGGGTTTTCATGGTGGTGCCTCGGTGGGGAGGGACTAGCGTGTAGCCCTTTATCTTTCTCTCCTATTTTTTTCCTCCCGTCTCTATTTCTCCTACTTTTTTCTTCCTATCCCTTTTCTCCTCACTTTCTTACTATCTTCTCTTAGTGATTTCTTCTTGGATATTTTGTTCCTTTCATGATGTTTCATGTGTGGTTTTGTCATGGTGGTGGCTTCGGTGGTTGGGGTTGGCATCCATTCATATATTTCCATCACTGTTGAGACCCTAGTATGATTTAAATGCGACAATTGATTTTGGATCCTTCATATCTCATCAAGTCATTCAAAGATGACATTTTGAAGGACTCTTTGGGAATTTTGTTTGATCATTTGACAGTGTTCTATGAGGAACATCCACTATTGTCTCCACTCTAAGATATTGTGGTTATCACATGATGTTTTCTGTGTGTGATGAATCTGAGGTTCAATGTTTCATGGTTCTTGGTTTGGTTTGGATTTATTATCACGGGTTATCTCTGCCACTAAAATCTCTACTCTAACCCCACGTACCTATTATCGTCCCCCAGTTGGATCAGGAGTAGTGGAAACAATGTGGTTTTTAGATGCGGGCTTCGGTAGTCGAATGTGTTCCTTTCAGGGCTAGAGTCATTTTACTCCCTTGAAGATGTTATGGGATTCCTTCTCTTCATTTTTGAAGTTTAGGGGTGGATATGACAACGCCATTTATGTTGTTTATTTTAGTTATTTTTCAGATTCTTTTTGGTTTTATTCAGTGAATTTAGTGATTTTATGGTTGATTATTTATAACATAAATGATGGAGTTCTTAGGTGGAGTTATGTACGTTGATTACTTTGTCGATGATGGAGGTTTTGACAGTTGTCGGTTTATTTTCCATTTTGAATTCAATGGTCATCGGCGCTGATGGGGAGGGATTGCTGATGATGGTGGTGTACTGATACTATTATGTTTAATATGTGTAACATGTATCCGCCTAAAGTGGGGTCCACTGGATCTTTTCATAGGGTTTTTTGTTAGAGAGTTATGTTTTTCAAGGTTCCAAGCTCAAGGAGACTCTTCAAAAGGGGTTGTATGATGTTGTTTAATTGAAAATATAATTTTCAAACATTAAATTCAAGTATTTCTCAAGTGGGTGATTTTGGTTGCAGATGGTGAGGGAATGATAGCAGTATGGGATGAACGATATATGATTATATGGGATGATGGTAAATGAAATGGGATTTCTACTACCGTCTTGCTACTATTTTTTTAATATGATTTTACTGATTTACATCTGATGAAGTTTAGAATTTATATGTGTTTGAATAATGTACATTGCTGTAATAAAAAAAACCATTAAGCGGTTTTTAGAAACAAAAAGTGATTTGTAGAAGAATTCATTAGATGATAATGTTAGTTAGGAATATGAACTGTTTTTAGGTGTAGTGACATACCATGAAAACATTATGATCTTCATCAAAAGGAGAAGATATGATATGATCCTATTCAATGAATGTATAATGAAAATACTTTATATAGCTCATGTTCACTTGTATAATATAGTGAACCACTGTATGTGTAATATAGTGAAGTCTCTTACATAATATAGATAACATGGTTTTAGTAAAATCCATAGTTAAATTATACTTGTATTGATAAAATTATTTTAATAGATAATGTGTAACATGGACATCCCAAGCATAATAAGAATTAGGTTTACCATATTAGGACTAAACCTTGTAAAAAACATGTGATAACTTAACAACTTTATTTCCATTTTCTATAGGTGTATTATAGTTTGATGAATGAGATATCCTTCTTCATAATTGGCATTCGAGGATTGAATTATAAGAGTATTAAAAAAATATTTAGTATTTGATAAATGAATTTTACCACAGCTTATTCAAACCCCTCTTCGGTGTGTTTGGATAGATCCTATGGAAATTACAAGAAAAAAATTATAAAAATATATAATTACTCATTATATTATCATGACCCAACTCATACTGTGGCCTGATCCACCACTAACCCATGCCCACCTCCATAGGAATAGGGATGTAGACTAGCACTGAAGTCATAAATATCATTGGGAGGCCTTTTCCTATGTAACAATAAGGACATATATAATTATCTCAATGAAAAATTAAAAATTGAGTAAAACATGAATCACAAATATAAAGTAATCTAATAATTAATGAACCTTTATAGAGTAAAAAATTATGTTATTAAAAACTATAAAAATAAAGGGGAATAATAAATTCCACCCAAAAATAGGTCTCATATTGAAAAAACTAGAAAAGTTAATAGTTGAGAGAGAATATCTCTAGAATCCCAAGCTACGACCAGTATACATGGTCCAAAGTACCCAGTTTCCCTAAGCTCCAATGAATTCACAACCAACTTGTCTTTCATCTACATAAGATATGAAACATGTAGGAATATCCAATGCGACGATGAGTGTATACATACCCAATAGGACACCCAGAAAGCTGAAAGGGGGTGGGGTTGTAAGAGATAAAATAGTAATGGAAATATTTTAGATGAAAAATACAGTCAAAGAGAAGAGATCAACCCACACCATGAGTAAAAGTAACCCAGTCGAATCAAAAGGGTATAAACATGGTCAGTAGATTAACTACCCACTAAGTCTTCGCAAATGAACGAATTAGGGGATTTCAATCTAGCACCTCATCATAGTAAGAAGTGTATCCTACCATTCCAAAAGAACATCAATGATTCCCTGCATCTCATGTATCTACCTAGAAGTAACATTCCTTGTCATGCCACTCCTCATCACTATGCCGCACAGTCACTGGGACATAAAATCGGTGTATAGGACCTACATCCCTTTATGTAAGGAGGTTCCACACTGATAACATCTATAGAGTACATTTTCCCATACATATGTGGGTGTGGTTGTTCTACCCTATTGGTCGAGGTCCCATTCCCTAGTATAACATGGGACCTTCCATTCTGGTCATCGTAGACCATTTCCCTATTTGATCAAGGGTTCCACTAAGAATTCGAGAATTCTTACCCTGGTAACATATGGGGGTTCCAAAAATGTCCATAAGGACCCAATCCAAAGTACATTAGGGGGTTCAACTAAAATGGTATCTGTAGAATACATTCACCCATGCTGATGGGGGGTTCCACTTTAATGGTTGAGGACGCCACTACCCAGCTCTAATGGACTGTACAACTTGGTAGTCACTAGTGATTCTACTGAATCACTATGATCATTGATTGTTTCCTCATCATGTTTGGTACCCATAACATTTCATAATGTATCTTCATAGCCACATACAAGAAAAAATCAAATTGATCATTGAAAAAAATTCAAGATAGGATACTTGTGGGCCAAAAATACATGTTCAAAAAAAGAAGATACATAATCTTGATGTTTCCTAAATATATTATAAGGTGGTACATTGAATGTCATGCGACCCACAATACATGTGGTCCCTCTCCACTGCCTGGGCACGTGTCACGAACAAAGCCAGGTTGACCTTGAATTGGTCACCAGAGTCGATCCGCGACAAGGACAGAAGGGAATTCCTGATACCCATAGGATATGTGACGCCCCGACCCCATTTACCCAACGCCAGTGCATTATTAAATAACATTGGTATGATCACAATAATGATCAAATCTCAAAAAACTGATTGGTTTAGTAGCCTTGGAAACACTAGATATATTCATAAAGTTTTACATTACATCATAAAGTGAAAAACTACTACAACAGCATATTGTCTCCATAGTCCACACTATTATCCCCACATAATATCCCTACAGGTCATTCATAATTTACTTCTTCACATCCTGAGAAAAATAAAACATAGAAAAGGGGTGACCTCAAATGCCCAAAAAGGATAACAATATAGGGAAACTTTCATAAATAAGAATAAACATTTAAGGCAATGTATAACTAAAACAAAAGCCTTTTAAACATGAACTTCTACATAGTATAGAAAAAATAAAATGAAATAATGCCATTTACTTATTCACATTGATATTTTACTAATATAATAATCACATGCAATATCAATAACCACTTTCATAATGATGGAATGCATAATGCCAGACTATTATAACCACATAGCCAAGGCCTCGTGCGAAGACTACAAATAAGATTTTGTTAAGGCCTTCTGCCAAGACACTAGTTTGTCTCATTAGACCTACTGATGCATCGATGAGCTATAGCGGGCTCCACCCGTCAAATATTATGTCCAATGCATTCCCATATGAAAAGGATTAAACATAACATAAACATTCGTATTAAAACTAGCATACGAAATGTCAATACTTTCACCATAAACCATGAATGGTATAAAAATAGCACATTCACAGTCAAACATATCACAAAACCTTCAATACAATATAGAAGTTTTTTATCATAATAAATCAACTTCTAATAAGCGTAAAATCCATCAAAGGATGTTGACATAGATGAAAATCAAAACTCTTTTTAGAGAAATATCTCTTTCTATTTTGAAATCATTTAAGAGTCATATATTTATAAAATAAAACATTTTCATTGAAAATATTCTTATAATATTGTAAGGGAAGATTTGAAGATTTTATAACGGTGGAAAATATCCGCACCCACCGTATAAGTTAAAAAAACATTCTTACCTTAATTATGTCGAAAAGGTTAAAAAGCACCTTGTTTGGTAAACGACAGAAAGATTCCTTTATAAAACTCTTATAAAAAGTCAAACAAGGGTATAAATGACTTTAACCCAAATTATTTTAAATATTAAAAATGTTTTGAAATACATTTTTATGAAACATGGATGTGGATGATAAAGAGATCCCAGTAGATTATTACGTATAAAGAACCTCGAATAATGAAGAGATTGTGAAATAACCATTACCATGAACTTTTCCATGGTTGGGGGTAGGTTAAACTCCTGTATAATGTTGAAATAATTGTTATTAAATTATAAAAGAATCATATACATTAATATGATATCATATATTATCTTTTAACATTGATTTGTTAATAATATCTTAGTATTATCGTTGTTTTGGGTGTTAACATACTCATTTTCTTTAATATGTTTTGTTACGTAAGCCGTGCTTGTAATGGATAGGTTGTATCTTAATCATATCCTTAATGATATCAAGTCCATAGATACTATTATTAATCATCAAATGAGAATTAGACTTGAATGGATATGATGGAGAATGAATCTCATCGCGTTCGTGGAGACGGTAGTCCGTACGTACGCATGAGCGACAATATCATTATTTTGATATTAAAATAATATATAATTGGATGGTATATCATATATACAAAATAATTATAATGTTACATTTATTATTTATATGAATTAATCATCATTATTATACCAATTCAAATAATAATTTTTTGAATAACAAATACACCACGACGTGGAGACGGTAAGCCGTACGTACGCACGTATAGTGACATGTTATTAAAAGGAAGGATAGAATACTGAATATGATTGTACCATATTTATAAAAACATAACAGTATATATAAGATACTGGTGTTATTATTTTATAATGGTAATAACAAAGAAATAAGAAGTGGAAGAAGAAAGGAACTTGAAAAAGGGTGGTGAAATCATTACATCTTCTTTGGGTTCTTCCTTTCGATTTGATCAAAAGGGATCTTAGGATGGATTTCATACTAAAGTGAGGAATCTAGGATGAATTTATGGATGTTTAGAGTGTATTTTGGGTGTGTTTGGCCGATCCAAATGGCTTTGAAGGTGTGAGTTAATGAGAAGGGAGAGTGCCCTTTTATAAGAGGGGTGAGGGGCACCTTTGGAAATGCTAGAAATATTATTTTATAATAAATTTATATTCGGTTTCTAATTCCTCCAAAGTAGATTATTTAAATGTTAAGGTGGGTATAGGTCGAAAATCACTCAACCAATAGAATTTAGACAGGTTTGGGTCATTATACTAGCCTTATCGTTAAGTATTAACACTTAGATAATTAGTTTCACTTTTACAATGTCTCTTTGTATTTTTATATTATATGGTTAATAAACATACTATATACATCCAATAGACCCCCCAAGTGGTCCATTATTGACACACCTGTCATGATATAAGTCTCATGGAAGATCCTTAGCTTTTTATGAATTTAATATCAATTAATAATATAATATTTTTTTAAAAAACTCTTTTATACCAATTTTGACACAATTCAATAATTGAATTTTGTAAAAATAATAACAGAATGATTACCTCTAAAATAGTAAATTAAATCATTCCTAACATGTCATATTAACCTTTGAATTTAGTTTAATTCACAAAAAGTCTCAAATTATATTTATTTGGGTATCTACAATATCAATCATTTTAATTTCTCACTATTATGGTAATTACTACATCACCATTGTGTCATATATAAATTAAATTATTTAATGTCTAAAAATTATAAATAAATTACTATTATGAAGGAAATCATTTTATATTTCTAATGAATATTTATAGTCGAAAATCCAACATATATAACCCTATGTGAAAATTGTTTTTGAAAAAGATATATTCTTGTTTCATTTTTGTATTCATTTTAACTTAATTAAAATAAAGTGTCCCTATCACTGACAAGTGGCACCATGGGGTCCCAAAATCGACCCAGAGATTCCCATGGTCGAACATGTATCAACCAATAAGGTTAGGACATGTTTTAAGGTAATTTTTTATTATTATAATATTATTTTTTAACCCTTATTTACCGGATTTACCCTTTAACCATGGTAAATAAAATATTTACCGAAGTAATTATTCAAAATTTCTAAAAATAAAAGTTACCTATTTACACAATTTGAACATCCTGAATCCAAATAATGAATCCATTTTTCAAAATTCAAAACACAGAAGTGGCAGAAATTAATTTAAAATTAATTCCCGTTTTTAAAACAAAAAACGTGTTTTTAAGATATAATAACTATCAAAAGATTGATACTTGATTATGTTCAGTTTAATTGTGAAGTTATGTCCAATGACCAAAACTGTATTAAATGGATAAAATATATTATAAATATAATTTAAAACCACTCAAATTCGTAATTTATCACTATTAATTATTTTGATTAAAAAAGTTGTTTTTAATTAAACTTTAGTAATTTTCACTATTCATCAAAATATTAAAGTTATCCGAAAAGTTCCAAAATTTCACCTTAGGCTAAATTCGATACTCCGAATCCAAAAATGAAGTCCATTTTGAGAGATAAAATTTATAAAATTTCAAAAATCAGGTATTACTATTCATAACGGCTAGTTTGATCGGTTGTGGTGTGTGTTAGAACTCGATGTTGCGTACAACACACGCTATTGCATTATTCAAAGAGAAACGTACCGTAGAAGTTTGGGGTGTTACATTCTACCCTCCATCAAATAATTTATCTCTAGAAATTTCTAGAATACTACCGCATGAAAAGACTCTGGTGGTTCTTCATCATATGTTCCTCAGGTTCCCACGTTGCCTCTTCCATCTTATGGTTTCTCCACAAAACATTTACCAGATGCGTCGTCCGGTTTCTCAGTACTTGTTCTCTTGTATTAAGAATCCTGATGGGATCTTCGCAATAAGACAGATTGGGTTCTAGTTCTAATTCCTCATAGGTGAGTACATGCATTGGGTCAGACATGTATTTCCTTAATAGAGATACATGGAACACATCATGAACTTTGGAGAGACTTGGCAGCATTGCCAATCGGTATGCTACAACCCCAATTTGTTCTGGAATTTCGAAAGGTCCGATGTACCTGGGACTCAATTTACCTTTCTTACCAAAACGTATTACTCCCTTCCATGGAGATATCTTCAGGAATACATGATCACCGACTTGAATTTCCAAATCCTTCCTTCGATTATCAGCATCGCTCTTCTGCCTACTTTGAGCTGCTTTGATGTGATTTTGGATTACCTTCACCTTTTCAATTGTTTCCTCTACCATTTATGGACCTACAAGTTTTCATTCCCCAATGTCATCCCAACAGGTTGGTGTGCGACATCTCTTTCCGTATAACACTTCATATGGTTCCATCTGACTACTCGAATGGAAGCTATTGTTATAGGAATATTCTACCAGAGGTAAATATTGATCCCACATACCCTGAAAGTCAAGTGAACAGGATCTGAACTTGTCTTCTAAAGTTTGAATAGTTCGTTCTGATTGCCCTTCCGATTGAGGGTGGTAGGCAGTGCTCAAATGATGTTCAGTATCCAGGGATTTCTGAAGAATTTTCCAGAATCTTGAAGTAAAACGGGGATCACGATCAGAAACAATCGATATGGGTACTCCATGAAGTCTCAAAACTTCATCAATATATAGTCTTGCTAGACGTTCCAGTGGTAGATCTTCTCTTATAGGAAGAAAATGTGCTGACATGGTAAGATGATCAACAATAACCCATATTGCATCATTCCTTCTAGGATTATTTGGTATCCATATGACAAAGTCCATCGTAATATTGTCTCATTTCCACTCTGGTATGGGAAGAGGTTGCATGACTCCTCCAGGATGTTGCCTTCTAGCTTTCACATGTTGACAAACCATACATCTTGACACAAAATCAGAAATCTCCCTCTTCATGTTGTCCCTCCAAAAATGTTCCTTCAAATCTCTATATATTTTGGTGCTCCCAGGGTGTATAGAGAAATTGGAACTATGAGAATTATTCAAAAATTCCCTTTTTAGATCAGGTATATCAGGAACACAAAGCCTCTTCCCAAATTTCAAAATTCCTTCTTCATACACAAAGTCTCTCAATCTTCCATCATTCACAGCTTTAATCTTCTTTTGAAAATCTTCATCATCGGTCTGAGAACTCTTAATCCTTTCTAGTAAATATGGTTTGGCATCCATTTGAAAAAGCATTGATGTTTCACCTTCCCTGGTTATTCCCATGTCCATCTTCACTAGATCCATGAAAATTGGATCCCTTTAAATTATCATATTATTCAAAACCCCATGGTCTTTTCTGCTCAAAGCATCTTCCACCTTGTTTGCCTTCCTCGGGTGGTAGTGTATCGTGCAATCACAATCCTTTAGTAATTGAATCCATCTCATTTGCCTCATGTTGAGTTCTTTTTGTGATAAAATATTCTTCAAACTCTTTTGATCAGTATAATTCTCACATTTTTTACCATATAGGTAGTGCCTCCATATCTTCAAAGAAAATATCACAACTGCTAACTCGAGATCATGTGTAGGATAGTTTTTCTCATGAATTTTCAACTATCGTGATGCATAGGCAATAACCCTATCATTCTGCATAAGGACACAACCAAGTCCTTTCTTCGATGCATCACTATAAATAACAAACCCATCATTCCCCGATGGTAGAGTCAATATAGGAGCATTGACTAATCTTCTCTTCAGTTCTTCAGAAAATTCTTCACACTCTTTTGTCCAAACAAATTTAACCCCTTTACGTGTGAGCTTCGTTAATGGCTTAGCCAATCCGGAAAAATTTTGGACGAAACATCGATAATAACCTACCAAACCAATAAAACTGCGTACCTCAGTTATACTTGTAGGTGTTGGCCATTCATGGATGGACTTGGTATTAGAAGGATCAACAAAGATTCAATCTTTAGAGACAATATGGACAAGAAAGGAAATCTCTTGAAGCCAGAATTAACACTTGATAAACTTCCCGTATAATTCATGTCTTCTCAGAGTCTTCAGGATAATGCGCATGTGACTTTCATGATCTTCGTAGCTTTTAGAGTATACCAATATATCATCAATAAATACAGCCACAAATTAATAGATATATTCTTAAAAAAACTCTATTCTTTAGATCCATCAATACAGAGGGTGCATTAGTCAATCCAAAAGGCATTACAGTAAACTCGTAATGCTTGTACCTGGTTCGAAATGCTATCTTCAGAATGTATTCCTTCTTCACACACAACTGATTGTATCCAGATCGAAGTTCAATCTTGGAAACGTATTGAGCTCCATGAAGTTGTTCAAATAAATCATCAATGCGATGTAGGGGATACTTGTTCTTTATTGTTATGGCATTGATCTCCTTATAGTAAATACACAATCTCATAGATCCATCTTTCTTTTTAACAAAAAGAATAGGGGCTCCCCATGGATAAACAATAGGGCAAATAAATCCCTTATTACTCAATTACTCTAGTTGTTTCTTTAGTTCAACTAATTCTACAGTGGCCATTCTATATGAGGTCTTCGATATAGGCCTTGATCTAGGAATTAAATCAATGGGAAACTCAACTTCTCGTTCTAGAGGATGTCCAAGTAAATCCTCCAGAAATACATCTACATATTCTTTCACAACAGGTATATCCTCTATTTGAAGATTCCTTTCCTCACCCACAATCATTTCATTCTCTTCCTCCCCAATAATTGAATTTATTTGAGCTACTGGGGGTGGATCTAGATAAGAATTAGGTGGTGACGATTCTACTCTAAATATAAGGTGTTCCTTATCATCATCATCAAAAATTGTAACCTCCTTCTTCTTACAATAAATCTTCGCATCATAGTCTGAAATCCAATCCATAATGAGGATTATATCAAACTCAATCATAGGTATGACGATGAGATCATCAGATAATGAACATTTATGTGCTCTAATGGGGACTGATTCACAAAAATTTGTTGAAATGATACTTCCCTTAGGAGTTTTAACCGACAACTCCCTTGTTAAATAAAATTGGAAATATCTAATTTTCTTAGCAAACTGGGAAGATATGAAACAATGCGATGATCCTAAATCAAATAATGCATTTTCTGAACTTGAGGAAACCATTAAATTACCTGCCACCATGTCTTTTGGAGCTTCTACCTCAGCAGTAGTGATAGCATAAGCTTGGCCTTGATCCCTTGGCCTTTTCTGAGGTAAGTTCCCCTGACGATTAGGAAATTCATTTTCATAATGTCCCATCTCCCTGAAATTGTAGCACTTAACATTTGTAGCTTCCTTCTTCCCTTTGCAATCTCGAGCTTGGTGACCTTTTTCACCACACTTGTAACAAACACCCATTCCCTTTAAGCATGTACCGAGGTGTTTTTTTCCACATTTACCACAGGATGGATATTCAACCTTTCACTTATTCACCTTATTTACATTCCCAAATTGATCAGCAGATCTCTTTTCTATTGCATTGCTTTAAAGTCTTAAGACTTAGATAATTCATTTTCGGTCTTGATAGCACATGAGACAATGTCTTCGCACGATGAAAAGGATTGTGAGAAAAATGCTCGAAGGAGAAATGGTTTTAACCCATCAAAGAAACAATCAATATTAATTCTAGGGTTACGTATATAATCTCTAGCATACCTTGCTAACCTTGTAATGTTAGCCTCATACTTTGTGACATTCTCATCCTCCTTTTGTCTCAGACTCAGAAATTGCCTTTCCATATCTGCTCCGTGGTCGCGAGAAAGTTTTTTTCTAAAAAAAGATGTTTGAACTCCCTCCATTCCATATTTGATACTTCATCATCTTCCTTCATGTTTTAAATCAATGACCACCATTGATCAGAATCTCCAGTGAGGCGGTAAACTACCATGATAGCTTTTTCCCTTTCACTACTCCCCAAAGCATGAAATATTTTCTCTAGGGAATTTATCCATTGCTCAGCTACTAAGGGATTTGTACAACCATTGAACATTGGTGGGTTTTTCCTCATGAATCGATCTAACATTTATCCTCCACGCTGTGGATCAGGGTGCTCCATATGGGTAAGGTTATTATTCATAACCTGAGTGTACTGTCCTAGTATGGTGATTAGCTGATCGGCACCAGTTGCATCACCAGATCCTCTATAATTATCTTGAGCAGGAGGGCTATCCCTACATGGAGTGCATGCATTGATATGGTTTCCATTTCTTCCACTAGGCTCCATTTTTAAACAATGGCATAAACTAGATCAGTTTATGAAGCAAAATACATAATCCCAAACTTATAAAACACTTAGTATAAATTGAACTATTTATGGATATAATCCATAATCATAAAAAATGTTTTCTTTGAGGAAGTATATACTCATAACCCCTTCATAATTATTTTTAAATAAAATGAGAGTTGTCCTAAGCATATCTCTCAGTAGTGTCGTAACCAAGAGTACAACAAGGCCCGTTGTCGTGAACCAGTTCCCATTCGAGTCTAGCTCAAAGCGGTGTTTTCGTGTTTTACCCCTTGGTACATCTGTGCCAGAGCCGCCTCTACCTGCTCGTTTCCATATAGGGATGTATTTCTCGGAAAACTCACAATATCTATACAATACCAAAATTCTAGGAAGTTCTTCTATACTAATCCTCAAAGTTCATCTTAGGTCTACGTGCTCTAATCAGAGTTTATCTAAATCTAGCTTCCAAGGTTTGTACTAAACTTCCTCTGATACCAACAGTAATTCCCCGACCCGAGTTACCCAGAGTCGATGCATTATTACATAACATTGGCATGATCACAAGAATGATCAAATCTCGAAAGACCGATTGGTTTAGTATACTTAGAAACAGTAGATATATTCATAAAGTTTTACATTACACCATAAAGTGAAAAACTACTAAAACAACATACTGTCTCCATAGTCCACACTATTATCCCCTCATAATATCCCTGCAGTTCATTAATAATTTAATTCTTCACATCCTGGGAAAAATAAAACATAGAAAAGGGGTGATCTCAAATGCCCAGTAAGGATAACAATATATCGGAAACATTCATAAATAAGAATAAACATTTAAAGCAATGTATAACTAAAACAAAAGCCTTTTAATCTTCAACGTCAAAATAGTATGAAAAAAAATAAAATGAAATAATTCCATTTACTTATTCACATTGATATTCTACTAATCGAATAATCACATGCAATATAAATAACCACTTTCATAATGATGGAATTCATAATGCCAGAATATCATAACCACATAGCCAAGGCCTCGTGCCAAGACTACAAATAAGATTTTTTCAAGGCCTTGTGCCAAGACACTATTATGTCTCATTATACCTACCGATGCATCAAGTAGCTATAGCAGGCTCCACCCGTCACATATTAAGTCCAATGCATTCCCATATGAAAAGGTTTAAAGATAACTTAAACATTTGTATTAAAATTAGCATACGAAATGTCAATAATTTCACCATAAACCATTAATTGTATAAAAATTGCACATTCACAGTCAAACATATCAAAAAACCTTCAATAAAATATAGAAGTTTTTTATCATAATAAATCAACTTCAAATAAGCGTAAAATCCATCAAAGGATGTTGACATAGATGAAATCAAAACTCTTTTTAGAGAAATATCTCTTTCTATTTTGAAATCATTTAAGAGTCATATATTTATAAAATAAAACATTTTCATTGAAAATATATTTATAAGCTTGTAAGGAAAGATTCGACGATTTTATAATGGTGGAAAATAGCCGTACCTGCCGTATAAGTTAAAAAAACATTCTTACCTTAATTCTGTTGAAAAGGTTAAACAGCACCTTGTTTGGTAAACGACGGAAAGATTCCTTTATAAAACTCTTATAAAAAGTCAAACAAGGGTATAAATGACTTTAACCCATATTATTTTAATTAGTAAATATGTTTTGAAAAACATTTTAAGAAACATGGATGTTGATGATAAAGAGATCCTAGTAGATTATTACGTATAAACAACCTTGGATAATGAAGAGATTGTTAAATAACCCTTACCTGGTACTTTTCCTTGGTTGGGGGTAGGTTAACCTCCTGTAAAATGGTGAAATAATTTTTATTAAATTATACAGGAATTATATACATTATTATGATATTATATATGATCTTTTAACATTGATTTGTTAATAATATCTTAGTATTATCGTTGTTTTGGGTGTTAACTTACTCATTTTCTTTAATAAGTTTTATTACGTAAGCTGTGTTTGTCATGGATAGGTTGTATCTTAATAATATCCAGAATGATATCATGTCCTTAGATACTATTATTAATCATCAAATGAGAATTATACTTGAATGGATACGATGGAGAATGAATCTCTTCACGTTCGTGGAGACGGTAGTCTGTACGTACGCACAAGCGACAATATCATTCTTCTGATATTAAAATAATATATAATTGGATGGTATATCATATATAAAGAATAATTATCATGTTACATTTATTATTTACAAGAATTAAACATCATTATTATAACCATCGAAATAATAATTTATTGAATAACAATAACACCACGACGTGGAGACGGTAAGCCGTACGTACGCACTTATGGTGACTTTTTATTCAAAGGATGTATAGAATACTGAATATGATTGTACCATATTTATAATAACATCACATTATATATAATATACTGGTGTTATTATTTTAGAATGGTAATAACAAAGAAAAAATAAGTGGAAGAAGAAAGGAACTTGAAAAATGGTGGTGAAATCATTACCTCTTTTTTGGGTTCTTCCTTTTGATTTGATCAAAAGGGATCTTAGGTTGGATTTCTGACTAATGTAAGGCCTCTAGAATGAAGTGAGGGATGTTTATAGAGTATTTGGCCAGATTTTGGAGGAACCAAAAGGCTTTGAAGGTGTGAGTTAATGAGAAGGGAGAGTGCCCTTTTATAAGAGGGGTGAGGGGCACCTTTGGAAAAGCTTGAAATATTATTTTATAATAAATTCATATTCGGTTTCTAATGGCTCCAAAGTATATAATTTAACTTTTAAGGTGTGGATAGGTCTCAAACCACTCAACCAATAGAATTTAGACAGGTTTGGGTCATTATACAATCCTTATCCTTAACTATTAACTCTTAGTTAATTAGTTTCACTTTTACAATGTCTCTTTTTATTTTTATATTATATGGTTAATAAACATACAATATACATCCAAGAGACCCCCAAGTGTTCCATTAATGATACCCCTATCATTACATAAGTCTCTTGGCCTATCTTTAGATTTTTATGAATTAATATCAATTAATAATATAATATTTGTTATAAAAACTCTTTTTTGTTAATTTTGACACTATTCAATAATTGATTTTTGTAAAAATCATAACAGAATGATTAATTCGAAAAAAGTTAATTACATCATTCCTAACATTTCATATTAACCTAGTAAATTAGTGTGATTCTTAAAAAGTTTCAAATTATTTTTCTTTGGGTATCTACAATATCATTTATTTTAATTTTTCACTATTATGGTAATTACTACATCGCCATGGTGTCATATATAAATTAAATTTTTTAATGTCTAAAAATTATAAATAAAATAAAATTATGTAGGAAATCGTTTTATCATTCTAATGAATATTATTAGTCGAATATACAACATATATAACCCTATATAAAATTTTTTTTTCTAAAAGATATATGCTTGTGTCATTTTTGTATACATTTTAACTTAATTAAAATAAATTGTCCCTATCACTTTCAAGTGGCACCATGGGGTCCCAAAATCGACCCAAAGATGATAATTGTCGAACATGTATCAACAAATAAGGTTAGGACACGTTTTATGGTAATTTTTTATTATTATAATATTATTGTTTAACCCTTATTTACCGGATTTACCTTTTAACCATGGTAAATAAAATATTTTCCGAAGTAATTATTCAAAATATCTCCAAATAAAAGTTAAATATTTACAAAATTTGAAAATAATGATTCCAAATATAGAATCAATTTTTCCAAATTCAAAACATATAAGTGGCAAATATTAATTTAAAATTAATTCCCGCTGTCAAAACAAAAAGCGTTTTTTTAAGATATAATAACTATCAAAAGATTGATACTTGTTTATTTTCGGTTTAACTGTGAAATTATGTCCAATGACCAACATTTTATTAAATGGTAAAAATATATTCTAAATATACTTTAAAACCACTCAAATTCATAATTTATCACTATTAGTTATTTTGATTAAAAAAATTGTTTTTAATTCAACTTTAGTAATTTTCACTATTCCTAAAAATATTAAAGTTATCCGAAAAGTACCAAAATTTCACCTTAGGCTAAATTCGATACTAAGAATCCAAAAATGAATTCCATTTTGATATATAAAATTTATAAAATTTAAAAAATTAGGTATTACTATTAATATTTGCTAGTTTGATCGGTTGTGGTGTGTGTTAGAACTCGATGTTGCGTACAACACATGCTATTGCATTATTCAATGAGAAACGTACCGTAGAAGCTTGGGGTGTTATAGGATATCACAAGTACCCTAGTATAAATAATAGAAAGTTGGAATGGCTTACCCAAGTACACAATAACAAAATAAACTATTATATAGAGGAATATAAATTAATAACCACAATCAAAAATGCACTTAATATTCTCCAAATTTGAGTTAAATGTATAACACAAAAACTAAAATATCAATTACTAAAAAGAACCTAATACCCAACCCAAAATACCACGATAAGGAAAGGGGTGTATCTCTCTATAGCCATCTCCAGAACCCCACCCACGAAAGGTCACTAACAACCTGAGCCACCATCTCAATAAGCATTAACCTTACCTATATCAAAAATTACCATGTCTACATACACCAATGGGTTCATGAAAGGTGTGAGATATTTCCTTATAGGATTCCACCAACAAATGATTACATTCTCTAAACATTACATGAACAAATAACTCTGATGTTTTGGTAATGATAGAATCACTATTATGATTATTAAATTAAATAAAATTCATTGAAAATGTCATTAATATACGACAATATTGAATAAAACACTAATTCATTTAAATTAACCATAATTTCAAACTGTATGCTGACGATATGTTTAATTTAGCCAAATGGGTACTATCTAGGAATGAGACCCTAGGAACCTATAACCTTTTTGAAATATTTAATATAATCATAAAAAACAAGAATTCATATTCATGGACCACTAGTAGGGGACATCACCATAACCCTTGTCGTCTCCCATCATCATACATATATTTAATTAGTGTTGTAATCATTAATCCCACTATGTAAAACAGGGACAATACCACATCCATATCACTATAATACTCATCCTCATCCACTCACATAGTTACAGATGCTTCCCTTTTATGCTCATTCACGTTTCAAGAACAACAATTATTCCCAATTCAAAGACAAAATCCAAATAAGACACTCAAAACAACAAACACAACCATTTTCACACCCAAATCCTCTTTTAAAATCACATGCACACGGAAAAAATTACCATGTGTGATTATAATCATTTACATAATCTAATTAATCAATTATTTAATTTTAAAAACAATTTTAAATATAAAAACAAGAATTATTTGACAAATATATCCAATTTCACATGGAAAATCCATTTTAGAACTAAATACATAATGTAACATCTTGAAAAACACAGCCAAATCAGATGTATAAACCATAAATCATTCCAAAACACACAATAAATCGTAATAAATTCATAAAATAATGTTTAATCAAAGAATTACCTACGTCAGGAGCAGAATCATTTGAAAATATGTGAAAAAATCCAACTGCAACCTAAACACACGATAAAGAAGCCACATCATGCCAAAATCCAATATATCAAACATTACATTTCAATATAAAACCCTTAAAATGTAATCCTAAAAACTATTGAAGAGGAAACCCAATTGAAAGGGAAGAAAACCCTAGATTGGAGGGAGAAATAATGGTTGGAATTATCAAACATAACAAATTGAGGAAGAATCAACCTTAATCCGCCACAAAATCAATGATCTGGGAGAGTAGGTTGTTGTGAGGGAGGCACAAATGGAGGTGAATTCCGATTGGGGAGAGATAAATGGGTATTAGGGTTTTAAAATTTAGAATAGAGAGAAACACCTAAAAATTGTAATGACTTGGACTCTGCACATGGTTAATCTGCAGGGTTTGGTAAATTTGCGGTTACTATGAGAAGAACTGTTTCTAAGGAATGAACTACCACAGGGTTACGTGGGATGAGGAACTTGGCCATTTGGTATCATTGTGGTAGGTTCATTCTTCTACCACATGATCACCTCATATATGTGCATGGTTTACATTAACAATTCACCAAATGTGCGCCTGGGGTTCCCCCCCCCCCAAACCTCTATTTTTCTCCCAAATTCAAAAGGGAACCAAGGGGGAAAATATATAACAAAAATAAATGGAATCAAATACCAGAATGGATTGAAATGAATGAGACATGGGGTCCCTATTCAAAACACGGCTTCCATCCCATGTAGTAGTACACACCATATTTGTGGACTACGTAGTGTGTCCTGGAAAATAGGGGCTGGGATATGTCATCTTGGCAGTGTTCAGGTACTAGATCTCATGTCTATATACTCAGGTACATAGTCACATACTCAAGTACACAACTATTTACATAAAAATAGGTTCCCGCATAAGTCATTCTCCACAGGGGTTGTCTAACCAGGTAATGAGTACCTGGTGTGTTGGAGGACTTTCATGTTCTCACATCCTTATTTTTTTTCAAAACCCTTGCTATCACTGATGAGGGGCTACACACTGTGTGTTAATTATTATACATTTTGTTTCATCGGATTGATTACAAATTTTTCCAATCTTCAGATCTTATTCAAGTGATTCAATTCTGGTCTCACTGCTTTAGATCCATGGTTATCTCTTGCTGAAAATGGTGGATATATCTGACTAATCATGTTTTTAACTATTGTTTGCAGGGAATCAACCCTCATTCATCTGTAAGTGGTTTTTACCATTAAAAACATGACATAGAGGCTTCCAAAAAATTTAAATAACATCAATTAATCAACATAATGATTCTTCCTTTGCAAAACCAATATTTATGACCATTTTGTCAAACCATGCATCATAGATGATTCTGTTGTATTTTTAGGGGACTAATCAGGCTTGGTATGACCTAGAAATTTCTAAATGTGACCTTGGAATCCTAGTAGTGATGAATGTAAAGAATATTAGTTGGAAATCAACCATAATAATGTTTTAATCATTATTGTCCAAGCATTCTTGACAGACGATCAATAATGCTGATGTCAGGTCTGATAACATAATATTAATCAATTTAAAACCTGGTACATAGACCCATGATCAATCCATAATTGGAGAAGACCAAATAAAAAGGGTGGATCAATTTAGTTAGTTTAATCATATTCAATAAATCACTTATTGATTATTCTTTGCAGTATTTTGGATTTTTCATTGATGAATAACTTGCTTGCCCTTGAGGTAGTGGATTCTTTGCATTTTAAACTTCTTTATCTGATCTGATCTAACATTTCAAAATCATCAAATGAGATCCAACAATGGAAAGATGATGAATAGATTATTTGGTGATTCATGTATTATTTAGATAGACCTAGACAATTCACCATGGTAGTGTTATTATATAAAAAACCATAGTGTCAAAATTGATGCAATTAGTAAAATTATTAATTAATCATTACACTGAATATAGCACCAATTCCCAATGATTCCGAATGCCCCAAACCAACCCAATTCATGTCATGCCTAATGAAAACAATATTATCCAGACACATTCATGGTCACATATTTCTAATATGAGATTCCTTTGAAGAGTTATCAAAGTTTCTTTAATAAGATGCATGGGCACAATATAAAATATATTTAATATTTTTATAACATTAATTATGAGCACCCTGATCCTTGGAATTACACCCCATATTAGCAGCAAGTTCTGTAAATGTATATAAAATAATTTTAGTGTCATACAAGAAAAAAAATGGTTTTCTATATCATTCCTTCCTTTAATATTTTCATCCCTAAAATTAAAAAACCATATAAAAAACTCGGGATATTGAGCCTACATTTGGGTCTCCCACTCTCAAAAACTATACTGCATGTTCTAGTGCTACCACATCACATTTTCCAAGGGGATGATCCATCGACATAGGGACCTCTCATATTGATTCACAATCGCTACTAGGTGGTCTGTAAAGGTGGATCTATCATCGATATCTTTCTCCCACCATCCGCTAATGTGAGTAGGGTGAGACACATATCTCCTTATCTAAGACAAGTGGAATACTTCATGCACACACTCCCTCTATAATGGTTGGGTAATGTGGTAAGAATCCTCTATCCCCTCTAGATGATCTATAATGAACCAATGAAACTAAACGATAGCTTGTATCAGTGAAAGAAAATCTTTCATCCTCATTATCGGGAGGCTCTAGAGGAAATGTGGTCTCCCTACTGAAACTCTATGGCCCTACAATGGTGATCTGTGTAAGGTTTTTGTCTTCTCTAGTCTGTCATTATTCAATCATGAATGACACAAACATTCTCTGTTGACCCATACACCATATCGAGACCCACAAGAGATATCTCTCTGATCTCTATCTAGCATAAGGGTGACCTGCTGGGTCTCCCTTTGGATGCGTAAAAAGGTTCCATGCCGAGTGCATAGTGGTAACTATTTATTTACACAATATCTACCAAGGACAGGTTATCCCACATGCTCAAGACAAATTATAACATAGAATCCCTCAGTATATCATGAGTCATCAGGTTAATTTGGTATGTCTACCCATCATTCTGGGGGTGAAAGGTTGTACTCATCCTTATTTGGGTCTAGAATGCATCATGTAGGCCTCTCCACAATAATTATGTAAAACACACTCCATGTACATAGACAATTTCCTAGGGAACTCCATAAATTAGAATGATCTCCCATACATACAAAAACTCCAAAATCTCCATCAAAATATGATCCCTAATGGAAAGGAAGTTTGAAGACATCTAGAGTCAGCCAACTCTCCCATAAATTGCACCATGAATCTTCTATATGCCCGGATTCCCTATCATAATGTCTATGGATATTAAATCTCATTACCTCTCAAAGATATCAGGGGAGGCCACAAAACTCCAGAAACATGGTTCTCTTCTTTCTCATACTTTCTAATGTGGCCTAGAGAAATTAACTCATCTATTCTTTATCTCATGTCAGACAACCAAAAAGTCTGATAAAGTCCTTTTTACATCTTCCCCACTCCATAATGTACATATAGGGAAGATGTTTGGAACTCTCTTATCACCTACTCTTTCATTGTGATAGGAACCACCATCCATCCCGGGAAAATGATGAAGTGATTCCCTCATTCTTAATATCAATTTGGTCAGTTGCATGTAGATATCAGGTCATGTATGACCTCATAGTTCATGTCACCTAGCTAAGAAACTCTAACATTGTCAAGAAGTGGAGGATTAAACACCAAAAACTAATGAAAAAAATTACCCCTTGTCTTTACCTGGGTAAGCTATGGGGAAGATAACTACTCTGAATTCGCCTTCACCAGGAGTTACTGAGACTTCCTACTATGGGAATCCAATACTATTTTGAGAATATCTAGTGTATAGATGATCTCAATGTCATAGTCCTACATGAAATCCAACCCATTACACTATATTAGTTATAGGAATCTATGTGGGAAGGCATAACTAAGAATCTGTTGGTCTGAGTAAACAAAAATGTTCACTCCTAGATGGTATTTCCTCAACATCCTCAGGGAAATGACTACCACTACAAGATCTAGGTCATGATTTCTGTATTTTTTCTCATTAGTACTGAACTACCTCGACCCGTATATGATGAATACTTACAGTTGCATCAACATGTAACCAAGCCCAATTCCCAAGGCATATCAATACACTAAGAACTTTATGTCTTCATATGGTAGTCTCAACAGCATAGTACTCGTCAATCAGAGCTTTAACTCCTAGAAGTGCTTTTACCACTACTCAGACTAGATAAATATCTTCCCATTATGCATAAGTGAAGAGAAAGGGAGTACTCCTCCAATACATGGAATCTCCACAAATTTGGAATGATCTGGAGTGGATCACATGAAATCACAAAAATTATCTTCATTGGATCCATGGTTAAATAATGAATAGAAATGACATGTTCTAATCAACGAACCCCATTAAACTAGATGTGACAGTTAGAGAGTTTTCCATAATGTCGATGCTCTCGAAGAAGATCGAGTACCATCATCATGTTCACTTCATGATATTCTTCCGATTCTGAGTGGGTGATTATGTCATAGATGAGGACGATTAAAAAATGGTCCATGTATGGTTAGAAAACATGGTTCATAAAATATGTAAAATAGTAGAGGAGTTTTTCACACATAATGGAATCACTAGGAACTCATACTGTCAATAGAGACATTGGAATTCCATCATTGGAATATCATCCATGAGAACCTTCAACTTGGGGTAGTTGTAACTAAGATCAATCTTATAAAACCAGCTTTCACCTTGAAACTGGTAGAAGAGGACATAAATCATCAATAATGGGTACTAATTCCTTATTTACGTATGGATTTGGTGATGATGATCCATGAAAATCCACAAACTAATGTCCCCTTTTTTCACGAACAACATTAGTGATGCCTAGGGGGACACACTGGGTCTACTGAATCATTTATCTCAATGGTTATCCAACTACAATCATAGTATCTATATGATGTAAGGGGACATAATATATTCAATATATGATATATGAGCGGTGTCGGGATTCAATTCAATGAATAACTCCATCTCCTACCTCTGAGGTAGACTCGAAACATCCTTAGGGAAAACATTCTTATAATCCTCCATAACTAAAAGAATCCTGATTCTCAAAGAGCCTGTTCTTCCAAGGTCTACACTCACCAATTTATGGGAGATGGGATTCATCCATCTTTTGGAAAACCCCACTCATCCATCCATGGGATCTCTCTCCCTAGAAATATAGAATCTCATATAATTAGGGCTAATACACATGGCTTATCATCAATGACAATTAATCTTCGATCAAACCATGGACAACCAATCCATACCCATGATGATGTCATTGGGTTCCATCGTGATGAAAAAATGTACCCACATGATTTTCTCCCCACCAAGTGATTTCTCTCACTTTCAAAAGATAAATGATACAATAAATATTTCCTTGTAGGAACCTAAAGACGAAGCTGTTGGGCTAGCACCTCAATTGGGAGCTAAAAATATCACACTAGGAGTATAGAGACAAAGGAATGTCTATAAAAAGTGTCTAAAAAGAATAAATACAAAGTAAAAAACAAATAGGTTATACCTATATAATAATCTTGTGCACTACCTGATCGTAAACCTCCACAGCATGCCATTTTCCACAACCCCAGCCATGTTCTTCTTCAACCTGACATGGTACACCAGGTGGAAGTGGTGGAAGGATCTCAATGTGTCATGAGAAAACCATAGACCATCCTTCCCCTCTACAAGATAGGCCTACTTGGGGACCCCCACTCCATGCCTAGGAGATCCCTGATCACAGTGCTTCATCTATTGTGGTGGTCCATCAACTATCTACCAATTCTACTCAGCATGTTTGGTCAGACAGACTCAAGCCATGGGACCTAACCCATCACAAGTAATGCACTGCCCCTCCATGGGATTCCCTTTACCTATACACTTACTATGACCACATTCCTAGTCCTCATATCGGGGAGGTATCCTACATCGAGATCCTAGTTCATGGTTTCTGCTGACTATTACAGACTATTAATCTATTTGGCACCCATTGGAATCTCCAGCTTTGTAGAATCCCTCCGATAGAAATATTTCCGTAAATAGTTCCCACTCCAACACCCCGAAAAATGTTGGGGATATAAAATGGAACTGTATAGGAATATATATCTCTATATATCCATTTCTCAAACATTTTTTGTCGAATGTATCCTTCCCAGATCATGTCTAGAGAGCCCCACATAGAGTCTATAAAACTCGATGCATACTCATCCACAGACATCTATCCCTTATGAAGAGCTACAAGCTCTTAAATCTAGATTGAGTGAAATTAGGAGGGGTAATTGTTTCTCATAAAACAAATACAAGAAGATGGTCCATGGATGAGTTGACACATCATGCATATGTGTAAAAAGTCTCTACCAGCACCCAACTGCTCCATGGAAGACGATTTATTTTAGTGAAACCACATGATCTATCAGGATCTGAAAAACCCTGAATATACAAACACCAAATATAGAGAATTCTCTACTACTTGAGGATATATATTTCAGTAGAACTGTAGCAGCCTCTGGTACTAGAACTCATAGAGTGTGTTAATTTTAAGTACATCCTAAGTCTGTTCCACTAGAAGTTTCTTCTCATCATCAGGTGGAGTTCATACTAACTTCCCTCCTAGAAAAATGGTATAATGGGATGGACCCTAAACTGATTCCTCATCACTCACAGGATTATCATTATGATCCAAAACTAGTATCATGTATGGCGGTCATCTTAGAGGCTTCATGAGATTTATCATGATGTAACACATTTTGATGAGAATATATATATATATATATATATATACATATAACATCGTTGGGGAGATGTGTTAATAAGGAAAGTTAAAAAATCACTCCAAAATGATGCATTTACCCTTAATCCAAAAAAATGTCGCAACATCACGCGTCGACAAGTAGGTATTCAATGTCATAGTAAATGGATATGCCAGCTGCCCACACCATCACTGGACTCCCTACTCTATGAGCACCACTCGAGACACTATAAAAATGGTTCCCTAAACCAAAAAAACACTTTTGGGTATGAGGAAAAACAATGTCCCATGGACCAAACAACCTTTGATACTAATTTTTCACCACCCGACCCAAGATTGGGCACAAGCCGCATCTAACTCCAGCCAGACTCTATTGGCTAGGGCCTGGCGACTAGAACTAAATGCATAACTATCCTAGGGAGTCATTTTCCTAAGTACCTATATGCACACACACGACCATCTCAATGAAAATGTGTAGATGGAGTAATGTATTCAACACTGGTATAATGTAAACAAAACATGCATGCACCTCTAGAAAATAAAACTGTATGGTATTAAAAAATGAATAGTAAAGGTTAAAAATACACACCATCCCAGAAATAGGTCCCATCATGAAAAAACATGAAAATTAAATAGCTGAGAGAGTACAACTCTATAATCCCAAGATACGACCACTGTATGTCATTAAAAGAACCCAATATCTCTAAGATCCACTAAAATCAGCATCGAAAAATCCATCATTTTCATAAGGCATGGCGTATTCACGAAAATCCAATACAGGGGTAATTTTATCCATAAATTGTAAGACACCCTGAATGTTTTTGTGGGAGTAGAAAGAGACACTAAATTAATTGAAATATAGTAGATGTAGGATACAGTAAAATATAATAGCTCAACCAAAACAAAGAGTTAATGTTACCCCATACAAACTCATGGGGAAAACATAGTAGATGAAGTACTCGTAGAGTCTTTTCCACCTATAGAAGGAGTGTATACTCTTCCAAACATGAGAATCTAAACATAGAAACCAAATGGAATACCCCAAGCATCTTCACCTCTCCTAGAATGAGAGTATAAAAAACCATGGCATGGAAACAAAATGGTATATATATATTATCAGTCAAAATAACCCAAAACGATATAGAATGAGGTTCCCAATCTCACAGATCATCCTAGGAAGAATAGTAGACAGTAATAAGAAAAGTCCAACAACGATTCCCTTAACCACACATGTCTAAACAGAATTAACCATACATGTCATGCCACACCTCATCACTATACCAAATAGTCTTGGGGCTAGAATCTCAACGTAGAGAAACCAATCCCTAGTATGCCTCGCGGTACCACTCTAATAGAATATGGTGATGACCTACAACCATCCAAATGGGGGGTTCCACTCTATTGGTCCCGAGGTCCCACACCCTTTCCTATATGGGGTTCCACATAGAATGTAGATGAACCACTCCCATGTTGATGGGGGTTCCACTCTATAGGTTGAGAACCCATGCCTTGGTATAATATGGGTTTTCACACTACTCATTGAGGACCCTCATCCTATCAAATAAGATTTCCTCTAGGATGTTGAGAACCTATTCCATCATACAAAAGGGGAGCTCCACTATAGTGATTGAGGAATCACACCCCAGTATATGGAGGGACTCGAAATAATCTATAGAGGACCCGCAACCATAATGAATTTGGGTTCAACTATAAAGTTCAATGACACCACTACCCAACTCTACTAGAGGTTACAACTCCGTAGTCTCTGGCGATTCTACCGGATCACTATCGTTATTGAGCATTTACCTAACAAGCAGTATGTGTTGAACATTTCATATCAAATATTGATAGCCATAAATGATAGTACCATCATGTTATGTGTGGATAAACACTCAGTATTGGATACCCATGTTCCAAAATATGATTTCAAATGAAAGTGATATGAAATAATGGAGTTTCAGAAAAAGTAGTCAAGGGGGTACACACCATGTGAGGGGACACAAACGATGTGTGGTCCCACTAAATCACCTGGAAATTTAGTTGTTCGGCACATGGTTCACATCCCATGTATTTTTTTACACCATGGAGTTAGACTACATGGTGTGTCCAATATAACTTGGAATTGGCCATGTCCTACTGATCGTGTTCGTATACCATTCTCCATGCCTATGTAATATTGTACATGACCAGGTAACTAGAAATGTATGTACACTCATGTTACCTCTATTTTGGTCCTCCATATAGGTTGGCTAGCTAGGGAAGGGGAACACAATGTTTTAGAGAGCTGACATGCCATGTCATCCTTATGTTTTTTAGAACCCTAGCTGCTATTGTTGAGGGGAAACAAGCCATGTATTCATCCCTATACATGGAGGGTAGTTAGTATTTTCCTATATTTTCTAGACATTAAGATATTCTTCATTCACTTATAGTCATTTCTTACCAAATTAGATATGAAACTATCTCTTGTGAATAATTTTGAATCATGCTAAAAAGCTTGGTTTTCAGCCCCCGTTCATTTGGAATCGGCCTCCGTTAGTCCATTGGGGGTTCATTGCATGAAACTCATGCCACTAAGGCTTCAGCCAACTATTAAAAATGTTAGGATCATCAAAATGGTCATCCTCACCTTGATTGAAACCTAAATATATTCCCATTTCATTGATCCAGGATTCACAAGTGATTATGTCGTTGTTCCAGGGGTCTGATTGGGCTCGATACCGCCCTAAAGGTCAAACTATAACTATGGGGTCCAACATTTAATAAACGTGAAGAATATTAGGTTAAATGGAACCATTAAAATGATTTGATTGTAATTGGTAAAAAAATTATTTGACAATGATCAATAATGATTTTTTTTGTGATAGAAAACATCAAATTAATCAATTTAAAAATCAGTACATAGGTTAATTACCTTTCCAGAAATAGAATAGGCCCAAGACCAAGGATGGATCGGGTAAATTAGTATAATAATTGGGAATAAATCACTAATTGATGAGTCATATTTGATTTTTGGATAGTTTATTGATGATGAACATGATATCCAATAATATAGTGGTTTCATTCTGTTGGTTGCATCCTAATATAATCTGATCTGATGTTTCACTATCCTCTCATAAGATTTTCTAATGGAAGAAGGAATGATAGAATTACTTTCAATTACAAGATTATGAGGCTATACATAGACAATCCACCATTACTATATTATTATAGAATAATATTCCATTTCAAAATGAAACAATTAATTAAATAATATTAATTATTTTTCTAAACGTACTTCCAATGAGAACAATGTTTGAACACCCCGAACTAACACATTTTAGGGAAAACATTGGGTACAAACAATGTTCCATACTCAATCGTGATCTTAGATTCCTGATTCACGATTCTGTTTAAGAGTTATACCATTTTCTTTAAGAATCTATGTTCACCCAACAATAAATATATTTAATATATTTATAAATTTAATTCCAGGATTCTCATGCCTTATAATATAATTACATCTTAGCACCTAGAGTTTGATATATATGGAAATATTTAAATTTCTTAAAAGGAAAAAATCATCTCTATATGTTATATAGTCTTATTTGTGACCAGTAGGCCTTTGTGAAGTTAAAAATGATTATAAATTCCCATTTTATAAATTTATTTTATGGGAACCCTAAAAAATGTCTCAATGATACTCAATCTGTGAAGGTATTTAACATTATCTCCATCATACAAAATCCTCTCTATAATAAGATGTATATTATTTGCATCTCTATACATAACATGTATACTTCTATGATAATTTTTTCTAATGTATCATGTATGACTATGCGGCATATAAATTTATCAATCAAATCTGGAATAACTCAAATATTCATGATTCTCCTTATGTATATTGACCTAACCAAATTAATACATTAGATTTTATTCATCTATGTATATGGGAACATGACATGTCACTAAACTAAGAATAACTGTCAATTTACTCATTGTAATTTAATTAAAGGTAAAAAGTTTATACTTATCATAATAGAATA
Source organism: Viscum album (assembly GCA_963277665.1). Lineage (NCBI taxonomy): Eukaryota > Viridiplantae > Streptophyta > Magnoliopsida > Santalales > Viscaceae > Viscum > Viscum album. The sequence continues at coordinate 1,106,967,487 of OY728152.1, read as the reverse complement.
TTAATCCCATCATGATTAAGAAAGAAATTGAACATGATCAATTACATACCCAACTACCCCTGGTTAACTAAATCTAAAATATAGAACAAGAATGGTATAAAACTATTCATGTTAACATGCATGATACAATGTAGAACACATGTAATGGGGACTGATATTAATTTTAAACCCCAAAGTATATAAATAACAATATGTGTAAAATTCCTTGAGGTATACATTAGAGGTCCAATTTAGATAACAAGCCACAATTATGTCTCCTGAGTTTACTCATTATTTCCATACAAATTCTTCCCATATAAATCATTTAATATTATCAAATACCACCACTTTCTATAGAAAAAACTGGTTAGAGACAACCAAAATATTCACTTTGATGGTTTTATTATCATTAAACTCTCATGTATTAATGTCCTACTATATAAATGATTGATGTTGTGTAAATTTTAAATAATAGTTAAACATTGATAAATGTTATTATCTAATGATTTACATTACATAAATAGATTTTAGAATAATAAAAAACCAAATATACTATATCTATTCATAAATATATCCTATACCCAAGGAATTTATATTCCCATTATGTTTTTCTTATGATAATGGTTCCTTCAATGCATAAAATACACTATCATTTATATCCACTCAATAAATATTTAAATTTAACCTCTTAGTGAATTCTATAGTAGGATAAATTTTTTAAATAATGGGTTTGGTATTTTTGTGTTTTTTGGTTTTTTATTCTGAATGATAAATCTTTTTAGTCCCAACACAACAACATCATGATTTATATGCTTGGAATTTCCAATATTTTACTATATAATTTTTTTTATCAAAAACTAACCCTATACAATATCTCATATAGAGATACACTCTACCTATGTTATAAAATTATCCACCATTGTATACCTATAACTGTTCTTGCTAATGGTCCATCCTTTCAGGAAAAATGAAAACCCAATTTGGGATATTGAGTAATCTCTATTAGTTTTGAATATGTCATAAATGTAACTATTGTTAATGACATCATCCTCACCACCAAAGATAAATAATATAAATTTATTCAATATCATGTACTTAACAATGTTATCTATATCAATCATTTGAATTTAATGAGAATTCAACTAGGATTAACTACTTATTCATAAAATTTAAGCAATATCTAGAAGATTACATGAAATGGCATGAATTAATTATGCTATTATCCACGAATAATTAATATAATTCAAGTGATCCTTTCAATATCCATTTAAGTACACTGATCTTCCATGAAAATCATAGTATGTAAAACTAATACACACCCCTCATTGAGTTTCCCATGCTGAACACATTTAACACATTAAAAATCAAGGTGTTTTAACACAAACTAAGAAACCCCTTAGATCTATATCTATATATTTTCATACCTAGAATGTAATTTTCCTAATGCATGAGTTTTATTGAGAATTATTCTCATAACCAATACATCCATAATATTGAAGTGAGGATTTCGTTTCTAATGAGTAGTTTTACATCCATATACAACATCAAAAATATTAATATTCTCTAAAGAACTTACTTAGGTCTATAAGTTTCATCAAATTCATTCATTATACTAACTATTTTGTAACAATATTAAAATTATATTCAGATTTTGATATTCTTGCTTCAAAAAAAAAAGACCGTCGCAACAAGCATAACATAACATCATCATTTAAAACATCCAAAAAATTGGTCCACATTATAGAAATACCATCAAGGAAGTTCTCATTATAGAAAGTGGTTTTGATATTTTTTTGGTAGGTATAATAATTATAATAAAACCCAATTTAATTGAAAAAATAAATATAATTTATCATATATACATGTGAGAAGGTTTATTTAAAATAAATGACAAGAATTTATTATTATATTTTGTAGCCAAGATTTAGTTACTCGTATAATAACCTCTATAAATGTCTATTTTCTTCTAGATATCGCAATACACCATATACTTCTTTCCCATTTATGAGGTTGAATCATGTTTTATATTTGATACATGTACAAAGAATCTATTTCATATTTTATGGGATCAAAAAATTTCTCAAAATTATAACTCTTAATATATTCTTGATATGTGGTATGTTTATCTTGTATGAAACTAATATCTTTATTATTTTCCAAATGAAATCCATATCTCTCAAGCTGTGATATCCGGATGAAAGATCACATATTTATTCCATTCATAAAGAATGGAAAATTAGAATTACTATTTCCCCGAAACTGATTAACTTGTTAACAAGTGAAAGCACTAGATCCATCATATAGATAGGTGGGTGTTGTAGTAACTATTTTATTGTGCCTTTATTAATTATTTGGGTTGTTCAATCAATGGATTTTGGTCCAAATCAATTGTATTTAATTGAAAAAATGATAATAAATTAAAACGTATTGGGGTTATTAAAATTGGAAAAGAAAAAAGATCATTTTTTATTTCTTGAATGAATTTTATTTAATATTATAATAATGACTAATTGATTATAGATATTATAATTAGGATTAAATGGTAATATTTTTAATCTATCGTCAAAAATCCATGTTGTAATATTACATAAATGTTGAATTTTTTTTGATTTTTCCTCAAAAATGGACAACACAAAATTTTATTGGTCAAATAATATATACCATGAAATCATAGGGTTTTATCCCATTAAAAAATAATTCCATTTATTTATGGATAAAATGATTTAACATAATCAATACGATCATTTTGAAATTATTATTAATAAGAAATTCAATATAATAATTAAAAACACATATCATAATACTTCATAATTCTATAACACCAACACTTACCTTTGTATCCTCTCTTTTGTGTTGTGGACAAAATAAATATTTTTAGATACCCACTACAACAAATAGATATAATCAGAATGGAAAAAAGTGTAAAAATAGGAAAACAATAAAAATTAAAATAAAATGAAATAAAATTTAAATAAGATGAAAAATTCAACAATTAGAAAGTATATAAATTTTATTTTTCTCATCTAAATCTACTACCCAAGACCAATTTTGTAACAGTATTAGACTATATAATTTATACATAATTTCATGAATTATATTCCTGAAAATGGTTTTTTCAGATTTACTATAGTGTTTCCCATCGATCAATGAATTTTTGAAATTGGTACATTCAGTAGGTAGTATCAAACACATAAATTCAAGTACAAAATGTTTGATGAAAACATTAAATGGGTAGGTGGAAAAGTTATTTTCACCAACATTAGACATGGAGAGCACATCATAAAGGGTTTTTAATGTCTATTATCTCAATTTATATCATTTATTATTGGATGTATAATATTTATGATTATAAAAGTACATGGTGTGTATTTCTTCAAAAAAATTCTCTTTTCATCCACATTAAGTATCAAGATGATACATAATTTATCCTTCGTAGTATTAATATTTCAAATGGGATCAATTTGGAGGTATTTTATTGAAATATACTAAATATTCAAATATTAAGGTTGATATTGATCATATTTTTAAACAAATTCAATGGAAAATTCAATATTGATTAAGGTTCATCAACCTCCTATCGAATACTACCATACAAAATTTGTTATTAGGTAATTTGAACTAGTTCGAAAATAAAACATCATACACTACCAAATGACTTCTCATCATATGAATTATTATTTTTTATTGATATTAATGTTTAAAAAGTCAAATTTCCTCTAAATAATTCTATATGAAATTTATTTTATTCTCTTGAAAATAACCATATCAATCCAAAAACAAACTATTATTCAATGGGTAATACAAATTCCTATATTTTGATTTGGAATTTGTAAAAATAGTACATGTTGAAATTTAGATCCATTATTTTTGAAAAACTAATATTCAAATATACATTTAAGCTCTATATTTTCAAGAATTACGAGTATGGAAGTTTCCTATTCCACATATTATATTGTTTCTTTATAAATGACTTAACGAAATATTTATTAAATATGAATGAATCTGTTTTAATTATATAACCCTAGAATGATATAACAAGATAAAATTTACTCTTCATCGATTAAAGAATGTATAGAAGGGTACCATTAAATTTTCTATATTCACCATTCACCTGAGGTTTTCCTAGCGAAGTGAATTGTGATTTGTTTTATAAATATATTAAATGAGAAATACACTCTTAACATAAGAATACCTTACCTATATATGATCTATGTATCTTAAAACTCTGTCAAAATTGACTCTATAATATAGTTTTCATGAACTTGGACATTTCCTAGGTTTTAAACGTTCTTTTTTTAAATGAAAAAATCATACCTATTAAATTCATTAGTGGAAATTAATATGTAATTATAACCAGTATGTTCATGTAAAATAACTAAAACCTATTAAAATATATATATATTGATTCCAATAATCCATTATATCTTCCATAATTTCTTCTAAAATTTTCTTTCATCATTTTTTTAATAAAAAATTCAAATATATCAATTGATTCTGATAAAAAATATTTTTAATTTTATTCGATGCATTTTTCATTTTTTATGTCTATGTAGACAATGCTAAAATTAAGTGGTATTATATTCATTCACATTGTAATCATTATTTTGAATGTTTTACATATTGTTATTTATTTCTATAATGTATATAAAATTAACCGAATTTCATATATCTTAAAAAAATTCATTCATATATATATATTATGAATTGTTCATAATCATTAGAGAAAATAATTTTTTCGCCAATGATGAATATAAAATTAATATTTAATTTATGGATGGAATATAATAATATTTTTTAATTAAGGAATTTGTTCACTAGGAATATTAAAATCATATATTACTACCACCAATAAAACAACTAATTATCCATTTAAAACATATAGATCTACTTCTATCATGAAAAAATCTCCTTTATTTATGAGATTATGTACATCAGCTCAAACGTGTGATGTATAACAAATATTTAATATAAATGATCTGGGATTAGAATATTTTGTTTTTATAAAATTAAATTATGTATACTCACATATCATATCTTCATAAATTATAATTGAAATAATGTAATAATTTTAACAATAATAAAACTCAATGTAAATTCAGTGTTAATTACATTCTAATCTACAACATAAAAAATTAATTGATTGAGTATCATATTATAAAATGTATTTAGTAGTGTGTTTTATTCAATATTCTCCCACTAAAATTATGGCATCATATAAAATATTTATTAGCATATAGAAGTCCATAATTTGCTATATGTTTTGTATAATTGTGAATTCATCAAAAACAATTATAGATATTTTGGAATAAAATGATGTCAATTATATCAAGTAAAATATATAGATAATTAGGTGGAAAATATTAGTCCTGAAGTTATCTAATAAATCATTTTAACTCGATTCCCCTTAGTACATAAATTTTAAGGCTAAAAAAACAAGTTTCCCTCATAGATCATAGATTGATACAATGACATATCTTTCATTATTATCTATACATAACATACAAAATATAATTCATAATTACATAACTTTTAGAGGATCTTGTATTAAATGATCAAGTTTATAAGAGGTCATAACATTAAAATTAATTAATCGTGTAGTATATTGAGGGGTTTTATTGATCTAAAATTTTTTAATGTGTCTTATATATTCATTATTTGTACAATTGTTATAGAAAATTTAATATATAAATCATATTTATAAAAATATATTAGCACATTTTTGTTATTTTAATGTATAACTCTTACAAAAAACTTATTTTTGTTATGTATAAACTATGAAAATTTAACATTTTGATTCCCACTCCAGGTAATTACATTATATTTTTTTGATTCACACATTAATCGAGTGATTCTTGGGACTCCCAGGATTAGAGAAAATTTTGGAAGGAAAATGAATTAATGTTTGGGGATAATTGATTATTGAAATTATAGAATCCAGGTGTACACGGGTAATGGTTTTGTGGGGATCTCCCCGAGTTTAGAGAATGAATGATTTAGTTTGAGGTTTTTATAATTAATCAATAGTTTTTAAGACTAATAGAGAAATATGTGCCATGCAATTGGATTACATGTTGTGTAATTTCCTCAGGGATGATTTCCTGACCCTGGGGCACATCATGAAATGAGTACAAAACAACTAAATATTACATGACATATAAAGATAAATTATTGTTTTTTAACAAAAATGTATTGGGTATTACAAAATATTTGATTGTTGAGGATTATAAAATGTGTACATGGATTAAACATAATGTAAATAGTGAATTTTTGTCCATTAGGACACCATATGAGTGATATTTTTTTATTCAACCACATTTCATGTTTCTATTGACCTAGAAGGATTCTCCAGTGATTTTTAGAGTCTTTATTCAATCCGGACAGATTCATTCCATGATTAGTATCATTGGAAATTGGATTGTATCTCTCCAAGTGATAAATTCTTACTAATGATTTTTTTATTTGATTTTATTATTGAAATTGCATTGTGTTATCAGACCCATTGATACCAAGTGATGTTTCTCCATGTTTCCTTCTAGATATGTGGTGTGATCTTGTTTTGGGGGACATATCCTTTGTTGGTTGTGGTGTGGTGGGTGTGAATTTCTAAGGTATATGTCATTTACATTTCTCCACCATATGTTTATATAAATTTAATAAATTCTAATATTTTTAGATTGAATATAGGGACTCCATTTTCATTGTTCCATTCTTCTTGTTGTTCGATCCGTCTTGGGTATGTGTGACCCATATTTTTGAGGTATGTGGTTCAATTTCAGGCATGTGTTGGTGAAACACATTTCTCCCATTCTTGATAAATTGTATTTTTAAATGAAATTGAATTATATGACTGGTTTTTTTGTGCATGTGGATCCAGGTTTTTAAAAAAACTTGGGATTCCCATGGTTTAAGTAAATGATACATGTTTTTAAATAAAAGTGAAATGATTTTGGGAAAGTGTTTTCAGTGACTGATATGATTAAATATTTTGATGATATTATTTGAAATGTAAATCATTTGGGAATCCTTGGTTTCTTAGGTATAAGGTATAGTAATAGATCTCATCCACTATTAGGGGGTTTTCTCATTTCTCTTTCATTTTCTACCAAGGCCTATTGTTTTATGGTCCTTTTAGACCTACTAGAATGTTAATATACTAGGGTATTCCTATGATGTCTAGATAAGATGAATATATCTAGTTTATTGATGAATGTATGATAGAAAATGGAAGGTATAAATGTACTAACTATCCTAACCTAGTCTGATCACTGATTTGATGTTACTTGTAATTATGATTTTGGTTTGTACTATTTCATCTTTCTACCAATGATTTGATATGATATGTGTTGCATGATTTATTTAGACATGATAATCTACTGATATATTGAGATATGAAATGATTTGAAATAGGTTTTCATACTTTATTTGAAAATGTGAAATGTATAATTAAAACTATTGTTTTCCATGATTTGGATATAAAAAATGTTAAACTGTTATCATGCCTTTTTTTATTTAAACATGAGAATGAATTGATTATTATTTAGATAAATTATATGGAACACCTTGGTGGGAACCTATCTAGTTTGTTATATTACACCCTCCATACCTCATTGGTGGTCTATATACATTGTTATGTATTTCGATGAAGAGAAAGGCAAGGTTTCATAGTGAAAAAGCGAGGCTTTATATCAGTTGGGATGGGTAGATGGTCATGATAGAGTGTGATTCCTCCAATTATATCACATGGATTAGTTGGGTTTACAATTTTGGTAGTTTTTTTGTTGGACATGTACTTTGAGACTGTTTCTACTATCTAGTTTTTGGGATTCCATTTATAGTTTTTATTGAATAAATCTATGTATCTTATATTTTCTCGTGTTTAAATGTATATATTTTAGGGGTTTTTTCACATTTGGTTTGTCAAAATTGTTCTCTTTAGTTTTTGTTTGATGCATGAATTCTAGTCACCATCCAATGGGAATTAGGAACACCCATTAATTATGTGGTGTATTGGGTCAGGTATTAATTTGAGAGGGTCTTCAAAAAAATTCATTATAGTATTAGATCATAGCCTAGTCTGTCCTATAGAGTCATTGTCTTGGGGTGTTTGGAAGACTATATATCATATTTTAGGGACTTCATAGGTATATTGTGGTGATTTCCTAGACAAATATTTTAATGATGAGAATCGAGTTAGCACGGGATGTGGAGATGCATGTCTCCTATTACAATTTCTTAATGATAGTCTCCATTTTTTCTTCTTGGTTTTCAAAATTTAATAGATAAGGTTTTATTTTCTAGTCATATCATTTGTTTTGCTGTGCCACATTATGCGTTTGATATGTGTTTGGTGAGTTCCTTAGGAGGTTACATATAATTCTCCTTAAGGTAATCATTCAATGGATGAGAACATTGTAAAGGAAATTGTGTGATAAGTATTTGTTATTGACCAGAATGTGCTACATGTTTAGAACAATGATATTGAGGTAAAACTAAGATATATAGGGGAAATAAATAGATCACAATAGTTATTTTTTGATAATACACCATCCTTTAAATCTAATATTTAAAATCAATATGTGGAGATATGACATGAAAATTTTGGTTACATCTTTGTCTGCCTAGAAACACATGATATTATCAAGGTGATGCTTTCATCGTTCATACATGAATTCCCCAATATGTATTAGTGGGATTACATGGTATATGTGGATATTCTTATGGGATTAGAATGTAATTGTTTAAAGAATATCAACATCCTACTATATTTTATATTGTCACTAATTATGGTGAAATCTATAGAGATCCTCTCTTTGTAGTAGGGAGAGTGCTTGATGTATGTATACACTAATCAGTTATTTGAGCTAGTTCAATTTTCACCAGAGGTTGTAAATAATGACCATATTAAATCATATAAGTGCCTATAAGTATTTTGATCGAATATCAGATCATAAGATATTTTTAGTAAATCTTTTTACCTATGCATGGACAGTGGGCAATGATATAATGGTAGAGATGAATAGGAAAAGAAAATTTGGATGTTCCACTCTTCCACCTAGTTTAATCTCTAGTTTAATTACATTGAAAAATAGGATGTTCCAAGATCAACACAATAGTGGTGGAAGTGGTTCTCAATAGTAAGCCTCTTTAGACCCCCTGTTGTAGAGAGAGGTGAGCCTCTCGCATGATATTAGTGTGGCATGGTCAGACACATATGGAATTATTTTCCTTAACCTGAAAGGATGTGTAATTGTCATTGAATTATGGTCAATTTTAGTGTTTCCTTTAGGATATTTTTTATATTTGACATGGTCTGTAATTTTCGGATATATAGGATACTATAACAAATTCATATTCATTAAAAATACAGGGCTCCAACCATAGCTCTCAAGAGTGAAACACCGACACATAATAGATTATTTTCTAGAGGAGTTAGCCATGGGTCCAGAAACAACGAGAGATAAAATATTTTTTACATCCTCTATAGCGATTTATTTATTTTGTACTGGTCCTTATCACTTATTTATATCTATCCATTTGGATTATATGAATAACCTTCCAATGAAATCATGTATTTTTTATGGAATTAGAGTTAAATCATGAGATGTTGAAAAAGTAGGGGTTTCGGTGTCCTTGTTCTCTATCACTAGATGATACAAAGCATGTATGAGATTTTATTATTCTCAATAATGATCTATTAAACTTCATCATCAAGATGGATTAGATTATTTCTCATCATGTAGTGGTTTGTTTATATCATTGTATTATATCGTTTCATTCGGTTGATGGGAGATCATGAGTGTTTTTGGGATAGTGGGATCTATGTTCTAGTCATGAATGACCTTCCCTCCTAGATATGTGAAGTTGTTATCTACCATTTCAGTTGATCCTGATAATTTTTCATCTGTTTTTGATCTTCCCACCATTGATTGGGATTTTCCTGACCTTTTTCCAAACGATTTATTTGAGTTTCCACCAGATAATATGCACTGTTTTTTTGTTCTTGTTCCAAGAATGAAACTGGTATTGAAACGTTCTTATCATATGGAACAAGATATATGAAAGGCCACAAGAATAAAGTAGAAGATATGCAAGAGCAAGGTTTAATTACCTGTCACGACCCAACCCTACCCAGGCTCGAGCCGAAACTACCCCAAGCCCGCCTCCAGAGGCCAGGGGCTGGCGACCAGCGCCGAAGGCACAACAAACTCGGGGAGGCCTTTTCCTATGTACCGGTACACACACACGCAGCATACTCAATGAAAAAGTGCAAAGAAAAAATAAAAGCAAAGTACCAACTGCTATAAATAAAACACAAGAGTGCATCGACCTCTAAACAGTACAAATAAAGTGTTGAGGTAAAATGAAAAGAAAAGGGGGAAAACACACACCCAACCAAAAAGTGCCACAACCCGGCAACAGGTAAACAAAAGGAAAACTGGTGGAATGGTCCCCCACCTGGAACCTAACTACGACCACCGCATGTGGTCCAAGCTCCCGAACTCCTAAGCTCCACTGAAGTCAAGACGGACATGTCTGTCGTCTGCAAGGGCAAACCAAGTTCAGGAAAAGCCCATGAAGGGGTGAGTATAAAAATACTACGTAGGATACCTCGAAGGATCAAGGGAGCAACAAAGGAGGTACCGAAGGGTGAGCAGTAGAGAGAATAGAGAATAGTAAATGAATACAACCGAAAGTGCAGTAATGAGTACAGTAAAGTGTGCAGCTCAACCCAACAAGATAAAATATGTATACACATTCAGACACAAGGAGCTGGAAATGGTGAGAAGATGAACATCTCGTCAAGTCTTCGCTACCTATAGAAGGAGAGTATACTCATCCAACCAGAAGAATCTAGGCACGGAAAGCATGTGGCATACCCCACGCATCTTCACCTCCCCTGGAAAGAGAGTAGCCAAAACCCAAGGTGTGGGTACTGGAACAAGGACGCGTCTCAGTGGTGTAAGCACCCCTCGTACATGAGAGTTCTGGAGGAACGTCAAACCACAACTCATCCCTGCCTCGAAGTCGAGAGGTCTCCTCAAAGTCGACAGGTGACCCCCTACCCAGCCCCGCTGGAGGGTCCCTGGAATTTGACAGGTTCCCAATACAGGGAGACCCAACAAGAGTCGACGGGCGCCACACTGCCCAGTCCCGTAATATGGTAATCCACTGGTGGGTGACCCGGCTAAAGTCATCGACGAGTCCCAATTACCAGTCTCGTAAAAGGGTACTCCACTGGAGGGAGGCTCGGAACCATCATCGAGGACCACATCCCATCCCAGTTGGAGGTACACCCAACATCGGGGACCCCTGCCCAGCCCCGATGGAGGTAAGCCCGACATCGGGGACCACTGCCCAACCCTGCTGGAGGTAAACCCGGAACTGCTCTGGCCATCCCTACTGGATGGTACTTCTCAGTGAACACCACTGTACTGGCCATCCCTACTAGATGGTAACCCACTGGCCATCCCCCATTAATGGTACAACTGGTGAGCCCAGCTCGAAACAACCTTAGCCCTACTTGTAACAACCTCAGCTCTCCTGGAAACAACCTCAGACCTGCTCGAAACAAACTTCTAGGTAGAGGATCGGTGCCCGCATAATGTGTTGGTCACACTGAACCCACAAGAACTCTACCAAGGAACATAAAGAAAATCTACCAGCCAAACCATCGAGAACAGAACTAGGGGAAACCACTCAACCCTACTGGTCGAATCCATCATGAACATGACCAAGGAGAAGCCCACACAACCCTGCTAGCCAAACAATGAAGAACAAAACCAAGGGAAAACTCAACCCTGCTGGCAAACAGATGGGAACCGAGGAACCCTCTACATTGCGAGAGGTCAAAAGTACGTAACCAGAACACGACACGCACATGGGGCGCACACAAAGTGCGGAACCAATTAAATCCCAACCTAGCTCACAAACGTTCTCAGGTACAACCATCCACATGTACCTCCCAGCATTCTTGCACACTCCCAGAGTATGCCCCACCTCCATCCCAAAGGCTAACATGCACACGACACCCAACGTCAATGCGAAGGCATAATGTAACAACTCCAACTTGACACCTCATCAGCCCATCCACGACCAACTACATCTATTTTAGCATTACTACACTCTCCCAAGCGTGAACGCGATCACAGGCTAAGGGTCCACTACAAACACGGTTGAAGAACCGCCAAGAGGCACCTTCAGATTTCCACATTTAATAAGATCACGTAAGAATCTCCACCCGCATGAACAGATTACACCATTGTAATCCTCACAGAAAAACACGCGAGATAGGCTACTTACTTGCCTCAAATGGATATCTGATGGAAAATTCACTAACACCACCTTACGCACGAATGGCGTCCCTTGATCCAGAGCCTCAGCCCAGAAAATGGTAGGGCACATTGCACCATTGTGATCTCCTCAGAAAAACACTCCAAAAGGACTACTCACTTGAGTAGAATGGATATCCGGAGAAAAAGATTCATTCTGAGGCACCGCACATGAGTGATGCTTCATGGGACCCGCACCCCGGTCCCGAAGCTCAACGAACAGATCAAACCATTGCGATCCTCTCGAAAAAGTACACAAGTTCAACTAATCACTTGTTCAAAATGGACATCTGGTGATAAAACTGGAAAATCACCGTCAACTCCACAAACGACCCTCGTGGGGCCCGCACCATCATGCAGAATTAAAGCGGGAAAACTGCGCCATTACAATACCCTTGGAAAAACACCCAAAAATTGACTGCTCACACGCCCCGAACAGACGTCTGATGAAAAAGTTACAAAACGCAGCTCGTAGCTCGAAGGATGGGCCACGGGGCCCACGCCTCAACTCCGGTTTCGGGGCCCAAAACCATACTAGAAAACTCCGCCTTGATGCCAGGGTCTCAACGCCACTAACGGCACTCAAAATAGTCTTCGGATGTGTTTGTGCCTCCCAACACAGGATCCTCGGGAAACACGCTGAAGCACTTAACGTACACATCATGCCACTAAGCCCCTTGTCTCGGAAGTTAAAAACCTCTGAAAGCATCACAAAATGTACGCCTCGATGTGAGGTATGCGCTGCCGCAGACGGCATGCAAAACGAAAGCCTATAGCTAAATATACGGGAGTCCGAAGATAGAAGGGGAAAACACCTTGGGCCGGACCATCCCGGTCCAGCTGGTATGCCCTGCTTGGGTCGGCCCGCTGAGCTCGCGGCCCAGCCGCTTTGCCGCCTGGTCCGCACAGCCGGCCCGCGACCCAGCTGCTGGTCCGGTCCACTCCGCCGCAGCCCGCTGGCCGTGGCCCGCCGTCACCCGACCAGCTAGAGTAGCCGGTCCGCATCCCCACGCAGAGACTCGCGTTTTGCAGGTCTCTGTCCACCGGGGTTGCGCTGCGACCCCAGTCGCCGCCTCGTACCGGTGAACTTGGCCCGCCGCGCCGCCGTCCCGGATGCTCCCACCATCTCGGACTGCCGCACTGTGGAGCCGCCGCCGCCTACCCTCGTCGAGTCCGCCGCTTGCCGGAGCCCCTGCCTAGAGCCGCTCCACCCGCCGAAGCTCGCTGGACCGCCCTGCCAATTACCGGAAACTACCGGTCCGGCCATAAAACCCCAAAACCACCATGAAACTTCGCCGGACCGTTGCGGACGCCTCAGAGCTCAGAATTCAAATTCAAAAGATGCGTTGGAAAGCTCGGATCAAGATCTAGTAATCTATGGGTTTTTCTCGATGATCAGGCTTCAATTCGACAGTATAATTTAGTATCAAAAAATGCAGTAATTAAAAGAAAACAAAATCAAAACCTCTTACCTCTTGGGCGTAGCCCGATGCTTCACCGTTGACCCGCCGGAGTGGTCGTGCCTCAACAGAGTCGCCTCTCCAGAGCTTCCTCATCGAAGTGGAGGAGGAGAGGGGAGAAGCTTGCTAGGGGAGGGGGAAATGAGGGAGAAGAGAGGGGGGTTGGTTAATTAAATTAATTAATTAACTTAAACACCCTCCCGCGGCCCCGTACCCGAACTCCCGACAGGTTCGGGATTAAGCCTCCCCTAGGCTAAAAACCATGATTTGAGTGCAACTTAGGTCTCGGAATTTTAATCTGATGCCCCGTTCAAATGTTATTAAACTCAACGCCCGAGAATGCCAAATTACGAAAATGCCCCTGGGGCCATTTTTCAGTAACGGCCCACGCCCGCGAAACATACACCCCTCTTATGGTAAACTTCACGCTACGAACTCAACGGTGCCCTCAGTTTTCCAATCTGAGCCACTGTTTATAAGATACATGAGTTTAACCACTAAATGAATAAATTAATTAATTAATTTATCTGTTTAACGTTCTGGTAGCGGGCGAAGGGTCCAAACGTCCTACAACGACATGCTTTATGTCGTTCCTAGGGTAAAAACACCATTTAGGACCCATTCGTGCACTCAGATTCTTGATGTGGATCACCATTTATGATTTATCTTATTTATTTGGCACGTCCCATGTGAACGCATTGAAAATTTAATTCCAGCCACAACGGGGCTCAGAATCGGACGTCGTCTGAAGGAGATGTTCTTGAATATCATCAAGAATATTCAAAAGTCTTTTGCAGAAAAAACCGGGTTCTTACAACATTCCCTCCTTCAATAATTTCGTCCACGAAAAGAAAACCCAGGGACCAACTCAGGGTACTAAGCCCACACATGGCTCTCTCGTACCCAGATGAACTCTTAGACAGCTCTGCGCCACCACAAACAGACCAATGGATTGATCTGTTTTACGCGAGGTCTTCCCTCGTCGATTACGTGCATAGGAGCACACAAACATATCTTCAGGTAAACCACATAGAAGGCATCGTACACCCACCCCTGACTTTGGGGTTAGGGAATGGAGGTATTGAACCTCGCCATCCCTTCGCACGGTCTCAAACGGCCCGAAGACTGTCGGGGGTAGCTCACCTCCCTGACCGAACCCTTACGTCACATGCCGCGACTAGAATCACCGCCTACACCTGGAACAAGGCCCAGTGATTCCCTCCTTCATAATATTCATATGGTGAAACACCCAAGGATATATGGTCACGCAAGATTTCATAGTCGATATCCTGCAACCAAAACTCCCTTACACACTCGGAAAGCGATGGAGTCGACATCATCGACAAACAAAAAAGGTCCTACACCTTTCTACCTTACCAAAAAAGGGTTACACCGACGCCTCGTGCCACCCTGGTAACAACTCAAGTAAGGAGCAGGGAGGAAATCATTTCACAGGCAGAGTCTAACAATTCTACAACAAAAAAGTAGAAGCGTTGTAAAGCACACCTCTTATCACCTCATGCTCTGTATGATCGTAGACATCCAAAGATCGCAGCTATCTGTGGTCCCAACTATCATCTCCCAGATCCTGACGTGGACCACCTAGTGGTGATGGGAAGATCTCATAAAGTCGTCCCCCACTACCAGCTCCTCCCGCTCATCTTCTAGCACCACCTCTCAAGGTGCTACTCCGATCATGGGGCTACCTCCGTCATGGTGGTGCAAATGCTGCCTGCCTGAAGCTCTCTGCAGGCCTAGTCGGGAAGTCCCATACCAAGTGACCTCGCCCATCTCAATCATAGTACGAACTCTCTTTGGGCCCCACTGGTACCCTCCGGCGCCACTGTTGTGTACGACCACGCCCCTGAGTTCGGATGTAAGAAAGCCACCTGCGTCGAGGTTCTTCTTGCCGATGCCTGCTACCTGCGGCAGACATATCAGCTCCAACGTGCCTGCTTCCACCACCAACTCTAGAATGTGACAGGAAGCTCTCTGTCACCTGCGCCTTCTCTACCACCCTTGCATATGTGGAAATGCCCAAGGGTACTATGACAACACAGATATCTCAGCAGGGACCCTGCTCAAACTACTGTGCTCGGATGTTGTCTTCATCGACCAAGTCCGGGTAAAAGCGTGCATGATCTGCGAAACTGGCCGCGTACTCAGCCACTGACATCCCTCCATGCTGAAACTGCAGGAGCTCCGGAATCCGAACGAGGTGTAAGAAGGAGGGAAGAAACTCCTCACGAAACTATAACTGGAAGTCACCCCACGAAAGCAATGAATCGTCATGAAACTGGGTCACCAGACTCCACCAACGCCAAGCGTCTCCGCGGAAAAGGATGGAAGCCAAAGCCACCATAAGATCTATCGGCGTCTACACAAGCCTAAAAAGGCCAACCACCATCTCCAGCCAATCCTCTACTTCTGGATGGTCTGGTTCACCACCGAACCTCAACGGTCTCTGTCACTGGAACTCACGGTAAGTGCTCAACCTACGCTCAAGCCCCGTCCTCTCTACTGGAGTTGTCTGTTGCTCACTAGATGGGGGTGCTGCTACCGTCCCACCCGGAGAAAGGGGCTTGCTTGATGGGTCTGGGACTGTGGCCTCATAGATCACAGGGTTGTGGTCACGAACCAAAGCTGGTATCCAGGCTGGCTGTCTTCGCTGAGACATCCTGAATATTATCAACGAGTGCCGTAGTCAGATGATCATAATGTATATAAAAAAATCAACAATGGGGAGATGACTCAAGAAGGACAGTCAAAGACTCAATCATATGTGATGTACAACCAATTTTTCCCTACAACAAGTGTCTCATCATACCGAGTCTAAAAGTAGGTTATCAAGGTCCTGGTGAACGGATACGTCGGCCACCGCACCATCGTTGGACTCCCTAGCCTGAGAGCCGCTCTCGAGACACGTTAACACGGTTTCCCTAAATCCCAACCAATTCCTTTTTATGGATGTCCGAAAAAAGTCCCAAGGAATGAACCACCTCTAATACCACATTTTCATGACCCGACCCTACCTAGGCTCGAGCCTCAACTACTCCAAGCCCACCTCCAAAGGCTAGGGGCTGGCGACCAATGCCGAAGGCACAAAAACTCGGGGAGTCCTTTTCCTAAGTACCTTTAGACACACACGCAGCACACTCAATGCAAAAGTAAGGAGTAAAAATAATAGTAAAGTACCAACTATTATAAATAAACCATAAGAGTGCATCGACGTCTAAACAATACAGAGAATGTTTAGAGGTAAACTGGAAAGAAAAGGGAAAAAACACACGCCCAACCAAAAAGTGCCACAACCCGAAAACAGGTAAACAAAAGAAAAACAGTTGGAAGGGTCCCCCACCTAGAACCTGACTATAACCACCACATGCGGTCCAAGCTCCCGAAATCCTAAGCTCTACTGAATCCATGACCATGTTGTCCGTCGACTGCAAGGGAACACCAAGTGTGGTCAAATCACAAGCAAGGGTGAGTATAAAAATACTCAGTAGGATTCCATGAAGGATCGAGGGAGAAAGAAAAGAGGTACCGAATGGTGAGAAGTAGAGAGAACATGGGATAGTAAAATGAATACAACCAAAAGGGAAGTAAAGTGTACAGTAAAGAGTGCATCTCAAACCAACAAGAGAAAGGAGGTAGGCTCATCCAGACACAAGGAGATGGAAATGGTGAGAAGATTAGCTTCTTGTCGACTCTTTTCAACCTATAGAAGGAGAGTAGACTCATCCAACAACAAAAATCTAGACACGGAAAGCACGTGGCATACCCGACCCGTCTTCGCCTCCACTGTAAGGAGAGTATCCAAAACCCATGGAGTGGGTACTAGAATAAGGTATATACACATATATATACTCTATCAAGAATCTTGAACAGGCTCGTAAGGAGATCTCCATCCCATAGCTCATCCCAAGAATGTTAGTCACCATCATTCTCACAAGTAACCATCATCGATGCCCATCTTCCCACACGTCTTCCCCAAACTGCAAGTCAAGGGGGCTCAGTTCACCGCACCTCGACATTATCCTCTTTGGGAAGCACTGACTCACCCTCACAGTTTTAGGTCGCATCGCAAGGATGCGTCTCAGTGGGGTAAGCACCCCTCCTACTTGAGAGTTCTGGAGGAACGTAAAACCACAACTTGTCACTGCCCCACAGTCGAGAGGTCTCCTCAAAGTCCACAGGCGACCCCCTTCCCAGCCCCGCTGGAGGGTCCCTGGAAGTCGACGGGTTCCCACTACAGGGAGACCTGGCAAGAGTCGACGGGTGCCACACTTCACAGTCCAAAAATAGGGTAATCCACTGAAGGGAGACCTGGCTAAAGTCGTCGATGAGTCCCAATGCCCAGTCCCATAAAAGGGTACTCCACTAGAGGGTGGCTCGGAACCATCATCGGGGACCACTTCCCAGCCTAGCTAGAGGCAAACCTGGAATCGGGGACCACTGGCCAGCCCCGCTGAAGGTAAGCCCATCATCGGGAACCACTGCCCAGCCCCGCTGGAGGTAAACCCATAATTTCTCTGGCCATCCTTGCTGGATGGTACTGCTCGGTGAACACCGCTGTACTGGTCATCCCTGATGGATGGTAACCCACTGGCCATCCCTGCTGGATGGTACAACTGGCGAGCCCTGCTCGAAACAACCTCAACCCTGCTGGTAACAACCTCAGCCCTGCTAGAAACAACCTCAGCCCTACTAGAAACAACCTTCTAGGTAGAATATCGGTGCCCGCGTAATGTGTTGGTCACACCGAACACACAAGAACTCTACCAGGGAACACGAAGAAACTCTACCGGCCAAACCATCGAGAACAGAACTAGGGGAAAACACTCAACCCTGCTGGTTGAAACCTTCATGAACAGGACCAGGGGGAAGCCCACTCAACCCTGCTGGCCAAACAAACAAGAACAAAACCATGGAAAAACTCAACCCTACTGGTCAAACAGACGAGAACCGAGGAACCCTCTACGTCGCGAGAGATCAAAAGTACGTAAAGCAGAACATGAAACACACATGGGGCCCACACAACATGTGTCCCCAAGTCAACCCCAACCAAGCACACAAAAGTTCTTAGGTACAACCATACACATGTACCTCCCAACATTCTCGCATACCCCTGAGTATGCCACTCCTCCATCCCAAAGGCTAACATGCACACGACACCCAACGCCAACGCGAAGGTGTAACATAACAACTCCAACATGCCACCTCATTGGCCCAGGAATAGCCAACTACATCTCTTCAAGCATTAAATCACTCTCCCAAGAGTGAACGCGATCACACGCCAAGGGTCCACTACAAACACGGTAGAAGAACCTCCACAGGGCACCTTCACTTTTTCACATAAAATAAGATCACGTAAGATGCTCTACTCGCCTGAAAAGATTACATCGCTGTAATCCTCGTGAAAAAACACACGAGATAGACTACTTACTCGCCTCAAATGGATATCTAATGGAAAAGTCACCAACACAGCCTTACGCCAGAATGGTGTCCCGTGATCCTGAGCCTCGGCCACGAAAACACTTGGGCACATTTCACCATTGCGATCTCCTCATGAAAACACATCAAAAGAACTACTCACATGAGTGGAATGGATATCCGGAGAAAAAGATGCATTCTGGCGCACCGCACACGAGTGGTGCTTCGTAGGACACACACCCTGGTCCCGAAGAACAACGAAAGGATCGCACCATTGCGATCCTCTCAAAAAAGTACACAAGTTCAACTAATCACTTTTCCAAAACAGACACCTAGTGATAAAGTTGAAAAATAACCATCAACACCCAAAATGACCCTCATGGGGCCCACACCATCATGCGGAATTAAAGCGGGAAGACTGCGCCTATACAATGCCCTCAGAAAAACACCCAAACAATAACTGCTCGCACACCCCGAATAGACGTCTGATGAAAAAGTTAGAAAAAGCTGCTCACAGCTCGAAGGACGAGCCGTGGCGCCCACACCAAAACTATGGTTTCAGGGCCGTAATCCATACTAGAAAACTCTATCTTGGTTCCAGGGATTCAACGCCACTGACGGAGCTCAAAACAGACTCCGTATGTGTTAGTTCCGCCCAACATAAGATCCTCGAGAAACACACTAAAGCAATTAACGTACCTGTCTTGCCACCAAGCCCCTCGTCTCGAAAGTTAAAAACCTATGAAACCATCACAAAATGTCTGGCTCGACGTGATGTCCACGCTACCGTGGACAACACACAAAACGGATGCCCGTAGCTAATGATACGAGTGTCTGAAGATAGAAGGGGAAAACCCATTGGGCTGGATCGGCCCTGTCCGGCCGGTCCGCCCAGCATGGGTCGAACCGCACCGGCTGGCCCGCTTAGCCGATGGCCCAGCCGCTTTGCGGCCCGGTCCGCACAGCCGGCCCGCGACCCAGTCACAGGTCTGGTCCACTTCACCGTGGCCCGCTGGCCACTCCCCACTGTCACCTGACCGGCTAGAGTGGACGGTCTGCAACCCCATGCGGAGACCCACGTTTTGCAGGTCTCTGTCTGCCGGGGTCGCGGCGCGACCTCGGTCGTCGCCTTATACCGGCGTGGTCAGCACGCCACACCGAATGAGCCGCTTGCTCCGCCACCGCCTGCCCCCTTAGAGCCCACCACCTTCCAGAGCCACCGCGTGGTGCCGCTCCACCCACAGGAGCTCACAGGATCGCCCTGCGGACTGCTGGAAACCGCCGGTCCAACCATAAAACACCAAAACCACCCCGAAACTTTGCAGGACCACTACGGATGCCTCGTAGCTTGGAATTCAAATCCGAAATATGCGTCGTAAATCTTGAATCAAGCTCTACTAATATATTGGATTTTCTCGAAGATCGAGCAGCAATTCGATAGTATAATTTGGGCTCAAAAAATGAGAAAATTAAAAGAAAATGGAAACAAAACCTCCTACCTCTTGGGCGTAGCCCGATTCTTCGCTGCTGACCCGTCAGAGTGGTCGCGCCTCACAGGAGCCACCTCACCAGAGCCACATCGCCAGAGTGGTGGATGAGAGGGGAGAAGCTTTATTGGGGAGGGGGAAATGAGGGAGAAGAGAAGGGGGGTTTTGGTTAATTAAATAAATTAATTAACGTAAACACCCTCTCGCGGCCCCGTACCCGAAGTCCCAGGGGCCATTTTTCACGGATGGCCCGCGCCCACAAAACATACACCCCTACTAGGGTAAACGGCACACTCTGAACTCAACGGTGCCCTCAGTTTTCCAATCCGAGCTACCGTTTAAATGATACTTTAGTATAATCATTAAACAAATAAATTAATTAATTAATTTATCCATTTAGTGTTCCTGTAGCGGGAAAGGGGTCCAAACGTCCCTCAACGACCGGCTTTATGTCGTTCGTAGGGTAAAAATCCCATTTCGGACCCATCCGTGCACTCAGATTCCTGATATGAATCACTGTATAGGAGTTATCCTTTTTATTTGGCATGTTCAGTGTGAATACATTGAAAATTTAATTCCGGCCACACCAGGGCACAGAATCGCACGTCGTCTAAAGGCGCTACTCTGGAATCTCATCTAGAATATTCCAAAGTCTTTTGCAACAAAAACCGGGTTCTTACATTACCACTTTTTTTCGACGTGGGTGACCCTAGTTCTCTTTTCTATGAATGTAGATAGTTTTTTTTCTATTTATGTGTATACTATAAAAATCTAAACTAACTAAAAGTTAAGAAATACCATCTTTAGACTCATGTGGATTATGTGTTTAACAATTAAATGGGAGAAAACTAGTTTCTTTTGAATAAACATCAGTTGGTTTATAATCAATCTAGAGTTAAAGAGTGTGATATTCCGATGACAACTTTCACAATTAGGTATTCCCATTACAAATATCTTTTGATTCTATTTGGTATGACTAACACTCCATATTTTTTCATAGATATGATTAAATTGATAACCCATCAGTATCTCGATTCATGAACTGAAATTCATGGGGCATGTGATTTATGATAAATTTTTAAATGTTGATCCTAATATGGTAAAGTTTTTTACTCCATCTGAGGAGCCAAAAAATGTATTTGAAATTCCAATATTTGTTGGCCTTGTGGGATAATTCCAATAGTTCATCAATGATTTCTCAAAGATGGTATCACCAGTGAATAATCTTAATAGGGAAGGGGTAAAATTAATAGGTGATGAAAATTAGTAGTATTTATTTGATGAGATGAAATGACCTCAAATATTTGATCATATTATGATTTTTATAGATCCTAGTAAGTGGTATGTGGTTTTAAGAGATGCTTCTAGTGCTGGTTTGTGGTGTATTCTCATGTTGGATGATCATGTCAGTAGTTTAAATATCATATTTAATTTTAATTTAATGACATAATTTTTTTCAAAACCGAATCCAATAGTATGTGCAAGAAATTTTTGGTTTTATGTTTTAGTAAATCTAATACAGAAAATGATTATATGTTGTTTTTGGAAATGGTTCTCTAAAACAGAATTCCAAAAAACAACAAAAGGAGTGTTTTATGGCCTCTGTTTTTCTAAAAACTAACACCATAAATAGGTTACGTTCGTTATTTTACATTCAATTTTTAGGAAAGAGGATTCCATATATTAAAAAATATTATTTTGGTTTGGATTTACATAAAAACCAACTCCATATATATAAAAATCATTTTGGAATCTTTTTTCACAAAAGGACACCGACAATATTTTTCAGACTCTTCGGCATTTTTTTTTGTAAACATGAATGAAGAAAATCTTTTAAAAAATGATAGGATCAAGAAACCCTCATAATTTTGGATTTGAAATAGATAAACCCATGACAAATCCAATTGACTAGAGCTGACTTCGGAGGCATATTTGTGTTCTTCAATGGCCATTTTTGTCAATTTTATTCCATTTTCATGACCTATGTTTTGTGTTCATCATTATACCCCCTTGTTTCATAATATACAGAATACGTTTTCTTCTGAAATCTATTTTTAGTGAAATTTATCCATGGATTCATTATATATTTTTTTCATCATTATTTTTCATTTTTTCCTATCATTTTTTATAGATCTTTCTGTGTTTAATTTTATAAATCATTCTATGGAGAAATGTTTGGATTGGGGATATATTTTCATGTTAAACTCTGAATTTTGTATGTTTTTTGAATTTTGCAGATAAATTATTTACCATTTAATTATTTTTTGGGGTTTCATCAATTATGATTTTATACCCTATATTAAATGTGTGGAAACATGGTTAATAGTCATACCTAATAGTGATCTTCCAATATACGGTGAAAAGTATAGGTGGAAAGGGATGTGAATGTTGTTCATGTAGATTTTTGTTGTGGTTTATTTGGTTTCACCATGATTTATGTGAGTATATTCTTCTTCTTACAGTTTTATGATATTTATAGTATTTACACTTGGCTTGGTATAAGTTGGATGTGGATATACATGAATCCTTTTTTGAACATATATATTAACATGAAGTACATATGACATTCCATGTAGGTTTCATTACTATACTATTTTAAATTTACTGATATACCTTTTATGTTTCATATGAATTAATTTTACGTAACTTGATAGTATTTTTATAAGAAAACATAATATTATCCTTTATAAGTGTTTGATAACCATTCTTGTTTTACCAACATGAATCTATTATATAATTATCATGCTTTTAATATATTCTATGTTGTAGTTTTTACAATATATATAGTCTCTTTCCATGAATATTTGTTATGTTGGTGATTCTATATCATTTGTATATATACTTGTTGTAGTTTCCATTATTCTAATAGATTTAATAATGGTTATCTTTTGATTTACATATTTAGGTGATTAACTAGAAATCCATGGCTGTATTCCAAGCATCTATACATAGAAATAAGGTTTTATTTGATTTATTACTTGTGATATCATGCTCTAATATAATTTACATGCTCTCTAGGGTCAAAGGAAATGATGGAATCAATATAATTGATTTAAATTTATAATTTAACATCCAATTATTGAATGCCTATATATTAAATGGTTTATTTTACGGGGATTTGTATTTCATATTAATATAAAATGATTAAAAAATTAATGTAGGTTCTTGTTTGGATTCATTATTTTGTATTAATGTTCCCTTTCTTAATTTTTAATGATTATAATATTAATTTCAGAATATTATAAAAAACAAATAATAATGAATCAAATGTTTTGTATGACATACAAATTTAGTTATGTATATAATTTCATTGATAATTATTTGAGGAATGTTAGGATTTGTTTAACTTATAATTTGAACATTTAATCTAATTATTATTACATATTACTAATAATAAAAAAATATTTCACCAATTAAATTAATGAAATCATCAATACCATTGAAACATCCAACATCAAAAAAAGCAACAACTATGTAAAATGAAGTAATAAAATTTAGAAGATTTATTTTATAATTTAATTATAATATCAATATAACACATGTATAGAATATGAAAACAAAAATATCACTATTTGTAATTGTTTTTTGTATCTGATGTTTTCTATAAGACAATCAATAGTTTTAATTAAATCTGTTTCTATTGACAATTTATTTCTAAACACACACACACACACACAAATATATATAGAAATGTAAATATGTTATAATATATTCACCATCAATATTGTGATATAAATAATTTAAGGGATTTTAATTGGATAAATTTATGAATAACCACTAGTGAATAATAATAAGGAGTCGATAAATTCTTGTAATTTTCTAAAATAAATCATAAAAATTTGATTTGATTTTTTGTCCATGTGTGAGGTGTTTGAATATGAGAATGTTTGACTCTAGAGAAATCATGGATCATCTCATTTGTTATGGTTTCAGCCATAATTATACACATTAGTTCTACAATGGTGAATGAAATGAAAATTCAACATCCAATGATTATGAAAATATTCATAATGAGGTACAGGATCATATTGAAGAATTAATTCATGATTTAGGTGCTAAAACCATCGAAAAACAATAATTGATGAATGAATTTATTGAAATTTTGAGAAACCATTATTCCTATGTTATATTAAATATAATATTTTATCATTAATTTTGTGATTTTTTAAATTAAAATAAATATTGGGTGTAGTGATAAAAGTTTCTCCATCATAGTTGAGATTTTAAAAGTGATTCTTCTAGAAGGAAATAGTCATCCAGATTCCATTTAATAGGAAAAAAATAATATTCCCAATAGGATTGGGTTATAAAAAGATACATACTTTCCCAAATTATTATTTATTTTATAGGAACAAATACGAATATTTATTAAGTTATCCCACATGTTTGATTTCACACTATAAGATAAATGTGAAAGTCCACGTAGATTCATTCTCATGTACTATAATTTGACATCATGAAAAATCAATTTTTTACTTTATAATGATATCTTAGAATATATTTTTTCTTACAATTATGATAATTAAACTATGACTCATTCTTAGGTACAAGAATCATAACTCATGTAATGAAAATTGTTACCTTCCACTAATTCATTATTCCAACTGTCTATATTCATATTAAATTTATGAAAAAAGGTTAAGATGACATTAAGATAATCACATATCTGATGGAAAATTACGTCTCCCTACCGACCCACTACCGTGGAAGAGTATTGATAAAAAAAATTCATGATTTTGTAAGTGAAATTATAAATCATAGAATAGGATTGTGTACCGATGGAATGATTCCATATCAGAGCCTACATAGTGAACATAGTTCATGGATTGTTTTAATGTGGTTTACAACTTTTTACCACATCTATTTATGATTAAAAAATATGTTATGATGATCTTGGATGTTTTAGGGCCAAAAAACTGGGAAATGATATTAATGTGTATCTTTCACCATTGATTGATGATTTGAAATACCAATAGGGGCATGTGTTAATGATTTTGATGCATATAAGAAAGAGTATATTCTTTTGGATGCTATGATAATGTTCACTATAAATTTCTTTACTACACATGGAAACATATCTGGATATAGTGTTAAGTGACATAAATCATGTCCCATTTGTGATGAATAGACATCATATTATTATGTGTAGAATGGAAAAGGACAATGTACGTGGGACATCAAATATTTTTGTGAATTGATCATCCTTATCATAGATTCAAAAAAAATCATTTAATAGTTTTCAATAATAGAACCTTACCCTTGGTCATTGTCAGAAAAATAATATTATGAAAGGGTGAAAATATAGATTCAAAATTTAGATAGAAAATAAGTTCTGGTCTTTAGAGAAATATCTGAAAGAAGCAGTCTATTTTTTTTGAACTATCTTATTCGGGATTTTTAGAGATAAAAAATAACATCGATGTTGTGCATGTTGATAAAAAATATGTGAAAATTTTATTGGAACATTGTTCAACATAAAAGGAAAGGCCAAATATGGATTACATGCTATATTGGACAAGATATTATTGTGAAGGAATTTGGAGATAGCTATCACTATGAAGGAAAACATAACATATTTACCTTCGACTTGTCACAAATGATGCAAGATTTAAAAGTTAATTTTTGTCTATTTATTCATGGTATTGAAGTACAAAATGATTGATCATAAAATTTGAATAATTTGTTTTATTGATGTTTTTTAAATTATTATGTTGGAAATATCATTATTTACATGAATTGATGCAATGGATTCTAACAATTGTAGTGTGTGTTATACTACAAATAACTTTCATAAAGGCTATCCTCAGGTTATGTAAATTTTTCAAATCCATTTGTGGCCATGTTCATTAGCCAATTTTTTTTGATGTGTTGTAGAATTGTGTAACTCTTATTATTTTTCAACTAGAAATGTATTTCCCACCTATATTTTTTTATATAATGGTTCATCAGCTGATTTATTTGGTGCATGAGATAAGAATATGTGGGACTATTTATTTATGATCGATGTATCCTTTTGAGAAATAAATGAAACATTTGATGGGATATTGTAAAAATTCTTATCGAACAAAGGCATCAATTATTCCAAAATATTTATCATAAGAGGTGATTGAGTTATATTCTAATTATTTCTATTAGGTGGAGCATACGAGTCTCCCTATATCTCGACATATGAATGTTGATAGTTAAGGTAGAGGGGTTCATGGCTTAAAGATAAAGTTCATTCCACGTGATGAAGTGATACAGACAAGTGTATAAATGTTGAAAACAGGGATGATGTTCAATCATATATATCCTCGCATATTAATGAATTATTGTTACGTTATCTTAAATTAAAAGAAAATCGGTTGATGATTGTGCATAAGAAGAAATTTTGTCATTATTTACTGAGATAGTCATCAATGATATATAAATGTATTAGAAACATTGAAGTGGTAATTAGGGGGGCCTTCAATTAATGTGATCATATGGTCTGATATTGATATTAGTGGATACACATTTTACACAAAAAATATTGATGACATGAGTACCCTTTAGAATAGTGGTGATGGATTTCATTGAATAGTGCATTTATCAAGTGCCAATTATAAAAACCCAATTTCTACATAAATTCCATATTTTGTATTTTATGAAGGCATATAGGAAATTGAATATATAAAAATTTGGAGTAACCATTTTTAAGTGTAATTGTTTTGATAATAATAGTGGTGTTAAACATGAAGAATATGGGTTTAAACTGGCTTATTTGAGATGATGTAATTACAATGAGTAACCATTTATCAAGGAGACACATGAAATGAATGTATTGTATGTCATCAGTTCATCAAATGATCATTGTATTGTCAATTTTATGGAAAACGATATCATTTTGGTGATGGGGATGATGATGATGATGTTATTATTTAAAATGAGCATTATTCATCTATTACACAATATTCAGATGATCTCAATGAGTATAAGATAGAAATACTGCATGTAGTATGTAACAATCATGATGAATTCATGTGGGAAAACGCTAAATTAGCCAAAAAAATTACCTCATAAATATTTATTTTTTGTTTATTTTTTTAAACATACAAATGCATGCCTATTTTGTTATATACTTCTTTTTTCCTTCCATGAATCTAAATATTCAGTTTTATAACAATATGGAGGCACACAAAATTTCATTACACATTCTATTAGTAGTGTGAGATACAGATTTAGAGGATATGTTTCCAAGGTATATCTATTTTTTTATATTATTAAATATTCAGTAATATAATTATTTAATAAATGGAACATACTAAATTAAAAAAATCCAGGACTGCTATTGAGTCCTTGGAAAATGATACATATCCTATTACATCTATAAAAATACTGTTCTGAAGTAGGTAAATGTGGAATTTCACATTTACCAAAACTATCAGTAGATCATTATGATGACATATTACATATCCATTTTGATGATATTAGTAATGCATCTGGAAAAAATGCAGTTTAGTTTGTCAGTTATATATTGATGTAGATCCATTTAATATTACTATTGTATATTCTGATTGGAAGTCAGTGGATAAGATGAAAAAACAACAGCTTTGGGAGGCTGTGATGATAAATTATCCTTATTGATATAATTTATCACATTTTTGAATATTAAATATTTTAAACGACATATCTAATTTATTCAATTACTGATGAAATTCATTTTTTAGGAAACCACAAAACATAATAAAAGACATCTCTCTTTAGCAGCGGTTCGATGGAGAGATTTAATGAAACTGACAAAAAATTATGTTTTTTTGAAATAGAAGGTTTGAAATCAGATGACTCAATTATCAGCTTATATAAGAAGATACATGAAAGAGATTTGTTGATAGTTATATTGAAGAAAAATTTCTAGTACGATAATTATATTATATTAAAAAATTTATCATTATATTTTTCAAAATAAATCGTAGTTTTTTTTATATTACAGGACTCCATGTGATATCTTCATGAAATCCAGTTGAGAAATGTATACCATCATACTTTAGCATGTCGATGGTATCCCTTTATGGAGAATAATATAAATGAATAACAATTTCAATCATTAAGATCATGATCTAGTAGTGGATCAGAAGTGGTCCAGTTTGGTATTCCATCTCCTAGCACATTCCCTGAAAAATGGAAACAAAAATGGAGAAGAAAAAATGAATAGTTTCATACACAAAAATCTAAAAATGTAGATGATAAATTTTTAATAAAATAATATATAGTTTTCATCATTTTTTCTATTTTCTAAATTTTAAACACAAATATATATTTTCTATTTTTCATTTCTAGATAAAAATTTGGAAAAAGGTACATGGGGCTCCGTTTTCGCTAAAGGTTGGTTGGACATCCCAACCACTACTTTGGGAAAGTCAGAACAACCCAACCATGTTAGAGGATATCAGGTGGGTGTTACTATTCAGAATGTTTTTGGTCAGAGTAAGCTATTAAGAGATCCATAAATAGAATCCTTAATATCCTAGAAGAAAATATGAAATAGTATATGAGTGATCAAATTCAAGCAGTTGTGCAGAAGGAATTGTTGAACAGATGGAATGACATTTACAGTCTGTGCAGACTTCTCGTGTATATTATTTATTTTTCATCAGTTTTTTTATTTTGTATATTATAAATAATAATTAACTTTTTTATTTTTCAGCCTTCATAGCCTGCTCACCCAAACTACACTACCCAATCTACCAACCCTACCCTTTCTGTGCAACTTTCCAAGGTATCTTATATATTTTCCCTAAATTTTTTTATTTTATAAATTATAAACACTAATATGACTTTTTTATTTTTCTTCCCTCAGAAAATGATAACCCAGACTACCCTACCCCAATTTCCTACTTTGAATCTACACTTTCTCACTCAAACTAAACCATATATTAATTATTTGTCATCAATTTTTCTATTTTATAAATTATAAACACTATTCTAACATTTTCATTATCATAATTCCTAGCATGTTATCATGGACTATAATGCATCATCTGCATACTTCGATCCTCCACCACCTCACTTAGACCAAACTTTATATTATTTATTTTTCATTAAATTTTATATTTTATAAATTATAAACCCTGATATAAATTTTCATTTTCAGTATTCCCAAGCTCACACAGACTACCCCGCCCCATCTTCCTATATTGATCCTTCCCCTCCTCAATCGGATCAAACAGTATAATGTGATTTATATTATGGAGATCCTCATATACATATTATTTCATTAGGACTTATAATTTTTTTGGGGGATTAAATAACTCAAAAGTCTATGAATATGGGCCAGGTTAGGGTATTAGTACTTGATATTGTAGATCCTAAAGCATTAGTACTGTTTTCTACTGAGGAGATCACAGAAGTTGGGGATTTTTTGGGTCATTTTTTACATTGGAGAACTTGTATGAATTGTTATATTTCATATGAGGTATGGGTTTTTTAAAATATTAATTAAAAATGATTCAAAATAACTTATATGGTATTCTGAAATTTAACATAAATTGGATTATTTGATGGAAAAAGAAACTGAAAAAATTAAACAAAATGTTCAGGAACAATTGGCTATAGATATTTCTGATATATCCTATGGGATACAAAGATAATATTTGGATTCATCTTCTTTGAATTATATCTATATATTTCAGATGACACCTGATATATGTGTATGATATTATCCATTGAGATTACTCATGTATGAAATCATTCATCTAGTTGATTTTGATGAGCTAAAAAAATGTGGTGCAGTTATTTTCTATATATGTAAATTGATGTTTGAATTTCTATTTCATTAATAAATGATGGTTTTAAATTGAGTAACTATATATTATTTTTTTATTTTTTATCTAGATAAGATTATTCTATAAAATAAAAGTACAAAAAATTTATAATTTTATAGATCTAGAATACGTTTCCATGGATGTTAAACAAGTGCTGAATCATTATACTATTGAATATATATGTGACTGATTATCATAGAAGAAGATTTAGTGTTGGTTTTTTTCCGTTTCATGAAAATTAATTACAAATAAATAATTATGATGCCATTATCATTATAATTTCAGTAATTGTATACTATTTGTATTGTATGGGGTATTGGATTTTAGTCGTATTTTTTCCATGTGAATTCACCTTATATAAGTTTTTATATTTATTAGGAAATGTTCTTAAAATATTTTCAACCTTATTAGACACATATGTTTTTTTTATTTTTAAAAGGTCATAATTTTTAATTCTCATTGTTTATAAATTTATAATTAGTTCCTATATTTGAAATTGTATATCGTGAAAAATAATTATCTAGAAATACAGGTCGATAAAGAAACCAAATAAAATCAAATAAGAGAAAGTATAGGTAATTAGGTTTTATATTAGATTTTATTTTGATTTTTTGTTATATATTAGTTTTTATAATTTGTTTACTATTTTATAACTGTAGTTTCATTAAAAAAAGAACATGTTTTATGTTTTTAAAACGGTTGTGAAAAAACCCTCATTTATTATTATAAAAAAGAAAATACCACATTTAAATGGGTAGTGGGAGACCCATTATGTAGCTCGAATGCCGAGTGGACATTTATCCCATTACATGGCCCGTGGGACAAATTTTTATCCAATGGCCCATTCTGTTAATAGTACAACAACAGTACCCTTCCTACTACAGTACCACACAGTACCCGCCACTGCATCAGTGCCCTGCCGCCACAACAATGACATGCCAACGCTACAATTACCGCAGTTAATTTCATCTATATTTTCATCCATGTTAATCTACTTTTAAATCTCATATCATTCAATGTTATTGTAGGCATTCAATGATTCAAAATCTTATTCCCAGTCTGATATTACCCATATTCAATCAATTTTTGTGAACTATTTGTTAAGTTTGATTAGGATTTGCGGTATGTATATTGCATTATTTTTAAATAATATTACATATGGGATCAAAAACCTAGATCTTTTGATATAATAGGTGTTAGAACCTACTCATAATGAAATAAATGTTTCACCAACAACCAACAATGAGCTTGTTTAAAATTAAAGAAATGTGTATTTTAAATATACTTTAAAAAAATGCCATGATATTTTTTTGGTTAACAAGTTGAATGCATGTAAGTAAATTATTTTTAGTCAATGATAAATAATGTTTTATTTTTTATATTGTGATTTTATGACAGGTGTTTAGATTTTTTTGGAAGTGTAATTTTCAGAATATTCTAATATTTCGGTTTCAATTTATGCGTCAGTTTTTAAAAAAACCGACACAAAAAAATGATTCAATTTTTGGAATTGGGTTTTAATGAATACAAGGCTGAAACATATTCATAGAGGGTTTTCATCACCGGTTTGTAGAAAATAGATGCCAAAAATCCTCATCTGCTTGATTTTTTATATTAGTTAATTAATGAAACAATGTCAAAATCATTAACAGTAATGACTTTTGGCATCTATTTTGGGAAAACTGATGCTGAAAATATTTTTTTTAAATTTCCAATATAATGTTTGGAAAAAATACGATGTCAAAATTAATTAAAATGCTATATCCTATTTTATCACTAGTTACATCATGAACATGAGGCATATTTTGTGGAAGTGCAAGCTAACATGCCATGACTCCTCTTCTATCATGGATCTCAAAGGGTCCAATATACTTTTATATTATCCTCCCTTTAATTCCAAACCATATGTACCTCTTCAATGGTGATATTTGAATGAATACAATGTCAAACTCAAATTCCCTTCTTCAATTGTTAGCATAACCCTTCTGTAGGCTTTGAGAAACATTGATATGTTGCGGGACGGATTGACCCTTATTTATTATCTCCATTACAAGATTAGGTCCAAGTAGAATTATTTCACCATTTTTATCCCAATAGATTGGAATGCATCATCGGTTTCCATATAGAGCTTCAAATATATCCATATGAATACACAGGTACATGATATTTTTCTTTCTGAACTCAAAAAATTGGAGATGTGGATCCCATCCACCATATAATTATAAATATATGGATTGTAGCATATCATCATGTGTTTGAATAGTAATTTAAGATTATCCCTCAGTTTGTTGGTTATAAGCCATGCTGAAATTTAATTCAGTACTCAAGGCATGTTAAATACCGCTCTATAATTAGATGTGAACCTGGGATCATGATAAAAGGAAATTGAAAGTATAACCAATACAGTCTCACCACTTCATTCAAATAGATCATTTATTTTTTTTCAAGGGATATATATTTCCAAATAGTTATAAATTAGGCATTAATGGTGAGTTATTCCAGAATATCCCATAACATTTTATTTCCTTTGGATGTCTTAGGGAGACTTAGGACAAATTACATAGTCCAATTCTCCCATTTCAACACAGGTATAGGAAATGGTTGCATCATACCTTCATACTTTTTTTTGAACTTCTTTAACATGTGGAAAAATAAAGCTCCTTTACATATACTCTGAAATGTCGTTGTTCATATTATCCAATTTGATGTTTTCTCGCAGAGCACGATATATCTTGGTACACCTAGGATGGATCAAGAATATTGAGATTTTTATTATTTTAAAATTCATCATTCTTTATACCATGTGATTAAGGGACACATATCCTAATTCCACACTAAATCACACAATCATCATCAATATGCACCTCTTGAAACATAACTTACTTCACTATATTCACCTTCTTTTGTAACTCTAAATCATCCCTTTATGACTCCTTTATCATTTCATGGATATATGGTTGGGAAATCATTTGGTAAAGGTAGGATTTATTTCATTCTGTTATGTTTCCAATATATGTGATTTTAATGTCCCAAAATATAGTATCTCCCTCGATCCACAACATGGATTGAGTAGTAGGTTATTATCTTCTTAGAGAATCATCTACCTTGTTGGCCTTTCTAGGATGACAGTGAATATCGAAATCATAGTATTTTATTAGATCTAACCATCTTAATTTATTCATTTTGAGATTCTTTATTGTGAATATATTCATTAGACAATTTTAATCGGTTTATATTCCATACTTCTCACAATATATTTAGTTGCACCATATTTTAATGGTAGAAATAAAATATAACAGCTCAAAATAATCCGTATAGTAGTTATTCTAATTTATATTTAATTATCATGAGGTGTAGGAGATCACATTATCATTTTTCATGGGAATATAACCCATGAATTACTTATAAGAATCACTATATATCACAAAACATTCTCCACATTTCGGTAATGTGAGTATCGGTGTAGTGGACATCCTTCTCTTTTACTCCTTGAATCATTCCACACATTCCTTCATCCAAGAATAATTTACCACTTTCCTTTTTAACATAGATATATGTCTTGATGAGATTATTAATTGAATTCATCTGGTGAGGTTTGGATATCCTCTTAAATAAAAGAGGGAGAACCCTACACAGGTTTTCTCTGCCTTGCATCAGTGAAAATGATGATAACAGTGACAGTCCCTCCTCCCCCAGTCGAGGAGGGACCTCTGGCGTCCAATATAAGAGCAATGACTTCCTTCCCACCTTTCTCTAATCCCGGCTATCTTCCTCACTTCCTAAAAGAATTTCTATGTATGATGGTTATAGATCTCATCGATGATATACCAAATATTCTTCTTCAGAGTTTGCGTATACCACCACACTTTTGAAACCCACACGGGTGGCATTATTTAGATAGTGGAGACCTTAAGCTGATTCACACAATTGGTTCATCTTCGACTCATGGGATCTTCATGAGATTGAAACCATGGGTTTTATCGACAACCATCATATCATGTTCTGGTTTTCTTCTAAGGAGGAACTAATAAAGGAATGGTCGAGCAACCATTGTAGTGTCAATGGTTTTGGATTATTTTGATTTCATTGGTCTTTTGATATCCACATGAAGCGGGATACTCCTTCGGATGTGGTTTGGTATGTTTTCCAAATCATTCATTTCTATTTCAAAATCCATTCATAACTAAGATGATTATTAATCTAGCCAGTATATTTTTATGTTCTAACAGTTGTATTGAGGTATTTTTTTACCATATTAATCCACAGGATTGTGTGAAACTAGACACATGCTAAATTCCTTTTGAGTATGTCAAGATTTCAATCAGTGAGGAATATAATTGTAGTCAGTATTTTATTTAGGAAGCCCGGACAACATTTTTTACTACCTACAATTGTTTTGGGGAACTCATTAGATGCATTCCATCAGGGGTATTTAATATTGTAGGGAATGGAAATAGGAAATGATGTCTTCTAAGTGTGCAAGAAATCGGGCCACTCAATGGAGGTATGCATTAGGGGGAGTCGAGCCCTGGAGAAGGATGGAGGATGGAGGTATAGGTAATATTCCAAAGGAATGTGAGATGGATTGCCCAGGTTAGTCAACAATGGGTATAGAGGGGGGAGGTCAGGGACCATAGATGTAAAGAATAGTGGGGGAATAGTAAATAGATAGAACTCCAATGGATTGAAATGTGTGTCTTGATGGGATTTCAGGCACAAATCTAGTGAATAAGGCCTCACCATCTTAGGTTAACCTGTAGGTGTCTGAGGTGTTCCACAGGCTGAAGAAGGATCTTCCTAGACCTTCTATTAGTGAGCCGAAGGATGATGCTCGGGTACAACAAGAGGGAACTAAAATGGAAAACTAGTTGAATGAGAGTACTATGATTATAGTGAAGTTGGTTAGCAGAGAAGAGGATTCCCCTATATCTCATTGACCTGAGGTGTTATGGTTAGGAAGTGATGAAGTGTATACAGGGAGGCACGAGGCTACTGGTGAAGTAGTTAATTCAACTAGAACTAGAAATCCAGGGGGTTCCGATTTTTTGAGCTGGACACCTATCAACATGAGTAACAAATTTGAAGGTCGTTCTAAGGCTGGTTTGAGTTTTGATCAATCAATCCAGGATCATGTTTACGGGGTATCAGTGAAGGATACCAATGAAATTGAATGCATTCTCTTGACATATAGAGCATTAAGTCCAAATACTAATCTGAGTGTTAAGAGGAGGAAGGAGGGGAAGATTAATCCTCATTAACACATCCAATATAGACTCAGTCTATGAAGAAATCAAATGAATAGAAGATGGTGATTGTAATTTAGATTAATTTAAGACTAGAGGACCATGAAATTGATCCTTTGGATTTACTTTTATGATGTGAAGAAGTAGTGATTGAGTAGGTTCTACTTCTCAATGAAACTGAAGAGGACGATGCAAAAATTATAGGGAGATAACTGTGTGTGACTCATAATGTGGGGAAATACTCAAGTATTGACAAAAATGATCTAACATTGGTGGGGGATTCAATAAATGTAAGAATAAAATCGATGAGAACATTCAACCCTAGGATCAACTTGTCTCTGATTTTGAAAAGAGAATGATGGAGGTTCTAGGTACCCAGGTTTCTTCTTTTTCCTATAAATTTTCTTGGGAAATAGATTCTGGAAATATCATGATTCTTTTTTAATGACATTAATTAAGCCGATGTATTTTTGGGCTGTTTTTAGTGGTTTTCTTGTTAGAGATATCTACTCTTGGACCATCACTATGTTAGTTTTGGTGGTGTTTTTGGGAGCTGCTTCAGATGGGGATTAGAGAAAGATGTCTTCATTGGCTCATGTCATTCATATTTGGATGATTGGGAGGGTATGGCTATGCCATCAGTTCCATTATCATGCTCTTATGCATGCGAAATCTAGACAAATGACATACATTGGTGAAGGCTAACCATCACAGTACAATTACTGGGGAGTGGCATCTCTGGTTTTTAGGTTTTACTCAATTATGGTTGTTTTTTGGATGTAATGATGGACCACGTGGTTTCTCACATTCCCAAAATAGTGTCTGACAAAAAAAAATTGTGTTTTAGTCATATGGAATGATAATCATGAGAAATTTTTCACGAAATGTTGATAATACCCCCTAATCTAATAAAATATTGGATTTATGTGACACTAGGGGGTCTGGACCATTCCTCAATTGCCTTTGTCTTTGGAGGGTCCATAAAAATTCTGACACATGTGATCTCATTTCTTAAGAATGTAACTTGCTGCATAAAAAACATAGACATGCTAGACATGGCATACAACTTCTCCTTCCTCAATGTTTCCAATACAACCCTTATATGTTCTTCATGTCCCTCCATTATCTTGGATTAAATGATAATGTCATAAATAAACACAACTGACCATTTTTTGTGGTAATGTCTAAAGACTCTATTCATCATATCATTGAATATCGTTGGGAATTAATTTCTCTAAAGGGAATCAAAATAACCTTATAGTGACAATACCTTTAACAGAAGATAGCCTTTTGAACATCTTCCTTATTCACCATTAGCTGATGATATCCATAATAGACATCCACCATTGAGAAGTACTGATCTCATCTCAATTGATCAAATAAGTCCTCAATCCATTTAAGATGATACTTTTTCTTTATAGTGATCTTGGTGAGTTCCTGATGAATGATCCACAACCACATTGATCCATCCTTTTTCAAAAAGTTCCCGGGTGAACCAAGAGTCAACACACTAGGGAGTTTGGACCACTTGTACATGTGAACATAAATATGCTTCTTTAACTATTATAGTTATATAGGATCCATCCCATAAAGACACATGGATATAATAGTGGATCATGGTATTAGTTTTATTAATTATAATACCTCACCATCTAGGGGTATTCCGTATAACATTTTGGGAAATATATCATTGTATTCCCTCATAATGGAAATTTCTCATAGGTTGATACCTTCTTTTGACTCAACCATTTGGATCAGATATTATCCTTCAAAAAGAATCAACACCCACACCGTTGATGTATTTATCAAAGGAGATTTGTGATTTTCCTTGCATTTTTACCTGAATGTTGGTTGTTTCAATATTTGATAATAATTCTCCTTTTCCTGAAAGTTGATGATTTCTATATATAATGATAGACAATATATTCCCAGTATGGAATTCAAATCCAACAAGGGATGTATTATGGGAATCAATAGAAGAATCATTCCACATATTCCTACATGAGAAGAGTCCAACACTAAGGTTGCAATGATTGCAAAAGATGATGTTTTTACAAATACCTCAACTTCAAGGTTTTGGGTATTCGATTCGAAATTTCTAGAAAACATGAAATATATAATGGAATTTGTAGAAATATAATAAAATAAACATTTTTCCATTAATGAGTGTCATGGATTATGGTTCTCTTCACCCGAGGCCACTTGAGAAGAATTACCAAACTGAATATTTAGGTCTTGTCATAGATATTCATGCACATAAGTGTTGGTGACACTATTTTTTCATGGAAAGGCTCGTAGTCTTTTCTGAGGATAAGAGTCTATTATATATCTTTTTATAGATTATCATGAATCTTAGATAGAGGTTCTAGGTTGAATAAAGTCATATATTTGAATTCAATACCACTGAAACCCTAGAGAAGGGTAATTTCATGTTAGACGCTCTTAATAGTGATGATCCATCGTAATATATTTTCGAATCAAAGGAAGTGTGAAACCATTGTTCAGCTGAATTGGGATACTCAGGAGGACTTTTATGGCATGGATTTGACCAATTATTATTTATCATCTTCTATCCTGGAATCTATTATTCTTAGTTAGAAGCAGGATGAATAGTTTATATGATCCCCAGAAAACATATATGGTGGGGAGATTGTTTCGGGTTTATCTCTCTGTTTAGATGATTTTATCTGTATTGGGGATCATTTTGTCATCCAATCATATGTGAGGTGATTTGTTAATTTTAATTTCTATATTTTTTCGTGGTCCATTCATCTAGTCAATCTAAAAATGTATTAGGATATGAGACATATATTTTGGTGGTCAGTTAAGTAGTGTGACATTATTTATTTTTTGTCCCACTATTACTCCTATTAACATATTATGTTAAAGAATTTGAAACCTTTTATTTCCTGTATCTTATAGTGCCAATATGAAAATTGGATGAGGTATCCAAGGATTTTTTTAGAATACCACAAAATCCCTAAGGGAGGAAATCAATATGTGTGGTGATTGATTAGTTTACAATGTCAGCTCATTTAATTCTAATAAAAGGCCCCATAAAAGTTGATGATATGGGTAATCTATATGTGCAGGAAATTGTGAGGTTCCCTGGGGATACTTTGGTATTTTTTTGGAAATAGGGAATCTAGGTTTACGTATAGGTTTTGGAAAAGTCTCCAAGAGGTGATGGGGAGTCATGTACGGTTGATTATTACTTATAATCCACATTCTGATGGTCAGATAGATCCTTATATTAGAATCATGGAGTACATTCTCCATGAATATGCCCTAGATTTTGATGGATCATATGACAGCCCTGTAGGACTAGTTATGTTTTCTAATAGAAATTGTTTTCAGTCATAGATCATAATGGCTCCCTTGGGGCTTTTTATGGTTTCCCATATATATAAACTCTTTATTGAGAAGATGTGGAAGAAACTTCTATGGTGGGACCGAGTTTGGTTTAGGAGAGAATAGTGTTGATTAAATATATATGTCTGCATATTGGTACAACACAGAGTTCAATGAAAACTTTTATTGATTAACGATGTTTTCCACTGTAGATTTCTAATGGTGACTATGTTTTCTGGATGATTTCTCCTTGGTTGGGTCACAAAATGCTTGTAAAATACGTGATGTTGGCTCTGATATTTGTCAGGCCATTGGAGGTCATTGAGTGGCATGGTAAGGTTTCTTATTGGTTGGTTTCTTAGGATCATTTGACAGGTAATCAGGTTTTTTTCCACATATAATTTATCAAGAAATACATTCCAGATACCTCTAATGTTTTGAGTTATGAATATAGTGTTTAAGAGATATATGTTTCTGTAGTTTATTAAAAGTTGAGGCCATTGACTCTCATGTAAATGTATTTCATGGGAAGATTATTTCCAGGTCAAAATGTTATAGAGACACAAATCATATTCTAATGAGACCCAAGAGTTCATTTAATTGATCAAGGAGTAGTTTCCTCATCTCATTACTAAATATAATTATTCCGCATCACTTACATGCGATGGAAAGTCTTATGGTTGTGAGTTTTTAGCATCTAGTTACCATATTTCTGGTAATTAACATCTTTCTTATGGTCTTTATCTTTAATCAGATACTTCCTGGGACTCCCGAGGATGGGAAAATTTTTCTATACAAAATATCCTAATGTTAGGGGGTGACCGTTTTTAGAATTAAGGAAATCACGGTATAAACATGTAATGGATTTTCTAGTTTATCCATACCTTCGGAGAATGCTCGAATTAGATTCGGGTTTTCGGTAAAGAATATTAAATTTTTAAAAACTATAGGAAAAATATATTCCATGTAATAGTATTACATGTTGTTTATATTTTACATGGATGATGTAATGAACCTGGTGCACAACATGAAGTCTGTATAAGATGTTTATTTATTAAACACTGTGTAATAATAAAAGATTAGTTTTCAATAAAAATGAAATATTTTTAATAGTATATCTGAGTCTCTAGGAATAAACTATTTTTAATGAGATTGAAATAAATTCAAATGTCGTGGTTTTGGATTTTAAGGTGTCATACGAGTGACATGTTATTTCATTCATATGAAGGTATATTTTCAAAAAAACATATAAGGCTTATCTGAAAAAAAAACTTATCTCTGTTTTATCTAGATTGACTTGTTTTATGATTTATCACTGTGGTGGTTAGTTTTTATCTCTCGAAGTGAGTAATCCATTATGATTCTTCATTTATTTTATCATAGTATTGTTTTTTCATTATTCTATATGATCCATTGACATGTAGTGAGGTTTCTTATTGTTTCCTTCTATACATATGGTGTGATATTAATCTAGGGGATATATCCAATGTTGGTTGTAGTATGGTAGGTGTGTGTTCTTTAGGCATGTGTTATTTACTTTTCTCTTCAATTTTTTTAAATTAAATCAATTCTAAATTTTAAATCAATTTTTGGGAATACATTTTCATTATTGCGTTCTTCATGATGGTCGATCCTTAGTGGGCATGTGCAACCTTGAGTTTTGAGGTAAGTGGTTCTGTCGCTAGCCTGCATTGGTGAAATTATTTTCTCTAATTTTTGATAAATTAATTTATTATATGAAGTGAAATGATATGACTAATTTTTTGTGTGTGTGGAACTGGGGTTTAATAAAAGGTTGTTTTACCATGGATTTAGTAAATGAAACGAGTTTTCAAAGAATGGTGAAATTGTTTATTTAAGTGGTTTTCAAAACATGAAATAATGAAATGGTTTGATGAAATGATTTAGAAAATTATCACATGTTAATACGTGGGAACATAGGTGGGACATATAGTAAATGGAATCATCAATTGATGGGGGGTTTTATCATTGTAATTTCCTATAATCCCTAAGAACATGGTTCTGAGGACTTATTTGACGAGTTTGTTGGTTCACTTATTGTGGTGTTACTACTATCTAGAATCAATTCATATTTATAGTTTCTTTATGATGAGGTTATTTTCTATGTTAGGTACTAGTGTCCTAGTTATCCAAACCTACTGTGATCCCTCATGTGATGTTACCCATTCTTTGAATTTGTTATTGTATTGTTTTTTTATAATTCCTTGGATTTGATATGATATCTGATTTAGGATAAGTTTTGACAGGATATATTTGTTGACATATTTGGATGGAAAATTCAATGAAACTAATATACCTTCTTTATTTGGAAATGTGGAGAAAGGGAAAATTAAACTGTATTTTCTGGCATTTGAAAAAAATAATGTTAAACTGTTTTCACCACATGTTTTGTTTAAGGATGATAAATATTGGATTCTTATTTGGAGACATGATATGGAACACTCTTGTGAGACCTTACTGATCATGTTAGCTCACACCTTATGCACTTATTCATTGTGAATAAATTTTCTTCTGTCTTCTGGTGTAGGGAAAGGAAAGGTCATGTAGTGTGGTAGTGAGGTTTCCTATTAGCTGGGATGGGTACCTGGTTGTTAGATGATGGGAGTCTGGCCACATTATCAGATTGAGTTTTTTTCAACATTGGTAGTCCTTTTTGGTTATACCTATACTTGGATGTTATTTTTAATATTTATTTGTTTAGATTTTGTTGTTTGTCTTCTGTTATGGAATATATCTACAACTATAACTAGTATTTCTATTAAGTGAATATATGAAATGTTTTTTCCACTTTAGGTTTGGTGAAGTAATCCTATATGGTTATTTTTTGATCCCTTGGTGCTCATCTCAAGCCTGTGGGGATTGGGAATACACATCGATTATGTGGCATAACAATTTGATAACCCGTTTGAGAGGGTATTTGAAAAGTTTCATTCCAAATGAAAAATCTAGTTATGATATTTATACATATGGATATGTGTATTATGAATAATATTACACATTTATCTCTTCATAAAACTAAATCATTACTATTTATGAAATTTAAACATTCATTTATTTTAGATACATTTTATGTGTAATGTGTCAAAATCCATAGGATGGGAGGTTGGATAAAATCATTCAATGTATTATTACCTTGTCTGAGATGTTATTGGTTTATTTTGAATAACTTGCTACCCTATCTGGTTAAATACCAATTATGAAAGGGATTGAATGATAAACACATTGTACTAAGGATTAAATTATGTTATATTATATCATTATCATGCTACAAGGAATCAAATAGTTGTTTCATAAGGAAATGTATGTATATGTGGTCATTATATAATTTAAATCCCTTAATAAAGTCACTATATATTTTAATCCATATAGGTAGGAATAAATATGGTTTCTTAAATGTAAAATTCTAAAAGAAATAGATTTATGGGTTTATGTAGAGACCCAGATCTTGACGTACATAGACATTACATTACTTTTACGGAATACTTAATTCATAAAAAACAGACACCCAAGGTCCTTAATAGTTTAGTGTCGTTGGAAACTCAGAACATAGTCTTCTAATCGTGGTGAAATATCTTCAACATCTCCCATAAAGAACTTCCCCTTTTATTTTATTACCTAAAACCTATATTTCTATCCAGGGGAAAAGAAAAAATACAATAGGGTGAGCTCAAATGCTCAGTATGGGTAAAAATAGAGAACATACAACAATCCATACAGATTTGTATGCAAAAACATGAACATAAAATCTAAATGTCAAAATCATGAGCAATGACATAAATATTTGAAGTACGTAAGGCATAGATCAAAAAGTAACATTAACCATGATAAAATCGAATGGGAATAAAACATGTAATGGTGGGAAACAATTAAGAACATGTTATGATTTCAATATTAGCTAAGGCATTGATAACAATACCATCATTGTGGACAAAGTACCTTACTTAATCGAGTTCACTCCTCATTCCAGTGATGTATCACTGAATCAGATTAACTTTCCATTCTAGCACTATCTATCTCATGAGATATAAATCATTACCCAATGCATTGGAGGGAGATATAGGTCCCACCCATCTCATAATGACACCATTATAATGTGTTCCACAAAATCATAAATCATACATCATAGTATAACCCATGTAATAAAAATGGGATTCTTAAAAATCACAACATATTCCACATAAGATAAAAGTACAATTCCAACATTACATAATCAAATCAATGTAATAATAGGGATAGAAATAAAACCCTATATTATCTTAGATGGAAAATAATTTTGATAAAACATTTGAAATGAATTCTTGAGGAGAATATACTTTCTTCTTCCAAATAATTTTCTTTTCACAAAATGAAATTCAATTTTA
This sequence comes from Viscum album, assembly GCA_963277665.1. Lineage (NCBI taxonomy): Eukaryota > Viridiplantae > Streptophyta > Magnoliopsida > Santalales > Viscaceae > Viscum > Viscum album. Next base: position 1,106,924,041 of record OY728152.1, on the reverse strand, counting down.
AATGAAAAGGATTTTGTTGAAAATAAACATTAAATATTGTAGAGTAAGATTCATGAAAATAAGGTGTTATGAAACCGTAAAAATCCGTTCATTCCATATAATTTCAAAAAACACTATCCTTGTACTTGTAATGGAGATGTCAAAACGTACCACATATGGTAAACAAAAGAATGATTCCTTCCATAACACAATTTAACAGTAAAATAGGGGTAAACATGACATTAAAAATACATGTAATAATAGTAAACACTTTCTGATAAACATTTTATGGGAATGGATGAAAAATATAACCCCATTAAATACTTAGGTATAAGCAATCTCGAATAAAAATGAGATAGCAAAATTTACCCTTACCTTAGGTCCGATATGCTTCGCACATATCCAAAAATCATGTATAATGATTTAAATAATGTCATTGAATTATTACAGAATCAAATTCATTGTTATTATATCATATGTGGTTCACTTATGACTTTATATTACCCGTTCTTTTATAAATTCCATTTTAAAGCTGCGTTTTGGGTAAAATATTTTCATTTTTCGTACGTGTTTCGATTTTTTGTTAGTGATATTATTAATTATATCATGATTTACTTAATTCCATAATTTAAAAAATTATTTATATATAATATATATTCAGCATATAAATATATATGATAGATCGATAAACGGAATTAAATACACCATTTAGGGAGACGGTAGGCCGTACGGACGCATGAACGCTATTTTCGTTTCCTTATTGAATTGAATGGACTTATGTAAATGAAACATATATATATATACACTATCATAATTATGTAATATATTTAATTATAATTTATTATATATACTACATAATCATATTTGAATTGTTAATCATGGAAAATGAATCTCATCACGTTCGTGGAGACAGTAGTCTGTACGTACGCACGAGCGATGATATCATTCTTTTGATATTATAATTGTATATAATTGGATGTTATATCATATATAAAGAATCATAATAGTGTTATATTTATTATTTACATCATCTATACTCATTGTTATACCGATCCAAATGATAAAATGTATGAAAAACAAACTACACCACGACGTGGAGACGGTAAGCCGAACGTATGCACGTGTGGTGAGTTTTTCATTCATAGGATGGATAAAATAACTAATATGGTTGTAAAATTTTTATAATAACATCATAGTATATAGAATATAATGGATTTATTATTTAAGAATGGAAAAAACAATGAATGAGGAAGTGGAAGAAGAAAGGATCTTGAATTAATCGGGTGAAGAGATTACCTCTTCTTCGACGTGCCTCTTTTAAACGTCCTCTTAGGGAACTAGGGTTGGTCTTTTGAGAATACTAGAACCTCTATAATATAACTATAGAGGCTTAAAAGATAAATTATTAGTGTTTTGATGACCATGAAGGCTCAAAAGTTTGTAAAGTGGAGTCGTAGGAGGTGCCCTTTTATAAGGGAGGAGAGGGGCACCTTATGGAAAATCTGAAATATTATTTTATAATAAATTCATATTCGGTTTATAATAGCTCCAAAGTTACTTATTTAGAGTCTAGGGTGGGGATGGGTTGAAATAATATCAAGAAATTGGTTTTAGACATGTTTAGGTTACCATTGTAACCTTATCATTTAGATTTAAGTCTAAGTTAAATAACTTAACTTTTTCCATGTCTCCTTGTATTCTTACGCTATATGGTCAATAAATGTACTATAAACTACCAATAGAACCCCAATTGGGGGTTAAATGTCATATATATTATTATATAAGTCTTTTGGACGACCCTTAGATTTTTAGGACCATTATATCAATTAATAAATCAATATTTTTTTAAAAACTCTTTTATGTCAATTTCCACACTATTTGGTATTTTGTTTTCTCTAAATTCATTACAGCATTATTACCCTGAAAAAATTTCATCTAACAAACTATAATAAGTTATATTAACCTATAAAATCAGTTTAATTAATAAAAAGTTTCAAATAACATTTATTTGGGTGTTTATAATATCAATTATATTAATATTTCATTAACAAGGAAATTACTGCATCATTATTGTGTCATATATAAATTAAATTATATATTTTTGAAAAAATACAAATAAAATATAATTATGTAAGAAATATTCTTATCTTTCTCTTGAATATTTATATTCGAATTTAGAATATGTATAACCCTATATTAAAAATGTTTTATTTATTTAACTTTGATTTTAACTATTTTAACTCTTCTATAAATAAAATAATAATAAATGTCCTAATCAAATCCATGTGGACCTAAAGGGTAATATTTTATTCCTATTGTTGTTTTTGGTTGAATTATACTTATCCAATAGAATTAAGATATGGTTTAGGGTAATAATAATATCATTTTTACCCTTAATATTTACTTTTAACCGTCATAAATAAAAGTAAAAAGTCACTATTCACTAAAAATTATTTTTATCTTATTGAACCGAATTTTACTACTTTATATTAACCGTATCTCTCAGATTTTCAAAATTCAACTCATAGAAGCGGTAATATTAAGCTTTATGTAAATTTGTTAATGCTTCTAGGAGGTGGGTAAAAGACTATAAAAAGATCAATAAAATTTTTATATATCTAAAATTATTAGAAAATGAATCCAATGAATTAAATTAAACTTATATTGGTAATATGTATATATTTTGACCTAAAATAAATTTAAATAAAATAAATGATTATTTAAATAAAAAGTCAATTTTAACCAATAACTCAGTGTTTTCACTATTAATCAAAAATTGAAAGTTTTCAGAAAAATACCTAAAATTCACCCTAGTCTAATTTCAATGTTCAAAATCCAAAAATTAAGTACATTTGAAGGATAAAATTTATAAAATTTCAAAAAGTGGGTATTCCTATTAATTACAACTAGTTTATATAATATTTTAATAACATATCGTTGTTTAATGAAACTTGTTATTGCGTACAACGCAAGCTATCAAGGAAGGTTGATCATGCTTGTAACTCAAGCCAATAATAGTGTTGCATATAATACAAGATAATACGATGTTGCATATATAGAAAGATAATCTTGGTGTAACATAGATTACTAGACATCAAGGAAATTAAAAATAATATTTCTCATAAAATCTCGTGGTGTTACATTCTACACCCCTTAAATTGAATTTCTCCATCAAAATTAGTCAGAGATATAACTAGTTTATTACATGAAAGATTCATTCATAGAAACCCACATTGTAAAAATGAAAACTAATAAAAATTTAAAAACTAATTTATAAAACGTAATCGTTACCCAAATTAACATATCACTGGGTCCCCACATATAATAACATAGGTGTAAATATGGATATGGAAGAGAAATGTAAACATCATGTTCTGATGGAATGTGGTAGAGAAAATGGCTTTGAAAATCCTACAATCACAAATCCATAAATTTGTGATGATCAAAGGTACCATCTGATTCATCAGATATGAGGGAAAAAGGAAAACATTTTCGGTTTTCAAGATCTTTTCCTTAATGTTGAAGAATATCGGAATTAAAATAAATACTTACTTGAGTTTGGTACAATGTAACTATTGTTTGTGCCTTGAAAAATTTCCACTTCATCTCATAATGAAATGATGTTGAATTTATCATTCATGATGTGTTAGCAGATCATGTGATAGAATGATAGGTCTAACCATCTGTCTCAAACATAAGGACAAAAAAAGTAATTAAATATACATAAGTCCATCTATGGTGAGATTACTCGTATATGGTTCTTAAAATGGACTTATACATAAAATATAATACCACATAAAAAATTAGTACTAATTTATACTAACCAGTGACTTCCAATAGGCCAGTGGTAGGAGATAATAGCATGTCGCCCTTTTGGTGTGGGTTCGATTCCTGCATTCTTGTCCGACATGATGGGTTGTCGCCCATTCTAAAGTTTGTCCCATTTCTTTAAAAATAATATTATAACATTCCAGAAATAAAATCGAAAAAAGTTTCTATCCATAAACAATACTATATGATGTTCAACTTAATTCATTCCAACCTTAAGACTTATCCAAAATAATTCTTTCCAAACTCATAGTATAAAGAGAACGATTACTAAAAAGGCATATAACAAGCATGTGAATACCATCATTTCTCCCTCATATATCACAAGATATATCTTGTAGGTCACATTCCAAACACGTGATTAACTTAATCATGTATTCTTTTTAATCATGTATTACTGTAGAACCTTAGTGAAAACATGAATGCTATCAAAAGTTAACTCATTCCACATACCAAAATCCCAAAAATTCTATATACTCAAACCATGATATCACTTTCTCCTTATACCAATCTTGAGCACATTAATACTATCAAATATATTATTTTCTCATTATCCCTTCATTATGCACATAACATCTTCTTTATAAAAATATTTCAATCACTTTTCAAGGATACCAGTACCATATAATTATCGAAAACCACAACAATACATTACATAGATATTCCAATATTCCAAGATACTATAAATGAGATTCCACAAAATTATTTTGGAATCACATTACATAAACATATAATCATTCCATCACATCGTTGTCATACTCAACATCACCAATAGTGATCGGATGTGAATTCCCATTGTCTTTTTCCTTATGAGGTTGTTGATGTTGATCATCATCAACCCTTAGATTAGGGCATTGGTTAGCATAATGCCCCATATTCTTTCACTTGAAGCATTGAAGTGCCGGTGATGCGTTCTCTATAGTCTTTCCACTATTCACATCATTAGATACCTTTTTCCCATTACATCAGCACTCAGCTACTCGATGACCTTATTTTCCACACATGAAACATTTTCATTTACATTTTAGGAAATCTCCACCATGATTCTTTCAACACTTTGAGAAGAAAGAAACATTCAACTTCTTTTCACCATTGTTCTGAGATTTTTCCTTAAACTCCATATTTCGTTTCTTGTCAAAACCATGAGATGGATATGTATCACCATATTTTATTTCTACCTTGATAGAACAACAGAAAATTTCTTCATAGAAACTGACGTCCCTTATAGATAATGCTTTTTGAAAACTTGGTTTTAAGACACTGAAGAATAGATCATTTTTACTTTCAGGTTGGATGATAAAGACTGATGCATACATTGCATGCCATGTAAAATTCACCTCGTATATACCAACATATTCATCATCCTTTTTATTAAGATCAAGGAAATCATTTTCCATCTTTGTTCGAAGAATATGTGGTATGTACTTATAGAAAAACAAGATCTTTTACTCATCCCATTCCATAGATTCAATTTCATCTTGGGGCCTTATATTCTTAATTAGAGTACACCACTGGTCTTCTCCACCTTCTAAACTGTAAAAAACTAGAATGAATTTTTCATGATTAGAACATCAAAGTATGGAAAATATCTATTCAGTGGTACTGATCCATTTTTCAGCAACAAGTGGATCAGAAGACCCACTAAAAGAAGGTGGTCATTGCCTCATGAAGTAATCAATAGAATATTGTTCATTTCTCTGCTCATTTGGATGTCTAGAATGATTCATAGCTTTTGTAAGTATATAAATTATATTTTCCACTCCATCTCCCATCACATTTGATTTTTCGGGAGGGCAATCATTGCATTGTCCATTTTGTTGAACAACACGGTTCTTTCGGGTTCCAGCCATCGTCTAAAACCCAAAAAGAACAGTGTGAGAGGCAAAAATAATGGTAGGAAAACAACATAATAAAGGGGGAGTACCTTCAATATATAACATCATAGGTTTAATTCTAATATTGTTACCATAATTTTAGGACTATAAACTATACGTATACTTATCCTTAGGGACATCCCTAGACATACCATTGAAATATATCTAGAGATTTCACTAATGTTTTCGCATCATAGATTCCAAAGGTTAGCTAAACCGTCCCTCTGATATCAACTATAGAGACCTAGAGCTTGACATACATGAAAATTAAATTAATTTTTTGGAATATGTAATACATAACAAAAACAGACACCCCATGACCTTAATAGTTTAGTGTCTTTGGAAACTCAGAACATAATCTTCTAATCATTGTGAAAGATCTTCAACGTCTGCCATAAATATCTTCCCCTTTTGTTTTCTTACCTAAAACCATTATTTATATACTGGGGAAAGGAAAACATAAAAAAGGGTGATCTCAAATGCTCAGTAATGGTAAACATTGAGAACAAAAAACAATCCATAATCATTTGAATGAAAAAAACTTGAACAAAAAATCTAAACATCAAAATCTTGAGCAATGACATAAATCTTGGTAGTACGTAAGGAAGAGATCAAAAATGAAAATTAACCATGATAAAATAGAATGGGAATAAAACATGTAATTGGGGAAAACAATTAAGAAAATGTTATGATTTCCATAGTATCCAAGGCATTACTGCCAAGACCATCATAGTGGACAAAGTCCCTTACTAAATCGAGTTCACTCTTAGTTTGAGTCCAATATCACTGAAACGGATTAACTTTCCTTTCCAGCCATGTCTATCTCATGAGATATAAATATTTATCCAATGCATTGGAGGGAGATATAGGTCACACCAATCTCATAATGAAACCATACTTATGTGTGCCACAAAATCATAAATCATATATCATAGCATAACTCATGTAATAAAAATGGGATTCTTAAGCATAATAACATAATCCATATAATATAAAAGGACTATTCCATCATTACATAATCAAATCAATGTAATAATAGGAAAAGAAATAGAACCCTATATTTTCTTAGATGGAAAATAATTTTGATAACGCACTTGAAATGAATTCTTGAGGAAAATATCCTTTGTTCTTCAAAATCATTTTATTTTCACAAAATGCCATGCAATTTTAAAATAAAAGTAATTTTGTTGAAAATAATCATGAAATATTATAGAGTAAGATTCATGAAAATAAGGGTTTATGAAACCGTAAAAATCTGTTCATGCTGTATAAGATAAAAAACATTATCCTCGTACTTTTAACGATAAAGTCAAAAAGTACCACGTATAGAAAATAAAAGAAATATTCCTTCCATAACACAAAGTAAAAGTAAAATAGGGGTAAACATTACATTAAACATATATGGAATAATATTAATCACTTTATGAAAAAAAAATTATGGGAATGGATGAAAAATATAACCCCAGTAAATACTTACGTATAAGCAATCTCAGATAAAAATGAGATTGAAAAATTACCCCTTACCTTAGGTCTGATATGCTTCGTACATATCCAAAAATCCTCTATAATGATTTAAATAATGTCATTGAATTATTACAGATTCATATTCATTTTTATGATATCATATATGGTTCACTTATGACTTTATATTACCCGTTCTTTTGTAAATTCCATGTTAAAGCAGTGTTTTCGGTAAAATTGTTTCATTTATCGTACATGTTTCGACTTGTTTTTCTTGATATTATTACATATATCCTGATTTACATAATTAGATAATGTAAAAAATGATTTAAATATAATATATATTCAGAATATAAATATTTATGATAGATCGATAAACATAATGAAATACACCGTTCATGGAGAAGGTAGGTCGTATGTATGCATGAACGCTATTTTTGTTTCCTTATTGAATTGGATGGAATTAAGTAAATGAAACGTATATGTACATAAATCCAGTATCATTATTATGTAATATATTTCGTGATTATTTATTATATATACTTTATAATAATATATGAATGGTTAATCATGGAAAATTATTCTCATCGTGTTCGTGGAGATAGTAGTCTGTACGTATGCACGAGTGATGATATCATACTTTTGATATTAAAATCATATATAATTCGATGTTATATCGTATATAAAGAATTATAATGATGTTATATTTATTATTTATATAATTTATACTCATTATTATACCCATCCAAATGAAGAAATTTTTGAATAACAAACTACACCACGACATGGAGACAGTATGCCGTACGTATGCACATGTGATAACCTTTTCATTCATATGATGGATAAAATAACTAATATGGATGTAAAAGTTTTATAATAACATCAAAATATATTTAATATACTGTAGTTATTATTTTACAATGGAAACAAAAAATAAGGAGGAAGTGGAAGATGAATGGAACATGAAAGAATCGGTAGAAGAGATTACCTCTTCTTCGACGTGCCTCTTTTAAACATCATCTTAGGGATCTAGGGTAGGAATTTAAAGAATACCAGAACAACTATGATATAACTAGAGAGGTTGATAAGATAAATATTTAGGGGTCGGCCGAGCATGAAGGCTCAAAATTGTGTAAAGAGGAGAGGGAGGAGGATTACTTTTATAAGGGAGGAGAGGGGAACCTTAACGAAAACACAAAATATTATTTTATAATAAATTCATATTCGATTTATAATGGCTCCAAAGTGACTTATTTCTAGGCTAGGGTGGGTATGGGTCTAAATACTATCAAAAACTAGGTTTTAGACATGTATAAGTCACCATTTTAACCTTATCGTTTAGATTTAACTCTATGTTAAATAATTTATCATTTACCCTGTCTCCATGTATTCTTATGCTATATGGTCAATAAACATACTATAAACTGTCAATAAAACCCAGATTGGTTAATTAATGTCATATATATTATTATATAAGTATTTTTTTTCCTATCCTTAGGTTTTTAGGACCATTATTTCAATTAATAATATAGTATTTGTTTTAAAAACATTTTTCTCTCAATTTTGACACTATTTGGTATTTTGTTTTATCTAAATTCATAACACCATTATTACCTAGAAAATATTTCATATAACTAACTCTAATATGTTATATTAACTTAGAAAATTAGTTTAATTAATAAAAAGTATGAAATTAAATTTATTTTTTTGTTTATAATATCAATTATGTTAATATTTCATTAATAATGCAATTACTGCAACATCATTGTGTCATAAATAAATTAAATTATATAATGTCTAAAAAATATAAATAAAATAGTATTATGTAGAAAATATTTTTATCCTTATAGGTAATATTTATAGTTGAATTTATCTTACGTATAACCCTATATTCAAAATGATTTAGTTATTAATCTTTGATTTTAACTATTTTAACTCATCTGTAAATAAAATAATAATAATTGTCCTAATCAAATCCATGTGGACCTAAATGGTAATATTTTATTCCTAATATTCTTTTTGGTAGAATTAAACCTATCCAATATAATTTGTTCATGTTTTATGGTAATAATAATATCATTTTTACCCTTAATTACCCTTTTTACTTTTAATCGTGGTAAATAAAAGTAAAAAGTTACTATTCACCTAAAATTATTTTTATCTTATTGAACCACATTTTACTTATTCATATTAACTGCGCCTCTCTGAATTTATAAATTCAACTCATAGAAGTGGTAAAATTATGATTTGTGTAAATTTTCAAATGCTTATAGGATGTAGGTAAAATACGCTAAAAAGTTCAATAAAATTTTTATATATCTAAAATTATTATATAATGGCCCTATTAATTACATAGAACATATTTAGGTAATATGTATCTATTTTGACATAAAATAAATTTAAATAAAATAAATTATTATTTAAATAAAAATTCAGTTTTAACCAATAACTCAGTGTTTTCACTATACATCAAAAATTGATAGTTTTCAGAAAAATACGAAAAATTCACCCTACGCTAATTTCGATATTACGAATCCAAAAATGAAGTCCATTATGAATAATAAAATTTATAAAATTTTAAAAAGTAGGTATTACTATTCATAACGGCTATTTTATATAATATTTTAATAACATATCATTGTTTAGTGAATCTCGGTGTAATGTACAACGCAAGCCATCAAAGAAGGTTGCTCTTGAATGTAACACAAGCCAAGAATACTGTCATTTATAATACAAGCTAATATGGTGTTGCGAATAGCGCAATATAATATTGGTGTAGTGTTCAACACTAGACAACAATGAAATTAAAAATAATATTTCTCATAAAATCTCAGGGTGTTACAGTTTACTAGATCATCAATGTAATCATATTCTACTAAGTGCATCAAGGCGACCCAGGATGAAATCTAGGTGAAGGAATAATTTCCATGCACTGTAGTAGGTACTGTATTAGGAACTGTGCAGTAATGTAGCAGGTATTGTAGCATAACTGTAGTAGGAACTATTTGGCACTGTAGTAGCCGAGAATTTTCCCCTTTTGGGCCTTCGAGCCACCGATTTTGTCCCCGATTTATTTAAGGCCTTTGGACCACCCATGCCTTCAGGCCAGTAAGGTATTCGGGCCACCTCATGGCCATCGGGCCAAATTTAGTGCAGATGAAAACCAGACAACCTAAAAGGAACAAGCTCTATAGGAGGATGAGCAAGGAGCTTTCACCAAAACAGAAGAAACACTGATTGTAAGAATGAGAGGGTATGACACCTGCCATCGGGGAAAGCTTGTGAATGCATGAGATTCCAAGATGAATAGCCATGGAAAGGTGGAGAGTGGATTCACAATGAAGATACTGGGGAGGAGCAGTTCTATGTAATTATTTAGGGTTGTATGTAATGTGTGAATCCTACAGGAAGTGAATTCTTTTAAGCTTACGGTGCATGTAAATCTTACGCCTATAGCCTTATAAGGGTTCCACCTCACCCCTTGAAAGGTGGATTATCCAAAATCAAAAAAAATGAAGGCCTTTGGGCCATTGAATAAAACTATATCATCACTAACAAATTCCCACTATAATCATAATAATTTTATTACCTTGATAGAATATGGAGAAGATGAAAAAGAAATATGGAATACAGTTAAGGGGGTATAATAAAGTGAAGGCCAAGAGAATATCCAATAATAATGTCATCCCCCCAATGAGGAAGAGGAACAATATTAGAGATTACCCTAATTGGGTAATCTTGTGTATATTTATAATGCAATCATTCAGCAACATGATTTACTTCTCACTAAGTATGAAAGAGCACAATGTCATTTATAGTGATAGCCTAGCACTTTAGGACATGATAAGTGATATTACCAGGGTTTGAATAAATATATCTGATAGCCTTCCAAATAATTTTTGAATATTTTTCTAATGTGGATAGGGGATGTGGTACGAGAGACACAACTCCAACCCAGGGAGCATAGCTTTAGTTTTATCCTTGAGAGATCTGCTCGAACCATAGAGGGAGTTAAAGGGAAAATGATTTGTTCCTGAGCACACCACCATCACACATGAGGCCTATACTATAGAAACCATATCTGTTAAGATTGAGGCAATGAGTTATAGGGGACCATCACACCCAATTCCCCCTCAAGGGAGGATTGGAAGGGATGAGTGGATTCCTACTTTCCAAGAACCGTCCAAGAGAGGGGGCATCCTCACTATGTTTGAAGAACTGAAAGAGTTCCAGAATGTGGCATCAAAACATATATAGAATAGCTGATCGAGTGATCCATGGGATACCATGAGAGCCATGTTCTGTGACTCCAAGATACACCAACAATCCAGAGATCGAAGAAAATCCCAAGCATGGTTCTCCGGCTTGTTGAATCCCATCTTGCTGAACCATTTCTAGAGAAAGATAACCAATGATCCGACCCCTCGACAGATGCTTGTGAAGTCTCCCAGGGCAAACCATAATTTCGGGTCTCATTCACTATTGCAGAAGAGATTCAACATAGACTCTACACTCATAATCACATAGTAGGGACACTTAAACGCCATGAAGATCCCCGTATTTTTAATATACATGATTATAGGATGGTCAAGTATCTATATCCTCCAAACTAAGAAATTCATTTTTGGGGAAGTAAAATTCTGCTATAGGAGGTCTCCCCAATAATTTATGATAACATTGGTTTGGGCTTCTTCCCTATATTCCTTCCCTAAGAAGGAACCAGGTGAGACTCCCATAACGTGGCACACATTGGGAACATCACACTACATGATTTAATGAAAAAAAATGTTTTTGTTTATTAGGATTTCATGGATGAAAGGAGTATGGATCCTAGCCTCTTAGAAGGATACCAGTAGATCAAGACAACTTGGATAGGCCAAAACTAGGATATCCGAGATACATTCCGAAAAATTAATGTTCCCAAGGCCAATTATCCACCGATATTGAAGATGAGAAACTATGATGTGGGTTTGAATAGATCTCTATAGGGGGGAGGGATGACTAGGAGGAGATCACATCACATTATCATAAATGTTACAAACAAACTATCTACAAATAGTATGATTGTTGATCACCACCCAAGCACGTCTTCCTTTCAAATAGTGCATGTAATCTACCACATTACTCATGCCTATACACCCTAATCAATTGGTTTAAAGAGTATCTTCTAGGAATCCCAATAAAACCTCCCCTTGAAATGAGCATCCCAAATGAAATATTAGAGAACCTTCACAAAATAATTCACAATTTAATTAGGAACATAGGGGAAAACCTAATGATATGTGAATGGTTGAAAAACAATTACCCAATCTTATCCTCCCTCTAAAGGAGAGAAACTTGTTCTTCCAATTAGATCTGTTGCTTGTGATCGGGTCTACTAATGCATTATAGTTCTTCATCTTAATTCTACTCGGAGCTAGGGGCCCATAATAATTCATTGGAATGGAATTCATGTTCATTCGTAATAGGGATATAGTATTATTTCTCATTATCAATGTACAACCAGATGAGAAGAACCCAAAACTATTATCCCAGTTAACAACCTACCAAATCTAAATAGAATACACCAAATGTACTTTACTAAAGTCTTTAACAGATGCACATCATGCATTGATGAAGAACTAAATGTAATTAGATAAAAGTAGGTGAAAATCCCTAGGATTCAAGCCCCTGTATCTATATAGAGATATCGATCTAGACTACATAAATAATTAATAAATCTATTAAGGGTATCCTAGATATTAAAAAAAGTACCAGGGGAACAATGGTCCCCTTGGAAGAGACCCATAACTGGTTAAAATCCCATATATCTTTCCTATAAAAATATTGTTGAACCAGGTGGAGCTATAATAGTGGAAAAATAATTCAACCACCCACTCTGAGAGAACCATGCTCCCCATGACCTAGAGGATGAATTACCACTCAAGACGATCATTTTATTTTTCCATGTCAACCAGGATAATAATTTATGAACCAGTTACCTTCATATTAATGTCACTTGCCATCTCTTGGGTGATTCCAATTGCTCCCTAAATGGACTTACCCTTCATGAAACTAGGTTTATCCTCTAATATCAAGCCAAATAAAATATGGGGGAGCCTTCTGTTCATAATGGGGGCCAGAATCATGTAAGAGAAATAGTATATGCTTATCAGTTTGAATTTCATGATGAAATAAGGGTATTTGATCTTCGGAATGTGGACCATTGTAGTGGCACATGCCACATGAGGAAGAGTACGATAGTGGAACATTTCTTCCACTACTGAGATCATATTGAACTTGTTGATGGTTCATGATGCAAGATAAATCAAAACAAAGAAGAAGTCTGGACAGGGGGATCTCTCTTGATCAAGGGAAACTATTGTCTCCCAAATCTCATGTTCACCTAGAATAGCCACAAGGATGTCATTTTCCGTAGGAGAATCCATCTAAGGAATGGGGCGAAAAATGTTGGATTTTATACCAAAGTATACAGTCTACAACGTTGGGCTAGAGTTGCAATGTAATAAATTAAAATAAGAATTCCACATACCTCAGATCACCCTTGGACATTAGATAATGAACCGTCCACCAAACTAATTTTTTGAGCATAGAAATGACTACTTTCATTTATTCATTTACGGTAGAAGCATATATTCATGTCATCCTCCCTAATCCAAGTGGATTTCATTCATTCATGGATACTAGAATTTTATTCAGAAAGTAGTGCAAGAACCAATATTTTATGATAACCAGGGCTAGCAATGCTAGAATCATCTTAGTTTTCTTCTAAGCTAAGCTCTACCATACCAATATCAGCCTATGAATGATCATGAGCATTCATCTCTGGGGGAATGCCAGGAGACCAGTATGTCATTTCCTATTTCATATTCCTATGTTTATTTTGTAATCGTACCAAATGATGTCGGTGAATGGGTTTATCCTAGGACGCCTGAATAGTTGAACCAAAGGAGGGATGTAAGTACTAGTGTAAAGAGAAAATGAAGAGATCCATTCATGATGAATCACACTTTAGATTAATGAATATGGTAGAGTAGTTCATGAGATAATGAACTAGGTATAATTCCTCCACATTGGGGAAGGAAAAGACTACAAAAATGTTGCTAAGGCATTAGTGAAAGATACAACACATTCTCCTTGAGTCAGGTTTGTTATTGCACAATGTGTACCTATCACCACAAAATCATATACTTAGGAGGCCCTGATTAGTATTAATTTTAGATAATCATGAGAGATACCTAAAATAAACCGACCCACCATCTTTCTTCCCAATAGCGCCCAAAACCATGTTGATTTCACCACCAATAAACTAGTTTGGGTCATCAGGATTGATAGAATCCAGATCCTTCCAATGTTGATCTCTAGAACGAGAATGAAATTTAGAAAAAATAAATGAAAAGGGGAAGTATGAGTTGATACACCCAATATTCAATGAAAATTATTGATAAAAATGAACATAATACACCGAGAATGATTGTTTCAAGAACACACAGATATGGTCATTGTTTGGCTCCCCTTGGAGTAAGTTATGTATTCCAAGTATCTTATTGTAGTACCCTATTTTGTGGGGATGTTGCTTTGGTTCTATGATTACCACCGACTCCACATTACATTTGGATACTTCTAGATAAAGGAATTATGTTTCATCTCGAGCGCCAAGGCCTAGAGTGTTCTAGATGATGAGAGGAATCATAGGTGGATCATGCCCCCAAAGCTGTCCCTTGACCCCAATAGCCAATTAGGTGTGGGATTCGCATAAGAAGAAAATATCCATGATTAGGATCAAGTGAAAACTCTAGCATGAATGGGATATTGACTATAGGGGGACCTGGGAGAATCTTATAATAGGGGGTAGCTCTCATGGGGTCTTGAGCTAGGAGGATTTAGGAGTGGAATCATGCATATCACATAAATAAAGGAATCTATTCAAAAGAGAGATTGCATGCTTAAGATGTGGTCTAGGACCACATAGTGGAAGAGGAAATGTAGAACTAACACATACTATCTATTTTCTTTTAATAGAATATCAAGCATACTAGAAGGAATACGGAGAAAAGGATAAACCGGGATGGGGAGAAGCCCTCAAGGTATAACGGATGAAGTCCAATAAGGGATCTAAGATAGGAAGGGTACTCAACAAGGAAATAGGAGGAAGGATGGTACCCCTAAAGGAAATGGATTTAGGAGGGCCACACTATAGAACTGCATCTTGAGGAATGGTGGAAACCCACTTCATACCACCCACAAGAGAAGAACTAGGGGAAGTGTTCCATTCAACACTCGAGCCAGATAGTAATCAACAAAAGACGACAAGCGAACTAGCTTCTAGAGAATTTATGAATATCTACACTCTAAAGGCATGTTATCATGGAGGTGGTAGGATGGATAGAACTGGGGGTAGTATGGGAACACCACAGGTTGCTTCCAATAATCTATTCCTTCAACATTCAAGAGTAGCATCGACAATAGGGGTGGCTTAGGTATAGAAAAAAAAAATATAAGCAGCAGTAGTGTCTTGAAGATGCTTCATCAATTCATCCTCACAATGGAAAACCCCCAACATGTCATTGTTCTTTTACAAGAAGGATGGGTTATGAAACAGGAGGGGGAGGCAAAGAAGGTTGATCCAAACTGCCACATGAGATGAATCTCGGACCTTGTGGGACTCCATACACTAGGGAAAGAGGTAGATCCACAATCAGTTGTAGGATTTGAGGGAACATGGAATTAAAAATGTCCATGACATAATCCAATACAATGAAAAACACCTTCCTATTTATCTCATACACCCAAGAAGGAAGATATGGGTGCTAAAAAAGAACCATATTCTGAAATAAGCTTATGGGGGATTGGACATACTAAACTAAGCTACCAACAACAATTTATGTAGTGTCGAAGCATCCTTAAATGTCGATGCCAAAATTGATATAACATAGAACTCATCCCCCATTCCCTCACTAGAGGGGGACATGGAGATAGACATGACGATCGACGGAACCATTGGAGGATCGAGTAGCACATCTTTCATCAGAAACCTAGGATGAGGCATAGATCCCACTGTACGGTCAGCAACATGTTGAGGAGGGGTGGGGGACTACAAGGGTCTGGAGGAAGAGGGAAGGATGATGGAACCAACAATGAGGAGGAAGGGGCCATAGCCTCCCGTAATAGTAAAAATGGTTGAAAAATTGTAGGTGCATGCAACACATTCTTCGATGGAAGCAACATATCACCTTAAAAACAACAATTCATAAAAAAATGATATATTGGATTCTAACCAATATAAAGATATATTTACCAACTTATCACTAGAGTATTACTATATTTTATCATTCCTAATAATGTTATGGGTTTACTGGACCATGACATACATTTTTTCCTATTATTTCCTCACCATTACTGGTATGGGATCTCTGGCTCCTCTTTAGTGCATTGTCCAATTGGCTTACCTCTAACTAAATTATGTATTTAATACATCATTACTAGTATATTTAAGGATTTAATGGATTATTATTAATGGGATTTAATAATTTATCACTCTTCACTTGTGGGGTTTAAGAATTAGTTTTCTCATTATTGGTGGGGTGTAAGGACTCCCTGGACCATCACAAGTAAATACGAATGAGTGTGGGGTATCCAATCAAGAGTATATTAAATTGTACACTATATTTTTAGTAATTCTCTCTAGTATTAAATTTCAAAATACATTTTTTCAACATATTCAAAAGGGAAAGGTATGGTGTTGGGATTTGGTTCATGAAAAGAGGTTTCCTATGTTTCCATGTTACAGGAATCCAAATTCTGATATTTTTGTTCGATATAATGGGGAATACCATAAAATTTTAGGCCACATGACAATGTTCATTATTGTTAATTTTATGGTCATATATCCATGACCCTTATTAGTCCTTTTATGTAGATTAAACAATGACAACTCTATTTGGTACTTAAAATTTGGTTCCTTAGGAAATATATTCGAAGAAATTGTTTTGTGTGAGTCTTATGAATAAGTGGTCCGTTTATGTGTTTTATGAAAGATGAGTCATGTGAAGGAATGATCGTTACAGTAGGTCAGGGGACCTTAAATACCATGTCCCTGTAGAAAATCAATGAATGTATGAATGAAATTTCTCAAGAATGGTGGACCATTTTTAATCATCCCCTATGCATTGGGGAATTATTAGGAGGTAGGATGAATACACCCATGGGATATGTGATCTAGTCTGAGAAAATTTGTGCTTATACCATATTGGTATCATGTTTTACATACTTACCAAAGGAGTTGGGAATTAAAAAAAGAAAGCTATGTATGAAAAGTCTATATAACATGATTGGGACTTATATAGAGGCATCACACTCTGAATTTTTTCTCAAATTTCAATGTGTTGTTGTTAATAAACCACATGAAATGGGAATACAATATGATTAGGGAAAATGTAAAATTAACCTAGAGTTTGGGGTCTATATATGATCATAAAAAAGGTTTATAAAAATTTAAAAATAAATAAAAAGTATTCCATTATAGTTTTATTATGGATAAGGTAGTGTGAAATTTATTAGAATAAGTTAAAACAATTTGATAATGGGTATACTTGAATGTTTGAACTTTTTACACCATTGTATAGATGTTGGGGATTACAAAAATGGGTGACCCTATATATTAAACAATTGTGCACCTGTTTCTTATGGATTATGGGATCATTATGTATATGTCACGGTCCTTCATTTGATTTAGAACATGGGAGTGCTATTAAAAAATTGTGGTTGAGAATTTTGATTATACAGGACTCACACATTTGTATGTAGGTGAATTTTCCTTTAGGATTCTATGGTGTAAATTTTTTAATTAGAGCCAAAAGGATCTTAGTGTACTTTCCTAATGTTGAGAAATGTGGTACGTGTATTGTATTCTGTTCAAAGTTATTAGAAATATATTATTTCCAGATGGGTTGGGAACTATATGGAGATGCAAGTTAAGATATGTATTTAAGCTCAAAGGAGGTGTATTAATGTGTTGATCATAGAAATGTGGAATGTTTGTCTCTTAAAAACAATTAATCACTTGGAAATATGGATAGAAATTATACAACAGCCTAATAAAAAACAATTTGGGGGTTTTTATATAAATTTTGGCATCTATGTGCTAGACAGGTTATACATTATATATGTTGGCAACATATATCACGTTTTGGGTGTGTTTTACTGAATCTTAAGCACATGAAAATGACCATATGTGGATTTTTATATTATTGAGTTAAAGATTAATTTATGATAATGTCATTTAGTGGAATAAATTTTGGTTTCACATGAAATCTCAACACTAACACATTATTCACTAGATCAATTCTCTGGAACCTCAATTTTGAGGTGCCCAACATAATTCATGCAATTTAACCTTAGCAGTATCCAATAGTATTTCTATAGATTGGGCATGTATTATATTATTTTCACTGTAGTGGGTGTGTTTCCTCTTCATTTTTATTTTCATATATAATATCATTTACCACTGAATTAAATCATTGAGAACATTTTTAGTGCATCTATTTAATAGTAATATATTAGGAGGTGACTCATTTAAAGGATCACTTATTTTTATTGAATTTTATATTGAGTAGATAGTTTCTAATATAGAGATTTAATGCATATACTAAGCCTTATATTCTATTTAATCATTAATTGAATTGAACCTATTATAAGTTAAAATTAACTGGATTGTTTGACATATTGATTATAAAGCGTGAGAATTATTTTAGAAAGACAAATTACTATATAATGATTCAATGAATTTTGTTATTTTTTATTTTTTTTGAATTTTTTCATAATTCCATGCTTGGAAATACATACTTTTCATTTTCTTTATTCCTTTTACATTTGAATTGGCCAAAATAACAATTCACCCTACTTATAAAATCCCTTATTAAATGAAATTTTTAATAGTAATAAATTTCAAATCTAGATCAGTAAATATTATTTCATGTCATCATAAATTTCAAATAAAATTATTATTACTTGATTTGGTATGCTACCCATTATTGAATAGGATTACACAATATAGATTTATAGTAAATATTGTTGCCTCAATTCATACTCGAAACCATAGCCTAGAAACAAAAAAATTTATGGATTCCCATAGGGATAACAGGAACATATATCTCTCAATGGGAACTTATTTTTGAGACATTCAATAATAAATATGAGACCTATATCATGAAGTACTCTTTTTTTTACCTTGGATAACAAAAATAAATGGAAAAAACCATTCACAGAAGACTAATAAAAATCATTAATGAGTTTTTGAATAAAATAATAATGGGAAGAATTCTAATGAGGGATCTCTATTACAAAATAAAAATCCCATAAGAGTAATTCTGGGCATTCTGAGTACACCATGGTTATAATTATTTTTTGAATAGATACATGTTGTTAAACTGTGTTATGAATCATGGTAATGAAAATATTTATATCAGTAAACCAACCTATTCCCAGAGAAATCAAACTATTTGTTCTAAGATATAAATAAATTTCAACTACTTAATGGGGAGGTCAGGATCAATTTATCAGACAAATAATAAATTAGAAAAATCCCAACCCTTTGAGAAATTTATGTTGAATTCTATCTAGTACCCAGAATTTAGTTGGAACCGAAAAACTAACTTCTCCATTTAATGGAACTATTGGTAATAGAAAAAATATTGTTTGGAAAATAGATCTATCATCACTTGATCATTATATTTTGTGAGTGGATTGATATATTTTTTAATCCAAATATATCGAATCACATGGAAAAGCATTCGAAGAGCTGTCCCTCTCAATGTATTCATAATATTAAAGTCTCATATTGGTCCACTTTATAGAAGTTCCAGTTCACCAAGTGGTGTTATGAAATTTAAAAAATGTTAAACTCAAGATTTTGATTACTGGTCTTTATATCCATATTCATTGGTCGATGTCTTTTCCAAATGAGAGGTTCTTCCTTAGTGATTAGAGTATGCACATTTTTTATGGCCATACTAGTATAAAATGTTCAGCTAATTAATAATTTTATACTAGTAATGAACAATTTTTAATATATTCTAGACCATGAGTAGTATATAGATAAATTTTGTCATATATGTGGCACAATTTAGTTATTGTTTGGAAGGATATTGAATCGTTTGGGTGGTTACGATTTTTCGAACACCATGGGGATTCCCTAAACCATCCTATAATAAAAAATGCTTAATATTTTTGGCATGTGACCTATACCAACAACTACTAATAATATATTGAATTGATTAGGGATTTAACAATGATAATATTTGATCCTTATGAGAAACCATGTGGGGAGATCATGGATGACACTAGTGTAACCCATTATCATGCTCTTATATCATCTCCTTTAGAGATGGGAATATGCTGTATTGAGTTACCTATTTTTTCATCTATGAAATTCATATATCATATCATTACATATGAATAATCATAAATTTACAAGTAGTTACCTAGAATAAATATTATGATGTTCGTGATAGTAAATATCCCAGGATTTTGTGTTAATTCTAGTTAATGTTGACATGTGATGATATAAATGTTCAATTAACTCTACCACATAAATCCACCCAGTAAAATATTTCATTAGAATATGATAAGGTAGGGATAAATTTATATATAAATATTGTATTGGGAAGGGTTTTTTGAAAACATCATTTACCACCTTCCATGAGTGGATCATTACTACATGCTCCTATTCATATTAAATTTGAGGATGATGACCAACTTTTCAAATGAATTTGGAAACATAAAGAGTATTCACACGTGATGAATCTCATGGTCTTCAAGGAATAGGTAGATATTTAGATGATAGATTATGAGGAAAATCATACACATACTCACACTATCATGGTCTATGGAATATTATTTGACGAGGGTGGCCTACTTGGGATGAATGATTTAGTTTAATCACCCTTATATCAAGCCAAGCTCCCACAACTAATAGTTAATCATCCTCCACTAATGGAAGTAGAAATTTTCATTAATATTAATGATATATGGTTTGTGATTACTATAAATCAACACATGGATGATCAATGAGATTTCATGGAGATAGATCATATAGTTCAATCCATAATATGTGTTAATGGTGGTGCAGTTTAACAATGTTTACAAAATTTTTGAGCCTCAAAATTGTGAGTTTGATGTTGGAAAATGAATATTTTTTACATAGGAGTGAATGGTAAGAGAAAAAAAAGAAAATAAGAAAAATAAGGGAACCACATACATTTTAACATGGACTATGTACCATGTTATGGGAATGGTTCATGGGCGCATTCATGGAAGAGGGAATGATAAGCGGAGCGGTGTTAAAATCTGAAAATGGTTTCTAGCGATAGTTTTTGGTGAAGGTGTTCGGTAGGCAGAATTCTGAAGGTTCCCTGTTTTGTGGAGGTTCATGATATAGGAGCAGATCATGGTAGAGGAAAACAATACACGGATGGAGTTCAATATACAAGGAACATTGTCCCATATTTAATATTTGGTTAAATAAGATTATTAATATTTTTTGGAGTAATGTGCCTATTTAAGGTGTTGTAATCCCCTTTCTTGAGTTGCTGGATTGGAGGTTAAAATTTCAGAAAAAAATATGGTGACACCTGAAGTGGATCATAGAAGAGAATAAGGTAGGCAGAGATAACATTCTGTGTAAGGACAAACAATCCACAAAAGAGAGAGCGGTTTGAGGATGAACCTCTCTCAATACTCGATGGAGCAAGGCAGTACACAGATCAGGGCGGTATATAGAGATGTTGAGAAATAGGAAAAATAAGGCAGTACATAGGGAAGGTCACTTTGAAGAGGTGTTGGATGGTACATAGAAACAATATTAGTATATTGAGGAGGTTAAGTGGTACACCGAAAACCCAAGGAATCTAGAAAATTAATAAATTACTATCCAAAATTAATTACCATAACATATCGGAGTGTGAAAAATTAAATTACAAATGTGGGAGATAACGAGACATCAAGAGAGAATCCATTTACTATTGAGGATGTACATTTTAATTCAAAATAATTGAAGTGACCTTCATGTTGATAACCCGAGTGAAGATTCTTCCAACACACTGAGTAAGGCAGAGTCAGTATAAGTGATCTGAGGGATGCATTGTGATATCACTAAAAAAATTCAAATGAAGTGATCCTAGAAAAGAGTGATTGTGTTAAACTCTTGTAATCCATAAATTGTGAATAATAGTGTTTTTGGTATGATCAACTCACTTTCTACATATGTTCCTAGGATATATCCCTTAGTGGTGAACCATGTAACATTTTTTGTGTCATTTCTTTTCATGTTATTGTTTATATTATGTACATCCTCTTCAGATGGTTTTAAATGATTCCTTCCATCATGGGAAAAAGATACATTTGTTTAAAAGAGAAATATGACATCATGATTTACCCCTCCCATCTCTGGGTGTTTTGTGTCCTTCAAGTGGTACCAGAGGGTAAATGTTTCTTGTTTTGAATCTTACATCTGCTATCACGAAGAATGCCGTCAATATTAGTGGTGTTTCCCTCTATGATGGAAGTAATTTTAAGATATTGAAAAATAGGATGAGCTGTCACCTATGATATCATGTAATCGATATCTTATTTGCTACTAAATAGGGAATAATAGTATCTAATCCTACAATACATTCAAAAATTGATGAAGACACGAAATTGAATGATGCTGACACAAAAGCATGTAATTCTCTCACTACAACTCTTTCTGATCTGATTTTTCTACATAAAATGAGTTTCATATATGAAATGTCAATGTGGGAGAAGCTAGAGAGTATTTATGTACGAGATTGAAATGTGAAGGAGGTGAAACATCAAGTTTTACACAATAGGATTGATGATATGAAGATGCACCCTAACGAAAATGTAGATTCTTTCTTCAATTGAATTACTGAAATAGTAGAATAAATTTGAGGTCATGGTGAAGAGATAAAAGACATTGATATTTTAAATAAAATATTAAGAATATTTCTGGACCCTTATAATTCAATAGATTCATCTATTGAATAAAGGGATCATTCTAAACGTTCTCCTGATGTCCCGTAGAGTAGCCTGATGGCATATGAGATGAGATTGAAACCAGAAGTTGCAGCAACTTGTGTAAGAAATGAAATGGAATTCAATGCCAAAAAAAACTTAAATTTCATGATATTTTTTTGATGAATATGATGAGGAAAAATTATTTATTTCCCTCATTGACATGAAAATAAATAAAGTAATTGGTTTATTTTTTGGCAATATACCATTGGATTTTTTTGCTGTGGAATAGTTGGGAACTTTGTCTCTCATTTCCCAAGAAAGTTCAATGATGTAGAAAGTGAAGATAGTGAAGTTCAAAATCCATCAAATGGTTTTTCAAAAAGTGAGACATCAAATATGGAATGAAATTTCAAAAAAAATATTTTTTATTTTAAATAAGAATATGATGAAAATGAAATAATTGTTGAAGGTGAAGCATAATTCAAACTTGGGAACCATGCTTCCTTGATGGCTACAATTGAAAAATCAAAACCTTCAAAGGAAAATTCTAGAGATTACAAGTTGACACATATGCGAATCCCAATTTACAACATAAATATGCTTTTGGTAATATTAATAATCAATTAAAGTGATAAAATGAGTGTAATAAAATTGTCGAAGAGTCGTAAGAATATGTTGATCAGCCTGAAGATGAAATTGAATGACATGGGGAATTAGTCAAACTGATGTCATCAATTCATGAAATTACCATAGAAATTGAGGAACTAAAACACTGAATTAAAGAATAATTAAAGGTTATCAATGACCATACCTCCAAACTGGAAGAAAAATTCAAAATAGTTGAGGGTTTATAGATAGATGTTGTTACTTTTATAAGTAAGCTCAAAAGTGAATCAATTTCAACAGAAGCAATGAAGAAAATACAATTTGGAAGATTCTCAGATGTTTATTTTCTAGTAGGAGCTAAGTGTGTTTCCAAAGGAGTTGAAAAATTATGAAAGGCCAACAACCCACATGCATGAGAAACAGAGTAATTAGTTGTGATGCCAAAATATAAATTGTTTCAAATAATGGTGTCCAGAATAAAGGCATGTTGAAAGTGGGTCGTGATGAAAAATCACGTGAAATGTTGAAAAATAAATCCTCATGTCAATATTAAATAATAAATAAATGATATCCTCTGGTATCTATAATTGATAGTAATCCGAACATTGTGCCGAAGGAAAGATACATCAGATGAAATCGTAATGAGAATACATTTCAACTTATGAAATGTCAATTATATGGTTATTTGGGCCATACCATGTCATACTGTGAAGAGTAAGGGATCTATATTAATTTGGAATATATATGAGATCAAATTAAGAGAATATACTCATATCCTATTTCTTATAGAAGAAATAAATTCTATGGATATTGTTTTCACTATTATATCATTGGTTATAATGATGTGTATTGGTGGTAGAGGTATGATAGGAGAAATTCTAAAAATGCTCCGAGACAGTTCAATGTTCATCAACAAGATGGTGTTTCTATTTCCAATGGATATTATGATTTGGAAGATGATTATGAATATGAATAACCTCCTTTCTTGGAATATAGAATTGAATTTCCATCGGTGTATAACACTGAATCCATAATATCATGGAAAGAAAAGAAAAAAATTGAGAAATCCAAATTGGTAGAAGTATCTCTCAACAAAACCAAGAACAATAACACCTATATTCAAGATACTAGATGTTCGTCACATATAGAATAAAATGAATACCTATGGAAAAATGCCCAGAAAAAGGTTGATGGAACAGTGATGTTCGGTAATGATGTTTCTTTGAAGATCAATGGAAATGGAAGTATTGAGCTAGCTAATGGAGAGGTGAAGAAAACATAAGTCCTTTATGTGGAAGGTCTGTGAAAAAATATTCTCTGAGTGACTCAACTCTGTGGCCCGGGATATATTATGACATTCAATTATAATTGTTGAATTATAAGAGGAAGGTCCATGAATTCTCCCATGAAAAGATGTAGAACAGATAGAAACATATATCTGGTTGACAATAAAGTGAACATTTTCTACATTATAGTTGAACAGGAACACAACATAGGGCATCAATGATTGGGTCACATCAATTTGCATGTGATGGAAAAGATATCTAAGATGTATATAGTCATGGATATCACTATTCTAATGTGTGAATGATTAATGAACTATGATTCTTACATGTGAGGGAAACAAGTCAGTAGTTTCTACCATCTAATGAAGATAGGAGCATCAAATCTCCTTGACCTCATCAATATAGATGTATGAGGCCAGATATTTTTTTGGAAGACATTGAGAAAGGTAAATTGTTCTTTCCATATATGCTTATAGTATAATGGAATGTGTGATCATTATACATAAGAAGAGTCAAGTGATCGATTAAATGAAAACTTATTGATGAATTTACAAGAATGATACTGCATCGAAGATCAATGTCCTACAGACTAACAAAGGAGGGGAATACTCTTCCATTTAAATTGAAAATTACCAAGAGAACAATGGGATATAAAATGAGGTGGTTGTTGTGATAACTACACAATAAAATGGATTTGTTGATCACGTGAATGGATAGGTAAACAACATGGCCAGAACTATGCTGATTGAGAGTCGTATTCCCCAACATTACTGGAATAAGGTAGTACATGCTACAATGTATATTCACAATAGAACAAGGCTATATATGTGTGAGACAAAGACAGAATATGAATTGCTACATGTATGTAATCCATTTTTGAAAAAAAAATTGTGTTTTTGGAAGAAAATTTTTCATCCGAAAAAAGAAAGAAATCAAGGTAAGTATGGATAAAATGCAGTTGAGAGAATATTTCATGGATACTCAATGAACTGCCAATCCTAAAGTGTTTCAATAAGAACATGAAACGAATTGTGGAAATCAGTGATGGAATGATCATTAAAGAGAAAAACACAAATGCTTTAAGGAATTCTTATGAAGATGTGATAGAAGAAGATGAAGAATGTGAATATGGAACAAATATTAATACATAGGTAATGGAAGGTGTGAAAAATCTAAATAATCACATCATTATGTTGAATCTGAAGAAGAATCAGAAGATGAAGAAATAACTGTACATAATTCAGTCCATCCCCAAAGGAGAATTCAAAGAGCCGATATTGATCAATCCAATTTTATTGGGGATTGGAATGCACCTACACAATCGAGAAGAATGAGTAATAATGAAAAATATGCATTTTTATCAGTTTTGCGAACATCATAATTTGATGAGGCTACAAAGGATGAGTTATGAGGGAAAGAAATCAATGAAGTGTTAGACCCAAATGAAAAAAATCATACATGGTATCTTGTCAAAAGACCTTTAGATCATAATGTTATTGGTATGATGTGCATTTTCAGAAATATTTTTACGAACAATGAAATGTGATTTGAAATAATGAATTCTTGGTCAATAAATGAAATTCACAAATCAAAGGCGTTGATTTTTTGGAGATATTTTCTCCATATCAAGACTGAAGTCAATGGGGCTGTTTCATGCCATGGAAATAAAAAAAATTATGAAGTGTATAAAATGGATGTCAATATAGAATTCTTAAATGTTGTATTGGGAAAAAAAATTACATTGGGCAACCCATGGGGTTTTATCTTGGAAATGATGAACTAGAGGCTTGAAAATTAATGAATGATCATTATGGCCTGAAATTGGCACCATGGGTGTGGTACACTCGGTTGGACTCTTATCTAAGAAATAACGAGTTTAAATGGGAAGTAGTGGATCACTATCTCTATGTGAATAATTCCATAATGTATCAGTTCATGGTATTCATATACGTGGAAGATGTTATTTTTTTTGGAAGAAGACAAGGATGAGCGGATCTATTTTCCAATAACATGAACTCAATATTTTAAATGTCCATTATTTGTGGACTCACATACTTTTTAGTGTTGCAAGTACTTCGGAAGAAGGATTTCCCATTCATTTTTCAGAAACAATTTGAAAGAGTGCTACTGAAGTTATTCAATATGCATGATTCTAAACTAATGTAGACTGTGATTGAAGTTGGATCAAAGCTCTGAATTCTTGAGAAAGGGATTTCTATGGATCCCACCTTGTACAGAAGTATCATTAGAATCCTATTATACCTGACGATGACAAAATCAAATATTGTCTTTTCACCTTTCCTTACATCCCACATTCATAGTAATCTGATGGAATAACATATGGCGGTGGTGAAAAAAAATCATGAAATAATTCAAGGTATACATAATTATGGGATATACATTACTTCCAAAAGAGAGAGTGAAATATCCCCATTTTCTGATGCCGACTGGGCAGGAGATGTAGTGGATAGAAAGTCTATCAGTGGTGGATGATTCTATATTGGGAAGATATGTTTGGGATGGTTATACAGGAAATATGAAATTACATCTCTTAGTGATTCCAAATCTGAATATATATCTAATACCTAGGCATGCACTCAATTACTTTGGATGAACCATCAACTGACTGATATAGGTGATGAAGTGAAACAACCAATGATGATTTATTGTGATAAAACGAGCATGACTAATCATACGAAAAAACCAGTTTAGCATTTACTTATGAATCATATGGAAATTGGATATTACTTATTCAATGAAAACTTTGAATAAGTCATGATCAAAATGGACCATGTGGGAACTAAGGAGAAAGTGTCCAACAATACGACCATGCCACTATCAGTGGGTGTGTTTGAGAAACAACAATTGAACCTTGGTGTTTGTCCACCTCCCAATGCATAAAGTGGTTACAAAATTACCCCTCCCAAATAGTTTTAATTGTGTTAATATGTTTTTGGAATTGATGCAGGTTTATAGGGGAGATATGATCCAAGGGGAGCATGTTTTTTATCTCTTCAAGTGAAGATTAACTTCATTAGGTTTATTTACAATGAGGGAGAATGGATAAAATCAATGAAGAGTGATCTGTTTTTTATATTGGAATGAGGGAGATTAGAAGAATCCTGAAATGAAACTGTGGGGGAGAAAAGAAATTAACGAGAACTCAATTCATGTCCTATCTTTCTTTTGCTACACTGAGAACTGCTCACATAGACATAGAGTGATTGATGAGTTGTTTCAGGAAGGTTTAATTTTTAACCGTGGCATGCGTTTCAGTGCATTTATCTAGATATTTCAAACAAACCCGAAGGGGGATATTGTTAGAACCAAGTCTTTTCATTTATATTAAGGGATTACTTATTGTATTTTTTGTCAATAAGCACATGTATGATCATGGATATTGCAATGAAATATATCATAAAGTTCAAGATGTAAGCTGTATTGATTGTGGCACAATTTCCCAGTGTTTTAAAAATAATTTTGCCTCAAAATTGGGCGTTTGATATTGGAAAATGATGGTTTTTGACATTGGAGTAAATGTTATGCGGAATGAAACATAAAATCAGAAAAATAAGGTAACAAAATACCTCATAACATGTACTTCATTCCATGTTCCATGAATGGTTCGCGGAAGCGTACCTATTAGAGGGAACGGTACACAGAGCATAGCGCAAAACTCTAAACGGTCTGCAGCTATGGTATATAGTTAATGCATGCAGTATGCAGAATGCTGAAGGTTCATGGTTTTTCTATTGTTTGTGAAACTTGAGTGGTTTGTGGTGGAGGCTAACAGTATGAATATGGAGTTCAGTATACATCCCAGATTCTCCCACATTGAATTTTTGGGTATATCAGATTAGAAAAATTTGTAGATTAATGTTTTTATTTAATGAGATGTAATCCCCATTGTTGAGAAGCTAGAATGGAGATTAAAATTTCATGAAGAAATCAGGTGATGTTTGATGTTGTTCATAGAGGTGAAGAAAGTACATGGAGAGAAGCATCCCCATAAGAACAAATCATCAGTAGAAGTGTGTACATATTGTTGAGGAGGCTCTAACGGTATGCTAAGTAGCAAGGTAATATGTAGATCAGGGTAGTACATATAGAAAATGGGAATTACGAGATGTAAGGTAGAACATTGGGAAGGGAATATTGTGGAGGTGCTGGATGGAACACATAAATAGTAGCAGTTAGCAGAGAAGGTGAAGTGGTATATGGATCTCCCAGGGAAGCTTTAAAATTAACCAAATCAGTATGCAAAATTAATTACAATAAACTATCAGAAATGTGGAAATTAAATTAAACATGTGGGTGATAATAGTACTTAAACAGAGAATACATTTACAGTTTAGGATTCAAGATTTAATTCTAAACCATTGAAGTGAACCTGAATTTGATAAACTCAGAAAATATTCATCCAACTCAGTGAGCAAGTGGGAGTTAGCTGAAGTGATATGAGGGAAACAATGTTTTATCCCTAAAACATGGTAAAGTTAGTTCACATATAACATAGTTATTGTGTTGAACTATTTTAATCCAAAACAATTCGATGATTAGTGTTTTTATGTATGATAGGAACAGTTTTGTCATATGCACCTTGGATGTAGCCCAAAATGAAGAACCAGGTAAAATTGTCGTTCCATTGCATTGCATGTGATTGTTTATTTTCTACACATAATCTTCAGACATGTTTAATAGGTTCCTTCCAATGCGGGAATTACATCTATTAGTTTAAAATAAAAATTTGACTTCCTGATTCAACCCACACCTCTCAGGGTATTCTCGAGTCCTTCATCCATAATGAAAAATGAGACAGATCCTTACATGGGAAACTTAATACCTGATTATGTAATAATTTTGATATATAGAATTGGTTTATTTTATGAGGAAACAATCAAGAACATGCAAGTATGTATTTTCACCTAAAATGGATCCTTTTTCATAATCAGAAATATTCCAGTGGAGAAAAATTAAGGAAAAAACTATATTTGTTACTTCTTCTAAGGATTATGGGAAGATGGTATCGACTATTGAGAAATATATAATGGAAACCTGATAGTTAATATAGTTTATCAGTGACTTTATTTCCAATATACCATCATTATCAATGCCAAAAATATATATCTATGTGTTGAAATTTTGTCAGGGCTCAAATAAATGATAGCTAATCAGCTAGAAACTAGAGTTCAACTCCTCATTTTTTAGGGAACTTGGGAATTTACGAATGTTTTAAAAGTTCTATTATAGAGTTATTGGTCTTGATTTAAATTGAAACATAAAATTATGTATACCCCTACATAGATTTACAATTGGATGTTGTAAAATAAAATTAAATAACAAATAATAAAATTCAAATTGAATGGTAAAAAATAACTCATTTTTTCACAATCAATGATTTTATATTCTCATTATAATTACATAAAATATTAAATATACCAATAAAGTCTTCCTATATATCAATAATAAATTTAAAATAATGTCTATATCATCTTTCATCAATTGTTGAATGTTATTGTATGAAATATAAGTGCTCTATGTTGTTAGTTAAATTCTGAGAAGTACATGGACTAGATTTGAGGATGCAAGTTCAATTAATTATTTTTATTCCTTCATACTATCTCAATTGAAAATTAGATTAGGGATGATAGGAGGGGATATATAGCTAAATTTATGAAAATGGTGAATTTTAATATTCTTGATTATAAAATTCAATTATATGCATAGGTTATACCTTCCAAAACTGTGTTTAGGTCCATACAAAGGTATAAACATCATTTAAGATTCATTTACAAACAAATGTATTTATAATAATTTTCGTAAATATTATTAATATTTTATCAATATATTTTTAAAAATTGGATTGGTCATGTGATAAAATATAATACATTAATATATCTCATTCCTCTAGTAACAACATAATGAACCATGAATGCACAATGTTGGTTTGGAAGACAATATTTTATCATAGTAAATTTTTTACTTAAATAACATGTGAATAACTTGTAAAAAATATTCATTTTTATTATTATTATAAACTCAAATAATATAGTATAACTAATTATTTTATATTTTTCAGACTTGGACTTTCACCGCCCTTTGCATGTGGGTCCAACATCACCGTAATCACTTATTCTCCCAAATAGGTGGAACATGTGGACATACATAGAGTGTGACACTATAGGAACATATATAAATAGATATTATTCATAACTATATACTATGAAAGGTATCCTAAAACACATCATTATGTCCAAGGAGATAAGGAAATGACCTAAAAATGAATACCACTTATGGACACATGCAATGTAATATAATCACCTTGTCATGAAATATCTCAAAAAGTAGGACAAGCTTTTTAATGTTATCATCAATACTTTATTATTTCAATAAATTACTTGATAGATATAATTTATTCGAACATGTCCATGGATTTATTGTTGGTTCTACCAACTTGGTCAACTAGTCATAGAATATATCTTTTATTAATAAGTGAAAAATTCTATCTTGATCATTCAACCACTTCTGAACCAAAAATGATGGACCCAACATAGGCATCCATGAAATAAAATAAACATAATGGTTCTAGAATTGTATAAATGTATTAACAAAATGGTACACCATGATAATGATATAATTTCTCGATTCTAATACACAAGTGACAAAACAAGAACACACAATGACACACATAACATACAGTGTTCATATAGGAGGGTATCTCATAATATCCTCTTATACTTGAGATATTCAAGTCTGAACTTCCTGAGAAAAGGTATCAATTCCAATGACCCCCAAACAGCTAATAGGAATAAATTATCCATTTATCATCATTATGAAATATCTATACCACCTAACATATATTTTACGATTACTATTATAGTATTTTTAAAATTCACAATATTACTGGGAACTATTATATGATATTGATATGAATAATAATAAAAGGACATATCTAAATGAATCGTGGTCCTAGAAATAGAATCACAATTTTGGTAAGTATATATCATACATAACACATATTGTACATTATTTTCTAATTTGAAAATAATTCTCATGTTGGGTATAGGGAAACCAATTTTAGAACACATCCATTTTCACTAGATCCAACATGCTTACCATAAACATATTACCTCTCACATGATAAGATCTTGATACAAATGAGATATGACTTTAGGTATATGGATTGAAAAAATCTCTTACTTAGATAATATTTTCTATTGGATTTGATATACTCAAGATAAATCCTTCAAGAGATGATATCCCATAGAATACATTTTTATCCAGTATCAAAATCTTGTCATCTTGGATAGTATTATAGGTACAATTCATATAATTGGAATAATTAATTTTCTATTTTATACATATTCTTTAACTATATTATTAGTCAAAACATACAAATTATAAGTAGATATAGTTACCAAAATACATAATTAACTTATCCCAACAATAATATTAGATCAATTAATCTATATGAATACATTTTTCCCCATTGATAACAAGTGTTCCTTCTCCTCTATATCTGAGATACATATCTGTTGTAATTTCATAAATACTAATAGATTGTTTTGATCGATAACCAATAATTTATCATAAATTTATCTTATATTACATATTGTAAAATACATTCTGAGAATATTATATCATGTACATAGGATGATATATGTGATTGATTCATCATCGAAGGATATAAAATTATAGTCATTAAATTAATCCCCTCGAAAGTCTCATACATGTTTTCTTATATATATTTATTCCATGTAAGATTGGAAATACTTCCAACTTGAATTGTTCAAGTATGTATTTTTTTGCACATCATCAGTATATGTTCTTTTACATGGTCTATGTTAGCCTTATGATCAACCTTAGTAGAACATGTTCCTTGTGGCTTGGGTTACTTCTTTTCTGTAAATATTTTTAGAGGTAATCTAAAAATAATCATAACTATTTATAAGTAAAATAATTGGTGTCTATATGTAACTAAAATATTTTACTTGGAAAATTATTTCCCGCTTGTTAATCTTCCATAAACAACTAGAAAATGTCCATTACAAACAATCATTTTTTTATAACAATACATGTAATAATCCATAAACTGATATTTATAACTTGTTTTACATTTTTTATTTCTCTGATGTCGTTAACCCTTTTTGGTTTCTTCATATTAATTCCTTCTAAGAGGTTTCATTCAATGAAGGTAGTCTTAAAATCCAATGCACAATATAATGATCATAGAAATTTTACATGATATGAATTCTAATGGATTTGATAATGATGAATTTGTATAGAAAATCTAGATATATTGGTACTATTATTGTATAACCCATTCATAGTTTCTCTTGAATACCCACCAATGGATTCACATTAATTTGAGTAATTAAAAAAATAATGACTTCATTTAGGGACATAGAATCCATTTTTGAATTCATATTAACATTTCAATCATATAATGATATCATTTAATGGTTACTTATAGGATTCATTATTATCATTTCATAATATATCACCCACCACAATGAGTATAAAAACCCCTTCTCTTGGTTTTATACATTCCTTAATTTTTTGTGTCACTGGAACAATAACATTCCATGAGCTCATAGGGAACTTGTTCCTATGTAAGGTATTAATTCATCTAAATATTTGACATCATATAAGCTAACATTTCCCCCACTATATATAATAGATATGTGTACCCTTTTATTTAAAAATACTTTATCTCATTACTATAACATTTCTACCTCATATATTCTATTAATATCTTAAATAAATAGTAGGATAATTACAAGACACATAATTCATTATTTTATGTGATGCAAGATTGTTTATTGAGATATATTTAACCAAATACACTCATATAATCCCATGCTATATGACATAATGTATTTTTCTTATACTATATCTTACAATATATCGCATCATTAATATAGTTGTAATATGATTATAGCTTAACATTTTTATTGGTGAAGCATATCTTGAAAAGAAAATGATATATTTTTCATGAATTATATTTATCATCATTGATCCTACATGTATTTAAATCAGCGATGTGGTGTGTATAAAGAAATGTTAGCTAAGTAATAAATACACTCTAAATTTTATTGATCAATGAATGCATGAAAGACTCAACATCGATCCCTCCTTTAATTTCATCATTGGTATGATGTGTATAATGGAACATGTGTTCAGGAATAAACCTACTATACATTTTGATGGTTGATAGATTCCTAGTTAGGATATTTTATATATCAATGGACTAAATCTACTCATATAACCTCACTATTCATGTAACTTACTTCACTCATACATTCCTTAATTTTATTAATGGAATATCATTATGTGTATAAATTAACCTCTAGATTCTATAAGAAATAGTTCACATGTATCGTGTTAAAATAATCCTATTTATTTTTAGACATAAATTTCATATAAATTTTATTTTATTTAAAAAATTATATGTAAATCGTATAATAATACATAAGGATTTTACCTCCAAAGACTATAAATATCATACTAGTAATATCATAGACAACCACTTTTAGTTTTATAGGAAATTGAATTATCCAACCTAAATGGGACATATTGAGTATTCAATTTAATATTCATCATTTTTTGGAAATGATTCTGGTATTATCGAACTATTAATTGAGTACGAAATAACAAAAGAACTTTTTTCAATAAGGAGTAATGTATCTTAGTGGTTTAAAGAACATTGAGATTAATATTTTGGTAACATTAAATAAACAATTATATTTTCCCAAGTACCAAATCACTCGAAAATAAAAAGTCACACACTTATCACAAGTGATGTAGATATCATCATTTCTCAGATTCATTATGAATTAACCATTACTTCAAGTAATTTTTCTGTGCTCTCTTTGTTCCAGTACGTAAAAATACATATTTAATTAAATACCCAAGATGTATGATATATTTTTAACTTTGAATGATTAAAATTCTTAAATTAGTAGGGAAAACATTCTAATTAAATTCATTGTAGTCTCTCTTCCATTTACAGATATTTCCACACATGAAGAAAAAAATATCATGTTATATGATATTCCTCTTACAATTTTGTTTCTCATAAGTACATTGTCAAGATACATTTGGTTTTATAAATTACATTATCATTATTTTCATTTATTTATTATTGTTCATCATATGAAGTAAATATTAATATTTGATTTATTTATCATTTTATTGATAATGATTACTCAAAATATATTGAATTGGATTCTTCATACAGTTTGTTTTATCATTAAAAAATATAAATAGAGTAACTAGGGAAAATGATGGAAGAATGTGATGTATTAAAATATCATAATTTAGCTCTCAAATTACACACGTTCAATGTAATAATCATATCCTTCAGTTCTTGCTTCACATTCTCCTCATAATAATCTAAGATATGATAGTTCAAAGTATAACATCAAATTCCTTAGGATTCATTTTCAAATCATTGGGAAATGATGATGGAAATATTCTATAAAAATCACGTGTATCATCGTTGAATCTCGAATAGTATTCATTTTCACTCATACATGGAACCTGAGGTGGGTTATCATGAAGTGGGGACATTAACATATACAATTAATTTTTATGTCATAGTATAATGAGAGAAAATCTTTAATAATCTTGGATGCAATTTATGGTTAGGATTTTTTCTTTATCCAAAATATATTGTTGTGAACTTGTGTAATTATATACAATTTTCTTGAAAATAAAACCATTTCTGATTAGTAGTTTTATATTGAATACCATTTTTATGTGCCCTTTGGTTAATGATTGTATTTTTTTCACATTTTCTTTTTATCATTGTCAATGAATTTATGAAATGGGGATGAGTTGACTATATGGTTTGGGAAATAATAAGTAAAACTAGGATAATGAGATTGATGAATCAATGCTTATTTAAAATAAATTATGAAAAAAAATTGGATGAATATTTAATAAGTCAAGACGAAATATTATATTTCTAGAGAAATTATTGAGATGGAAGGAGTAATTTTTATTAAAATAATTTGGTTTTAATAGAATATTTATTTATGTATATTTCGTGAAAGGTCATAAAAGGCCAAGAATCCCTAATCCTTCCTTCCATATAACCCCAATCAAGGACATGCGGTGCTTGAGGGGTGAAAAATAGTTCTATCAGTCATATCCATCATATAGGAGGATAATCGGAAAGACAATGCACATGAATAGGTCAATCATGGTGCATTAAGAGATTTTATGGTGTACATAATAAACTATGTTCATCTTGGTCAACACAAAGAGATAAGTGGTGTGTGTGAGTGTATATGATTAATGACCCTGGATCCATGTCCAAGAGGCTAATTCATGGAAAATTATTATTAATTATAATTTTTGCAATGTAATACTAAATATGTTATTGAGTTGTAAAAATAATTCTTCATCCATAATTTAAAATATAGGATATAATTAGTGGTAGAATGACATGATGATATTTTTTATCTTCAACCTCATAGTTTATGTTGGGTATTAGAATTCCTATCCCTATCTATTGCATTGATATATCTCTTTAATCCTTCAAATCCATGAAATATAAATTGGGATGCACTTTTGTGGGAAATTAAATGATCTTAGAATAATGAGAGAGATTGATAAAAGATAAATTATGAATGCATTGGGTACATTCATAGTATGTGAGTGTGATTTACTACAATTCAATCTCCCATGGTCGATTCAGATACCCACATGGTCGATCATGAAACCACACCAGTTTTGATGAATATACGACAAGAATAAATTCCAAGAAACTAAATGAGTAACCCATTTAGAAATAAGATTCCAAAAAAAATACAAGTGATGAGGCAACCAGAAGACCCAATTCAAGATTGTACAAGACGAGGTGTTTGAGCATAAAATATTTAACATAGAACATGGCCAAATATGAATCTATCACATGATAAATCCAAAGATAATTTATGATGTTCAAATACATAACTGATGTACCTACCACACAAAAAATCATTACCTTCCAGGTGAATGAATTTCCAATTGATAGATAGAGCTATTGCACGTTCTGATTAGGTTCTACGCTGAGCATCCTCATGGTATGTGCACAGACTAGGTGGAGAAAGGAGAAATGATGGGTCTCTAAAAACAAAACATAATTTATTGAAAAAATATTCATGTGATTTTTCGTGAAAGTGTAAATTCATGAAAATTTATTCTCATTCATGAATTTCATGGTGAACGAGTATATTCCAAGATGAAACAAGTCATGATTTTTTCATGGTTCATAATGGATATTGATTTGAAAAAAATTAATAAATCCAAATCTAAAAACATATTTCAACGATGTTTGATGTCTCTGATAGTTTTAGATATTTTCAAAACTCGATAAGAATTATATTAGGTCCACATAACTATAATGAGAACCACACCATAGATTATAGTGGCAATAATATTGGGAATTTTTTATCAGATTATTTCAAGTCTGATTTTATAAAATGTATGTTTATATGATGATTCTTATAAGGATACACGAGTGTTATTAATGAAGTGAGGAGTATAAAATCATAAGAATATATTCACTAATAATTATATAATATTGAAATCATATTTTTATTTCAGACATAGGAAATAAAAAAAGGACTAACTATTACATAATACATATATTCATGATGCAATTATTATATTTTAATTTAAAAAAGTGAATTATTTGGTAGTAATAAATAAATTTTTTAAAATAGAGAGTGTTGAATAATTTTCCTGAATCCTAATATCATGAATATATTTCTTAATCTGACGGAGATTGATTATTCAGTGAGATCAGATGAGTTTTAGAGTATAATAATTTAAGATGAGAATGTATCAAGGATGATATATTCTTCTAGAATACTACTTTTGGAAGAGAGATAAATGACAAATAAAAAATAATATCCAAAAACAAGGGTAATTTTATAAATGAATATGAGATGTATCTTGGATGAAAAAAATGATTATGAGGTTCATGGGGGAACCAACATATCAAAAGTTGGGAAATTAATTGAGGATCATGTGAATGAAATTAGTATGGAATATTTTAATATCCATAATGGGTTAAATTTTCCATTGACTTACATATAAAAATAAAAATATTTGGAGGCAAGAATAGATAAAATTGGAATAACCAAGAGATGGTAGGGTATGTAAAATATTGATGAGAACTTTATATGATAAATAAGTAGGAATAGAGGATATGATAAGAAATTAGATCATATAGTTATCGAAGATGATGAATAATAATATATTAACATGAAATCCAATATTTCATAAGAATTATAAGAATAATATAAAGTTTAATTTAATTTGATAAATAGGTGATTAGATTCATATGAAGTCCTATAATGTTGATTTTTATGTAGTGAATGAGTTACAAGTATTATTCATAAAGATCATTTTTCATTTTAATATGTTTTTATTGAGTTGATACGGATCTACAGAAATTGTGTAGATTCATCCAATATATAAATAAATATATACTTCTAATAATATTTAAATGAAAAAAATTTATATATATGGAAGGACTCCATAAAAAATTTGAAAATCAGGGTATATAGGGTGATCATGGGGTAAACATATGAAAATATTGTGAATATATTGATAAATGTATAGTGTGATTATAGAATAAAATTTCCTATGAGACACATGAACATATAACACATTGAGACACATTGTTGGTGTAGGAAACACCACTCATCGTAATCAACATCGAATTATACTAAGAATCCATGATTGGGGTGAACATCCGACCAATGAAGGAGAATGTCATTATACTAAACGATGTAAAAACATTGCATGCATCATTTTTAACTTAATTTAATTTAATATAGTTTATGATTGATAGGTCTATTAAAAAATAGATATTTACATACCAACTGACCAAAATTGATAAATTCGAAATGGGTTTTAGGATTATTTGGAATATATAAAAATAACACCAAATTCACCCTCTATCTCAGGTATCAGCACCAGTCTGGTTGGAAGCTTCATGTGGTATTGTATCCACGACCATATCTGATTTGATATATTTTGAAGTCCCACTATATTTCATTTGAGTTATTAATCGGAATATTTCAACAATTGTTTATTGTTTTGTTGTGTCATATGGATTAGTCCATATCCATTCAA
Organism: Viscum album; assembly: GCA_963277665.1. Lineage (NCBI taxonomy): Eukaryota > Viridiplantae > Streptophyta > Magnoliopsida > Santalales > Viscaceae > Viscum > Viscum album. The sequence continues at coordinate 1,106,884,857 of OY728152.1, read as the reverse complement.
ATTAATGCAGTATGAGAAGTTTCTTCCATGAAAATTAAAAATAGAATCAATAAAGAGAGAAATAAAGTATAAAAAATCTAAATAACCAAAGGGAACAACATCAAATTGATGATTAATTGAGTGATAAATGATCATGTAATGAATCTGTTAAATATTATTTGGATAAATATTGTTCATTATATAAAGAGAATAAAGATATCTAAAATGTAAAATATTTTTACTCTCTTGTTAATTGATAGTCAAAAATCATCATAATTAATCTATTTAATATATAAATGTTTTTATTAATGAAATATTTGATCAAAAATAATACATAGAGGATAATTCTTCTGTTATTTAGAATATATTGACTTAGAAGGCTAGATGATACAACACCATAAGAAATCTAGTGAGTGAGAAGGATAAAATAGTCTCAGATTAAAATGATTGATAAATTCAATATGTTGAATATTTTCAATGAATAGTATTTGTTAATATTTTATTTTATTAAATTATTACTAATGAAGAACATACATTAGAGAAGCTAAATAATGTCAAAGAGAATTTCAATAATCAATAACTATATGTGATTGAAAAAAGTAATAAATATCATCTATGCTCACAAGAAAAAATACTAAGATATATCAGGATTAAGATAAGAATTTGTGGAGAGAATATGGAGAGATATTAAAGATTATTATGGTTGATCAAAATTAACTCAACAAAAAATAATTGATTCTAGAAACAAAACATAAGAATATGTATTCATCCAATCAAGATATTACAAATGAACCAAAAAAGAGATGGATTATCTCCAACAAATAGAATTATATTTCTTCAATAATGACCCAAAATTGTGGAAAAGTGGGCTTATGATCTTTTGGAGAATCATATAACTATAGTGATTATAAAATGGTGAGTCACTACCATGAATTTTTATATTACACATATTCTGTATCAATTAAATGTGAAGGAAAAGAGTCTGAATTTTAATGACATGGGAATATAAAAATCTCAGGCAACTTATCAGGGACCCCTCCAACTAAATGTACCCCTCATGAAATATCAATGAGAGAATGGAGATAGTGATGCCCAAATAATACCTCGAATAGGCCATAATAAGGTGAAAAACTATGAGGTTATATCATATTCATTGATGGTAGGAGTTACCCTCTAAGATATGGAAAACAAGAGAGATATGATAGAAACATCCACCAAACATATACCTCTGAAAAATGAATAAATCTCAATAAATATTATGAATTTAATGTAATATATTTTAATGAAATTCATTTAATAGAATAGATCCTTAATAGTAACCAAGAAGCTAAAACTTCTCCTAAAAAACTCACCAAAGATGAAAACTACATCATGATCACCAACCAGCTCCTACTAACCTAAAAAATAGCCCATACATACATTAAGTGAACATAAAATACATACTAAGTAGGATCTCCCCTATAACCTATATTGAAAAATGTGAAAGATGTTTAAAAAATGATAGTGAATAAAAAAATGAAACTAACTCATCACCTAAAAAGGACTATTCATTTTCTAATCCTCAACATGGCCATCTTTCACAAAGTATCACATAAAAATGATTATATAGTATAATAAGAAAATGGGTACCCCAATACAACTTCCATAATGGTTTTCAACCTTTCCCTAAAATCACATGTCTTAATACAGTCACTCCATAATATGACCTAAAGACACTTTGGATAAAATAAAATATCCCAAATAAAAATTGAATAAGATATCATGAACATCATACATCAAATCATCTCACCTTACCAACTAAATCTCTAAAAAGTTATATGGTATCTTATGGGGGCCACAACATCCCATTAAACATGTATTATAAATTGAGTATTTTATTTCTAGCCATTACACCCCAACCATCAATCATTTTCCATCAATCAATCAGAGGACATACACAACATACCAATAATAATCCATAGGATACTATATCAAGATATACAAGTGTGTGAACATAACAATAAGACATTCACACCCTCAAAACATATATATAGTGAAGATAAAAACCGTGAATATTTGAACATAATATGTCAAGAGATGAGAGAGGGTGAGAGGCAGTAGTCAACTATCCATTCCTCCCAAACTGAATGTTAGAGATATAAATATTCAAAAGTACACTAGGTGACAGTCACCCTACTTCTATGAGTGTGGTATCGTATGAAATCACTAAACATAAAAGATATATATAAAGATCAAAATCACAATACTGACAACTACCTTCCCTTAGATTCATCTACCACTGTTGTATCATGAGACACCTGCGTGAAACTAATAAAGCTTAATTATGAATATAATTCTATAATAAATCATCTTTTTAATTAATTAATTAATTACCCATTAATACATTATTAATATTTCATTTATGAGATTAATATTTTAATCAAATAATCTAATATTCAATGGAACTATTAAATATCAACATGTATTCTAATACCTGAAATCATCATAAATCTAGAACAAAATGGAAACCCCATGTAACATACAAGATCCAGGTGCCTCCCAAGGGTGACCCATCCCTGGATCGTCATATGACCTCAAGTTCATTTCCCTAAACAAGAGAGGATACCAAATAGCATAGAGGGATAATGCCTAATAATGGGGGAACAATGAGTTAATTATCATGTATATATAAAATAAAACACGTAGAAAATAGTATTATAAGTAGTAATACCTTATAACAGAAGTATACAATAGAAGTCTGGTAGCAATAAAACAGCTTGATCACATATATAAATGATGCATGTTACATGTGTCTAGGAATGAAGATAAACAAGTCACAATGCCTGAAATACAATATTAATCCAATGTACAAGAAATAAGTAAACTCCAACAGTAGAAAAGCCTTAGTTTGCTCTCATGATCTCTAGATCCAACAACAATCAAGTATCAAATGAATAAAGTAGCTTTACCATATCTATACATGAAACCACACAATCAGTTTGCGTCCAAAAGAATTTCCAAACTAGATGTGAGATGAATCCTAGCTGGAATCCACCAAAAGATTTGTGCCTAATAGTCAATGAATATATACAGCATGAAAAATGTAGGAAAAAAGAAATAAACTAGGTGTTATTAAAAACTAATCAATCATAAAATTTCTATTAACATACATTTACATTAATCAATTATCCAATACATTGAATAATTTAACCTCAGGGTCTAGCCTATTATCTGTATCCCCAGGTATAATAGTAACAACATAGGTCTCAGAAGACCATTTAAACAACCAAGTAAGCTTGAGTCCAAGCTTGTTCTTTCACATGGTAGACTCTTCACATGCATTTGATTATTCACAATAACCCTCTAGGAATTATATCATGGTCTAACCCCATTGGTTTAACATAGTACTACTAAAAGACCCACTACCTTCTGGGAAGCTCTCCTGGCCAATAAACCTGGGTAAAAAAGGCATCAATAAATTATGAATAACCTCTAGGTTTCTATCAGAGTCAAAATATTGTGGGTCTATATACCATAAATAATAATAAATGACCTCCTTGGTGGCTCTCATGGTTAGTAAACTTGGGTAAAAGTCTACAAAAATGCTCTCATGGTCCCCTGTAACAAACATGGAACCCCCCAATTATCCAAGTCTTAGGCTCTCACGGTCAATACAATGATCCATAATTATTTAATAACAAGGCATAAAAAGTAATTAATAACTAATACATGGATATAATTCTGAATCATAACACATGAAATTCATATTATCAACCATCTCCATCCTAAACAATTCATGGCATGGAACCATGGTATTCCTCATATGCAACCGAGGCCAAAAATCCATAAATAGTGAAACTTGGGAAACAAACCCTTGGTGTCCCGTAAACAAGGGATCATACCATAAACATATTCAATAACCCTTTCCCATTCAACAATTCCATAATAGAATTAAACATGGTTAAACTCCAAAAACCCACAATACCCCAAACACAGGTTTTCAAAAATTTATGCATAAATTATCAAAATACAATCACTAAAAGGAAAAAACCACCTACCTTGATGATGTAGGATGGACACTATTCAACAATGACCCTTGAATTGATCTATAAAATTGTTGATATATAAAATTTTTAAAATTGTTCAACCTTGAATAACCAACATTAGAATAAGAATCATGAATAGAAGCTCTAAGGAATGATATAACTCACTGGTGGGAATACAATGCTGGCAGTGGTGTCTCAGTCATAGATTGGACGGAGAATAGGGATGAGCTTGAAGACCATTGGCATTCTATTGCTCTGCCATACTAATTGAGGGGAGAAGAAGGTGTTTCTAGGCGTGATTCACAATCCCTCACTGATTTAGAATTTAAAAAAGTACAACACATATTTATTTAATGTACCTGTCATGTACTAGCCTTAAATGACCCCCTCATTATGTGGCCTTCTAGGTCATCTACATGGCCATGTACTCAGACATTACACTGCCTATACATGGCTACATGCAGCCACTAGGTACAGAATGTGTACTCCTATGTACATTGAATGTACATATAAAATTTTCCAATTCATACGTTTTCCTAAAAAAATATGAAATAAATATCCATAACTAAAATGAAGAACTATGTTATCAAAAACATTCCCCCTTAAATAAATTCCACCCCAAATTCCTCTTCTATATGTGGTGAAGAAGAAACATCAAACAAATCTGGGCTTAATGATCCTACATCGACCGTCCTCTCCCAAGTTTCATTTTGTACTCGCTTGTGCTACCATAGCACCCGTACTAGTGGCACAAACTATGCATAAGGAACCGTCATACTGCAATCCACAATCTAAAGTGGGTTCTCCTCAAAGGATCATCCACCTCCAACTCAAACTCCTTGGGTTGGAAAAGGAAAGACGAGTATGAAAGGTGACATCATAGCTAAGAAACATGAAAGATGTAATGCATAGCCTTGTACCTCTGAGTTAACTAGAACCAATATCAAACCAGCCTGACTCTCTCCAAAAAATAATATAACCAAATTTATCTTGATGAAATCTTACCATGTATCCTAATCCTGATGTGTCTTATCCTTAGATTGACATGTAATAAAACCTAATCATTGACCCTAAGCACCAGAGGACTTTTTTTATCAATCATAATAAGATTTCTGCTGAGATTATGATGTATAAATCTCCTTCTGAAACAACTCTACCTACTTCGTGGTCTCCTGAACAAGATATTGTCCAAACATATCTTCATCCCATGAATCCAGCCAACATATAGTGAATCAAAAAATCCATCCGTACAACGCCTCATAAGGTTCCATCAGAATTGTGTCCTGAAAACGTTTTTAGCGGGATAACTCAAATAGGGGTTTGTGTATCTCCCAAGAACCCCCTAAATCTATGATTCGTGCTCAAAGAATGTCCTTTTAAACCAAAATTTTGTGCTCGGACTGTCCATCTGTGTGGGGATGGTAAGGTGTCCATAGAAGTACAGGTGTACCCAATGCCCTCAATAGTCCCTACTAGACATGATAAGTAATCTAGGCATCCATGTCTGAAACAATAGAGTATGGAACCCCATAAAAACATAAAATCTCTTGAATGTACAACCTTTGATGCTCATCAATGCTAATGGTATCCTTGATCGGAATTAAATGTGAAACCTTCATGAGTCTATAACAACAGCCATACCGCATCATTTCGATGAGGAGACCTCAGTAAACCCATAATGAAATCCATCGCGACATCATTCCCATTTTATTAGGGATTTATTATCTTCTGTAAACATCCTTCTAGTTGATCATGCTATGTCTTCACCCACTTATAGGTGGAGTATCTCATAAAAAACTACTAACATCCCTTTTCATACCTGACAACCAATACTAATGGGGTAGATATAGATACATCTTAGTGACATCAGGATGAACATCCGTTGCTGAGGCATGAAAATTTTTCCTCAACTCCTCAACTATATTTACTAAAATCCATATACATCCATGAAAATGCAAGAACTCATCCTCTCATATGGTCCACCAAGGAGTAGGGTCCTATCCTAACACACTCTCCCGTCGGATTAGTCTTTCAGAATCTGATAGTTTCCTAATTCTCACTCATTCAAATAGTATAGAAGTAAAAACTATAGAAGAATGAACATTATTCCCCAGTCTATTGTGCACCACAAAATGAATCATAGAAAATAGAGCCAAAATATTCCACTCACTAATGGCCCCCTAAACTGCTTTTATCTGAGTCCTCTTGATCGACGCATCATCCACTACCTTGCCTTTCCCAGACGTGTAGGAAAGCTCAAAGATAAAAGAATGAAGGTACATTACCCACCTTTGTTGTCTCAAATTTAGATCATGATATGTAAATATATACTTGAAATTGTTTTGGCCTATGTAAACCAAAAAATTCTATCCCAAAAGATAATTTCACCAACAGTGCAAAGCATGATCAATTGGAGCTAACTCAATATCATGTGTCAGTTAATTCCTCTCATGTGGCCTCAAATGCCGAGACCAGTACGCATTGACTACTTCCCCTATATAAGCACTACTCCCATCCTAATACGTGATGCATCATAGTAAATGGTGTAACTCTTTCTCAGCTCTAGAAAAATCAGTATCGGTGAAGAAGTCAATCTCCCTTGTACATCTCGAAATGCCGAATCACATGATTTCATCTACGGGTACTTTTAAACCTTATTAGTCAGGCCCTTCAGTGGCACTGCTAAGTGTGAAAAGTCCCGAATAAGGAGTCTACAGTATCCATCTAGCCCTTGAAAACTCAATACCTCAAGCACATTCTTTATATACCCCTAGGAAACTACTTCTCTCACATTCTATGGGACTAATGATACTCTTGTATCTAAGATAACTTCACCAAAGAAGTGAACTCCATACATCAAAAAGTGGCATTTTGAGAGACTATAATATAACTAATTATCTCTTAGAGTATTGAAAATGATATTAAGATGGATTTAAAGATCCTATCGATTGTGATAGTAAACTATGTTATTATCCAAGAAGACTAACAAAAATAATCCAAGTATGGATAGAACATGTGGTCTATGAGTGCCATAAAAACTATTGGCACGTTTGTGTGACAGAATGACATAACCAAATACTTGTATAGACCATACATTCTACGAAACGCTGTAAGAGATATTTTGGATTTTCTAACGTGAAACTGATGATAACAAAATCTCATTTTAATAATCAAGAACTCCCGAGCTCCTTGATGCGGATCAAAGATATCATATATCCTCGGTAAGGGATATTGGTTCTTGGATGGCAATTGGTTTAGCATCCGATAATCCCCAAAATGTCTGAGGGTACCATCATCCTTCGAAAAAATGACTAGAGAACCACATGGAGAAGTACTAGGTCAGTTATAACACATTTCTTTTATATTGTTTAACTTATTATTATTCTCCTGTAACTCTTTCTTATACATCCATTAAAGATGAATAGACACCAGTGCTGCTCTTGGAACAAGATCAATAGAGAAATCAACCTCTCTCTCCAAATATAATCCTGAATAGTTTCTTAAAATGGCAAATCTAAAAAAATACACCACTAGAGGAAAGTCAATCTATTAGGTCCCCTGGTCATATAAATATAAAATTGAAATCTTGGATGTAATTCCTCCAAACCCATGACGCTTTGGTCCAGCTATGCTCACCTGGACATCCCTTTCCCCTTGTGTAGAAAATAACCCACCTCTAGTGATGTGAAACTAAATCAGAGGAGATAGCAATCAAAAAAGGACTAAGAGGTTACTAACCAGTCGATTCCTAAAATGAAATCTAACCCTTTTCATCTCTATGACATATAAATACCATATCAAGTGACACCGACCAACCTCAAGAGGGAACTACTTTCACTTACATACACTAGTCGTCCTAATCCCCAACATAGAGTCTAGATTCATGAAAGCCTCATAATTAAAGATGCAGAGCCCAAGGATCTCCACAATGGAAACTGATATAAAAATAGTTGATCCCCGGATATCGAAAAGGAGAGGATTTTAAAAAAGAGGAATCTAGAATCATACCTCAAATTATAGAGGGTCTAGGATCCTTCTCCAACTGAGTCTTTTCCATTGAAAAGGTATGACTTGTACCACAACTCTATGACGTGGCCTGACTACCCTGAGATGATCAACGAAATTGTCGCTAAAAACCGGAAGCCTGAATAGCACGACCACAACCACCTCCTCGGCCTGAATGGTTTGAAATACATCAGCTCCCTGACAGAGGAGAAACTATTGGTCCTGCTCCTAAATTTAGAGTCATAAGTGATCCACCCACACTAGTTTCTGGTGGAAAAAACAGGTAAAATGATGAATTTGTCCCATATTTTTTTATGATTGGAACTCAACTAGGTCTCTCGACCACTGAGGTATCATTTTCCCACTCATACCACACCATTATCACCTCACCTGTCTACATGTAGATAAATCCCTGCTGCTGGAATAACCATGTGATGGATCCCTCTAGCTCTTCATGTTATCCGTCAAAGGAGTGCTAGCCCTTGATGTTGAACCGCCGTAGATCGCACCTCCCAAATCCCCTAGATTTTACTCAGTAACTACTGTCTGGTTCACTATAGTAGACACCAATGTCAGCCTGATGACATTCACCTATGATTAGATGCCATACCTGAGACCATTATCGAACCGCCTAGCTAAATATAACTCATATCATCCTAGAACAGGTGTGATGCATTGAAAGTCTGTAAAATTAGAAGAGTAATCCATTAATAAAGGAGTTCCCTACTCTATGTGCATGATCCCTTGGGCTTGATCGGTCCCCAGCATCATGGGGTAGAGGTATTCATATAAGGTCCCCTAAAACCCTTCCCAAGACATATCCCAATAATGTCCCACCTGTGAGACAAACTCCCACTATCTCTTTGTGGAATCATGAAACATGTATTTAATGGGATTCATAAACCTCTCTGGAGGCACCTCCAAATGATCAAACATGGAATGCATGGCATCCAACCATGATACTACAACATGTGGTCCTCCGTCCCCTTAGAATGTGAGAGGATTCTACTGCTAGAACACCCATGTCAAATCTTCCATAACTAGGGTAGAATGTGGTTCTCCTTATGTATTCAGCTTCATCCTCATAAATCCTTCACAGAACAATGAATCAGTACCTATTTCCAGTTTAAAATCTATTGCTAAAAATTGAAATAAAATATAATCTTCCGGTAGTCCCTCATTTACAATTTCTAGTTTCTGATCATTTCCATTTATCTGGAATATAACCAAAGGACATATTAATGGCATGACTCTGCAAGTTCATGTACACACCTTAGTACAATTTTATAATGGACATTAACTTAGATGTGCAAGGGTGGAACATAATAAAGAAGTAATTTAAGTTTTACAAAATAGGGTTACACGACATGTATATACTCTACACGGCATGTTGCTCTGCCAATCCTGGTCGTGGAACACCATAACCCACGATGTGTTCCTCCAGAGAAATGGCATGTACTTGAATTTTCCCTCGTGCCCAAGTACATATACGAGGATCAAACCACACAGTCATATCTTGGGCAACACTACATGATATGTTCACCCTAGACACGGCGTGTACATATTATGTCCCATCAACCTATGTCATTGGTCACACTGTTAGATGCACGGTTCATTACAGCATGGCATGTAAAATCTAGCCCAACATCAATCACAAAAGAATGCAATAAATAATGCACCCTAAATGACATGATAATAATGTATGACATATTATCTCTATCAAGTGCCAATATGATGCATGAGATGGAAAACCCTATTATCTTCAGCTTACCCCAAAAATAGAACCACTGTGATATACATCGTAAAAGCACAAAACAAGATAATCACACAACAATGAAATCAAATCAACTGTAAGAAATGAAATACTTGAAAAATTGCATCATTTGAGGTAACATGAATTTTCCCTCTACACAGGTTAGCTAATCACGATCACAACAAATTAACAACTACTCATTCCATCATCTCCCTATCTATAGGATCCAAATAGTAAGATAATGTAGAGTATAATGACTAATGATACCACTTTTTGATGTCCTAGATCTGGGTGCCACCCAGTGGTACCCCGTACCCAGTTCATCTCACGACCTCAATCACATTTCCCCAAACACTAGAGGATACCCACTAGCAATGAGGACCAAGGTCTGATAATGGGGGAAAATGCCCATATTTTCAACGAATACACAATAGATAACATGTAGTGAATCGTAATAGAAGCAGTAATACCATAGAACAGATGTAAAAAAACAAAAAGAATGATAGAAATAATACCAATTGAGAACATATATAAATGATGCATGTAACATGTGTCTAGGAAAGCATAAAAACAATTCACAATGTTGGAATACAATACAAAAACAATTAATAGAATAGAAGTAAAATCCAATAGCATTGCATGTCTCTATATGGTCCCATTCTCTCTAACTCTAACAACAATCATGTACCAGATGAATAATGGAATTTTACCTTATCTATACCTACAACCATATAATCTTCTTTGGTCCCATATCAGAACCCATACAGAGTGTGATATGAATCCATATAGGAAACCACCAAAACATCTGTGCCTAACAGTCAGTGAATATAAATAGTAGGTAATATGTTGAAATCACGAAATAAACTAAGAGTTACTCAAAAGTAAACAATCCTACAATTTTGAATTACATTAATTTCCATTATTTAATTATTCAATACATTGAATAATATAACCTCAGAATCTAGCATATTCTTTTTATGCCCCTATATAATAGTCTCAATAGAATCCTTAGAATACCATCTTAACAAACAAGTAAGGTAGAGTCCAATCATTTGTGTTGGCATGGCAGACTCATCACAGTCATTCAATTATTCACAACAACCATCTTGAAAAGATCCCACGGTATAACCACTTTGGTTTAACATATCAGTAATCAAATACAAATGACCACATGTGAAACACTCATGGTCAATACCCCTAAGTCAACATGGCTTCAATAAATTATGAATGGCTTCCGGGTAGCTCTCACGGTCAATACCCCCCTCAGTCCACATAGAATAAATAATAATAAATATCCTCCTAGGTATATATAACAATCAATAGCACTATTTTGAAGTCTATACTAAGGCTCTCACGGTCCTATTTAATAAACATGGAAACCCCCACAATTTTCCTAGTGCAAATATCTCACTGTCCATTATAAGATTAGTGCGCATATCATAACAAGGCAGAAAATGTAATCTATAACTATTACATGGATATAATTCTCAAGCATAACACAAGAAATTAATATAATCAGTAAACTCTATCCTTAATTAATCAAGGCATAAAAATGGAATGCCTCATTGGAAACCAATGCCAAGTAGCCATATACAATGAAATTAGGGAAACACACCCATATGAATCTTGTAAACAAGGATTCTAACCTAATGCATAAGAAATAACACCTTCTCAATCAGAAAAACCATATAATGTATTAATCATGTTTAAATTACAACACACACAATACCCCAATCATGGGTAGTTAACATTTTAAGCATATATAGTCCAATGCTAATCTAAGAAAGGGAAAATCCACATACCTAGATATTTTATGTCAATCACTCAAGAACACTGACCCTTCAATTGGATTAGAATGATGTAGATCTACAAAAGGATAAAATTTTACATCCTTAAATAACCCATGAGAGAAGATGAATATGGAATTGAGGATCTAAAGAAATAGAGAAATATCCGATTTGAATCCAATGCACCCAGTGGTGTCTCAATCGAAGCTCGGATGGAAACTCAAGAGGAGCTCGAAGTCCTTCTTCATTATGTCTCTGTACTATATAAACTGAGGGGAGAAGAAGGTGTATATGGATGTGAGATGTGATCCCATGGTAATACAACAAATAAAAATAAAATTAAATGGCATGTTCATTTAATGTACACGTCATGAACTTTCCTAAACCACCCCCAGCCCCCCCATTAGGCGGCCTTCTAGGCCACCTACATGACCATGAACTCCACCATAACATGGCCAGTGCACAGATACACAAAAAATGGGTACAAGAAGTGTAATCCTAAGTAAAATGCATGTACATAAAAAATTCCCAAATTATTCCTTGTTACTCAAAAAACAACATGAAATAAAAATCTGTACCTTAAATGAAGATCTAGGTTCTTACATCCCTGTTGTTTCATTAATTCATATATCATTTCATAATATTTTGAGTACACTATGACTCATAATAAGATAACACATAAAATATGAACTCATAGTTCATGGTAAAAAACGGATCCCTAACATTCAAAACTGATCATATAAATTTCAAAAGGCCATCGACCATTAGAAAATCATCTCATATTTCAGTACTACATGAACTACCTGAAATCCTAACTTTAACACATTTTAATTGTCTCAGTACCACCCCTACAACACAACACATAATATCACGTCTAGAATCCCTTTTCCAACATCTTCATCTTCACTGGAACCCCATTATACCATCAATCCTTAGGCATCCCCACCTTTATCATCACCCTAACTAGTACCTCATGCCAAATTTACAACCTTAAGCATCCGTACACATATTCTAACCCTACACGGTTATCATTCAACTAAATGAAGGATCTAAATAAATTTATCACCATGAGATATTCAATTTATTAATATAAAAATAATTTAAGGGAAACTATAAAAAAATAAATCCTTCATACCTACCATTATCAGACAGTTTTCGGCTCACTCAACCACCAAGAAATGATTTTTGAAATCAGTAATTCCCCATTACAATATTTAATTTCTTAATATATTTAAAAATTAATCTCATAAGTCATATATAAGGATAAATATTATTAATTTCATCTAGATTTCAACCATAATATGTGTTTCCAGATATTATCATTATCAACAATAATCATTTCAACATGCCTCTTTTAATATAACAGTGAAATACTATATTTTATTTTTAATCAGATTCAAAACATGTTAAACATGATTAACAAATGTAATAAATTATACCATATTATCTAGATCTCATTTTAAAAATAACTATATCATAAATCATATTATCACACATCAATAAAATTTCAAGAATGTATATAAATATTTCTACATGATTAAAGTATATCTTCTTCCTAGAATTTAATTAAAATATAACATCTGATAACATTGCCACGTAAGGATAATAATTCCATTCATACAATATGATCCTTATGAAAATAATAATCATTGAGGAACATGTATTAAATAATATATTATTCCTGGATTATCTATTTAATTAATCCCTAGATTATACTAAAAATATTTACTTCAAAAAAATAATTATAACTTGAAACGCAATCATTAATCCAATTCACTAATATCCAAAATTTTAAACAACATTATTATAAACATTATTTTAGAAATTTCATACTGTTTCATGCTATCATTTGATTTCCCAAAATAATTCTTTTAAAAAAAATCATGTCATTTTCCATTTCTCCGTCTTGATATATTTCATTGATAAACATCAATATTCTATAATATACAATTTTTATTATTTCCTATTTGTTTCAATAGTATAACAGATTATTAAATATTGTAATCAAATAAATCTGATAATTTTATAAAATTAAATCATTAATTATTATCAATAGTATTTCATATACTTCTTTCAAAATAGAAATATAGATTCTATGATAACATTATTTATCCTTAGTAAGAAAAATAATTTCTAATGAAATTATACCTTTAATTATACTCCAATATTAATATAGTTGAACATATTTCTCAATAAATTATTCTCCTATTCAAATTTTTGTTGTTATTAATAACTCATTAACATTATTACCCTATATAAATTTATCTTCCACTTTTATAGTTTCCATATTATCTCATATTTTTTCATAATTTGATTATTATCTATATTGTATCTGATTATAGTTAATTAAATCTATATAAAAGAATGTAAAGATTGATTATTTCTCACCTTCACATAATATAAGATAGAATTCATTGATAAACTACCTTGTATTTCTTCTCTAGTTGAAATCATTAAACCTAGAACAGAAGAAATAGAAATATTTATTTAACATAAAAAAACAAGATTTGAAGTAAAATAAGTATTGTACAATGTTGAGAAGACTCAAAAAACACAAACATTATGGTTTTTGTCAGTATAACTTGAGTATAATAGTGGTCAACTAAAAAGAGAGACATAAACTTATTATTAACATTTACAAATTTTCGTCTATGGATACCTCAGAAAATCTATCCTATTTTGAATTTTATTCATCATTTAAGTGATATATAATTAAAAATATAATTATGATCCACATAAAACCATTATTAAATAAAGATATAATTTAAAAAATATATAATAATAAAAAAACTATTATATTATTTTCAAAAATAATTTAAAACATGTTACATGAGGATCTGGGAAATAAAACTAGATAATTTGGGTGAAAATGATAGCCTTACGTAAAAAAGAATACACTAATTATGGGTAATGAATTTTTACCCTTACACAACAGGTTAACCATACATGACGGTATAAAACAACATAAAGGTACCTTCTTATACCATAAAGCAGCAATTAAAATTCAAGGTGACCCTTATGAAAAATTGATTACCCATATACATGTATTGAGATTCTTCCAGTAACCTTGTGTAACATCCCAAGTAAATGAGGAATAAGAGATTTTCATATTTATTAATATTTGTGAATTAAATGTTAATTTTATCTTAAAGGGGTTTCTATGTTTGATAGCGTACCCAATACACAACAACGACTTTCTTTGAAATCTTACGTTGCACACTAATAATATAATATTATTATTTTAAATGGTAGTTAACACCTAGACATTTTATTGGAGGGAATGAAAAAAACTAACTATAATATTTTTATACATGTATTTATATTTATCCAATTAAAGTTAGAGGCTTAATATATGAATGAATCTAATATTAAGCATAATTTACATTAAAAGGCCGATTTACCGCCTTTTAATGGCGAAACCTTTTTAAATCTAGTTTTGGTCACTTTAATACATTATATATGACCAAAAAAAATCCTCATTTATAATGAGGACATCATAATTTACTTTGGGTAATTTTTTTGTATTTTTCTGATAAAGTTCATTTTTTATGGAATAGTGAAAATATTGTATTTTAATTCAAAACTATGTTCTAATCTAATTTATTTATATGGTTATATTATACTTTTAATTTATTTTACAGTGTAAATAGGATATATTTTTACCATTTAATCTAATTTTGGTCATTATAAGAAATTTCACATTTAAATTGTATATAATCAACTGTTAATCTTTTGATAGATAATATTTCTTAAAAACATGCCTTTTGTTTTGACAGCGGGAATTAATTTTAAATTAATTTCTGCCACTTATGTGTTTTTAATTTGGATAAATGGATTTCATATTTGGAATCAGGAGGTTCAAATTGTTTTAATAGGTAACTATTATTTTTAGGCATTTTAAATACCTACCTCAGTAAATATTTTATTTACCATGGTTAAAGGGTAAATCAGGTAAATAAGGGTAAAAAATTAAAATTTATTTACCCTAACAGGTGTCCTAATCCTATGGGTTGAGTCATATCCGACCATGGGAATCCTTGGGTCAATTTGGGGACCCCATGGAGCCACTTAAAAGTGATTATGACACTTTATTTTAATTAACTTAAAGTAAAGGCCAAAATGAAATAAACAAATATCTTTTAGTAAATTAATTTTTACATGGGGTTATACAAGTTATATTTTCGACTATATATATTAATTGGAAATCTAAAATGATTTCTTACATCATGGTACTTTTTTTATAATTCTTAGACATCAAATATATTAAATTATTTATGACACAATCATGATGTAGTATTTACCTCATTAATAAATGATTTAATTAAATAAAAATGATAATGATTAAAATATTATCCAAAACATGTCCAATTCTGATTAGATGATTTTATTTAGAATATGAGTCTTCTTAGCATCGACCATAATGATTTTTGGACCATTATAAACCGAATATAATTATATTATAAAATAATATTTTCACTCTTTCCTAAAGAGCCCCTCCTCTCTCTTATAAAAAGAGACAACTTATATGCAATTCCTCACACCCCTTAAGCCATTTGTATCGTCCAAAATCTGCCCAATTAAGCTCCATGCATCGCTATACTACTCCTTGAAGCCTTACCTTATGGATGAGGCACTAAAATATGTCCTTTGGTTCAAACAAAAGTGAATTACCCAAATTAAATGTAATGGTTTATCTTAAATTGTTTTCTTTTATTTTTCTTCTCCAACCCCTAAAATCTATTTATTTCCTTTATTTTGTAACAACACCAGTATCCTAAATATACTAGGATGTTGTTATGTTAATTATTAGAACTACACTTACACCCACCTCCATCTAATGGATGAAGAACAAAATGTTTCTGTGGATGGAAAACTAACGCCTCACGAAACGATGATTGTTCAATTACATCTTACCGCCTCTCATGGTGGCCATTATAATGGAAATATATTTATATATAATATATATTATGTTTATGATTTATTTATTCTTATGTACTTTCCAATTATATCAATCCTTTATGGTTTCCATGGTCGGTAAATGCGATAATCTCATTTGAGGAAGTGCGGACTACCGCCCCCTCAAAGTGATGTGACTCATTAATGCCCTATGTGGGATGTATAAAGGATAGAGTTAATGATATTATATATGATATAATACTGTAATTATAATATATCTATGTATCATTATGTTTTAATTACATTAAAATAAGAAATATAAATGAAAGTAGCGTTCATGCATACGTACGACTTACCGTCTCCATGAACGGTGCATTTCATTTTGTACCTCCAAATGTTATGTACTATTATAAATAAATGTACATTATGGATATATATGATATATATGATATCCAAATCATGAATATCATTCTGTATATAATGAACCTTTTACCACGTGAACAACATGTAACAATAAGATGTCAATTTTTGACTCAAGTACCAAATATCGTCAAAATGAACGTTATTAACTTAAAATTATTACATAATGATTATAACATGGTAATAAGTGATATAAAAGAAATACTAAACTTGAATAAGGTTCTTATGCAAGTAGAAATTAACATTAATTTATTATTCAAGAGATTAAATATCAAACGGGTCTAGTCGGACACGAGTTAAGAGGCTTTGTCTCAATCTCCTTTCATTGAGGCATTTTTAGTTTTATACATGACTTTAATTTATACGATGTATAAAGACCTTTGACTTTTACTTCAATTCAAAAGGAATATTTTCTCTACGAAGCATTTTACTAAATGACAAAAAATAATGTTTTTTTAACGTAAGCGATGACAAAGACCTTTCCGCCGCCGCGAGTATTATTTGATCTTTGGCTTCCTTAACAAGCTGAAATGTTTTTAAAAGGAAAAATAAAAACCATATTATCTTTTATGTATTTTGGTATTGAAAATTATTTTGACAAGGATTTATTATTTCAATATCTTGGAATGTTATTTTATTATAGAAATGTGGAAATTTTATCTTTCCATTATGCTTATGTTATGTGTTATGATCATGTTATGGTTTTTGGGAATTATTTACGTATACGGGTGGTTCCGTGATAAACCTAGGGTGGGTGAGCCTGAGATAGCTCTCTAATTCATTGGGTAATGTGACAGAGGTAAACATGATTGTTTCTCCTAAGAGATTTAGGTAATATACTGTGATGGGTATTCCAAAGTAACTCCCTATGTAGCTGTGATAGCTACAATGTGAGTATGGTATGGATGCCGAAAGTTACCTTTATGATTTATTATTTCTATGTGTCTTTCATAAATCATATGATTTCATGACGTAAGTAAAATAGTTCATGTTTTGTATGTATTTAAGAAAAAATGTTTTCATTCACTGTTTTATAACCCTTACTGATCTGTTTATGCTCATCCCATGTTCTAAAATGTTTTTCACAGGACTTAGAGATGAATAGGATCAAGGATGGGATCAAGGAAAAGACATGCTCTCTTTAACATGGAATTAGACATGACTTTTGTTTTCAAGAGTTTTTATTTTATGAAAAAAACTAGATTCTGGGTAGATGTTCCTACTTTGTAATATTTTGAGATATAATAGTTATGTCCTAATTCTCTAAAACACTAAACCAGAAAATATCCTCAATGTGAATTATTCATTTAATTAAATATTATGTAATGTTTAAGGCCGGGTCCTTATAGTTGGTATCAGAGGTTGGTTTAGATAACTTTATTATTTTTAATTCTATTAAATGATTATCCAAAAATATTTTTTTATTGTCAAATTTAATTAGTATAGCATTTACGGATTACCATGTTGCTTCGCCTAAGATATTTCTGTGTTAAGAATGGTTTTTCATAGAGGAAACAGAACATCTTTTCTGGGAAGGCAAACAGAGGGAAATTGCCTTTCAAATTAGTATCCTAAGATGGTCAGAATCAGAACTAAACAGTTTGTTGCAGTGATTGCTCAGTTGACTTAGGTGAAAAATGTTGGTTGTTTTTATTGATGATATTTTTGTGTTTTCTTAAAGTAAAGAGGAGCATGAAAGACATTTAAGGGTTATTTTTCAAACCTTAAAAGAAAATAAACATTATTGAAAATTCAGCATATGTGAGTTTTGGTTACAAAATTTTTTTTCCTTGGTCACATAGTTTCAAAAAATGGCATAACTGTTGATCCTGCAAAAACAAAAGTGGTTGAAGAATGGCCAAGACCACCAAATATAAATGAGATTCGTATTTTTCATGGTTTGGCAGGTTATTACCAGAGGTTTGTTGAAAACATTGCATGGTTATCTAGTCCAATGACTAAGTTAACTCGAAAAGGTGTTAAGTTCATCTGGACAAAATAATGTGATGATTGTTTTCAGGAATTGAAAAGGAGGTTGGTAAATGCTCCAGTTTTGGAACTGCCTTATAGAAATGGTGAGTTTGTTATCTATAGTGATGCTTCGTTGAAAGGAATGGGTTGCGTCCTGATGAAAAATGATCAGGTAATTGCATATGCTTTACGTTAGTTGAAGCCACATGAGTAAAATTACCCTACATAAGATTTAGAATTAGCTGCTCTTGTTTTTGATTTAAAAATTTGGAGACATCATTTGTATGGATTGAAGTGTGAAATATATACTGATCAGAAAAGTTTGAAGGATATATTCACTCAAGAAGAATTGAACATGAGACAGAGGATATGTCTAGAATTAATCAAGGATTATCTTTACACGATCCATTACCATCCAAGAAATGCAAATAAAGTGGCAGATTCTTTGAGTCGAAAAAGTAATGTCTCATTATCTATACTACTTTTGGAACAAGATCCTTTGGTTTTTGATTTGATGAAATTTGGCATAGAAGTTGTTGGTGCAGGAAATTATTCTATTTTGTTTCAGATGTCAGTGAGATCATCTATATCAGACAGAATAATTAAAGCGCAGAGGGAAGACAGTGAGTTGCAGAAAAAGGTACAGTTGGTTCAGAAGGGTAAGTTGCCTGAATTTAACATTGATAATGATTGGGTTTTGAGGTTTGGAAAGAGATTATGTGTGCCTTGTGATTCACAGTTAAAGAATGAGTTGTTATGTGAAGCTCGTAGTTATCTGTTTTCAGTTCATCCTGGAAGTACTAAAATGTACGGAGATCTTCGGGAGTATTACAGGTTAGATGGAATGAAAAGAGATATTGCTGATGTTACTATGAATTGTTTGACTTGACAGCAGGTTAAAGAATAGCGATAGTTACAGAAAGGAATGATTCAGCCTCTATCGGTTCCAGAGTGGAAATGGGAAAATATATGCATGGACTTTGTTGTGGGATTACCAAAGACATCTCGAGGTAATAATGCAATCTGGGTTCTAGTTGACCGATTGACTAAATCTGCTCATTTCCTTCCTATTAGAGATACTTTGTCTCTATATCAACTTTCTCGATTATATGTTAAAGATATAGTCAGGTTGCATGGAGTTCCCCTATCCTTTGTATCTGATCGTGATCCTAGGTTCACTTCTAACTTTTGGAAAGGCCTTCAGAAGTCATTTGGTACTGAATAAAACATTAGTACAGCTTTTCGTCCTCCATCAGATGGGCAGTTGGAACAAACAATTCAGACCATGGAGGATATGTTACATGCTTTCTCAATGGCCTACCAGGGAAGTTGGGACCAACATCTTTCTTTGGTTGAATTTTCTTAAAATAACAGTTTTCATTCCAGTATACAGATGGCTCCATTTGAGGCATTGTATGGAAAGCATTGTCGAACTCCAGCTTTTTGGGATGAAGTAGGTGAATGAAAGCTGATGGGACCAGAAATGGTAGAAGAGATGGAAGAGATAGTTCAGTTGATTTAGAAGCACATGAGAACATCTCAGAGCAGATAGAAAAGTTATGCGGATAACCGGAGGAAGGATCTTTCTTTTGTGGTAGGCGATCATGTCTTTCTTAAAGATTCTCCTTGGAAAAGTGTGATGCGTTTTGGTAGGAAGGGAAAGTTGAGTCCAAGGTTCATTGGACCTTATGAAATTCTGGAGAACGCTGGATCAGTTGCGTACAGAGTAGCTTTACCTCCAATTTTATCCTAGGTACACAATGTTTTTCATGTTTCGATGTTGAGAAAGTATATGGCAGATCTATCTCATGTTTTGAGCCCAGAGGTAGTTCAGTTGGAAGAGAATCTCTCTAATGAAGAACAACCTGTCTAGATTCTAGACCATATAGAGCAGGTGTTGCAGAATAAGAAAATTTAGTAGGTAATGGTTTTGTGGAATAACCATATGGTTGATGAGGCAATGTGGGAATCTGAAAATGTTGTGAGGGATAGATACCCCCACTTATTTTGACAAGTGCATAAAAATTATGAGGACGTAATTTTCAAAAGGGGGGAAGGATGTAACATCCCAGGTAAATGAGGAATAATATATTTTCATATTTATTAATATTTGTGAATTAAATATTAATTTTAGCATAAAGGGGTTTCTATGTTCGATAGCGTACCCGATAAGCAACAACGGGTTTCTTTGGAATCTTACGTTGCACACTAATAATATAATATTATTATTTCAAATGGTAGTTAACTCCTAGCCGTTGTATTGGTGGGAATGAAAAAAGCTTACTATAATATGATTATACGTGTATTTATATTTATCCAATAAAAGTTAGAGGCTTAATATATGAATGAATCTAATTTTAAGCCTAATTTACATTAAAAGGCCGATTTACCGCCTTTTAATGGAGAACCCTTTTTAAATATAGTTTTAGTAACTTTAACACATTCTATATGACCAAATAAAATCCTTCTTTAGAATGAGGACATCATAATTTACATTGGGTAATTTTTTTGTATTTTTCTGATAATGTTTATTTTTTAAGGAATAGTGAAAATATTGTATTTTAATTCAAAACTATGTTTCAATATAATTTATTTATAGTTTAGATTATCCTTTTAATTTGTTTTAAAGTGTAAATAGATTATATTTTTACCATTTAATCTAATTTTGGTCATTATAAGCAATTTCACATTTAAATTGTATACAATCAACTGTCAATCTTTTGATAGTTAATATTTCTTAAAAACACGCCTTTTGTTTTGACAGCGGGAATTAATTTTAAATTAATTTCTGCCACTTTTGTGTTTTGAATTTGGAGAAATGGATTCCATATTTGGAATCAGGAGGTTCAAATTTTTTAAATAGGTAACTTTTTTTAGGAATTTTAAATATTTTCTTCAGTAAATATTTAATTTACCATGGTTAAAGGGTAAATCAGGTAAATAATGGTAAACAAATTATATTTATTTACCATAACAGGTGTCCTAATCCTATTGGTTGAGTCATATCCGACTGTTGGAATCCGTGGGTCAATTTGGGGACCCCATGGAGCCCCTTAAAAGTGATTATGACACTTTATTTTAATTAACTTAAAGTAAAGGACAAAATGAAATAAACAAATATCTTTTAGTAAATTAATTTTTACATGGGGTTATAAAAGTTATATTTTTGACTGTAAATATTCATTGGAAAGATAAATAGATTTATTACATCATCATATTTTTTATATAATTTTTAGACATCATATAAATTAAATTATTTATGAAACAATCATGATGTAGTATTTACCTCATTAATAAATGATTTAATTAAATAAGATTATAATGATAAAAATATTATCCAAAACATGTCCAATTATGAATGGATGATTTTATTTATAATATGAGTCATCTTATATTATACCATAATGATTTTTTGACCATTAGAAACCGAATATCATTATATTATAAAATAATATTTACACTCTTTCCTAATGAGCCCCTCCTCTCCCTTATAAAAAGATACCACTTATATACAATTCCTCACAACTCTAAAGCCATTTGGCTCGTCCAAACTCTACCAAATTAAGCTCCCTACATCCCTCTCCTCCTCTTAGAATCCTTAACTTAAGAATAAGGAACTTCAAGAATCCATTTGGTACAAACCTATGTGAGTTACCCAAATTAAAGGTAACAGTTTCTCTTGAATTGTTTTTTTTATTTTTATTCTCCAACCCGTAAACTCTTTTTATTTAGTTTCTTTCGTAACAACACCAGTATACTCAATATTCTAGGATGTTTTTATGATATGTATTCTAACTACACTTACACACACATCCATTTAATGGGTGAAGAACATAATTTTTATGTGGATGGAAAACTAATGCCTCACGAAACGATTATTGTTCAATTACATCTTACCGCCTCTCATGGTGGCCATTATGATGGAACTGTATTTATATATGATATATATTATTTTTATGATTTATTTATGATTCTGTACTTTCCAATTATATCAAACCATTATGAATTCCATGGTTGGTAAACATGATAATCTCATTTGAGGAAGTGCAGACTACCGCCCACTAAAAGTGATGTGACTCATTAATGCCCTATGTGGGATGTATAAAGGATAGATTTAATGATATTATATATGATATTATACTGGAATAATAATATACTTATGTATCATTATGTTTTAATTCCATTAAAATAAGAAATAGAAATGAAAGTAGCATTCATGCGTACGTACAACTTACCGTCTCCATGAATGGTGCATTTCATTTTGTACCTTCAAATGTTATGTACTATTATAAATACATGTAGATGCTGGATATTTATGATATATATGATACCCAAATAATGAATATCATTCTGGATATAATGAACCTTTTACCACATGAACAACATGTAATCATAAGAAGTCCATTTTTGACTCAAGTAACCAAATATCGACAAAATTATCTTTATTAACTTAAAATGATTACATAATGATTATAACACAGAAATAAGTGATATAAAAGGAATAATAAACTTGAAAAAGGTTCTTAAAAAAGTGTAAATTAACTTTAATTTATTATTCAGGAGATTAAGAACGAACAGGTCAGGTTGGACACGAGGTAAGGGACTTGGTCTCAATATCCTTTCATTCAGGCATTTTTAGTTTTATACATTACATTCTTTTATATGACCTATAAAACCCTTTGACTTTTACTTAACTTCAAAAGGAATCTTTTCTCTACGAAGCGTTTTACTAAATGACAAATAGGAATGTTTTTTTAACGTAAGCGGTGACAATGACCTTTCCGCCGCTGCGAGTATTATTTGATCTTTGGCTTCCATAACAACCCGGAATGTTTTTAAAAGGAAAAATAAATACCATATAATCTTTTTATGTATTTTGGTATTGAAAATGATTTTGAAAAGGATTTATTATTTCAATATCTTGAAATGATATTTCATTATTGAAATGTGGAAATTTTATCTTTCCTTTATGCTTATTTTATGTGTTATGATCATGTTATGGTTTTTGGTCATTATTTACGTATATGGGTGGTTCCATGATAAACCTAGGGCGGGTGATCCCGAGATAGCTCTCTAATGCATTGGGTAACGTGACGTAGGTAAACAAGAATGTTTCTCCAAAATGATTTTGGTAATATACTGTGATGGGTTTTCCAATGTAACTCCCTATGTCGCTGTGATAGCTATAATGTAAGTATGGTATGGATGCCGAAAGTTACCTTTATGATTTATGATTTCTATGTGTCTTTCATAAATCTTATGATTTCATGAGGTAAGTAAAAGATTTCATGTTTTGTATGTATTTATGAACAAATTTTTTTCATTCACTGTTTTATAACCCCTACTGAGCCTTTTATGCACATCCCATGTTTTGAAATGTTTTTCACAAGTCTTAAAGTTGAAAAGGGTCAAGGATGGGATCAAGTAACAGCCATGCCCTCTTTAACATGGAATTAGACATGACTTTTTTTTCAAGAGATTTTATTTTATGAAAAAAATTGGATTCTGGGTAGAAGTTCCTACTTTTTAATATTTTGAGATCTAATAGTTATGTCCTAATTACCTAAAACTATAAACCTTAAAAGATCCTCAATGTGAATTATTCATTTAATTAAATATTATGTAATTTTTGTGGCTGGGTCCTTATAGTTGGTATCAGAGGTTGGATTATATAACTTTAGGAGTTAGAATTCTATTAAATTATTATATGAAAATATTTTTTATGGTCAAATTTAATTGGTATATCATTTACAGATTACCATGTTGCTTCTCCTAAGATATTTCTGTGTTAAGAATGGTTTTTTATAGAGGAAACAGAACAGATTTTCTGGGAAGGTATACAGAGGGAAATGACCATTCAAATTAGTATCCTGAGATGGTCAGAATCAGAACTAAATAGTTTGATGTAGTGATGGCTCAGTTGACTCAGGTGAAAAATGTTGGTTGTTTTTATTGATGATATTTTGGTGTTTTATAAAAGTAAAGAGAAGCATGAAAGACATTTAAGGGTTATTTTTCAAACCTTAAAGAAAATAATATTTATTGAAAATTCAGCAAGTGTGAGTTTTGGTTACAACAAATTTTTTTCCTTGGTCACATTGTTTCAAAAAATGGCATAACTGTTGATCCTGCAAAAACAAATGTTGTTGAAAAATGGCCAAGACCCACAAATATAACCGAGATTCGTAGTTTTCTTGGATTGGCTGGTTATTACCGGAGGTTTGTTGAAAACATTGCACGGTTATCTAGTCCAGTGACTTAGTTAACTCAAAAAGGTGTTAAGTTCATCTGGACAAAAGAATTTGATGGTTGTTTTCAGGAATTGAAAAGGAGGTTGGTGAATGCTCCAGTTTTGGCACTGCCTTACAAAATGGTGAGTTTGTTATCTATAGTGATGCTTCATTGAAAGGACTGGGTTGCGTCCTAATGCAAAATGATCAGGTAATTGCTAATGCTTCACGTCAGTTGAATCCACATGGGTTAAATTACCCTACACATGATTTGGAATTAGTTGTTGTTGTTTTTGCATTAAAAATTTGGAGACATAATTTGTAAAGAGTGAAGTGTAAAATATATAATGATCACAAAATTTTGAAGTATATATTCACTCATAAAGAATTGAACATGAGACAGAGGAGATGGCTATAATTAATCAAGGATTATGATTGCAGGATCCAGTACCATCCGAGAAAAGCAAATAAAGTGGCTGATGCATTGAGTCGAAAAAGTAATGTCTCATTATCCATGCTACATTTGGAATAAGATCCTTTGGTTTTTGATTTGATGAAATTTGGCATAGAAGTTGTTGGTGCAAGAAATTATTCAGTTTTGTTTTAGGAGTAAGTGAGATCATCTCAATCAGACAGAATAAAGAAAGCGCAGAAGGAATACAGTGAGTTGCAGAAAAAGATAGAGTTGGTTCAAAAGGGTATGTTTCCTGAATTTAACATTGATAATGATTGTGTTTTGAGGTTTGGAAAGAGATTATGTGTGCCTTGTGATTCACTGTTGAAGAATGAGTTGTTATGTGAAGCTAATAGTTCTCCGTTTTCAGTTCATCCTGGTAGTACTAAGATGTACAGAGATCTTCGGGAGTATTACTGGTGGGATGGAATGAAAAGAGATATTGTTGATTTTACTGTGAAGTGTTTGAATTTTCAGCAGGTTAAAGCAGAGAGACAGTTACAGAAAGGAATTCTTCATCCTCTATTGGTGCCAGAGTGGAAATGGGATAATATATCCACGAACTTTTTTGTGGGATTACCAAATACATTTCAAGGTAATAATGAAATTTGGGTTATAGTTGACCTATTGACTAAATGTGCTCAATTCCATCCTATTAGAGATACTTTGTCTCTAGATCAACTTACTCGGTTGTATGTTAAAGTGATAGTCAGGTTGCATGGAGTTCCCCTATCCATTGTATCTGATCATGATCCCAGGTTCACTTCTAACTTTTGGAAAGGCCTTCAGAAGTCATTGGGTACTGAATAAAACATTAGTACAGCTTTTCATCATCAATCATATGGGAAATTAGAACGAGAAATTCAGACCATGGACGACATGTTACGTGCTTTCTAAATGGACTACCAGGGAAGTTAGGACCAGCATATTTCTTTGGTTGAATTTTCTTATAATAACATTTTTCATTCTAGTATACAGATGTCTCCATTTGAGGCATTGTATAGAAATCGTTGTCGAACTCCTGCTTTTTGGGATGAAGTAGGTTAAGGAAAGCTGATGGGACCAGAATTGGTAGAATAGATGGTAGAGAAATTTCAGTATATTCAAAAACACATGAGAACAGCTCAGAGCAGACAAAAAAGTTATGCAGATAACTGGAGGAAGGATCTTTATTTTGAGGTAGGTGATCATGTCTTTCTCAATGTTTCTCATTGGAAAAGTGTGATGCGTTTTGGTAGGAAGGGAAAGTTGAGTCCAAGGTTCATTGGACCTTATGAAATTCTGGAGAATGTTGGATCACTTGCGTACAAATTATCTTTACCTCCATGTTTATCCCAGGTACACAATTTTGTTTCATGTTTCGATGTTGAGAAAGTATATTCCAGATCCATCTAATGTTTTGAGCCCAGAGGTAGTTCAGTTGGAAGAGAATCTCTCTTAGGAAGAACAACCAGTCTAGATTCTGGACCATAGAGAGTAGGTGTTGCGGAATAAGGTAATTAAACAGATAATGGTTTTGTGGAAAAACCATATGGTTGAATAGGCAACGTGGGAATCTGAAAATGTTGTGAGGGATAAATACCCCCCCACTTATTTTGATAAGTGGATAAAAATTGCGAGGACGTAATTTCCAAAAGGGGGAAGGATGTAACATCCCAGGTAAATGAAGAATAATATATTTTCATAATTATTAATATTTGTGAATTAAATATTAATTTTAGCTTAAAGGGGTTGCTATGTTCGATAGAGTACCCGATACGCAACAACGGGTTTCATAGGAATCATAAATTGCACACTAATAATATAATATTATTATTTTAAATGGTAGTTAACTCCTAGCCATTTTATTGGTGGGAATGAAAAAAACTAACTATAATATTATTATACATGTATTTATATTTATCCAATAAAAGTTATAGTATTACTATTTGAATGAATCTAATTTTAAGCATAATTTACATTGAAAGGCCGATTTACCGCCTTTTAATGGAAAACCCTTTTTAAATATAGTTTTGGTCACATTAATACATTATATATGACCAAATAAAATCCTTCTTTAGAATTAGGACATCATAATTTACATTGGGTAATTTTTTGGTATTTTTCTGATAAAGTTCATTTTTTAAGGAATACTGAAAATATTGTATTTTAATTCAAAACTATGTTTTAATATAATTTATTTATATGGTTAGATTATCCTTTTAATTGGTTTTAAAGTTTCAATAGATTATATTTTTACAATTTAATCTAATTTTGGTCAGTAGAAGGAATTTCACATTTGAATTTTATATAATCAACTGTCAATCTTTTGATAGTAAATATTTCATAAAAACATGCCTTTTGTTTTGACAGCGGGAATTAATTTTAAATTAATTTATTCCACTGATTTGTTTTGAATTTGGAGAAATGGATTCCATATTTGGAATCAGGAGGTTCAAATTGTTTAGATTGGTAACTTTTATTTTTAGGCATTTTAAATATTTACCTCAGTAAATATTTTATTTACCATGTTTAAAAGGTAAATCAAGTAAATAAGGGTAAACAAATAATATTTAATTACCCTAATAGGTGTCATAATCCTATTGGTTTAGTCATATCCTACCATGGGTATCCTTGGGTCAATTTTGGGACCCCATGGAGCCAGTTAAATTTGATTATGACACTTTATTTTAATTAACTTAAAGTGAAGGTCAAAATGAAATAAACAAATATCTTTTAGTAAATTAATTTTTACATTGGTTTTTACAATTTATAATTTAGACTATAAATATTTATTGGAAAGATAATATAATTTCTTACATCATGGAATTATTTTTATAATTTTTATACATCAAATAAATTAAATTATTAATGACACATTCATGATGCAGTATTTACCTCATTAATAAATGATTTAATTAAATAAGATTATAATGATTAAAATATTATCCAAAACATTTCCAATTTTGATTGGATGTTTTTATTTCAAATATGAGTCATCTTATCTTCTACCATAATGATTTTTGGACCATTAGAAACCGAATATCATTATATTATAAAATAAAATTTTCACTCTTTTCTAAAGATCCCCTCCTCTCCCTTATAAAAAGTGACCAGTTCTATGCAATTCCTCACACCTCTCAAGCCATCTGGCTCGTCCAAACTCTTCCCAAATAATCTCCCTACATCCCTATACTCATCTTAGATTCCTTACCTAAAGAATAAGGAACTTCAAGAAGTCCATTGGTTCAAACTAAAGTGATTTACCCAAATTAAAGGTAGCAGTTTCTCTTAAATGTTTTTCTTTTATTTTTCTTCTCCAACCCCTAAAATCTTTTTATTTCCTTTCCTTTGTAACAAAACCAGTATCCTCAATATACTATTATGTTTTTATGATAAGGATTCTAACTACACTTACACACACCATCATATAATGGATGAATAACATAATGATTCCGTGGATGGAAAACTAACGCCTCACGAAACGATGATTGTTCAATTACATATTACCGCCACTCATGGTGGCCATTATGATAGAACTGTATTTATATATGATATATATTATATTTATGATTTATTTATGCTTCTGTAATTTAAAATTATATCAAACAATTATGGTGTCAATGGTGGGTAAATACGATAATCTCATTTGAGGAAGTGCGGACTACCGCCCCCTCAAAGTGATGTGATTCGTTAATTTCCTATGTGGGATGTATAAAGGATAGAGTTAATGATATTATATATGATATTATACTGTAATTATAATATATCTATGTATCATTATGTTTTAATTCAATTAAAATAAGAAATAGAAATGAAAGTAGCGTTCATGCGTACGTACTACTCACCGTCTCCATGGACGGTGCATTTCTTTTCGTACCTCCAAATGTTATGTACTATTATAAATACATGTACATACTGGATATATATGATATATATGATACCCAAATCATGAATATCATTCTGGATATAATGAACCTTTTACCACGTGAACAACATGTAATTATAAGAAGTCCATTTTTGACTCAAGTAGCAAATATCGACAAAATGAACGTTATTAACTTAAAATGATCCAATAATGATTATAACACTGTAATAAGTGATATAAAACGAATAATAAACATGAAAAAAGTTCTTATGAAATTAGAAATTAACTTTAATTTATTATTCATATGATTAATGAACGAACGGGTCATATCGGACACGAGGTAAGGGACTTCGTCTCAATCTTCTTTCGTTGAGGCATTTTTAGTTTATACATTACTTTCTTTTATATGATGTATAAAAACCATTGAATTTTCCTTCTAGTCAAAAGGAATCTTTTCTCTATGAATCATTTTACTAAAAGTCCAAAAAGAGGGTTTTTTTAACATAAGCGGTGACAACGACCTTTCCGCCGCCGCGAGTATTATTTGATCTCTAGCTTCCTTAACAAACCGGAATGTTTTTAAAAGGAAAAATAAATACCATATACACTTTTTATGTATTTTGGTATTGAAAATTATTTTGACAAGGATTTATTATTTCAATATCTTGAAATGATATTTTATTATTGAAATGTGGAAATTTAACTTTTATTTATGCTTATTTTATGTGTTATGATAATGTTATAGTTTTTGGGAATTATTTATGTATACGGGTGGCTCCATGATAAACCTAGGGCGGGTGAGCCCGAGATAGCTCTCCAATGGATTAGGTAACCTGAAGAAGGTAAACATGAATGTTTCTCCTAATAGATTTCTGGAATATACTATGATGGGTATTTCAAAGTAACTCCCTATGTAGTTATGATAGCTTCAATGTTAGTTTGGTATGGATGCCGCAAATTACCTTTATGATTTATGATTTCTATGTGTCTTTCATAAATCTTATGATTTCATGAGGTAAGTAAAATAGTTCATGTTTTGTATGTATTTATGAAAAAATGTTTTCATTCACTGTTTTATAACCCTTACTGAGCCTTTTATGCTCATCCCATGTTTTTTAATGTTTTTCACAGGACTAAAAGATGAATGGGGTCATGGATGGGATCAAGGAAAATCCATGCTCTCTAAAACATGGAATTAGACATGACTTTTTTTTGAAGGGTTTTTATTTTATGGAATAAAGTTTATTCTTGGTAGAAGTGCCTACTTTTTAATATTTTGAGATGTAATAGTTATGTCCTAATTCCCTAAAACTCTTAACCCGAAAAGATCCTCAATGTGAATTATTCATTTAATTCAATATTATATAATGTTTAATGTCGGGTACTTATACCCTATTTAAGTAAGACTAAAATTTCACGAGCAGTGAGTACCAATACCGGAGTAAGGCTAACCCCTAAATGAAATGAGGTAAATAGGATCTACCCTTACACAACCAATTTATCTCAAAGGTAACCACGCAAAAATTATCTAAAATACTATATACACCTATGAAACTGAAAAATATTATACATACCATTATAGATCTCATGGTTAACAACCAATACCCTAACCTAACTCCTTACGAACGTGAGTTACCCTTATATAACTCCCTTTTTTGGCACAAGGACAAAATTTCCTTATAAAAAATTATATTTTAATAAAAAATACATTAAAATAAATAGTTAGAGGTTCATTATCATATCCAAAATTCTAAAAAAATAGAAAAAAATATTAAAAAAATGTTAAAAAATTCCTCCTTAATTTCCCAAAAAACATTAAAAATATTTAAATTACTTATATAATTTGTAGAAGAATGATAAAACCTCATTATGATTTAAGAATTGTTTTTAGTAAAATTTATAAATTAAAAATAATTTTTTTGAAAAAGTGAATACATTAGAGAGATAATGAACTGATCAAGAATATTCTAGACCTTTATAGATGGGGTACCTTTTGTGAGGGGTCATGAAAGAGTTCCATAAATAGTCACTGTTGAGTGATAAGACAAAGTTTGGTGTTATGCACCACTTATGATGAATGGTTTTGTATGGAAATAGTTTTATCTGGACATAGTTTAGGATATAAAAATGGGGAACTAAAAAGTACACGAGATTTTAGGTTCCCCACAGATCAGATGGAAGGACCTTTATTTATACTAGATATTCGAAGACAAGTGATGCTTCTTAAAAGGTATATACATAAGAAAGGATCATGCATCATGAATTTATGTGCCAATTTTTGAATTGGATAAACTAGTGGGAAATTGTTAAATATGAAGTAATTAATTAACATTAAATAATATATGTCCCTAATTAGGAGTACCTGACATTTGTTCTTTTGTAAAAGTGGATCAATGTTGATTTCCCCATCATGTTATTAATGAATAATATTTTGAAAGACATATCATTAAATCTCCATAGAGTAGAGGATGATGATGATGATTCCCAGAATAGGATTCTCCAAGAGTCCGGGTTCCATAGTCTATTGAAGTATGAGACGTCTTTTCTAATATTTGAATAATAGTTTGGTTGTAGGAAGTAGTGATTGTATCGAGATTGAATTATAATTAGTAGGATCACAATGCTTTAATGGTTGTGATGATGTTGTGTGGGTCAACATGACATCTTTTGTTCCTATTATATGATATATTTGAGAAGTTAGCTATTTTTTGGGTAATTATTTAATAATATGTTTCCGAATGAGTTTCTTTCTATGAACCCATGTGTGGTATATTTTTTAGTTTTTATTTTTAGAACCATTATAGGATTTAAGACTTATACTATTGATGTGGGGAGAGACCATTAAATTTCATTATTGAGTGTTATACCCTTTAATTTTTAGAAACTTAATGTTAATGGCCATGTTTGATATAATTATTTGATTGCTCTCCCGTCAAAATGAGTTTAGGGAAATCTTTTTTTCTACTACATTGAAATGTAAACCCTTGAGACATGATCATTTTTATTAGTTCAATATTTTTATTTAAATCCAACATCTAATTGCTATCATAGAAAAGAATCATTACTCGTTTCTCATTATTAGTGTTGATATGGAGATGTGGTTGGAGGAAAGGGGTTCTCTGAACATGTTCATAACATTATATCACTCTCTCCTCATGCCATTATTTGGTAAAAGAGTGTGATTCACTATTTATGATTTCTTTAGGCACATGTTTGATCTAGTGGGTCGGGTTGTTACCATCACATGCATCATTTAATCTACTATTGGGCCTAATGTGGTGGTGATTTAGATTAGGGGAATGGGGTTTGTTATATCTAAATTATTTTAATAAATATACAATTTAGTCAATCCAATTGATATGACCCCTAGTTGGGTAAAAGGAGGATATTGTATGATGTCGTTTAATTTGTTTCTACCTTTTGTTGGATTAATTCCTCTCTGTTGTAAATTAAATTGTTATATATTATTGGTTGAGCATGTGGTCTATTTAGGATATTTCTATAGCCTGGGGTGATTAAATCCATAGAAGGTATTACTATTATATTACTATTGCATTACATATATAAAGAGAGGGAATTCTTTACTCAAAGTTAAATGTTCTATTAAAACATGTTTTAAACATCTGTAGGCAATGGAGTAACGCCCATAGAGGAAAACATCAAGGTGTGGGGGATTTGTTCCTTTTATTAGTTTTCATTTGGAACCCATGTTTAGATTGATCTTTGTGTATGAATTGATGAGTAATTGTTATGTAATTTTGATACAAAAATCAGGATTTAATGAAATGTATCTATGGTTAATGTTATTATAATATTAAATCCATTAATTATTTTATGATTATTCTCAAGGTAAATAATGTTTCATTAATTAACATGGAAATAATTTTAAATCTGAACTAATTGGATTTTTTAGACTTTATCTTTTTTTATATTTCACCTCAGATGATAAATTTTAACAACCCATGTTTTTTATGTAATGTGAATTAATGTTAATTTCATAAAGAGAATTTTAAAACTAGATTAATAAAATAAAAATATTTTGATGAAATCATTTAAATTGCATATGCTTGTTATACATCATGGGCCTCATCTAAAAAAATATTTTGGGAAGGATAAATTTTATTTTTGTATTGAATATATGGATGTTTTCATTATTTTAAAAGTTGGTATTCAATTTTATTTAATATGTTTTCTCAAATAATAATTTACTAAATATATTTTTATTAAGATATATAAATGGTTTTCATTTAAGTAATCATTAACCAAAAGTATTTTAAAATCAAGAGATTTGGAAAATGTTTTATCATCTTATTATGAATGTTATGGTGTTTTAAATCAGAAATGATTAGAATAATTCTTATCATGAAAAGAATATTTTGGAAAAAAATTTGATTAACACAAATTTTATGTCATTATAATTGAAAATACATCATGTATAGATTTTCATTTGATATTATACCTATGTAATTTTTTTGAAATGATAGGAAAGAATTTGGATTCTCTTAAATGATGATTGGAAACATTATGTTTTGTTAATGTGGAGAGAATACTTCAGAAGGTGTTTCCATCTATAGTGTTTATTTTATTGTATATGTATTTATTGAGAGTTTTTATTTCATATATGTTTGGTCATTGATGTGATTATGTGATATTACATAACAATGAGAGCCACAGATGAATTCTCAAAATTACAACATAGTTTAATGATTTATTTTAACGGGATGTAGTATTTGATATCATTTTGATATATGATATTGTTTCTCCTAGGATTTAATGTTTTATTAATCATTTTCACATGTTTGAGATCTATCTTACATGCGAGATTGTTTTGTAACTACTTTACAATGTTCTCTGGATTTATCCATTAATCCTCTTAAGTGGTTATTGTGTTTTATTAATAGCTAGTACCTAAGATATATCTCATAGGGGGGTAGAATTAAATCATGTTCATTTTCCATATACTATAATTTCGTTTTAATTAAAAAGGATGATAATATTTTGAGAAGTATATAATGTTTGGTTCTGAAATATTGATTATTATTAATTTTTATTTTTGGGATGTTCGATGTTTCGAGTTCCATTTTATTTAATTTATAAGAAGTTTTTTTCCAATATTTGGTTAATTATATTTAACTTTTAATTTTGTACAAATTATTGTAGAAAATTTATTATTTGAGAAGGGTATTTGGGAAATAAATTTGGTTGTTTTAAATATTTTTTGAATGTTTTCTTTGGAATTGTATTATAATTTTGGAAGTGATAATAATACCCCAGTTAATTATATTTAATATATTCTAATTTAAAAATAATTTAGTTCAAGGAAATATTTAACCTTAGTAATGAAAATTGTGTTCCATCAGTGTAATTCATGTTTTTAAAGGCTTTAATAAGGATAAATATTGTTACCTATGAGTTTTGTAAAGGTAGGGATCATCTTTTGGAGCTTGATATTGGTATATGATTTTTTTTCTATATGTTAAATTATGGTTGAATAAAAATCCATGAGTTGGCTAAGGATATCTTTAATTTTACTTGTTTCAAATAAGGGAAACTCTTCATAATGTTGGGGTACCCCCAGCATTCATAAAGATAGACTCACCTAATTAAGGGTAATATTGGGTCCTAAATACCCATAAAAGGGAAATAAATCACCGTGCAAGGTTGAAATTGAATTCCAACCACTTTATAAGAGTAAAACAATTTACCCTTGTACAGTGCTATGATGTAGCATAAGAGTAACTAGTTTGGTAAGGGTAAAATAACATTACCCTTATGTCTCGCATTATTTTGGAGGAGGGATATATATGTTTTAACAATTATCCTATTTTCTTCCCATGAACCTCTACTAATACCTTTTCATCAATTTAGAAAAATAAAATCATGGTTTTGATTGATTTCGTATGGTTTAACTTATCTACAACATATTAAATGGTTTTAAATTGATTTAACTTAGAGTTTCATTTAAATATGTAACAATGTTTAAAAACTAAGAAATATTATCAGATTCTGAGGTATCCATGGGGGGATATATGTAAATTTTAAGAACGAGTTTATTTCTATCGTTTGAGTTACCCATTGTTTATGTCATGTTTTGGGGAGAAAAAACCAAAAGGATGAGTTTGTGGAGTCTTATATGAATTAATTGAGGCTTCATCTGCTTCAAAGACTATGGATTAGAAGGTAATAAATATATCATCTCTCCTCTAATCTGGGTGCAATGACATTCACTAAATAAGAATTACAGGTTTGCGAATATTTTACAAATCCATTATATTATGTGAAAGTGTGAACTTATCATACTATAGTTTATATTTTAAATATATTTTATTAACTAATATATGATAAAATATGGGAAGTAATCACATAAGGAAATAAAATGGTATGATCTAGAAATTATATAATATGGGGATAAATTCATGGTCTTTAATTTTTGTAATGAAATATTATTAACACTAGAAATTGAAAAGAGAGAATTACTTTTGGATTAAAATGTTTTCTTCTATTAACATTAGAATATAATTAATATTTTATTTCATTTAATGAAATATTATCTTATTGGTTAAGAAATTAGGTAACCTATGATTATTTATTTTTCTGTAATTTCTATTGAAATAAAATTTGAAAGCGAGGTTAAATAATTTTATCTCAGAATCAAGAATTTCATATAAGAAGAAGTATATTTAATACATGGATAATAATTAAATGATTATTATTTCAAAAAATCATTAAATTTAGTGGATAATAATACCTAATAATATTTCAGATTACTGGATGAAAGAGATTATTAGAACATCCATTTTTTAGAATAATGATAATTATTTAGAAAATAATCTAGGTGAGAAAAATTGATAATCACATGAATTTTTCCTATAATTAATTAGTAAATTAAAATGATTGCAGACTAAGGTGTTAAACTACCCAAATAATGATGATGTGATTTTTTTTATAATTATTGATAATAGATAATGGGAATGTGAATTTTTTTTCATATTTAAAAATCCATTTGTTTTTATGTAAATATTATTAGTGTTATCTTGGGATTAATTGATACATTTAATATATAATTCATGAATAAGTCGTTTAATAAATGTGACTCCCAAATAATCCTTTGTTAAGGACATTATTTCATGCTTGGGATTATTATCTTTACATAATAATGTTATAACATGTTTTATTTTAATAAATTTAAATGAACAATAAGTATTTTTTTTATGCAGGAATGTTTATATGCATAGTTGAAATATTTGGGATGTGTGATCAGATGATTTGTGATATATGATATATTATTATGGGATATACTATATTTCTTATTGACTTATATTATGGTCATTAATCACATTTGATATATTTTTTATTTGAAAACACAAATATGGTAATGCATATTTATATTAAAATAGGCATGTTGAAATGATTATCCTTGCGATGGATAAAAAAATTATCATAAGGTGTAATATTATATGAAATGAATAAAATTTATCTTCGTAAATTTATAAGTATTTATTTTGTTATATTTTGTGTTTAATTAATCAAAAAATTAAATAAGACAATGAGAATTTTTGTATTTTGTAAATCACTGCTTGGGGCTTGAGCGAGCACAATGTAGTTTGATAAAGGATGGTTTGAATTAGTTTTTAGTCCATAGTTTCCTTGAAATTATTTTTTATTTAATATATTTAATATGAATTTATTATATATCTATTAATATAGTTCATGTGGTTGAATGATATAATTTTAATGTTGGATTTTGGATGGGTATGATTATGGGTTTGATAAAGGAATTGGGTATCAGTGATGGTGATCTTATGGGAAGGGATTCCCATGAGTTTGATGATGGAATGGGGCGATGGTGACAACGATTTTTTTTCATGGCATGTTAGATGTGGAATTATGTGTTGTGGTATTAGGGATGACATTGAGTCTGATTTAATGCGTTAAAGATAGAATTTCCCATTATTAGTGTATGGAAATACGAGATTCTTGCCCAATGGATAATGAATGGTTGATATTTATAAGATTGGTTTCTATATATGGGAAGAAATTTGATACCATTCACTATGAGGGAAACTATTATGTGGATGTTTAGGTTGTGTCCTAATGTACCTAAATGTTAGTAAATGATAAATGAATAAATGAAAGAATAGAGTTGTTTCTTGACGATTTCCTTAAGATGATGAAACACTTGTAAATATAGTAAAATAGCTAATAGTGGCACAAAAACCTAGATTAGATTATTGAAACATTATTTTTGGAAATTAAATTTTAATAATTAATTAATGGGTAAATAATTAGTTAATTAAAACAATGATTGAGGTTTTTAATTGTTTTAATACATATTCCATAGTAATGGTTGTTGGGAGTCCCATGTGACTATAATGATATATGATTATGAGGATAACATGTTTACCATAGTGTGTAATTTATATTTATAGATATCATGTATTCCTTTTCATTTCACATTCTACACCACCCATATTGGTAGAACGAAATCACATAGTGGACTATGTGAGAGTATTTTCACCAACATCTATGATGGTGAGGATGGATGACTGAGTACTCCCTCTTACCCTATGCTCTTCTATTGGTAGATTATGTGATAGTATGAATTAGGATTATCTTTCCCATATATGTGTGTAAAAGGATGTAACTAATTTTAGTTATTTTCAAAAACATATATCCCTAGATATACTACCCTATTGATAATTATAGGTATGCCATGTATGAGCTGTGACAGATTGAGGTAAAATACTCAATATATGGGTTGTAATGGCTTGATGTACACTACTTGATGTATAATATGCAATGTAAGGGTTGTTAGGACTTCCGAAAACTACTAATTAAAAATTTCTAGATATGGTTGGGTTGGTGAGATAATGTTACATATGGGGTTCATGATATCTTTTCCAAGTTTTCATCACTCATGCCTACATTATCTCATCCATATTCAGGTTAGATTTTATAGATAGATGACCATGGACATAAAAAATTTGATTTGAGTGGGAAACAATGTAGATGTGGTATCTGGGTAACCTCTTTTGTTATTATACAATAAGATGTCATATATAATATACATAGTGAGAGATATCAATTGTGAGGATGAGAAAAAGAAAAAAACAATTTTGGAGAAGATTTTGATTCAATTTTTACACACCAGGTTATAATATTCATTATAAACATTTTACATGAGATGTGACAGTTAGTATCCTACTGAGTATACATATATTTATCACTAATTTTAAATACAAACTATTTTTCAAATCTACAGGAATTGGCTGAGGATGGATTTTGAATTTTCTAGTTTGAGGATTTTTTTAGGAGTTATTGGGGATTCATGGTCCCTATAAAGGTTATTTTTTAATGTTTTCTATTTTTTATTTATATTTCATTAAATTCATATTATGTATTTGTATTTGTTCATATTTTTTTTATCATCATTTCATTTTTAGTTTTTTAAATATTATATATCTAATTTATTATATTTTATCATGTAATGCTTCCCACCCATGTGTATGTGATACCCAAGGAAAATGTTGCCAACTCGTTAGTACAATAAATCAAGGAACTAGTGCTAGTATTCTTTTAGTTTGGTGGTACTTTAAACTGACATAAAATGTTTTGAAAGGTTTTTTTAAGTCACTTATAGATTTTTTATCGAGAATAAATTACAATTATTTTCACCCAGTTAGTGGTGGTTCCTAAGATGTTTTGTGAATTGTAATTTATATTCTGGGTTTTCAATTTTTAGTGGTAGTTTATCTTTCAAAAGTGATGAATGTTTTTTTGTGGTTTAAACTGCCACTAAAAATATGTTTTCCCTATATATAGTGTCAATTTAAAAAACAACTATTTATCATTATTAAGGAAAATCAATCCTACAAAAATTGAAACTCCTAAAAAAAATACAAAAAAATTGAAAAACCATAAAAACACCAACCCTTATAAAAAAATCCATCAATAAACCCCATGTGAATGTATTAACCAAAAAAACTATAAATGAAAGAGTAATGAATAAAACATAACACTCAAACCAATTAAAAAACAAAATAAATCAATAATAAACCCAAATAATATCTAATACCAATGGATTATAACATTCATAATGATTGATCAATTAAAAATAAATGAAATACCTTATCAAAACACCAAAATAAACCAATAAAATTTGTAAAAAGAATGGATCTTGTAAATTCAATGCTGTTATTACAAGTCAGTAAAAACATCAATATAACTTAACATTGGATGATGATCCATGGTAGTACACCCATTACTATCAGAATTAGAAAATAATAAAAAAATAAAATTAAAAAACAAAATAAAAAAACCACACAACCAAATTATTTTTCAACTACATAGCTATCGCACACAACTACCTATAAATGTTTCCATTATATCAATTCTTACAGATAACCATATTCCACAATATTATCACATTACTATATACCTTCACAAAATCATATAACAAAAATATTGATATAGAACCCCATATTTTCACATTTCACAACTCACAACCTATTCGTATCCTTTGCACACCCCTTTTATATTTCCATAACACATCCTCATAAATTTTTACCATATCATCAATAAAAAACATTAAACAGTAAAAAATTAAAAATAATTACCAGAAATCAATTACAATAATTATTAGCACCAAATAAGGCTTTAAATAACATGATCAAATATGAATTGTTTCCCGAAAATCTCATCGGCATTTCATCAATAGATCCCTAAAATATTTCAAACCTCGCAATAAGATAATAAAATTTCTAAAAAACAAACATTCATTTCAGAAACCACAGAACAAATCATAGACACCAAGCATAAAAATGATAACATGAAAAAAATGCATATAAACGGACACCAATACACTCATGACCTACTTTCTAAACTGATCATTATATGGTCCAATGAAACTATCTCTTCTAAAATGAGCCTAATAAGATCTATATATTTATCACATTAGTAATAAACTACCCATCCCAACCCCAGTTTTATATTTTAGAAAATTTTTCTAGGATTACAAATTCTCATACATGAACCATCACCAAACACAACACCTAAAAGAAAACAACATCACATTAATATTTTTCTACCTAGTAAGAGATACCCAAAATCCATCAATTATTCCACACCAACTTCAATATTAAGAAGAGGGTTCCCATCCATTTACTACTATAAGGGAAAAGGAAAAAAATAATCAATCTATAATGGAATAAATTACATGATGTAATTTAAAAAACAATCCAAAATAGACTAATAAGAATGCATATAAGGGATACATTGTAATAAACATAGAAAATAATTTATGCATATAAATTTCAAGAAATGGAAGAGAAATACCATTATCCACTAAATCAAAAAATATCTAGATTCACCACATGGTTTCTCAATAACCATGTCATTTTTTACACTCTCAAGGGTATAATTAAAAAACACCACCACATACCCCAAATTCAATCTACATTACTACCTCATGAACTAATAACAAATTTTTCTCCATATCCATATCCCATCAATTGTGCTGAAAAATATATGACAATTTTCTTGAAAATTAAGTATATATTTATAATTAAATTTCATCATAAAACCAATATAAATGTTTATACTCTAAGATTATGAAATTGTGTGATTTATCAGTTAACTCAATCCAACCATATGTATAATGTAATTTAGGAAAATCTAGTCATTTATGATATAGTTAAACACATTATTTGTATAGAGTAATAAATTTTACATTGTACTATAGTATATTAGTTCCATGTTTCTAGATGAAGATCCCCTATTACTAAATTGTTATTTAATTGAATGAAACGTCCTCTAATCACCTATATAGTGGTAGTAACTACAACCTATTGAAGATGTGATTATAATACATAATTACATGGAAACTTCTTTATAAGGTAATCTTCCGGAACCCATACTGTGCATATGACCAATATGCTTATTCATAAGGACCAGACCAATTGGTTTGTCCCTATAGATCTTGAAGGAGTGTATGAGATTCATATCACAAACATATATATTTTTTACATGTAAATAAAATATTAGTAAAATATAATGTAATGAAAAATAATAACATGAAAAACTAACAATAATTTGCTAGCCTAAGAGTGAGAGAACATATATCTGAAAACACTAGTTATCAAACTAATCTTATGTTGAAAACTGGTATATAAATTTATAACTGAATTATTTTCAAAAAAATTATGACATATTTTTTGGTAACAATTATTTAATGATCATATATGAAAAGTTTTATTCATATGTTTGGTTTCATAAGTTATTAAAGTATTGATGTTATTTATGTGAACCATACCACTAAAAAATTAATAATAACACATCTTATTTGGTAGGATAATTCACATAACTCCCATCATATGTAATATAAAAGTAAAAAAAAAAGTTTCATCAGAGAGACTTGGTGCATTAAATTAATTATATTCTTTTAAGTGATATAAATAATAAATTTAATATATGTAATATAAAATATTATCATGTCATTATTTTGAACTGATGAAAATATTTCAATTGTGGACCAGTTTCTTCAAAAAATTATTTAACCAGTATTGTGGGTGATTACTTGTTTCACTCGACATGATACATTTTTTCATTAAGCTTCCTGAAATAAATATCAAGAAATTTAATAGGAATTTATGTAATTTCATCCCCTATATTCAATCCAATATTAATTTAAAATGATATTAATATATTAATGTATTCTCTGATACCATGTTACTATCATGGTGATATCTATCAACAAACACTTTACACTCTTATCTAGGTAACCCATTTGTTAATATATCATACCACTAATTAATTTCTACTCTTGTATCGTTAAATTAATTCCACAATATCTATTTAAAATAATACAATTTATTAACTAATATTTTCAACTTCCTATTTTTCATGATAAAATACATGATGGAAAATTTGAATAACATTTTTCCAAATAGCTTCATTTTTAGAAAATTATAATTTTGTTAAATAATTAAAATAAATTGAGAAATAAAATATAAAAATTAACATTATCTAAGAATCCAATACCCAATTATTCCAGGATTTTTTTTTCATATTCCTCTAATCAAAAAATTTAATCATAAGAGTAACTATATTAGTTTCAATGTGGCCTAAAATCATGAAAAATATTCCCATAACATCATCATTTGGGAAATTTTCAAAATAATATTCTAAAAATACCTTCAATCAATTCAGATTATACACATATGAACTATTAATAATATCTCAGTAGTAACATTATTTCTATATTTTATGAATAAAGTAGTTATTACTATAAAAAGTTCAGTGAAATTATTTGCATTACATTTTTTAATTATAGCCATCACCCACCAAAATCCTCTGGTAGAAATAGTACCAACCACCTCTTCCCTTGTTGTAGAGTCATCGCATTCAAAACATTCTTAATTGGGATGCAGTCTCCAAGATACTAATTGGTGGGGTATGGAGTGATTGGAAGATCCTAATGGGAGAGAGATAGAGGGCATCTAAGATTCTTTAGATAGGAAGCCCCATGGGTCATTAGGAGACAATGATAACATTTATATAATCAGGGGAACATCAACTAGTAGTTGACTATGATTAAGGAATCACATGTTATATGGAATTCCTATCATTTAAACAATTTAAAAACATCAAAAATTATATTTTGAAGGATTAATGTAGAAAAATAAATTTTGAAATTATAAAAAATGAACATTACTAAAAAAACGAAATATATATATTTAATTTATTAATCAAATTCACATAAAATTAACTATAACAATTATTTTTTGAAAATTAGATAACTCATGAATAAAAATATATTTAAATATGATAATAGAACTACAGTATTTTAATTTATTAAGATATAACATAGG
Source organism: Viscum album (assembly GCA_963277665.1). Taxonomy (NCBI): domain Eukaryota; kingdom Viridiplantae; phylum Streptophyta; class Magnoliopsida; order Santalales; family Viscaceae; genus Viscum; species Viscum album. The sequence continues at coordinate 1,106,841,622 of OY728152.1, read as the reverse complement.
CGGTTGATATGTTATTGGTTTAATGCACATATAATAATTTTTTCTTTTAATGAGGTTGTTATCCTACTCCATGATTAATTATTCTACTTCAACCACCCCAAAAATAAAAATATTTTCAATATCATGATGGGAAAATGTAAATTTCTTTCTAATAGTGGGATTTATTATTAGAGGTAAAATCATCCACTTCATCACCCAAATCATAAATATCTATTTTTTTATGTGAACAACTACACACCACCCTTTATCCACTACATATTTCATGTATTATACATTTGTCTATAATTATGAGAATATATACTAATCAAATATCTCACATTCACTAAAAATCATCAAGTGACAGAAGTTCAAAAATATAAATTTTAAACAACCTCTTTTTATACTCGTGGTATTATTAACTAACGTTCAACAGAATAACGAAAATAAAAATAGATGTGGTAGTTATATTTAGTAATATCATCCCACTTTTAATAGTATCCCAATTAAAAAAACTTAATATTAAAATGTTATATTTTTTAAAGCCCTCTTCAAAATTGATAGTATTAAATATGAATCCATTCAATTTATAATCATTGATGTTTGAAGTATGTTTTAGAGGTTCTCGAGCATGAAAAGTTAAATATTGTGAAAACTCATCCGGATTATCATTATTATTGATCTAATAAAAATAATCTACATTATTTTTTTTAAAATTTATATATATCAACTTAATATTAATTATAATTTAAGTATTTATGAACATACATGACATTAAATCCATTATAAAATATGTTCATTAAAAAAATGTGTTATATATTTAGCTTCTTTGTGTTCGAATTCTTATGAATATAATTTTTTTCTATCCCTAGTTCTTAAATAAATGAATTTAAAAAATCACAATTCATTATCTCATATCAATGTGATTTTAATTATCCCATTTATTTCAATGTAATATTTGAGATGCTGCGAACTAATTGGTCTACAATATGATTTTTTTAAATTCCTATGTAAGTGAGATTGAATTAAAATATCATCAACACATCCAACTTCAATGAATATTTCTAAATATCATCTATGTATCTATAAAAAAGATAAGAAACTCTAATATGAAAAATCATTCAAGAAACATAACCTTGATTTTGGGATTTATTTTTCATCTATGATTTCAAAATGGGGAAGGTATCTATTAAATAAAATGAATAAAACATAGTAACACATTCAATGACCCTATAAATTTTATTCATCCATATGTATGTATGAGACATCCTAATTTAGTTTCCTAGAATATATGAATAGTTAAATTCATCTATAAATTATGAAATGATGGAGGAAATATCATCTCCATTGTAAAAATTACCTGTACGAATATGTCATGACGCTTTTAAAGCATCGTTGTTCATAAATTTTTCTATCATAGTTTCCAGCAGAATGTGTATAATTGGATTACAAATAGTGTATCCTTTTCCTGTAAAAATGTAGACATTTACAATTCTAGTAACTACCATAATATAATATATGATTCATTAATTTTCCATCCAGGTAATTGATAATTCAATATGTTGACACACCTCGATATGTACTTGAATACCGATGAAAAAATTTCACATGTTTCAAAATTTGAATAAATATATATTTATACCTAATATCCATTGTTAGAATCATTATAGCAGACATTAAATTTTTATTTTTCCATAGATCATTCTTTATATTCATTGTTTGTATGTCCTTCCAGTCACTGAGATATTCTTTTTATTTTCCATGCTCATTAAGTAATGTGTAGATCAAATTTCCACATATATTATTCTCAATATATATAACATCAAGAATATGTAGTAACAAAAATATTTTTAAAATATTTTTTTTGAAGAATATACAATATTCTCTTCAATTTTTCTGTTTGGATTTCAAGTATGATGCCATTCAAAATAATGTCACCTTATCATTCAAATGACGGACATTCTAAAATTCTCATTCAAAATTTATTATTTTTGTTAATATTTCAAAACCTCTAAAAACATCATACTTGGTTTATGATCAATTGAAACATTGAAATTTGACTTCCTCAACTGAAAAATATTAGATGAATCGACAAATATGTGATAATACAAGAAGAAACATTTTTTACTATAAGTTATTCCTTTATAATTAAGGTAAAATATACATATAATAATATATAAACCCATATACTTGTTCCAACAAGATATGTTCTTGGGTTTATGGAAGTTACTAATGGTCTACATTAAATCATCATGTATTGTAAACATTTTTATAGAATCCTTATCATTCGTCTCAACACTATTTTCCCATAAATACTATTATTCTTATGTTATAGGCTCCATGTATAAATAAATATCATTTCAAGGAATAATCCATGAAATAATAAAGTGTTTTTTATTTGTACACATCAGTATAGAAAGATTGTTAGGGATCCAAACAACCATCCAAATGCTATAAATAGAACTCACAGTGAAAACTGGGATGAATCCATTTATAACTAATCCCAAGTTCATATTCTTAATATCAAATGAGAAATATTGATGTAATGAATTAAATTTATTCCTTAATTCTGAATATCGTGGTTTTAAAATTAAATATTTATTTTTATTATCTATAGAATACCAATTTAAGTGCACAATAAAATTTGAGGAACTGAATAATCATTTCAATTAATGTTTCAAAGGCATGTAATAAAAAAACCATTATATGTGTATTTTTTTCAAATTAATCATTGTAATGTGTTGATTTAGTCTTCCAACATTACCCATTGAATTATTTATAGAATATAGATTTTTTTACACACCCGTCAAAATCATTGCAATCAAGGTTTCAAAGGGAAGTAATGAAATACCATTATAGGTGTGTTATGTTTATAATGATTCATAGTATTATATGGATTTATACTTCCAATATTACCCATTTATTTATTTATAGATTATGGAAATTTTTCACTCATTCCTACTTGAATCATCTCCATAATAAAAAATAAGATAATTAGGAAAATAATGTATTATTTATATAATTTAGACCAAGAAGGTTATTTTTTTCATATCATAAAAAGACATATGAATATTAGCTTTAAAAAATATTTTAAAATATAATTGAAATATCGTGGAAATTACATTATTTGTAATTCCTTATAATAATTTTTTTTGGTATTACATTAGTAGAAAATAATATTTTGAATATTTCTTCATCCTTCAAAATGATTTTTTTTTACATCATCAACTTTGTCACGAATCAAAATTTTCTACTCAAAAAAGTTTTCTCATACATTATTCTTCATAAAATCCATAGGAGGATACACTAATATGTCACAATATCAATTTTATTTCCCTACAGTGTAAAAAATCAATTTTCATGTTACTATTTGTACCACCCTTTGCTAGTTGTTATGATATTCTTAATGATAAATATACTGACCTGTAATGTCTAAATCATCATTTAAAATTTTTTGAATTTCATTATACATTTTGGACAATTATGGGAGAAAAATATGTTAATATCCATCATTTCTCAAACATTATTTTTCATTTGATTCTCTAGGAGTAAAAAAACACACAAATTAAGAAGGTAATTTATTCAACATCATGTGTTCATAAACATCACCTTTCTTCATCCATAATCAAAATTCACATTTAGGGAAGGAAATAATATTTTCCAATCAACGGTTCAATTGGAAATTGAATAATTTTAAAAATATCTTAAACCCATAGCATACTAAGGCATATATATAGCTAAAATGATCCAACATTTATCCATATATCACAGAGTTCAATAAATTTGTTAAATAATATTAAAAATGATAATATATATTGTTTCATTTAATGAAAAATTAAAAATTTAGTTTGAATGAATGTTGATCGAATAATATATAATTTCATATGATTATAGAATACTGAAATTTTTTGGGATGTTTCATCTGACATGGTCTTTAATATAAGATATTCAAAAAGATATACTATACTCATTTATAATTAAATACCATTGCATTTCATAACTTTTTTTAAATGATTCTATGATATCATCTTATAAAAAATTCGAATCATTAATAAAGATACCTATATTGAGAAATATGCTAAATATAAATTAGGATTTCCTTGGAACGAATAAAAAATTGAAATTTATTCAAATTATTTACATTATTATATTAATATATAAAAAAATTAATTATTAATTGTCTTAATAAGTCTATCACTATGTAAAAATAATAGCTGAACAATAATTGAAATTTTTTATAGGACTTATCCCATATGATGATTTAATTCTTAATTTTTTCAAAACAAACAATAAGCTATAAAAATGAATAATCAATTCTCTCAATTTAAGTAATATAGAATCATTTATTTTAATTTATTTAGTAATTGATTCTCAGAATAATCATAATACTCACATTAATTGTAAACTACAAAAAACGTATCTCATATGATGAATTAATTGATTATATTGTCTTAAAATTAATCAAAATAGAAATAATATTAATCAATATACTATGTTAGAAAATGATATGAGGAATTTTAATTTTAAGGGTGTTTTAAAATGGAAAATAAAAGTATATATTAACAAAAATGTTGTGAGATTCTCTATGATGGTTGAGGTAAAAAAGGGAGAATGATAGGTGTTATGATAGGGGGTGAGGGCTTTGCTGGGGGAAGTGGGAGGGGGTTAGTGGTGAACTGATAGGGGTAAAGAGTGGTGAATAGTATATGATATGGGAAAAGGGGGATAACAGAGAAACAAAATAGTAGGGTATGAGAACAAAAGATGAGAAATGTGATTGGTGGTGATTTTGAGGTCACTGATTTCGGTGAGAGTGATGATAATGAGAGTAAGTGTAGTGATAGTGAGGGAAAAAGTAGTGGTGTAGATGACGAGGGAATGATGACGGGGATAAAATGGGGAGATGGTTTAGGAGAATAACAAAATTTATTTTCATAATAGTATATATTTAACCTCAATTTTTTAGAAACAACCTGTAATATATTTAAATTTTATTTTGTGGGGTGTTCATAAACTACAGCCAAATTACTACTGATAAAACCTAATTTTGGTGTAGTGTGTGTCCAATAATAGGAAGGGATCAAACATCTCTATCTCTATACTCTCATTTAATAACTATTAGGGGCACCTCTTAGGGGTATAGGTTTTGACACAAAACAATATGGGATAAATTGTGGGGGTATGTAAGTCCTAGAAGAGAATCTCCCCAAATCAACTACAAAATGTTTAGGAAATAATCCACGAACAACAAGATTCTAAATTAGAATAGAATGTACCTTCTTGAAAAAGAAGAAGATTTATTTCTCATTGTTGTTGCTATGGAGGTTGGGTAATATCCCCATCAATTTTTGATATGAAATTTAATCTAATGAAATCTAGAGATGGCCATGAAATAGGGTTATTTGTGTTGAATTTGAAAAAAACACTCCATAAACAATAAGTATAATTTAAATAATAGAATTAATATGATAATGAAAAATAGATTCAAAATTATTAGTAATTTATATAAGTATTTCAATATTTATGTACATATATATAATTGATTATTGCATAAAAAACAATACCCCACACTCATGATAATGAATGAAAGTGTTTATACCATTTGATGAAAATAAAGGATTGAAAAAGGAAAATTATAAATCTAAAAAAATACATCTACTAACTAGTAAAATAAGGCTGAGAATGATATTAACTCCTTTATGAGAAAAGGGAAAAATAAAAAATTCGAATCTCCTAAGAATAATGTTAACTAATATGTCACACCAAATAGAAGATGATGCATCTATTGTGGTAATAGAGGCTACACTATGGATGATTGCAAACAATCCATGAAAGATAAAACATAAAATTGATATAGGGTAGAAACAAGATAAAATTAAATCAATGTGATTCATAATAATATTTTAATGGGGGAGGATATTAGGGATTATAATACTGAGAAGCAACCTAAAAGGGAAATGCAAAGACTGGTGAAGGTGTGTGTTAATGGTCAAACAGGGAAATCCATGTACCCAATGACTACCTGACATGGTTTTTTGGTCAATAAGAGAACTACAAAGAAAAAATAAAAACACCATTATCCCTTGGAGAAAAATATATTTCTATAAATATTCATTTATCACCAAATAATAATGATTTTTAAGAGAAAAATTATATTTTGATCAACTGGACCTATCACAAAGAAGAAGTAAGAATATTGGACCACGAATCATTGATAGAAACTACATTAATGGATCATTAAAAGAGGCCCATTCCAGCTAACGATTAAAATAAAATGGTGAATGTTTATATTCTCCCAAAAGTTTTACATATCTATAAATATTATTTTTTAATCATAATGATATTTGGAGATGAATTTCATTTTTTGGGAAATCAATCTGATCAATTCTACTCAAGTTGTAGTGATATTTATAGATCAACCTTATTCACTAATAAATTTGATTATTCTTGAATGTTTTTGCATTGAATGTGAGGATATATGGAAATAATCCCTTTATGAGAGATATTAAATGAATCTAATATTATATGGACATATTCATTTCTTAAAAAATTGATAATATTGAATTGATTTTTATAAAAACTGATGTTTGAGGTATGATCATCACGCTTCTAAAAATTATGTTATTAAGATAGGTTTTTTTATCAAGGAGGAGTGATTAAATTACAATATGTGTAGAAAATTATACCGTCACTTGTAAGATTTTGATGTTAGTATTCAAGAGATGTGTGGGTTTCAAAATCCTTCTAATAATATATTTAGAATTCCCCAAAGAACATAAATTTTGAGTTGGTATCACCATGTGATTAGTTGTAGGAGAAATTGTTGCATAAATTAATCACTCATTTTTTCACATAGGTTTTTACTATATGGACATTAATTTTTTTAGGTGAAGTCACACTTTTAAGGATCACAAGATACCAAAATAATTGTGTTGATTCTTATACTAATTCTCATTTCTGATAGTCACTTGAAAATAATGAGCTATTACATAAGATTATTTCTTTCTATCATGGAATAAAGATATATTAGAAAACTAATGAATAAAATACCATGTTTTCTTAAGGTATTGTTTTTCATATATGGTATTAGGATATAAACAATTTCAATTTTTATTTTATTATTCTAACCGAAATGTTATTTTTAATCTTTCTCAGTAGTAAGGATAGAGTAGGATTCATTAAAAGTGGATATGATAGGACACTAACATTAATAAATAGATGCATCTTACATCAACTTATATTCATTTTAAATTAAATTAAATAGAATGACATCAATTGTTGAATTTAATTTCAAATAGAAAAACACTTTAAAGGTGTAAATTAATGCTTTCTTGGGTTTATGGCTATATTTATTCTAATGAAAAGGTGATGAGGTGCCCATATTGCTTTGGTAGTGATAATGAAAATTTTTAGAGGATATTGATGAATCTATCCCCTTGAAAAATAGTTGAGGAATATATTATATGGATAGTGATTTGAGATGTTAATATGAAATATTATAGGCTAAGAAGAATCATTTACATGGATATAAGTATTTTTAAAATATAGACTTTTGGGGAAATGAATTATTTTCTCATTTATTTTTTTTTTGATAATTACCAAAAACATGTTTGATCTAGAAAAAATCGGGAACCCATGTAGCACTGGACAAGCCCAGGTTATGATTGAGGGAATCCAAATAGTTGTATCCATCATATATATCTTTTTGGACTCGAATTTTTGTGACAAGGGGCATGAATAAGTCATGTGTGGTGTATAAATAGCATAAAGAGCGCACCTAGGTGGTAGAGTGAAAATGTTTATGTGCACGAAAGTGGGTGGTATGTGTGAGTGTATTTTGGATACAACACTGATTCCATATTGAAGATGATAAAGTGTGAATGAATATTATTAATCATTTCTGGCCTGATGTAAATGTCAATGTGCGATCAAGTTATATGGAGGACTACTCACACGTCATATAAAAAAATGGACATAACACATGGGGAAATGAGAAGATTCCATATTGTTATCCCCGACCTCACACATGGTCATGGATATTAAATGTGTAACCATATCCAGTTCTTCAAGATATCTCCATGATAAATAAAATACATGAAATATAATGGGTGAAGAACCACAATGAGTGATTAAATAAACTTGAAAAATTTAGAGCGATCAATGAATGAGAAATGGTGATGTTATGAGGTACATGCATGGTAAATGAGAGTGAGTTACCGAAACATCTTCTATCACAGTTGATAAAAAATACTCATGTGGTCAATCAAGAAACCAATAGATTTTTAGATAAAGTACCACATTAATGAATGCTAATATACTAGATGAGTGACTCATTTAGTGAAAATTTCCATGCTACTACATCAGTTGTTATGAAGCTACAACATGGTAAAATGAAATATACTGTAAGATGTTATGTTTTGAACAAACTATTCATCCAAATTTATGAAAAAATAAGAATCAACCACATGATAAAATCCAAGATACAACATGAAATTTGATTTCACAGTAGATTTAATGATCACATGAATAACTAGAAACTACCATGTAAAGATATTTCCTCATGGCATACATATCTACCACATGTTAAAACTAGGATCCAATGATTGAAAACTCATTGTCGGTACATCAACCATATTAAGATAAGAATACATATGGGGTATCTATGAAACAAAGATAATTTAATGAAATTATAGGAGTCATGTGAGATATTACATATGTGTGCATGCATGGTTATTTACATGTATTCAAGTAGGAATAGGTTGGTATGTGAAGATATCAAACTAGTCATGTGTTCTATGAGGTTCATGTTTGGTACAAATTTGATCAATAGAAACAAATTTGAAGCTACTTACATGTTTTACCTATTCATAGGTATACGAAATGTATATATATGTTCTAAATTGTGTTATTGTGAGATTGGATTCATATAATAGTAATGAAAACCCCACCATATTTCATTCTAATAATCATTAGGTGAATTCAAAATCACGTGTTTTAAAGTGTGATAGTATAAAATGGAAATTAATATCATGATTCTTCTAATGAATAAAAATAGGGTTTTAATGATGTGATTAGTCTATGAACATAAAAATATATGCATGATTTTTTATGTATGATAAGATGAAAATAATTATTATATTAGAGAAATATGAAAAATATAAATGATTTGATAGTGACTGATATTCACAATTTAGTGAATATATTTTAAGTAAAATAAGTGAGTTAAATTGAAATAATATAGAAATTGAGAAAATATGAGAGTGCTGAAGACTAAAACTAAATCCAAAAATAATGAATCAATTTCATTATCCATTGGATGTCCATTATTCATAGAGATTATATAAGTCTGATTTGTTAAGAAGATAAGATAATAAAGTGTTGAGGATGTTGTAATACATTAGAAAACTAACCTTGGACGAGGGAAAATGAAAAAAGGGAAATGAAAATCAAAAAATGGGGGCCCACTTTAAAATGAAAATAAGATAACCATTGGAGAAAATAGAATACTAGGATCATGAGGGAACCCTCATATGAAAAGGTTCAGAAATTAATTTTATATCATGAGAGGAGTGAGATATTTTGTAATATTTTATATTACAAAATTGGGTGACCTAAGTATTGGTGAACTATATATGAAAATAAAAATATTCAAAGATAATAAAGGTTTGAACTATAAAAATATAGGGATGGTAATTTATGTGAAGAATTTAAGAACACTCTCAATGGTTAAAAAGTAAGATTTGATCCTATACTAAGGACATAGATAATTTGGGTTTCTTAGATAAATAATAATAATATATTCCTATAATATAAATTGTTTTAGATGTTTGATAAGAAGAAAACATAGTGCGATTGAATGAGACATCAAGGTGTGTAGATTCATTATTATGTTATGTGAGTAGAAGTTGTAAGAAGTGGCCATATTGTAATTATTTTTCTTGAAGATCTTATAGAATTATATTAAAATACTATTGAGTTGAAGGATATTTACTTCATCAGTGTTGAGACATTTTATATTGAATAAAATATCTACATCCAGGAAGAACATAATGAAATAGGTGCATATATATCGTGAGACTCTATAGAACATATCAAATATAAGGTATTAGGATATATCAGGGTGTTAAGATATTAAAACATTGTAAATATATTGTGATAAGTCTAATGTGATTATTTAAAGATAATTCCTGTCAAAAAATCATTATAAACATGTAGTTACTCAATATGGGTGTTGGAAAAATCACCCATTGTAATAAACATGATATTATATTAAAGAATCCTTGATTTTGATGAACAATTAATCAAGGAAATGAGTTGGTTATTTAAATCGAGACTTGTAACCTCTTTAATGATTTACTTGAATTAGATTTCATTGATTGATTATTGGTTATATTGAAATGAGATCTATATTTACCAACTGATAAAAGGGGTTAAATTTTAAAGGGGTTTTATGATTTTTTGGAATTTATTAAAAATATGTAACACTTTATGCATCTCACAATAGGTTATATAAATATGTATTATTTGGAATTTTAAGATGTATTAGAGCTAGGATCACCTATGCTATGATCCATTTCTAGAACCCACTTAATATCATTCAGAATATTGAATTACATATTTTAATAGTTTTTTATATGAAGATATATCATATGGATATGATCGGTTCCATTATTTTTTATAATGTATGATATATCTCTTCTATGACACACAAAAATTAAATAAGAAATAAGGAAAATAAGGAAATAAATAATTTGAAGTAGAAAATCGGCCAAGTTCTACCCAATGCTGAATAAAGCGGTAATATATAATATTCTGAATTTATTGAAAATATTCACATTTATGAATCTATTATAATATAAAATGATCTCTACGGAATCAAAATAGTGAAATAATTTTATTCTCATGTCAATGTTTATTTAATGTACGTTTTGGATGATGTTTTTTCATATATACATTGTTTTATTAGAGAGTTATTTGATGGAAAATGACATCTATTGGACAAAACTGAATATATAGAGAATGTATTGGCTACTTATATTAAAACAATGAAACAAAATCTCTAATATGGTGGGAGAGAATGACTAAAATATTTCACTTTTCATTGATGGATATTATTAATTAGTTAAATTTTTGAAAATAAATTTTTTTAGAATGATGTGTTTGATGTTCGGGTTACTAAAGTTGTCCATTCATTAGAGAAGTGATATAAAGTAACATTAAAAATTAACTATGAACATGTTGAGGGAGAGATAAATAGAATTAAATATACTGATAGTTAACTATAAAAAATTACCATGATGGTTGAGGATAAAGATTAGACATTGAATAGATATTGGAAAGAGAGATTACAGGCAGATGAGGTTGAGAATCATTCAGTTAACATTACGTGTTTGATGTTGTAAATCACAATGAAGAATCTTGAGTCCCAAAAAATTAGACTTCCCAAAGACTCAATAAGATTGTTTTTACACACATGTTTATTATATGAATATTTACATAAAAGGGACCCAATATGGTGGAAAATATTCCCTAAGTTCATGTAGAGAGGAATACACCTCTAGATCTTGGGAAAAGGTAACTCACTACCCTAATAGCATAGTTTTTACTAAATATATCTAAACTGCAAGTTTATGGAAAATATAAAAAACTATATAAATTTTGATATTTTAGAATTTTGGGAATATAATGTGGGATCAAGGGGGATACATTTAGTCATCGATGAGATTCTCCTAAAATCATACTCAAATGTTTGTGATATTTTCCATGAACAATGAGCCTCTAAATCTATTTATATTGTGCCTATCAGATAACTATGGTCTTATTTGGGAAATTTATTTTGCTGACGAAGGTTCATGAATATGGACGTATATTATTGGGAGAACATAACAACTTATTCTAGATAGTGAAGTCTAGAGACTAGGGAAAAAATATGGAAGTTAAATAAACATACTGAAAAAAAGAAGTTAAATTCATATAATATAATGAATCTAAAAATAATGAATTCATTTCAAAGTAATGAGAATTTTACTTAGTATTTCAATATTTTCTCCCATATATATGATCAATTATAGTTTATCAAACTTTCCAGATCAATCATGTTGATTAAATAAAGAGACACTAACAACATATTAAAATGAATAATGGAATGAAGGAGAATTATTGCATCGGAAATAATATAACCCATGAGAACACAAAAAAGGCTGAGTAGCATGTAAAATAATTTTGAAGAAATTAAAACAAGAATGAATCTAAAAATCCTACGGAGAAGGATAATAATTAGTTTACTCAATAGAAAATAATATTCTTCGATTTTGGTATGAGTGGCCGCACCATGGATTACAAAAAACAATCCATGAATGAAAAAAAATACAAATATATGAAAAAAATATTTACGAAATAAGTCAATCAATGTGATACAAAAGAATATCTTCATAGTGGAGGATATCACTAATGATTTGATGTATAGGCTACCCAAAAATAGTAAGATAATGCTTGATGGTGGTTTGTGTGAATTGGGATACATGGAAGACCATGTAAGAAACAATTACGTTATTTGGCTAACTTGTCAAAAGAAGACAATGAATCAAAAAGGAAATCAGCCATTAATCATTAGTAAAAAATATATTTATACAATAAAGTAGTAAAAACAATGAATAATGAGTTATGTAGGCCCAATAATATTTTGATAACATAGGCCGATCAACGAGAAAAAGTAAAAAGATTAGACGAAGCATCAATGAGTTAAACTTCGTTGATGGATCATGAATGTAATATTTTTATCACATATAGAAATAAACTGGAGGAAGTGTTAATATTAGATGAATAATCGATGAGTTAATCATATTTTATGGCTAATGAATAAAACACCATTATAGCTAAAGAAAAAATTAAAAAAATTAGAGAAGACCATTCTTTATAATGGTGAAGAGAACATTGAATATAAAAAATCAAACAAGAATATTTAATAAGCATAATGCCATGGATTGGGAATATATCTCAACCGTCCCCATAAAGGATTTATTAATAGATAAATATTATTCCTTAATCAATATGTGTGTTCTTGAATATTTTGTTATTTATAGTTTATTTTTATTGGAAGTGTCTCATGTGGGAGATCTATTTAAATAATGAAATATTCTAGAGACATATTAAATGATGATAAATCTTTTATTTAAGATATTTTTGATGAAAACACATGTATCAGGTAAGATAGTCACTATATTAAACTCATCATTATTTATATTAGTGTTTTATAATGGAGGAGTGATTGTCTAAAAAATGGGAAAAATTTTCAATCACTTGAATTTTTTTTTGTTTGCAAAAGTGAACTAGATTTGACAGAATCAATCTATTTGTTTTGAAAAATCACTAAAGCTATGAAAATTTTTGTTGGTATGACTTGGTGAGTAATTATCAGATATTTTTTTCTTCAAATAAATCACTCATTTTTATACACTATAATTTCCCACAGGGAAATAAATTTTTTTGGTTGAAGGAACACAAAAAAGAATCATCTGATTCCATAATAATGGTTGTGATGTTTATACTGATATTCATTTCAGATAGTCACTTAAAACTACTGATATATGACATAATAGTAATTATTTCTATCTTGTAATTGATGGAAAAATTTTAAAACTATGTAATTGAATACCACATTTTTTATTGTGGTTTTATTCACATATTATATGAGGCTAAAAAATTTAAATTGTAATAAGAATATACAATCTCTTTCTCAAGAATATAATTATAGAATCCATAAGGATATAAGTGGTTTTATTTTAAAAAGATATGAGAGAACCCTTACATTAAGAGATATGTTTATTTTCCCTCCTATTTCATTCATTTTTAACTATGGGGGAAATGATGATGTTGAGTGTTTGATAAAATTTGGAATTGAAAACAAATACAAAGGGGGAATTAATGATCCCTTGGGATAACGATTGTTTTTAAATTTTTCTTGTTGTCATTGTCAATGTTATTGTTTAAAGGTGACTAGATACCCATAGAGTTTGTGAAATGATTACAAAATGTAAATTAAGGATATTTATGAATCAACCAGCATGAAACATAAATGTGGTAGATATTATCGTGATGGTGATGTTAGTAGTAAATATGACATATATGATACCTAGAATAATTTTTTATATTTCTAGGAGTGTTTTTTATTAGAAGAATATGGTGGAAATACATTCTTCTCTAATGTTTTTTATGTTATGTATGAAAACATTAACCAAGGATGCTTGAACCATCCAACCAAGGAACGTAAGACAACCTCGACCATGATTGAGTGTATCCACATAGTTCTAGCATTCCCATCAAGCCTGTAGGAAGTGAATTTGTGAGTGATATAAAATGTACAAGTCAAGAATGTTTTATATGGAGTTTTTAAGGTGCGTATAGGAGGTAGAGTTTATGTGGTTCAACACACATAAGTGAGAGGTGTGTGTGAGTGTATCCTAGAACTAATCATTGTTCCATGGATGTGAGGTTGATGTAGGGATGAGTATAATTATGTGCTATGAGACTTTTGTCAAATTTGAAATGGGATTGATTTAGGTAGAGAAACATTAACCCATAATTTAAAAATTGATATAATTCATGGGAATATGACATGATTACATATAATGCATGGGAATATGACATGATTACATGTTTACATTATCAACCTCATTCTAGATCTAGGGTATTAGATTTTTTTTCTATATATAGAGGACACATATATCTCTAAAATAAATTAAATCCATGATGTAGAATGTTTGAAGCACCACTATTTGAGATTAAATGAATTTTAAACAATGAGAAAGATCGATGTAAGAGAAATGAAGAAGGAATTTGGTTAATGAACCACAATTGAGCATGAGTGACTTCACAACTATCTATCACGGTTGATCAAAAATACTAATTTTTTACATTATTCTGTTGTAGGATTTCTGATAAATCTTTTGTTCAACTAAATTCCAATCTATCTCATGATTAACATATAAAGAAATATTATTCTAAGTTACTACATGAGGTGTGATGCATCTAGTACATGATGAAAATCAAGCTCTCACAAGATGAGATATCTACACCTAAAACATTCAACCTAAAACATGGGAATATATGGAGGTGTTGTAAGATAAATTCCAAGTTATATAATAATGTTAAAATCCATGGTCAATGTATCAGTATTATTAAGAACAAAATCATAGTATTTGAATGAATTTTCTCATGGTAGGTGGAGCATCCACATACTAAAACAAGGTGCTACCATGAGAAACCGCATGGTAGGTGAACATACTATGTAATTAAATGAATACACACAATAAATTTATAGAACAATGATAATGTCATTAAAATTGAAAATTCATTTTATATTTCATCGATGTGTGTAAGCATGCAGCTTTACATGAATTCATTTATGGAAAGGTAAACAAGTACATGTCAAGGTAAAATGGATAGAGTGTTCTTAAATGATTATTGTTGGTATATATTTGATGAAATATAATTCAGATGAAGCTATCTACATGTAAAAAAAAATTCAATGTTATTTATAGATTTAGATATGTTCAAATCTTAGTTAGTCTAATTATAGTTGTGCGTCGTAATATTGGTAAACACATTGATCAAGGGGTGAATTCAAATTAATATGATTCCAAGTTGGATTCTATAATATTGATGTTAATATAATGGTTCATGTCATTATCCAAATAGGTTTTAATGGTGTGAGGTTTCTATAATCATATAAATATATCCATGAATATTTATATATTATTGAATGAATATGATTATAATTGATATAGAAAATGTAAAAGATGATAGGTTCTATGAAGAAAGATAACCATGAATAAGTGAATTTGTTTTACGTATAAGAAGTGGGTCGTTTTTTAACAATGTATAAATCGATAAAAATAGAGAGTCTATTAGAATGATCCTAAAACATAAGTTCATGATTCAATTTCATTATGTAGTGGAGATTTCATATTTAATGATATCAATAAACTTTAATAGTTTAATATGTGAAGACGATGATGTATCATGGCTATTGGAATACTCTAAAATGTATCCTTTTTCTAAGAGAATAGTGAGAATGAAAAATTAAAACAAAAATATATGGACCCTCTTGTAAATTCATAAGAAATAACTGTTGGAGCTAAAATGAATATTTGGATCATGGAGGAACCCTTGTATTAGAATAGTGAGAAACAAATTTGAGATCATGTGGATAGAAATATTTTGGAATATTTTATATTTTATAACGGGTTTACCATATTCCTAGTAACCTATGTATAAGAAGAAAAATATACCGAGATAATAAATGTTGGAACAATAAAAACAAAAGAACTAGTATATTTTTTGAAATCGTGATGAATTCCCTCAATATTGTAGAAGAATGATACGAGCCTATGATGTAATGTGTGATCATTTTGGTATATAAGTGATGTAAACAATTTGGTTTATGTGAAATCTATGGTTTTAAATGTTTTACAAGATAAAATGATAGTGCGATTAAATTAGAAAACCAGATGAGTAAATTCATTAGATCATAACTAAAGATGAGATGCAATAGTGAAAAAACACAAGTATTAATTTGGATGAACTTATACAATTTAAAGAAGTTATTGATATGTTCACGGTAATATAATTAACAAGTGTAATGGATTTCTGTACACTTCCTATGACTTATTTCTAATAATAACATCATGAAATGCATTCATGGATATGGTGAGGATCCATAAAAAATTTGAAACTATGGGTATACAAGGATCATGGTGAGATTCTATGACAAAAATGTTAAGATATTGGGATGTGTCTAATGTACTTCTTGGAAGTGTATTCTAGTGAGACATAGTCTTGATAAACCATGTGAGACTCAGTGTTATTGTAGGAAACACCACTATTTGTAATCAACATCTTATTATAGTGTTGAATCCTTGATTAAATTTAATAACTTAAAATATTATGAAATAAAATGGTACAAATTGATTTAGTAAATGTAATACAATGATATTATATCATAAAGAGGTATATTGTGTTGGGCGAGTCTTTGGATATATGGAATTGGTGGAATGATGAAGACATGATTGTTTTCCTAGAAAAGGATGATATATATTAGGACTAGTGGACCAAGATGGTCATACATTTACCAGGTCCATTGATATGGTAGAAGAAGGTTAGTCCATCCAGTAATGTATTGTATTAAAGTGAACTAAAAATAGTAAAATTAATGATGACATCAATTCAAGAGATTAATACACATGCTTATGAATAGGAATGTCAAATGAGACATGAAACATGTGGGGTTCGTATTGTGGGTTCAGTGCCCATAATATCCTATACTTGAGATAACTATGATTGTTATTCATGAGAAGAAGTCTCAATTATTACAACCCCTAATAACATGATAGTAATACATCATCTATGTCTTATTAGTAGGATGTATCTATACAATATGACTGATTCTTTAAAATTACTATAAATGTTTCTCAAAGTTCTCACTATATTTATGAATGACTATAATGTTTGGATTTGATAAATAATATAAGGACATTACCATATAAAAACAAGACACGGGAGTATAAACACTATCATGGAAAGTGTATATTATGAAGATATCATAGAACACATGATTTGGTAATTAAAAAGTAATGATTGAGTTCGGTCAACAGAACCATATATTAAAAAAACATAATCCAATGATTTTGAGGATAAGTAATAACAACTTGAGATCCAATTCGACTCTATTAAAGTGGAATTCACAATAATGATATTTAATAATGTGTCCTAACAGCAATACCTATAAATACTGGCCCCTAAATTATGGTGAATGTAACCACAACAAGAATATATGTACATAGTGAAAAAACATCAAGTAATTATTAGCCACTTATTAGTAGTAATTGGATGATTTATAATATTTTTCTAAGAAAATTTTATAGTAACAATATTATTTATCATATTTGGTCCCAAATTATGGGTATCCCCTTTCTCTTGAAGATATTAAATAGTTGATGTCATTATGTTATCATCATTATAAATTATTTATATTAGATTATATACTCCTACTTTTAATGTGTTGTTTTTATTGAACTATAATAATGATTAAATTATTGTAGTTAATTTTGATAAAGAAATACATTATAAAATAAAATATGAATTTACCTTAATGGACATGAAATATATATAAGGGATAACCTGAATGTAATTTGAATTAACCCATTCATGAGGATGATGATATTGGTTATAAATTATGATTTTGTACACTTGAGTCCAATGTAGAAATGAGTGAGAGTTTGGTTATCATTTAGATCTATGAGTCACAAAGGGTTAGTCTAGTTATGTGAACTTTATTCATTACTAAGAACCATGGTTATTTGTATGGATAAAACATAAAATACCATCCATGTCCTCGTATTGTTCTCTAATAAAGTCCATTTACTAGTGGTCGGAGAATCAAAAAATATCCTAGGTTAACTCGAATCGATAAACATGTAATTATGGAATATGAGGGATGTCATGTCCTAAGGTAATGTTGATGGATGAATACCCAATATTAAATGGGAAAAATATTTTATGAATTCATTTGTTGAATTCTTTTTATACATATATGAATTTTTAGAATATATGTCCAAGAGAAATGGAACACACTATGCAGTTTGAGGTCATGTGGGATAGACAGGGTTATAGGTAATTTATGGTTATTAATGTAATTTCCTGTAAATTCCATGGATTTTTTTTTTAATTTCATGGATTTTCTGCGAGTCCATGAATTTTTACGGCGTTTGAATATGAGGCCTGGTGTGCCTAGAATCATTTTCTGAAGATTGGTTCTGCTACGTTCAGTAAACGTACGAGTGGGATTTTGTAAATTCTGAACTGGTGATCGAAAATGAAATTTGAAGGCACTGTTGAACTTGCAGCACCGGTATTCACTTAAGAAGTCTTTCACCACGACGTCAGATGGTCGATAATAGAAGTTAGTTTTTGGATTTTTATAAAAAAATAATAATAAAATAAAGTGTACAACACTGTACTTTTTTTAGCTGCCATGAGTGTGAGTGTGTAGGTTAAAACATCCATTTGTGAGATTGAGGTGGGACCACCACACCCTAACCTCCCATGACAGGTTATGGTGTTGGGGCCCACCCGGGCATAACCTCTCGTGAGAGGTTATGCTGTGGGGACTACATGAGGTTTAATCCCTTATAAATGGAGGAGGATAAAACCTCCTCAACTCCCATTTAAATGTAGAGAAACCCCTTGACCTTACCCTTTAATTTAATGGACCCAACCCCCTTTAATTAATATACCAACCTCTCGTTGACTAATTGGGGGAGCCTACGAAATTAATTCACCCTTTTTGAAATTTGTGCCAATGATTAAAATAATAGAAAAACTATTGTTTGGGCATTTACATTGGGTGGAGCTTTGGAGAAAAGAGAATTATCTCAAACAAATAATTCTCTCCAATGAAGAATGCTCTCCAACGAAGAACGCTCTTCTAGAGAAGAACACTCTCCCAATGAAGAACGCCAAAGAGGGATGCCATACACTACGTAGAATGACCCACATTGACATTCTTCCACAGACTCCTTTGACATGGGGCGTCTTCGTCTACCACAGATCGATGACCATCTTTCTGCGACGTCAACGAATGATGACCAAAGAATCAAAGTTAGGGGTTTGGTTTATTTTAAGCGTCATGTTCTTCCTTTCATTTAAAAATGTTGAACGATGACGTTTATCTTCGTGGGTGGAATGTTGTGCTTCATTCTTGAGAACAAATTGCGATCACCCTAATCGCGGAGGGTGCGGGCCGACCTAACATGGCCCGAAATACTCCGTTTTTCTCTCTTCTTGTGACGTTCTACGGTATAGTGTTAAGGCGATGGCGACAAAGGCGGCAGCGAAGAAGGTCGTGCTACCCATGACCTCCGTGAATCGTGCCACCCTTGGGGAATACCGACGCACCCGGCCGAACACCGCCGCCCGAGTGGCCCCTGACCTACCTACCCGCGGCCTCCCCGCTCCCTACTAGATGCGCGACCCGCCTTCCCACGACCTCCCAGCGTCCTGCCCGTCCCATTCCGCACCCTGTCGGCTCCCCCGCGGCCTGCCCAGCCACTATCGGCGCCCTGCTCGGCGCCCCAATGGCATCCTGGGGCCCTGTCGAGCCCTGTCCTACGCCCATGTGCCTTGCCCGGTGGCTACCAGTGCCCCCGCGGCCTGCCCGGCAGCTGTCGCACCCGGCCCGTTGCCCCCGCAATCTACAAGGCGCCCTGTCATCGCACCCGTGGCCTGCCCGGCGCCCTGCCACCCCCCAAACCACCCTCCCCCATGCCGTCCTCCACGCGATCCATGCTCTCCCAACCGAGCCAGCGTCCCGTCTCCCTCGTACCCTCCAGGCCCCTCCCTCACAAATCTCTAGGCCGAACCAGCCCTATGCCCGGGTCGAACCGCCCCCGCAGTCCACTGGGCCTGGCCTAGTGGACCGAGCCAAACCTAGAATGCTGACACACCCAACGGTCTGGGTTAGACCCAGCGGGTCTGTCCGGGTTGACCTAGACCAAGTTAGCCCAGTCTGGGTTGTGCTATGTTGGTCTGACCAGGTCAGACCGGGCCCATGCCCATTACTGACCCCTTTACGTTCTTTTTGCCATATCTTTGGCACAAGACGTCTATTTGACGAACCTTCAGCGGAATCAGTATTCTTGGAATGAATTCGTCCCTTTGAGAATACACCAATATAGTTGGGGTTATATTTGAGATATGGTGAGGTTGGATCGTACACGAATCCAACTAGGACCCCGGGACTAAAAGGATAATAACCAATAGACCGGGCGACCGATTTACACATCGTCTGTTGAGTTGAGACCCCTATGACGTGGCAGACCTTTGTGATACTTTTTTCCTGGTACTTCACAACATATTTTGTATTTTCTAGTAGCTCATGGAGCAGATCCTTCTAGTGACGAGAATACAGAGAGTAGAGACCTAGTAGCTGGCAGACCTGAGGACTGCTTGACTGATTCGACTGAGGGTGATTTGACTATCCTAGTGTGGAGCGCCTAGTAGTTGGCGGCAGACCCATGGTGGAGGAGCGACTAGTAGTTGGAGGAAGACCCACGGTACTCGATAGAAGAAGTACCTCTACAGGATATTAGGGGAGAGCCTGGTAGTTGGCGGCAAACCCACAACAGAGGTGTTCTTGTTGTTGGCAGCAAACCTGCGGTACTCGATAGGTGGAGTACCTCAGTAGTCCAAGGTTAGTGAGAAGCACCTTGGTGTCGTGACATGCCCATTGTTCTCGATAGAGGAGGAGTTCTCCAGTAGCTGTGATTTCGATAATGAAAATCATAGTTTGAGCAGAGTCAATGAATGTTTTTTTCCTCATGATTGAGATGGGTTACTAGATAACTTAGGTATATTTATGGTAAAATACCTATGTAATGGTTATTCATTGAATTCATACTTCGTGGTTTATCGTTGTTGAATTTTTTGAGACCTTGAGGGTCTTGGGGTCCCTACTGAGTATCATTATACTCACCTCTGCACGGGCTAGGCCCGCACATCGTTGTGTTGGTGGCAGATGACAGACATCGCTGATTGAGTTCGAGAGTTGCAGTACTAGATGGTACCCGGAGGTGGACCACTCGGAGTGATGGTACATGGAGGAGACAGACATACTTGGAGTGCTGAGGAGGCCATACGTACCTACCCATTTTGTAGGGACCCCAGAGGTTGACCTAGTAGATTCTTTACTTATCTCCAGTGGTACTTGCTTTCAGTTGTACTTTTAATTTCCTATTGGGCTTGTATTTCCGACCCCTTTTACTTTCCAACACTTCTTTTGTATATAGTATTACTTAGTTTTTGTCTTCCTGTTGTGTAATCTGATGTGTTTGTTTACAGTTATAAATGGAATTCCATCCCAGGTTAGTGATTTATTCCTTTGGGGCTAGTCGCCATCCCCTGGCCTATAGAATGCGGGCTTGGGGTAGTCACGATACGGGCCTTGAGGGACGGTTCGTAACAAATTGGTAACCGTGGAGTTGGTTCTACTGCCGAACGTAGAACTCTGATCTTCTTTTCTATGAAGCAATATTGTTTAGGGTACTAATTGTGGTATTCAGTTCATGGAGTCCAGTTTTGATGCATGCAGCCGACGTATCCATAATCCAAGACTATGAATTATGATTTTTGACTCATTGAATTAATACACTAATTGTGTGTGTGTGATTAAAAGTTTTTCTTTAAGTCATCTCAACCAGGTCATCTCACCAGGTATAATATTTTGACCATGTCACATATGTTTCATTCAGGATGCCTCCCTGTGGAAGACCAGTTGGAGCCCTGAGAGTCATACGTACTGACAGCCCACTGAGGGATGTGGCCTCGGTGTAGGGCCCTTTACCGGTGGAGGCACAAGCGGTACTACTTCCCGTTGGGACACTGTTGCCAACAGCCCAAACAATAGATGATGCACGTCGCTTGAACGCATTACACATGTTACAGTGCCAGAGGCCCCCTAGGTTCAGGGGAGAGATGATACCATAGGTGGCTGAGGATTGGCTGGAGGCTATGGTGAGTGTACTCAGGCTAGTAGGGACACTTTCAGACATCCTAGTGATCCTTTCCACGAGTCTCCTTCAGGAAGTAGCAGGTATATGGTGGATCCTAATGCTTATGATTCATGAAGATGCGGCCCTACCTTGGGGAGACTCCAAAAACCTGTTCCAAGTGGATTTTGTACCAGCCACCCTTCGTGTGTTGAGGATACAGGAGCTACTACATCTACAACATGGTAGCATGATGGTGGCACAGTACTCGGCGAGGTTCACCGACCTCTCGCGCTACTCCATAGATATGGTACAGGTACCATTCATTAGGGCCCAGACCTTCGAGCAGGGGCTCACGAGAGCGATCAGAGCTCCGATGATCTCCCACAACATCCCGACGCAAACGAGGTTGTTAGAGAGATCCATCATGGTGGAGAGTTTCCTAGTGGATCGGTCACCAGCAGAGAGACCCACTACTAGCTGACGTGTAGTTGAGTCTTCTACAGCTGGCAGTAGACAGATGCTGTAGAGGTCCAAGAGGACTAGACCTACAGGTAGATGACCATAGGACTCATAATAAGTTGTGCAGGGCACCCGGAGTGGTGATAGAGCCAGTCATGCCAGGAGTGGGCAGTGTTACTCATGCGGCGGGCATGGTCACATGGATCGTGACTATTTAACCCACCATTCTGATGATCATCAGAAAGTTGAGGGACCACCTTGGCAGAGGCAGAGGTTTGATCGAGGTAGTCCGTAGGGAGGAGGCAGACGTGGCATAGGAGTTGGACGTGCAGCTGGCGGTGGACGACATTACGAGGTTTTACCACCACCACCACCCAGAGGCCCACCCCGACTGTATGGAGTAGGTGGACATGGGAGAGCATAGCTTTAGGCAGCTGAGGCCTACGATCACGGTGCTCCAGAGATGATTCAATGTATGATCTGTGTCTACTCAACCTTAGTTGTAGTTCTTATAGACACAGGTGCCAGTTACTCTTTCATTTCCACTACCATCATTCGGATCTCGTAGATTCCGAGAGAGTCGTTGGCTGGATACTTATGGCTGGAGACTCCTACGGGAGCAGACTCGAAGATTACGCACTAGTGACGGTAGTGTGAGCTTACTCTTGATGCAAATATCTTTGGCTGGGATCTCCTCGTCAAGGAGTTGAGGCCTTACGACGCCATCTTGGGTATGGACTCGTTATCTATAGTTCATGGTCAGATTGACTATATTCGGAGAAAAGTGTGGTGTGTCCACACAGATGGGACCAAGTTTACATTCACCTATGAGAAGGGAACCTTTGAAGCACCACACCTTTGTAGGCTATTAGAGGGAGCTTTTGGTAGTTGACGGTAGACCCATCGTGGAGGAGTGCCTTGTATTGGATAACATACATGTGGTACTCGACAGGAGTAGAACCTTAGTAGTCCACAGTTTGTGAGAAGCGCCTTGGTGTCATGACATGCCCACTATTCTCGATAGAGGAGGAGTTATCCAGCAGCCATGGTTTCGATATGGAAAATCCTTGTTTGAGCAGATTCAATAAATTTTGTGTCTTCCACATGATTGATATGGGTTACTAGATAGCATAGGTATATGTATGGGCATATACCTATGTAATGGTTATCAGTTGATTCATACTTCGTGGTTTATATTTTTTGGATTTTGTGAGACCTTGAGGTTCTTAGGGTCCCTACTGAGTATCATTATACTCACTCTTGCACAGGATATGCCTGCACCTCATTGTGTTGGTTGCAGACAACACACATTGTTGGTTGAGGCAGAGAGTAGTAGGATTGGACGGTACCCGGAGGTGGACCACTCGGTGTGATGGTACAAGGAGGAGACAAATCGAAGTGGAGTGTTAAGGTGGCTATCTGTTCCAACCCTTCAGGCAGAAACCCCGGAGGACGAACCAGTAGCTGCTTTACTTTTCTCCAGTTGTACATGATTTCAGTTGTCCTTTTATGTTCCTATTGGGCTTGTATTTCTAACCCCTTTTAGATTCTAGTACTTTATTTGTATACATTTTTAATTATAGTTTTGATTACATGTTGTGTACTCTGAGGTGTTTTTTTAAAGTTATAATGGAAATTCTTTTTTAGTTTAGGAATTTACACCTTTGGTGCTAGTCTCCAGCCCCTAGCTTGTGGAAGGCGGGCTTGGGTTAGTCACGTTATGGGCCCCGGGGGACGGGTTGTGACAATTACTACAAGTAATATATAACTTTTAGTTTCTTGGTCATGTGTTAAGGACGTTAAACCATATTTTTTTTCATGAGGTAAGTATATAATGTAATGATGTTTAGTTCATTGATATAGAGACCATATACCATATGGTTTTTTTCTGTGTGGTAAGGACTATATACTATAAAATTTTATTCCATATTATATAGAACTTATGTCATACTATTTACAACATGTATTAAATACAATACATCATGTAGTTTATATTCATATAATGAAGACTTTATGTCATGAATTTTAGATTCATGTTATGATTAATATAATATCGTGTTGATTTATGTGAAGTGTTTCATTGGAAATCTCTCATTGGAAGAAGGGGTTGTATGCTCCCCATACATTTTGATTAAGGTATATAATTTTTTAGATTAGTCCTTGTGTTTGACATAAGGTTCTTAATATTTGGATTCAAATTGAAAATGATTTTTTCTAAGGATCATTGGCATATCTTGAGTTAGAACCAACGATCCTTGAATAAATCACTAGATTCAATCCATCTTATTAAATGATCCGTCCATTTTATTCAAATGGTCTTTGATGTTGTATAGATATTCTAATCACTTTTCATCAAGACCCTTTTTGAAATTTAACAGGAATAATTAATTTCCATCATTAGTCAATTTTTCATAGATATATATCAGATGTAGTGGTTCTTGAACATCAATTTCAAGACATATTTCAACTTGTACAATATGGAATATGTTTATTTTGTATAAGGGACTGTATAGTTTTATGACAATAACATAACACATTGAGGTGTTTTTCTATAGATTATTCTTACTCGATGTCCACTATATTCTATATGATCCTTGGTTGGGTTTTATTAAATTTTTCTTCCAATCATGTGGATTTCCTATGATGGTGGGGGGAATGGTTTCATTAGATATTGTACACTACTTTAAATATTTTCAACCCCAATGAAAAAATATAATATTATTATGTACGATGATGGAAAGAGGAACATAAAATCTGTTAATAATATCATTTTTGTGAGTATAATCATTAAATTGATCTTGAATTTCTTTAAGGGAACAATTATAACCCACCTGTAAAAGTCATTAGTTATGGCTAAGTGGAATTTCCATTATTAGGCCATCGTTGGAGGATATATTCTAATGACATTTAAGCCCTATGTGGAAAATAAAAAATTTTATTGTGTGACATGAAAGAACTAAAAATTATACTGTAAAAAATATGAGGGAATTTTAAATGCATGAAAATTATTCATTTTTTTTAGTATTTCATCATTTAATTCTAGATGTATCTAAATATTTTGACCTAGTTAGTTATTTTGGTGACCATGTGAAGTATTCCAAACATAACAACATTAACATCACTAATCTCCTTGTTGGAATATCCTCCTTCAATACATATAAGGTGGTCCCCATAAAAACATCCCATCTATAGTGTTTACATTGAAGTTGAGTCACTAAAAGAAATTTAGTACGCTTTCAATCTATGAATTTTTACCATCTAAGATTCATCGTGTAGAAGAGTCCAAAATTGGAGGGAATCCACAACTAAGAAAATACAATTTTTTTCTTGGATATTTTATAGGGGTAATCTTTATACACGAGATTGATCAAAATTCATTTAATCAAATTATTTTATTTTTTTCATCAAATAAATTGTATGTTAACAATTGATGGAAAACAAAGATGATCATCTCATTTTAATCTATCAAAGAGTGGGTAATAACAAAATTAAGATAGTGTGATTGTAGGGTAATTATGAAACAATAAGATATATATAATTATTAAATATTTTAGAGATTATACAATCATATATCTGTTATGAACGTGTATGGGATTTATCTCTTACTTTATAATGGTGTACTCCACATTTATCAGCATACCTGTCAACTAAAAATTGTATATAATGTTATAGTGGGTGATCAATATTTTTATCTCAACCCCTAAACCTATGATCAAATAATAATATTCTGTTTTATTGTGGGTGTATCCCGTTGAGAGGTGGAATGAATATTGTGGGAGAACATTTGTAAGGGATGTAAAGAATACACCTAGGAAAACCCATTGGATTTTGTTCTCATCAATATTTTTTCTAGTTATGTTCATAGAAGAATTGTTAAAATGTATCTCCCATGGTTAAGAATTTAGTATATGGAAAAAAATTCCTCACTCGGTGGCTCTATATTTAATAAAAATTCTGATAGTATTGGATTTTCCACTAAGAAATATATAAATTCATTCCCATAGATTTACATATGAGAGAAAAGATTGATGTAAAATTATTATAAAACAATATCCCATATTTATAGACACTGAGATTATATCAACCAAGGGTCTATATGTTTTAGTGGATTGATTTGTGAGATTAAATGAACTTCAGGATGTTTTATGTATTTTTATAGTTTCTGTACTAAAAATATTACATAGATATAATTCTTTTGTACCATTTTATATCAATTCTCAGTGTCCATAATCAGGTAGTTGAGGTAATGTATACTATTTTATTTTTCATTATTATTTTTCACGCTTAGAAGGGAACCATGTACCCACTATAGAGCTTACCCCAAATGGATGAGAGTTTTCCTTCCATAATAATCATTAAAATTATAGGGTGTGATAGATATAAATTTAGGGTACTGAAAGAATCATGGAAATAATAATCCCATTCAATAATTACACCTTTTTTTCACAAACTTCAATATAGAATTGATGGACCAAAAATGAAAATAATTTCTTATATGTTCCCCAAATGCACATTTTATTTGGATTATCATTAGACAGAATTGGTTTAGTTTTGTGAAAAACACTTGATTTTTGAATGAGTGATCACAATTAGGTTTGGGATTCCGTACCAAGTCATCTACATAAAATTCTTCCATATTTCTAAAAAGGTTCACAAATAGATGAATTATTTCAATTTTGTTGGAATATTGAACATTATTCCAGATAATGGGAATAAATTGATTATTTTAAAACCCAAATGGTAAATTGAACTACATAAATTCATTATATACTAGAACCATCATGATTTTAATATATATGGAGTACCAATCTATAAAGGAAATGGATTCAAAAAAATTCCCATCAGTTATTATTATTTTTGATTGGGACTGAGAAACAGTCCTTCAGGTAGTGGTTGTTGGGGTCCTAATAGCGAATACAATGACTAATTTGTCTATAATTCTTCTTAATGAAAGAAATTTTATCCAACATTTTGTGGAAATAAAATTATAGATTAAATTTATATTTTATTTACTAATCCACCCCCATAATATCCATGGATCTATAGAATGGATTAATTCATTGTGCAACACATATTTTCCCATAATGTTTAGTCGAGAGGCCCAGAAAATGTTATTAAGATATAAGATTATTTTCAGATTATTTTTTAAATATTTTTAATGAAAATACACTATTTCATAAAGAGTGAATTTTATTTCACTTATTCTTTAGAGAGGATGGTCATACTAAACAACATTGGTCAGTGTTCTTTACTAGTACTCAGAATCACTTTTAGTAGATCATCAATAGTAGTTATTGTACCTTATATTAATTTTTTTGTAGAAACAATCAGATCCCACATTTTAATTTTTTGAAGTAGAATATTTCTCTTCCTTTATAAATTTCAAATGAATATATTTTTAAAATGATTTCTTTTAACATAATCAAAATTACTAGGATTTTATTGGATATTCAGAAAGGGGCTTCCCCTCCCATAAATATAATAAGAATATTAGAAGATATTCCTTACCATTTTATTCTCTTCCTATAATTTTTATTTTTTCAATAAAAGACCATAATCCATGTTGATATTTTAGAATTTGGCCCAAAATTCAAGAAAACCTACACTATATGTTGATCTTCTCACATAGGTATAATGGGATGATTCTTTTTTCAGATAGGAGGGTAGTTCAAAGACTACATTAAAATATCTCTTATAAAAGTATAGTTGAAATAATCTATATTTTATATATTATTTTATTTATTGTGATTTCACAGGTTTTGATTCATTACTTCAATATAAAGAGTGAGTAATTAGATGATATATTTTACATCATTCCATAGGTAAGTGAGGGTTATTTCTAGAAATTTAGATATTCTTATTGTGTTTTTTCTCTATTTGTGCTTTCTTTATTTGTGTTGTTCAATACCTAGTATCAATGCACCTTGCCTCACCTATGTCATTAGGGGAGTTTTACATTAATGTGATACGATTTTCACAATGATGGATTACATTAAGCATTGGAGGTATGATGAAAAAGCATTCATGTGAAGATAAGTCCTGGTTCATTATAGAAGATAATTAAATGTTATATACTAACTAAAAATAATTAACATAGTGCCAAAAAAGGATCATCATATTAGTATCGTAGTATAATATTCCCCATGTTAATTGTCTCACTCTTTTAAAAACCCTGGATTATTAAACTAGATAGGGTTAATTGATCTCCTTCAACTCAAGACCATGATTGGTTAGAGGCAAGATAATATTGATCATAGAACCAATATTTTCTAAGACCATATTGATGTCTACTTCATTGATTTAACTAGATTTATATAGGTTTCTTATATAACCATGAATAATTGTTTCTTGGACTTTCACAATTACAAAAATTTCATGTTTCATTAAAAAATTAATTTGATTGTGATAGGCATCGTATTCAAAATCCACAATCTCAAACACCAGAATATTATTTAGGGATTCAACAATGGCCTCCCTAGGTTAATTAGATAGATAAAAAAAATCAATGATTGAGAGTTATGATAGGACTATAGTGAGGTGCTTGAACACACATACATCTTAGATAGTGGTATATGTTTTATAGTCTATTCAATTTAATAAGATTAAGGTCATATAGGTTTTGAATATTATGATGTATTCACCAAAAAATTTAAAGGTTCGTTTATGATATTATTTATAGAATATATTCGTCATATAGGGATTTGTGACTTATAAAAAATAATGTTTATGAAATATGATTCACTAATATAATGGGTAATGGACGAGCCACAGAGGAAAATATTAAGATTATTATAATATAGAGTCTGGGGTAATTCCATTATTTTTGTTTCTTTCATATAAATTTTGTGATCTATAACAATATCTTAAATCATATAAGATCCTTGGTTGTATTTTCCTCAACCTTAATGTGATATTTCAGGATTGGATTTCAAAAAATAAATCCCATATAAATATTTTTCATCTCTGTAAAAATATTTCCCTAGGGTTACATTGATATAAGTATAATTCAATTATTTACCCAAAAGGGATTGTTTCATGGAGTGGTTCCCATCCTATCAATATTATAGGTTTGAAATCCAGGAGTTATCGAACATGTTTATATTATCATAATTGTTTTTCGTTATTCTATATTTCATAATGACATTGATTGAATTTTTTTTAGAAACCAATGATTTTATATATGTTTCTATTAGGTTTGTAGAGGGAATTGATTCCTTTAATAGATAGTTTAGTCTTGAATTAATGATATTCAACACAAGATTAAATTCCAAGTTCTTTTTCCAAAACATCTTATCACATATCTAATTCATCAAAAAGGGAAGTATCCATATGGATCATGTGTTTCATATTTCTATACAATTTTATTTTTCCATAATGTACTAATTCATACAAAATATCTGTACTAAAAAGAATATTTACTGGTATATCCGAAATTTCAATATAAATAGAAATAATTAGGATGATCCTTGAGACACACCTAATAGGTATTCCATATCTTAGGAAGTAATATCATAACATTCCTTATGGCTGATAATAAATACATTAGAATATACTCATTTCAAAAGGAATATATTTTATTCTTCTTGGTTTTAAATATATAACTTCTATTATCTCCAAGATAATATTGGTTTTTGGTGTTAGGTTTGATTTAATATTAGTTTTTTACAAACATATCCAACATACTATAAGTTTTTTTATCTCAAATACCCATAATATGTTAATTATGTTTTTATTTTTATGTCTGTTCATACAGTTTTGTCATTATTCTATTTAATTGTATTGAAAATTAAAAATTATGGATGTTTTCTAATTATTTTTCTATTTATATAAATCCAAAATTTTATGTAATTTAGCTACATAGATAAATGAATACATCAGGGAATCTGCTACATCAATTTACTATATAAACGAACCAACTACACGAAAACAGTTCATAAAAATGTCTATCTGTAAATTGCCTATGTCGAGGAATGAACTTTGACAATGAATCACCAATTTGAGAAATAAACTATGACAATAAAAAGCCTATGAATATTGGTTAAGTGGATTAATCAGATGTTTCATTTAAATACATGGTAAATTTAACTACATGTTCTAAATGGTTATGAAATTATTTCACCTACCTCAAGTTGGGCTAAATTATTAAGAAATATACTTGAATTAATTTGATTAGATAATGAATTCATAGAATGAATTATCTATATGAAATTAAATTCATGAAATTTACTATGTGAAAATGGACACATAAATAATTATTATGTGGATAAATTCAGCTATATGAATTCAAATAAATGGATTTTGGCTATG
The DNA here is from genome assembly GCA_963277665.1 of Viscum album. Classification (NCBI taxonomy): domain Eukaryota; kingdom Viridiplantae; phylum Streptophyta; class Magnoliopsida; order Santalales; family Viscaceae; genus Viscum; species Viscum album. The sequence goes on along the minus strand of OY728152.1, from coordinate 1,106,810,336 downwards.
TGGCCATCTTGAATTGGATTTTTCATTTTTGCAGCATGTTATTTTTACTTTTTGAGTACATTTAGTGGAAAATAATACTATAAAGCTTGCATAAATATTTATATTAAAATTTTATGGTAAAAAACTAAATAGGTAACAAGTACTATGAAGAGAATGTAGTAAACTAATAGTATAATTTCATGACTATTGTTGAGGTATTTCCAATAAAAGAACATGTAGAATTTATCTTCATACAAGGATTTTATGGATATATTGAAGTGTAATTAAAAGGTAAAATTTTATGCTTTTTTATTAAAATAATAGAAGATAACTTACAGGATAAAAGATTCTCTTAACTATCAATTGACCCTATCTAAAATATCTTAGTGTGTTGCACCATTTTATATAAAAATGAGGATGAATATTTAACTCTACAACTATGCTATAAATATCATATTTTTGTGATATTTGAGGAATATCTTCCCGAGTCTTTTAAATCATATAATCTATCATTGTGATTTATTAAATTATTTTTTTTGTGTCTTATAACTGTCATCTTCATATGTAATCTATCTATTTCGATACATTTATCTTTGAAATTTCCCATTAAATGAATAGTGAATATGGGTGTAAATATGGACTTATTAAATACTTGTTAAATCCACCTTCTATTATACCAATTTTCAATGAATTTCAGTATTTTATACATTCCCTGGTAAAAATACTAGTAGTCCCAGACAAATGAACAAGTCTAGTGAAAACCACTAGGCTTTTGGATTTGGGCATTGGAGGTGTAGAATATGTGTTTCTATTCCCTGATCCAAAATAATTATCTGGTTTATCTTCCTTTGTTGTTTTTATTTTATATGAAATATTTATATGTGTTAAAAATATATTATAATTTATCATACCCTAATAGATGATGTTTTTATAAGAATTAACATTTTCAAGAACACAATTCACCCCTACTTGTGTATTAGTGTAGTTATTCTATAATAGACAATTGGAATCATTGGAATTTGATTTTGAATTATGATATTTCAAATTATAATGTCTTAAAATTATACTAAAAACATAATAAATTCCTATAATAATTTTGAGAACTATTGATGTTGGATGATGAAGTCGACCATTTAAGTGAAAAATCATGGTCTGAAGTATTATCTTAATGTTTTGAAGGATATTGATATTCCTAAGACCCAACAAAAAACAAGGGATACTGATACTAATTATATATATAATCTAGAATCTAAAGCTATGAAATTTTTAATATGGGGACTTGGTCCTGATGAGTTCTATTGAGTTTTACAGTGTGAAACCACTCAAGAAATGTGGAAAACTATTTCAGTGGATTATGAAGGCTTAAAAAATGTTGGAATTCACTGATATAATACTATAAAGATTATGTTTGACACTATTATTATTATGGAAGGATAAATCATAACCACAATGAATGATATACTTACTAATGTTTTAAATAATATTTCTAATTTAATTAAACATATTATTAAACCATATCATGATTTAAAAATTCTTAGCATTATACGACACAAATATCGTTGAATCATAGCTACCATTAAGAAATCAACCTCTACAGATGATTTTAAAATAAAATATCTTATTTCAACATATATGATGTATAAGGCTGAAATGGAAGCTATGTCACAAGTCACTATGATTACGAAAAATGAAAATAGTTCTATAAAAGTCTCAAATAGAAAATATGAAAAAATGTTACAAATGGATTAGTAATCAAATTAAGATACCAAAAATAGTTCTACATCAGATAGTGAGATTGTTTATTTTTATATAACGTTCAAAATGATCTATAAGAAGATTATAGTTTACATGAAACCCATTAATAAGTCCAAGAAGCATGATGGAAATTCTAATTACATATGATTCAGTGAGTGTAGGAATCTTGGTAGAATAATTCTAGGCTATCTTCAGTTCCAATACAATACAAAATCCAAGGAGGAGTATATTATGAAAGTGGGATATAAGAATATATCAATGAAATCCATTAAAGAAATATGTAGTTCTTATGAACATTATAGTTATAATGCATATTCAAACTCAGAAGCTAAAATTTCTAATCATATAAATAATATGTTCTTCACAATACACATAAAAGATTTATATTCTAATTATTATTCTGATCATCAATTTGAATAAGAGAATGGAAACTAATATTATGGAGAATTAAATGTATAGTATACCTTTATGTAAAAAATTATGTATCATTTATAAAGAAAAATTAAAATTTTCAATGTAAAAATGATAATTTTTTGAATAAAAAGTAGTACTTAAATAAATTGATTTTCAATTTTAAAACCAAACTACAATTTTTTATCTTTTTTGGTCTGTAATTATAAGATTATATTCTTTAAAAAAATCCTGATTTTTAGGATATTGATAGTATTATAACATAATGTAAAAATTATTTAATTTATATTCTTCAAATCATTAATGTTTATATAAATATATTTTTAATATGAATCCAAGGATAAAAATCAATGTATTATAAAAAGATATTTTTCCCAGATATGAGAATAACAACTTCTCCAACGTTACTTATTTTCTCTATGAATAATTTTTAAATATACAATGTATTTTAGTTTGAGAAATAACAATTTTGAGGTGTCAAAAATGCATTCCTTTTAAAAATAATTTTTGTATTTAGTGCCAGAGATTCTAGATATAATTAATTGATTTGAATTCCCAAATCTCTAGTGGATAACAATGAGGAATCCAAATGAATATGGGTAGAGAAATAGTTTATTATTTGATTTTTCCTTATTGGTAAAAATTACCAGGTTATATAATGAGAAATGGTACATGGAAAATAGATACTCATGACATATGATTGGATATTTATCTAATTTATACTACTTATAAAAAATGTAGGTTACATAATATTTTTAAAAATCCCAAATGCAATATTATTGGAGTGGGATCAGTTATAAATCTGAGCTCATTCTTCATTAATGAATATATTTATATTGATGGAATGAAGGAGAATATGAAATGTATTTCACATATTTGTGATGAATTTAATTTTTCTAGATTTTCTAGAAATTCATGTTCTATATTAAATGATAAAATTATTATATTTAATGAGTTTATTACAAATAATATCTAATATTTAGATCATATTTTCTTGTGTATAAAAAAATGAAATTTTTAAATGCCAAAAAAAATATTCTTTGATTTTTTATAATAGACTAGAACATATTAAAATATATTCATTCTGAAAATTATCATAAACGAATTTTGTTACAGATTAACCTAATAATTAATTAAATAAAATTAAACAATGTGATTCATTCCAAATGGGAATTAATTAAATGTATTATTTAAATCTAATTAAATTTGTTTCTACTCAAGACCCTTATAACTTATTCTTTGGCATTTTTTGGTCCATCTCGAAATACAAGCCTAAAAGGATAATATTTTTTTTATTTATTGGTTGATGTTTTTTCTAAATTTAATTAGGCTGTATTTTTTAGTGTTAAGAGAAATGCTTGACCTATTTTTATATTTTTTGTAAATTGGGTCAAATTGAGAAGGATGAAAAAATTAATACATTAAGTATTGACCATGGTATAGAATTTGAAAACCTTGAGTTCAATTTCTATTATTCAAAAAATGTAATAAAAATTAATTTTTCTTCCCCTATGATCCTCAATGGAATGGTGTTATTTAGAGGAGTAATAGGAATTTGGAAGAAATTACTAGGAAAATGTTATGTGAACATTTATTTCCACCAAATTTTTGGGATTAAGATATAAATTCCACTTAATTTTTCATAAACGGAGTTATAATGAGTTATATTTTAATGAAAACACCATATGAATTGTGAATAATAGAAATCCAATAGAATAATACTTCAAATTATTTTGATTAATGGATTATATTATAAACACTAAGGATAATCTGTTTAAATTTGATCTAGATTATAATAAAGAAATATTCTTTTTTATTATAATGCTTCCAAGGAAGATAGTTCTCTCAACAAAATTTCAAAGATTAAAATCATATCATGAGAAATTTTCATAGAATTAATCATTTTGATCTAAAAATGACTCAAGTGGAGGTTATATAATATTTTTATGAAAATAAGAAACACAAAAGATTCTTTGATAACGAAAACTATGATGATTTGTAACATGATTTTGTAAACCAAATCTTGAAATGATAGATACTTGTGAGCTGTAATTTGTTCTTAATATAATGCATTGAAATTTTAACAACCAACCCTTAGAAACTATTATAGGATGTTTAGGTAAACGCCTAAGTAAATTAATATCTCTAGAAAATATTTTGTAATTTTATTTGTTTCTATATTTACAAGAACCAAAATCTATAGATTAAGCATTAATAAGATATGGGTTTTAACAATTTATATAGAATTAAACAACCTTGAGAGGAAAAATCCATTATAGTTAGTAAATAGACCAACTTATTATACTATTATATGAATGTTATGGGGTTTTCAGAAAAAGAATTATGATAATTTTGTTATAATTATATGTTTGTATAGACTAGTAACTAAATAGTATAACCAAAAGGATTTATAGATTATGAGGGTACCTTATCATATGTCTCTAGATTAGAATCCATTAGATTTTTATAGCATATTAATAACATATTAATTTAAAATTATATCATATGGATGTAAAATTATCTTCTTTAAATGGGTTTCTTATTGATGAAGTTTTTGTTGAAAGACCTCCATGTTTTGAAAATATTAATTTTACAAATTCAGTTATTCAACACTGTAATTCTATTTATGGACATAAACAAAAACATATAGGATGTTATATAAGTATAAGTAATTTTCTTTCAAAAAATTAATTTCCATTAGGAGTGGAAAATCCTACCGTAATTAATAAAAAACCATCTTTATATATTTTGATAATTTATATAGATGTTGATGATTTGATTTTTGTTTTAACAAACAAAAACCTATGTAAGAAGTTTCAAAAATCAGTAATTTTTTTTAAATTGGTATAATGGGTTGGTTAAATTATTTTTTAGGTTTTTAGATTTATAAAACATGTTTAGAATTTGATAAAGCAAAGTAAATACGATGTGGAATTACTTAAATGGTTTTCACTAATAATTGGTAATTTACGAAAAAACATTATGGGATCTAATGAAATTCATGACTATGAAAAAAATGGGAAACTAGTTAAAAAATATCCCTACTAAGAAGTAATTGGAAGTAAATTTTATATTCCTACTAGTATACTAAACAATATGTTTGTACCAAGCTTTTGTGCTATATTTAATCAATGTCCTAAAAAATCACATTTAATGAATTTTAAAATAATGTTAATTTATTTAGAATAAAACATAATAATTCTTTACATTTTTTCAAAAATACATATTTTAAAATGATTCCCTTAATTTTGTGCTAGATTTATTATTTTCATCGTGGGTCATTGTGGAATTTCCACCTCCTTAGAAGCTGAGATGATGGGTTTGATTCATATGATTAAATTTGCCATGTTTTTTGTTGGAACAACCTTTGTATTGAATATGTCTATATAAACATCGTCTAATTAATTTGGAATGGTGTAACTCATCTTGAATGAGTGATTACTACCTGTTGGATGGAATGTAACTATTCACTCACCCATCTGAACTACATCATCACACATGTTTAGGGGAAATCAAACATAGTTGTTGATGGCTTTGAAATCTAGGGAGTTAATCAAGACAAAACCTTTTGTGAAGACATCCATGCTACTCTTATTCCCTATCATGAAAAATATTGTAATATGATCCCATACATTAGACGATTGTAATCATTCTTTCAATAAATTTTGTTATTTGGCCGTTTGGGACCAGGAATCACCTTTAAAAAAAATTATGATTAGTTTTAGAACATACCATTTTCTAGTAAGTGGTATTCAGGTCTAGTATGAAACAAAACTCCATTTCATTATATACTTATAAATAATATTATATAGTTTATATTAGTTTTTGTGCACAATGGGTGTTGATGAAACACACCGTAATAGATTTTGGATTCAATTATTATCATGTTTCTTTAAAATATTATAACAAGTATTATCAATATATCAATGAATCGAGTATATAATTCAAGAACAAAGCATAGAGACGTATGATATCCTTTCTTAAGAGATAACAGTAAAAAGAGATATTACTCTTGAGTTCATCTTAAATAAGAACTAGTTATTTGATATTTTTACTATGCCCCTTCCATGTGAGCATTTTGAACTAGTAAGTTATTTTAATTTCAATGATTTTATTTTATCTGATTTGATTAAATATTAAATTATTCATTACATTAATAATGTTAAATTTTATTTATTTAATAAAAATTAATTGAATTTATTTTGTTTTAGATTATTTGAAAATTTTCACATTAATTATAATGAAATTGAACGTTTCGATTCTTTAGAAAATAAATTGAATAAATTTAGATACAAATATATTATATATTAGGTTATAATGATCCCACATATCAAAATATGCTTCAAACCATTGGGTGAGTCATCCATGCGACCAAAAAATTATGATTCAATAAATAAACCTTTTCCTATTCACATGATTCACTTCACTTATATGCTAAATAATAAATATTTTCCATCCTACATCCCACTTAATTCCCACTAAAACTTACACCAATATTATGAAATGTGAAATTCCAATAATGGACATGATGGAATCTCCAATTATTCCAAGAATGCCTAATTACGTGGTGCACCATTCATAATTCACATTGGGAAATACTTGGTTATGTCATGGTTAACATGAACTAGGATATTATTGAATAAAATATTATAGTTTCATTGATGCGAGTTTGTTTTTGTTGAAAGGAACACAAGATTCTTATTTGAGGAATAAGTGAATGAGTTCCTAAGGAATGAAGAGTTCAAGTTCAGTGAAATAGATGATTTGTTTTCATCAATTTCTAATGGAAAAGAAATTCATGATTCATCGATGGAAATGGTCAATGTATTTCATTGACCTAATGAGGGGGTATTTAGTTTTTCCTAGATGGTAATTGGTATGGGTGAAGTAAGACCAACATAGTTTTCATGTTCTTGTTTTAAACCAAACCTATTGATACAAATGATATAAATTACATAGAGTATTAATAGAATAATTATTATTATTTTGTTCAATTTGGGATATCGCAATGATCTTTTAAAATGTAGACAGTGTTCATTCATGACATGTGTCTATTATATGTCAATATCAAAAATCAAAATATAAATCTTAAAAGTTATATGACAAGGTATATGAATCTCTATTGTTAAGGGAAATTAAAATTATATTTTTACCCCTATGGAAGGATTATCTCCATGGTTCTCAAGAAGAAATAATTTGATATCAACAAGGGTAATATAATGAAGGTTTATTAGATTAATACCATTTATTTAGTCACATTAATTACCATTTTATACTACTGGATACTACTTCAAACTCTCTATGGCCTATTAAATTATAAATTGTATCGAGGGGTATAGCATCCCGAATTTTTCTTTCATTAATATTACATCATTACAAAGATAAAAAACACAATATTATTACACAAAGAGGATCCAAAGGCTTAGTTTCTTGGACAAACTAGGACCACACATAACAAATACAACATCTAGGATAAACATTTATTTAATTTCTTCTTCTCTAGACTCTTATTGGAACTTGTCCTCTCCTTAGTACATAGAGCCACATGAGGATATACATCAACAGGGGTGATCTATAATCCCAGTAAGTGGAAAGATAAGAACAATATATCACGGGGTGAGTATAATCATAACATAGGCAAAATATCATGAACATGGGAGAAGCATAAATAAAAGACTTGAAATGTGGCAATGCATAAAAATGAAACATCATGTCATAGTGGTTAACTACCACACATACATGTGAACCAGGATAGTATCTTTTTCACACATCATTTCACATTTACTCATGAGAATCATCACTTTACCCAATGCATTGGAGTGCTATATAATTCCGGGCGCACCCGTCACATTTAAACATTCATATTGCGCTATATAATTCCGAGCGCACCCATCACATCATAACATTATCATTTATCATGCATGACACAATGAATATATAAGATAAATGAACTTAACTAACCCATAAAAAGGAATGGGTTTCATCTCAAAATAACACATTAATAAGCTTTTGGTTCCCAAAAGAAAGTGGGAATAACATACATGATACAAGAACCATCAACCTTGAATGAGAGGTAAAAGTTGAGTTCTTAAGAGAATAGTTCTTTAGAAAAAAATTTGCATTGACATAAACATCATTAGAAAAAATTTATATCCCATAAAAGTAAATACAATGATGGAAAATTGTTCTTTAATGAGTGACCATATCAAAAATGGGGTGAAAGAGGTAGAACTCGAAGGATGAAAGTTGGGTTCGAGAATTTCCCCCTACCTTGTACTCGAGTGCCTCCTTCTCTTTAATGTCCGGTATAATGACATTATATTGATTAATTATAAATTCTAGAACCTTTTATAAATTAATATGGTTCTTTCTGGTTTCAATTTTTCATATGATGTTCCTTTGGATGACTTATAGAGTTTAAAAACATTGTTCAGGGATGTTCGTTTTTATGGTTTTCTTGAGTGGTTCACTTGTATTCTTAAATTGAAGTTTGGGAAGAACATGGGTAAACATAAATAAATGATATTACATGTAATTAATGATATTACATGATCTTTAAGGATTTTATAATTAATTATATTAGATCCATTTTGATGAATCATTAGATACGAATTAAATGATGGTTATTTGGGTCAATTTGGGCGATTTTTGGATAACAACGAACATTTTTTAACTTATCACTTTGTAATATGTCCATAGGTTATTTCCATAACTATATATAGAACATAATACACATAAAATATTCTGGTTCAACAATAAAAATTGTTTCATGTCCAGATCTGAAGGTAGAAATGGAAGAAGAAAGCATGTCATTCTTGAAGGTGATAAATTAACACCTCACGGACAACGTTCTCTTTAATAACATAAAAGGAAGCGGGAAAGGTGGTTGGATGATATAATATCCCATTAGAATCATAAAATTACATTATATTTATAATACTAGAGTTAAAATAAATTTTATATGAAGATAGGTGGTGATAGATCAAGAAATGATCTTTAACTTGAAATGAAATTAAAGGAGAAGAATGAGAGAAATTACCTCTTGAATCCTCCTCTTGAGAACCTCCTTGAGGGCCTAAGATTGGTCTTTTGATGAGACCAGAATCTCTTGGACATGGGGGAGGGGCTAGGAAAGGTATTTGGGTAGAGTTTATAGAAGTATAGGAGCTTGAGTGATGTGATGAAATGAGGGTGTGAAGGGTGACTTTTATAGTGGAGGGGAGAGGGGATTCCTTAATATAAAATTGATTAGATTATTATTTCCCCATAAGACAAGGAATAGTGAGTCTTGAAAGACCAAGAATAGTAATTTTATAATTTAATCCAGAAAAAAGTGGGCTTACATCATCAGAACATCACACATGACCCTATAATTAGCTTATTTAGCTTATTTTCTAAATTACTGTATTTCACTATTCATCAAAAATTCAAGTATCTCAAAAAAATCCCAAAAATTTACCCCAACCATTTTTCAAAATGTAGAATATTAAAATGAAGTTCATTTTTCAGAAATAATTTTCTAAATATTTATAATATAATATTTAATTAAAATCATAATTTACTTAAGAAAACAGTTTTTATGATTAAAACTGATTTTATAGTGCTTTCAAAAATTATGTAGGGTCTTATAAAATGATCTAAAAACTATAAGACATTTATTAAATAATTTATGAATAAATTTTTGAGAAATAAATATTCCTTTAAATTAATTAATTATTTTTAATTAATTATTTATGACTTACAAAATAACAAAACGTTTCCAAAGGTTAAATTGTCACTCTCTAGGATGTCTAAATTTTAGTTTATTATTCACAGGTAATGTTACTCTTATGTTGGATGATTTAATATTAATAAGGTTCATATTAGTATTCATAAAGGTATGTTTCTATTCCTAAGGGTATGTTACTGTTCAGCAAAAATTATTTTTGTTTCATTAGACTCCAAAATTCATCTTGAGCAAAACCGTGTATGTCGGATTTTTAAAATTCGAAACACAAAAGTGAAAAACTTATGTATAAAGGTCACTTATCACTTAGTAGTTAATTATGTTGTGTTTCCAGGTGATTTTATGACATTATTATAAGAAGGGAATTTCCATTGAAAAACATTGGGTTGTTACATTCATCCCCCATTAAGAAATTTCACCCCTGAAATTTATCTTTACCCAAACATGTGAGGACGTTTCTCCTTCATTGCCTCTTTTGGTTCCCAAGTTGCTTTTCAAGATTATGGTTCCTCCAAAACACATTGACAAGATGGGTTGTCTTGATGTGTCGAACTGTATCTCTCTGATCTAGAATTTTTATTGTCTGCTCCTCATAGGAGAGATCATCTTCCAACAACACCACCTCTGAGTTTACCACATGTTAGGGGTCTGGTATGTACTTCCTCAGTAGTGATACATGAAACACATCATGAACTTGAGCCATATTTTGTGGAAGTGCTAGACGATAGGCCACAACTCCTATATAGTCAAGGATCTCAAAGGGGCCAATATACCATGGGCTTAGCTTCCCTTTCTTCCTGAATCGCCTGACTCTCTTCCATGGAGATATTCAAAGGAAAAATTTATCTCCAAAATCGAACTCTAAGTCCCTTTGATGGTTGTCAGCATAGCTCTTATCCGGATTTGAGCATCATTGATGTGTTTCTGGATGAATTGAACCTTCTCTATCCTCTCTTGACCATGATCGAGTCCAAGCAGCTTTCATTCTCCATCTATATCCCAACAAGTTGGAGTTTTACACCGCTTCCCATAAAGAGCATAATACGGAGCCATCTGAATACTCGAGTGGAAGCTATTTTTTTTAAGATAACTCAACCAATGTGAGATGGTGATGCCAACCACCTTTTAATTCAAAAGAGAAGGCTATTAGCATATCTTCAAGCATCTGAATAGTTCATTCAGACTGGACATCAGTTTAGGGGTTATAAGTCGTGCTGAAATTTAATTCAGTACTCAAAGCATGTTGAAGGATCCTCCAGAACATAGATGTGAACCTTGGATCACGTTCAGAGACAATTGAGAGTGGAACACCATGTAGTCTCAACACTTCCTTCACAAATATCTTTTCATGTTTTTCAAGTGAGAGGTCTTCCCGAATAGCAATAAAATTGGCAGTCTTGGTGAGTCGGTCAACCACAACCCATATCACATTATTTCCATTTGACGTCTTCGATAGACCCGTGACAATGTGCATAGTAACATTTTCCCATTTCCACATAATTATAGGCAATGGCTGCATCATAACCTTGGACTTTTGTCACTCAGCATTAACTTGCTGACATACCAAGCACCTCGATATATATTCTGCAATCTCCTTCTTCATGTTATCCCACCAGATGTGTTCTTATAGATCACGTTACATCTTGGTACTCCCAAGATGGATAGAGAATGTTGAGCTATTTGCATTATCCAATAGCTCCTTCTTTATCACGGGTGATGAAGGCAGACAAAGTCTCATTCCAAACCGAATCATACCATCATTGTCGATATGTAACTCTTGCAGCTTCCCTTCATTTACTGTATTCACCCTCTTTTGCATCTCCACATCATCCCTTTGTTCTTCCTTAATCTTCTCTTGGATGGATGGTTTTGCAATCATTTGGGGAAGGTAGGACGTAAACCATGCCCTTAGGATTTCCAAATCCATTCTTTTCATATCCATGAATATAGGGTCTTTCTCAATCCACAACCTGGAAAGAGTGCCAGGTTCATTTATGCTTAGAGCTTCCGATACCTTGTTCGCCATTCTAGGATGATAGTGAATAGGGAAATCTTAATCCTTGATTCTCTCTAACCATCTCCTTTGACGCATGATGAGCTCCTTTTGTGTGAATATATACTTTAGGCTCTTGTGGTCAGTGTATATGTCACAATTCTCACGATAAAGGGAGTGCCGCTAGATATTGAAGGCAAAAATCACGGCTGCCAGCTCTAGATCATGCGTCAGGTAGTTCTGGTCATCGATATTCAACTGTCGTGAGGCGTAGGCTATCAAATTATCATTTTTCATGAGTATACAACCCAAGCCTTTCTTTGAAGCATCACTGTATATCACAAAACATTCTCCACTTTTCGGTAGTGTGAGTATAGTGCAGTGATCAGGCTTCTATTTAGCTCCTTGAAGCATCCCTCACATTCTTCCGTCCATACATACTTTAACCATTTCATTGTTAACTTAGTTTGCGGGCATGACAATCGTGAGAAGTTTCTCACAAAATTTCAGTAGTACCCAGCTAATCCAAGAAAACTACAGATTTCTGTGACACTAGAGGGCCTGGGCCATTCCTCAATCGCCTTTTTCTTTGAAGGATCCATAGAAATTCCCTTAGTTGTGAACACATGTCCCACGAACATGACTTGATTCATCCAAAAGTCACACTTTCTGAACATGGCATACAACTTCTCATTTCTCAATGTCGCCAAAACATGTCTTAGATGTTCTTCATGTTCCTCCTTTCTCTTGGAGTAGATGAGAATATCTTTGATAAACACTACCACAAATTTTTCTAGGTAATGTCTAAAGACTCTATTCATCAAATCCATGAAGAGTGTAGGGTCATTAGTAAGTCCAAAGGGCATTACCAAAAACTCATAGTACCCATACCTTGTACGGAAGGCAGTCTTATAAATATCTCTCTTCTTCACCTTTAACTGATGATATCCAGAATGAAGATCCACCTTTGAGAAGTATTGTGCTCCTCTTAACTGATCAAACAAGCCGTCAATCCTTGGGAGAGGATACTTATTCTTTATGGTGATCTTGTTGAGTTCCCGATAATCGATACACAGCCGCATTGTTCCATATTTTTTCACAATGTGTACTGGCGTATCCCAAGGTGATGCACTAGGGAGTAAGAACCCTTTGTCCAGATGCTCTTGTAGCTGCTTCTTTAACTCCTCCAGTTCGATTGGATCCATCCTATCGGGGCACTTCGAGATAATAGTATCTTCGGGTTTGAGTTCAATTGAGAACTCTAATTCATGATCCGGGGGAATTCTGGGTAACTCTTCGGGAAATACATCACCGTATTCCCTCATGATGGGAATTTCCTCAATGTTGGAAATTTCCTTTGACACAACCAATTTGGAGAGGTATGCTTCTTGATAGGGAATCAACACCCACACCATTGAAGGATTTTTCAAAGGAGATTCATGATATTCCTTGCATTTTTAGAGGGGCATGGGATGGTTTGGAATACGAAAAGATATTTCCTTTTCCTGACAGTTGATATGCACTCTATATAACGAGAGCCAATCCATTCCCATTATAGCGTCGAATTCCACCAAGGGAAGTATTATAAGATTTTATGGAAGAATCTTCCCACATATGCTGATGGGAGAAGAGTCAAACACTTGGGTTTCAATGATTGAACCTCATGGTGTTTTTACAGATATATCTACTTCATGGTTTCAGGGCTTCGATTCTATAGTTCTAGAAAACGTCCATGATATAAAGGAATGCATAAAACCAGAATCAAATAAGAATTTTTCCATTATTGAGTGAATAGGAAGTGTACCTTGTATGACTTAATTATCATGCTACAGCTCTGCAGAAGTGATGGCATATTCCTTCCCTTGTTCCTTTGGTTTTGTTGGTTGCTGATGCTGATTACCCTCGAGAGCTCGAGGTTTAGTGCACTTGTTTTCATAGTTCCCTAGCTCTTTACAGTTCTAAAATTGAACCATGAGTGGTTCTCTACTTTCATCGGCTACATTCTCCTTTCTTTTCATGTATTTTCAAAACACATGAGCATGGTGTCCTTCTTTCCCACACTTGAAGAATTTACACATCCCTTTGAGGCAGTTTCCATTGTGCAACTTCCCACATTTTTGGCATGTGGGTCGTTGATTTTTCTTCCCGCCGTTGTCATTAGATCCACCAGCTTGAAACTCCATATTTCTCCTCATATCACCTTAGCCAGGGGACCATTATCCAAACTCCATCTTCACTTTGAGAGGACACCAAACAACTTCTTCATAACCCTCAAAGTCTCGAATTGCATGAGTCTTTCGAAGGTGTAGTTTTAATCCACTAAAGAATCTATCAATTTTCTATCAATTTTGATAACAAAACCCGAAGAATACCTTGAGATCCTTGTGAAATGTTCATCATAGGTTGTGACAGATTCTCCTTATTTTTACTTGAGCTCTATGAATTCTCTCTCCATCTTCGTGCAAATAATTCATGGGAAATACTTATTAATAAACATTATCTTAAAGTCTTCCCATTCCATGTCTTCAGTTTCCTCCCCTGGATTGTTGTTCTTAATCAATAACCACCATTGATCAGCTTCTCCATCTATAAGATAGATGGATAGAGTCACATTCTCTGCCTCAGAACAGTGAAGCATATAAAAGACCTTCTCCATTGAGTTGACCCACTGTTACACAACTAGTGGATCAGAAGATCCACTAAACGTCGGTGGTCGTTGACGCATAAAACATTCTATACCCAGTTTCTCCCTCTTTGCTGAAGGAGGAACTTCCCCATTATTATTGTTATTGTTCATAACCTGAGATAATTGTGTTAGTATAGCCATGAAGTTTTGAACTCCACCTCCCAAATCATTGGGGATGTCGTTCGGGCAATCGTTGCATTGGACCTCGCATGAGTTGTTGGCCTAATTTCTCTTGGTTCCCACCATTTTCTAAAATAGAAAAGGTTAGAACAAAACATTAGTAAAAAAGTCATGAATAACTTATTCATTTAAAAAATTATACCAAAAACATAACATATGGGATCCCTAGGTAAATATCCTTGTGTGCATATTTTTACATAGTCTCGTACTAGATGTTTTCTCTAGGGTTCACTCATCCTAATTCCCAAATTAACTAAACCTTTCCTCTAATACCAACTATAGCGACCCAGACTTTTCTTAAATTACTATTACATCATTTGAAAGAAAAAAACATAATAGTATTACACAAAAAGGATCCAAAGGCTTAGTGTCTTTGTCCAACTAGGACCACATGTAACAAATACAACATCAAGCATAAACATTTATTTAATTTCTTCTTCTCTAGCCTCTTATTGGAACTTGTCCTCTCCTTAGTACATGTAGCCACCTGAGGATATACATCCAAAGGGGTGAGATAGAAGCCCAGTAAATGGATACATAAGAACAATATATCATGGGGTGAGTATAATCGTAACATAGTCAAAATATCACGAACATGAGAGAAGCATAAATAAAAGACTTGAAATGGGGCAATGCATAAAAATGAAACATCATGTCATAGTGGTTAACTACCATACATACTTGTGAACCAAGATATCATCTTGTTCACATGTAATTTTACATTTACTCATGATATTCATCACTT
The DNA here is from genome assembly GCA_963277665.1 of Viscum album. Classification (NCBI taxonomy): domain Eukaryota; kingdom Viridiplantae; phylum Streptophyta; class Magnoliopsida; order Santalales; family Viscaceae; genus Viscum; species Viscum album. The sequence goes on along the minus strand of OY728152.1, from coordinate 1,106,794,861 downwards.
TACCCAATGCATTGGAGTGCTATATAATTCCGGGCACACCCGTCATATTTAAATATTCATATTGCGCTATATAATTCAGGGCGCACCCGTCACATCATAAAATTATCCTTTATCCTGCATGACACAATGAATATATAACATATATGAACATAACATACCCATGAAAAGGAATGGTTTTCATCTCATAATAACACATTCATAATCATTGGGTTCCCAAAAGAAAGATGGAACAACATACTTGATACATGAACCATCAACCTTGAATGAGAGATAAAAGTTGAGTTCTTAAGAGAAGAGTTCTTTCGGAAAACATTTGGATTGACATAAACATCATTAGAAAAAATGTATATCCCAGAAAATTAAATACAATTATTAAAAAATGATCTTTATTGAGTGACCATATCAAAAATGGAGTGGAAGTGGTAGAACCTGGAGGATGAAAGTTGGGTTCGAGAATTTCCCCTTACCTTGTCCTTGAAAGTCTCCTTCTCTTTAATGTCCTATATAATGAAATTAAACTCATTAATTAGAAATTATAGAACCTTTTATACATTAATAGGGTTTATTATGGTTTCATTATATCAAATTATGTTCCTTTGGATGTCTTATATAGTTTAAAAACATTGTTCGGGGATGTTCGTTTTTATGGTTTTCATGAGTGGTTCACTTGTATTCTTAAATTGAAGTTTGGGTAGAACATGGGTAATCATAAAGAAATGATATTACATTTAATTAATGATATTACAGGAACTTTAATGATTTTATAATTAATTATATTAGATCCATGTTGATGAATCATTAGATAAGAATTAAATGATGGTTATTTAGGTCAATTTGGGCGGTTTTTAGATCACAACGAACTTGTTTTAACTTATCACTTAGTAATATGTCCATAGGTTATTTACAGAACTTTAAATAGAACATAATACAAATAAAATATTCTTTATCAACCATAAAAATGGTTTCATGACCATATATTATGGTTGAAATGGAAGAAGAAGGAATGTCATTCTTGAAGGTGATAAATTAACACCTCACGAACAACATTCTCTTTAATAAAATAACAGGAAGAGGGAAAGAGGGATGGATGAGATAATATCACAATATAATCATAAAATTCTAGTAGATTTATAATAATGGAGTTTCAATATTATTTAGATGAAGATAGGTGGGGATAGATCAAGAAATGAACTTTAACATGAAAGGAAATTAGAGGAGAAGAGGGAGAGAAATTACCTCTTGAATCCTCCTCTTGAGAACCTCCTTGAGGGACTAAGCACGGTCTTTTGATGAGACCAGAATCTCTTGGACGTGGGTGAGGGGATAGGTAAGGTGTTTTTACATAGTTTATAGAAGTCTTGGAGCTTGAGAGATGTGATGAAATGAAGGTGTGAAAGGTGGCTTTTAAAGTGGAGGGGAGAGGGGTTTCCTTAATATAAAATTGATTAGCTTCTTATTTCCCCACAAGACAAGGAATAGTGAGTCATGAATGACCACGAAAAGTAATTTTATAATCTAATCCCGAACCAAGTGGGATTACATCAGCAGAACATCACACATGACCCTATAATTAGCTTATTTAGCTTATTTTGTAAATTACGGTATTTCACTATTCATAAAAAATTCAAGTATCTCAGAAAAATCACAAAAATTTTCCCCAACCATTTTCTGATATGTAGAATCTAAAAATGAAGTCCATTTTTCCAATATAATTTTCTAAATATTATTAATTTAATATTTAATTAAAATCAGAATTTACTTAAGAAAACAATTTTTAAGAATAAAACTGATTTTATAGTGCTTTCAAAAATTACGCAGGGTCTTATAAAATTATCTAAAAACAATAAGAAATTGATTCAATAATTTATGAATACATTTTTATGAAATAAATATTCTTTTAAATTATTTAATTAATTGTAATTAATTATTTATGACTTACAAAATACCAAAACGTTTACTAAGGTCAAATTGTAACTTTCTAAGATTTCTAAATTTTATTTTATTATTAATATGTAATGTTACCCATATGTTGGATGATTTACTATTCATAAGGGTCATAATACTATTCATAAAGGTCTGTTACTATTCCTAAGGGTTCACTACTATTCACCAAAAATTATTTTTGTTTCATTAGACTCCAAAAATCATCTTAAGCACAACCGTGTATGTCAGATTTTTAAAATTCCAAACACAAAAGTGACAAAATTATTTTTAAAGATCACTTATCACTAAGTAGTTCATTATGTTGTTCTTTTAGGTGATTTTATGACATGATTATAAGAATGGAATTTGCATTGAAAAACATTGGGTCATTATAATATGTGAGTCATCCCAAACTTCACCACCTAAATACACAGCACTTTCTGAAGATGCTGACTTCTAAGGAGGTGCAGTTTTCAATAGTTAAAATATCATAGCCCCAATTAACATTGATATATCCATCCATATAATAGGCATCCATATATAGGATGATTATATAGTTTATACTATTCAGAAATCTATTGAGATAGATAATGTATGTTCTATGTGAAGGACAATTAAAATTTTTTCTTTGTGTGTCAAATGATGATGGAAGATTTGAAGTTTATTATGAGAATAAAATTGTTGATAAAATCCCTATTGGATAACATGATCATGACATTGATAGAGTTTCATAAGTTATTATTAATTATAATTAACATTATCAAACTTTATTAGCTCTTTTATAACCTCATGTTAAGCATGAGAATAAACCTTCTATAAGTATGAGATCTGAAAGTTATGATATGATTAAAATTTTCTCCAATGAAATCATTGAATATGATAATATCAAAATATATATTATAATTAGTTGAATAAGGATATTATATCTCATAAATATTAGATTATGAATCTCAAGGAATATTTAGTTTCTAGTTCTAATTTTGACATGATAGTTTGGATAAAGGAAGCCCAAAATGACCTAATCATAAAAATAGTACAGAATACAACCCTGGGTGACCATTCCCTCTAGGGTATCTGATAAGAAGGTGGAGGAAATTAGATCCTAATTATGTGATATTAAATATGTTCAAAATACTATTTTAATGATAAATATGATTTTTAATCATGTTGTATCCAAAAGGGAAATGATTCAATATCTCCATATAATACAGTACGATATGTCTCAAGATGAAGCTCACAATATTCAGGTGTCTTTGAGTAAATTTAAGGAATTCAAACATTATTGGAAGAGTATAGTGGTACGCGATTTTGAGTTCCATATGTTATTTCAAAAAACTACCCCTTCTTCATCTTCTCCTTTAGTCGGTCCTGATCTTCATAATCAATTTAATCAGTTGTCATCAAAATTGAATTCCATATCTTCTAAGATTAAGTCTATTCAGTGTGATATGTTCAAACGTTTCCCACATAAGAATTATTAAATTTTTTATTCTATATGTTTCTTGACAGCATATTAGCATTTAGATATCTTGGTCTCAGAAAATATATGTATTTCAATGTCATAGTGTTTTATCGAGATAAATCCATGAATGGTAAGATAAAATATATATTGGAATTTTGATTAGATGTTCAATGTTTGGTTTCTTTTTCAATTGGTCAGGAAACTATGAATAATAATTTCTTCATAGATATTATGGTTAATATTTATCATTAATATGGATACCTATATATAGACTCTTCAGTAGTGGATTCCACTTCCTTAGAGGGGGAGGAAACCACAATAGTTACGGTTTCAACTATAAGTTTTGATAAAGTTGTTTATAATCATATGAGGATTATCCCATCAATAAAATCTATTTTTATTATTATTATTTTACTTTATATATTTTCCCCTAAGAATTATTTTTCTTCTAAAATTGATCTAGTGTCTCAAGATTATACGAGTGATGTTCCTGATAATTCTAAAAGAGTAGCATTCCAATTTAGAAAATAAGTTGAAATATATGAGTGAAATATTGATATGTTTTGAAGGATCCATTGACTGGATTAAGAAATAAATTTATTTATATATTCCAATTTCATTATCTAGTTTATATTCTTCTCCTATGTTTAGTGAATCAAAGATATTTTCCCTAAGAAATGCTCAATATCCCAAAGGATGTCTCAAAAATGTTATCTCAATACACTCCCAAATTCATAGCCATTTAACTAATGCTATTATAGAATTATGAAAGTAACAAATCATCAAGAGAATTTATATGTTTTAAAATTCATTATTTCATCTCAATGGTGGATGTAATATTGAGCCATCACCACCAGACACCTTTTGGGGTTCTAGGTAGATAGTTAAGGATTTTTTTCATCGAAGAATAATTTATCGAAATATGAAAACCTAGGTTGATTATAAAATATAATTTGAACAATATTCATAAAAATATTCACCAATGGGACCTCCCAAGATGATGTATTTTATCATTGTAGGATACATTGATTTAATTAAATCATAAGGAAATCTTGATGTATTTCTCAACATGATTTCTCAAAATTTAAAATAAAAATCAGTATTTGGATCTAAAACCCAGGCTACTATAGATATTGGGAAGTCAATAATTCATTTAGTTACGACCCTCCTACTATCTCTTGGACCTCTCTAACATGCATTCCCCTCAAAATACACATTCATACTAGGGCACAATACATATGTTTGGGTTTTATGACTTGTGTTTTGTTCATATAATTTTATAGAAGTTGAGTGAATCAATTCATTCAACAATAATATTTGTTAATGAAATAAATTACTATTTCTTCTCTTTATTTTGTTTCATAGTAATTTTTTTCATTTAATGACTTTAATACATTTATTATTTTATTTATTTATTTCATTTAATGTATTTTGTCATTTAATTTTATTTCTTAGATATTTTAATTTTTTTTTTCTATTTTAATTTTTTAAATCATGATGTATGTTCTAAAATTTAGTATTTTCATTGTACAAATTCGGTTTTACCACTATACCTGATTGGTTCATCATTCTATTTAAAAAATTAAAAGTTTTTCCTCTTCATTAACCATCCATTTTAATGTCAATATAAATAGAAAATGTTGAATAAAATGGATATATGTTTACCCCGGGGGGGAGGAGGTCTCTAAAGTCTAAGAAGTTTCAAATTAAGTGGGATAAGAAAAGGATAAAAACTCTAAAGACCCGTAAAATTCAAGAGAATTTTTTTTTCATAATTTTCTTTGGGATTTTATAAGAACATAGTATCTGACGACACCTGATTCTGAGGCCCGGTGTGCACAGAATCATTTTCCAAAGTTTAGATCGGGTACGTTCAGTGATCGAACGAGCGGGTTTTTCTAACTTTTGAACCGGTGCTCGGAATCAAATTCCGAGGGCACCGATGGAATCGCGGCGCCGGTAATTTCTTAGAAACACCTTTTCCGGAGTTGCGTTTTCTCGGGTGTGGTTTTTAAATTTCAGGGTTAAGTAAATGAATAAAAAAAGTGGTGCAACCAATTTTATTTTATTTTTGTTTAACCTAAGCTAGGTGGATGATGTGGGACCCACAATATCCTACCCACTTAGTAGGATATTTGTGAGGTGGGGCCCACACGATCCCCACCATTTCTTTTCTTCCTAAACCCCCTTCTTTATTAATGTAACACACCCCCACCCCTACTAATTGGAAGTCAACCCTTGCATTTTTCTGTTATGAAATTCCTCATTTAATTTGGGCAGTTTAAACATTTCAATTAATTCAATTAATTGTTGGATTCGTTTTTGAATTTTAAAATTCATGGCTTGAGAAATAAAATAATACAACTCATATTTTATTTGTCTGGTTGTGTTGAGAGTGGATTGGGAGAAATAGGGGAAGCTTGAAGATCTTCATCTTCTTTGTCGAAGAATGCGAAAAATGCGAAGAATGCGAAGAATGCGAAGAACACACCGATCTCCGATGAAGAACGCCGAATCCTCGGAGATCGACTACGCGATGTCGTGTACTGCGATGCCAACGACACTCTCCTTCTACGACTCCTTCTTCCCCGACGCCTTCTTCCGCGACGAACCCTCGCTCGACGAATTCGACGAGGTCGTGGGATTATTATTTCATTTGTTCCTGATTACTTTATTGTTGACTTATCATCTGATTTGGGCCACCTGTTATTGGAATTACGGGAGGAGGTCGGACCACATAAACATGGCCGACCCTCCTCTCCCCATTGGTTATTTGATATTGTTTGTGGCACGAAAAAGGCAACGTGGTGCCGATGCACTGTGCGGTAAATATTAAAGAAAGGGGGAGAAGCGCAGCGCCGTCGTGCCACGTCGTTGAAGACGAACCAAAGACGCGACACCGTCGTGCCACGCTGCAGAACCACAAAAGCGCTGCGGCCAGAGCGGGGCCGCGGCAGAGGGGAGCGGTGCCTTCTTGCCACGCCAGACGGACCAAGGCGGCGGTTAGGCCGCGGAAGAGCGGGGAGACCGCCGGCCGGTTCCGGGCCACCGGCGTCAGAGCAGGGGGACCGGCCAGCACCAGTCCCGTGGCGGAAGCAGCTAGTCGGCCGTAGCGGGCTGACCGGTCAAGGAAGGAATCGCAGATTATGACCCCCGGCTGGCCAGTAGGTGCGGCCACCCATCATGGGGGACACGGTTACGAAACAGGGGGGCAGGTGCCCCCACCATTCGCTCGGCCGAAACAGCCGAGCCACCTGGCGACAGGGTCATGCCCAGGCCGGGCCAGGCCACTCCCAGACCGATCCGGGCCGCGCCAGCCAGGCCTGGCCACGCCAGTCGTGCCGCGCCATGCCCAAGTGGGCCGGGTCGGTCCGGGCCCGAAACCCCCACTTCCGGACCTCTCACTATATTTTGCCCATAACATGGACTACAGATCTCCAATCAATGGACCATTAGCTACGATGAGATCCTTGAATCGAGACGATCATTTTGGTATATTACACTCAAGGTTTCGGAGAACTTTGGGTTCGGCAGGATTGGTTCGTACACGAAACCCACCGGGCCCTCGGAGTGGAAACCATTATAACATGAGCTCCAAACGTCCGATTGATGTGTCGTCGACTTTGTGGGATTCCTCTTAGTGAGATGGACCTTTTGGCTTACTCCGCTCAATGTTTGGACGCAGTTGGAGTATGATCGGGTTGGTTTTGACTTAAAAACCAATCGGGCCCTTGGGACGGAAAAACCAATAAGTCTCAGACCGGGCGTCCGATTGACGCGCCATCTGTGACGTTGAGTTCCTGTTGACGTTACAGAACTTTTGGATACATCAACTCCGGACTATGTGTCAGTTGATGTATCAGCCCCTCGGCTCGTGGAGCGGACCCTCCCAAATGATCTTGCTGTGTGAGGGAACCCTAGAGCTGGCCGGGACTGCGACGACAATGACGACTATACAGAAATAATCCGTGGATTCAACGAAGACGACTACAACACTCAGTAATCCTATGTGGATCAGTGCTACCTATCCAGTGTGGGTCATATCCTATGTGGGTCAGCGCTCAGCGGTCCTATGTGGGCCAGTGCCTACAGATCCTGTGTGGGTCCGATCCTGTGTGGGTCATTGCAGGGGTTAGTTACCTATAGATCTTTTGTGGGTCATTGCGGGGGTTAGTACCTATCGATCCTGTGTGGGTCCGACGGCCTAGATGAATTAGTGGCAATATCTGATCATCTCTATCGTCTTACGAAGAAGTATACCTGTGTGAACTAAATCTTGTTTTGCTTTCCTATGTAGATTGTGTTGTGCTATCCTGTGTGGACGCGATCGAACTTGGGCTCGGATGTTGGAGCCGAACTAGAATTGATGACTTAGGAATATGTATTGGGATATACCTAAGTGGTGTCAGATGTTACTTCGTGATTGTATCTTCCTTTTTGGATTATCCTTTGTGGATTCTAATAGACCTTCGGGGGTCTCGGGGTCCTACTGAGTAGCTTATACTCAACCCGGAATGGGCTATGCCTACACTACGTTGATTTGGTTGCAGACGATGGACATTGCTGATCGTGGTTGAGGCTTGCAGAGCAGGTCGGTACCTGGAGGTGGACCACTAGGTGGGACATACTCGGAGCAGACAGCTGGACCCGAGGAGCTGTGGAGGCTATATGTACCCACCCTTCATGTGGGACTTCTAGTGGACGGCTTGAGGCTGTGGATTTACTTTTCAGTTGTTGTACTCCCTTTTTCAATTGTACTTTTCTTTTAGTTTGGGTTTGTATTCTGACCCACTTACTTTTCCGCACTTACTATTGTACCCAATTTTTACTTAGTGTTTTCTTATTCTTGCTTGCTATGTGGTGTTTGTTTACATTAAAAAGGAAATGCCTTCCCTTTTTACCAGGAATTATGCCTTGGTGATAGTCTCCAGCCCCTGGCCTATGGAAGGCGGGCTTGGGGTAGTCACGACAAGGGCCCCGAGGACTGGTCGTGAAAAATTCGTATCATAGGAGTTCGGTTCTACCACAGGACTTAGGACACTGATCTTTTTCTATGTGAAGCAATAGTGTGAAGAGTATTGTGTGTGGTTATCAGTCCAGGGAGTCCAGTGTTGGTGCGGTGGCCGACGTATCCGTACACTAGGACCCTGACTTCTGATTTCTGACTTAATGCATGAAAACATTGATTGCATGTGTGTTTCATGTTTTCTTTGTGATTACGTTGTGTCAGCTCACCAAGTATACTGTTCTGCCCGTGGAACACCTGTCTCTTTTCAGGATGGCCCCACGATGGCAGCCAGCTAGGGTTCCATGCGTTGTGTGTGAGGACAACCCACCGAGTGACGAGGCCTCGGTACAGGGCCCTTTGACAGTAGAGGAACCGACGGTACCTCTACCCACCGAGCCACCGATGCTACCAGCCTCAACCGCTGACGATGCACGTCACCTTAGTGACCTGCACGAGTTTCAGCGTTAATGACCGCCCATGTTCTGTCTGGATACGGACCCTCAGGAAGTCGAGGATTGGATGGTGGTAGTTGTATGAGTTTTCAGGTTAGTGAGGACACCAGCAGACCTCATGGTGATCCTCACAGCGAGCCTCCTGCATGCGGCAGAAGGAAGATGGTGGATCTTGATGCTCCAGGTGCACGATGAGGCATCTATTATATGGATGGACATTGAGAGCCTCTTCCTCTCAGAGTTCGTCCTAGCCACCCTCCGTGCTGTGTGCATCCAAGAGCTTCTACAGCTGAGGCAGGGCAGCTTGACGGTCGTGTAGTACTCAGCGAGATTTACCGATCTATCACGCTATTTGACGGACATGGTACGGGACCCATTCTTCCAGGCCCGGAATGTTAATCAGGGATTGAGGCATGAGATCAGGGCATCGCTGATCTCCCTCAGCATTCTGACACAGGCATGGGTACTGGAGCGAGACCTTCTGATCGAGAGCTTCCTTGCTGAGCCTACATAAGCAGCGAGACCTACCGCAGGGCGGCACGTAGCAGAGTCTTCTGCAGCAGGAAGTCGACGGACGACTCATGGGTCCAGGCAGACCAGACCCTTAGGAAGACGACCTCAGGGCACTGGATCAATGGTTTAGGGCACACAACGCGAAGCTAGTCATTCGAGAGGCAGGCAGTGCTACGCATGCGGTGGGCAGGGCCACATGGCTCGTGACTGCCCGACCCGCCGTGCAGAGGAGGAGCACACAGTTGATGGACTACCCAGGAAGAGGCAGAGGGTCAACCGTGGTGGTCCACAGGGAGCAGGAGGATGAGAAAGAGGAGCTGGATGAGCATCAGGTGGTGGGAGACGCTTTGAGGCTCTACCACCACCACCGCCAGGAGGTCCACCCCGACCACAATGAGCTGGTGGGCAGAGACAGGCACAACATCAGGCAGGGGAGGCCTACGACCACGGCACGGTAGAGATGATTTGAGGTACTATCTGTGTCTATTCCTCCTTTTCTGCAGTTTTTATAGACACAGGTGCGAGTCATTCTTTCATAGCCGCTGCCCTTGTTCGGAGCTCGGAGATTCCGACGGAACCGTTGGCTCGATCCTTATGGCTAGAGACTCCTACGGGAGCAGAGTCGACGATTACGCCCTAGTGCCGGCTGTGTGAACTTACTCTAGGAGGAGAGATCTTCGGCTGAGATCTTCTTGTAGCGGCGTCAAGGCCTTACGACGTCATCTTGGGCATGGATTTTTATCTAAAGTCTATGATCAGATTGACTGTATTAGGCACAAGGTGCGATGTGTACACACCGACGGGAGCAGGTTCACCTTCACCGGCAAGAAGGGAGCCCTCATAGCCCAGGATGGACTCTCGCAGAGGAAAGTACATCCCATTACTCATTATTTGTCTAGCCTCATCCCAGGAGAAGTTGACATTCAATGTCCTCGTTTTCCTGCTGTTGTGGATCAGTATGCAGATGTTTTCCCCGACGACGTTCCAGGTCTACCTCTTCGCCGAGAGGTAGAATTTTATATTGATCTGAACCCCGAGACAGCCCCGATATCCAGTCCAGCATATCAGATGGTCCCTGATGAGCTTTGAGAGGTACATGTACAGTTGGAGGACTTGAAGGGAAAGGGATTCATCTGACCCAGTGTTTCACCCTGGGCTTCCCCGATATTGTTCGCCAAGAAGGCAGACAGGAGCTTGCGACATTGTTTCGGCTATCATCACCTGAACCAGGTGACAGTGAGGAACAAGTATCTGCTACTGAGGATTTATGACCTCTTCGATCAGCTCAAGGGAGCACGGTGGTTCCCGAAGATAGACCTCAGGTCAGGCTATCATCATCTCAGAGTTCGGGATGAGGACGTGCAGAAGACGACCTTCAGATGTTGGTATGGCCACTATGAGTTCCTGGTTATGCCATTCGGCATAACCAATGCTCCAGCAGTGTTCATCGGCCTCATGAATAGGATCTTTCAGCCTTACTTTGATCGATTTGTCATTGTATTCATCGACGACATTTTTATTTACTCGATGACTGAGGAGGAGCACGCCTACCACTTACGGGTTGTACGAGACACACTCCGAGAGAACCAACATTATGGTAAGCTCTCGAAGTGCCAGTTATTGATACGCGAGGTCCACTTCTTGGGAAACGTCATCTCTAAGGCGGGAGTTTTGGTGGATCCTACAATCATCGAGGTAGTGCTGGCTTTGGAGCCACCTAGGAGAGTGACAGAGGTGCGGAGTTTCTTGGGACTAGATGGATACTACCGGAGATTTGTTCCAGACTTTTACAGAGTTGTGGGACCACTATCAGCTTTGAAAAAGAAAAGGAAACCCTTTGGGTGGTAAGACAGATGTCAGCAGAGCTTCCAGGAGCTGAGACAGAGGTTGACCAGCACGCCTATCTTGAGGCTACCATAGGAGGTATTTGGGTATGTAGTTTACTGCGATTCATCAAGGACCATACTCAGATGTGTCCTGATGCAGAAGTGGGATGTGATCGCCTATGGATCACGTTAGTTGAGGCAGCATGAGCAGAACTACGCTACCCATGACCGGGAGTTAGCAGCAGTGGTCTTCGCTCTGAATATGTGGTGACACTATCTGATGGGAGAGAGCATTATAGTCTACTCTGACAATCAGAGTCTCAGGTGCATCTTCTTGCAGAAGGACATGAACCTTAGACATCAACGATGGCTCGAGTTCCTCTAGGACTATGACTTTTAGATAGTCTATACTCCTGGAAAGGGGAACATGGTAGCCGATGCTCTTAGCAGGAGGACGGGCATTCACCTACATGGGGAGGCGACAGAGAAGCTAGCCGCATTCCAGATATCCTTTGTGGATAGAGATGGAGTATCCTTTCTTCAGTCGCTCACAGTCACTCCTCCACTACTGCAGCAGATCAGAGAGGCACAACGTGGGGATGCCGACTGTGAGACATTGCATGCGCAGATATCCTCAGGACAGGCACTTAATGGTTTCTCCTTTGAGGGATAGCATGACGTCCTTTTCAGAGGACGTACCTTGGTACCAGTTTCTTTACGGGAGGAGGTTCTGGGAGAGTTTCACACTTCCCCTTTGGCGGTACACCCTAGAGTGGTGAAGATGTACCAGGATCTCAGACGAAATCACTAGTGGCCAGGCATGAAGAAGGTTTTGGAAGAGTTTGTTTCTCGATGCCTCACCTTCCAGAAGGTGAAGGCATAACACCAAGTACCGGCAGGCTTGGTACAGCCCTTGGAGGTCCCGGAGTGGATGCGTGACATCTTATCTATGGACTTCGTGACTGGACTTCCACGCACTTCCAGAGGTCATGACTCCATTTGGGTGATTATCGACCGACTCACCAAGTCGGCTCATTTCTTACCCATCAGAGGGCAGGGCTTAGTAGAGTTCTTAGGACGCCTCTATGTTCAAGAGATTGTACGACTTCATGGTTTTCCATCATCTATCGTCTTCGATCGAGATGCTCACTTTACATCCCAGCATTGGAAGGGGTTGTAGGAGGCAATCGGGACGCACCTACGTCTGAGTACCACCTTTCACCCTCATAAAGATGGTCAGACGGAGAGGACCATTCAGACTCTCGAGGACATGCGTTGTGAATGTGTCCTCGACTTTGGTAGTAGCTGGGAGGACCACCTACCCTTGGTGGAGTTCGCGTACAACAATATCTACCACTCCACCATCGGGATGGAACCATACGAGGCATTTTACGGCCGACCTTGCAGATCACCTCTATGCTGGACAGACCCGGGGGAGTCAGCACTTGTGGAACCGGAGATGGTCCAGGCCACGACGGAGAAGGTGAATGTCATCCAGGAGTAGATGAGGACATCTCAGAGCCGGAAGAAGTATTATGCTGACAGGATGCGGAGGCCACTAGAGTTCGAGGATGGCGACAATGTCTTCTTGCGGGTCTCACCTCAACGTGGATTACAGAGATTTGGACGAGGCCGCCAGTTGTCTCCATGCTTCATTAGACCATTCCAGGTCTTCAGCAGGATTGGAGAGGTGGCTTATCACATGGATCTACCACTTCAGTTGCACCGAGTGCAAGACGTCTTCAACATATCCCAGCTGAGGAGATACGTGCATGACCCGACGCACATCATTGACCATCGGAAGCTGGACGTTGATGATGGGGAAACATTTGCGGAGGTCCCAGTGGAGATTGAGGATCGACAGGAGCGGGTCCTACATGGATGACCAATTGCTCTAGTTCACATCAGATGGCAGAACGGGAACCTCCAGAAGAGCACTTGGGAGCGGGATGCTCAGATACGTGCTCAGTACCCACATTTGTTTCCCTAGTTTATGATGTATCTTTTCAGGGATGTAAAGCCCTGAGGTGGGAGTGATGTAAAGGCTCATAAAATTCAAGGGAAATTATTTTTTCTTAATTTTCTTTGGGATTTTACAAGAACTCAGTTTCTGACGGAACATGATTCCAAGGCCTGGTGTGCCCAGAATCATTTTCCAAAGTTTAGCTCTAGTACGTTCAGTGAACGAACGAGCGAGTTTTTATAACTTTTGAACCGGTGCTCGGATAAAAATTTCGAGGTCACTGATGGAATCACAGTGCCGAAAATTGATTAGAAGCACCTTTTCCAGAGTTGCGTTTGTTTGGGTGTGGGTTTTAGATTTTGGGGTTAAGTAAAGGAATAAAATAAAAGTGGTGAAACCAATTCTATTATATTTTTGTTTAACCTATGATAAGTAGATGATGTGGGTCCCACAATATCCATCCCACTTGGTAGGATATTTTTGAGGTGGGGCCCACACTAGCACCACAATTTCTTTTCTTCCTAAACCCCCTCCTTTATTAAGGTCACGCACCCGCACCCCTACTAATTGGAAGTCAACCCATGCGTTTTTCTGTTATGAAACGCCTCATTTAATTTGGGCAGTTGAAACGATGCAATTAATTCATGTAATAGTTTGATTCGTTTTTGAATTTTAAAATACATGGCTTGAGAAATAAAATAAGACAACTCTTATTTTATTATTTTGGTTGTGTTGAGAGGGGATTGGGAGAAAGAGGGGATGCTTGAAGATCTTCATATTCTTCGTTGAAGAACACGAAGAACGCAAAGAACGTGAAGAACGCACCGATCACTGACGAAGAACGCTAAATCCTCAGAGATCGACTATGCAGTGCCGTGTACCGCGATTCCAATGACACTCTCATTCTGCGACGCCTTCTTCCGCGACGCCTTCTTTCACGATGAACTCTCATTCAACAAATTCGATGAGGTAGGGGGATTATTATTTCATTTGTTCCTGATTACTTCATCATTGACTTATTGTCTGATTTGGGCCACCTGTTATCGGAATAACGGGAGGAGTTTGGACCGCACGAACACGACCGACCCGCCTCTCCCCTTTGGTTATTTGATATTGTTTACGGCACGAACAAGGAAACGCGGTGCCGAAGCACCGCGCGGGAAATATTAAGGAAAGGGGAAGAAGTGCAGCGCTGTCGCGCTGCGTTGTTGAAGACGAACCAAAGATGCGGCACCATCATGCCACGCCGGAGAACCACAAAAGCGTTGTGGCCGGAGCGGGGCCGCGGCAGAGCGGGGAGACCGCTGGCCGGTTCCGGGCCACCGGCGTCGGGGCAGGGGGCCCGGCCAGCGGCGGTCCCGTGGCGGCAATAGCCAGCCGGACGGAGCTGGTCGGCCGGTCAAGGGAGGATCCGGGGGTTACGACCCCCGGCTGGCCAGCAGGTGCGGCCCCCCATCATGGGGGCCGCTGTTATGAAACAGGGGGGTAGGCACCCCCCCCCCATCTGCTCGGCCGAAACATCCGATCCACCTGGCGACCGGGCCGCGCCCATGCGTGGAGAACCCGGACTTGGGTCAGGTCGACTCGGTTCGGGCCGACCTAGGGGGTCTCGGGCCGGGTCGGTCTGGGCCCGAAACCCCCACTTCCGGACCTCTCACATTATTTTTCCCATAAATTGGGCTGCAGACCTCTGATCGACGCACCATCAGTAGTGATGTGATCCTTGGATCGAGTCGGTCATTTCGGTATATTACACTTAAGGTTTTGGAGAACTTTGGGTTTGGCTGGGGTTGTTCGTACACTAAACCAACCGGGCCCTCGGAGCGGAAACACTTATAACATGAGCTCCAGACATTTGATTCATGTGCCGTCGACTTTGTGGGATTCCACTTAGTGAGACAGACCGTTTGGCTTACTCCGCTCGAGGTTTGGACGCAGTTGGAGTACAATCGGGTTGGTTTTGACTTAAAAACCAACTGGGCCCTTGGGACGGAAAATCCAATAACTCTCAGACCGGGCGTCCGATTGATGCGGCGTCTGTGACGTTGAGTTCCTGTTGACGATATGGAACTTTTGGATACATCAACTCCAGACTATGTGTTAGTTGATGTATCAGCCCCTCGGCTCATGGAGTGGACCCTATTGAAAGAGATTGCTGTGTATGGGAACCCTAGAGTTGGATGTGACTACGATGACGATGACGACTGTACAGAAATCCTCTATGGATTCGACGGTGAAGACTACAGCACTCAGCGATCCTACATGGATCAGTGCTACCGATCCTGTGTGGGTCAGATCCTGTGTGGGTCAGCGCTCAGTGGTCCTTTGTGGGCCAGTGACTACAGATCCTGTTTGGGTCCGATCCTGTGTGGGTCATTGCGGGGGTTAGTTACCTATCGATCCTTTGTGGGTCATTGAGGGGGTTAGTACCTATCAATCCTTTGTGGGTCCGATGGCTTAGATGAATTAGTGGAAATATCTAATCATCTCTATCGTCTTACGAAGAAGTATACCTATGTGAGCTGAAGCTTGTTTTGCATTCCTATGTGGATTGTGTTGTGCTATCCTATGTGGATATGATCGAACTTGGGCTCGGATGTTGGAGTCGAACTGGAATTGATGACTTAGGTATATGTATGGGAATATACCTAAGTGGTGTCGGATGTTACTTCGTGATTGTATCTTCCTTTTGGGATTATACTTTGTGGATTCTGGGAGACCTTTGGGGTTCTTGGGGTCCCTACTAAGTAGCTTATACTCACCCCTGCACGGGCTATGCCCGCACTACGTTGTGTTGGTTGCAGAAGACGGACAGTGTTGATCATGGTTGTGGCTTGCGGAGCAGGTCGGTACCTGGAGGTGGACCACTGGGCGGGACGTACTCGGAGTGGACAGCTAGACCCGTTGAGCTGTGGAGGCTATCTATACCCACCCTTCAGTTGGGACTTCCAGTGGATAGCTCTAGGTTGCGGCTTTACTTTTCAGTTTCTTTACTCCCTTTTTCAGTTGTACTTTACTTTCTGTTACGGTTTATATTCTAGCCCACATACTTTTCCACACATACTATTGTACCTAGTTTTTACTTAGTGTTTACTTCTGCTGTCTTCATCTGTGGTGTTTGTTTACTTTATAAAAGAAATGCCTTCCCTTTTTACCAGGAATTACGCCTTGGTGCTAGTCGCCAGCCCCTGGCCTATGGAAGGCTAGCTTGGGGTAGTCACAGCACGGGCCCCAAGGACGGGTCGTGACAAAAACATCATTTCAAAATCTAATATAAATTTTACATAGTTTTTTAGAAATTATTTATATAGTTTAAAGTTTAATTTTTTTTTGTTTAATTGGTTCTAAGATCATAAAAAAGGTGGAGATTATTGGAATAATATTTTTGTTCCAAACACATCTCATGTATTTTTAGGTTTTTATTATCTAATAATCAATTTATATGTTACTATTGGTTTTTTAATGTTTCTTAATCAATTGTATTTATTATTATTATTATATTAGTCCATTATATTAAAATTTTAACTTCTATAAATTTTTTGATAAACTATCTTTAGTATAGAATATCACTTAAAATGGAATTTGGCTCTATTTAGAAATAGATATTCCGAGTAATCATCCATGTAAATCGACTATGTGGATCAATTACCAACATGAAATGGCTACGTTCCAAAAATAAATATGTGGAAATATCATATGTTTAATAATCACCTATGTGGAAAATCATCTATGTAAATCCAATAGATATTTAAATAGGATACATGGAGTAATCAAATATATGATTTGCAGACATGATGAATTAAGAAATGTTTTACCAAATGTTTACAGAATTCATTCAGCTTTGTTAAATTTGGCTAAATGATAGAGATGTTTATTTGAAGGAATTGAACTACATAAATAAATCTAATATGAAACTAATAATGTGATTTTTTTGTCAAATAACATACATGAAATGATCATGTGTATGTACCATTATTCATTATCTCAGAAAATTCATGAAAAACATCACTTATAATATCATATAATCTAGGCATGGAATTAAGTTCCATAGGTCATTTTCATTGAAATATTTAGGTATTTAATTCTCCTATTATAGTATAAGTGCTTGAACTATCAACTCTCTCTCCCTCAAATCTTTTAGTGTGATTTTCTATTTTGTGAATGAATGAATCAGAATATTTGATATTGTATCATCATTATAATGATACCATTTTCTATGTTTTTATAATACTCTCATCAATATGATTTTCTATTCATATCATATATTGTTGAGATTTATTCTATTTTATAAGTTGTATCGTACAACTATGAACATCATTTGAAAATTATAAATTTTTTATCTATCACTATTAATGTTATTGGTAGAAGAAGCTTAAAGGATGATAATTGAAAAGTCTTTTTAGAGCCAGGATAAAAAATACAAGTATTGTACCATGTATCGACTTCATTCACTCAGTTGAAAAATCCATAGGAATGGACTAGATATTCCTAGAAACAATAATGGTCTAGTGAAAATCACCAAGCTCATAGAGTTGAGTGTTGGTGGATTGGAATAGGGGATTTATGTTCCCTGAACAACTAAAAATATTTTTTGTATGATCTATTTTCAATATCTGTTTATTTCCACTATGTGCATGTGTTAATAAAAGGTCAGAATTTATCATACCTTAAAAGATGGTGGTTATATAAGTTATAAAATCATATTGATCTCAATTAACCCCCTATTGAGTCATAGTGAAATCATTATTTGAAAAATATGGATGCAAATATTTGAAATTTTTAGGATGAAGCCTTGGTGTATGTGCTACCAAGAATCATACCAGCTTGGCAGAAGGTTTTAGTGCCACTTTATTCATTAAGGAAAATTTTTGTCTGAGTGGAAAACTAAAGAGTGGGGTCAATTGATTTTTGGATTAAATTTTATTTTAAAAATAATTTAAAAACTATAGTCACCGATTTAATTAAATATCTTAGTTAAAAAATAGTATTAAAATAGGATTTGAACATTTTAAAATGTTTCCAAAAGCTTGATCGCAAATCCAATAAATTAAATCTAAATACACTAGAACTTTTGAAACTAATCTACAAGTATAATAATATGTTTATAATAAATATAGAATGATTTAACTATTAGAGTGTAATTTTTTTCATAAAGAACACATGTAAAGTAATTCAATTTTAATATTAATTAATATATAATATAAATAAGATAATGGAAATTAAATATGGGTTTTGGTTTTTAGAAAAAACCTAATCCCCTCCTCTTGGAAATCACATAATCTAATGTTTTTTATAATAAAATAAACTAATCCACAACTTGAATCATGTTTTATAAATAACATTATACATGGATGTTAAGACACACAGACTCATCCCAATGTATTCCAAGGATATATAAATACAATTTCACAAATAAAGTCTTCGAGTATTTTAGTTGGGAATAGAAAGGACACAATTGAGAAATTATCAAGCACTCTCTCGTTTAGAATAGGAGAATACGTTTTACAATTTAGTAGAGAAAAAAATAATATAAAAAGTAAATAATTAGTGAAAAAGGAAGGAGATATATGATAGAAAATGTGATGCATCGTGATTTGAATTGCTATAGTTGTCCAAAGACTTTGAATTATTCCTCTGGGGAAGATTGAGAAATTTTAATAGAATTTTTAGGAAAAAAGAATCTTGTAAATTATTCTCTATAGAATATATTCATGTTTAAGGGGTATGATAATATTCTATATGAGAGAGAATATGATCACTTCCTCATGCATGACTTCACATGGATAGTATTTTTGCTTAATAATAATCATCCGAAGAAGTATAAATAAAAGGATAATAAAATACAATAATAAATGCACTAAAACATCATTTATTACTTAAAAAATAAAGACATTGGTGATTTCAAATGGTTCAGTAATAAGTTATATAATATATATATAGTTATATCTTATTTATTTGATCTCGAAAATACATGAAATAGTTGGTTAACATGGTTAGTTGATGTGGAAATTTTTCATGGATGGTTCATCAATACCCATGGTTAGTTCATTTGAACATATCATAGATTAATGAATCTGTACAATAAGCTATTTTTTCATGCGGTCAAAAAAAAAATAGAAAATATTACCATATTAATCAAGGGAAAATTTGGAAAACATTTACCTGATAATGTGATTTATCCCTTTTTTTGGAATTATATATAACATAGTCACTACACTGATTATCATGGTTAGGTACTAAGTAGGTACATGTCCAGTTCATGATAGGTTGATTGTACATGTGGTAGTGTTATTCACAATATATAGTATGATAATTCTTCAATGAATGGTCAGTTGATGACTTTGATATATTTTTCTCATATAACTATGTTTAAGAAGATTGTTCAGGTGATAAGGTGAAGTGTAATGTTAGGTAAGGTCACATGGTCACTTGACCTTCATAGTAAGATTAAATTCATCATAAGGTAAGGTTTCATTATAAGTTCAAAGACATCACATGTAATTTATACTACTAATTTGGTATTTTTGATAGGATTACTTATAGAAATATCTATTTTTCCATGATTTGTCCATAATATCATTAGATAATAAAAAACATGAAATTCATCAATAATAATATAAACAAGAATTGGTATTCCTAAAATAAGGAGGTTCTATAATAATAATAAAATATATATCATTTTTTGATGATCACATATCATTAAATTTAAATTGAATTAAATTAAAAAAAACAATATATTTATAGAGGATTGAAATATATTTTTACCGTGTTCCTAAAATCATGATTATTTTTCCAATATATTCTCTTTATTTTATTTTACCACTAATAAATAATTTTTGTCCCTTTTGGGATTGTGAAAAATTAATAATGTAAAAAAAATATGATTAAATTAAATTATTTCATTAATATATCAAAAGAGATTACAAAAAGATTACAAAAAATCCATATCAGATATCCTAATTAGAATTTGAATAAGGGACATCTCGAAAATTGTTAAGGAGTGTCTCCATTCCATTGGACGATGGGGTAATATAAGAGGTAGTCTGATTTGAATATGAGGAGGAATGCTTACCAATGACCACACCTCTGGGAACATGTCTATGTTAATGAATAAATTGGGAAGGAGTCAGAACAAAATGATTATTGGTAGAGGAGGTAGCAGGTCGGGATAATGTAATGTCTAAAAGAGATATCATAACTGTATAATAAGTATACAGATAGTGTTACATCAAATGGGTGGAATCATTGAATTCTTGATAACTATTATCTAAATCATCAAGAAAATAATTTCTATTCTCTATGAAGGTATTTAAAATTGGTTTCTATTCCCTAACCTTATCAAAATGGGATTTAAAATAAATATTCAAATGTGGAATCCACAATTCTAAATAAAAATATACAAAAACCCCATTTAGATATGTAATTGTGAAGATCTTTAGGAGGAAATAATCAATTGATCTCTTAATGGTTTCTTTGTATTGATCAGTTTTCATAGTACCCTCTCAAAATGCGGCATATGTCTTGGTAGAATGTGCATGAAACACATAAAACACATATTATATTGTCCTTGTAATATCATATAACAAATTCTTAAACACATTTTGTAAGAGACATATAATATTTTTTTCATAAAACAAGACAGACCAGTTGAATAAGTACGAGGCATATTAGAATGTTGAAAAAATACATTCATAAAACACTGTTCTAACTGATTCATCATGTTATAGAGATCATCTTGGGGAGAACCAACATGAGATCTAATATTTGTAACATCATTCTTCATCATCTTATATCTGAAATTAAATCTTGGTTAAAATGATTAGTCACCAAAGTAACAACATTAAAAATGTTATCTTTATTCACTTGTTTTAGAGAGTCTTCAATGTTAACAAATAATTTCTTAAAAAATAAATCATTTATAAATTGAACACAACTAATTAATACTCAGTGAAAAATAAAATAGAAGGAATAGAGGGTGTAGTTATTGAGGGAGAAGGATCACTAGCTTGATGTCCACCATCTATCTATTGTGCATCCCCCCACTGATCTATTATGAATAATTTAATCCCCAACTCTATTAACAGATCTTACAAAATCTTGATCCGGATATTAAAATATATCCTCAAACAGATTAGATAGCTAACCATCTTCAGTGGGATAAGGACAAATGAGTTCTTAAATGGGTTGATTAATAAAATGTTTTCTAGTAGAAACCCTAATTCCCCCATAATTATTTACCTTAGTAATCAATGCTCCTAAAAAATTTATATGAATAGAGGTAATGTCCGGTCAACCAGGTCTAATTGCACTACCTCCAATGTCATCATAATCAAAATTAGGATAATATATGCCCAAAACAAGATATCATTGGAATTTATACCACTCAGAAGGTGAAGTACGTGTAGGTTGTATAGGATTACTCCATGTAATGACCAAAAATTCTAAATTATGAACATTGTATTTGATAGTGTGCGACACAAAACTTCATTCGTGTAATGGAATATAATATCTTGAGACCTTATTTACTACATTAAATTCATCTATGAAAATTATTTCAATTATCGTGATAATATGTTAGCATACGTCGAACTCAACAATGAGTTTCTGTATTGGCTTGCATTACACCCAAGACCGAGTTTTATCTAACAACAACATATTACTAAAATAATATTATTTCATATAATATGATATATCCAAGCGATTAAATTAGAATTTTTGAATAATATTAACTAAATTATAAAAATATATTGTTTAATAAAATTTGAAATGAATTCATTTGTTACAAATTAATTATAATGGAATATAAGAACCAATTGAATATAAAGGGAATGTTTTAAAAAAACTATTGTTTTTCTTGAAATGTTATCTTATCATAATAAATTGATTAAATAAAATTTTTAATTGATATTAATGTTTTATATATGCATTATATGTTGAATAAATTATTTATTACTCATATAATATATTTTATAGGAATGAGATAAGAATAAACCCAATATTACACATAAACAAATGTTTTTATTAAGCCACCTTTACAGCTTCTAATGAAAATATATATTAAATAATTTTATTTAGACTTTTATAAATCCTAATTGTAAAAATAACATTGATATTTTATATAGGAAATAAAAATTATATTATGGTGAATTTTTATATTTTTATGTGATGTTTCATTTTTTTAATGAATAGTGAAAAATAATGAATTTTAATTTAGCGATTATATTTATTCTTATTTATTTATTTGGATAAATATAATTATAATTTGTTTTAAATTTTATTAGATTAATTTTTCATTATTTAATCAAATTAGTTTATTAGTAATAATTTCAAATTGAAATTTAATATTAAAACATAGAAAACTATTGAACATTTTTACTATAAAACCCAGCATTGTAATTGTGTATACTGGGTTAATTTTAAATTATTTCCTCCCAATTATGTGATTTTAAATTAAAATAATTAATTTTATATTTTTAATATTAATAATATATCAATCCTAATAAGAACAACATATATTTCTACTAATAATATTAGTGAAACTAATTAAAAATATTTACAACAATTTAGTTGAAATTAATCATAATATGGGAATGAACCTTAAACATGGGGACTAAATTGACATAGACACTTTGGAATAATCCATTTTATTGTCATTAATAGAACATATATTCCATTATATCTATTTTTTACATTATTGGATCCACTTTCAATGTGAAAAACTTGGGTGTAATTCCCTTTTCCAAAATTTACAAGCTTACCACTCCACCTAAAATAAAAAAAGGCACTCCAGCCTACCACATCCTCAAACACCTAATGTTTTATGTATAGAACTATATATTCCAAAATATTTCTTAAACATACCATAGTAAAAAATATTTTTTAAAACATGTGAATAAATCCATTAAAGAAATCCCTTTGGTTCAAACAAAAAAGAGTTACCCGATTAAGAGTTAACATTCTTCCTCAAATTATATTATTTATTTGTTTCTCCAGTAAATAATTTATTATTATTACATTATTATATAATGAAAAAATTATCATAAATATACATATATTTATTTAATCTATGGTTTAGTCATTCACTTACACACATTTCCAATTAATGGATAATGATCTTTCGGTTTATGTGTATGGTGCACCACTGCCTCACAAAATGATGTCATTTTTTTTCCTTTATCGCCTCTCATGATTGGGAATTATGATGAAAAATATGTTTATATATCATGTATGTAATATTTATTATTTCTTTATACATAATTAATTCTCATTTGAAACATCCCTTTATTTTATCAATTATGTCTAAATATGATAACATCATTTCTGGAATTGTGGACTACAGCCCTTCAAAGCAATGGGACGTATTCACACTATACATGGAACATATAATGGATGGTTTAAATAAAAGTATTTAACATATATTACATATATATTATATTTGAACTATAACATAAATATATATATATATATATATATTTCATTTAATTTTCAATATTTTAATATGAATAGAAATTAAAGTAGCATTCAAGCATATGTACGACCAACCATATCCAAGAATGATGCATTTCATTTATATTCTCAAAAAATTGTGGATTATTATAAATAAATATTAGTTGTCAAATATTATAATTAAATAATTTAAAAACTTATGTAGATAATGAAAGCGTGGTATTTTTAATAATAACAACATGTTAAAAGTCAAATCATACTCGTAAAACATGGCTCTTAACTAATGGAATAGTGAAAATAAAGGATGATTGGTAACAAACAGGTAATAAGATATTATAAGAAGATCATATATGATATAATAAGTATGAATATGGTTCTTTTATAATTGTTTTACATTTATATAACCATTATAATTTATTATAATGTCCGTTCACTCAAAAGTAAATGCACGTTAAGGGCTCTCGTCCCAATTTCCATTCCATTGTGACTTGTTTGTTGTTATACACCTAGTTTCTTTTATATTCTATATATACTTATGTTATAAATGATATATAATTAATATATTTATTTTCAAAATATTATAAGTTTTATTTAAGTTAATTATTCATGGATATTATGATTCAAATGTTTCAAAGTGGTATGGGACCAAATTGAATGTATAAAGATCATTCTCCTCCAGAACATTTTTAATGATTATATTTTCAATCTCACTTCCTTTTATGATTAATAACATTCCATTGAAAAAATATCTATATTTTTTTGGTATATAATTTTATATATATCATGTACATGATTCCATATTGTCATATAATACCATGATTCACTCATTATTCAGGATATTGAGATTTCCAATTTCAATTATTTTTTCTAATGGGATTTGAGTTAAATGTTACCAAGTTAAAAATAGTTTCGTAACCCATTTTATTTTCATTAGGTTATAATACTACATAATTTTAATTAATATTATATGATCATATGCATAATGAACATGATATTCTATTTACGTATTTTCACTTTTTTATGTGGGTTTACAGTTGATACACATAATTTATTCATTGATTGATTATCACATCATCGTTATAATATTTTGAAGAGTTTACATTATAATCTCACTTTGTTCAGGATTGATTATACCAGAATATCCATTAATGGAAATTATTTTATTATTTTATAATATACTATTTCCACTTATTATCATCTTTTATTCATGACCTCTATTAAATAATATTACCATTTTCAACTCTTTTGTTCTCAAAATATTTTAGAAAATGTTTTTATGAAAACCCAACTTCATTAATCTCTTTAGTTAGAGAAACTATTGTCTTCTAAACATAATATTTTATAAAAATGTTATACAAAATAATTTTTATCAATTCCAAAATGATTTATTAGATATACTATCCAATTTTTTTCAATTAAAAATTATTTCAACAGAATCTTCTTTTCATTTTCCAAGAAATGAAATTTTCTATCCTTTTTCCATAAAAAATAAATATTCTTTTTACCTCATATGTAATGTAAAAATTTACATAAAATAATTTATTTAAAAATATTTTTTCATGTTAAAAATATTAATTTTTAAATAATATATTTTCAATATATATTTTCAATTAAAAGGATTTTAATTTTTTTTCCAAATAAATAGATATTTTTCAAGAGTTATTAAAAAAATATTTTTTTACTATTTAATTTCATCAATGAAAATAAAATTTTATTTTTTTTACCTCACTTGATATTTTCTTCATTGATACCATCCTTATAATTTATTTACATGGTTAATAATTTACTAGTAAAATGGTAATATTGACATTTACTTCCGTGAATCTTTTTAGTACCCTTAAAATATTCAATTTCATAGGATCATTTGACTTTGAATTTACACTAAATATATATATAATTATTCATGTATATGATTATTTCTTTATCCATATACTATTATTCAAATATTATTTACTTTTAATGTTATTTGATTATTTGTTGAAATATTGATAAATCCACATTAATTATTTAATATAGATATTTGATAAGGAATATTATTTATTTCGATTGTTGCATATGATGAATGATTTGGATGGGAAATGATGGTTGGGGCCAAGAATTTATATTGACAATCTATGTATCGATAATTTCTCATTAGACATATAAGATGCTAAAATTAAATATGTTTCTTCATTTAGATTAAATCCATATTGTGAATGGTCTTGATGGTGTTGGGTTTCATGTGCCTGAGACGTGACACGACATAATTATGCATTACCTTCATTTTAATTGAGTTATTATTTATCCCATAGATTTTTCATCAACATAAATATGGTTTCATTTTGGTCTCAATTTTTATTAAATAGAATTTGATTTCATTTTCTTACCTTTCCATAATTTTTTTTCTTATCTATATGTTAAAGTTGGGTGTGTTATCAGATAATAACATTCCATTTTATATATCCATTGATTTTATTTATTACATGGATTATTTATTAATTTATTACATTCACACAGTGACGATTATAATTCATTCATTATTACTAATGTTGTACTTTAATTTTATAGATATTTTGGGCTCAACCTTTTTATGTTTCCTTTCTCATGGAATCCAAGAATTATACAAATAAATATATGAAAGGGTATTCTTGATAAAATAATGATGTCCTTGAAATAAAAAAACATTTTAATTAGAATATTCTTTTGTAATATCAGACTCAGTTATGTATCTAGTTTACCATCACTACTAAACTCTAGGATCCCTCAGGGTTTGCATCCTTCTTATCATGAAAATGTAATGGCTATAGACACATGATCTAGGATTCTAGGGTCATTTCTATGCAGTTGGAATAAGAGGAAGTTTAATAGAAACCATAATAAATATATTTAGATTAAATATATTAGAGAACATAGGTTTAATGTAGGCATTGAATAAAATCCTAATATTTTGATACTGTAGAGATTTTGTGGGTATTTATAGAGATAACTCCCAATCTGGATACTACTAGTGGATTTGGTTTCAGAATATATTTAACTAGAAGTAAAAACTCTTACATGGTGAGCCAAGGAAGACAATAGTGTAACCTGGTACCCAACAACATGCCTTATGGTGTACCTTGTTTGATATCCCTTCGGTATACTCTTAGGATGATTCTTATTTTCATTAAAAACCATAATAAATGATTTTGAAAATAAATGACCAAAATTAAACCATAGACAATGTAAGGACCTAAGTTGAAATAAAATTGGTGAAGTATTTATATTGAGGGTGTATTAAAAACCATAGTTTATGGGATATTTTGACATTATCCTTATTTCAAGGATTTCTATCATATTGATTTTTGAAATTATATTAATATGGTTTTAGAAAACGAAAAACTATATGGTGAGAGTCAAACCATCTTTTTGTAAAAGGCCAAACGGTTTGTACCAATTATGGAAGGATGATATGGGTTTTACACTGTCTACACTCCTATGTGATTTCCTGGTTAAACTGTCATAATTTTTAGTTAAAAAATTGATGAATAAATTTTAATGATGAACTAGTAGAGTTACCTTTTAGGTTTAGATATTAATTTGTTAGCCATGTTGATTTTAGAGAACAGTTAGTGACAAATAGTTAGAAATTTCACTCTTTTATGGGCCTTATGATCTGTTAAATGTACATTTTAGTTCTTCAAGCATAAAAGATAATTTTTAGATATTTATTTTTTTGATGAATGGACTGAATTAGAATTTGATTAAGTCATAAAAAGGATAAAAACTATTTTTATTGTAATATATGAATTATGTATCAGAAAAAATATGTTCTCTTAATACATTAATTTTTTTTTTGAACCAATTTCCTTTTATATAGTCATAAATTTATAGATTTGAGACCCTAAATATTCCATTATTCAATAATATTTTTTGTTATTGATGACATGAACCACTCTCTATAAATATTTAATAAATTACATAATGTACATACCTCTATATTTAATTAATTATATAATACAAAGAGACCTAGATATATCTTCTTCGATGGGACCATTGTAATTACCATTCTCTATTTTCTAGAGGATTTCTTAGGAACCCTTCACATGATGTGGGATTTAAAACATATTATAAATAAAAATATCATTCACCATGGCCATGTTTAAATATTGTGAGTGGAATTCAATTAAGGTGGGGATAATAAAACACTTAGAAACTCTAAAATAAGTACATTCTATTTGACAGTATGTGTGAAACACAACATCAGTTGTATAAGGGAATATTATATACCAAGACATCAATTAAAATTTTAAATCAATCCATGAGATATCATGTGATGCACGAGATACTGAGTTAGTATTTGTTACCCTGAACAATGAGTCTCTTCAATTGATTGTGATACATGAATGACCATTTTTTACCAAATAATGACATATTATTTAAATAACATTATTTAGTATAATATGATATAACCTTGCTATTAAATTATAAATTATTAATAGTATTAACTAACTTATGAAAATATATGGTTTAAAAAAATATGAAATGAATTCATGGGATTCAAATTAATTCTTAATGAATATAATAACCAATTTTATAAAAATATATATTTTTTACAAAACTACTTTTAGGCTCACAAAGTTGTTTTATCATAATAAATTAAATTAATTACTAATTATGAGTGATATTAATGTAATATATATATTGATAAATGATATACTCAATAAAATATTTTTATTGTCATCCAATATATTTAATATGAACGAGATCAGAACTAACCCCATATTTTACATAAACAATACTATTTTAATTAATGTCCTTTTATATCCTTTTAATTGAAACACTATTTAAAATCAAATTTTTGAACATTTTATAAATATTATATTACACAATAATCATAATATTTGAATGAGTAACATAAAAATTTTATTAGGGTGAATTTTCAATATTTTTTGTTATGTTTCATTTTTAAAGAATAGTGAAAATTAGTGAATTGTAATACAAAATTGATTTTTTGTCTCATTTATTAATAGTTTTAAGTTATAATTTTATATTTTTTAATGTTATATTAGAAAATTGTTTTAATTAATACAATTTAAGTCATTTTAATCACAATAAAATTGAAATTCAATATAAAAAACATAAACAATTCCTACATTTTATACTTTCAAAAACACCATTCTTGTCCCATCTGCATGACTAATTTTAAATTATTTTATGAAAGTTATGTAATTGAAATTTTGGAAATATTTATTCCATAAAGTTAATAATAATAATTTATAATGTCTAATAAGGTCATATCAGTTTTTTACCTATGATATTAGATAATGTAATTAAAAGAAAATTACCACTATAAAGGTGATATTAAGCTAAATACAAGACTATCCATTAAAATTAAGGGACAAAATGTTTTAATAAATATTAAAAAAACCATTTTATGGTCATATTTAGAAGGTATACTACCTATTATCCAATTTGGTCCCTTATGGGACCCACATTCAAATGGAAAATCGTGGGTGAAATTCTCTTTTCCCAATTTTACAAGAGTGTCACTACTCCTCCACTATAAAAAGAATATTAAGCCACCCATTTCCTCACAATAATAAATCCAATTTTGATCAATCAAGATATGACCAAATAGCTCCTAAAATTATCTCTTGAAAAACTATATATCCATATTAGTCATAAATCCATCAATGGTAGCCCTTCTATTCAAACAAAAAGGAGTTTCCCAATTAAGAGGTAGAATTATTCCTCAAGCTCTTTATGTTTTATTTTCTTCTCGATAAGTTAATATATTTTTATAACTTGGTTATGTAATAAAAACAATATCATAAATATAACGAGATAATTTTATTCTAAGGGTTCATCCTTTACTAACACACACTAAAATAAAATGGGTAACAAACTTACCATTTATGTGTATAGCGAACTACCACCTTACAAAACGTTGTATTTCCTTTTTTCCCATTACCACCTATCATGGTTGGGAGTAATGATAAAAAATTTCTATTTATATGATATATTTAATATTTATATATTATTTATTCTTTTAAATTATTATATAATACATACCTTTATTCTATTGATTTTATTTAAATATGATAACGTTGTTTGTTGAATTGTGGACTACCACACCCTCAAAATAACATGACTTGTTCACTCTATAAACAGATCATATAAAGGATGTGTTTAATAAAACTATGTAATATATATAGAATATATATTATACTGTAATAATGATATAAAAATATATATTATTTAATTTTTATTATTTTAATATGAAAATATTTTGAATGTAGTGTTCTTGTTTACATACGTTTAACTGTCTCAATGAATGGTGCATTTCATTTCGTATCTCCAAACATTATAGATTATTATAAATAGATATATTCTATTTATTTATGATAATTTAATCATTGTTTAAATTTTGTATATTAAGAAACCATGATCGATATATGAAGAAAAAAACATAACAAGTCAAAACATACTCAAAAAATTTGAAATTAACACCCAAAATAGTGAAAATAATGAATGATTCATAACAAACAGGTAATAATATATTAGAATAAGATCATATAATATTTCATAATTATGAATATTGTTCTGGTGTAAGTTAATGACATTTTTAAAACCATTATACAGGACTATAAATCCCATTCACATGAAAATAAGCATAAGGTAATGTTGGACCCTTTAGATATAATAGTTTTCCTAATCATAAACAATGTCAATATATATATTCCACTATTTCATTACATTTAAAATCTCTAAGTAAATCAATTTTTTCATACACAACCATACCATTAAATTATTCAATAAAATATATTTTTTAATCAAAATGTTTATAAGGGTGTATTTACATGTATTTTTTGATGTCACTTGTTCTAGTAATGTTCTGTGTAAGTGAGACACTTCATAAGTTTCTCAGAGTACCTGGAATGGATAGGTTGTTTGAAACACTGATGTTCGACACACTGATGTTCGACACACCGATGTTCGACACACTGATGACTGAAACACCGATGTTCGACCCACCGATGAACACAGATAAATGATCACAGACCAATGATAGATGATTGGTGATAGACCGATGACAACCTGATGCTAACAGACTGATGCTGACACACCGACGTTAACAGACCAATGATGACAGACTGAAGAAAATGATTCACCGATAGCCATAAATAAATGATTCAAATTTATTAATTGAAATTTATTTCTAGAAATCATATTTATAGGAATTAATGACTCTGGAATTATTTAATTTTTTCTACGGAACTCTCCGTAGGTAGTACGTGGTACATGCATGGGGGGAGATCGTCATGCATACTAGAACATGATGTATAAAAAGATTACAATCTCTACCTAAAGGATGCACTGAGAACCTATGAGAAAAAAAAACAAAACACAAACTCTATGAACATGAAAGATATTTTAAATATGATTATATGATTCTTGAGTAAAAAAGAAGAATAATATTACAGGATTCAATCTGATGATGGTCGATGAGCATCCTGACATGAGAGAGCTGAACCTTTTCACACCTGGAAGCTAGATTACGGAGATGGTGATACTCTGTTCTGAATCCAACAACAAGAAGATGGCTTGAATATCATCTTCTCTACACCCATTGATTCTATATCATTACTGCACAACACATAAAGATTTATAAACACTATTCTTCTTTTATAACTCTATTGTGATCATGTGTTTTCTTTTTGAGTAGTGTGTGCTTCTATTTGAGTCACACAATATATCGTGAGCATAGCTATAGGATTCTGAAATATACTCACAGTCAATCTCATTTTAATCATTCATCCCATGTTGAACAGTTGAAGAGATAATGTGTGATCTGTTTTTTTTTGTTTTCCCATGACTAGATGTGGTAGAGATTATGTGTGACCTGGTCAACTTTGTGTGCTTTTTTGAATCCCGATCCTGGGTGTGGGTCAAATTTTTATTAATATAAACTACATGGTGATAGGTGAACAACATGTGGAGATGACTATGTATCATCTTGAGACCGAATCTCTTGTTTTTATCCGCTATGTAGTTTGTCTTGTGTTTTAATCTGATCTGTGTATAAATCCTTTCACATTAATATAAATTGATCATTGATAGTTTGGTTTTCACGTGTTTATATCTATTATGAATCAGTATATTATTTCCAATGTTTTAATAATATTTATATTGGTAAATCTAAGAACTAATAAATATTTTGATAAATAAATTAAGCAATCAAGTATTTAAAAAATTCAAAACAAACAGAAATTGATTATATATTAATGGGTGGATTTTATTTTAAAGAAAAAATTCTAAAAGAAATTTTTTTAGATACTTAATTCACCCCCTCATGAGTTATCTACTTCGACCAAAATTTTGTATCAGAGGAAAAATGAAAATTATTTTCATTTTTTAAATTCTTGCATTCTGTGATTATTGTTGTATTTCCATGATCACAAAATTTCTGTTACTTTTAAATTTTTATCTCTTTAAAATTATTTCACAATTTCTGTCATGTATAATAGATTAGATGTTGTTGCTACCAATATACCTCAGTACTTTATTGGAACTAATTATGATCAGTGGAAGATTAAACTGTAAATACATCTAGAAAGCATTGGACTTTAAATATGGACTACTATTCAAAGAAAATATGAAATTCCTGAAACTGCTAGAAACACTTGGGATGAACCTACCAATAATTCCTATAATGATAATTATATTAAAATGAATGCTCTGTACTACGAACTAGGTGATTAAGAGTTTAACCATATCTCTGCTTTTAAAACTACCCTTGAGAATTGGGACACTCTATATATTTTTCATGAGGAAACATCTAATGTTAAAGAGAAAAGACTAAATACTTATACTGTTAAATATGAAAACATCAGAATGAAGCCTGATGATACTATTTATGATATGTATCTCAGGTTTAATGAAACAGTGAATACCATGATTTATTTAGGATTATAAGTAACATCTAAATAGTATATTAAGAGGAATCTGTGATGCTTACCAGAAAGATGGTGTGGATCATCTGTTTCTATTAGGGAATTGTGCAACATTGATAAGATTCCAATGAAGTAATTTATTAGAAAACGATTGCTGTATAAAGAGGAATTGCAGGTAAATCAATAAGAGGATGAACCAAACATAATTTCATTATCCTTAAAGACAACTACATCTAAGAGTAACGGCTAGAAGAATGTTCAAGCTTCTACTAAAAGCTCCAGCAGTGATGAAATAGCTTTAGATAGTGATGAAGAAATGGTCTAGTGGGCTAGATGATTCGAGAAATTTTATATGGACAAGATTTTTTCCAAAAATACCAATTACAAAGGAAAGTATGATAATAAGGGAAATTGAAAAAATGATTGGAATAGAAATGATAAGTTTTAAGAGATAATCTGCAACGAATGTAAAAGGAAAGGACATGTCAGGACTGACTATCCAAAGATGAAATACATGAAAAATTATAATAATAAGGTTAGAAAGTATAAGAATGTATTGA
Source organism: Viscum album (assembly GCA_963277665.1). Classification (NCBI taxonomy): domain Eukaryota; kingdom Viridiplantae; phylum Streptophyta; class Magnoliopsida; order Santalales; family Viscaceae; genus Viscum; species Viscum album. The sequence continues at coordinate 1,106,761,796 of OY728152.1, read as the reverse complement.
AGGATCCTAGAGTGCCTCTGAAGAAAGATCATGTGAATATGCCTCTTCTCAAAATGAGAATGTTGATATGGCTATTCTGTGTTTTATGAAAAACCAAACTGAGGTAACCATTGACTCTCCTGTAAACTGTTATTATTATTTTGAATGCGAGTTTATGAATATAAAAAATGATGAATTATTCGAATATTGAATCATAATAGAAGAAAAATGTAATGAGTTGAAAGGTAAGTATAAATCTTTGAGGAAGTAGCATTCTCTTACTATTACTGTTAACTCTAATAATACTACTAATAAAGAGAAAAATTCTCAACTACTCATGGAGAACAATGAGTTAAAAATGTCTAATGAGAAATTGAAAACAGAATTAGAAAATATTACCAACTGGAAAAATACACTCAAATGCATGGTAAAAAATAGTTCATATATATACTTATGGGATAAGATATCAACTAGGCCAATGTAATTTATCCAAATAACATTTTGTAAAAAAATTTGGAAAATCTCCTACTTTTTTCAGAAACTAGGATTTTTTTTACAAGTTCCAGTTCCAAGAATTATTTTACTACATCCAATTCATCATGAAGAAACAATTTTTATTTTTCAAGCACTCTATATTCTTCATATTGGAATTCTATATAAAATTTTTGGGATCCTAAATACTTTATCACTTATCTATGTGGACTGAGACAAATATGGGTTCCGAAGTCATTTCATGGATGAACTATTATGTAGGTAGACTGCCCAAAGAGCTCTTGTAGAAGGTTGTGGTACATGGAAAGTGGTTGTTCAAGACATATGATAGGGTTTTTTACAAGATTTAAAATTCTGATCAATATTGATGTAGGACATGTCACATTAGGTGACAATGGTAATGGAAAAATCATTTTCCTATGCCATATTGGTATCCCAAACGCTATTTCAATTTCCAAAGTACATCATGTTGATGGATTAGAGTATAAATTGTTCAACATATATCAATGTGTGTTGATGTATTTAATGTTAAATTAAAAAATGATTCATGGATTGTATTTGATACCAATAATAACTTAGTATTTACTACCTTTAGAAATGATAATGTATATTCAATAAATCTAGATACACTAGCATCAAAGAATGTCTCTTGTCTAAATTCCTTTAATAAGGATTCTTGGAACTGAAATATAAGACTAGGACTTTGCAACATACACTCTCTTAGGATGTTATCCAGAAAAGGATTAGTTAATGACCTACCCAAATTAGAGTTTCTAGGAAATAGAGTGTGTAATCCTTGACAAAATGAAAAGCAAAATAAAATCTCTTTTGAATCAAATATTGAAGTAACTACGTCTCAACCTCTTGAGGGGGGTCACATGGAATTTTTTGGGCCATCTAGAGTTTTGAGTCTCGAGTGGAAGCACTATGTTTAGGTTCATGTAGATGATTTCTCTAGGTAAATAAAGACTATTTTCTTAGCTCATATGACTGATTATTTTTCTAACATTACCAAGTATGTTAGGACTGTAGAAAATCTTGGTGGACAAAATATTAAATGATTAAGAAGTGATCATGGCTGTGAGTTTGAGAATCATGATTTTGAAGCATTTTTCTCACGAAATTGCTACAATAATAATTTTTATGATCTTAGGACACCTCAATAGAATGGTGTGGTAGATAGAAGATATAGATCATTATAAGAAATTTCCAGATCTGTACTTAATGAAGAAACCTACCAATTTATTTCTGGGTTTAAGCTATTAATGCAACATGATAAATAATAAATAAATTCTTAATCAGACCCATCCTTAAGAAAAATCATTATGAGTTGTGGAATAGAAGGATTCCCAAAGTAGGTTATTTTAAAGTGTTTGGACGTAATGTTAATATTCTTAACAGTATAGATATATAGATAAATTTGCATCTAAAAGTGATGAAGGGATATTTCATGGACATTCTACATCATGTAAAGCAAATATATACATTATTAAAAAAAATTTGTGGAGGAATCTGTAAATATCAAGTTTGATGAAGTAGACCCATATGAGCCCAATGCCTCACTTGAAAATATTGAAGAGGATATGTACAATCTATACATTACGGATAAAACCTCAATTCATCATGTGAAGGAATCTGTGAAAACTTCCACTTCTGGAAATTCTCTAGATCATAACCCTAATGAACCACATCAACTTGACCTACCTGAAATGTAAAGGCCAACCTTTTCTTGACTAACAAGGACCCTTACAAATCACCAACTAGATGTTTTTGTTGCATATTTAGATAGAGGAATAAAAATGAGTGCTTCATTGAGAATCTAGGTTGAGAATCAAGCTTTCTTGTCACAACATGATCCTAAAAATATCAATGATTTGATCAATGATGAGGTTTGGGTAATGTCCATGCAAGAAGAACTTAATCAATTTGAAAGAAATAATGTTTTGAAACATGTAGATAGACCGAAGGATACATAGAACACAGTTAAGAAATGGGTGTTTATAAATAATGTAGATGAAGTTGGAAATATAGTTAGAAAAAAAATAGACTAGTTGCACAAGGATATAATGAAGAATAGAGAATTTATTATGAATATACCTTTGCACCAGTATCTATACTTGTGGAAATTATTATCTAACTTAAATATACAACAGAAATGGATTTTAAAAATTATAAAATGTATGTAAAATGTGTATTATAAAAGAGTTATATAAATGAGGTTGATTTGGTTGAACAACCCCCAGGTTTTACAAGTCCACATTTTCAAAATCATGTGTTCAAATTATCTAATTCTTTATATGGTTTGAAACAAACTCAACGATCACGGTATGAAAGGTTGCATGATTTTCTTATTTTTAAAGGATTTACCAATGGAATTATAGATCCTACTTTATTTATAAATATAATTTCAAAATAAGTGTTAATAGCTCAAATATAAATATATGATATTATATTTGTATCTTCTAAAAATTCCTTATGTAATGATTTTTCAAAATTAATGAAAAGAGAGTTTGAAATGAGTTTAATGGGAGAACATAAATATTATCTTTGATTTCAAATATTTCAAAATAAATAAGGTATTATTTTATATCAAAGTATGTATACTAAAGAACTTTTGAAATGATGTGTCTTTGATATCATTAAAACTAGTGAAACCCCTATGAGTTATACATGTATGATAGATCTTGATGAAAATGGAAAATTAGATGATCAAACTCTTTATAGAGGAATGATTCAGAGTTTGTTATAGTTAACTTATAATAGGCCAGATATTATGTTTAGTGTGTGTATGTGTGGGAGAATTCAAGAAAACCCAAGAATAAAATTAAATACTGTTAAAAGAATTTTCAAATACCTCATGTATACAATTAATATTGCACTGTTCTATCCTAAAGGATAACCAATTGATTTAGATATCTATTCATATGGTGACTTTGGTGGATTTTACTTAGATAGAAAGAGTACCTCTGGAGCATGTCACCATTTGGAATGTCTCTAATATCATGGTGTTGTAAAAACCAAAATTCAGTTACATTGTCAACTGTATAAGTACAATAAATTATGACTGGTAGTTGTTGTGCACAAAATTTTCAGACGAAACACACCCTATTAGAATATGGATTTCAATTCAATCATATCCTTATAAAAAGTGACTGTAAAAGTGATACTAACATTTCTATGAATCCAATTTATCATTCTAGAACAAAGCATATTGATGTAAGACATCACTTTTTGATAGATTATTTTGAAAATTTTATATAAATATTGAGTTTATTGGGACTGAGCATCAACGAGGTGATATATTCACTAAACCTGTAATCTCTAAGAGAATAAATTACATCATACGTGAACATGAAATGATAAATCTATAATTTCCTTGAAACTGATACTTGAAACTGATCCTTGAAATATATCAATGAACCAGATCCTTGACACAGATCCTTGAAACCAATCCTTGAAACTGATCCTTACATCTTATCACTTGATACGGATCTCGTGAAACCAATCACATGAAAAATACAATGTAAAACCGATTATATGAAACCAATGTATTTATGGAAACTTTTATTATTCTTCCTGTTTAAAAAAAAGTTGTTTTGTGATCTTTTTATTGTGTTTAAATTTTATGCTTTATGATTTACAATCCCCAAATGATATTATATGTTCAATCCATCTCGACCTTTCACCTTCCCACTTCTATAAAACCTTATACCCTTTGTCACAATATCTCTCGACCCTCAACCTATCACATCCTTTGGAATCTGAAACCTCAATATTGTAAGGACCCAGTACGCTATGGAAGAGCCGAGCAGATATCCATCTCCTAAACAACAGAAGGGTGTGCCCAGAGGGAGTAAAAAAACAAGATAGGAATGTTGTTTGGTTACAACTGAGAAATAAGTGTTTGATGAGTTGCTTCTTTCTGGAAAGTCATTTTTATTGAGAGTACTAGAATCTCAAGGGTGGCTAAGCTGGTTCTCAAAAAATTAAATTCCTTATTATAATCATCTAGTACATGATTTTTAATGACATTTGATGAAATCCCTGGATGAAGATTAGAAAGAATTGATGAATTCAGTGGTAAAGAGAATGAAAATAAATTTCTTATCTTAGGAATGGGATGGGTGCTTGGAGATGCCTCATGAAGGTGTCTATGCTGATTATCAGTGTTTTATTCCACCTTCCTCTAATTATTCTCTTATTATGATCATCTCATGGAGCTTATTGTAAATGGAGAATCTAAGAGAACTATTGAAAGATAATTTCATGGAAAGGATTTATTGTTGATTCATCTATTGAAAAATTGGAAAAAATTGAACCTGTGTAGGTATCTAATGGTGCATGTTTCATGATATGAGAAACCCATCAAAAAAGGCAACATTTTTTTACTATCTTAGGATGATCTCAACAATGATAAAGAAGAGGAGATGAGTGGAGAATGGAGATGAAGTGATAAGTTAATGTAGCGGTAAAGGTCATCAAAAAGATATTTGTAAATGAACAATGATCTTATGGAACCCAAGGATGAAAAGCAGGGTAGGATATGAGGAATAGTTGTATGAGGAATTCAATCCAACGGACCATCCTACCAGACCAAAGGATCATGTTTATTCAGGCCTAGAACCAAGGGTGGAACCTATTTATTATGACGAGGAAGCCAGGACTAAGTTTCCAAGAGACGAATGATCTCCTCTTGATGACAGTAGAAATATTGATTTTGATGAAAGCCCCAATGATATTACTTATGGACCTGCTAGTCCACCTTTGTACATATCCTTGAGTTACCCTTTATTAGTTGATTAGGAAGAGGAAGAGACTTGAGTTACTATATTTTATTTTTATATGAGTAAGTTAGATGAGGATACTAATGATGATGATGATGATGGTGATGAAGGAGAAAATGATGAGCTTGTATGTGATTCCTTAAAAGTGGAACAATGAGAAGTTGACAGATCCAGCGAGGAATCTGTATATGGAGATGGTGACGCTGCTGATCCTATTGAACATGAGGCTTTTGATCATTGAGATATTATTCATGAGGACACATCACCCCATCCTAATGGTGAAAATAAAGATATCATTAAATAATTTAATGAACATATGGATGGTGGCCAAGAGGATAAAGTTGAGGATCAAGTGCCTCAAATTGAGGAAGTGCTAGGAGAAGTTGAATTGGTTGGAAGACATGCAGAACCACATTTTCATTTGGTACATATACACAGAAGTGTTATTATGGATAGAGGATAGGATGAAGAAATAGATGAAGATGAATTTTTTCCTATTCCCCAGGGAAGAAGGTTCAGGATTGAAACTATTGAGACAAGATAATAATCATTTACTCGATAATGGAATAATGATCTAGGATAAATAATTTTTTGGTTTTGAAAATCACTCGAATAAGGAGAGGGTGCCTCCTCTTACTACTCCACAAGATCGAGCTATAGTATAACATGTTCCACTGGTTCTCCCTGATGCACCTTTGGTAGTAGAGGCGGTATCACATATAGTGCGTAGTGACTATGTCACTAAGGATGATTTAGGGGGATTAAAAAATGATATATGTGAGTCATTGAGGGCCTCAGTTAGTTCTAGAAGTGATTTCTCTACTTCAATTGGTATTTTAGATGAAGATGCATCAATTATTTTAAGGATGGTGGTCCAAGAGATTCAACCAAATATCATTACCACAACAAAAACCATCATTCGACATAATACATTAGAGAAGAAGTAAGGAAAATTAGTAATGTGTTAATTTCTATTGACACTGATTAAATGACCTACTTTAGTTTTATAATAGATGTTCATACGAACTTGTTGTGTCATCTATTAAATGTAGATATGAATAATATGAAAGAGGAGCTTGGAAAATGGAATATTGGCCCATCCAGTTCTAGGAGTGGGAATTGTGTTTTTGCTGATTTGGAATCTCACAAGGATGTGATGAGAGAGGAACTCCTAAATCATCAAAGTGTTTTAGAAAAATAAACACTTGATGGGGTACCTAGAAATACCATCCTTGGGTACAATATGGAATGGCAGTGCCCAAATGTAGCATCTACTACTCTGAAAGAGAATATAGAGAAAGTGGATAAGTACATTATGAAGATCTATACCACTAATCATCGAATCAATAGATTCATGTTTTTAATAGAATATATCATAATTCATCTAGTAAAATATTCTTTCAATAATCTAGTTAATCAACTAAATGTGTTTACCCATCTACTGAATAAATTCATGGAAAATAAGGATGATTTCAAGAAATCCATGAAATATGGTGTAGAAAACATCAATGATTCCATCAAAAATTTTAAGCCATATCTACATGTTCAATTTGAAGTAATTATGTGTCCTCCTACTGCTTCAATTGGTACAACCTCATATCCTCCTACTCCAATGACTATCTCGAAAGCAATTTCCCAAATTTGACAGGTCATTACAAAGAAATACATAAGTCACGTGTTGTTAGAGAGAAGGCATAGCCTTGCTGCAAATGTTCATATAGGTGTTAGCATTCCTAGTGTTATCTTCAGACCACCTCTTCCCTATTCCACTCCCTATCCTTAAAATACTAGTCTTGATCCTTCGGATAAAGGAAAATCCCCACAGATGCTAAACTCTTAGTGATGGATTGTGTATTTGATATGGATTTGTACATTTTTTATTGACTGTAATCTTTTTATTATTAATGAATCTCTTTTTTCATCTCTCTGAATCTCATTTTTTATGATATTTCCCTTCATTCCTTCAACTCTTTGGCTAATCCCAAAAGGGGGGGAAATGGAAAACATTATTAATTTTATGGGAAGAAATTCAGGCATTGTGCACATGGAATGTACTCAACATAATATATTTACATTTATTAAGGGGGAATTTTTTTAAATACTCAAACAAGGGAAAGCTTTAGTTATATTGAATAATAAAATTCATTGAAGTATTCTATGTTCAGTTATTAGTATTCCTTATATTTACATGTATGCCATAATTTTTGATTATCAAAATGGGTATATTATTGGACCCTCTATGCTATAGTAGCTTTCATAATCACAAAAAATGTAAATATATATATTCTACTATTTTTTTCCATTGAATATCTCTATGTAAATCAATTATGTCATATAGATCAACATATTTCAATATGTCAATAAACAATATATAGGAATCAATATGGTTACAAGTGTATATGTACATTTATATTTTTATGTCACTTATTCTAGTAGCGTTATGTGTTATTTAGACACTTCATAAGTTTCTCAGAGTCCCTAGAAATGATAGGTTGTTCGATACACCAATGTTCAACACATCAATGTTCAAAACCATGATGTTTGACACACCTATGTTTGAAACACTGATGTTTAACACACACCGATGTTGGACACACTAATGTTTAACACACCAATTTTTGACACACTCATTTTCAAAACACCGATGATCGACACTCTAATGATGATAGACCAATGATGGATGACTAATGATAGACTGATGATGAATGACTGATGATTATAGACCGATGACAAACTGATGCTGACATACCGATTGTAAGAGACAGATAAGGTTAGACCAATGTAAATAATTGAATGATATTCATTAATAACTTTTTCAAATTTATTAATTCAAATTTATTTCTAACAGTGATATTTGGATAAATTAATGTTTCTGGCATTATTTAACGATGTCTGTTGGAAAATTCTTAGACAATATGAGGTTCATGCATGCTGGTAGATCATAATGCCTACTAGATCTTGACTTATAAAATGATTAAAAGATCAACCTAAATGATACACTCATAACCCGTGAGAAAAAAGGAAGATTGTATGAATATGAAACATATTTCAAATAGAAGAACTCGATGCTTGAATACCCAATAATTTTAATATTATAGGCTTCAACCTGCTGAAGCTCGCCGAATATCCTAACATCAAAGTGTTGAACCATTTCAAACTTGGATGCTAGATGATAGAGACAATTATACTCTGTTCGGAAGCCAACTTCCAGAATATTAATTGAATATAATCATCCAAACATCCAATTATTTTAGAGATTTACTTCACAACACATGAGGATTTCTAAACTCAAGTATTATTTTGTAACTGTTTTGGGATCTTATGGTTACTTTTTGAGTAGTGTGTTCATATTTTTGGGTCACACACTATCTCTTGAGAATAACTAAAGGATACAAAAATATCCTCACACTCAATCTCATTTTACTCTTGTATCCCACGTAGAACGGTGGAAGAGATCTTGTGTGATATGTTTCTTAGTATTGCAATGAATAATAGTGGTAGTGCTCTTGTGTGACCTATAAATCCTTATGTGCTATTGTGAACCCCAATCCTAGGTTTGGATAAATGTTTTATTAATATAAACTACATGGTGACACATGATCACCATGTAGAGAGGAATAAGTCTCAGATAGAGACTGAACCTCTTGTTTTTATCCACTATGTAGTTTGTCTTGTGTTTTAATCAGATCTGTGTTAAATTAATTTTACATTAAGATAAATTGAACATTTACAGTTTCTTTATCTTGTGTTTATATCAGTTTTGAATCAGTATATTAGTATCAATTATTTGACAAGTCTATAGATTTGTAAATCTAGGAACTAATCAATCTTTTGATAAATTAATATAACATTTAAGTCTTTTATAAATTCACAACAATATAACATTGATAATTATTTAATTGGGAGATGTTATTTTTAATTAATAATTTTAATTGAAAACTTTATAAATACTCAATTATCCCCCTTATTAAGTCATCTACTCCAACCCACATTTGGTATCAAAGGAAAATTGAAAATTATTGTCAGTTTTTAAAATCTTGTCAGCTGTGATTATTGTTGTTTTTCCCTGATCTCAAAATTTCTGTTACTTCTAAATTTTTATCTCATTTAAAGCCTTTCACAATATGTATCATGGATAATAGATTATATGTTGATGCTACCAGTATAAAAACATTCTTTAATAGAACTAATTATGCTCAGCGGAATCATAAAATGAAAATACATCTAAAAAGAATGGGATTTGAAATCTCGACTACTATTGAATGTAAATATGCAATTCCTGAAACTGCTGAAAATGCTTCGGATGAACCTAAAAAGACTACCTATAAAAATAATTGTAAAGCAATAAATTCTTTATACTGTACACTAGGAGATGAACAGTTTAACCTTAACCTGTGCTTGTGAAAATACACAAGAGATTTGGGAAACTCAGTCTATTTCTCATGTAGGAACATCTAATGTTAAATATATGAGATTAAATAATTAAACTATTAAATATGAAAACTTCATAATGAAGCCTAATGAGTATATTTCTGGTATGTATCTCTGGTTCAATGAAATTTGGAATACAATGATTTCTTTAGGAATAGGAGTAACAAACAAAGAGCATATTATGAGGATTAAGTATTTCTTACTAGAAATATGGTGTAGAACATCACTGTCAATTAGGGAATCGAATGATATTGATAAGAGGCTAGTGACTGAATTGATTGAAAAATTAATGATGTATGAAGGGGTATTGAATGTAAATAAAGAAGAGAGTGAACCAAAATGAAATATTGCAGCCTTCATGACAACTGCATCTATGAGTAAATACCCAGAGAAAATTCAAGCTGCTACTCAAAGCTCCAGTAGTGATGTCATAGCATCAAAGAGTGATGAATAAATTACCTAGTTGGCTAGAAGATTCAGTAAAATTTATAGGAAAATGATGTATATCAAAATGACCAATTACAATGGAAATTATGATAACAAGAGAAACTGGAAAAGGTATTAGAAGAGAAATGATAAGTCAGAAGAGATAATCTGCTACGAATGTAAAAGGAAAAGATATGTCAAGGATGACTTTCAAAATATGAATGATAAGAAAAAGTACGAATATAAGGATATAAAGTATAAGAAGAAAATGAAGGCCACATGGAGTGCCTCTGAGGATATCCCAAGTGAATTATCCTCTTCTCAAAATGAGTATGATGATATGGCTAATATGTGTTTTGTGACACACTCAACTGAGGTATCGTTAGAATCTCAAGTACATAATTCTTACTATTCCGAAATTGAGTTTGAGAATATGAAAAATGGTGAGTTATTCGAATAGTGAATCATTCTGGAAGAAATATGTAATGAGTGTAACAATATTTATAGTTATTTGAGAAACCTAATGCCCTTACTATGACTGTTAATTCTCAACATACAAAGGAAAAGAGAAAAATGTTAAAATACTCATGGATAAAAATGTCTGTTGACCAATTGAAGAAAGACTTAGAAATGTTTACCAATGAAAAAATGCTCTTACTAAAATTTATGGTAAAAAATTATCTCATAATTATACTTCTGGGATAGGATATCACCCAGGTCAAAGGAATTTATCCAAATTCAATTTTGTAATGAAATCTGTAAAATCTGCTACATTTTTTAGAAACAAGAATTTTGTTGCAACATCTAATACCAAGTATTATTTTACCTCATCAAATTATTTAGGAACAAATAATTATTATTTTTAAAACAATCTCTATTCTACATATATGAAGCCCATAAAATAGTTTTCGGTTCCTAAAGATTGTATCACTAATTAATGATGTACCAGACACATAAGTGTTCAGAAGTCATTTCTTGGATGAAATGTTTTGTAGGTAAACTGCCTAAAGGGCTCTTGTAAAAGTTGTGGTACATGGACAGTGGCTTTTCAATACATATGACTGGGGATTATTGATGATTTAGAAGTCATAAGAAGATTTATGGAGGACATGTCAAATTTGGTGACACTAGTAACAGAAAAATCATTGGCCTAGGAAATATTTGTAACCCTAACTCTATTTCAATTTCTAAAGAATTTTATATTGATAGATTAAAGAATAATCAGCTCAACATATCTCAATTGTGTGATGATGAAATAAATGTTAAATTCAAAAATTATTCATTCCATTATTTTGATTCCAAGAATAACATAGTATTTACTGCACTTATAAATGATAATGTATATGCCATAAATCTAGACACAATAGAATCACTGAATTCCTCTTATCTAAATGCCTTTCACAGAGATTCTTGGATCTAGAATATAATATTAAGACATTGCAATTTACATTATATTTAGAAGTTAACTAAAAAGAGTTTTGTTAAAGGCATACCCAAATTTGAGTTATCAGACAACAAAGTGTGTAATCATTTTCAAAAAGGAAAGCAACATAAAATCCCGTTCAAACCAAATAATAAAGTAACTATGTCTCATCCTCTCAATTTGGTTCACTTGTAATTTTTGGACCATCTAGAGTTTCGAGTCTTAATGGGAAGCACTACGTCAATGTTCATGTAGACGATTTCTGAAGGTACACCTATCCTTTTTTCTTAGCACACATGGGTGAATCTTGTTCTCACATTACAAAATATGCTAGGACTGTATAAAATCTTAGTCGACATTAAACTAAATCTTTTCTTAGTGATCATGGACGTGATTTTGAGAATCCGTATTTGGATTAATTTTTCTCACAAAAAATCTACAATCATGTTTTCTATCCTCCTAGGACAAATCAACATATTGGTGTGATATAAAGAAGAAATAGAACCTTACAAGATATTCCCATACTATGATTAATAAATATGACCTACCTTTTTATTTTTGGGTTGAAGCTGTTAATACAACATTTTAAAAAATAAATAGAGTCTAAATTAGACCAATCCTTAAGAAAACTCTTTATGAGTTACAGAATAATAGGAATCCAAAAGTTAGTTATTTTTAAGTGTTTGGATGTAATGATTATATTCGGAACACTAAATATAATTTTAATATATTTGACTCCAAAAGTGATGAAGGAATATTTTTTTGATATTATACATCAAATAAATCCTATAGAGTCTTTAATAAGAAAACCAAACGTGTGGAGGAATCTGTACATATCATTATTGATGATGCATACCCTTGTGAGCCCAATACCTCACTAGAATATATTGAAGAGTTTATTTATAATCCAAAAATTAATGATAAAACCTCAAGTCATCAGATGAAGGAATCTGTGATAACAACCAATTCTGAAAAATCTCTTGATCCTAACCATAATGAACTAGATCAACTTCACAAACCTAAAATACCATTTCCTATATTTTCTAGACCAACATGGTTTCTTAAAAATCATCCTCTAGATTATGTTGTTGGAGATTTAGGTAGAGGAACACAAACGTGTGATTCTTTGAGAAACAAGGTTGAGCATCAAGCATTCATGTCACAACATGAACCTATAAATATCAATGATGTGTTCAATGATGAGTTTTGGGTAATGGCCATGCTAGAAGAACATAATCAGTTTGAAGGAAATAATGTTTGGAAACATTTAGATATACCGAATGATACATTGAACATAGGAACCAAATGGGTGTTTATAAATAAAGTAGATTACGCCCAAAATATATTTCGAAACAATGATAGACTAGTTACAGAAGGATATAATCAAGAATAGGTAATTGATTATAAAGATACCTTTTCACTAGAATCTAGACATGAGGCCATTAGGATCTTACATGCCTATGCAGTACACTTACATTTTAAACATTATCAAATAAATGTCAAAAGTGCATTTTTAAATGGTTATATAACTAAAGATGTTTTTTGTGAACAATTTATAGGTTTTAGAAATCCACATTTTTAAATCATGTTTTCAAATTACCTAATGCTTTATATGTTTTCAAATAAGTTTCAAGATAATGGTATGGATGGTTGAGTTATTTTATTATTTATAAATTCTTTACAAAAGGACTTTCAGATCCTACTTCATTTATAAAATGAATTTCAATTGAAGTGTAAATAGATCAAATATATTTAGATGTTATTATCTTTAGATATTCTAAAAATTCATTATGTAATGATTTTTTCAAAATAATACAAATCGAGTTTGAAATGAGTTAAATGGGTGAACATAGATATTTTCCTAGATTTAAGGTATTTCAAAATAAAAAAATTTATTAATTTAAATAAAATTAATTATACTAATGATCATTTTAAATAGTATGGCATTGATAGAATTAAGAGTAATGAAACCCCTATGACTTCTAATTGTAAGTTAGATCTTGATGAAAAATGAAAATCAATTGATCAAACTATTTACTTTGGTGGATGAAAGTTTGATAGAAACAGTACCACTAGAGCTTGTCACTTTATGGGAATGTGCCTAATATCATGGTGTAGTAAAATTCCAAATTTAGTTTCATAATCAACTACTAAATCATAATACATTGATGTAGATAGTTGTTGTGCACAAACATTGTGGATGAAACACACCTTATTAGACAATGGATTTCAATTCAGACATATCCCCATAAAATGTGACAGAAAGTGTATTAACATTTATATGAATCCAATTTCTCATTCTAGAACAAAGCATATTGATGTATGAAATAACTTTTTGTGATATCATAATAAAAATTGTGATATAACTCTGGAGTTTATTGGGACTGAGCATCATCCTGCTGATATATTAACTAATCCCTTATACTTTGAGAGAATGAATTACATCAGACATGAACTTGGAATGATAAATCCCTAATGTCCTTGAAAGTAGTATTTTAAACTGATCCATGAATCTGATCCTTGAAACCGATCCTTGAACACAATCCTTGAAATTGATCTTTGAAATTGATCCGTGAAACTGATCCATGAAACTAATCTATTGAAACCGATCTTGTGAAACCGATCGCTTGAAAAAAATCATGAAAACAGATTATATGACACCAATGTATTCAAGGACTCTTTTATAATTCTGTCTATTTAATAAAACAAAGCTGTTTTGTGTTCATTTTTTTGCGTTTAAAATTTATGCTTTATGATTTACAATCCCTAAATGATTTAGTAAGTTTGATCCATCCCGACCTTTCGCCTTCCCACTACCATAAAACCTTCTACTTTTGTCACTCTATCTCTCAACCCTCAACCTCTCAACTCTTTTGGAATTTGAACCATCAAAATGGAAAGGACCAAGCGCGCTTTGGAAGAACCAAAAAAATCTCCATTTGCTAAAAATTTGAAGGGTGATCCCAGTGGGACTGCAAAAAAAATCCTTGAAATCTGAGCAGTTAACTGAGAAAGAAGTTCCTACTGAGTGGCTTCTATCAATGAAGTCATTTTTATTGAGAGTGTTGGAATCTCAAGGCTGTCTAAACTGGTTATCAAAAAATAAAATTCCATATTATACTCATAATGTACATGAGTTTTGTTGACATTGGATGTTATCCCCAGATGATGACGGGGAAGCAAGGATGAAGATAGTGATAAAGGGATTGGAAATAGATTTTTAGTCTGTGGAATGGGTTGAGTTCTTTAAGATACCTCTTGAAGGTGTCTATGCTAATTATCAGTGTAATATTCCACCTTCCTCTATTTTTTTCTCTTATGAAGATGCTATGAAGGAGATAACTAGAAACGGATAATCTAGGAGATCTATTGCAGGAGAATTTTATGGAGAGGAATGGATTATTTTTAAGTTTATACAACATCAAATCTACCCAAGGAAGTGAGATTTATATATTATGATGTATCAGGAAGTATTCCTGAATCATCAATTAAAAAATGTATTAATGTGAACCTGTGTAGGGATCTAATGGTTCATGTTTCTGATATAATAAATCCATCAATGTAGGAATAAATTATGTACTATCCCATGATGATCTCTACCATGTTAAAGAAGATGAACTGTGTGTAATATGGAGATGAAGTGATGAGTTCATGTAGTGATTTTTGTCACCAAAATGTTATTTTCAAACAAATGAAGATCTTCTGGAACCCATGGAAGAAAATATGGGTAGGAGTTGGGGAAATTCTATAGTAGGAATTCAATCAAATTGACCATCCTCCCAGACCAAATGATCATGTTGATCTAGGTATCAATCTATGAGAGGAACCTATTTATTCTGATGTGGAAGCTGAGACTTAGTTTACAAGGGAAAAAGGATATCCTTATGATTATAGGTGCTATCCTAATATTGCTGAAATCCACAAAAATATGCCTTATGGACCTACAAGTCCACCATTGGACTTACCCTTAAGAGAAACATTATTAGGTGATAAAGATGAGGAATAGACCTAGTTTAGAGGAGTTGAATTTTATATGAGTAAATCAGATTAGGATTCTGACAATGATGATGATGATGCCGATGGAGGAGGAAATAATGAAAATGTAAGTCATTCGTTAAAAGTGCGTGAACAATTAGTTGACAGGTCCAGTGAGGAATCTATACATGGAGCTTGTGATGGTGTTGATCCTATAGAACATGTGGTTGTTGATCATTGAAATACTGGTCATGGAGACATATCACCCCATTCTAATGCTGAAAATCTAGAAATTATTCAGGAATTGAATGAACTTATGGCTGGTGGTCATGAGGAAGTAGCTGAGGATCAACATCCTCATATCTAGGAAGTGCCGATAAAACATGAAGTGTTTGGAGGACATGCAGAACCTCATGTTTAGTATGTATCTGTAACGAAAAATGTTATTATGGCTACAGGACCAGATGATGAAGTAGATGAAGATGAAGTTCTTCTTAGGCAAGGAAGAAGGGTCAGGATTGAAACTGTTGATCCAAGATACATGACCTGTACTTGAGAATGGAATAATGTTATAGGATACATTCTATTTGGGTTTTAATTTTACTTAGATGATGATAGGGTGCATCCTCCCCTTGATCCACAAGCCCCTGCTGTAGCAGAACCTGTTGCACTTGTTCCTCCGGTTGCACCTACAATAGTAAAGCCAGTAGCACAGATAGTTCCTAGTGAATATGTCCCTAAGGCTGATTTGGAGCGATTAAAAATCATATATGTGAGTCAATGAGTCCCTCAGTTTGATCTATAATTTATGCCTCTAATTCAATAGGTATTTCAGATGTAGATGAAGAAAAGATTTCAAGGATTGTGGTCCAAGAGATTCATCCAAATATCATTACATCAGCAGAAATCTTCATTTAACACAATACATTGTAATGATAATAAGTAATGAAGATTAGAAATGAGTTAAATTCTATAACATCTAATTTTAAGACCTACTTATGTGGTGTATTGGATGTTCTTTTGAACTTGTTGACTCGCCTACAAATTGTATATCTTAAGAAGATGAAAAAGGAATCTTGGAGAAAGGATTACTGGCCCATCTAGTTCTAGTTGGGGGAAATATGCTATTACTGATTAGGAATCTCAAAAGGCTATGAAGAGAGAGGAACTCCAAAATCATCAGAGTGAATCCTCTACTGCCCAGAAAGAGATTACAGAGAAAGTGGATAAGTACTTTACTGAGATCTATACGGAGCAAGATCTCATTAATAACATCATGTTATTAGTAGAAAATATCATAATTCTTCTAGTCTCATAATCATTCAAGAATCATGTTTCTCAATTGAAGGTGTTTACCAATTTTTAGAAAAATTTCATGGAAAATAAGGATGACTTCGAGATATTCAAGAAAAATGATGGCGAAATAATAAATGATTTCCTCATGATCCTTACGTCATATCTACATGTTCAAGCTGATGCAATTGTGGTTCATCTTTCTTCTTCCATTGGTACTACCTCTCGGACTCCTACTGTAAGGAATGTCTCTAATTCTCTTTCCCAGATTCAACAAGTCATTACAATGAAATCTCCCAGTGGCATGTTGACATTGAGAAGGCCCAGCCTTACAGAAACTATTACTATAGATACTGCCTTCCCTGGAGTTATCCTCAGACCAACTCATCCATCTGCCACTCCCAAACCTTCTCATCCTACTCTGAATCCTTCAAATAAAGGAAAAGACCCTCAATATCCAATCTCGTAATGATGTATTGTGACTTTGATCGGGATTTGTTCTTATTTTTGTTGATTTTACTCTTATTATTTTTATTGGAAATCATTTTTGTCGTCTTTCTGTTTCTCCATTTTTTAATGATATTTCTCTTATTTACTTCTATTTTTTTCCTATTCCCAAAAGGGGGAGAAAAGGAATACATTATTAATTTTAGGGGGAGAAATTATGGCATAGGGAACATGTCATGTACTCAAAATAATCTATATACATTTATTGTGGGGGATCATTGTTTTTAAAACTCAAAAAATGGAATGATTTAGTTAATCTGAATAACATATTCAGTGAAGTATGCTATGTCTGGTAATTATTATTCATTATATTTACATGTATTCCATAATATGCGATTATCCAAAAGGGGGATATTGTTGAAATTTATATGCTATAGTAGTTTTAATAATCACACACAAATTCAATCTTTATATTCCACTATTTCATGGAATTTAATATCTCCAAGTAAATCAATAATGTCATAAAAAACAATATATTTCAATAAAACAATAATGTAAATTTATGAATCAATATATTTACAATTGTATATTTTAATGTATTTTTGGATGTTACTAAATATAGTAATGTTATGTGTATGTCAGACACTTCATAATTTTCTCATAGTCTGATGCACCAATAGGTTGTTTGACACATCGATGTTTGACACACCAATGCTCGACACATCGATGTTCAACACTCCAATGTTTGAATCCCTGATGTTTGACACACTGATGTTTGAAACAAGTATGTTAGACAGAAAAAATGTTTGACACACCGATGTTCGACACACCGATGTTCGACACGCCGATGTTCTATACATCGATATTTGACACATCGATGATTGACACACCGATGATGACATACTGATGATGATAGACAAATGACAGACAAAACAATGAAAGACCGATGAAGACATGCTGATGGAAAATTGATGATGATAGACCGTTTATTACAAATCAATGCTAATAGACTGATGACGATAGAATGATTCAATTTACTCACCGATAGCCATAAATAACTGTTTCAAATTTATTAATTGAATTTTATTTCTTACGGTAATATTTAGATAAATTAATGTTTCTAAAATTATTTAATGTTGTTTCAAGGACTATCCATAGATAGAAAAATGTACTTGCACATGGGGAGATCTTCATGCCTACTAGACCATTATGTATAAAAGGATTACAAGCTTAACCAAAGGATAGTCAGAACCTAGGAGAAACACAAAACAAATGGTAGATTGTACAAATATTAAAGATATTGAAAATAAAAGAACACGAAGAAAGAGTACACAAGAAGTTTAATATTATTTGCTTCAACCTACTAAAGCTCACTGAACATTCTAACATCAAAGCGATGAACCCTTTCACATCTGAATGATAGATTACAAAGACTGCAATACTCTGTTCTGAATCCATCATAATGTAGAGTACTCGAATACCATCTTCCCTACATCCATTGAGTCCAGAGATTTACTGCACATCACATAGAGATTTCTAAACTATATTCTTCTATTATAACCGAGTTGTGATATTTTTTTTACTTTTTGAGTAGTGTGTACATATTTTTGAGCCACACACAGTGTCCTAAGCATAACTAAAGGATACCAAAATATCCTCACACTTAATCTCATTTTACTCTTGTATCCCACATAGAACTGTGGAAGAGATCTTGTGTGATCTGATTGTTAGTTTTCAAATGAATGAATGTGGTAGAGGTCAAGTGTGACCTAGAAAACCTTGCATTCTATTGTGAACCCTGATCTAAGGATTGGATCAAAAGTTTATTAATATGAAAATCATTGTTACAGGTGATCCCAAAGTGGGGATGACTATATCTCAGCTAGAGACTGAACCACTTGTTTTAATCCGCCGTGTAATTTTCCTTGTGTTTTAATAAGATTTGTGTTTAATTTATTTAACATTACGATAAATTGAACATTGATCATTGGTTTAGAAAGTGTTTATATATGTTTTGAATCTATATATTAGTTTCAAAAGTTTTACTAATCTTTAGATTGGTAAAGCTAAAATCTATTCAATGTTTTTGGAAATTAATCGAACATTCAAGTCTTTTATAAATTCATTACAAACTGACATTGATTAAATTTTAATTGGGGGATGTTATTTTAATGATCCAATATTTAAGGAAATTTTTATAGATACTCAATTCAACACCCTCTTGAGTCATCTACTCTGAAAAAAAATTTGGTATCATAGGAAAATTGAAAATTCATGTCTGTTATTAAAATCTTTTCAACATTGATTTTAGTAGTTTTTCAAAGATCTCAATATTTATTTTACATCTAAATTTTTATCTCTTTGAAATTATTTCACAATCTGTATCATGGATAATTGATTAGATGGTGATGATACCAACATACCACATTTCTTTAATGGAACTAATTATGCTCAGTGGAAGCATAAAATGAAAATACATCTACAAAGAATGGCATTTGAAATCGTGACTGCTATTGATAGTAAATATTCAATTCCTAAAACTACAAGAAACACATTGGATGGACATACCAAGACTGCCTATAACAATAATTTTCAACTAATGAATGGAATGTATTGTGCACTAGGAGATGAATAGTTTAACCGTCTCTCTTCTTGTAAAACTACACATGAGATTTGGGTCAATCTATCAATTTTTTATGGGGGAGAATCAAATTTTAAAGAGATGATATTAAATAAATATTCAATTAAATATAACCACTTCATAATGATTAATGATGAGTCAATTTCTTATATGTTTTTTTGGTTCAATGAAATTGTGGATACCATTATTACTTTTGAAAGATAAGCAACAACCAAAGATTATATTAGGAGGATTATTCGATGTTTACAAAAAAGATTGTGTGCAACATCAGTGTCTATTAGGGAATCATGAAATATTGTTAATATTATAGGGAAGGAATTGATTGGAAAATTAACGATGTATGAAGAGGAATTTAACGTAAATTATGAAGTGGATGAACCAAAATGAATGTTTGTAGCCTTCTTGAAAACAATATCTAGGAGTAAAGACAACGATAATGTTCAAGATTCTATTGAATTCTCTAGTAGTGATGATGTAGCTTTAGAAAGTGATGAAGAAGAGGCCTAGTTGGCTAGAAGATTCGTGAAATTTTATCAAAAAAAATGTTTTTCAAAAAGTGAAATTATAATGGAATGTATGATAATAAGGGAAATTGGAAAAATTATTTGTAGAGATAAGATATATCAGAAGAGATTATCTTATACGAATAAAAAAGTAAAGGGCAAGTCAGGGCTAACATTTCAAAGATGAAATACAAGAAAAAGTATGAAAATAATGATATAATGTTTAAGAATGCAATAAAGCCCACCTGGAGTGCCTCTGAGGATAGCTAAAGTGAATCTGCATCATCCCAAAATAAAAAATATGATATGGAAAATATGTCATTTATTACAACCACGACTGAGGTAACATTAAACTCTCATGTACATAATTCTTATTTTTTTAAAAGTTATTTTGTGAATCCAAAAAGTGATGAATTATTCAAATATTGAAATATACTAGAAGAATCATTTAATGAGTTGATAGATAAGTATATTTCATCGAATAACCAACTTTCTCTTAATGTTGTTGTTAAATCTAAACCTACAACTAAAAAAGAGAAAAATACTCAACTACTCAAGGAGAACATGGAGTTAAAAATGTCAAATGAGCAATTGAAGAAAGGCTTAGATAAGTTTACCAATGGGAAAACACTATTAATCATATTAATGGTAAAAAATAGATCCTAAATATAGTTATGGGATAGGATATCAACCAATACCAAATAATTAATCAAAATCATATTTTGTAAAAAATCTTGAAAATCTGGTACTTTTTTTAGAAACTAGATTTTTTTGGAAAGTTATTGTTCCCATAATTATTTTACTACATCCAATTCATCAGGAACAAATAGATTTTATTTTTCAAACACTCTATATTCTTCATATATTAATCCCATAAGAGGGTTGTGAATTCTTAGAGTATATATCACTAATGCATGTTGACATAGAAAAATATGCATACCAAAGTCATTTCTTGGATGTACAATTTTTTAGGTAAACTGCATAAAGAGATCCTATAGAAAGTCATGGTACTAGGACAATTTCTATTCAAGAAATATGACAATAGATTATTAAATCTTTAAATGTCTTATGAATATTGATATAGGGCATGTAACATTTGGAAATAATGGTAGGGAAAAATCATCGGCCTAGGCCAGATTGGTAACCATAAATGTATTTCAATTTCTAAAGTATTGTATATTGATGCATTAAAGTATAAGTTTCTCATAATATCTCACTATTTTTATGATATATTTAATTCCGAATTCAAAAATGATTCATTACATGTTTCTTATGCCAAGAATAACATAGTATTAACAGGCTTTAGAAATAACAATTTAAAAGCTTTAAATCTAGACACAATAGCACCAAAAAAGGTCTCTTTTATAAATGCCTTTCACAAAAAGTCTTGGATTATTCCTATATGAATAGGAAATTGAAACAAACACTCTTTTAGGATATGAAGTAGAAAAGGTTTTATTAAAGGCATACACAAATTATAGTTTCTAGATAGTAATGTGTGTATTCCCTATCAATAAGGAAACCTCCATAAAATCTATTTCAAACCAAAAAATGAGGTAAAGACTTCTCAACCTCTTGAGTTTGTTCACATGGAAATGTTAGGACCATCTAATGTTTCGTGTTCCAATGGGAAGAAAGGTGTTTCTGTTTAGGTATTTTATTTATCTAGGTACTCCTGGACTTTTTTTGAGCTCACCAGAGTGAATCTTGTTCTCACTTTACCCTATATGCTAGGACTGTATAAAATATTAATGGACTTATGATTAAATACTTAAGAAGTGATCATGGCCCTAAGTTTAAGATTCATTATTTTGAATATTTATTCTAAACAAATGGCTACAATAATAATATATCTGATCCTAGGACACCTTAACAGAATGGAGTGGTAGAAAGAAGAAATATAACCCTATAGGAAATTTCTAGAACTATTCTTAATGAATATGACATACCTAGTTATTTCTAGGATGAATCTATTAATACAGATTGTTACATAATAAAAAATGTCTTAATCAGACCAATCCTTATGAAAACACTTTATAATTTGTGGAATAATAGGAAACCCAAATTAAGTTATTTTAAATTGTTTTGATTTAAAGTTTATATTCTAAAAACTAAAGATAATTTATTTGAATTTCCATCCAAAAGTGATGAAGGAGTATTTATTGGATATTAGACATCATGAAAATCATATAGAATCATTAATAAGAAAACCAAATGTGTGGAGAATCTATACATATCATGTTTGATGAAGCAGAGACATAAGATCCTAAAACCTCAATAGATAATATTGGATAATATTTGTCAATCTGGACATTAATGATAAGAACTTAAATCCTCATGTGATTGAATATGTGAAAACATCCAGTTCTGTAAATTCTCTTGATCCTAAACATAATGAACGATATCTACTTGACCAACCAAAAATATCAAGTCTTACCCTTTCTAGAGAAATAAGGACCCGTAAAAATCTCCCATTGATGCTGTTGTTGGAGATTTAGATAGAGGAACACAAATGAGAGAATCTTTGAGAAACCAGGTTGAGCATCAATATTTATTATCACATCATGAACCTAAAAATATCAATGATGAGTTTTGGTTAATGTCCATGCAAGAAGAACATAATCCGTTTGACAGAAATAATGTTTGGATACTTATAGATAGACCGAATGATACATTGACCATAGAAACCAAATGGGTGTTTAGAAATAAATTATATGTAGCTACAAATATAGTTAGAAACAAAGCTAGACTATTTGATCAAGGATATAATCGAGATGAAGGAATTGATAATGAAGTTACTTTTGTAACAATATATAGACTTGAAACAATTAGGATCCCACATTCCTATGAAACACACATGGATTTTAAGCATTATCAGATTTATGTCAAACGTTCATACATAAATGGTTATATAACCGATGATTTATTTGTTGAACTACCCCCTGGTTTTACAAATCAACATTTTCCAAATCATGTGTTCAAATTATATAATGTATTATATGGTTTGAAACAAGCTCCAAGATCATAGTATGAATGGTTGGGCTATTTTATTATTTCTAAAGGATATAAAGAAGGAGATGTTGATCCGAATTTATTTATAAAAATATTTTCAAAATAGGTTTTAATTTCTCAAATATATGTTGATGATATTGTAATTGGATCTTCTAAAAATTCCTTATGTAATTATTGTTCAAAAATAATGCAAAGTATGTTTGAAATGAGTTTAATGGGTGAACATAAATATTTTCATGGATTTCAATTTTTTCAAAATAAAGATGTTATTATTTTAAATCAATGTAAGTATACTCTTGATCTTTTGAAATGGTATGGTTTTGATAGAATTAAGAGTAGTGAATCCCCTATGTGTTCTACATGTATGTTAGATCATGATGAAAATAAAAAATTAATTGATCGAACTGCTTACAGAGTAATGGTTGGGTGTTTTTTGTTCATAAAATCTTGTTGGTCAAATGTTATGTTAATTGTGAGCATGTGTGCGAGATTTCAAGAAAACCCAATTGTTTCAAATTTAAATGGTGTTAAAAAAAATTTCAAATACCACAAGCATACAACTAATTAAGGATTGTTTTATCTTAAAGGACTAACATTTAATTTAATTAGATAGTCATATGATGACCATGGTGGATGTAATTTAGATCTAAAGAGTACCTTTGGAACATGTCACTTTTGGGGAATGTCTCTAATATCATGTTTTATTAAAAAGAAAAATTCAGTTGCATTATCCACTACAGATGGAGAATACATTGCAACTGGTAGTTCTTGGGCACATATTTTGTGGATGAAAAAAACTTTATTAGACTATGAATTTCAATTCAGACGTATCCCATAAACTGTGAAAAAAAAAGCGATATTAACATTTCTATGAATCCAATTTCTCATTCTATTACAAATTATATTTATGTAATTCACACTTTTTGAGAGATCTTTGTCAAAAAGGTGATATAACTCTTGAGTTTATTGGGACTGACCATCATCTCGCTGCTATATTCAATAAAAACATAAACTCTAAGAGTATGAATTAAATCATACATGAAATAAGAATGATAAATATCTAAGGTCCAGGAAAAAGATAATTGAAATGGATCCTTGAAACCGATCATTGAAACTGATCCTTGAAATCGATCATTGAAATCGATCCTTGAAATCGATCCTAGAAATCGTTCTATGAAACTGATCCTTTAAATGGATCCTTGAAACCGATCCTTGAAACCGATATCTTGAAACTGATCTCGTGAAACCAATAAATTGAAACCGGTTGTGTAAAATAAATTATATGATCATAGGAAATTGAATATTTCATCTTAATTTACATTCCATTAAGTCATGTTGTTATGCACCAAGATTCTTTTTTAGGTTGTGTATACTTCACTTTGACATGATATATCATGAATATATTTTTTCTAATTATATTATATTTTTCATTTAATGTTATTAGCTCATGAAAATATGGATTAACATGTTTCAACGAAGTATTGGAATCATTGGAACATTTAAAGATTATTCTCTTCAAGAATTTTTTTAATGATTATCATTGCAGTCTCACTTTATTTTGTGATTTTAATATTTATCTTGAATAAATAAATATAATTTTTGATCCTAATTTCATATATATGTTGTAAATACTAAAAACCTATCATATAATATCACGATTCATTCATTAATCACGATATTTTGTTTTTCAACATCAATTATTTCCTCAAAGTGGATTTGAGTTAAAAGTTACAATGTGGAATATAATTTCAAGACCAAATTTATTTTCATTGGGTTATGCTTCTACCATATTATCATTAATATTATATGATTATGTATATAATTACTTATAATATCTAATTTTTTAAATCTACTTCACTATGTGGATTTAATTTTCGTACACATAATATACTTATTGATTAATATTCACATCAGCATTAAAGACTTTTCAAGGGTTTCCTTTACAATATCATTTTATAGAATTTATTATAGCTGAATTTCCATCAGAGAAAATTATTTGATTATTGTCTAATAAACCATTTAATTTTATTCTCCAATGGTTATTCATGAACATTATCAAATAATAGTAACATATTCAACTTTTTGGTACTTAAAATGCATAGAAAATGTTCTTAAGAAAAATATGACATCATTTCTATCATTAGCTAGAGAGCCTATATAATTCTTAAAACCATGATTTCTATGTATATTTTCAAAAAATAATTCTAACCTTTCAAATATGAATTATTACTTGCATTTTACCCATTTTAAATTTTACCAATGATTTTAATTTATTTTAATAAATCATTCCAAAGATTGAATTCTTCTATAATTTTTATGTGGAAAAGGACTGTCGTTTTTAACTAATATAACATGTATGGATTATCATGATGTTATTTCTTTGAAGTTTCCTTTGAATATTTAAAATGTTACTTTTTAATGAAAATGTTTTCAAATGTTATTTTCAAGGAAAAGTATTTTCGAAATGAATTTAAAAACAAGAAGTATATTTTCATGAAGAATGTTTTAAAATGATATTTTGATAGTATTTTTACTCTTAAAAGAAAAGAACATATTAATTTTTACTCAACTAGGGATTTTTTTATTGATACAATCTTTATTCATCATATATATTTTATATTATTTAATTGTTCAAGGTTAATATTGAAAATATCTTTATTGATTCCATTTAGTCCACTTGAAATATTTAATTTCCTATTATCATTTGACATTATATTTCCACTAAATATCTATATCATTTTTCATGGATATGATTATTTCATGAACCATGTACCATTTTCATACGGTGTTTACTTTGAACTTTATTTGATTATAAAGTGAATTATTATTAAATATATATTCTTTATTCAATATAGGTATTTGATAAGTCCTATTATTTATTTTTATTATTCTATATAAGGGATGATTTGGTATGGAAATGATGGGTAGGGCATGGATTTTATACAAGACCTCTATGCATCGATAGGTTCTTATGTGAAAAATCAGTTTCATAAAGTAAACCATTTTCTTCCTATAGTTTAATATATCTTGTGAATGTTCTTGATGATATAGGTTTTCGTTTGCTTGATAAATGACGTCCAATAATTAATCATTTCCTTCATTTTGATTCAGATATTATTTATTAATGACATTGTGTGTCAACATATCAATGGATGTATTTCATTCTTGTTATTGATTAAATGGAATGTATTTCTGTTTCACACCATTAAATATTTTTTTTCCATATATAGTTATTTGAATGGCATGGGTTTTCATTTTTTACCTTGAAATATTGCTTATCCATTTAGATTATTTGTTTGATGTCATATTTGTGCTGTTATTAATTTTTTATATAGATTATTCTCATTAATTCATTATTCCATCTTTGGTACTATACATTTACTGAGCATTGGAGATCACCCTTATTATGATTCATTTCTTTAGGAATACAAAATGTATAGTATGAAATATATGAAAGGATATGCCAGATGGTATAATGTTATCCTCAAAAGAAAAAAATAAGTTTTAATTCATGTATTTATTTTTAAATCAATTCTAATGTATGTATCTGGTATAAAAAGGCTAATAAAATCTTTATTCCCTTGAGGTTTGATTCCTTATAATCATCTATTGTGATTGTAGTAGACACTAAATTCAATTTTATAGGGTCGGGTAGCTACAGCTGTAATGAGAGGAATATTTTTAGAAACCTAGAGAACTAGATTAAGAAAACAATGATTCGAGATCATAGACCTATGGTAGACTCTGAAGAGCATCCTAAAATTATGGTAAGATATATATTATGTGGGTCTTCATAGAGATACTTCCATATCAAGATACTATAAGTGGGAATGGATATCGTACAAATGTAACTAGGAGTTTCATCTATGATAATGTGTGTTGGGCCTGAATCAAGTATAACCTCATACATGAAAATGGACCTTATAGTGCACCATGATTGGGAAACAATAGGGATAAAAATTGGAAGATTCATATTTTCATTAAATAATATTTTGAAGGATTTTGATAATAAATGAAATACATTAAACCTTAGACCAATGATGGGACATTGTTGAAATAATTCTGATGATGTATTATATTTAGTTTTATTGAAAACGTTATTTAAAATTCCATTTATTGATTAAAAATATTTTATAAGTCTAAATAATATTTATTATAGAAATTATACTAATATGGTTGTAGAAAAGGAAAACCTCTATATCGGGTGAAAACCCATCAACTCCAGCATGGCCATTTGGAATGAACCCATGATTGATGGAAGATAAGAGTTTCACACCTACCACTAGCCTACATAATGTCCTAGTTAAACTGTCATTATTTTATTTTAAGAAATTTTATGGATAAATATTAATGACGAACTAGTAGTGCTATTTTTAGGTTTATTTGTTAATTTATTAAGGATGTTTACTTTGGATAATTGTTTGAGACAAAAAGTCATACTTTTCACTCTTTTATGGTCGTTAAGATCCGTTAAAATTATATTTTAGTGCTTTAGGAATGAGAGTTATTTTTTTTGATATTCATTTATTAGAATATAGAGAAGAATTATAACATATACCAAGAATAATAAAAGGATGAAAAATATTTTTATATAAATATGTCATGAAATAATAGTAAAATAATGATGTCCTAATACCTTAATTATGGTTGAAAAATATTCTTTTAAATCATCATACATTATGGGATTTGACACCTTCAACATTATATTTATCCTTAAATTTGTTTTAATGTATGATCTCAATCACTCCCTATAAATATTTATCCTTTTCCTCTATATAAGTATGTCTACATTCCACTAATAATATTTTACTTATATACTTAGATATATGATCTTCCATGAGACCTTTATTCATCCCATTCAATATTTTCTAGTTGATTTCCAATAAATTCGTATCATGATGTGGGATTTCAAATATTGGAAATATCAAAAAAATATATCATCAAGATAGATTTTGAATTGGTATGATTCAATTTAATTATGGTGATTAAAATGTAACTCCTCAAAAATATAACATAGGAACTCTGTATTCAATAGTGTGTGTGACATGCAACATCAAGTATGTATGGGAATATAATATACTAAGACATCATTTACTAATTTAAATAAATCAAAGATATAGATATAAATGATCAATATACTGTGTTTGTGCACGTCGCACGTAATAACATATTACTTCAATGGATATTGTTACATGCAAGACCATGTTTTACTAAACAATTACATATTATTAATATATTATTATTTAATATATTAAGAAATAACCGAGCTATTAAATTAGATCTAATGAAAATGATTAAATAAAATATAAAAATATATGGCTTACAGGAAATGTAATGTAGTTATTTTGTTTCTAATTAATTAGATATTTATATAAGAACTAATTATATACAAAGAGAATATTTTTATAGATAACAATATTTTCCCTCAAAAAGATATTTTATCGTAATAAATTATACTGATTAAATTTTTGGGAGATATTAATTATATATATATTATATTAAATAAATCATTTTTATATTCATATAATATATTTTATAGGACTGATATATGAACAAACCCAATATTACACATAAAACCCTATATTTTTATTAAGGCACTTTTACCACCTTTAAATGGGGAATATAATTAAAATAATACTTTTGGAATGTTTATAAATATAATATGTCAAAATTAAATTAATTTTTGAAATAATAACATAAATATTATCATATGTTGATTTTTTATATTTTTCTACGAGGTATCAATTTTAAATGAATATGGAAAAATAATGAATTTTAATTCAAAAATGATTTATCGTCCGGTTTTTTATAAGGTTAATTATAATTTTAATTGATTATAATGTTAAATTATATTAAATTATTGTTAATTAACCCAATTTATATCATAATAATCACATTCCCTTAGAAATTGAATATTTAAATGTAGAAAACATTTGTACATTTTCAATATCAAATCCAACATTATCATCGAATAAATTATATTAATATAAATTAAATTTAGTCCACATATATGATTGTAATTTGAAACAATGTATTAGATATTTTAAATAATCATAATATATAATTTCTAACAATGAAAAATGTTTTTCACAAAAAAATATTAGTGAATGTAATTAAAATTAATTAAAATGATTAAGGTGAAAATAAGCTTTACAATGGACTATAACGTAAACTGAAGGGCCAAAATGACCTATGAACTTGTCAAAAATACATCTTATGTTCATATTTTGACCATATACTCCATTTAATCATATTATTTTCATTATTGTATCCACTTGAAATAAGAAAATTGTGGGTTGAAATCCATTTTCCCAAATTTGAAAGGTATCTCTCCTCCTCCAATATAAAAACAAACTCAAGCCTCCCACTCCCTCAAACCGCTCAATACACATTGGATCAAAACATTTAATCACAAATAGGTCCTAATAATCCATCCCCTAAATGCTTAATCCTCATATTTGGAATAAATCCATCCATGTAAGGACTTTGGTTCAAACCAAAAGGAGTTAATTGATTACAAGCTAACATTCTTCCTCAAGCTGTATATGATCTAATTGTTGATACACCCCTTCATTTCATATTATTAAATAATTATATAAAATATCCAACAACATAAATATGAAAATATGTTATTATTAAATGGTTTATACTTTCACATACAAACACTTCCATGAAATTGTCAAAGAACATAACATTAATTTGTACGTTGAACTACCGCCTCACAGAATGACATCGTTCGTATTTCATTCACAACCAATCATTGTTATGAATCATTGTTGAAACAATATTTATATATTTTATATATAATATTTATAAAGTATTTATTCATCTCTAATTATTTTATAACAGATAACATTATTATTTCAATTTTATGTAAATACAGTAACATCTTTTGTGGAAATGAGGACAATTTCCCCCACAAAGTGATACTACTCATTCTCGCTATACATGGTATGTATAAAAGAGGGTTTCAATAACTATATGTAACATCTTTAAGATTAATATTTTATTATAATTAATATATATATATATATATATCATTTAATTTAAATTATTGTAACAAGAAAATGAAATAAAATTAGCGTTCATTCGTACATATGGCATACCTTCTCCATGAACGGTGCATTTCATTTCATTTCTCAAAACTATATGGATTATTATAAATATATATATACTGGAAATATATGATAAATTAATCTTGGAATAAACTATAGAGATGATGACACCATAATGTATGTATGATGAAAAATATATAACAAATCAAAACATACTAAAAAACAATGCAGTTGAGACCCAAAATTTTGAAAATAATTAACAATTATTAAAAAAAGGTAATAAGATATTATAAGAATATCATATATGATATAAAAAATAATAATATTTTTATGGTACAAGTTAGAGACTTTTTTAAAACCATTATCAGAATTTTAAATTCTGTTCACACAAATGGATGCACATGGTAATAGATTTCGTCTCAAATTACATTCCATTGAGACTTATTTGTTGTAATGAAACTAGTTTATTTTATATGTTGTAAATGTTTCCCTTTGAAATTTTATATCATTAATATATTTATTCTCATGAAATTATAATATTATATTAAATTTATTCTTTCATATATATTATTATTCAAATGATTCTTTGTAGTATGGGACAATTCATAATTATTAAATATTATTTTCCACGAGAACGTTTTTAATGGTTATCATTACAGAATCACTTGCTTTTGTGGTTATTAAAGTTCCCCTAAAAATTATGAAATTATTTATTGGAACCTATTTTTTATATATGGTTTATATACAAAAATTCTTATACACTATCATGATTATATCATTCTTAAATATACTTTATGTTTCAATTTGATTTATTTTATCTAAGGGGATTTGAGTTAATTGTTACCAAGTGGAAAAGAATTTCATATCCCAATTTCTTTTAATTGAGTTATACTACTACCTCATTGCCATTAATATTCAATTATTATTTTTATATTGACTTTGAATATATAATAATTTATTTCCACATCCTTTTGTGGATTCATAATTGATACATGTAATTTACTCATTTATTGATTTTCAATTCATCGTTATAATTTTTTCTAGGGGTTTACCTTACAATATCATTTTGTTTGGGATTTTTTACACTTAAATTTCCATCTAAGGAAATTATTTCATAATTTTATAATAATACCATTCCTTTTTTTCTCCACTATTTACTCATTTCCTTTATCAAAAAATAATCCCATTTTTCCACCATTGGGTACTAAATATGTTTTAAAAAATATATCTTTGCAATCCTGGCTCCAAATATATTTTTAGCCGGAGAACATAGTTTCTTCTAAAAGTAATACTCTATTAAAATGTTTTTAAATAATCTTTTAACCATTCAAACATTATTTTATAAAATATATGGATTTACATGTTGTCGTATCATTGAATTCTATATTCCAAGTCGGATAGAATATTTTTTAATGAGAATTTGATCTTAATTTATTTTCAATGAAAATTATTTTCAAAATGTTTTTCAAAATTGATATTATATTTTCCCCAATAATGTTTTAAAAAGAACTATTTATTGTATTTCAATTCAGCAATGATAAAACCCCAATATTTATTTACTAAACTTGTGACTTTTTGTGTTTATATCATCCATATTTTTCCTTTGGATTATCTATAGTTGAATTTTCCAAAGATAGAGTGGAGACTGAGATCATTGATTCCTTTTATTACCCTTGAAATATTCAATTTCCTATGATCAACTGATATTGATTTTACCCTAAATATCCATATCATTTTTCACGGATATTATTATAGACTAAACCATATATGATTTTTCATATGGTATTTACATTAATATTAATTTGATTATTTGGGGAAATATTGATATATTCATATTATTTATTCAATACTAATATTTGATAATGCATATTACTTATTTTGGTTATTCTATATAAGTAATGATTAGGATGGACAATGAAAAGTTGGTGTCATACATTATATAGCCCCATGATGCATCAATAGGTTTTCATGAGAAAATGATTTTGTGAATATTAAATAGGTTTCTACCTATAGTTTTAAACTGTATTGTGAAAGGTTTTGATGGTCACGATTTTCAGGTTCCTCAGTCATGATGTCAAATAACTATTCATTACACTAATTTTGGTTCAGTTATTATTTACCCATGGTATTTTTCATCTACATATCTATTGATATATTTCATTCTCTGTACTGATTAAATGTCATGATTTTTATGATTCTATGTTTTCATATTGTTTTTTATTTATCTAATTATTTTAATTGAATATGTTTTTAGTTACTACTTTCCCATTTTGTTTATCAATTTAGTTTCTGGTATTTATAGAATGTGTGTCTAGTAATTACTTTTCCATTTTTACTATTCGAATTGATCCATTATTTATTTCTCTATACATTACCCTTACAGAGCATTTAGGATAACCCTTATTATATTTCAATTCACTATGATTCTATTATGTATACTAAAAATGATATCCAAGGATACACTATATGGAATAATGTCATCCTTTAATGAAAAAAATTATCCTTTTATTAGAGTATTAATTTGTAATAAAATAGTCTTGTATGTATCTTGTTTAACAATAATACTAATATCAATGTTACCTTAGGGTTTTATTCGTTGTTATCATTTCAATGAAATGGAAGTAGGCTCATGCTCTAGGTTTTTGTGGTTGGGTCGCTACACTCCCTATAATATCTGATCCTTATGATTAGTCCACAATATTATCTGTTGAAGTAAATTTATCCCATTATGGATAATCCATACGAGCTTCTCTAGCTTCTTCATCATGGTCAATAACATCCCTATATTGATTTTTTAAAATTCCTATCAAAATACTGACACTTATATTTATTTATATCGAAACAATATTTTTCTGAATTTTCCCCCACTTCAGTAGGTTTGAGAACAAGATATAATGGATCCCTATGTCTAACAAGATAATAAAATGGATTAAACATTTCATAGAGTTTCTCTGATTATTCCATATATTCTAATTTCTATGGGTTCAAGTTTAATATCATTTCACAATGTTTATTTGTAATATAGAACACATCATGTGGTGTTATAATTTCCTCCCCCATAGGAACTAAAATTTTTATACACTAGAAAAGATGAAATGATATTAAGGTAATGTAAATAATTTTACCTTGAATATGTCTTACACAAATCATCAATATCTCTCATGACATATCGGCAAAGATGGATATGGATAACTTTTTTAATCAAAAAAATAAAAAAAAGTATCCTGATTCCCCAAGATACTGATACTCTCTATTCCTAATATAGTCATATGTTGAATGAATTTTACAAAAAATGGAGATTATCAAATATGTTTAATAATAGTTGGTCTAATGGCAGTTCCCTTATGAGTTAGTTCATACAAATCATTATAAAAATCAATTTCAAGATGAATAATTAGATACAATGTTTGATAAAACTCTTATTCTCCTTTCTAAGGAACAATCAATATATTTTTCCAACATATTGAAAAAAATAACATTAAATCACCAATGAACAATTTTCTAAATAATACTATTTTCACACAAGGGAAAAAATCATGACGCACATGATAATCCAATAAATGTTTTAAATAAAATGGAATAAATGTTTCTCTTAATAAATAAGCCAAACCCTTATATTGAATGTCATTATAGACAAACACTCATCTCTATTGTAAACAATGTGAACCAAATTATGTTTTTATTATAATTTGATGATTTAATAATTTTAGATTATTTATCTTTGTAGATGTGATCAAGTTAGCATTTTATTTCTTTGATTTCATAACTGGAGAAGGCTTGATAAGAGGCACAACATCATCAATTAATTTATCGTTTGTTTATTTTTATTTCGGATAAAGTTCTATATATCTTCAAAATGGGAGGAAAAATAGATAGGTTCGAGTTAGTGGGAGTGAGAGGATTGTGATATGAGAAATTGACTCACAAAAAAGATCTTAAACGGATTGATGAAATTTAATAGAAAAAGACAACATCTGATTCAAATTAAATTTTCAAATATATTTTAAATTATTTATGTATTATAATAAAAAGAATAATAAAAAAATCCCAAGTTTTCATGTAAAATAAAATCGAAATAGACAACATAAGTCAGCTGAACGTGGATCTATAATAACTTGACCACGATAGACATACTAATCATAACCTCATGATATGTATGGTAACCACATGAACTACATTTTCGTGGTAGGATTAATAAAAGTGTATGTTAATACTCTTGGTATATATAGTGACCTCAAGAGTGAGATTTCCTAATAGGAATATTGACTACATGATAAAAAAACTCACTTTCATCTTACTGATAGTTTAAAGCATTGTTTAATATTATATTAAAAAAATTCATTTTTAAAAAGATAAATATAACATAAATAATTTCAATGGAATAAATTCAGTTAAAAAATTTAGGTACACTTTTTTATACACAATTCATGTATCAAATAAATGATTATATCAACAATTAATGGTTTTATAAATATATTATCAAGTTAATATGTAGTATCAATGAACTCAAGAGGAATATCTCCTTTTTGAATATGATCTCTCGAAAAGTGATGTATTATATCAGTATGATTTTTTTACAGTATGAAATTGGATTCTTCGAAAGAATTATCACAAAAGTATTGCCAATTTTTATAGGGACATGCATTAATTTCTATATATAGTCTAGTAATGTATGTTTGATCCGTAGAATCCACGAATAAACCTACTTACAACTATTTAATCATCTTTAGTAGTAGATAATGTAATGGAATTATGTTTCATACTACACCATGACAACAAATAATTTCCAAGAAGGTGAAATGTTCTTGAATTTCATATTATGTCTTAATTACATCTCCTATAAGCAGCATCTAAATAAATCACTACGTCAACTTCTTGACCTATAGAGTGAAAAAATATTAATTTGGTATAATTTATAAGGTATTTGAATATTTTTTAATGTCTAGTAAATGTGACTCTATTGAATTTTCATAGAAATGACAGATAATACACATACTAAACATTATATCCTGATGGATAGCAGTAATGTTTTGTAAAATTCCAGTCATACCTCTATATGTGGTTTGAACAACCCATTTACCAGTTTCATGAAGATCAAAATTTCATCTATTACTCATGAGTGTATCACCAGCTTAAATTATACAATCACATTCATTTAAAATTCACATTTCATTATTTTTGAAAACATAGTATTCACCGATTTTCTTAAAGAACAAATAACCATATCATCCATACATATTTTTACACCAAAAACATCCTTTCAATTTATTTTAATAAATAATATTGGGGCATATAATCAATTTTTGTAAAATTTTGAATATTAAAATGAGATGATATTATCATACCATGATCTAGGTATATACATTAAATAATATAAATCCTTTCATAATTTAAAACAATGATTTGGAAATTGAGAGTTTTCAAAATTGGGTGTTTCTATACAAAAAACATCATCAACAGTAAAAACATTTAATAATTCACACCTAAAATCCATTTTTTATAGTTTAAAATTCAAATTTGTCAAATTGGAAAGAAAAATTTCTATAGCTTCATGTCTAGGAACTGGAGTAATGAATTACTCATAGTCAATAATTTGTTCTAGACTATACCCTAGTGTATCCAATCTAGCATTATTTCTAAATATTTTTCATAACTCATTAAACATTTTATTAAATTCCGATTTAGTTCTAATTGTAAGGTAGTCATTGGGTATTTCAAGTAGTTCCCAATTTTGTTTCCATAAAATTGATTCAACTATTTAGGAATTTCTATTACCTAGAAATTGATCATAATTTCATAATTTATGGTTTTGGGATCAATATGTGATAAGAATGCATTATATTAAGCATTGTTTCCTAGAAAAGCTCTAGTGCGAGTTCCTTTATCTAGGCCAACTTCATCTACATATATTTAATGATATATATGATCCATAACAGATTTATAATGATAAGTATTGGGTAATATATTATCTTATATTGGCCCAGGTTTAAATTGTTCATCATAATTGGAATGTTTTTCTATAGGAATAAAAAAATGTCATTTCAGATGGTATTGATATAGAAACATGAAAGGTCATATTTAAGGATTTCTAATATGGTCATAGGATTTTATGGTTTTGTTTCAAAGAACTCCACATGTAGTTACTCTTCCACAAGATTAGTCTTTTTATTAATTACCATATACAGTATTTTTGTTGCTGAATATAAAACCAAAATTTCCTTCATCACTCTTAGAATAAAACATTTCTAAATTATCTTTTGTGTTGAGTATAAATACTTGACAATAAACAACACTAACTAATTAACCATTGGTTATAAACCATACCGTAATTTTTATGGGGTATTATGTCAAAGTGTTCAAATTTAAAAACTATTATTTATATATAAATATGTTTTCGTAGATTATACCCAAAAATAAATAGAAATTCAAAATCATTGAACATTGTTGAAGAAATGGCTTGAAGGGTAATATTTCGTATATCTACAACACCATACAATTATAGCATTTTAGGAATAGAAATGTTGTGACTATATCCATGATGTGATAATGATTTTTCAAAATATTATTTTAAGAACCATAACCATTATCACATATTTTGGTCATAATTATAAGACCACTATGAATATATACATATACAGCATATATATTTAGAAAAATAGGAAATAACATCACTTTTATGAGAACAGAAAACAACAATGTATACGTTGAATATTCATCCACTAAAACATTATTATAATATTTTCTTCACAAACTAGAAACACTAGAGGGTCCAAAAAATCCATCTGAAGTGACATTAATTTGTCATAATTTGACACATATTTCCTGGATTTGAATGATATTATGTTCTATTTTCACTTTTTATAGGGATTAAAGACTTTATCTACTAGGGATTATATCATGGGTTTATCCTTGAATAACCCTTTACTGTTTATCTTTCTATGTGAGTTAATATTGTCATGTCCTAGGATCTTATGCTAAAGATAGTATTCCTTGTTAGAGGAACTCAAACAAGAAACATTTTTAGAAGAATATAATTTAAATAAATAACATGTACCCTTTCATTTTTCATATAAGTAAAAACTAAATCTTTTCTATCATGAAAAAAAATTTCAAGCATTATTTTCAATAATAAAATAAAAACTATAATCACAATATTTTGAAGCAATAAGAGGATAATATCTCAATAAATTTATAAATAAAACTTTTCAAATTATAACTATACTACAGTTACAGATTTCATTGATTCCAATTATCTCCCCATTCAAAATATCACTATTAGTGATATGTCCAGAACACAATGTAATCATGTTTTTGAATCCTGAGTAGTCTGCATTCATATTTCTAGAAAATCCACTCTCATGATACCATGGTTGTGTACTAGAACTCTTCGAGCTGGTTTCCAACAAATGATTTAAACCAAAAATGATTTTTACCCATATTTTTTGTATCCATAGACTTTAGTAATATATTTCTTCATAAAAGACAATTGTATTGCTAGTTTCCTATAAGAATTTTTTAAACATTCATAAATAAACAACATATTATGTTGGATATAATAGGAACTACTAGAAGAAATAGTTTAACCGAATCATGGAAAAAATAAAATTTTATTTTATATATACCTTTCCTCTATAATGGTATCCAAATCTAGTAGTTTACTTAGAAGTAGTCTATTTACAATAAAATTTGGTAATATTTTTTTCAATTATTGAACATCCATAGATAAATATTTAATTTATTAATAAATAATTTTAATTCATTATTCTTTGTAATTATTTAAGAAGTATTTTCCATTTCTATTTTATGATTCGTATTGATGTATGTAAACAAAGAATGGTGGTTCTTTAAAATTCAATATTTATATGTTAATTTTTTAAACATGTCTTCCAAAATGATACAACATTCAAATAATTCATCACTACACAAATTAAAAATATTATTTTTAGTCTCAATATGATTTTTAAAATGAACATTAGTTTAATAATAAAGATTTAGTACCTTGTATGCATATTTCATGAAACACATATTAGCATTATCATTTTTTCTTCTATGATTGAGTGTAAGTCAATTGATATATCCTTAGAGTCACTCCAAGGTCCTTTAATATTGTTTTCATAAGTTTTTTTATTTTCCTAATAATTAATCATATATTTCTTCTTGAGAAAGACCCCATTAATGATTATATTACTTTTATAATCAAATTAGATTACATTATTTGATGAATCATTCTTTCTCCATTATTATTTTTTACTTCATCTTTTTAACATACATTTCTCAATAATTGTCTTTCATTAAGAATTTTTTCTTTCATGGAATAATTTGAAAACCTATTTTCAAATGCGACACTTCCACATCATTATCACATATTGAATCACTATCAAATGAGCTTTCAAATTTGATAGACTTGTTTTTTTAGCCAAAATACTTGAAATAAAACAACTTCCTCTTTGGGTCATCCAATTCTTATCAGTTCGCTTGTAATTATTCTAAATACATCAATACGTTTCCAATGATTACATATATTGGAAGTTTACTATTTTTTCAAGATTATATCTTGGACACACATTTACCTCTCCATCGATCTAATTAAAATATGATAAGTCACATGACTTAATCCTTAATAGCACATTTAATTCATAGTGCATGTATCATGTTATAAATATCATTAAACATTATTCACAATTTATATTTAGATCATTAGGATTCATATTAAAATTTAAAATTTAAATATTATATATGTTTTAATGAATTTATTCAACATTATAGGCTTCTTTAATGGATATAGAAATGGTATCCATGAATTCATAAGAAGTAAAACAAGAATATTTTTATTAAATTCCTCTTCGCCCAACATATATTACAAGGTATTCATAAATTTATAATTAAAATCATATCTTGTATATTAGAATCCTTCCATCAAGCTCTTGTAGCTTGTGTTTTTTATATTTATTATAAAATATAGTCTAGATGTCAAACCCCATTCTATCTATGTGAAATTTCATTTGATTTTATATTGGGAATAATTATTTACATTAAATTAAGAGGATGACAAATGGTAGATCCTTCTTATCTATTGTTCTCCATAACAAAATTAATTTGGATAAAATAGAAATTTAATATTGTCAAATATAACTAGATTATTGTACAATGATATTTTGAAAGACTATAATAACAATTTTTTTCGATTGGAAAACTCAAAAGGTGTGTGAATTGATTTTACAAAAAAAATTGGTACATTTTTTTAAACCAAAAACCTAATTTAATTAAATCACACATTTAACAAAAATAGTCAAAATCATAAAAGGGATAATTTAAAAATAGTCTATAAATCTCTATCATAACATAGTTAATGTACATTTGAAAATAATTTATCTTTTCAAAACAAATAATTCATAACAATCAAAGTATATAAAACAATTATCTAAGATAAATATCCATGCAAATTATTAAATTAAATGTATTTTGAAAAAACTTAAAATGAATTTTAAGATACATAAAATATTAAGAACACAATAGAAATTTCACAAGGGGTTCTGTATCATGCTAAGACATAATCCCATCCACTTGGTCATCACCTTCTACTAATATTTTTATTAATAAATAAATTGATTCACACCATATATCAGGTTTTATAAAAAAAATTCACAAGGATTTCCTAGTACATAGCATATTACATAGGAATTACTAGGTTAAAACATAATACTGGGTCACACATGGACTCTTCCACAATTACTCTTGGGAACATAATAGAAATAATTGAGAGAGTATCAAGTATTATCCACTTTATAATAGGAACTTTTAAAAAAAATGAATTTAAAAAAATTATCATGAAAGAAAATTATATATGGAACGTAAAAGTGATATAAGATATGAAATGTTTTCCAGCTGGATTAAAAAAGATTTAGTTTTTTGGATTCCTTGAATTGGTATTTGTATGTGGCTCATAAAATTTTCATAGAAATTATATGAAAAAAGATTTTTTTAGAGTCTTCTTTGTAGGAAATTTTTATATAGAAAAGATGCTATATTATTCTCTATGATATCATGTTTGTTCGCTACTTGACACAAGTATTCACATGATCATATTTTCTTCATAAAAATGGTCCTCATTAGAAATAGAAAATTCAGAATAATTTACACAATAATAAATACACTAACACTTTATTTAATTCTTTAGAAACATTACATTGAATATTTGAAATGATCTACAATGAATTCAGACATGAAAATATATCTTCAATTAAATACTAGTTATTTGATATCTAAATAAATTAGCATAGTTGGATGACATAGTTAGTTTTTGTGGATGATTCTCACGGTTGGTGCATCACATCGTGTAGTTAGCTAATTTACACACGGGGTAGGTTCATGAATCTATTTTGTATGATATTTCATTGTATGACCACTAAATTAATATACATGGTTAGTATATTACATAAAGACAAATTATAAATACCTTGTCACAGTAACATAATTTTTTCATGATGTACATTATATATTTTATATAGAAACTACAATGGTTTTCAGGGTTTGGTATAATATAATCACATCCCCACTTCTTTGTTGGTTGATTGTATTGACGGAAATGTCATTCTCAAGATATAGTAAGATCTATATTCAATGAATGATTAATTCATGAATAATAATATTTTTCTTATCTGACTCTCAACAAGAAGTTTGTTCATGATGTAAGATGATGTTAAATATATTTAAGGATATATTGTCACATTAACTTTATGGTAGGTTAAAATTCATTGTATGGTAGGGTAGAACTGTATGTTTGAAGTTATAATGTTTTATGTATTATATTCATGCAATATAGTTGAAATAGTCTGTTCTAGACTTGATAATTTTTTCATGTTTCAGATATATACACATTTACGAACAGAAAAATAAAAAATTCAACTGTAGCATTATAATCATTATGTTTTTTCATTAAAATTAAGAGGTACAAGTATAAACTTTTAGTAAATATATATGTTTATATAATATCATCCATTTTTTCTTATGGTCTCATTAATGGTTATGCATTTTCCATGGATCAGTAAATATCATTTTCTAAGTGTTCTATTACATCAAAAAATTCTAAAAATGTACTTGATTATTTATATTGGATTAACATTTTTTATAAAATATAATACGTGTTTTATTGAAAATCTATAAAATTTTATTTTAGGGAAATTTTATCTCAAGGGAATATGTTTAACCATAATATAAGGATATTAAATTAGTGACTCGTCTTTTCTCTATTTTTTATGAAATTAGGGGATTCATCAATACTAATCATCCTCAAAATTGATTTAAATTATTCTAAGAACTATTAAAAATAGTAATCTTTAATTGTAACTGATCCAGTAGACAATGTATTTATACTATACAAATGTAAATCACCCTAATGATTGGACAATGCAACTAAGTTTGTATAAATTTTTGTTCGGGGTTTAACAACATTGATACACTCAAAAATGTGAAATGATTCATATGATCATCCTAATCCCCAATAATATTATATTTATAGATGTTATGTTTCCAAAATTTACTGAGACATGCGAAAAATAAAACCATTTAGGTAAGGAATTATTCATTTCTATATTAGTGTGTTCCATATATAAATTTTTTCTAACTAGGCATGAACATCGTGATGTGTTTATGATTTCTATTTCTATAAAAATGTAATATTGTATTCTAGGTAATTTACTTGAGTTATTTTTGGATAATAATAAAAATGAAGAATCATCAAGTTCTCCACAGGGGACACAGTTTTCCGAATGTGTTGGCTATATTATGTTAGACACCCAGAAACTACTCTTAGTGTATGAGTAGTTCCTTCTTGAAAAGATGTCACATATAGGGAGAATATGATCATTATCTTAGAAATCATTAGTATTAGGGAATTCCCAGAGTATAATACTTTATTAATTTCAAAAACTCATTAAATAACATTCATAAATAGGAAAATCTATTTTTTGATGTAAGTATCAAAAAAAGATCCGGTGGTGTGTGATATAACACCTTGATGACCCCATTTCCATTATTATTATTGATTTTGGATCATATAAATATCATTGTGAACTCTATAGGAGAGCCTAAAATATATGTTTTCATTTTGTGGTTCATTATCACACCATATCCTACTAACACTACTAGAAATAATACCTATACCAATGCATCTATACAAATGGTTTGTAAAAACATTTGGTATAGATCCCCATTCCCTACAGTTTTATATAAACGATGGCATATTCCACTTGGATACCACTTATCCCAATGGTTTTGGAAACCCATTGGGAAAGGGTATGGATTTACCAACATTCTTCCAAAAAAATTGGAATTCCCACTATGAGACAAATTTTGCGAAAATTTTTAGAAAACCATCTGAAAGGTTATAGCTATCCTAGAAATTCTCCAAAACCAATGGGAAATCCTACTTTCATACCAATTTTCCCTACGGGTTGGGAAACTATTGGGAATGTATACAACTATCAAAATGGTTTTCCAAAACCATTGGGAAAGCCCACTTTGAGACCCCTTCACCCAACGGTTTTGGAAAACTATTGGGAAAGGGTATGGCTATCAAAACAGTTATCCAAAACCATTGTGAAATCCCACTATGAGACAAAATTTCCCAATGGATTCGGAAATATTTTGGAAATGGGTGGGTATGAAACCCAATAGTTCTAAAAATATTTAGGATAGGTACAATTATTTTTGATGAAATATTTTGTGGAATATCATCAAATAAATCAATATATAAATTAAAAACATATATATCCAAATATATTCACAAAAGTAATAGTTGGATATTGGTAATGTCATTGATATACTATGTGCAAGTTTTTAGTTCAAACCCCTACTTTAAATTTTTCAATAGATCTACATATCCAAACAGTTTTGGTAAAGCTATTGGTAAAGTCCTATCACAAAAGTTTTGAAAACCATTGGTATAATCATATCCCAATAGTTTTAAAATGGTTGGTATTGGTCTAACCCAACAACATATCACACACGGATTCCCAAACCATTATTATGAGCTATAACAACTGTTTGGAGACATATAACAATGGTTCCAACCTATTGTTATCGGAAATTTTTCCATGAGAGGAAATTTATGTGAGGGTTGTTTTTAGTCAAAGGATATCCATCACTTGTCTCATAGCTAATGATATATTCAGTGACTTTAGGAATATTAATTGTGATAACACCCATATAAATATAACTTCAATTTAATATCACATCATCAATATTAAATATGTATGGATATCATTCTAATTATAATATCCAACGTATATATCTTCTTGATAAGCTATGCTAACTAATTTTTGTGAAGGAAAAATAGGTTTAGAAACTTTATGCTTCTTTCCATTTCAAGAGGGAAGATATTTTGGGATGTTCCAAAATATACTACATGGAATGTAATTCATAAATACCCCCTATAAATTCCATTGAATAAGGTACATTGAGAGATAGAATATTATTATCTTTTCCTTGAGGTGCATCCATCCTTATAATCACATATTTCTTCTCGGGGTGGTTATAAAACCATGGAAATAACCATCATCATTACTAGGGATGGAGGTTGTTATCAGAGTTGGGATTGGAATTCTTTCATCCCTAGTAGATATGGAGTTTCATGAGGTGTTTCACCTTTAGTTTTACCTATGGCTCATGATTATTATGAATATCAATTCTAAATAATCCTTGGATGAATATGTTTTTAGATATCCCATAACAATAATATTTTCAGCTAAGGGGGACTGTAGTTGAATGTGGTATAATATTAACGAGTTTTCCATTATCATATCTAT
Organism: Viscum album; assembly: GCA_963277665.1. Classification (NCBI taxonomy): domain Eukaryota; kingdom Viridiplantae; phylum Streptophyta; class Magnoliopsida; order Santalales; family Viscaceae; genus Viscum; species Viscum album. Next base: position 1,106,717,530 of record OY728152.1, on the reverse strand, counting down.
CGTAATTGTGACATGTATAATTTCATGAATAAACTAATGAGTAAATAAAACCCTCAAATATTAACACTTCTTTGACGTTTATGTAGGATATTGGGGTGGGGAGGATCATATGGAAGTTTTTGTTATGTTTCATATACCACAAAGCTTCATAACATTACATGATTTCTCCATTAGTTATATTAGGGAAGGAGTTTTGGATGATTTATCCATATCCTTCTATTTTTATACACGAGGGGAAAGTGAATGACTATATATTTCCATAACCTATACTGTGCACAATTGTAAAAGCCTATTTATTTATCCACCAAATTAAAAAATTGAAATCTATGTGAGTATGTTGTTGATTCTCACACAAAATACTTTGTCGGGGGATTAATTATAATGAATGGACTGTGATATTGATTTACTTCTATAATTCATTGAAAAAATTTAGGCTCACATTGTATCTTGACTATATAATACATTAACCCCTGAGGTGATTTATTATGGCCAAAAATTTATGGGGAAGGAAAGTCATCTAATATCCCCCCCATTATCTGGGAAATACACATTAGTGTGCAAAAGAGGAACAATACATGACTGTTATTATAACCCTAATAAAATATTTCCATTTTTCATCTTAATGGGATTAAATTTTTGCAGATGATACCTTGGGATAGTCTACTAGTGTGGGTTATTTCCCAATAGCTTTTTTCAATAGGGTTTGAATTTTCAAGTTGTTCTCTATTTCACAAAATGTCAATAACTATATTCATAAGAGATTTGATGAACATTTTCTTTGGGGTATATGGTGTTTTCATTCTAGAAATTTCAATTGGTTATGGTTAAATTATTTTATGGTGTTATGGTTTTTTCTTAAAAAACCTTTTCATCATGTTTTTCATAATTATTACTAAATTAAATTCTGGAACTTCTATAAATTTAATTTGAAGAAATAGATCTCATATTTTGAATCTGGAGTTTCAAAATTTATTAAATACACCCCATTTATTATTTTCACTATAAATAATAAATATAGTAAATATTGTTCAACTCGATATGGATAAATTAGGCAATTGAGGTTAAAATTTAAATTTTACAGACTAAAAATGACCCTAACACATTACTTTAATCTGTTGGATGAGTGGGTTTGGACCACCCTCATCAATGATTAAATAATAGGGAAATTTTTTCTTATTTATCATTGAAAATAACATAAATATCATATCAAGAAAATAAAAAAACAAATTTTAATCAATTAATTTTTAAATTCTATTATTTGATTACATAATGATAAAAAATGGGCCATTGAATATGAATGGTTAGTTTTACCATAATGGATTTATTTTTATTGTTGGTATTAATTTAAAAAATTAATAATATTTGGATGACTTGTGGAATAAGATGAATTTATTAGAGAATTATATTGTATTATTGATTGTGGAGTTCATTATATTCCAATTACAATTATAGGATGTGAATTTAAAATTAAAATTGATAGAATAGTTATTAAAATTTCCTTCATAGTTTTTTATAATAAATATATTTTATTAAATATTTTAAATGTTTTAAAAAATCAAGAGTAAAATTAGGGGGAAATGGTCTAAAATGTAATCTATTGTCTGCATCGCCCTAAGAAATTATGACATATTTAATTTTAAATAAATATAACCTCATTGATATTGTAGGGTACAAACTACAACATGTTTAAATGAACAATTATATAATATACTGACATTACCAAGTCACCAAATGGGAGGGTATGCATATAAATAACAATATTATGAAAATTACATTGTCTAAAAATGTAAAAAATATATTCAATTATTATAAATGGATTCTTAATAAAATATTAATCATTTCAATGAAAAACAAATGTTTTCTGAAAAACAATATTTTTCTAAACGGAGGATTCATGAAGCTTTTCAGAAATAAATTAAAATTATTTTAACCATTTTTATATATTATTTTTTAAAATTTAATATTATTTATTAAAACCATGATGACAATATTATCTTACAGTTATTTTTTTAAAATTTTCATTAAATATAATTTTTTTGATGAATAGTAAAAAATACTTATTTTTATTGAAAACAACATTTTCATTTAATGAATTTAAAGGATTAGTTTTGATTTAATTATTTATAAAGTATCATTAGTTAAATTATGTTTTATAAAATGAAATTTAATTTATTATAATCAATATAAAATTAAATTTTGATATTAAATAATTCTATACATATGATAATTTTCTCTTTAGAAAAATGTTCATTCATCGTATATTTGGGATTAATATTAAATTAATTTCTACTACTTATGTGAATTAAAATAAGAAAAACAGAATTAATATTTTTAATAAAAATAATTAAAATAAAACAATAACAACCAAATAACATTTTTCATAATGGATAATTAATGAAGTAAAAATTAATTACCATGGTTAAGGTCACAATAGGTTTACTAGAGGGTTAAAATAAAAATAAAGGTTCAAAATGACCTGTCAACTTATTGAATTCCACTTTTACGATAATATTTATACCTTATATCATTCATGTTTCTATAATGATCTCTTCTTTTCCTTGTATTCATATGAAATTTGTGGGTATCACTTTTTCTTTTCAATATTTCCATGTCTTTTCTCACTCCATCTTCTAAAAGACCACCCCATATACTCCAATATTTACACTCTTAATTGAATTTTTTGACAAATATCTTCCAAAATATCTTCCTTACTTCCATCCTCATATCCAAGATGATTTTGTTTGATAAATATTGTAATATATTAAGGCGTTATGTATAAGCCTAATGAGGTTATCCAATGAAGAGGTAATGTATTTAATAATGTGTTATAATTTTAAATCATCTTTTAACTCCATAAACTATTTTCTAAATATTATATAATAAATCAAAATTATATCTTATATACTGATATTTTATTATTTTATTGTAAAAACATTCAAAAATACTCTAGTTATCAAATTGTAAATGAAGCTTTCGATCATGTTTATGGCAGATAACCACCTGGCGAACTGATGTAATTCATTTTTCATCATTGAATCTAAAAAAATCAATAATTATGTATATAATATATTTATAAGATATTTAAAAAATTAATATACATATTTAATTATTATATTACATGTAAATTCCTATATTCAAACATGTTTTTCGAAATTAATGTTGTTCGTGCGTATATGTGGACTACAACCTCCACCTAGCAATGTGAATTTTTTAATTATAGTTTGATGTGGATGATAATGAAAATTTATTTAATCAATATACATAATATATATTATAAAACAATTTTTCTATAATTTTCAAATAAAATTTACTTTAGTTCATGGTATATGTTGGAAAAATAGATTCATCCATCATGTGTACGTACGACCGACCATCTCATTGAATGGTATAACTCATTTCCCCAAATATAAAATTTATAAAATATTATAAATACTTATAAAATTATTATATATGAAATTATATCCTATTAAAAACTATTGATACTACTCAATAATTATCAATATAAAAGGATAAAAATTACAAATGAAAATCATTCCTGAAAAATTAATCAATTATCACCAAAAATTTTCATTTTAACAAAGAACTGTTAATAAAAAGGTCATAAATGAATTAAAGAAAATCATATATAGATGGATATATATGATTATGGTCCTATAATAAATTTATCATAAATCTATTTTTATTACAAAGGATGTACATACACATATGATGGAATCCATACCTACTATGAGGGTTTCTATTCTCACTTTTACTTCTATGAGAAATATTCTATACTCACCACTTTGTTCTTTTATGTTATTTTTATATTTACCCTTTTTATTTTTAATCTTTAATTCCTTTATCTTCATTCTATAATGTATAATTTGAATTTATTTGTTTCATAGTGATTATGATTTAGATGTATCAAATGTGGTAAAGGATTATGTTACATTCTCATAGTTTGTTAGGATTATTTAAAGTTGAGTTTACAATGATAAAATATTATGATATATATTTAAATAAAATCATAAATTTTATCCTCCTATGGTTATTTTTATATGAAAAAATTATAAACTCGTTTTCCTCTATTTATGATCAAATGGTACCAAAAGTGTGAAATTAATGAAAACTGACATCATTTATCTCTTTGGGTGAAATCCCTTTTTCTTCCACATCCACGTATTCTAGAAATATTTTCAATTTTTTTTCATTATATAATGTATTAATTAAAATAATTTAAACATTTGTTCCATTTTTCAAAATATTTTGAAAGGAATGTTCTTGTCATTTTTATAATGGGGAACTTTTTAACATTTTTTCAATAATTTGAATGGACTGCTTTTATATGTTATATAGCATATCTGGATTGACACACTGTCATGACCATGTATTGATTTGAATAATACTTTTTATATTTTCAAGGGTATTTTTAATAAAATAATTTTATTAATTTTATTTAAATTTATTATTTATGAATGTTATTTTTAAATTAAAAAATAAATTTTACTTAAGATAGATTGAATGAATTTGGTATGGTATTTTTATTCATCAGAGACAAAAACCCATATTTTAGTTAAGATGCATTTGGTATATTTTTTAATGGTACCATAATTATGATTTTGTTTAATGGTTTTATAGTTTTTTATTAGGGGTGTTAATTTTTTTTACCATTATACATGTTAATCTAAATGGTTTTTTATTCTGTATATTTACTGAGGGAAAATATGAACTTTTTTTAAGTTATTTTCTAAATATGAATTATTATGTTGATTAATTATCACCATTTTCATATGTGGAATTCATTGGACTTATCATGTGATATTCAGTCACTACAATCACCCATTTATTCCCTGGTAGGTCTCATGACACAAATTGTCCTGGATTTTTGGTCGATGCCTTAACCATTTATATAATATTTCATTGAATGAGCTCTAAATGATATTTTTATGATGTCCTAAATTTTGGATTTACTTATTATAATATTATTCTTTAAGGATCCATGTGATTATTTATTTGGTTATAATATCCATTTTTATGTTTCAAGATCATGTGATCATTTATGTGAAATTATTTAATCATCATCCATTACATCAATATTATTCTTTATGTTTAAGTTATTTATTAAATGAAATCTTTTTTATATATTTACCTTTCCATATTGATTATGTCCTCTTCATTTATATTCCTTTATATAGAAATACCCACTGGGAATTTGGGAACACCCCTTTCATATGGTTTCACCAGGATACTAATATATGTATTATGACTGATAAACATGGTCATAATAGGGGAAAATATTAAGTAATTTAATAAAATTGTATGTTGTATTTTATGTTTCCAATTTTAGTTTTAAATATAAGTATGTATCTGGTTTACTATGAATACTAAAATTTTCATTCCCTATCGATGTGATTTACAAATTCTAATGCAAATTTTATAATATAAGAATAAATTCGGGGATTTTATGACAGTGTTCTTTATAATTGATATTAGATAAATGATAAGTAGAATCATTGAGAAATAGATTTTTCAAAATATAGATTAGAGAAGATAATATGTGACTAGTATTACAGAAAATTATAGATGAACAATATAACATTCTGGTTAGGAAGATAGTATGTGGTAATTACTATAAATACCTACGATTCTTTATATTAAAAGTGGACATGGTTTTTAAACCGATGTACCTAAGGGTAATAACTCCTAATGGTGCATCTGAAATGACATGAGAGTTACATTGTGCATGGAAACTGACCTTATCATGCATGTGGTTTAAAACTCAACGCGGATATGCTTAGGATAAAATTGATTTTCATTACAAACCATTATGTAGATTTGATAAATAATTTATGATTTTAATAGTTTCCCATTAATGAAATATTTTTAAAATGAGATTATCATTGAAGAAATTTTATAATTTATATGACATGTTTCAATATTTTTTCTATTATGCATTAATATTAACTATGTTATGATCAAATATAATGTATTAAATTATTTAGTAATTGTGTATTGTATAAGGAATAAATATGATATAAATTAATATATTCTATACGGTGATTTACCTTTATGGAATTATAATGAAGCTGAAGATGGTGAAATACCTATAACTAATTAAATTAAAACCATATTTGGGTATATGTTTAACTCCCCAACCCTTGAATCCTAGATCCGATTTATTATTTTATTACATTGGAATGATTACAAGGAATATAGTCTTTATGGAATGATCATTTTACCAGTATTAGAAATCTAGATTACATTCATGATACCCATAATGCATTTGGAAATAAAAATGAAACAGGGTACATATTAAAAAGAAATGAACTGCATACTATAAATCTTTTTCAATGTTATCTTCTTTATAACATGGTTTATGAAACATAATAAGGGTGAGCTCAAATGATCAGTAAGCGTATGAAAGAGGAATAAATAATTAATCAATATTACTAAATTAACATGGCATGGAAAATAAATTATAAAACATTGTAATCAAATAATTAGATAAGGAAAATTCAATATGGAATGGTAAAAAACTGATACACCAGCCATTTAAACAATGAACAAAAATAAGATGTATCTATTGACATGTTAATGAATAATATCATGGATGAATAAAAATGAAATATATATGAATAATATTCTAAATTATCGGATGTCATATATTAGGAAAATGTGTACCTATAAATTCATGTTCCATCCTACAGACAGTTTGAAACTATAGGTAGAAACCTATTTAATTTGGGAAAATTAATTATCTAATAAGAACTATAATGTGCATTTATGAGATTTATAATATCTGGGATCAAATAAAAATTTCATTTAAAACTCATTATTTAAATTGTGTAAGAAATTTATAAATAGAAAACATGCCATGTGAAATAATAGTATTAAATAAAGAATACAGAATTGTCAATATCAAATAATTGTCAAAGTTGAAACCGTAAGTAAAATAAAATATGAATTATGAAATTATAAAAAGAATTAAAAAATATAGATATTCAAATGAAAAATGATTAAAATAATGTTATTTTTTTAATATATAGTTAACAATCACAAATGGAAGTGATATTGAAAAGATAATCATTCATCACAATCTTGTGGATAATAATCTTTGAACATTCCAAACTGTCCAATACCTCTTCAAAACATTTGAATCATAATCTCTAGAATGGTATGAAATTAAATGAAAATTATAATATCATTAGAATAGTTTTATTCACGATATAAACAGAAAATTGTATTATATACACTAAATAAAAGTGTTTTGGTGAATAATAACAAAAAATCATCAATGAAATGTAAATTGAGATGAAATTCCATAACATTATTAGTTCCTTTTGTTGTGTGGTATTTATCCTCATTAATAGTAGTTTAAAATATGTTAAAAACTAATATAATAACTTTACTAATATTTATAATATCATATATTAAATTCATATAGTATTTTATTAACCATTTCTGAACAATCATTTATTTATTTCACTATTTCAGGTGTAAATTTCCTAGTTTTTCGGCGTATGTTTTTAATTGTTATTTGTCGTTATCATTAATTATATCATGGTTTATCCATTTAAATAATGTACAACATGGACCAATTATGTTATATAATCAGTATATATGTATTTATAGTAGTCCATTATATTTTTAGATTATAAATAAAGTGCACCGTTCATGGAGACGGTAGGCCGTAATACGCATGAATGCTACTTCAATTTAATTGTTGTTTTAAAAGAATGGAAAAAAATAAAACACATTTATATTATAATTAAAAAATTATATACATGTTATATATGATACATAGGTTTATTAAAATCAACCATTATAAATTCCATTTATTGTATGAATGAGTCAATTTTCTTTGATGGGACCGTAGTCCACAGTTGCTCAAACAAAATTATCGTATTTACACAATATTGAAATCCTAAAATATAATCTACATAAAAACAAAATAAGAGTAATGTCATTATAAATATCATATATATCACATATAAACACGTTTTCCATCATAATTACCACCATTATTGGTGGTAAGATAAAAATCCACAATCATCATTTCGTGAGGCAGTAGTTCTCTATACAATGAAATAGTCTGTCTACTATCCAATAGTTTGAGGTGTGTGTATGTGTAGGTCAAAAAATTAACATAAATTTTCTTTAATATATATTTTACAATTTTTGGTTTTTTAATCATTGAATAAAATATATATAGGGAGTGAATAATGAAAATTAAACTAAAAACACTTAGAGGATATATTGCCTCTTAATTAAGATATTTATTTTGGATTATACCAAAAGAATTACTGGGAAGGATTTATTCCCAAAGGGAGGTTTCAAGGTAGAGGGTAGGGATGTTTGAATGTAATTTTTGAAGATCATGGGGGAATCAAAGATGTTTTATAGGTGTGATGAAGCGGGAGAGATGGAGGCTTTTATAGGGAACGGAAAATACATACATAGAATTTTTAGGAATAAGTTAGGTGTACACATGTTTTTACCTAAACAACGACATAACAAACCAAAAAAATTCTATAATGGATGGTTTATGGGAAAAATATTTCCATAAAATTTGTTTCAGACTGATTTATTGGTAATGTGGGGCCATAAATTAAGTGTTTAGTCATTTATTAAGATTAATTTTTCCACAATAATTATAATTAATTTTAATTACATTCACAAAATTTTCTGGTCAATAAATAAGTAAATCATATTATAAATTATAAATTATTAAAATTCATAATATGTAATAATTTTTTTTCAAATTCCAATATTAGAATTTGCAGAAATTAATTTAAAATTCACCAGGGAAGAGGGATGATAACGTGGGGTTTCAAAGTAAAATCGTACATATGTTTGTTGTGTTTTTATAATCAATTTAAAAGTGGAATTTATATTAATAACCTAAATTGTATTAATTGATAAAATTATTTCCCAATATATACCTAAAACCAATATAAAATATAATTTATCATAATAAATAAATTAAATGAAAAATAATTTTGGAACTAAAATGCAGTATCTTAAACTATTCATTAAAAAATGATATGTTTTTGAAAAATATAAAAAATTTACCATATCCAAATTATAATGATCAAATTTTAAATATTATGTTTATTTTGAAATATTAAATCAATTAATTTGTCAAAATTTATATTTAAAATGTGCTATCCATTAAAATGTGATAAAATTGCCTTTATAAAATATAGGTTTTTTTTGTAAAATAGGGTTTGTGTTTATCATATAAATATGAAATATAATGGATTAATATAAAAAATATTTTTTTGATTACACAACAAATATATTTCAATAACATCTATAACTAATTTTTATTAACTATTTTTATTAAAACAAAACACCCTTCGAAGAAAATAAATAATAATATTTCTTTTTATATCCAATTGCTTGTTATTTTAGTTTCTCATTAGTTAATAACCAATGAATTAATTTTATATTTATATAAAACATATATTTTTATATTTTAGTAAATAAAATGGATAACCTCTTACATAATTTCTAGGGTATATCTTATTATATTAAATTAATTTTTTATAATAAATTTTTATTTGGTGAAACATGATCTTGCGTGTAACAAAACCTATCGAGGAAGGTAACTCTTGCGTGAAACCCAAGCTAAATCAGTGTTATGTTTTTTAAAATCTATATCATGTATTGAATATATTTAAAATTCTACATTATAATGATATTATATTTTCCCTTACACGATTGGCATTGAATTCCATAAACGCTATCGAATACAAGGTTCTTATAGTATAATTTTGGGGAGTTACATTCTTTCGACCATAAATAAATGGAATCCTCCCAATTTCAATATTGATCATTGTTATATATATTTTTACTTCTTATGTTTTTAATCCCAAATTTTGAGAAGGTTTGATAATTCATCGTCCAAAAAAGAGAAAATAGAAAGTACAACAGTTACATGGGCTACTATTTAACTAGGTCTCTAACTAGGAGAACAATTGTAGAATGTAGATATACACACTTAGAGGAAATGTGTAAATATTTATTGGGAGTGGATGGGGTCATCAATCATAAATAATGGATGGTCAATGTAAATTTAAGGGTCTAAAATCCAAAGATCTATGATGATGTAAGAGACCATCTATTCATTAAAAATTAATATATTATAACAAAAATTTTGTATGAAGGTACATAATCTAATGGAGAAGAATTATGTTATTTCCTAAGAATATATGAAATAATACATAATTGATAAATTTATATTTAATATTATCCAATCTAACTTCGTGTTGTGCTTGAATAAAATTCCAACTCATTAAAAAATTATTGTTCATTCCTGAAGTGTAAAAATACATTTCCAATGGATGTTAAGGCCCATAAAAGAGTGAAATGTCTAAATATTTGCCATTAACAATCATAAAAACCCAATACAAATAATAGATTAAAACATAATCCCCAAAAGTGATACTACTGGTTCCTCATTAATATTTATTTGTTAAATTTTTTATCTAAAAACAAAAAAAATTAACCCTAGAATTTTGTAGGTTAGTGGTTCACATGAAACACTTATCGTCCTTTGGCCATTGGTTTAAGACTCATGATCATAATGGATTTGATTGGGTTACACCAAGATTACAGGTTGTCCTTTTCCAAAATCTTGTTAAAATAATTTCTATAATACTATTGTAATCCTTCAAATATGGTTTATTATTAAATGGAAATTTAAATAATTTTTCCAATACAACCTCAATACATAAATAATTCAACCATTTTTTCAACATAGTTCAAAAAATTGTATAGGTTTTACCCATAATATTCAACTTTGGATTTATAAATCATGACACTTTGTCTTCAATCATAAACAACACAGGTTTAACCTAGGCAATTCATTGTCAAAATCCCTCATAGTGGTTTGTATAGAAAATGAGAATTTTCCAATGTGTATCCCTTGGGAATGTCAAAACTATTTCACAGATAGGCCTATTGACATATACTAGGGTACCCCATGTTGGGATAGAAATAACTAGTCATAGTTGTTACGTTTATGCTCATTTATTATAGAACCACATCCACATGTATTATCCAAACATGGATGTATTTCCAGGAAGTCCCAAATAATCTATATCATAAATAAATTATAGAATTTTATTTTATATTTATCCTCAAATTCAATATTAGGGTTTTGATATACAATTTATGTTTTCCAAAATCTATTTTCAATGGTTTCTTCTAAACATCTATGCTACCAAATATTATTCCCCAACCCCAGATGACCGGATCTAGAGCATTATGTTATTACATTGACATGATTTTAAGAAATCAAATCCCAAAGGACCGATTAGTTTAGCAGTCTTGAAATACTTGTTTACACACATGATACCCATAATACATTGGGGAAAAATCATGCTACATAATAAATTAAAATAAACTATATCCTTGAAATCTTATTCCATATTATCATCATCATAACATGGGGAAAGAAAAATAATAAGGCTGAGCGAAAATTCTCATAATGAGAAAGTAGAGTGGAATAAAAAAGGAATAAAAATGAATTATATAACAAGTAATGGAAAATTAACTATAACAATAACCATTAAAATAACTAGATTTGGAAAATTCAATATGGGAGGGTAAGAAACTGATACACATCCAATTTAATCAATAAACAAAAATGAAATGAATCCATAGATATATCAATGAAAAATCTCATGGATAAATAAAAACTGAAATATATATTAATTAAATGCTTAACTATAGGAAATCGTGTCATTGGAACATGTTCATGATCTATCCTCTAGAAGGTTTAAGACTACACCTAGAAACCTATGTAAATTGGCCAATATAATCATCTCATGAGAACCTGTCGATGTGTAGAGGAGAAATATAATGTTCTAAATCCACCCATAATTTTTTGTCTAGACAATTCATCATACTGAAGAACCAATTTTACTAATAGGAAAAATTCCTTATCAAATATCAGTATTGAAAAATGAATATGTAATTATTAATTTCAAATAACATTCAATATAGACACTATATGTAAAATTGTATATGGGTTCTAAAATACTAATATCAATTGAATGAGAGTATGGATATTCTATTTTTTAAAAAATAATTTTTTTATTTCATGAAAATGTTAAAATCCACAAAATTAAGTGATATTTCAATGATATTTAATAAAAATAGTCTTAGGGAGATTAATCTTTAAACATTCGATAGTTTCCAATACCACTTTGAAACATTTGAATAAAAATCACATAAAAGGAATGTAATTAAATAATACATATATTATCATGAGAATAATAGGACTTAAAAAATAATTAGAAAAATTTAGTATATAATCCTAATAAAAAATAAATGGTGCATAATATCAAATAATTCACAACGGAATGTAAATTGAGACGAAGTTCCATTAGCTAATACATACCTTATTGTAACCTTTTCCCAACATTTTAGTGCATTAAAATATGTTAATAACTAATAACATTGTCATAATAATGTTTTTAATAAATTATATTAACTTCTTACAGAATCTTATAACCATCTTGTGAACACTCTATCAATTATTTCAGTATTTCATGTGTTAATTTCCTAGTTTGATCGAGTAAGTTTTGACATGTTATTTGACGTTTTTATTAATTAGATAATGGTTTCATCATATTCATAATGTAAAACATGCCTTAATTATCATTTATATTCTGAATATTGTTATTTATATTAGTCCCTTATATTTGGTGATTAAAAATGAAGTGCACCATTCATGGAGACGGCATGTCATACGTAAGCATGAATGTTATTTACAATTCATTGTTGAATTAATATAATGGACAATAAATTATAAATATATATAAAATATTTCTAGAATAATATATATATTATATATGTTACATAGATTTATTAAAACCATCCTTTATAAGTTCCATGTATTGTATGAATGATTCTTAATACTTAGAGGGGGAGGTAGTCCACACTTTCTCAAATGAAATGATCATATTTACATAAGACAGAAAGAATAAATGAATTATCTATATAAATTTTATAGTAGAATATATAAATTATATATATCATATATATAATATATAAATATATTTACCATCATAATTTCCACCATGATTGGTGGAAAGGAGAAAATGAACCATCATCATTTCGTTAGGCAGTAGTTCACCGTACATGAAAATAGAATATTTGTTACCCATTATGTTGAGGTGTGTGTTTGTTCATGAATAAATAATAACATAAAAACATCCTAGTATATTTATCACAGTTGTTTTTTATTTATAAATTAAATGTGAATAATTTGGGTAGTGGAAAAAGGAAAGGAAACTATAAATATTGAGAGATGATGTTACCTCTTACTCAGGTAACTTCTTTTGGTTTATACCAAAACACATCCATATAATGATTTCTTCCCAAATGGAAGCATAAAAGAAAAGGTTGGTGATTTTGTTAAGATTTTTAGGAAGATATGTGTCAAACCTAAGTGGTTTTATTGGTTTTATGATGTGGTAGAGTTGGTATCCTTTAATAGGGATGGAAAATACTCAGTTAGATGATTTGGAAACAAGTTAGGTGTACACATTTTATTAACTAAAAAAATTCATACAATCCAAAAACAGCTAACATGATAAAACATTATTAATGAGATATCTGCATTAAATGGGGTTTTCAAGTGTTTTTATTTCATCTGGACCTATAAATTAATGGTTTTGTCCTATATTAAGCTTATTTTTTTGCCTTAGTAAATATAATTAATTTTATTTACATTCACAAATATATTTCTCCAAAACTAAGTAGAACTTATTATAAAATATAGATTATTTGGTTAAAAATATGGGTTTAATTTTTACATATTCAAATAAAATATGTGGTATAAATTAATTTTAAATTCGTCCTGAAAGCAGGATGACAATGCTTGTTTTTTATAAAAAAACATACAAAAGTTGATATGTTTTTTCAAAATCAATTTCAATGTTGAAGTGATTATCATAACCTAAATTTGATATATTTTAAAAATTATTATCTAATTCAACATTAATACAAGTACAAAATAAAATTTATCTGAATATATATATTATATTAAAAAGATGTTTTGAACTAAAATGCAGTATATTTATCTATTCATTAAGTATTATACGTTTCCGAAAAATATCAAAAATTCATCATAACATAATTATTATGTTTTTATTTCAAATATAATTTTTTTTTTCATATTATATAAATTAAGGTGTCAAAATTTTTATTTTATATGGGTTCTCTTTTAAAATGCGTCAAAATTTCCTTTATAAAAAGATTTATTTTTATGTGTAAAATAATGTTTGTTCTTATCTTATAGATATAAAAAATTATTTATGAATATAATTTTTTTTAATATTTTAGATATTTATTTCATTAAAATAATTCAATAATTGAAATTATCTATGTTTATTAAGTCAAGACACATTTAAAGAATATAAATAATAATATTTCTTTTTATATACAAATTGGTTCTTATTTTCATTTCTGATTACTTGCTTACCAATGAATTAGTTCTATATTTATGTAAACCATTAAATATCATAATTCATATCATACTATTCAAAACTAGTAACATAATATCAAGTATATATAATATTATATTATATGATGATTTTTTAATAATACATTGTTATTTGATGAAACTCAGTCTGGTATATAACGTAAACTATTGAGGTAAAACGTTCTTATGTTCCAGAAAAGATAACATGGTGTTTTGATCATTACAAGTTATATCATCTATTGAATATATTTAAAATATTAAATATATATTATAGTCTCTGTATGTTATATTCCCTTTTGTGCTTGAATATGCATGAAATGCAGGCTATAGAATATAATGTTCTTAGTCTATAATTTCGAGGTGTTACAAGATAACTATTGTTATTATTGAAATCCATTCCAATATGGAAAATCCAACTGATCCAAAACTGTGGTTAATAATATAATAACACTTACTTCATGAAAAAACTCCATCATTCAATGATACTACACATTCATTTGTAGCTTACCAATAGATATGGTCTATAGATAAGAT
The DNA here is from genome assembly GCA_963277665.1 of Viscum album. Lineage (NCBI taxonomy): Eukaryota > Viridiplantae > Streptophyta > Magnoliopsida > Santalales > Viscaceae > Viscum > Viscum album. The sequence continues at coordinate 1,106,702,520 of OY728152.1, read as the reverse complement.
ATTTGTCACTATGGGATGTAATGAAAGGGATAAGGTTTTCCTGGATATTTATCTTCCATTAGGATATTTAGATCAACGATGGTCATTAATTAAAAACTCAAAGGATGAATAATAAATCGTAAATATGAAATTGAAGTATTTTATGAATCAATTCATGTTAATATACATTACTCATGGGCAATGACAGGATATATAGAGAAAATTCTTATGTCGAAGACAAAACAATGTAGAAAACATTTCAATGAATGAGGCCAACTCTACAAGGTTAAAAAGGTATGATGTGAAATAACTACATAATTCAAAGTGCTTTAATTACCATTTCACAGATTGGATTAATCTAGTCTATTTATGGAAACTCTTCTCACAAATTTTCCCATAATTTAATGATATTATATCATGTGCAATCATGATAAGGAAATAATTATACATGTCGTATTTCATTGAAAGATATGGAGAGAAAAATATGGATGTTGAGCACACTAGAATGAAAAATAATAAAAAATAGAAGAAATGATGGGTTTATTTTCAATCATGTATGAAATATGGAATGAAAAATCATTGAATATTCTTATTTGGAATAAGAGTATTATACATGTGTGGATAGAAGGGATACCCTTCTTGGGATTAAATTGTAATGAAATAATATTCCAATGTATAATGTTTCAAATGTGTGTACATGGGAATCACTGGGATTGATTTTCCTAGGTGTTAAGGGAGGTTTACCCTGAATAAGACAAGGGATAAAACCCAAGATTATGTAATCCCAAAAAATTAGGTTGATCACCATAATTATGATGTGGAAGTTACTTTAATAATATTATAAAATTTATTTAATTTTATATTAGATTATAGATCTTCCCACACCTTTATATCTTCCATGATTTCCATGAAAACTAATTGTGTTCTTAAAAATTGGTGATTGGACATTTCAATCAAGACTCCTTGTAGTTTTCTAACAATAACCCAGATTTGTATGTCAGTTACCATTATGACAAATAATCATTCCCCATTTTATAACATCATTAATATACCTATGGTTTATTTTTAAATAATCCATAGTATGAAATGGACTCAAAAATTATGTGAAAAAATTTATTTCAAAGAGAAATAAATTATTTTTTTCAATCATGATGGAAAATTCCTTATATTTATTTGACAGAATTCATTATATCAGTTTCGTCTAGATCCATGCCCATTAGCTCTTTTGAATGGTATTCTCCGAGAAGAAGAGAGGAAACAATATATTTATGAATAACGTAATTTTAAAATTGTGGATATAATTATTGTGTAGGAATAAATTGATTTATTTCCTAAAGAATTACCTAAACATCCACTATAGTGTGATGTTGAGTTATCCCTTGATTTAATAATGATGCATTAATAATATCAACTACTCACTATATTATGATCACTGAAAAATTATCGGCATTGAAAAAACTACTAGAGGTGTGTGATATGGAATTTATACACCCTATTGAGTCACCTTGGGAATCCCAAGTTAGTTTCATTAAGAATAAATATGCACCCATATGTTTGTGCATTTTATATTGTGAAATAAATTTTATAAAAATATATATAAAGTATCATATACCTTGCATTAATTAAATATTCCCCCAAATTATTAGTGCTCAATATGTTACACATATTAACATTAATTCTAGGTATCATTATTTGTGATTAATAAAATAAATATATTCAATAAAAAAAATTCCTACAGGATTAAGATATTACACATTCATAGTAATTTCATTTGGTATAACTAATTCAAAGACTATCTTCATGAATATAATTAATATATTTTTTATTGAATATATTTATTACAATATTATGGTATTTATTTATGATATCATGTTGTACTGAAAGTGTTATGAGGAAAACGAGAATCACTTGAGAATAAATCTAGAGAGTAATAGAATAAATTAGTTATAGGGGATAATTACAATGAGTGAATTCTAGATTCAAAATGTTTCCTATATTGGAAATATTATCTCTATGGATTGAATATGGTTTAACCTTATAATGGAAAAGGAAGTCCATGAATAGAATACAAAATGAATGTAAATGTGGTACATTGTATAATTTGGTTTGGTTGATTACTATTAGACGTTTGATAATTTTGTTTCCTGATTATCTAACCTATTAACCATGATTTATTCTTAAAGGTGTGATGGTCATATTTTAAATTGAAGTTGAGGAATGTTTTTGATATATTAAAGAGGAGATTTGTGAATTACATAATTTTGGATCTACCATTTGGAAATGATGGATTCACAATATATAGTTATCTATCAAAGAAGGGACCTAGTTATTTCCTAACTTACAATGATAAATCCATTGTTGATGTGTCAAGGTATTTAAGGATTGATAAAAAAACAAATCTATCCTTTGATATTAAGTTAGTATCCATAATCATTTCATTTAAGATTGGGGGAAATTATTTCTTTAACAAAATGTGAGAGATACATACCAATCATAAAAAATTGAATAACATATTTTCATAAAAGAGATCAACACAAGGAAAAATATGTGGCACAATTTACATAAGGAATATGATTGAACAATACAATATTTTTCTAGGAAGGTAAATATGGTAGTAGGGGATTTGATCTTGAATTATAATGTATTCAAATCAAAAATGAGAATCAAGAGATGTCCAATTATAATGTATTTTGTAAATATTGATCTTAGAATTATTAACGAAGGGGAGACGTCACTAATTTTTTTAAAAGTAATCAAAACCATCTTTTTTGTAAAAGATAAAATGATATAAACATGTTAGTGAAAATATTATAAAGAAAAAAATTGAGTTGTATAAGGGAATATCAATAGAATTCAATTTTGAAGATGGTGTTCTGAAATTTGGAAAGAGGCTATGTGTCCCATGTATACATTTTTAGAAGTGATTATTTTTTGAGGATTCTTATAGATTGAATTTATATATACACCATAGTAATACCGGGATATACAAATATTTGAAGGAACATTTTTACTAGGTTAATTTGATGTAGAAATTTACTTACTATGATTCAGGATGTTTAGTTTTCTAATAGGTGAATGTGTAAAGATAACAAATTAGTGGAGTCATTGAACTTCTTCCTATTTCAATTTTGAAAAGGTATGATAATACCACTAATTTTTCCACTATATTACCATTTAATTCTTGAAATAATGATTCGAGATGAGTTTTTATGGACCACATCACCAAATGTTTCACATTTTCATACTATAAGAGAATATTTTCCTTTGCACTAACATGAAAATTCACTGTTAATGATTTTGTAAGACATCACCTTTCACCTATTTCAATTGTTCCTGATCATGATATTTCTTAAACATCAATATTATAGAGGATTCATATGAAGTCTCAAAACACTATGCTTTATTTGGTCACCCCTTATTGCACACAAACCTATGAATATTTTGAAAGGACCATTTAACTGTTATTAGATAGTTCTGGTTTTAATATCTTTAATTTTAAGGTATGTGGGATCAGATTGCACCTATATTATTGTTCACCTATAAAAGTAAAATATAATAAATTATTCAAATTGATCCATGTTATGAATTATATGGAAATAAATATCATGCACCATGTTTTTGAGATATTTTGGTTAAATGAATCTTGTAGAAAAATAACATATAAAGGATACAATAGAAAAGGTAAATAATATTCAAACCCATATCAGAGTAGATAAAATCAGGAAAAAGTTCTATGTTCATTTCCATATGAACAATTTTAAAATTGAAGTAGGAGATAATGTTTTTTTAATGTATCTCAATTGAAGAGTTTTATAAGGTTTGATAAGAAAGGATAACTAAGACCCAAGTATATCATAACTTTTAAAATCTTGGAAGTAATTGGATTTACATATTTTCATTTGGAAATTAAACCAAGTCTCTATAATATACGAGATTTATTCCATATATCCATGTTAATGAAGTACATTCCAGAACCAAGACTTGTAATCACCTATAAAGAAATAGTATTGGAACATGATCTATCGTAATAAGAATATAATATCAAAATTATTGACACTAGGGAACAATTGTTGAGTAATCATACGAGTGTCCTAGTAAAGGTACTTTAGAAAATCAAAAGATAGAGGTGGTGACGTGGGAACCCGAAGTGATAATGGGGAAGAAATATTGAAATCATATCATGAGGTGAAACTATAGTAAACTTTTTGAAGATGTTTTTTAGAAAGAATGAATGTATCATCCCAATAAAATAAAATATATTTAATTTTAAATAAATTCAATATCTTATATAGATTTTAGTACACCCAACCCCATGTCTTAACAAACCATAATGTAGTATACCAATATAACATTGCTATTAAATTGGGGGGTATGAAACACACTTACAAAATAATTAAAATTTTATGGTTTAATCATGGAAAATTTAAATATAATGGTTATTAATTTATTATAAATTAAATATGGATCATTTAAAAAAATAAATGTATTCTGGAAAAACATTATTTTTCTAAAAGGTAGACTCCTCTCTATTTGAGAACATACATTAAAATTAATTTTTACCAGTGTTTGAAAATTTATTTTAAAAATATAACTTCATTTTTGAAATAATAATGTAAAATTATCTCAGAGTATAATTTAATAATTTTATAATGATAAAAAACATTCAATAAATATTAAAAAATATTAGTTTTTATTGAAAATTTATTTTATTTTAAAGAATTTAAAAGTTATTTATTTATTTATATATATATTTTTTATAATTATCATTAGTTAATTTATATTATAAAAAAATAATTTAGTTCAATGTAGTCAATTTCATGTTTAATTTTGATATTAAAACTTCTTCTATATATGAAAATTTCCTTATATGAAACCACATTTACACCATGTCGATGGGATTATTTAAAAATTATATTAATACAATTATATGAATTGAATTTTGAGAAATGTATTACATATTTTGGAATCATAATAATTAATATTATATAACAGATTCAACTTAAAATGTTTTCCTAATGAACTGTAATACAAAAAATATTATTTACTGTGGTTATGTTCAAAATGGGTTTAAAGGGGTTTTAAAATAAGAATATAATAATTAAATTATATATAAACATGAAACAAAAAAACTATTTAGAAATAAAAAAAACTAATATTATATATTTTTGGATAATGAACCATTTTTAAGATTTGTGGATTTTGAAAATTTTGGAAAACGCTTTTTCATTAAAACAATTCCAAGTATTTTGTTACCTCAACTTATAAGAGGACACCACTTTGATCATCTATTCACACAAACATAGTTTTTTTTAACAACTATGAAAATCTATTACGTACATCACTCTACACATTCTAGAGGCATTGGTTTGATTATAATTCTAATCTAGGAATGCTTTAGGAATAAACCAAAAGAGGTTGTGTGGAGAAGAGGTAAAGTCCTCAACATTGCCTTATAATATTACATGTTATTCTAACTCTGTAAAATATTCTAAAACTATGTTATTATATTAGAAAAATAATATCATATACAATTACTTTTTATTAAGTTAATTTAATAGACTATTTACATACCCACTTCAATCAAATGTGGAATTAAATTGTCGATCATGTGTACGAAAGACTACCACCTTACGAACTAATATAATTTTTCTTCGATAACTAACACTCTCGTATAATTATAATGATGGATTTCATATAATTATATTATATTCATGAAATTTATATAATTTTTAATTATAATATAAAATATAACTTCTTACATTCCATGCCTTTGGAAAATAATAATGGCGTTCATGCGTACATGTTGACTATCACCTCTACATAATGATGTGAAAGGTTTTTCATTTTATTATTAAATGTATGGTAATAAGGATATATTTAAGGATTATATATTATAAATTTTTATAAGAAAATTTATTAATGTTGAAATATTTTTTACCTTTCTTTCACAAAATCTATTAGAAAAATAGAAATAGTGTAAATGTGTGTGTACGATCTACCATCTCCATGAATTGTTAAACTCAATTTCCCATTTATAAATTTATTTAATTGTATATATAATTATATAGTAATTTTATATAAAATTATATAACGACTAAAATTTCAGATATTATAGAACCATGATAAATGTAGAAGGAATGAAATTATCGAACCAAAACATACATGAAAAATGACTAAATTATCACCATAACAGTGATTTTAAAAATTAATGTTTTATAAATGGGTTATAAAATACTATAAGTAAATAATAAATGGTATTCTTAATATGATTATGTTTCTATAATATAGTTATAATAAATTTATATTTATTACATAGGAGGTAAAAATAGACATAGCTGAAATTGGTCGTCAGCTATAGGTTCCCAGTATCTCTTTTACTTTCGTGAGATGTATGCCACATTTATGGATTATTCATTTTTTATGGTGTATGAAACTATATTTCTATATTTTTTATCCTGAAATATTTTACTTAATGTTATATAATGTTTTATTTTATGTAATTTATTTCTTTGAGAATATTTTTTAGACGTCACGAAAGTGGTAATAGTCTATGTTACAATCTAATTGTTTATTGAAAATTTTTATTATTATGTTTATGATGATAAAATGTTTTTATATATATTTAAATAAAATAATTAATTTTTAATATAATAGGTTTATTTCAAGAGAATACATGATTCCTCTCATATTCCACTATTTAATCATAAAATAGCAAAAAGTGTTTTTAAGGAAAACTGATTTCATTTATATATTCAGATGAAAAAACATATTCATATATATACATCTTTTATAAAAATATTTTTTAAAATGTTTTTAAAATTATCTAACGGAATTATGAAATAATTTTACATAATTTTTTAAATTTAAAAAAAACATTTGAATGTAATGTTATTATGATTTTATAAATGAGGAACTCTTTAAACTTTTATAAAAACATGAATGGAATGATTTTTATATTTTCATAGTGTAAGGAATTACCTTTATTTTTTACCCCTCATTTAATTAAATATATGATTACTATTTTATAAAGTTATTTTTAATGAAAATATTTTCCTTAATATTCCTGAAATTTTTGTATTCTTATTCTGATTTTCAATATAAAAAATTACAGTTTATTGAAAAAAGGTTTGATGTAATTTTTACAGTTTTTATTTTAATTAGTGAAATAGCTAATTTTTTAACATTTGATCCATTGAGAATATTTTTTAACGAAACAATCATTTTTATTTCTATAGATGATTTATGATAAGTTGTATTGGGAACTCAAAAGTTTTATACCATTCACCATATTACATTGAATGATTTATTATTTTGTATATTTATTTGGGTAATTGTTATAATTTAGCATGTTAGCTTTTAAATACTAATGTTTATGTTGATTATATATCATCACTTTTATATGAGGTATATGCATCAGATGCAAGGAACTCTATATCCCTTTGATACATTGAAATGTTTAATGAGACAAACTATGTTGGGATTATTGATGAGGTCTTACCCATTAATGTAAAATGTGCTATAAAAATACCTTGAAGGAATGGCTATGTTGTATCACATTATTAATTTCCACATTAGTATATTAATTATTTATGTCCCATGTTATAATTGTATTATTTAGAATACAAATGGTTATGTTTCAAGATCATGTGTTTATTTATATAAAATTATTTCATCATCATATTTTCCTATTATATTAATATATATCTTCAATTTGTTGATTAATTGTCATGTGTTTTATTTATTTACCTTATCCATATTAATTTTTACTTATTCATTAATGCCTCTGTCATATGCATACTCCTAAAGAGAATTTTAGCTCATCCCTTTTTTATTTTTCCGTAATGACATGGCGATGTTTATTATTATATATTTTCAGGGTTATTATAGATGAAATATAGATTTTATTGAGGAAGATAATATATTTTTTAAATATTAATGTGAATTCCATCTATGTATAATGTTTACAATGATGATGTCATGACCCATCCTCGGGGCCCGTGTTGTGACTACCCCAAGCCCAACTTCCATAGGCCAGGGGCTTTCGACTAGCACCAAAGGCGTAAATCCTGATAACTGGGAAGGCATTGCCTTTATAAAAGCAAACAAACACCACAGAGTACAAGAGGATGTAAAACACTAAGTACAAAAAAATAAGTGCTGAAAAGTAAATCGGCCAGAATTCAAACCCAACTGAAGTACAGCTACAATAGAATAAAGTACAACAAAAACAGACAACAGCTGGAAGAAAGGAAGCAACTCTGGGGTCGTCGTCCTTGGATCCTACCTGAAGGGTAGGTACAGACAGCGCAACTCCTGGATCATCCACCACGGATCCTACCTGAAGGATAGGTACAGATAGCCTCCACAACGCTCTCACCCGTCAACCTCCTCCGTGTGTCGTCTCGTCGTGAAGTCCATGTAACTGCCCAAGATTTTATGAAAAATATTCTTTTTAATTCCACTAATTTTTTGTGTTGTAAGCTACACCAAAAGGAGCTTGCATCCTTGACTTGCCTTGCATTACACGCAATCGCGACCTTCCTCGATAGCATGTGTAGTACGCAATAACGAGTTTCACTAAACAACAATATGCTATTAAAATATTATTAAAACCAGCCGTTATGAATAGTAATAACCACTTTTTGAAATTTTGTAAATTTTATTTTTCAAAATGGAATTTATTTTTGGATTCGGAGTATTGAATTTAGCCTAAGGTGAAATTTTGGTACTTTTCGGATAACTTTCATATTTTGATGAATAGTGAAAATTACTAAAGTATAATTAAAAACAACTTTTTTAATCGAAATAATTAATAGTGATAAATTATTAATTTGAGTGGTTTTAAAGTATATTTAGAATATATTTTTACAATTTAATACAATGTTGGTCATTGGATGTAATTTCACATTTACACCAAACATAAACAAGTGTTAATCTTTTGATAGTTATTATCTCTTAAAAACACGCTATTTTTTGTGACAGTGTAAATTAATTATAAAATTAATTAATGAAACTTATATGTTGGGAATTTTTTAAAATAAAAATCATTTTTGATTTCGGAATATCAATTATAGCTTAGGGTGAAATTTTGGCATTTTTCTGAAAAACTTCAATTTTTGATGAATAGTGAAACTACTAAGTGGTAGTTAAAAAATTAATTTTTCTACATAAATCTTAATTTTACCGCTTCTGTGAATGGAATTTAAAAAATCCGAGAGACACGGTTGATGTCAGTAAGTAAAATGTGGTTCAATGAGATGAAAATAATTTTTGGTAACTTTTTACTTTTAATTACCACGGTGAAAAGTAAATAGGGTAATTAAGGGTAAAAATGATATTAATATTACCCTAACACGTTTCCTAATCCTATTGGACAAGTGTATCTCGACCAAAAACAACCTTAAGTGTAAAATATTATCATTTAGTCCCACTTGGATTAGATTAGGACATTTATTATTATTTAATTCAAAGAAGAGTTAAAAGAGTTAAAATCAATGTTTATTTACTAAAACATTTTTAATATAGGGTTATACATAATATAATTTCAACTATAAATATTCATTAGAAAGCTAAAAAGATTTCCTATATAATGGTAGTTTATTTTTAATTTTTATACTTTAAATAATTTAATTTATTTTTGACACAATGATGATGCAGTAATTACCTTTTTAAGTAAATATTGACATAATTGATATTATATACACTAAAATAAAAGTAATTTGAGACTTTTTGTGAATCCCACTAATTTTCTAGGTTACTATGACATGTTAGTATTGATTTAAGTTACTTGGTTAGAACTTATAATTCTGTTAGATATTTCATAAAAATCATGTACCAAATAGTGTCAAAATTGACATAAATTAGTTTTTAAAACAAATATTATATTATTAATTACTATTTAATTTCTAAAAATCTAAGGTTCGTCCAAATGACTTAGATAAGGATATATATATTAATAATAAACAACTTGGGGTTCGTTTGTCTTCATATAGTTTGTTTATTAACCATATAGTGTAAGAAAACAAAAAGACACGGTAAAAGTTAAATTATTTAACTTAGAGTTAAATCTAATTGATAAGGTTAAAATAATAACCTAAACTTGTATAAATCCTATTTTATGAGATTATTTCGACCCATCCCCACTTTAGCTTCGAAATAAGACCATTTGGAACCATTATAAACCGAATTTGACCATAATATAAAATAATATTTTGAGATTTTCCTAAGATGCCCCTCTCCTCCCTTATAAAAGGGCACCTCCTCCCTCTCCTCCTCACACCAATTTGAGCATTCAAGCTCGGCCAACCCCTGCCAAAATCTCTTCTCCACTTCCCTAATATCATCCTAGAGGTCCTGGTATTCTTAAAAGTCCAATTTTATGCCCTAAAAGGAGGTCTCAAAGAAGCACTTCAAAGAAGAGGTAATACCCATTACCGATCCTTTCCAATTTCTTTCTTCTTCAACTTCTTCTTATTTAGTTGTTTCATTATGAAGTAACAACATAAGTATCATTAATATACTGATATGTTATTATAAGTATGAAACAACCCTATTTAACCATCTATCCATCCTACGGAAAATGAAATCACCGCGCGTGCGTACGTACGGAATACCGTCTCCACACCGTGGTGTAATCTATTTTCCGCCGCCACCATAATAGGATGGGTATAATAGTGTAATGAGTAACTATATATGATTATTATAAATTGATATTGATACTGAAATATTATACATACACTTCAACACAATTCCACGACCATGGGAATGATATCATCGCTCGTGCGTACGTACGGACTACCGTCTCCACGACGCGATGAGATTCATTATCCATGTTAACCATTCCAGAATGATTATAAAGTATATATAATGAATAATAATGGAATATATGACATGTTAAATCTAATGTATTTATGTATATATATATATATGTCATCTACTTACTTCCATTCAAGACAATAAGGAAAGGAAAGCAGCGTTCATGCGTACGTACGGACTACAGTCTCCATGAACGGTGTGTTTCCTTTCATTTATCTATCTATTATATATATATATACTGATTATATATGATATATAAATCATACTTTATATTCTGGAAGTAAGTAAATCATGATATAAGTAATAATAATGTCAAGAACAACAAGTCCAAACACCTATGATAAATGAGACGTTTTTACCCAAAACGCTACTTTAACATGAATTTACAATAGAACGGGTAGTATAAAGTCATAAGTGGAACATATATGATATAATAACAATGAATATGATTCTGGAATAAGTCAATAACATGATTTAAATCATTATACAGGATGTTCGGACATGTACAAAGAAAGTCGGACCTAAGGTAAGGGAAAATATCACAATCTCATTTTTATCCGAGATTGTTTTTACTTTGGCATTTACTGGGGTGTATTTTATCATCCACATCCATGTTACCTCAATATGTAATATTGTTTCCATCCACTTAAAATAGTTTAAATCCAATTTTACCCGTCAGTGAGTTTTTAGTAAATAATATGAAAGGAATATTTTGTCGTTTTTCGTACGAGGTACTTTTTGATTTTTCCGACAAAAGTGCGAAGAATGTTTTTTTACTTATACGGCATGAATGGATTTTTAAAACATTATTTCCAAGAAGATTACTTTTAAAGTTTTCAAGTTTATTTTTAATCAACTTATTTTATTTTAAAGTCATATTACATGTTATGAAAGGAAAAATGTTTTTGAAGAAGAAAGGATATTTTCCTCAAGAATGGAGTTCAAGTGTTTTATAAAAATTATTTTCCATCTATGATAATAAGGGGTTATGTTTTTATCCCTATTATTACATTTATTTGATCATGTTGTGATGGAATTATTTTTATGAATTCCTTTATCTTATATGAATTTATTTATGATGTCATGATGTTTAAGATTCCCATTTGTATTACATGGGTTATGCAACGATGTATGATTTATGATTTTAAGGCACACATAAGAATGGTATCATTATGAGATGGGTGGGAACTATATATCTCTCCAATTCATTGGGTAATGATTTTATATCTCATGAGATAGACATGGCTGGAACGGTAGGTTATACCGGTTCAGTGAAACAGGACTGGAACGAGGGTGACTCGGTTCAGAAAGGGACTTTGTCCACTAAGATAGTCTTGGCAATGAGTCTTGACTAACAAGAAATGAGTCTCTATGATTATGTGTGTATGCCACAAAGTTTCATGTTTTAGGTTATGATTATTGGGATTTCATTTCACTACTATAATTTATACCATGTTATGAAATTATGCTCTCTTTTGCAGGTTAAGATTTCCAAAAGTTATGTTCTTATGAATATGATGTGATTGATTTTTCTTTTGTTTACCCTTACTGAGCATTTGTGCTCACCCTTTTATGTTTTCTTTTCCTTAGGATATAAAGAATGGTTTTAGGTAAAAAAAAGGGAATATCTTTATGGGAGATATTGAAGATCTTTCACCACGATTAGAAGATTACGTTCTGAGTTTCCGATGACACTATACTATTACGATCCTTGTGTGTGTGTTATTGTTATGTACTAAGTATTCCGCAAATGTAATGTAATTTCAATGTACGTCAAGCTTCGGGTCTCTACAGTTGGTATCAGAGGAAAGGTTTAGTCAACCTTTGGAAACTAGGATGCAAAAACGTTAGTGAGATCTCTAGAGATATTTCTAAGGTATGTCTAGGGATGTCCCTAAGGATAAGTATACGTATAAGATACAGTCCTAGAACTACGGTAACGATCATAGAATTTAACCTAAGAAGTTAGATATTGATGATACTTCCCCTTTACTATGTTGTTTTCTCTAGCATGATTTTTGCCTCTCACAAAATTATTTTTGTGTTTTAGTTAATGGATGGAACCAAAAGTAATTCGGTTAACATTAAATCCAATGGACAAATTGGTGACTATGAGAAACAAAATTGTGTAATGCCTAGAGAGAAAGATGTTGTGATTATGCCGAATCAGTCATCACGATATATGATTAACAAGGTGAAATTTAGTGGTATGCCTAATTCATCAAAGAAGAGGAAGATAGACTATTATGCATGTTAGCATGTTGAGGAGCATAAAGAAAGGAAGATTGAGATTTCTAAAGAAGGGAAGAAGAACCTTGAGGAATACCTCAAATGGAGGGACCAATGTTATCTATGTGGATAAAAGGGTCATAGAGTGACAGACTATTATTGAGTTCAATGTCTTATTTGTGGAGAACATGGTCATTACCCAACTCAATTCCCTGACCTAAAAAGTTACTTCTAAATCAAGGAAGGACTTCTTCCAGGACAATCACTAAAGTGGATGGACTGAAGTGTTTATGTATTGGTATTCAGGAATAATGTTGTTGAGGTACTTTTATGGTGTATTGAAATATTTATGTATTGGTCTATTGTGGTTTTTAATAATTTTAAGGTTCCGAGAACCATGAAAAGTGATTCAAATATTTTGGAAAGTAGATAATTTTCCCATAATGAAGGATAAAGAGAAAATGAAATGTTTGACAGTATTCATGAGCTCATGATTGATATAAGGACTAAGTGATATCTTGGGTTGAGTATATAGAATTTTGAGGATTTTGGTATGTGGAAGGTGTCAACTTTTAACTGCATTCATGTTTTCACTAAGGTATTCAAGAGAATACATGATTAAGGACTTTTAATGTCTGGAATGTGACCAACAAGACATATCTTATGATGTATGGGGATCAACGATGGTATTAAATCTCTGGTAATTGTTTTCACTATATTATGAGAGTGGACTGCAGTATTTTGGATAAGAATAAAGATTGGAATGGACTATGTTGTACATAAGTTAGTATTGTTAAAGGATAGAAGTTTTTTCGATATTATTGATGGGATGTTATAGTAATATAGTTTTAGAAAAAGGACAACCTGCAGGACGGGCGACAGCCCATCGCGTTGGACAAGGTTGTGGAAATCGAACCCACAACCGAAGTGCGACTGGCCTTTATCGCCTACCACTGGCCTACAGGAAGTCCCTGTTTAGTAGAAACTAGTTTTATTATATTAAGCCGTATGATATATGATGTATAACTCCATTTTAGGAACCATATATGATTAATCTCACTATAGAATGACTTATGAATATTTAATAACTTTTTCTAACCTTTTGATTGAGACAGATGGAATGACCCGTCATTCTATCACATGATCTGCTAACACTTCACGAATAAAAAATTCAACTTCATTTATGAAGTGGAAATTGTTCAAAGCATGAACAACAGTGAGATTGTACCAAAATAAAGTAAGTATTTATTCAAATTCAAATTCTTTAACTTTAGGGAAACGATCTTGAAAACCAAAAATGTTGTCCTAGTGCTCTTATATCTGATTAATCAGATGGTACCTTAGATCGTCACAAATTTATGGCTTTGTGATTGCTAGCTTTTCCATAGCCATGTTCTCTACCACTCTCAATCAGAACATGATGGTTCTATTTTTCTTCCATATCCATATTTTCACCTATGTTGAAACCCAGTGATTCGTTTATTTGGGTAACCGTTACGTTTCATACTTTCATTTTTAAAGATTGGTTTTGGTATTCCTTTTTACGATGTGGGTTTCGATTAATGAAACTTTCGAATAGTAAACCATTTATAACCCCGAAGAATTTCGAGGGCGAAATTCATTTTAAGGGGGGTAGAATGTAACAACCCAAGATTTTATGAAAAATATTCTTTTTAATTTCACTAATTTCTTGTGTTGTACGCTACACCAAATGGAGCTTACATCCTTGACTTGCCTTGCATTACACGCAATCACGACCTTCCTCGATAGCGTGTGTAGTACGCAATAACGAGTTTCACTAAACAATAATATTCTATTAAAATATTATTAAAACTAGCCGTTATGAATAGTAATAACCACTTTTTGAAATTTTGTAAATTTTATTTTTCAAAATGGAATTCATTTTTGGATTCGGAGTATCGAATTTAGCCTATGGTGAAATTTTGGTACTTTTCGGATAACTTTCATATTTTGATGAATAGTGAAAATTACTAAATTATAATTAAAAACAACTTTTTTAATCGAAATAATTAATAATGATAAATTATTAATTTGAGTGGTTTTAAAGTATATTTATAATATATTTTTACAATTTAATACAATGTTGGTCATTGGATGTAATTTCACATTTAGACCAGACATAAACAATTGTTAATCTTTTGATAGTTATTATCTCTTAAAAACACGCTATTTGTTGTGACAGTGGAAATTAATTATAAAATTAATTAATGAAACTTATATGTTGGGAATTTTGTAAAATAGAAGTCATTTTTGAATTCGGAATATCAATTATAGCTTAGGGTGAAATTTTGGCATTTTTCTGAAAAACTTCAATTTCTGATGAATAGTGAAACTACTAAGTGTTAGTTAAAAAATTAATTTTTCATCATTAATCATAATTTTACCGCTTCTGTGAATGGAATTTCAAAAATCCGAGATTCACGGTTGATGTCATTATGTAAAATGTGGTTCAATGAGATGAAAATAATTTTTGGTAACTTGTTACTTTTAATTACCACGGTTAAAAGTAAATAGGGTAATTAAGGGTAAAAATGATATTAATATTCCCCTAACACATGTCCTAATCCTATTTTACAAGTTTATCTCGACCAAAAACAACCTTAAGTGTAAAATATTATCATTTAGGCCCACTTGGATTAGATTAGGACATTTATTACTATTTAATTCATAGAAGAGTTAAAAGAGTTAAAATCAAAGTTTATTTACTAAAACATTTTTAATATAGGGTTATAAATAATATAATTTAAACTATAAATATTAATTAGAAAGGTAAAATGTTTTTCTACATAATGGTATTTTATTTGTAATTTTTATACTTTATAAAATTTAATTTATTTATGACACAACGATGATGCAGTAATTACCTTTTTAAGAAAATATTGACATAATTGATGTTATATACACAAAAATAAATGTAATTTGAGACTTTTTATGAATCCCACTAATTTTATAGGTTTATATGACATGTTAGTATTGCTTTAAGTAACTTGGTTAGAACTTATCATTCTGTTAGAAATTTCATAAAAATCATGTACCAAATAGTGTCAAAATTGACATAAATTCGTTTTTAAAACAAATATTATATTATTAATTTTTATTTAATTCTTAAAAATCTAAGGTTCGGCCAAATGACTTAGATAAGGATATATATATTACTAATAAACATCTTGGGGTTCTTTTGGCTTCATATAGTATGTTTATTAACCATATAGTGTAAGAAAACAAGAAGACATGGTAAAAGTTAAATTATTTAACTTAGAGTTAAATCTAATTGATAAGGTTAAAATAATAAACTAAACATGTCTAAATACTATTTGATGAGAGTATTTCGACCCATCCCCACTTTATCTTCGAAATAAGACCATTTGGAACCATTATAAACCGAATTTGACCTTAATATAAAATAATATTTTGAGATTTTCCTAAGATGCCCCTCTCCTCCCTTATAAAAGGGCACCTCCTCCCTCTCCTCCCCACACCAATTTGAGAATTCAAGCTCGGCCAACACCTGCCAAAATCTCTTCTCCACTTCCCTATTATCATCCTAGTGGTCCTAGTCTTCTTAAAAGTCCAATTTTAGTGCCCTAAAAGGAGGTCTCAAAGAAGCAATTCTAAGAAGAGGTAATACCCATTACCGATCCTTTCCAATTTCATTCTTCTTCAACTTCTTCTTCTTTAGTTGTTTCATTATGAAGTAATAACATAAGTATCATTCATATACTGATATGTTATTATAAGTATGAAACAACCCTATTTAACCATCTATCCATCCTACGGAAAATGAAATCACCGCGCGTGCGTACGAACGGAATACCGTCTCCACGCCGTGGTGTAAACTATTTTCCACCGCCACCTTAATAGGATGGGTATAATAGTGTAATGAGTAACTATATATGATTATTATAAATTGTTATTGATGCTGAAATATTATACATACACTTCAACACAATTCCACGACCATGGGAACGATATCATCGCTCGTGCGTACGTACGGACTACCGTCTCCACGACGCGATGAGATTCATTATCCATGTTAACCATTCTAGAATGATTATAAAGTATATATAATGAATAATAATGGAATATATGACATGGTAAATCTACTTGATTTATGTATATATATATATATTTCATCTACATACTTCCATTCAATACAATAAGGAAATGAAAGCAGCGTTCATGCGTACGTACGGACTACCGTCTCCATGAACGGTGTGTTTCCTTTCATTTATCTATCTATTATATATATATATACTGAATATATATGATATATAAATCATAATTTATATTCTGGAAGTAAGTAAATCATGATATAAGTAATAATAATGTCAAGAACAACAAGTCCAAACACCTACGATAAATGAGACGATTTTAAGCAAAACGCTACTTTAACATGAATTTACAAAAGAAAGGGTAGTATAAAGTCATAAGTGGACCATATATGATATAAAAACAATGAATATGATTCTGGAATAAGTCAATAACATGATTTAAATCATTATACAGGAGGTTCGGACACGTACAAAGCAAGTCGGACCTAAGGTAAGGGAAAATATCACAATCTCATTTTTTTCTGAGATTGTTTTTACATTGCCATTTACTGGGGTGTATTTTATCATCCACATCCATGTTCCATAAATATTTAATATTGTTTCCATCCACTTACAATAGTTTAAATCCAATTTTACCCTTCAGTGAGTTTTTAGTAAAGAATATGAAAGGAATCTTCTGTCGTTTTTTGTACGAGGTACTTTATGACTTTTCCGACAAAAGTACGAAGAATGTTTTTTTAACTTATACGGCATGAATGGATTTTTAAAACATTATTTCCAAGAAGCTTACTTTACAAGTTTTCAAGTTTATTTTTAATCATCTTCTTTTATTTTAAAGTCGTATGACATGTTATGAAAGGAAAAATGTTTTTGAAGAAGAAAGGATATTTTCCTCAAGAATGGAGTTCAAGTGTTTTATCAAAATTATTTTCCATCTAAGATAATAAAGGGTTCTATTTTTATCCCTATTATTACATTGATTTGATCATGTTGTGATGGAATTATTTTTATGAATTCCTTTATCTTATATGAATTGATTTATGATGTCATGATGTTTAAGATTCCCATTTGTATTACATGGGTTATGCAATGATGTATGATTTATGATTTTGTGGCACACATAAGAATGGTATCATTATGAGATGGGTGGGACCTATATCTCCCTCTAATGCATTGGGTAAATATTTTATATCTCATGAGATAGACATGGCTGGAATGGAAGGTTATACCGGTTCAGTGAAACAGGACAGGAACGAGGGTGACTCTGTTCAGAAAGGGACTTTCTCCACTAAGATAGTCTTGGAAATGAGTCTTTACTAAGAATAAATGATTCTCTATGATTATGTGTGTATGCCACAAAGTTTCATGTTTTATGTTATGATTATTGGGATTTCATTTCACTACTATAATTTATCCCATGTTATGAAATTATGCTCTTTTTGCAGGTTAATATTTCCAAAAGTTATGTTCTTATGAATATGATGTGATTGATTTTTCTTTTGTTTACCCTTACTGAGCATTTGAGCTCAACCTTTTATGTTTTCTTTTCCTCAGGATATAAAGAAAGGTTTTAGGTAAAAAAAGGGAAGATCTTTATGAAAGATATTGAAGATCTTTCACCACGATTAGAAGATTACGTTCCGAGTTTCCAAAGACACTAAACTATTACGATCCTTATGTGTGTGTTTTTGTTATGTACTAAGTATTCTGCAAATGTAATGTAATGTCAATGTACATCAAACTTCGGGTCTCTACAGTCCACCTCCGGATACTTACTCGTCGTGTGGTCCACCTCCAGTTACTGTCCAGTCCTCGAACACTCTGCCTCCGTCAGTGATGCCCGTCCTCTACAACCAACACAACGAGGTGCGGGCACAGACCGTGCAGGGGTGAGTATAACAATACTCAGTAGGGACCCTGATACCCTCACGGTCTCACTAAAACCAACATGGATAACCACAAAGAAGATGTCAACAGATAACCACTACTTAGGTATATGCCCATGCATATACCTAAGTTATCAAGTAACCCATCTCAATCATGAGGAAAACACCAAGATCATGAAATAAACAGATAACCACTACCCAGGTATATGCCCATACATATACCTAAGTCATCAAGTGACCCATCTCAATCATGAGGTAAACACAGAGGTGAAAAAGCCTCAGCTCAAACCAGGATTTTCATTATCGAAACTGTTACTGCTGAAGAGCCCTGTCTCTGGAGTGTACAATGGTCCTGTCACGACTCCGAGGTACTTCTCACTTACCTAAGATTGCTGAGGTACTCCTCCTATCGAGTATCGTGGGTCTGCCACCTCACACAGTAGTGCTCCTCTGCCATGGGTATGCCACCTCACACAGTAGTGCTCCCCCTCATTGCCTACAGAGGTACTCTATCTGTCGTGTACCGGGGGTCTGCCACCTCACACAGTAGTGCTCCTCTGCCATGGGTCTACCACCTCACAAAGTAGTGATCCCCAACGGGTTATTCTAGTCACTCTGAATCGAATCGGACAAGCATTCATCGGTCACAGCCATCTACACGGTCTCCGTACTCTGTATGCTTGGCTCCGGGAGGGTCCGCTCCACGAGCTAAAGGTCGATACTCAAAGTATCACAAGTCCCACGAAGATGTATCTCAAAGGACCACCTCGTCATAGGGGTCTCAACACAATAGACAGCGTGTTAATCAGATGCCCTGTCTGTGAGTTATTAGCCTTTTCGTCCCAGGGGAACGGTTGATTTCGCGTGTGAACCAACCCGGCCGTATCTCAAATGTACCCATAACTGTCAAAGGGTATACTCATAGGGACTGTTTCTCAACGTGATCACCAAAGCTGCTGACGGTTCGTCAAATGGACGTCCGGTCTGAAAGATATCATCCTTTCCGTTCCAGGGGCCCGGTTGGATTACGGGTACAATCCAACTCATCCATACTCCAAATGCATCCAAACCTTGGGTGGAGTTTGAAAAAAGTTCATTCTCACCAAGAGGAATTCAAACGAGACAGACGGCGTGTCAATCGGATGCCTGGTCTGTGAGTTATTGGCTTTTTCATTCCAGGGGCCCGGTTGGTTTCGTGAGCGATCCAACCCGACCGCACTCCGACAGCGTCCAAACCTCGTGCGGAGTAATCCAAATGTTTTGTCTCATCAAGAGGACACCAACAAAGTTGATGGAACGTTAATCGGACGTCCAGAACTCAAGATATAAGCATTTCTGCTCCGAGGGCCCGGTTGGTTTCGTATCCGAACCAACCTGCCCGAACCCAAAGTTCTCCGAAACCTTGACTGAAATATACCGAAACGACCGTCTCGATCCAAGGATCGCATCGCAACTGACGGTGTGTCGATCGGAGGGTCCGTAGCCCATGTTATGGGTGAATGACCAAAGAGGTCCGAAAACGGGGGGTCTGGGCCCGGACCGACCCGGCCCAACCCCCCCTGGGTCGACCTGACCCGGGTCTGAGTCCGAACCGGCTGGGTGCGGCCAGGCCCGGCTGGCGTGGCCCGGATCGGCCTGGGCGCGGCCCGGCCTGGCGGTCCGGCCAGGCGGTCTGGCCGGGCGGCTCGGCCCGGCGCGCTGGCTCGCTGGTGGTGGCCAAGCGGCCGCGCACGGGGGGACCGCCCCCCTGGACGAAACTGCGGCCCCCGCGCGGGGCCCGCTCCATGTTGACGGACGCGCCGCGATTCCGCGTCCCTCTAGCCATGCGCGGCCGTGGGACCAACCGCCCGCCGCCGCGGCTTCAGCTGCCGGCGCCGCCGTGCCTACGTCGCGCACCGGTGGAGTCTTCCACGGACCACCGGATGCGCTCTGGTGGTCCGTTTTCCTCTCCGCTTTCACCAACGGTCCTCCAGGGACCCGACCTTTATTGTGGCGGCTTCAAAACGCCTTCATGGCCTGCCTCACCTTCATCCGTTGATCCACACTTCGACAACAAAATGTGGAGTCTTCAAATCACCTTCGCGACCCCGACTCCGCCCGCGGTTTTGTTCGACCTCAACGGTGCAGCGCGACGGCGCTGCGCTTCTTCACCGCGTTCTTTCTCATTTCCACGCGGTGCGATGACACTGCGCTGCCTTTCTCATGCCGCAAAAAATTCAAACAACAAGGGGGGGGGGAAGGAGGGTCGGCCGTGTTCATGCGGTCCGACCTCATCCTGTTAGTATGATAACATGCGGCCCAAAAAATGAAACTAATAAAGGCAACAGATGAGATCACGATCAACAATAAAATAAGCCCCCACAACTTCCCGCAACATAATATTCCCAACCCGTAAGGAAAACGTTTGCGGTTCAAATAGGTAATAAGTTGATCTGTGTTCTTTGTTTTCTTTAGAATGAAAGAATCAAGGGAATATAATTATTCTCAAACATAATTCCCTACCTCAACGTTGTCGTCGAACGAGAGTTCGTCACGGAAATAACCATCATGGAAGAAGAGGATCGTTGCGGAACAGAAGGATTGTCGCAGAAGAAACGTCGTGGAAGGAGCGTCGTTGATTTCCAAGGATTTGGCATTCTTCACCGGAGATCGGTGTGTTCCTCGCGTTCTTCGCGTTCTTCGGGTTCATCGTCTAAGAAAAACGCTTTCCTCCAAATCCCCTCCACACCACAAGTTCCAACAGAAATAAAATAATAGTTTTATTATTTTATTAATGCACAAGACACATTTGAATTTAAAAAGAAATGAAACAAACAATTAATTCAATGAATTAATTGTAACGATTTAACCCCCCAATTTAATGAGGCATTTCTTAACCAGAATAAACGCACAGTTGACTTCATAAAAAAGGAGGGGTGCGGGTGACATACTTAGAAGGAAATAAATTGTGGGGCTCGTGTTGGTCCCACCTCACAAAATATCCTACCAAGTGGGTAGGATATTGTGGGTCCCATCTAATCCGATTAACATAGGTTAAGCCAGCTTTAAGGAAAATAAAATAAAGTGTCGCACCACTTTTATTTTATTTCTTAACTTAACCACAAAATTTAAAAACCACATCCGAGTAAACCCAACTCCAGAAAAGGTGTTCCTAAGCAATTACCGGCGTTGTAATTCCAGCGGTGCCCTCATAATTCGATTCCGAGCACCGGTTCAAAAGTTAGAAAAACCCGCTCGTTCGTTCACTGAACGTACCCGAGCTAAACTTCGGAAAATGATTCCGGGAACACCGGGCCTCGGAATCAGGCACCGTCAGAAACTGCGTTCCTGTAAAATCTCATATAAAAATAGAAAAAAAATTTCCCTTGAATTTTACGGGTCTTTACATTACTCCCACCTCAGGGCTTTACGTTCTCTTAAAGCTTTAACACAAAGTAGGGATACAAAAGTGGTACTGAGCATGCATCTGGGCCTTCCGCTCCCATGTGCTCACCTGGAGGTTCCCATACTGCCAGTGAAAGCACACCTGAGGAATCGACCATCCTCATAGGATCTGCTCCTGTCGATCCTCGATTCCCACTGGAACCTCCATGAAAGTCACCCCATCGCCAAAGTCCAGCTCCCAATGGTCGATGATATGTGAAGGATCACGCACGTATCTCCTCAGTTGAGATACCTGGAAGTCGTCATGCACCTGGTGCAACTGAGGTGGATGGGTCAAGCGGTAAACCACCCCGCCTACCCCGCTGAGGACCTAAGATGGTCCGCTGAACCTCAGAGATATCTTGCCACCTGGGCCACATCTCCGTAAACCTCATCGAGGTGAGACCCGTATAAGGATGTGATCGTCATCCTCGAACTCCAGAGGTCTCCAATTCCTGTTTAGAACTAGAACTCAAAACGACTGCTGCCACAAGGGTAAGTTTGACCGACTCAAGAGTGATCGGTCGCACCCTACTGTGCATGAGTTACCATGTGCTGCCTGGGGTTTCCTTTTTCTCCGACCAAGGAAAACTCATTCTGACGTCGTAGTTAAACCACGACATTTTTCCTAATACAATGAATTTTTGTATGAACTGTGATTGCCCAGTCTATACTCAAAACAACGTCGTAAGGCCTCGATGCTATAACTAAGAGATTCCAACCGAAACTCTCACCTCGAGGGTCTGACCACCCCATCGGCGTATGTGTGATTATCGAGTCTTCTCCCAAGGTATCTCCAGACATGAGGGTCAAGTCTACGACTTACCAGAAACTCTAGGTCTGGGAGAATATTTGTGGAAGGAAGGAATGATTCATATCGACGTCTGTTATTATGGAAGCTAGTAGTGGATACAGAGTATCCATTGAATCATTCTTAGAGCTATTGGGTCACTCTCCCTGACCGCAAGCAGCTACTCTCTTCCCCTTCCCTCCAGCTCCCTGAGCCTGGCGGGGACAACTAAGGCGGGTGGTTGTTGCATGTTAAAACGTACACCACCAAAAGCTTCTCTCCTAGATCTTCATATACATATGCTGCTTCACAGAATCATCTCTCCTTAAAGCTTCCAGTTCATGAAACATTTAACATGCCCGAGTCTCTAAGAATGGTGCCAGTTTCCTGTTTCTTACTGCACCGTGCAGTCTTTATCCGCTCCTAGATGACCTGCACCTTCTTTGCTTATGATCTGAAAGAGTTGCTAAAATTTCTCTTTTGCCGAAAAGATAAACTCGGTATCATCCTCTAGATGAACCACGCCCATTGCCTTATACAGTCAATCCCAACATGAATGATGCATTCATGCCATGGATGATGTCATAAGGCCTCGACGTAACTACCAAGAGATCCAAATGTCACTCTCTCCTCCAAGGGTCGCGTCACACTGTCGGCATCAGTGCGAGGTCACTGGGTCTCCTCCAGTAGAAATCTCGAAAGTGAGGGTCAAGTCAACAGTCTTAACTGGGACCACTCAGTATCAACCACACAAAAGGACAGGAAAGCAAACAAAGATAAGAGTATTTTTATTATTGTAGCTCATAGTTCAAAGAAACGAATACAATAGCAACATGGAACTAGGAGTACAAGGGACGTATCCACTAGTTCTTCTCCTGTCCACCTGCTCCCAGAGCTCTACTGCCTCGGTGGATCCTCCAAAGCCTGCAGATCAACTGTAAGTGGAGTCGGACAGTCACGTGCCAGGTGACCCTTCCTGTCGCTGGAGAAACACTATCCATTTCTGGCACGCCTGGCTCTGACCCCACCCTGGGTGCCCCGCACCACCGATACTAAAACCTGAGATCACCCAACTGCTGGTCTGGTCCTCCTGGACCTCAGCATCATCTATCTACTGCTCACAGATGACTCGGCTACTGATCAAAAACCCTGTGGAAAAGGCATAAGCTCCTGTACACACTCGGGGTGTAGAGCTACTGGCACAAACTCCACCCTGAAGAAGGTCTCGAAGTCTTCCCATGTGATGTTTATCCCGTCGCAAAACTGGAACAAGTTGCTCCACCACCTTCCGGCTGCTGCCTGAAGAAGGCTGGCAGCAATGATCACCATGAAGTCTGCAGGCGTCCCCACTAGCCTGAAGACTCTCACCACTGCCCCCAGCCAATCCTTAGCCGCCTGCGGGTCCGTCTCTCCCCGGAACCTGGGTGGCCTCTGGCACTGGAACTCATGCAGCGCGCTGAAGTGGCATGCATCGCCTACTGCTGGGGCTGGTGGCATCGATGGCCCAATGTATGGTAGTACAGCTGGTGCCCCCACTAGTGCCCCGACTAAATGAGGGCCCTGTACAGAAGCCTCGTCATTCGACAGGCTGTCAGTAGGCACATCCCTCTGGGATGTAGCTAGTCGTCTATGAAAAGGCATCCTAAAAGAAGCAACGTGACATGGTAAAACGATTATACCTAGTGAACTGACTTGGTTTGAGCTATTTTAATGGAAAACCTTTGAAAACACACACAGAATCAGTGTTTTCGTGCACAAAGTCGGAAATCAGTTGTCAGGGTCCGGGTGTATGGATACGTTGGCCACCCGCACCAACACTAGACTCCTAGAACTGAATACCACACTCAGTACCCTTAACACTATTGCTTCACAGAAAGATAATATCAAAGTTATAAGTTCTACGGTAAAACCGACTCCTTTGATACCAATTTGTCACGACCCGTCCTCGGGGCCCGTGTCGTGACTACCCCAAGCCCGCCTTCCATAGGCCAGGGGCTGGCGACTAGCACCAAAGTCATAAATCCCGATAACTGGGAAGGAATTTCCTTTATAAAAGCAAACAAACACCACAGAGTACAAGAGGAAGTAAAACACTAAGTACAAAAATAGAAGTTTTGTAAAGTAAATGGGCCAGAATACAATCCCAACTGAAGTACAACTACAACTGAACAATGTACAATAGAAAAAGACAAAAATAGGATGAAAGGAAGAAGCTCCTGGGTCGTCGTCCTCGGATCCTACCTGAAGGGTAGGTACAGACAGCGCAGCTCCTGGATCGTCCACCACAGATCCTACATGAAGGGTAGGTACAGATAGACTCCACAACCCTCTCACCTGTCAACCTCCTCTGTGTGTAATCTCGTCGTGAAGTACACATCCGGATACTGACTCGTCATGTGGTCCACCTCCGGGTATCATCCAGTCCTCAAAAACTCGGCCTCCGTTAGCGCTGCCCGTCGTCTGCAACCAAAACAACGAGGTGCGGGAAAAGCCCGTGCAGGGGTGAGTATAACTATACTCAGTAGGGACCCTGAGACCCTCAAGGTCTCACTAAAATCAACATGGATAACCATAATGAATATCTCAACAGATAAACTCTACTTAGGTATATGACAATACAAATACCTAAGTTATCATGTAACCTATCTCAATCATGATGAAAACACCAAGATCATGAAATCAACAGATTACCACTACCCAGGTATAGGCCCATACATATACCTAAGTTATCAAGTGACCCATCTCAATCATGAGGTAAACACAAAGTTCAAAAATTCTCATCTCAAACCATGATTTTCATTATCGAAACCGTAACTGCTGAAAAGCCACGTCTCTGGAGTGTATAGTAGTCCTGTCACGACTCCGATGTACTGCTCACTAACCTAAGACTACTGAGGTACTCCTCCTGTCGAGTACCGTGGGTCTGCCACCTCACACAGTAGTGCTCCTCCGCCATGGGTCTTCCACATCACACAGTAGTTCTCCTCTGCCATGGTTCTGCCACCTCAGAAATTAGTTCTCCCCACTGGGCTATTCTAGTCACTTCGAATCGAATTGGACTAGCAGTCATTGGTCACAGCCAGCTACACGGTCTCCGTACTCTGTATTCTCATCTCCGGGAGGGTCCTCTCCATGAGCTACATGTCGATACTCCAAGTATCACAAGTCCCACGAAGAAATATCTCAAAGGACCTCCTCGTCATAGGGGTCTCAATGCAACAGAAGGTGCGTCAATCGGATGCCCGGTCTGTGAGTTATTAGCCTTTTTGTCCCAGGGGCCCGGTTGGTTTTGCGTGCGAACTAACCCGAACGTATCTAAACTGTACCCCGAACACTCAAAGGGTATACTCATAGGCACCGTTTCTCAACGTGATCACCAAAGCCACTGAAGGTTCGTCAAACGGACGTCCAGTCTGAAAGATATCATCTTTTTCATTCCAGGAGCCCAGTTGGATTTCAGGTACAATCCAACTCGGCCATACTCCAACTGCATCCAAACCTCGGGTGGAGTTTGCAAAAAAGTTCCGTCTCATCAAGAGGAAATCAATGAGGCAGACGACGCGTCAATCGGACGCCCGGTCTGTGTGTTATTGGCTTTTTAGTTCCAGGGGCCCGGTAGGTTTCGTGAGCGAACCAACCCGACCACACTCCGACGACATCCAAACCTCGTGCGGAGTAAGCCAAATGTTTTGTCTCATCAAGAGGAAACCAACAAAGTCGACGACACATCAATTGGACGTTCGGAACTCAAGATATAAGCGTTTCTACTCCGAGGGCCCGGTTGGTTTCGTATCCGAACCAACCCGGCTGAACCCAATGTTCTCCGAAACCTTTAGTGTAATAGACAAAAACGACCGTCTTGATCCAAGGATCGCATCGTAACTGACGGTGCATTGATCGGAGGTCCGTAGCCCATGTTATTGATGAAAGACCGAAGAGGTCCAAAAACGGGGGGTCTGGGCCCGGACCGACCCGGCCCAACCCCCCTGGGTCGGCCCGAACCGGATCGACCCGACCCATATCCGGGTCCATCCCGGCTAGGCGTGGCCCGACCTGGCGCGCTGGCTCACTGGTACTGGCCAAGCAGCCGCACAAGGGGGGACCGCCCCCCTGGACGAAACCGCGGCCCCTGCGCGGGGGCCTCTCCCTGTCAACGGACGCGGCGCGATGCCGCGTCCCTCTGGCCCCCGCGGCCGCGTCTTTAGCCGCGGTGGCCCCTTCCCGGCGGCGCATTGGGTGACGCCGCCTCTGGCTGCCGACACCGCAGTGCCTGCGTGGCGCGCCGGCGGAGTCTTCCGCAGACCACCGGACGCGCTTAGGTGGTCCGTTTTGCTCGCCTCTTTCGCCAACGGTCCTCCCGGGACCCGACCATTACTGCGGCGACTTCAAAACTCCTTCGCGGACCGCCTCACCATCATCCGTCGATCCACACTTCGACAAAAAACTACGGAGTCTTCTAATCCCCTTCGCGACCCCGACTCCACCCGCTGTTTCATTCGGCCCCAACGGTGCGGCACGACGGCGCCGCGCTTCTTCACCGCGTTCTTTCTCATTTCCGTGCGGTGCAACAGCACCGTGCTGCCTTTCTCATGCCGAAACAAATTCAAACAACAAGCGTGGGAAGGAGTGTCGGCTTTGTTCGTTCGGTCCGACCTCATCCCGTTAGTATGATAACAGGCGGCCCAAAAAATGAAACCAATAAAGGCAACAGATGAGATCATGATCAATGATAAAATAAGCCCCCACAACTTCCCGCAACATAATATTCCTAACCCGTAAGGAAAATGTTCGCGGATCAACTAGGTAATACGTTGATCTGTGTTCTTTGTTTTCTTTAGAATGAAATAATCAAGAAAATATAATTATTCTCAAACATAATTCCCTACCTCAATGTTTTCGTCGAACGATAGTTCGTCGCGGAATTAACTGTCGCGGAAGAAGAGGATCGTCGTGGAAGGGAAGGATCGTCGCGGAAGAAACGTCGCGGAAGGATCGTCATTGATTTCCAAGGATTTGGCATTCTTCATCAGAGATCGGTGCGTTCTTCGCGTTCTTCGCGTTCTTCGTCGAAGAAGAATGCTTTCCTCCAAATCCCCTCCACTCCACAAGTTCCAACAGAAATAAAATAAGAGTAGTCTTATTTTATTAATGCACATGACACGTTTGAATTTCAAAAGTAATGAAACAAACAATTGATTCAATGAATTAATTGTAACAATTTAACCACTCAATTTAATGAGGCGTTTCTTAACCAGAATAAACGCACGATTGACTTCATTAAAAGGGGGGGTGCGGGTGCCTTACTTAGAAGGAAAGAAACGGTGGGGCTCATGTGGGTCCCACCTCACAAAATATCCTACCAAGTGGGTAGGATAATGTGGGTCCCATCTAATCCGCTTAACTTAGGTTAAGCCAACTTTAAGGAAAATAAAATAAAGTGTCACACCACTTTTATTTTATTTCTTAACTTAACCCCAAAAATGAAAAACCACACCCGAGCAAACACAACTCCGGAAAAAGTGTTCCTAAGAAATTACCGGTGTTGCGATTCCATTGGTGCCCTCAGAATTTGATTCCGAGCAACGGTTCAAATGTTATAAACCCGCTCGTTCGTTCACTGAACGTACTCGAGCTAAACTTTGGAAAATGATTCCGAGCACACCGGGCCTCGGAATCAGGCGCCGTCAGAAACTGTGTTCTTGTAAAATCCCAAAGAAAATTAGAAAAAAATTTCCCTTGATTTTTGTGGGACTTTAAAGATTATTAAATTGTTAGTTCCTTGGAGATGTTATTTCATGTATCTAGTTCCAATGTTATATAATAACCACCGAAGGGGTAATCCAAATTATAAGGTAAAAATGAAATAAAAACCATAAAAATTTGATTTAATAATTATAATAAAACTATATAATCATTGTCATAAGATAAATTTAATTTTGGAACCATTTTATAGGAGTTAATGACATGTTATTTTATAATATTCCATTTATTTCCAAAAGAACCCCTCCCCTCGTATATAAAAGGACACCCACTTCACTCTTATTCACACATCAAGAGAATTAGTATCATTAAATAAATGTCCAAATACATTCTTAACATGAATACAAAAATTATAAATTTCATTTGTTTCAAATACAATTCGTGGATGGATTTAGGAATAATCATAAATAGGTTTTCAGTAGAATATGTATAAATCATAACCAAATTTTTTTGTTTTATTTGCTGTTAAACCAACTAATTTTTTTCAAATATGATAAATTAATAAAATAATTATATTCCATATAAAAAATTTTATATGTTAATTTCATATCCTCTATAATTTTTCCCTTTCCATAAAATGATGAATGAAACCATCATTCGTGTGTATGGAGGACTACAACTGCACAGACCAATGTAATTTTTTTCCATCACTTCCTCAGAAGAATTTTTATAATGATGTATTTAGTGTCTAAATATTATATTAATTTTATGGTAAAAATTATATAAATTTAATATATCATATATTTACTAACATGTCCATCCATTGAAAAATTATAATGTCATTTGTGCATATGTGTGGATTACAGCCTCCACGAAGCCCTGGATATCATTT
This sequence comes from Viscum album, assembly GCA_963277665.1. Taxonomy (NCBI): domain Eukaryota; kingdom Viridiplantae; phylum Streptophyta; class Magnoliopsida; order Santalales; family Viscaceae; genus Viscum; species Viscum album. The sequence continues at coordinate 1,106,672,733 of OY728152.1, read as the reverse complement.
TTCATCACCACTTCACATAGCTGGTATAAATATAATTATTTAAGGATATAAAACAAATTTTTTGATATAACAATAATTATATATATAAATAAATATAAGTTAAATTCTTTCCCTCATTCTCTTTGAAAATTGAAAATGATACTTAAGTGTATATATGGCATACCATATACCAGATTATAACATAATTCATTTTTCATAAACATATTTATAGGTTACATTTAAAATTAAACAAACTTATATTATTTATTACTATATAAAATTTATTATTCAATATATTATTTAAAAATTTCCTTCTTTTGACCATTTTCAACATATCTATGTCGTTTGGAAATTATGAATAGAAACTCCTCAAAACACCATATTTATAGATAATTTATTAAGTAATTAAATATTTCATTGAAATAAATGATAATAATTTCATAATGATGAAGTAATAAAAATTTAAAAGGTCATCAAATATTAAAATAATTAATATAAGTTTATCATACTAGAGTTAAAGGACATAATGGAAAGATAGAACTCGAGGAAAGGGATTACATCTCAATTTCTCTTCATTGAGGAAGATTTACTGTTATACACCAAATTTATTTTACATGGCGTGTATACATTACTTTTATATTTTATATAATCTATATTTTATAATTCATGGTATTTTATGTTTCTATTTATATTGTTTCATCTAAGTGTATTTGAATTGAATGTTACCAAGTCGTAGGTGTTTCATAACTAAAATTACTTCGATTAGGTTACATCACCTCTTCATCGACTATATTTTTCCAATATTTATTTATTTATGTCAAATTTCATTTTTTTGGATTTAAAATTGTTTCACATAATGAATCTGTTGATTAATTCTCAATTTCATGATATGATCATTATAAAGAATATTTGTCTCGACTTTTCATTCTTTGGGAAATAAAATTATGTTATGTTCATAGAATATTTATTGTTGTGTATAAAATAACCTCTGAAATTTCATACCATGGCTCTCCGTATATTAATTTTATTTAACATTTCATTAGAAGGTGTTCTTTTATGGGGCCTATGATTCAATAATTACAAAAATAGTACAGATTTTTATAATACTATCTCAAGTTTTTTTTGTATTTTTTATTTCCAAGATTACATTTTGATGGATAATATTATTTAATTTTGATAATAGACATAAATATTTATTTATAATGGTTATATAATTTTTGACAATACTTATATTCAATTTCCTTCCGTTTTTATTAAAGAAACATCAAGAATGTGGTATATACATGATTTCAATATTGTATCTCATTTTAGTTAAGAAATATTTCATTACAATATCCTTGTTCTCTTAAATGTTTTCAAGAATTTTATTTTCTAAACATAAATTATTTTATATTTTTATTTTACATGATCTTAGACCTAGTTTTAAAATGTCTTTAAAAATAAATTTTTAAATTTCATCCGCATGGGTAATTTTTGGAGCGATTCTTAAATTTTTTGATTGAATTTTAATTTTATTTTTTATACATGAAAACATTTTAGTTTTTTCCCAAAAAACAATTATTATAATATTCCATTATATGTTTCCAAGTACATTTTTTGGAAAACAGATCTCTGCAGTATTTCATGATTTTTAGTTTTTAAATTTGATTTTCAATGTTAAAAGTGTATTTTTCCTAATAATTTTTTAGAGATCTTGTAACAATATTTATATTCACGAATTGAAGAAACATTGATGTAACATATAATTCAATGAATATGTGTTGTAATGATATTATACGAGTTATATCCTTGGATGGATAATGATTATTTCAATGATATTTTTCAGTTACCTATTTACTTTACCTATGTAAATCAATCTATGAAACTAAAATTGTTACTATTTAGTTTAAAAATGAAAAATTTCATATACTTAGATTCTGATATAGTTATTTTGTATAACTTGTGATAATGGGTGATTTTGATATACCACTCCAATGCATTGTGTTTAGGGTTGGTGTTAACCAGCTATAGTTTTAACCAAATAGATTATTTCGATTCCCCATGTATGTTATTCCATATTCATGTGTGATTATAAGAGTGATATGAATACGATGTAACAAGTCAACATCATGTTATACATTAAATTTCATAATTTTTGAATATATTAATTTCATATGGGTTTGTTTTATATGGATCATCATTGATTACTTATGTGAATATCAACTTATGTTATTGCTATGTGCCATGTATCGTGCCTTATGATCTAGGAATTGGTGTGTGTGAATTCAATTTTTTTATTCTTGTGAACATTGATTATGTATTATCATTTTTACACATATTATTCCCTTTGATGACCATCAATTATTAATACTTCTTCTTTCCATTATTAAGGAATTATGTTCTCTTTTATTATTTGTCTTTTTCCCAATGTGGTGAAGAAATATTTTATATATGTTATTACTAATAATTTTACTAGATGTGAAGAAATTAATTGAAGATTGTGTATGATTATTGTGAGGTTGTTTTTTTTAATACAAGAATGCATGTAAGTGTTTCTATTAATTATCTAAAATATAAACCTAAAATTTAATTGATTATATTAGTGATCAAATATTTTCAGATTGACCTTATTTGTTTAGGATAGACAAAAAATTTCACTTCTATCGACATAAGCCATTAATTTAAAGATAATGTTTTTACTACCATATCCGGGATTGTATATTCAGGGCTCTTACAGTCGGTATCAGATAAATGGTTAAGATAACTGTTTAGATTAGTTTGTTTTCATGTGAGGATAACCTAATAGTTATATATACTATCATGAGTTAATATGTTTTAGGTTGATCATTTGTTCAAAGGAATCAAAACACATACTGATTTTCTATATTATGAGATTTAAAACTGATTAATGTTATGTTGGGAGACGTTTTATTATGTTGATCTATATCAAATACTATATTTTAACATCAAGGATTAATTTAGAATAATACCTTTTCATTTTGGGTAATATAATACGAAGTGAATGTGATAAAAAAATTTGTTAAAATTATCATCAATATTGTTATTATTGTGGTTAATTAGGATATAGGGTTACTTATTTATGAAATTTTAGCAGAAACATTAGTGTTATTGTGGAATTTTAGAGTTGAATGTATTATTTATTAATATTAATGTTTATAAAATTTGAAAATTATGTTACATTACGATAAACATTTCAGTTAATTTAATTTTTAACTACATGAAGATTTTATATCAATCCTTTGGTCGATTATGTGACATATAAGAAGTTTATTTCAGTGATTTAGGTATTAGAAATGTATCTTGAATATTAATATTTTGGGGAGAATGATGATATTTTGTTTTAAATATGTTATAAAATAAAATTATAGTTTTCAAGTTGGTATATTTCCTTATGTTCTTAATAAATATAGTAAATGAATTCATAAAATCAAGTAGAAATGATCTTGAAATAAAAATTTTATCATATTACATATATTTATGATGAGTTGATGGTCTTTTCCATAGGCTAACTGTTTATCATTTTGTGTTCATTGACTGTATCCTAATCATTATCATTATTTTGACCAATACTCATTATCACTATCCATCATTATTTTGACATTAATTTCCCTAATCCTTTTCCAAACTCTCAATCCCGACTAAATTTCCACTTTTTTTAAACATATTTTTGTGTTATTCTAAATGACCATCATATTTCTATTACCATTATTGAAAATAATGTTTTATTATCCATTATTTTATTATTTTACTTTTCAAATACATAATTTTTAATGTTTATTAGTTTTTCCTTTCATTTATTTTTTAATATTTTACTCCATATAGTAGATTTTTAAAATGCCTTAAACTCATTCTATCAAAAATGAGATAAAATTTCCAAGATAAAATTTAGAAATGGTTGAATATATTGAAAACCCATATAATTTCGATATAAAAATTTAGTATTTCTAATTAATATTCATTATATATATTTTATATATTTACATTCAATATAATAATATTCGATAATTTCAAAATCAATAGGAAAAGTATTTTTTAACCAAAGTTGGTTTTCATACAGTGTGTGGTTTTTAAAATATTTATTTTCAAATTACTAATTATTTATTTTAAAAAAATTGATATTTTTTTTGAATTCGTCATATAAAAATTATCATAGAATGATTTTTGATAAATTTTTTAAATGTTTTATTTTTATGTGAATTGTGAAAATTAATGATTTTTATTGAAAATTATATTTTATATAAATGTATTTAAAAATTTAATTATTTTTTGGGTTATTTTTAATATTTTATTTTTTAATTTTGATTGAATTTAATCCAATAAATTATAATTGAATAAAAAATATACTTTAATTTTGTATGAAAACATTTTTATACAAAAAAGGAATTTTTCTAAAAGAATATTTTTCCCTATGTAATTAAGGTTCAATTTTAAATTAAACTCCACCACTTATGTGAAAATAATTTTACAAAATTGATTCCATTATTTGAATTATAAGGTTAACATTTATTAAATAATTCTCTTTTATCTTTGTTCATCATAAATATTGATATTAGTAAACATTTTTCTTTTTAGTATGGGTAAACTGGGTAATTAAGCTGAAAAATAATATGAGAAGGAACAAATGACTCTACAACATTATATTAATCTATTTAATTAGTGATTTTTTATCATAATCATCTAATATTATATGATATGTACATTTTTCCATTTTTCATCAAAATTTACATTTATAATATTTTAATTAATGAAAAATACAAAATTTCATTATTTTGATTTTAAATATATAATACGATCACATAGGGATTAAAATAATCTTTAAATTAATATTCAATATTAATTTCCTAATAATTATTTTTTCATGTTGGGAATTTATTGGTATTTTTTAGTTATTAAATAATTACCATTAATACTTCCCCAACATCGACATAGTACTTGTGAATGTAGTAGAAAATAAAATTCGTTGATTATAAAAATATAAATTATAATACTATTACGATGAATTATGGCTTCAAAAAATAAATATTTATTTATTGTTTATTATCGACATTCAAATGGATTGTACTATAATTCCTTTACAATCATGCTGTTTTGAATGTCAAAAAATGTGAATAGTTTATAAAATAATCTAGTAGAATTTTATACCAAATATAAATTGTTATATTATATTAAAATAATAAAAATACATAAATTGAAAAATAGTAATGTTAAATTGTTCAAAATACACTCCCTTATCATTTAATTTTCCAATTTATTACAGAGAAGTAAATTTATAACACGTTTATATTGGAACAGTTACTACTGTGGTCAATGTTAAAAATGGTTAATGAATGGTTTAATAAATATTTTTATTAAATGACATACAAACCTATAAAAGATTTATTATATGATTATATTAAGACCATATAATCAATATTTTTGTATAATTTTTATTTTTCAACATTTTTAACTGAGTTAGGAACAGATTATATAATAACATTTCGTGTTTTTCAAAATGGCCCCCTTCCCTAAATTATAAAATGAAACACCTTATCCTATTCTATAAAAACCTCAACAGCCCTTTGGTTTTGAATAAATATAAAAAAATAACGTCTTAACATCCCTACACACATGCAGACCGCTTTTTTATAAAAAAAATATCCTATTATCGATTTTTGTATAAACCTAATGAAGTTGTCTGATTATGTGGTATAGTCCTTGACTGAGCATTTTCATTTTTTTCCTATTTTCTAAAAAATCATTCAAATATTATAAAACCATACGGAAATAATAACATAAATATCATCAATATATGGAGATGTTTTTATGAAACTATCACAAACAATATCCACATATTTCTCCATCAAATGGTATATGAATCTATTGTTTGTGTATACAGAGGACTACTACCACATGAACTACTGTGATACATTTTACATCATCACCTATTTTAAATGGTTATAATTGTGGAAATAATATATATATATATATAAATGAAATAATTATAACTTTGAAAATATAATATTTTATTTAGAGTCATACCTTTCCATCCATTGATAAATGATAACTTCATTAATGCGTATGTGTGGATTACCACCACCATGAGTGATGGTATTAATTTTTCATAGCCACATCACATTAATGATATATATGTTTTTTAATGATAAAATATCCTATTTATAATATTATAATCAATTATTAATGATAAAATTATAATATATTCATTCCCTCATGCTCATTGAAAAATGAAAAAAATACTCTTTCATGAAATGGGATCACCATCTCCAGGATTGTAACATTATTAATTTTCAAAACCATATCTAGTTATTCATTTTAAATGTATATTTTGTTTATTAAAATTAAAATTATTTATTTATTATAAAATTGAACATTGTGTAATAATTACATTTCTTGAATATAGTTAACATATAGAATTCATTTTGAAATTATTAACTGAATGTACTCAAAACACTTGACATAGACATAACTGAGAGAGTAAGTAAATATATCATTTTAATAATTTAATGGAATTATTAAATGTTTAAATAAAAAAATTAAAATGGTCATAATCAATTATATATTTTATATATTTTTTGTAGGATTTAACGAACATAAATGGAATGTATGGACTCTATTTAAGGGATTTCATCTAACTTCCTCGTCATCAAGGCATGATTTACTAGTATACAACTAATATATTTCATATAGTTTATATAATTAAATTTTACTTAGTTTATAATGAATCCTTAATATTTAATTATATTTTATGTGAAAATTATATTTTTTATCCAAGGGGACTTGACATGAATAATATCATTTGGTAAGGTGTTTCTTATCCAACATTGGTTTCATAAGTTTATATCACCTTTTCATTAATTATATTATGCCAATAATATGAGTAAAATTACATTTTTAACATATGATTTCTTTTAAATTTTTTTTATTTAAATTTTTCACAACTAATATATCCATTTATTAAATCTCAATTTAATGGATTGAGGTTTATTTGTCTCAAATTTTATTTCCCCGTAACATTTGGTTATTTTATTCTCTTGACTTATTTTATGAGGTGTATATGATAAACCTATGACATGTTTAACCACGAATAACATTATTTTCATGATAATTAAATATTTATTGGATTATATTCTTCCATGGGGATAATGATTCATTAGTTAACAAAATTGTAATGCTTTTTATGATAACATATCATCTAATTTCTGGATTTTCTATTTTCAATATTACTTTCAGTTGGATCATATATTATTATTTTAATAGGTCATATGTATTTTCATATCCTATGTTTATGAATGTTTTTAAATGTTTAGTTTCTATTTCCATACATATTGAATAGAGACACATCATTAATTTTGTTTATATGTTATATTTAGCTTGTATCTTATTTTTAAATCAACATTATTCATCTTCTACATTTGAGTTTTTTAAAAAATATTTCTATAATGTTATTTCTAAACATAAATTATTTCAAAATGTTTCTTTACAAGATATTGGGACGTTTTTAAATGTTTTTAAAAGAGAATTTATTAACATTTTCAGCACGGGTCACTATTTAAACTATTAACAAATGTATGATGATAATATTTATATTCAACATTTAAAACATGAATGGATTTTCCCATAACCATATCTTTTTATTATTATTTTTTTATTTTTTTTACGTTTATTTAAAATAAATATAATTTTAAAATAATTTTGAGAATGTTATTTTTATGAAAGATATTTTCAATATAGAAAAGGAATTTTCCCCAAGTATATTATTATGATATTTTAATGGTAATTATTTTTCACCAAAAACAACCACCACTGTGGTCACTTATGATCCACTGGGTATGTATTTTAATGAATCGAAAAATTTTATATACAAGGATGGATTATGGTTATTTCAAAAATATTTTCATTGAGGCCTTTTCTTTTCCATGTGTAAATGAAGCTATGAAAGAACTATGCTTATTACTATATTGAAAAATTAAAACATTCATGTGTTATTATTATGTTATGGTTGATGGATATAACTCTTGATGATGGGTGAGACCTATATAGCTCTCTAATACACTGGGTAATGATATGGAGTTGACCTATTATAGTTTTCACCTAAGAGATTAATGAAATTTATATTTCAACTTATTCCATTTATTAGTGTGATTGTATGAGTGATATGAAAGTGATGTTTCTTGTTACCAACATGTTTTCCTTCTTCATGAATATTGTTATATTATATGTCTTTCTTGATGCTTATTTTCAAATAGATTATTATTATTTAATTATATGAATCTTCCGATAATATAATGATTTATTCAACGTATCATGTTTTATGAACTATATTCATAGGGATATGGATTCTATTATATAATTCTCCTGTGATTAAATTACATCATCATACTATTATACTCATCTCATGATCACTGATGACCTTCAATTCTTATTTATCATCCTGATACAAACTATGAATTTGATATTACTGTTGTTAATTTTCTATATCACATGTTGAAAATAAATATTTTAGGTATATTATTCCTAAGAATGATACATGATGTGAGGAACATATTAAGAGGTTATCTATAATTTTTATGTAACTTTTTTAATTAAATATGTTTGTAGGTATGATTTGTTCTCATTCCTAAAAAATTATAATCCAAAATTTCCTCAACCTATTTAAGTGATCATATATTTTATTTTTATGATATATATTTTAGAGGATAAAAATAGATCATAATTATTACTATTAAGAACTAAATATAAGGATTATTGTTTTAGAAGAAGATCCAAGAGGGTGAGTTTTGGAATGTTATAGAGGGAAACTAAATAATAATTTGGGTTACTTCAAGTTGACTTTATGTTGATGACACTATCTCAAAATATTATTCATCAAGATTATAAAGGCATGTAGATAATATTGTTTTTTTCTAGTGTATTTTCATTTATATAGGAACTCATGAAAATGTTTTATTTTATCCCATGTTGTTAAAAACACTAGGAAAGTGGATGATGGTTGAATTTTTTTTGAGTTTCCACAAAAAAGGACTCCTCTTTGTAAATATGGGTATGAATATGTTTGGATTGATATTTTTATGGGGAAAACCCCCATGTAATATATATTTAAAATAATTGGTATACTTCTCAGATATCATTTTTTTGTTCTAATATGATTGATCATTGTGGTAATGTGATTTACATTCTCAGATAAGGATAGATTCTAGGGTAATATAATCAAACCCATGGGTTTAATAAGGCGTTCTATCCATCATGACACCAGATTCAACATGTACCAACATTTTAATATATAGGGTAATATTTTTTCTCTTAGTGGAGAAAATAGTCAGATTGATGTCCTTATTATGGTCAGTATTATAATGTACATATAAGACATTCCTTCTAGGTTTATAGTATTGTACAAATTAAAGGGGTACCCTTCATTGCCTCGGGGTAGCTAGAGTGATTCGACGATAATAATGACCCTAGTGAATGGGTCCTCCCGGGTGACATTTTAGAATTAAATCAAATTTTGGAAACATATTCATCAAAATCCTAAAAGTATATAATTATGGTGTTGTCTCATTCAATATAATGACTACAAATGTTTTTAGATGTGGATATTGGGATTACCTTACCCATATTGACTCTTTGACATTGTAATATCATGAGTTTCACCATCCACTCTATGTTTTCAAATTCCAGGGAGTGAATTGAGAGCCCACCACCATTCAAGTACACCAGGTCTAGTGTAGTAACCATCTATCGATGAAGTCACTTAGTGGGAAAGAGAGAGATAAATTATACCCAGGAGAAAAATTATAGGAAACTGTATCAAAAATAGATGTATAAGTGAATGGATATATGGTTGGATGGATACGATACATAGGTACTTTGATAACCATCGAGTTTACCACATGCCAAATAGGTTTTAAAACTACTTTGTGTCTATATGAATGTATTTTGAATGAGATGGGTATTAAAATTAAACATGATACCAATTAATGAAAGTAAAATCTAATAAAATATAATTTAATCTCTTTCAAGGGTAAATTATTTCACATTAGATTCTCTACTTTATTTATTTATTAAATTTATTTTTCAGTGTTTAGTAGTCTGATTTTTGAGATTCCACATAAAAATTTATAGCATGAGGGTCAAATCAACTCAACGAGGAGATTATTGGATAATCCAAGACCCTCTTATATATTTTAGAATATTCCTATAAAATTCTTGAAGAGAATAATATATGTTATTTTTATATAGCTAGTGACCTTTGTGGAGAAATGATATGTAATAAAAGGGATTGATTGATTAGAATATGAGATGAATGTTTTAATTAATGTAAATCATCCAATGTTTATGGAACATAATATATTAAGAATTTACCATTGGGATGTAAATTTGTATGAATATAATATTTTTTATATTAATAAAAAATTAAATACTAGAGTTTAACACTGTCTAAGAGGGCATGCTGCATGGGGGTGGGCGTGGGGGTTGATATGTATTCTCATCAATAACACAGAGACATGTTTTTACTAGATTATCACCAATGAATTGATCTATTTACTTATTATCAATATAAATGAATGCTTAAGAGTTATTTAGAAGAAAATTTTTTATTGGATCATTAACAATAGAGTTATTGGTATACTTTCTTCCCACTAGGGGATTTTTATATTGGATCACCACCAATAGAAGAATGTGATTAATAGCTTATCTCCAATCGATTGGATAATTTGATTTCAACCAACAAAATTTTGTGTATATTATCCCATCACCGTTATATTTATGGATTTTTTGGTATATCACTATCATGTTTTATGGTTCAATGGTCCATCACCCATGAAATTTATTAATGCTAGATACACTCAAACATCACTATTGAAGTTACATATGAAAGAGGTATTTGATTATGAGGATAGAAAATAATATGTTGAAATTTTTGGTATCGTAGATGTGGTCCATGGTTTAAAAAATTATTTTCTAGAACATTAGTATTGAATGGTATGATATTTTTTTGATTACACTAGTAATTATTGGAATACTAAATATCACTATGAATTTAATTAAAACACTTATATTTAGGTGCAATAAAATATGGAACATTATTCCTTTAATGGTCATGTGGAAATTTCTATTATGGTTTTAATTAATGTTATGCATCCATGACCCATTTTGTTCCTCTTAAGGTGAGCTATCAAAAATAAATGGGGTTATTTTTAAGGTTATGTAACCCAGATCATTTTCACTTATTGTTTAAGTGTATAAAACGTTAACCAATTGGAAATATATTTATGATAATTATTCAATTTATAAATTACGAAAAAGTAACCCATTATGTTTTTCCCTAATAGAAGAGTCATGTGAGTGGATGTGTTTTATGTTATGTTGAGGACACTTGATCGAAATGTACTTGATAAAACACAATGAATGTATATAAATTATTTCACTATAATGGAGGCCCATTTTAATCACCTCATGTACATTAGTGAAAATAAAAGGGAATGATTACTTGCGATATTAGAGATAATAACAAGTGGTGTAAAATTTGATCATACACCATATTTATAACCAATTAAAAATGCATACCTAAAGTGATATGTTATTGACCAAGAGGGGAATGTATATGATGCTTATGTGACATAACTGGGACTCATGTATAAATTTCCAAATGATCATCGGATATCCCACTGAAATGGATGGTTGTTACTCTACCACAAGATAAGGGATCATACAATGAGTGAGGCTTATACAAAAAACAACCTATAGTTTGGGGCCTATTTAATTTATTCAAATAATGTTGGAAAACTACTCTTAGTTGAATAATAATACGACATAGTACATAGTTAATAAACAATGTTAGATAAATATAATATAAGTAGTCTCATGCCATTTTTATAGGGGCATGAATGAACATCCAATGTTTTTACTCCATTGTTAAAAATTATTCCCTAACACTTTCATGGGTAGCCCTATCTATTTAATCCATGCACATATGGTCTTTATGTGTTATCTAAAACATGTGTATAAACTATGGTAATTCACATTATTTGGAACTTGGGAACTATATAAAAATATCATGATTATTCTTAACCTTTAGTCATAAAATTAGACAAATATATATGAGTTGAAAGTAAATTTGAATTCCTTAGGAATAAATATATTAATTGGTTACTAAATGTTCTTAGAATGCTAGTATAATGTTGAGTATTATTCTAAGAAATAAAAAAATTAAACTAGGTTGATAGATGTTTTTTATTTCCAATTGGGTTAGGTACATAAGGAAGATCAGATCAAGATACAAATTTAGGTTCCCATAAGCCATATTATTGTTATGGGAGTACTATAGTGAAATGTTATGCTCTTTAAGATAGTTTTTTAGTTGAATTTATGTTTAAAATATATATCTCTCAATGAATTTTTGTCTTAATTCATATAAATCAAAATTTTGGACTATAAATGCTAGTGTGGAGACATGATATATAAGGACGAATAATTCACAGAGTGGAGGGTATGAGGGCATGAAACTCAATCAAGCACGATTATTCATATGCTAATTCGTCCTTTGATTATGTAAAGATACACAAGTTATAAATACATTCATAATAACCTAAAATCATGTAGACCTGATGTATTTTTATTGTCACATTTTTCATATGACCAGTTTAAGGATACCTCATTATTGGGGTTTCCAACATCATTCAGGCAACATGAAATTTCTGGAATTCAACTTTGGGAATACTATTCATGTGTGAATTCTAGTCTGAACACCTTATAACATATATTTATATTGACAAAATTATTTAATAGATCATTAATTTGATTATAGTATCTTCTGATTGCTAAATTTTTCAGTGCCTACAATTATAATGCTTTATTTTAGATAATATAACATAAATATTAAATAAAATTTTATTTCTCATATAGTTATCGATGATACCATTATAAGTGATCTTGATTTGGTAATTCCATATTATCAAAATAAATATAAATATTTTAGTGGAACTATTTTTATTACATGGAAATAAAAACTTAACAGATGAGTTTTATTACATAACATAACACTATATTTTAGAATCATATTGGCCTAGCATCACCGAAAACAGTTCGACGTAAACAAAACTGGTTCATAGGAGTATCCCATTATGTTATCTATAACTACAACCCTCCATTTAAATATCATTCCTAAACCATATCTTCATAACCCAGGGAATGAAAACATAGTAAAGATTGAGTTCATATTCATAGTAATGGTAAAAAGTTATATATATATATATATAATCATAAAATAATAACATGAGAATAAGTGTATCAGAACAATATATTAACATTCTAAAACCATACCCTACATATCAAAGATCATAATCATGATTTATGAAATAAAAGTTGTCAGTTAATAAGACATTAATCATTGATGAATCAAATAACATGATATATGGAAACATAAAATTATCATAACACATTATTTGGTGGAATATATAAGATTATATCTTTTTGAACATGTATAAATATATATATGCCCACTTAATAAGTTATGGAAATGAAATCAGGACCTCTAATAAACATATTTCTATGATAATTAGTCCATTAATAATCTTATTAAAATGAAATTGAGGTTCACACATGATCATGTGGTGAAGAAAACAAGGTCAAAACATGCACTTATGGACATCAAAACTTTTTCATCACATAATCTGATGGAAATGAAAAGCACGTCCACATATAAAATAGTGAAGAAAAAATTTGGTTCATAAATAACAAATTTACCTCGTGAGATATCATTATCTACCCATTACATTAGAGGGAGATATCGGTACAACCATTCATATAATTAAATCCATATATATGTTTTCCAAAATTTCATTAAAAATTCATCATTTCATAACCCATTAAAAATTAAATGGGTTCCACAATCATATAATCCTTGTTTAACCCATGGAAAAGAAATGGGTTTCATAAAAATATCATTGTAGTATTAATAAATTTTCCACATAAATGAAATATATGGTACTATTAGATAATATATCTGCTAAATCATAAGTAAAACCATTGGATTTTTTTATTTATGAATAGAAATTAAATTAACAAATATATTTAAAATTGTTAATGTGGAAAAAACCATTCGATTTTAAAATTATTTTTTAAAAATAAAAAAATCATAAAATATTATGTAATTTTTTTAAGAAGACTTGGAAAATCATTATTGGATTATATAATGAATTATGTGGTCATGGTGGTAGTAAAATTCAGTTATGGAATAAAGTAAAATATTATTATCACATTCTTCTTATAATTTAAAAAGTATGTAGTATTGGAAAGGAAAAGAAGATAAATTTTAAGAAACATTTTTAAAAATAATATAATAATGGTTAAAAATAATTTTTAAAATTCATATAAGAATAATAAAAACCATTTTTAAATTTTTTTTAGAAAACATAGACATGGAAGAAAAATTTATTTCGACCTTATAGAGAAGGGATGTTAAATTTAATTAAAAAAATTCAGAATATTGAGTGCTTGAAGTGAATAAAATGAAATGAAAACATAATTTTTAATAAATAGCCAAAGGATTGTAAAATTAATTGGTTTATTATGGGTTATATTATATATATTTATCATTGGAAACTAAATCATAAAAATCAATGATCAACAATGAGATTGTAAAATACAACCCTTACCACTTTGGAAATTTTTTATTTAAATGAACCATGACTAAAGTAAACTTATAAGGATACATAAATAAAAATAACATTATTAAGAGTATTATATAATATATTAATCGTCATTATACTCACTGCTTTTATGAAATAAGTTGAGGGTATTTCATGTTTGTCTCAGAAATAAAAGCTAAAAAAATATCAATTACCATAGGTCTGACTTCTGTCCTAAAAATGGACCATCCAATAAAATAAATATATATTTATTATATATATATTTAAAAAATTTCCAATATACATCACACTAAATATGATTCATTTAAAAATGTTTATCACATGTTTGTTAAATAATCATTATGAAAATAAATGTTCTGACGAGATCAACATCATTTTTCATATTTGTTTTGGTTCATTAGTTTTGGTATTTATTTTTTATCATGGATCCATAATATATTAAATATTAATGAATATTTTACTATAAAATATATTCATTTTCTACAAGTTTATAGTTATTCATAAAACATTAATATATAAAATAAATTACAAAATTTATGGAGTTGGTATGTTGTATGTACGTAAGACACAGATTTAGTTTTTTATAGGATGGAATGAATTAAATTTAAATAATAAAAAACCATTAAATATTAATTATTATATAATATATATTGTATATATTCATTAATTCCATCATTGTTATCATTACATTAAAATGGAAATAAAAAATACCCTTTTTGTGGAGGTGGTAGTCCATAAGTAAAAATGATCGACATTATCATTTTACAAAAATATAGGAATGTAAGAACATATATATGATATTATCATTCAAAAATTGTAAAATATTTCATAATTATAATATATTAACACTAATCCTATCATAATACTTATCCAAAATTTATTTTGATTAAAAATAAATTGTATTACTACGTGGAGATGATAATCCATTCATATGCATGAGCAATACATTCACATACCATTTGATAGAAGGAGGGTGAACAAAGGTGGTTTTATAATAATATTAAAAATAAAATATATTTAGGATGTTAAATTTATTATTTTATGAACAATATAATATATTTATAGAATTTAAAGTAATAAATAAAATGAAAGTGATTAGTTGTGGTGATTGCCTATTCATAAAATAGAATCCTTCCGACCCACTCTTAATGTCTATAAGGATTGTCATTTAAGAAGAAACGAACATCTATAATGTGTACAATGGAGTGTAGATGATAAATTTATATATTTGTTTCACCAAGTACGATTAATGTAATGGGAATAAGAGAATGAATGAGATCCCATCTATAATTGAGGGAGAGGAATGCTTGGATTATCTTAATTTGTAAATTAATATAAATTAATTTTGATGTGAAAATGGTTCCAAAATATAGAATATTATATTCTAATTTGTTTATGAGTCCAAATAATCACATCCAATAATTTTTTATCAAGAGGGAATTTATGTTTTACAGCAATGTTTTTGTTTTCACCCTTCCTTATCCCTTCCGAAAATAACAATAATATTAATATTTTCTTCCCCTTAAGGGAAAATAATGTTACATTAAAAGGAAAAATTATCCATAAATATACCATGTATTATGTTTAAAATTATATTAAAATCATTTTTTGAATATAATAATATTATGAATTTTATATCATTTAATAAAATATTATTTATTATTAAATATCTTTAATGTAAATTTTCAAACTATTTATTACATTGAAATTAATACTGATAAGAAAACATGTAACACCCACCACTCCTCATTGGATTAAGGTATTATAGGTATTATACTAGGCCTTATATTACAATACCAAGATAAAAAATGCTGGAAATTAATACCAAGTGTGCTGAAAAAATTTGTGGGATGATTTTACCTTTTAATGATAAAACATCCAAACAAAAATACAATAATCAAAGAAAACAATTTATGATACATCAGTGAATAATAAAAATAAAAACAAAAAAAATCAAAAATACATATTATAGTACCATATGAAACTAAATAAAATGCTCAATATGACTAAACAATTCACAATACTCAAAACACCGATGTGAAAAAAACCAGAAATACAATACCAACTCCAAGATCTAAATCCACATGCCAAGCCCAATTTACAATGAATAATCAATAGAGAATAGAGTTCCCATGACTTTTCCTATTCCATGATGATGATATTTAAAAATGGAAAACATTTTCCACACTTGGGGTGAGCATATACTCAGTATGATTTCCCAAATGACATCCCAACTAACACCACTATGAGAAAAGTTGTTAGAAAATTTTATAAAGTAATGTTTTATATTAAAAATAGTTCCTAAAAATTACACAAACAAGTATTATAAAGGAATAATTATAAAAATACATTAAAGAATTTTTTATTTGATTTGGGAAATTATTTCCCTTTCTATTCACACACTACCACACACGCATAGACACACACTCTTAAGATTTGTGTTTCCATTTATAGTGGAACATCGCATCCATTGTCTATCCCATTGATGGTTTTACTACATGGACATTATATATCCTATTCAACTCACTCCCAACCATTTATGCCAAAATCATTCCAAGTGATTTCCAAAAAAAATATTTCTTCAATTCATTTCATCAAATAACTAAAATTATTCAAAAAAATAATCTTTGAAAATCACCATTTTATAATTAATTAGATAGGTGTTTTCCAAAATAAATCAACATTCCTTAATTTCCAAGACAATACTGAAATAAAATTTTCATCAAGAATCACAAAAATATTTCATATCCATTTCCATAAAATAATTTAATTAAAACTAAGAATTCAAGTTAAAAATCATGTGGAGCTAATAGAGAAGCCACCAAACAGTTATGTGTAGTAAAAATGAACAACAAAACATTAATTCAATATCCAATCACAAATAATATTCCCTTAACTAGATCTAATAATATATCATAATTACATCATTCCTTAAACACATATATATATATATCCATAAAAGGCTATATAAATGGTTACAAGATAGATAAGAACCATTGATATATGAGGATCATAAAATAATATAATCTTATTGATGAATATGATCCTCAAATGCACTTTGAATCACATATAGATCACAGTAGATTCAAATGGTATTATCTCTCACACTTTGGATGAAAAATGAATCCACGTAATGGAGAGACTAGGAAAAAAATGAGGATTTAAAAGGACAATTAAAATTTGTATATTTTTGAGGGAGGGAAAAATATACCATATATATTTAGGCTATAAGGTTATGAAAAATATATTCCAAAAATGCAGTGCTTCTATCATAAGGTCATACCTCCCAAATTTTTCTTCAATGTTTAGAAAAATTATTGGCCAAAAAAATTTCCATTAAGCTCAATAAGTATAGTTTCTCCTATGAATCTGCATGATTTGGCCAATCTATATGCTATCTTTGTGCATGCCCAGTTCCCACTGTGTTTCCTTGAACGATTTCCTAGTGATTTTCAATGGTTTATACTAAACGCGCACAATATTTAAACCTCCATAAAGGCCGCATAATCCCGAAAACTCCCTTCAAACCTCCCAAAACGTTACACAACCATTTATAAAGCTAAAATTAAATTTAAAAAGGGCTGTATATATGATACCAAGGATGATAAATTGTCCTCCCCATTGGCATTTCCATCCATAAAAATTATAATATCATTATGGTAATAGAAATTCCTAGTCCATTGCTCTATCATTTTCTTTTTAGGCTCCCATGTTTCTTATAGAATCCAACCATGATCCATAAAACACACACTCCACCGATGATTTTACGATGAAATAACTACTCATTCTTATCCAAAACCTAATACGTCTCATGAATAAATTTAGCATCCAGATCTAGGTCACCTTGATCACATTGAATCACATGTTATGGATTATTTTTTGTAATTCATCGAATAAGGTACACGAAAAACAACATATACACAAATGGTCCTTCGTGGCATTGCCTGCTTAAATTACAACTAACCTACTTGTTCAAATATATCAAAATAGCCTATGAATCAAGGATTTAACATGACCTAATTACCAATATGATGATTCCTAATCCATGGATATATTCTCAATAACTCACAATCACTCACCTCAAATGAAAACATTCATCAATGATAATCCACATATGATTTATAATGAATCTGTGCTATCTCTATTTTATATCTGAACAATTTAATATTCTTTTTTGTTTCATACACATGGTCTGGTACAATTAGTGAATTATCATCTATTTCAACAATGAAAAGTGGAGAATTACTAATACATATATACAATTCATCAAAAGAATCCATATGTATCAATGCTTGGTAACTGTTAATATATGAGAACAAAAATAATGGTAAATTATCCTCCCATAAGCAAATCACATCTATGAAATAAGCCCAAATTATGTCCTAAAATGTTTGGATTGTCCATATATACTTATAATTTATTTTTAGATGATTAACCATGCTCATAGTTGACTATTTTTTAAGTGCTTACTGCAAGGATTTAAAAAAATACATAAACATGAGGTCACTTTCTGATATAATAAGGATTGTAATAGCTTGAATAATTAAAATCTCCCTAATTTATAATTTTTATGAGTCTTATACAAAATTATTTTAACAAATTAGGATGAATAGAGCCTATTTTGTGAGTTGATACCCTTTCACCCATATAAAATATTGTTTCCAAACAATCCTTTGTAGACTTATTCAAAATCCATGTGAACCTTCTGAATTTTTTTCATGGGAATTAGTAAATAATAAAATATACCTTATAGTAATTGGGGATCTTCCATTAACCACTTTAATTTGGGGAATCTTGTGATATACTTCACCGCATTTCCATTCATGGAGATCCACAAAACGAGGATTTCAATTCATTATAAATATTTTGAATAACGGGTGAATAACCCATATTGAATGATAGTAGGAACTTTGAATGTGTTATTTATACTATATATTCAGGATTGTATTATCTCTAAACTACAACACTGAACTTACATATAGATTCCATACATCATTATTCACCCTACCATTGATTTTTGAACTCATAGAAACACATTCTGAATTAGTTGTTTGATATTGTTTAACATTCCCAACTACATCACGAACAAAAATCTAGAATGAAAATTGAAAAACTATCATAGTATGAGTAACATATTTTGACATCCTATGTAACTAATAATAGTTTGATATAGTAAAAATATTTTTATCTTACTATGAATATGAAATTCTACTCAATTCATACACCATAGAGTTCCTTTCACCCAGTGTGTACATAAATTCGATGTCAGACATCTATAAATACTCAATCCATATACACTATCTTAAATTAAAATTTATTTATGAGATAATGTATCTCAAACTCTTATGATTCATAAACACTGTGAATTACTCACCAAAAGGTAATTATTCCATGTATTCAATCTAAAGACCCCATATGTTAATTCTATGTCATGTGTTGGGTAGTTCATATCATGAAATTGTATCTTCTTTGACCCATAAGTGATAACATGATCTCTTTTCATGATAAAAATTCCTAAACTAGATCCGGATGCAACACAATAGGCTATATATCCCTATCTAGAATATGGAAATGTGAGTATTGTTGATGGTGTATGTCTAACCTTTAGTTGTTGAAAAGATTTCTATCATTCCTCATTCTATTGTAAAGGGAAATCTTTTCTCATCTAATCATTCACCTATGATGAAAAATGTGATATTTCTCAAACAAAACGTTTCTAGTTTCCCACCAATCAAAGAAAACTATGTATCTCAAAGATATTATTTAGATGTTTCCAAGATATAACATCTTTTTATTTATCTAGATCTACAAAAAATATGTTTTTTTTTGAAATTACATAAATATTTAAATGTACCTTTTTTTCTAGAAATAATACAACGATAACACAAAATGTAGATGATTTTCCATTAAGATACCTAGCATAATTGGAATGTGTTTCTCATGATCTATTTTTTCCTAGAATACATCAATATATTATTGAAAAACACAATTACCATGGAATCAAATTCTCAAAGAAATATTTTATTCATCAATTCAATAAATATGGATGGTCAATTTGTAATTCAAAAATTTGTAAAAACATATTCATAAGGGATATATCTTCTTCAAAAGGTTTTTTTGAATATCATCCTAAACTCTCAATAGGTGATATGTCCAACATATTACAATTTTGGAAGACCGATCAGATCCCATGAATTTATTCAATTGTTCATCAATTCATGGAAGTGGATACAAATTAATTATAAAAAAATTATTAAGATTACAATAAATCACACAAAATCTAAGATTCTGATATGAATTATTCACAAAATTATTTAGTGCTTATTATAGATTTTTAACCAGTCAAATGAACCCTTTAATTTCCAACTCTTCCTATTGAAATTTTAACTCTCTCAATTCATTCAGTTCCATCTAATATTATGAATGTGAGATTGGAATAGTCCCCATTAAGATATTAATCATAAAAATACATCCATTTTTGGGTTTAAAACTTGAGAAACATTAGGTGAAAACATTATAAAATAGCTCAAAATATTTGAAAAATATGAATTCCCAATATCATCATAATAAAATAAGGTACGCACTACCGAATTATAAGAGATGATTCCAACCACTACTTCAAAAATTCCCACATTACTATCCATTACACCCCAATCCATACTAAATAGATACACGATTACATCCATAGATTTGAAACTAACCTTTTAGTCATAATATTTGATGTCATAATCGAACAATCCCATCAAATTAATACCCAAAATTAATTCATAGAAATCCATATTAATCATTGAGAAATAAAAAAAAGAAATTCAACCCCATTATATATGTATAGAACAATACATACAAAAAAATTCTTGATAATATCTATGGATAAGAGGAATTTGATGTATCAAAATAGAAGGAATCAACTCAACATGAAAACTAATATTATTAATAACATGAGAATAAATAAATGATAATCATGTGACCATATATAATGAATAATTATTAAGGGTATAATTCAAAATAATTGTACCACTCACCATTGAAGGATGGTATTAATCATACAATATCTTTTTCTGTGAACTATAAAACTTCTTAATCACTACACTTTTCCATTCGTCCCCATATTGATATAACATCTGTTGAGAAGTCATGGGGTTCCGATAACCACATTTCCTCACTCGGTTCTGATGACTATAATTATTCTACTGCACTTTTCCCATTGAATAATATTATGCTTGAGAAGCATGAGATGTGTCTCTAGTACTAAAATAAAGATCACAATAAAAATAGTTCTGATGATGTCCCATTTTGATGCAGTTGTGACATGCTCTAGGTTGTTCTTCACAATTATGCATGAAGTGATCTAGTGAACCACACTGAAAAAATCCCACAAAAATTTATTCAAGGAGTAAGATTTATTGACCCCATAGTATAATTCAATGGTTTACCACAACCCTTCAAGTAGGTGTCCCTCTTCATAGTATTCCTAGAACAAGTTCTCCATACATTTCCTATAAGAATAAACATGCTCCCTGAAACTATATTTCCCATGATTTCCTAATCTACTACAGTCACAATATTTATGATACCTTTATAATATATTATATAATGAACTAAAATAATTGAGTGGATATTTTTTCTTAATCATGACACAAGAAAGCCATCCATCAATGACATAAAATCAATAATGTTTAGGTGAAATCATAAAAACACTAATATATTTAGTTACATAATCTATGATCATGATATTTTCAGTCTTCAAACTTACGAAGTCCATTATTCTAGAAATATGAAAGCTGTGTGGATAAAATTATTTTACATTTTTTTTCAAAATCACCCCATCAATAAAATTTTGAAATTTAAATTGAACTAAAATTTACCACCATTATAATGGCTAATAATCTAGAATATACATTTCCAACATCACTTTTAGCTTTGTTGGTGACCCATGGAAATTATGGATTCGATTAATCCCATTTCACCATACATATTTTTTAGGCTTGGAATTCCCCTAAAAGATGAGTAGATTTTACTTTTGTAACCATACCATATTTTCCATTTTCCATGAATTATCATTCTTATTATACATATCCATGATTCAGAATTCTTCAAAAATTATTTGACACAACTAATGGTTCAGATGTGGCTCAGGTGTATCCACACATTTAGTATAACCTCCTGGTTGGCTTCTATAATTCCTAATAGGTCACATTCAATATAACCAGAACAAAAAACAATTTAATATCACTCATTAACAACTGATGGCCTAGTAATTCCAATTAACCACATCAATTACATTTACAACATAGCTTTCCACAATTGAACCATCATCATCATTACAACCAATTTTTAAAATATTAAAACCATGATTTTCAAAACAACAACTTCCTAATTTTAAAATATCATACTTTTTATCAACATCATAATTTTTTCAAATGTTTTATTATGATTTCCCATTTGGAAGTATTAATATCAATGGATTTTTTTATCTCTAATTTTTAAACCCATGATGATGAGGTGAAAACTATCTAACAAGTTTCTGAAAACATTAATAAACCCAAAATTCTAGGTAATATGATGTTCATCATAATGATGTTATCTACACCTTTTAATGGTATAAATTTTATGTATTTAGAATCTTATACCTTAGTAGCATATAAAGAGAAATAATGGTACTACATTCGACTCCATGATTAAAAAAACTAACACCATTTCGTATGTGAATGATCAAACAATGTTGAAACAGTTTTCAGAAAATATTTGATCTATCAGAAAAATATGATACCATTTTTTATGTACAAGACCGAACAAAATGATACCATTTTCTCAAAAATATATTGGGACTTACCATAAAATATACCAATTGTAACAAATTTCCCCTCATAAATTGCCATAGGAGTGATATGGGAGCTATTAGGACATGGTTGACATCCCTAATACACCAAATGTTTGAAATAAATGCAAAGGGCTTAGAGAACATATGAGGAAAGACTGTACAATTTAACGATAAATAATAAAAGGCACAAAAAAATAACCAGCACATCATATATATGATTCATGAGAAAGAAAATACTACTCAAAATATAAACATATCCAAAACTATATTAGAGTAAATCCAGAAGCCCAAAGACATACTAAAGGGGAATAAAAAGGCCACAAATCTCAAAACTCCAAAGTGACAACAACCAAAAACACCCAAAAAGTATTAGGATCCAACTCCACATGACAATATCTAGTTATCAGGGAGAATCACTAATCATTTATGTTACCAATCCTTTACCTGTTTAATGATTGATGATATTTGAAAATCCACAATTTTTCCAATGAAGGGTGTGAGTCTAACATTTGTATTATTTCGCCAATGACATCCCAATACACACCACTAGTAAAAAACAAGCCATCACATTTAATATAATATTTTTATACAGTAAAATAGTTCATATAAAATCCAAATACCAATTTTCCAATGAATGAATCTAAAAATCCTATATATCATTTCTCATTTTATTTGGAATATTCTTTTCTATTTTCTACACACACAACCACAGACATACACTCATTCTTAGTGTCTCCATTGTATGTGGGACTTCATGTACTTACATTATCCCACTAATGGTGGAACATAATGACCAGTATCCATCCTATTCAAAATACACCCAACCATTTATGACCACATCATTCCAGGTCATTTCAATAAAAAAAAATTTCTTTAATTATTACTGAAAAATTATTTACATGCACCAAACCTATCATAATTTTTAAATCACTATTTTAAAAATATAAATAATGATGTTTACCAAAACAAATCAACATTCCACTATTTATAAAATAATACCAAAATAGAATTTCCTTCATGAATCAAACCAATTTTTCAAAACCATTTGAAGAAAATAATTTAACTAAAACCAATACTTCATATTCTATATGAATTAGAGTCTAGAGAGAATCACCCCACCCTCAATTGTTATTGTAAATGATGAAAAAACTAAAAAAAACATCATGATATGATAAAAAATCACATTTATTTTTACAGAACCAACATGATATCATCAAATAATGATTTATAACATATAGATCTATCCATAATGGAATGGATCTATGGTTCTGAGAGGGATAATAATATCATAACTAAGAAAAACAGTGAAGAATGGGATTATACCAAATATTTTGATCCCCCAAATGACATTGATATCACTATAGATAAATCCCATATCTATTGGGAACATCTCTCACAACATAGGATAAAAAAGAATCCATGCTACAAAGAGACATGGAAAAAATGAGGGCATTAATGGGCTAATTAAGATTAGATCTAATTTTTAATAAGGGTGAATTTTATGCTACATAGTAAGGATCAATGGTTTAGAAATAATTGTGCCAATCATGAAATGATATTTTATTTAGTACATATGTCAAATGGTTGGATCACATGGTTTAAAAACCACGCACTAACAATGAATTTCCCTCTGTTCAAGGAAGTTCAATTTCTCCAAGACATTTACATGATTTGGCCAAACCGTACACCAATTGTGTGCCTTCCCAATGCAGAATTGTTTTCTTTGCATGCATTCATGGAGATGGTACTTGGTTTTTAATAACATTTCACAAAACATGCACCTATGTGAAGGCCAAAAAATGTATTAAAACACCTCAAAACCTCATAAAAAATAAACTAAATATTATATACTCAAAATAATTTTATTACTGGTCATGTACCTGAAACTAGGGGTTCTACAATAGAAATGAAATTTGAACGAAATATTTTAATATTTATATAATAAGATATATTAATCATTAAAATTTTTGGATCACATTAATTATTTAAAATTATAATACATATTATATTTATAATGTCATTTATTTGATAATTCTATTAATTGAATAACTAATTAATCCACATTTTTTATGAATATAATGTAATTATTTCATCACTAAAAATTAAAACTTAAATACCATGATAAATATAAATATATAATATATAATATTAATATTTATAACGAAAATTATCCTCCATTTATTTCCATGGTAAAAATATTATATTAATTAAAAAACAAGTGTGACATTATTAGTTTACTATACTGAAATCATTATAATGGTCATAATCACATAAAAATGAAAACAGAAGGGTATAAAAAATAAAAATTAATGAAAAAAATGAAATTGATTCATCCAATAAAATTAAGTCTAGTTTTATGTTTATTTTAATGTCCTTATCAATTTATTTTTTCCCTCAATTACCCAATATAGCCATTATTGTGGAAAAAAAATTACCATGGTTAATATTCATATTAAACAAAATAAAAGGGAAATTTTATGAAAATTGGAACTTGCAAATTTCAAACATAGATTTCATATTATTAAATTAATTTTTCAAAGCGGTAGAAATTATTTTCAATAAATCAGTGCAATATACACCAATAAACAACTTTATGAAAAATACATTTTTAAGAATAAATCATGAATTATTTTTATCTAATTATTGGAAAAAATATACATAATATAGTACAAAAACTCTATGATTATATAATTTATAAAGTTCATTGATATCATTCACCAATAGTGGTAAATTTCATTTATTAAAGTAAAAATACATTCCATGCATAAAAATAGTTTTTAGAAAAATATTTATTTTTATATAAAATGATTTTAAATTTCATATCAGATGAATTAATAAATAATTAATTAATACGATGAATATGACTCAATTTATATTTCAAAATTTATTTTGTTCTTCTAATACTCTCTATTCCAATGGCTAAGAATTAATCATCACTTTAAAATATAAAATTTTAATATTATAAAGTGATTATTTTAATCTTGGTATTGTGTTTAATGAATGGTATCAAATAAATTAATTTTATATTGAATATGTTTTTTAAAATAATGTGGTGTTACATTCCCTCCATTAGATAATTTTTCCCTCATAATATTTCTCGATCATAAATGGTTTAATATTTGAAAAGGATTTTTCAAAGCCCTAATTATACAATGGAATAATAAAAAAATACCCTAAAAATGGAAAGCAGAAAACATAATGGTTATATAAAAAAATTGTTTTATCAGATAATAAATAACATGATGGGATGTTAATATATGGTTATGTATGAGAAAAATATCTCTCAAGGACTGATAGATAGTGATAGTGAATATGGTCAAGGGAATGTTAATGACCACAAGATGATTAAATGGTGAGGAGATAAATGATAATAAATTCATTAAAAGTAAAGGTTATAAGACAATTTTTATTCATAAGAACATTTTCCAAGAGTTTTGGAATTATTTTACAATATCTTATAAGAACATCAGAAAATATTCTATCTTGATAATAAATGTGTCCTCTTTTAACCGATTTCCACCACAATCTAATATATTTCTTCAAACAATTATTATTGAAGATGAATTTTTTCCATTTTGGATGAACTATAATTATGTATTAATGGATCATATGATCATTAAAATAAATATAATTCATTACTTCTATATCTATATTTACTATAAAAATTACTATTAAAAGTTATGATAAATCTTACTTTAATCCCAATTTTTAACATAATCTATTCTATAAATAATTATCCTTAATACCTATCCAAAATGTGTCTCACAAAATGTAAACCTAAATATAAATCATTCAAAAACCATTTCATGATAAATTTAACAATAATCTTAATCACTCATAATGAATTATATGAAAATGTTTAAACCATGGACATATATTCTCCAATATAAAGTAATTATTTCCTGAAATAATGTTTAATAAAAATCATATATTCTATTAAAATATAACTTATCCCTTACTCCTTAAAGAAGAAACTATCATAGAAAAAAATAATTTCATTGTTGTTTTGGTTTGTCCTTATACTAATTTATGATCTAAGGTTGATTCATGGTATCAAATTTGATTTATTTATTCAGGAAATATATTTTTAGTCTATATAGGGAGAGATAATAAATGCTTACAATAACATAAAATTTAATTAAAGGATAATATTTTCATATGGATTATTCATACAAACATAAACATGGAATTCCCAACTTTAGATTAGAGGATAATTTTATACTAACACCTATGAATCACTTTATCTATTGTAATTTCTTAATATTTTAGTTTTTTCATTGAAGTTAGATGTTATAGTGGCTTATTATCTTCATTATCAATTATTCTAGGCAATTTATTCACATAATGAATAAAAATATTTTCATTTATATAATTTAAGTGCCAATGGTATATTCTGTGAAGCTCTCTCTCCATTGATTTCATCTACTATCCTCTATAAATAACATATATAATTAATTGATCAACGATACTGGTTACCAGAATTGAATAATTTCCTTACTCTATTAATATATTCCCTTGATTACTCATTCAAACAAATTTTTAAGGATGATGCTTTATTATTTTTCACCATTCCATGTAAAAACGCACAAGTGCTTTTATGAACCTCCATCTTCATGTTATTCTCTCCATAACCATTTGAGTTTTTATCTTTTATTTCAACATTCAATGTAGATTGAATGATTTAGTCATAGATTTCAATGTCCATAATGTATAATATTGTCTGAATACATAGTTTTAAACAACTAATGTATTAATAATTTTCACGTTAATGGTTGATGATTAAACCAGAATCATACCTAAAAATATTTTTAAATTTTCCTCTTTGGTACAAATGGATTCATCACCCTTATTATTTTTCTCAAGGAGTTCCATATCCATTTTTTATGTATAATATAAGTTGTGTACAGACATAATTTATTTTACATAAACTCATCCCAATCCAAGGAATAAATTGAAAATTCCAAGCAAGTGTATTTGTATCCCCAAGAGGGGGATGGGTGAATATGTGATACTAATTTCCATTATGTTTCCTTGAAACATCATCCAACTCCTTTTAAATATTCAATTCCCCACTGAAAACAATTCAATAACACAACCATAGGAACTGATGTATTTCCAAAGATCACTTTTAAGTAACAATAATCATGTCCTTGGTAAGGTTTGGAAATAATCCAATACAACAAAATCCAAAATAAAAAAATACATGGATTAGAACGAGTAGGATATATCCTTTCACTCATGTAACACTACGTAAATAATTCCAATAGTGTGTGTGAAACCTATTAGCACAAATTTTGTAATTCACTACTTTTGTAAAAATTCATGTTAAACGTACTTATTTTAAATTCAAAAAATGTATAATATTGAAAATCCTACTATAATTCCTTACCCAGAATCTGGTAAAAAACACATGGGCTATGTTACTGAGAACTCATTCCGATTATCCCAGTTCATTTTCCTCAATCTGATTCCTCATAGTATGATACTACCGGATAAAATTTGTCATAGTTAGATTCCATCAGGTACAGTTCATCCCAGTACAAAAAATATTACATCAATAAAATATGGAAGAGATGAATCAGCACAACTTTATTTATAAGTATGAAAAAATCAGTATGATTCTTCAAGTTTGAAGAACACAATAAGAAAAGAAATATCACTGGCTGAGTATAATCGAGATAATTCATAATGTTTTCTTTCATCTCGAAATACCAATACGGGTGTCCCCAATCTGATTAATCCAACCTGATATGATGATAACTAAATATGATTGACATTCCGAGTATGGTAGTTATCTGAATATGATAATCATTTTATATAATAATTTGCTGAACAAAATGTTCTAAGCTTGTCTCCTATCTTTCACTTCAATTCATAAAAACTTCTTCAACACATGTGAATATGGAATCTTCTTATTCTCTAGAAAAACAAACTCATTGCTTCTCTATATTCTACAATGAACAGTACATTAGTCAGAAAAAGTGAAATGAACACCTTTCCTTTTATAGGTAACCAATACATTGATTGGGTGGGAATCCCAAAATTCACTACCAATTAGTTAAATTCGCCCAAATCATGATTTCCACTAAAATATTTAGTGTATATTGATGTAATCAACTCTTCCAAAAAATTATTCATTCTTCTAAAAATGTCATAAATCTTTATCTCTTCTTTATTATTGTCTGTTTTCATCTAAAAAATCACTCTATGAATTGAGTGTAAATGTAGGAGGAAATTCATATAACTATGAATTTATGAATAAAATTATCTAAATCAAATTATCACAATTATTATTTTAATTTCAAAAACTCCTAAGACAATATATTTAGTAAACTCCTTCATCTCATCTCCCAGTCCACTTCTTACTATTTAACCTTTTCTTCTGACCCACGTGAAAAATTATATTGAAAATAAATCAACGTAATTAAACTCTTGACCTACATGATGAAGAAATTTGAAAACAAATCATTGTTCATCTATCTCTTCCTTCAAGAAATCATTCAACCAATTTAAATGGTTTACTAAATTATTGATTAGTCTATTTTATTATGATTTTCATCAATAGTAGATTAATTCCATCTCCATTTTTCTTTATTTGGAAATTCTTGAGTACAATATAATGCTGAATATGATGGACTGATGCCAACACCTTTTAACTACACCAATCAAAATTCTTTCATACTCATCCAGATTATGATAATTATGAGTATGATTTCCATGAATATGATCTTTTTTAGGTATGATCATTATGGATATGATCATTCTAGGTATGATCTTATTCTTCTAGAGGCTAAGTATTATTTTCTAGAATTCATTTTTCCTGAATACGTTCACCAACACCCTTTACTTTTAATCCATGTTTGATCAATCTAAATATGATCGAAATCATCTCTTTTGATCCCCCAATATTTCATCAGGATTACATCAAAAGACATACAACATATGATTTATGAGAAATAAAAATCATCAAAATATCAACACATGTAATGAATCATATTATTGAAGACTCTGATTCAACATTTAAAAAATGATTTCATTCCTACCAAATTCAGAGTGAATCCTATGTACCTTAACTTACAAAAAGATGAATTGTTGATTTAACTCATTCATTAGGGATTGACTATGAATCTGATCAATTCATCATTATAATTTTCTTTCATTCTGGAACCAATTTTATTTTTATTAGAACATTTTTCATTCAACCAATTTCATTTCGTTATGGAGTACTTTTCTTAAAAAAAGTGAGACAAATTCTTTTTAAAACAACCATCAATATCATTTTCACCAAATAAATAGTGATTTTATATCTTTCCTAAAAAACAATCCTTAATAAAGAAAATAACACTTGAAAAAAATACCTTCTTCATCATCTTTTTCCTAACAATCTTACTATTTGGATTAATATTAAACCAAGATTCATAAATCACTGAACTTTATATCATCAATAAATTGATTACTTATCAATACTTTTAATCCCACATGAGATAACTCATTATAGGAAACTAGATTCATTGAAAAAAAATCCATACTATCCATGTTTAGTGATTATGAAACCCTTCATTATCTTTCTCACCATTTCATTCCCAGTACTTCTCCTTTCTGGGAAAACAATTGATTTTTTTTCTACAACCACTCCTAAAACTAGATAGAGAAGTTCACAAACAATACAATTCATAATTCATAGCATACCCCAAAATCCCCCTTTTTACATTCATTTTAAGGATAGATTTAGGAAACAATACAGTTCTCCACTATGGAAACACTATCTAAAGGTAAGATGATAGAGGGTGTGGAATCACATACCTCCACATTAATTAGAAAGTGGTTAGAAACCCATTTTCAACCTTATTATAATGAATGGTTCTTTGGGTAACGGTTTTGTGAAAATGTTAGAAATATATTCAGATTATGGAACATCTTATTTATTCAATTCAATCTTCTCCACATTCTCACTGATGAATTGAATTTTGATATCAATATGTTTTCAATGAGAATGTTGAACTGGATTCCTGGTAGTTTTGATTGTGCTTCGATTTTCACCACCTAAGAGAAAGGCAAACTTAACTTCGACAAGTATATAGTCCAATTGAGTTTTCATCCACCAAATTTCTGTAGTGGCTTGAGTAGAGGCATCAAACTCTGCTTCAGCTATAATAAGAGTTTCTGAATTTTATTACATTGAATGCCAACAAAAAAAATTCATTCCCAGAATGAATACTCCACCATATGTGGATCTTCTATCATTAATATTTTGGACCCAATAATCACTTTAAAACCCAATCAATTCAATACTTTCTAAGATACCATTCATGATTTTGAATTCTTTTGTGACAATGATGTGTCATAGAATTATTTTTCTATCATGTAGTTGTGATTCTTTTGGATAAAATTGAAATCTTTTACATAAGGTACCAACATAAACAATGTCAGAACTTGAGGAAGTCGAATTCAAAAAACTTCCAATGATCCTTTGAAATTATTTCTATTAATCTTCTTTTCCTTCTCTATATTTAGATAACATTTTTCCCAATGAAATTAGTTTGGAAATAGGTTTTGAGTTATAAATTCTAATCCTATTGAGAAGTTGTTTAGAAAACATTTATAGATAAAAAAATATGTATTTCTCTATTTGTATGATTTTTATCCAAAGAGAGTATTTCATTTCCCCTAGAAATGAAATTTCTAAAACCTTTTTAATTTCATCCCTAATTTTTTCACAAGTCCATTCAACATTCTCAGTAATGATAATATCATCAAAATAAACAATTATATTGAGGGAATACTCTGGAATTTATCTGATGTAAAGACTATTATCCACTCTTCCGTTCGTGAATTACATATTCCTAAAGAATGTATTCTATTTTGATTACCCTTAACTTAAATGTTGTTTTAGGCTCTACAATTCATTTCTCAAGATGCACACATAACATAAATCATTCTCAATATCAAACGACAAGATCATTCAATATAGACATACTATTCTAGATCAACATTCAGGAATTCAAATTTATCTTCCATTGGTAATATCTCGTAGCCTCATTGTGAAAATCTAAAAAAGAAATATTCTAATTATTTAATGTCTTCACTCTGAAGAAAATTTTTCACCAATATCAATACCATAAATATGTAAATACCCTTTTCACACAAATCATTCTTTCTTTCTTATCACATCAACTTCTTCATTATGTGGGTTTAGTATAACAGACTTTTTCCAATAATGTTTTTGATTTCAATATTAGGTACTAGTTCCTATGTATCTTCATTTTAAATATGATCCCACTATTCATTAATAGTTGTAACCCATTTCAGATACTCAAATTCTTTTTTCACATCATTCGACCCCACTTTTCAAAACATATAAGATTGTGTAATAGAATTTTTTGTTCATCTTGTTCGATCCTTTTGATGTTGATAACATATTATATTCTAATCATGCACTTGTTTCCATAGAAAATGATGATATTTTTGAGAATCTTCCTCATCAATTGAAATGGATGAGTCTGATTCTTCACGTTGAGTATGATTACAATTATCTATGTCCTTATCATAATTTCATTCCTTATCATAACTCTATCTTTTTATACTCATGAACATGTTTCACTATTTTATACATTCTCTATAACATTCACATCAATATAATAGAAAATTCATTTTGTTTATTTGTTGAAAAATATATATCTTCTTCCTTCTATAGAATATCCATGAAAAACTATATCCTTACCTTTCTACTAAAACATTCCATAGTTTCCTAATTTTCTTATTATAATGCAAGGACTACAGAAAGGACTTATGTGTTTGAAACATATTTTTTTATAAAAAATTCATAAGGATTCATATCTGAATGAGGACTATATAAATAATGGATCTAAATATATGCATCAATACTCATGGATTTCCTCCAAATGTAATAGGAGAGGCCATGTTCAAGTAACATGGTTCTTCCCATTTCCACCAAACATAAATTAATTTATTCAATGACCCTATTTTTGTGAAGACTGTATGGGGAACTATAATCATGTGTAATTTCATGCTTCTCTAAATAACATTAAAATTCCTCACTTATGTATACAACACCATTATCAGTTCTCAAATTCTCCACATGAATACCCACATTCCATCTTATTGTTCCTTATAAAACATTAAAACTTTTTCAAATCATCAAAATTATGTTTCATATAAATTACACCAGTAATGAATGTAAAATAATCAATTATTGGAATTATGTAGTTATATCCATTTATTAATTGTTTTATAAATGTCACATAGATATCAGAATTAATATATTTTAAGGGTTGTCCTGAAAAAGAATAAACTTTCTTATACAAAACATTTGTAATCTTTTCATTATGAAAAATAGTTCTACAACAATACATTCATCATTGAAAATCAGCAATGTATCAGACACTATATTTTTTAGATTACATTGTCATGTTTCTATGACCCAATTATCCCTTCCTTTTATGACACAATTTATTCTCTTCAACCATACTCATGTTATAAGAGTTTTGTATCTCACCAATCTGAGAAATATATCCATTTTTAAGATGTCCTCTTGTTATAATCATTCCATATTCGTAATTTTTCACCGAAAACCGATGTTTTCTAATGATAACTAGGTTACCCTCATCACACAATTGTGAAACAGTTTGAAAATTTTGTTTTACCCTATCAACATAAAAATATTTCTTGGATTCCATCATTTTTTTCCATTAATGGTGGATCCCACACCTTTGATTCTCATGGATACATCATTTTAAAATTTCAATGTTAATTCAAATATTTCACATTATGTAACTATTACAAAAAACCTATCATATGAGATAAAAAACAACTGTTAGGAATCCATAATCATTCTCATTTTTGTATATTTGAAATTGGTTTCAACAATAAGATCCTTTTCATCATCCATTTCTTTCTTCCTCATTGGCTTATAAGAATTGTTAAAAATCATTTTTGTGATGCTAACAAAAAAAGATAATGTTTGGAATGGTTTCTAGGTTTTTCAAATATTTCACAAATAGTTTCCAAAGTATGGAATTCATTTTAAAATATTAATCAACCATTCTCGGGTTTCTTAAAATCAACCTTCCCATACTTCTTCTTTTGAGAGAGTTGACTCCCCATCAACCTCTACCTTTCATAAACTGTGGAGTAATATAATATTGTTGGTCGAACCAAAATTTTTTTTCGATATGTTCAAATCTAACATATTTCCAAAAATCACCATAGAAGGATTATTTTTCTCCAAAACATCCATATTAATTGTTTCTATGAATATTTTTCTCAGCCACATTCTCCGATTTCTTTTCTATTCCACAAAACCTTCAATTACCAATAAGAGTCTTCATTTTATATTTTTCTCTATCAAAAACTAATGTGTTTAAAAAAATTCAAACCTATATTGTTTCAAAATATTTTAATACTCAATATACTTTGAGACCTCAAAATTAATGAATATGTTGGAATTGGACACATACATAAGTTTCCAAGATTTTGTGTTTTCAAAAACTATTTTATCATTTTTCTAAATCATTAAGGGTATATTTTTTGGATCATTATTAGTTTTATACTTTTGATAACATTGAAAAACATCAATGAGAGGGTTTTTAAAATTTTTCCTTTTCTTTTTAGCTTTAAAAGGAATTTGTTGATCATGTTCCAAAATTTTTTCTTTTGATTTCAGATTTAGCTCCAGATTCTAATTACTGTTCTTTTAATCATCATGAGATTCCTGAAATCGTCAATATATTTCACTAGCTTCACTTTATCATCAAAAAAACATTCTTGATTTAAGGAAATTTGATCTTATAAATATTTTTCTTTTATTTAAATTTAATATATATCATACATTATTTCATATAAACATTCCAATGGCGTTGAGGTTGAGATTCTACTTCTTCAGAACTACTGCATCCAAATTATTCATTTTTACTATTGAAATAAAATTAATTTCAATACTATAAAAAAAATTCTTTTCTGGATACAACATACGATCTTCTTATTCATAATTATATAAGAATCATCTTTTATTTTGATTTGAATAGAATTATTTATTTCCCTTTGGATTTGGATTTTTCTCGGTCTCTTAATTTATTCAATGATATTCTTGGATTTATTTATTCTTCATCAAAATATTATTCTTAAATTATTCAATGTGAAATAGCTAAAAAGTGATTGATGCCTCGACATTCAAAACATTTCAAGGTATGAAAACCTTTTTTTTTCTCTGAATTATTTTTTCATTTTTAGAAAACAATCATCCAATTTCATCAATGACTTAACATACCTTATATTTAGAGTCATATTCTATAGTTTTATCACCAATAAGAATATTATATGAATTTTTGTTCTTTGTATCATGGAACGAAATTTGTCTAAAAAACTTTATTTTTCTATTCATAGCTTTCTTCCTTCTCATTTTATATGTAATGAAAGTTCTATACAAATCATAACACTTTAATGTTTCTGTATCTCTATCTTCCAATGAATAAAATTTTACATCATACATATTGGGAAGGATTCTCTAAATAATTTTAACAACTGTAGAATAATCTAATATTTCACTAGGATATCTGCTATTACTACCAATTTCATATACCCAGGTAATGAAGTCCTCCACAAATTCAAACAAACACTTATTACAGTATTTTTACTTCAATATATAGATTTGATGTTTTTCTGTCATCACTTTTGTATTTCTTTCATATTTATTTATCAATCCCATATTCCATTAGAAGTAGAAACTCCTTCCATAATTAGGAATTCACTTTCTGAATGTGCTAATAATATATAATTTTTGGACCTTCCATTATTCAACAGATTCTCTTTATTAAAATATGTAATATGAGATTTAAAATAAATAGGAGGAAACACATTTGTAGCAGCTTCAAGAACATCATATCCAAAAAATTAGATAATGATTCACTATATCTGTTTATATATTATAATTATTTCATTAAAAAAATACCATAACTATTCACAGAATTCAAATTATTTAATAGTAATGAATAAGTAAAGGTAACCTACCTTCTGATACAAGAATAAAGATCATAGTCAATGTTCATGTATAACTCATAGTGGGAGGAGGTAAGTTAGTGATACAAATTTCATTTTTGTTTTCATGAAAAATCCATCGACTCCTATTAATGATTCATTTCCCTATTGAAAATCATTCAATCACAAATCTACAAGAGTAGAAGTATTTAGAAGGATCAGTATTAGGTTGGAATAGATATATCCTTGGCATGATTTACAAATAATCCAATACTAAATAATCCTATAGAAAATAATAATTTGATTACAATGAGTATGATATACCCATTTACTTGTGTATACCTATGTAAAAATTTCTAGTAGTGTGTGTTCACCCTCTTAGAACAAATATGGTAATTGAATGTTTATGTAAAAAATAATTTTTACTATGCTTCATTTCAATTTCACAAATTTATTTAATTGAAAAAATATTCTTTAATATATTACCTAGAAGGTGTTAAGAACTTCTTGGACTTTATTAAGGAAAACACAGTTTGATTTAACTAGTAAATTTTCTCATTTCGAATCCTCCGAGTATGATTCTCCCAACCTGATTCATATTGATATGATTCTATTATGTTGTATTATCCCCTGTAAAAAATTATGATGTTAATAGTATATATTTGAGGTGATTCCGATCCAATTCAATATTGACCTTGAAAAACTCAGTATAATTAATCATTTCTGATGAACTAAATACGAAATGATATAGCACTATTTGAGTATGATTTAAAGAATTTAGAACGATTTTTTCAACCTAAAAATCCCAATACAGAAATTCTCATTCCTATTAATCATGCTTGATATGACGGTGAACTGAATACAATTGACAAGCTGAGTATGGTAACCAACAGAATACAATAATCACGGAATATGATTATTATATTGTCAAAGTGTTGTGATCCTTTATTTTATATCTCACTTCAATTCATTAAAACTTCATCAACACAAGTGAATATAGAGACTTATTGTAACACCCCAAGCTTCTACGATACGCTTCTCTTTGAATAATGTGATAGCGTGTGTTGTACGCAACATCGAGTTCTAACCCACCACAACCAATAAAACTAGCCATTATGAATAGTAATACCTAACTTTTGAAATTATATATATTTTATATTTCAAAATGGTCTTCATTTTAGGTTTTTGAATATCGAAATTATCCTAAGATGAATTTTTGGTATTTTTCTGAGAACTTCCAATTTTTATGAATAGTGAAAAATATTTAAAAACAATTTTTTAATCAAAATAATTTATAGTGATAAATTATATTATTGAGGGGTTTCAAAGTATAATTATAATATATTTTTACCATTTTATCCAATAGTGTTCATTAGAATTAATTTCACCTTGAAATTGGACCTAAACAATTGTCAATCTTTTGATATATATTGTTTCTTAAAAACACGCTATTTGTTGTGACAGCGGGAATTAATTATAAAATTAATTAATGAAACATATATGTTTGGAATTTTTTAAAATAGACATAATTTTTGAATTTGGAATATCAATTATAGCTAGGGTAATATTTTGGCATTGTTCTGAAAAACTTCAATTTTTAATGAATAGTGAAACTACTAAGTGGTAGTTAAAAAAATGAATTTTTCATAAAACATAATTTTACCGTTTCTGTGAATGGAATTTCAAAAATCCCAGAGACACAGTTAATATCAAGAAGTAAAATGTGGTTCAATGAGATGAAAATAATTTTTTGTGAATAGTATCTTTTTTCTTTTATTTACCACGGTTACAAGTAAATAGGGTAATTAAGGGTAAAAATGATATTAATATTACCCTAAAACATGTCCTAATTCTATTGGACAAGTGTATATCGGCCAAATAAATCCTTAGGAATAAAATATTATCATTTAGGTCCACTTGGTTTAGATTAGGACATTTATTATTATTTAATTCAAAGAAGAGTTAAAAGAGTTAAAATCAGTGATTATTTACTAAAACATTTTTAATATAGGGTTATACATAAGATAAATTAGATTGTAAATATTAATTAGAAACATAAAAAGCTTTCCTACATAATTATATTTTATTTATAATTTTTAGACATTAAATAATTTAATTTATTTATTACACAATGATGATGCAGTAATTACAATAATAG
Source organism: Viscum album (assembly GCA_963277665.1). NCBI lineage: Eukaryota > Viridiplantae > Streptophyta > Magnoliopsida > Santalales > Viscaceae > Viscum > Viscum album. The sequence continues at coordinate 1,106,634,137 of OY728152.1, read as the reverse complement.
TGAAAAATTAAAAAAAAATTGATATTATAAATACCCCAATTAATATAAATTCATACTTTTTATGAATTACACAAATTTTCTAGGATAATAAGACATTTTAGAATTTATTTAATTAACTTTTTTCGAAGTAATCATTCTGTAATGATTTTTACAAAAATCAATTATTTAATAGTGTCAAATTTGACATAAAAGAATTTTTAAAACAAATATTATATTATTAATTGATATTAAATTCCTAAAAATCTAAGGATCGGACAAGATACTTATATCATGATAGGTGTATCATTAATGGACCACTTGGGGGGTTTATTAGATGTATATAGTATGTTTATTAACTATATAATATAAAAATACAATGTGACATGGTAAATGTCAAACTAATTAACTAATAGTTAAAACTAAAAGATAATGTTAATATAATGACCCAAACCTTTCTAAATTATATTGGTTGAATGTATTTAGACCTATCCCCACCTTAACCTTTAAATAATCAACTTTGGAGCCATTAAAAACCGAATATGAATTTATTATAAATTAATATTTCTATCTTTCCCAAAGGTGCCCCTCACCCCTCTTATAAAAGGGCACTCCTCCTTCTCATTTCATCAAACCTTGAAAGACATTTTTTCGGCCAAACTCTACCCAAATACTCTCCCAACATCCTTAAATACAACCTGGAGGCCTTATTTAGATCATAAAGCCATCCTAAGGAGCCCTTTTGATCAAATAAAAAGGAAGAACCCAAAGAAGAGGTAATGATTTCACCACCATTTACCATGTTCCTTTCTTCTTCCATCTCTTCTTTCTTTGTTATTACCATAATAAAATAATAACTATAGTATCTTATATATACTTTGATGTTATTATAAATATGGTACAACCATATTCAGTATTCTATCCACCCTTTTAATAACATGTCACCATACGTGCGTACGTACGGCTTACCGTCTCCACGTCGTGGTGTAATTGTTATTCAATATATTATTATTTGGATGGGTATAATAATGATGTGTAACTCATGAAAATAATAAATATAACATGAAAATGATTTTGTATATATTATATACTATCCAATTATATATTATTTTAATATCAAAAGAATGATATTGTCGCTCCTGCGTACGTACGGTCTACCGTCTCCACGAACGCGATTAGATTCATTCTCCATCGTATCCATTATAGTATAATTCTCATTTGATGATTAATAATAGTATCTAAGGACTTGATATAATTCTGGATATGATTAAGATACAACCTATCCATTAAAAACATGGCTTAAATAACAAAACATATAAAAGAAAACGAGTAAGTTAACACCCGAAACAACGATAATACTAAGATATTATTAACAAATCAATGTTAAAAGATCATATATGATATAATATTAATGTATATGATTCTTTTATAATTTAATAACAATTATTTCACCATTATACTGGAGTTTAACCTACACCAACCAAGGAAAAGTACATGGTAAAGATTATTTCACAATCTCTTCATTATCCGAGGTTGTTTATACGTAGTAATCCACTGGGATCTCTTTATCATCCACATCCATGTTTCTTAAAAATTTATTTCAAAATATTTTTACAATTTAAAAGAACATGGGTTAAAGTCATTTATACCCTTGTCTTACTTTTTATAAAATTTTTATAAAGGAATCTTTCCGTCGTTTTCCAAACAAGGTGATTTTTAACTTTTTCGACAGAATTACGGTAAGAATGTTTTTTTAACTTATATGGCAGGTGCGGTTATTTTCCGCCGTTATAAAATCGTTGAAGATTCCCTTACAAGCTAATAAGAATATTTTGAAAGAAAATGTTTTATTTCATAAATATATGACTCTTAAATGATTTCAAAATAGAAGGATATATTTCTCCAAAAAGAGTTTTGATTTCATCTATGTCAACATCCTTTGATGGATTTTACGCTTATTTGAAGTTGATTTATTATGATACAAAACTTCTATATTGTATTGAAGGTTTTGTGATATGTTTGACTATGGATGTGCTATTTTTATACCATTCATAGTTTATGGTGAAAGTATTGACATTTCGTATGCTAGTTTTAATAAGAATGTTTATGTTATGTTTAAACCTTTTCATAAGGGAATGCATTGGACTTAATATGTGACGGGTGGAGCTCGCTATAGCTCCTCGATGCATCAGTAGGTATCATTAGACAAACTAGTGTCTTGGAACAAGGCCTTGGAAAAATCTTATTTTTAGTCTTTCCACGAGGCCTTGGCTATGTGGTTATGATAGTCTGGCATTATGCATTCCATCATTATGAATGTGGTTATTGATATTGCATGTGATTATTCGATGAGTAGAATATTCATGTGAATAAGTAAATGGAATTATTTCATTTTATTTTTGCCACACTATGTTGATGTTCTAGTTTAAAAGGCTTTTGTTTTAAGTTATACATTGCATTAAATGTTTCTTCTTATTTATGAATGTTTCTGCTATATTTTTATCCTTACTGGGCATTTGAGCACACCCCTTTTCTATGTTTTATTTTTCCCAAGATGTGAAGAAGTAATTTATGAATGACCTGCAAGGATAGTATGTGGGGATATGAGTGTGGAATATGGAGACTATGTTGATATAGTATTTTTTTACTTTATGATGTAATTTAAAATGTTATGAATATATCTACTATTTCCAAGGCTACTAAACTAATCGGTCTTTCGAGACATGATCTTTCTTGTGATCATGCCAATGTTGTGTAATAATGCACCTACTCTAGGTAACTGGGGTCGGGGCATTAAAGTTGGTATCAGAGGAAGTTTAGTACAAACTATAGAAAGCTTGATTTAGATAAACATTGATTAGAGCACGTAGACCTAAGATAAACTTTGAGGATTAGTATAGAAGAAGTTCCTATAATTTTGGTATTGTAGAGATTTTGTGAGGTTTCTGAGTAATACTTCCCTATCTGGATAAGAGCAGGTAGAGGTGGATTTGGCACAGATGTACCTAGGGGTAAAACCCGAAAACACCGCTTTGAGCTAGACTCGAACAGGAACTGGTGCACAACAACGGGCCTTGCTGCACTATTGGTTACGACACTCCTGGGGGATATGCTTAGGATAACTCTCATTTTCATTACAAATCATTATGAAGGGTTTATGAGTATATACATTCTCAAAGAAATCATTTTTATGAATATGGATTATATCCATAAATAGTTCAATTTATGTTATGTTTTTTATAAGTATGGAATTATGTATTTTGATTCATAAACTGATCTAGTTTATGCCATTGTTTAGAAATGGAGCCTAGTGGAAGAAATGGAAACTGTATCAATGCACGCACTCCATGTATAGATTTACCTCTTTCTCATGATAATTATAGTGGAGTTGGTGATGCAACAAGTGCCGATCAGCTAATCACCATACTTGGACAACTCACTCAGGTAATGAATAATATCCTTACTCGTATGGAGCACCCAGATCCGTAGCGTGGAGGGTAAATGTTAGATCGCTTCATGAGGTAGAAACCACCAACATTCAATGGGATTACAAATCCCTTAGTAGCTGAGCAATGGATAAGTTCCCTAGAGAAAATAGTTCATGCTTCGGGGAGTAGTGAAAGGGAAAAAGTTATCATGGCAGTTTACCGCCTCACTGGAGATGATGATCAATTGTGGTCATTGATTTAAAACGCAAAGGAAGATGATGAATTATCAAATATGGAATGTAGGGAGTTCAAAGGTCTTTTTTTAGAAAAATACTTTCCTCGTGACCATCGAGCAGATATGGAAAGGCAATTTCTGAGTCTCAGACAAAAGGAGGATGAAAATGTCGCAACGTATGAGACTAACTTTACAAGGTTATCAAGGTATGCTGGAGATTATATACATAACCCAATAAGTAATATTGATCTTTTCCTTGATGGGTTAAAACCATTTCTCCATCGAGCATTAGTCTCACAATCCTTCTCGTCGTACGAAGACATTGTCTCATTTGCTATCAAGACCGAAAAGGAATTCTCTATGTCTTATGACTATAAAGAAAAGCAAGAAGAGAAGAGACCTACTGATCAATCTAGGAATGGAAATAAGGGGAAGAAGGGAAAGGTTGAATATCAATCTTGTGGTAAATGAAGTAAGAAACACCCCGGTACTTGCTTGAAGGGAACGAGAGTCTGTTACAAGTGTGGTGAAAAAGGCCACCAAGCTCGTGATTGCAAGGGGAAGAAGGAAGCTACCAATGTTTAGTGCTACAATTACAGGGAGATAGTGAATTATGCAAATGAATGTCCTAAGAATCAGGAGAACTTACCTCAAAAAAGGACAAGGGATCAAGGACATGCTTATGCTATCACTACTGCTGAGGTATAAGCTACGAAAGACGTGGTGGTAGGAAATTTAGTGGTTTCCTCAAGTTTAGAAAATGCATTATTTGATTCTGGATCATCGCATTGTTTCATATCTTCCCAGTTTACTAAGAAACTTAGATACTTCCAATTTGATTTAACAAGGGAGTTGTCAGTTAAAACTTCTATGGGATGTATCATTTCAACATTTTTTTGTGAATCAGTCCCCATTAGAGCACATAAATGTTCTTTATCCGCTGATCTCATAATCATACCTATGACTGAGTTTGATATAATCCTCAGTATGGATTGGATTTCTAATTCTGATGAGAAGGTTTATTGTAAGAAGAAGGAGGTTACAATTTTTTATGATGACGATAAGGAACACCTTATCTTTAGAGCAGAATCGTCACCACCTAATTCTTATCTAGATCCACCCCCAGTAGCTCAAATTAATTCAATTATTGGGGAGGAAGAGAATGAAATGACTGTTGGTGAGGAAAGGAATGTTCAAATAGAGGATGTACCTGTTGTGAAATAATATGTGGATGTATTTTCGGGAGATTTACCTGGACATCCTCCAGAACGAGAAGTTTAGTTTTCCATTGATTTAATTCCTGGATCAAGGCCTATATCGAAGACCCCTTATAGAATGTCCACTATAGAATTAGTTGAACTAAAGAAACAACTAGAGGAATTGAGTAATAAGGGATTTATTCTCCCTAGTGTTTCTCCATGGGGAGGCCCTGTTCTTTTTGTTAAAAAGAAAGATGGAACTATAAGGTTATGTATTGACTACAGGGAGATAAATTCTATAACAATAAAGAACAAGTATCCCCTATCTCGCATTGATGATTTATTTGACCAACTGCATGGAGCACAATACTTTTCAAAGATTTTCCTTCGATCTGGATACCATTAGTTGTGTGTGAAGAAAGAAGACATTCCGAAGACAAAATTTCGAACCTGGTACGGGCATTACGATTTTACAATAATGCCTTTTGGATTGACTAATGCACCCTCTGTATTCATGGATCTGATGAATAGTGTTTTCAAGGAATATCTCGATGGATTTGTAGTGGTATTTATTGATGATATCTTGGTATACTCCAAAATCTACGAAATTCATGAAAATCACTTGCACATAATCCTGAGGACTCTGAGAAGACATGAATTATATGGGAGGTTTAGCAAGTGTGAATTCTGGATTCACGAGATTTATTTTCTTGGCCATATTGTCTCTAAAGATAGAATCTTTGTTGATCCTTCTATGACAAAGGAAATCCATGAATGGCCAGCACGGACGAGTATAACTGAGGTACGTAGTCTTATTTGTTTAGCAGGTTATTATCGACGTTTCCTCGAGAATGTTTTCGGATTGGCTAATCCATTAACGAACCTCACACGTAAAGGGCTTAAATTTGTTTGGAAAAAAGAGTGTGAAGAATGTTTCAATGAACTGAAGAAAATATTAGTCAATGCTCCTATATTGACTCTACCATCGGGGAATGATGGGTTCATTATTTATAGTGATGCATCGAAGAATGGAATTGGTAGTGTCCTTATTCAGAATGATAGGGTTATTGCCTATGCATCAAGACAGTTGAAAATTCATGAACAAAACTATCCTACTCATGATCTCGAGTTAGCAGCTATGATGTTTTCATTGATGATATGGAGGCACTACCACTATGGTGAAAAATGTGAGATTTATATTGATCACAAGAGTTTGAAGTATATTTTCTCACAAAAACATCTCAACATGAGGCAAAGGAGATGGCTTGAATTACTCAAGGATTATGATTGTACGATACACTACCACCTAGGAAAAGGAAACATGGTGGAAGATGATTTGAGCAGAAAAGGCCATGTAGTTTTGAACGTGATGAGAATTGAAAGGGATCCAATTTTGATGGATCTAGTAAAGATGGACATGGGAAGAACCAGGGAAGGTGAATCATCAATGCTTTTTAGAATGGTTGCCAAACCATCTTCACTAGAAAGGATTAAGAGTTCTCAGACCGATGATAAAGAATTTCAAAAGAAGATTAAAGCTGTGAATGATGGGATATTGAGAGACTTTGTGTATGAAGAAGGAATTTTGAAATTCGGGAAGTGACTTTGAGTTCCCGATATACCTGATCTAAAAATGGAATTTCTGGATGATGCTCATAGTTCCAGTTTCTCTATACACCCTGGGAGCACCAAAATGTATAGAGATTTGAAGGAACAATTTTGGTGGGACAACATGAAGAGGGAGATTGCTGATTTTGTGTCAAGATGTATGGTTTTTCAACAACTGAAAGCTGGAAGGCAATAGCCTGGAGGAGTCATGAAACCTCTTCCCATACTAGAGTGGAAATGGGACTATATTACGATGGACTTTGTCATGGGGATACCAAAGACTCCTAGAAGGAATGATGCAATATGGGTTATTGTTGATATTCTTACCAAGTCAGCACATTTTATTTCTATAAGAGAAGATCTACCACTCGAACGTCTAGCAAGACTATATATTGATGATGTTTTGAGCCTTCATGGAGTACCCCTATCGATTGTTTCTGATCGTGATACTTGTTTTACTTCAAGATTCTGGAAAGTCTTCAGAAAGACATGGATACTGAACTTCATTTGAGCACTGCCTACCACCCACAGACAGATGGACAATCAGAACGAACTATTCAAACCTTAGAAGACATGTTGAGATCCTTCTCACTTGACATTCAGGGTATGTGTGATCAGTATTTACCTTTGATAGAATTTTCCTATATCAATAGCTTCCATACGAGTATTCAGATGGCACCATATGAAGCGTTATATGGAAAGAGATGTCGCAAACCAACCTGTTGGGATGACGTTGGTGACAGAAAACTTGTAGGCCCAGAACTGATGGAGGAAACGATGGAAAAGGTGAAGTTAATCCAAAATCACATCAAAGCAGCTCAAAGTAGGAAAAAGTGCTATGCTGATAATCGAAGGAAGGATTTGGAATTTCAAGTTGGTGATCATGGTTTCCTGAAGGTATCTCCATGGAAGGGAGTCATACATTTTGGTAAGAAAGGAAAATTGAGTCCCAGGTACATCGGACCTTTCTAAATTATAGAACCAATTGGGGATGTAGCTTACCAATTGGCAATGCCGCCAAGTCTCTCAAAAGATCATGATGTGTTCCACGTTTCTCTGTTGAGGAAATACATGCCTGACCCAACGCATGTACTCACCTATGAGGAGTTAGAACTGGAACCTGATCTGTCTTATTGTGAAGAACCCATTAGGATTCTTGATACGATAGAACAAGTACTGAGAAACCGGATGAATCGTCTGGTGAAAGTCATGATGAGAAACCACAAGATGGAAGAGACAACGTGGGAACTCAAGGAACATAGGGTGAAGAACCACCCGAGTCTTTTCATGCGGTAGTATTCTAGAAATTTCGAGGATTAAATTATTTGAAGGAGGGGAGAATTTAAAACCCCAAGCTTCTACGGTATGCTTCTATTTGAATAAGGCGATAGCGTGTGTTGTACGCAACATCGAGTTATAACACACCACAACCAATCAAACTAGCCGTTATGAATAGTAATACGTACTTTTTGAAATTATATATCTTTTATATTTCAAAATGGAATTCATTTTTGGATTCATAATATCGAAATTATCCTAAGATGAATTTTTGTTATTTTTCTGAGAACTTCCAATTTTTATGAATAGTGAAAAATACTTAAAAACAACTTTTTTAATCAAAATAATTTATAGTGATAAATTATATTATTGAGTGGTTTCAATGTATAATTAGAATATTTTTTTACCATTTTATCCAATTGTGTTCATTAGAATTAATTTCACTTTGAAATTAGACCTAAACAATTGTCAATCTTTTGATATATATTGTTTCTTAAAAACACGCTATTTGTTGTGACAGTGGGAATTAATTATAAAATTAATTAATGCAACTTATATGTTTCGAATTTTTTAAAATGGACATCACTTTTGAATTTGGAATATCAATTATAGCTTAAGGTGAAATTTTGGCATTGTTCTGAAAAACTTCAAATTTTAATGAATAGTGAAACTACTAAGTGGTAGTTAAAAAACTGAATTTTTCATAAAACATAATTTTACCGCTACTTTGAATGGAATTTCGAATATACGAGAGACAAGGTTAATATCAAGAAGTAAAATGTGGTTCAATGAGATGAAAATAATTTTTGGTGAATAATAACTTTTTACTTTTATTTACCACGGTTAAAAGTAAATAGGGTAATTAAGGGTAAAAATGATATTAATATTTCCCTAAAACATGTCCTAATACTATTATACAAGTTTATATCGACAAAAAACAACCTTCGGAATAAAATATTATCATTTAGGTCCACTTGGATTAGATTAGGACATTTATTGTTATTTAATTCCATGAGTTAAAAGAGTTAAAATCAAAGTTTATTTACTAAAACATTTTTAATATAAGGTTATACATAAAATAAATTCGACTGTAAATATTCATTAGAAAGAGAAAAATATTTCCTAAATAATGATATTTTATTTATAATTTTTAGACATTATATAATTTAATTTATTTATTACACAATGATGATGCATTAATTACCATAATAGTGAAAAATTAAAATAATTGATATTATAAATACCCAAATAAATATAATTTCAGACTTTTTATGAATTAAACTAATTTTCTAGGATAATATGACATGTTAGGATTTATTTTATTATCTTTGTTTGAAGTAATCATTCTGTTATGATTTTTACAAAAATCAATTATTGAATAGTGTCAAAATTGACATAAAAGAAATTTTAAACCAAATATTATATTATTAATTGATATTAAATTCATAAAAATCTAAGGATCGGCCAAGAGACTTATATCATGATATGTGTATCATTAATGGACCAATTGGGGGTCTCTTGGATGTATATATTATGTTTATTAACTATATAATATAAAAATACAAAGTGACATGGTAAATGACGAACTAAATAACTAAGAGTTAAAACTAAAAGATAAGGTTAATATAATGACCCAAACCTGTATCAATTCTATTGGTTGAATGTATTTCGACCTATCCCCACCTTAACCTTTAAATAATCAACTTTGGAGCCATTAGAAACCGGATATTAATTTATTATAAAATAATATTTCTAGCTTTTCCAAAGGTGTCCATCATCCCTCTTATAAAAGGGCACCCCTACGTCTAATTTCTTCACACCATCAAAGCCTTTTGGATCGGCCAAACTCAGCCCAAATACTCTCCCAACATCCCTCACTATAACCTAGAGGCCTTATTTTGATCAGAAATCCATCCTATGAGTCCCTTTTGATCAAATAAAAAGGAAGAACCCAAAGAAGAGGTAATGATTTCACCACCTTTTTTCAAGTTCCTTTCTTCTTCCACTTATTCTTTCTTTGTTATTACCATTCTAAAATAATAACTCCAGTATCTTATATATACTGTGATGTTATTATAAATATGGTACAACAATATTCAGTATTCTATCCACCCTTTGAATAACATGTCACCATACGTGCGTACGTACGGCTTACCGTCTCCACATCGTGGTGTAATTGTTATTCAATATATTATTATTTGGATGGGTACAATAATGATGTGTAACTCATGGAAATAATAAATATAAAATGATAATGATTCTGTATATATGATATACCATCCAATTATATATTATTTTAATATCAAAAGAATGATATTGTCGCTCGTGCTTATGTACGGACTACCATCTCTATGAACGCGATGAGATTCATTCTCCATCGTATCCATTCAAGTATAATTCTCATTTGATGATTAATAATAGTATCTAAGGACTTGATTTCCTTCTTGATATGATTAAGATACAACCTATACATTACAAACATGGCTTACATAACAAAACATATTAATGAAAATGAGTAATTTAACACTTGAAACAACGATAATACTAAGATATTATTAACAAATCAATGTTAAAAGATCATATATGATATCATATTAATGTATATGAATCTTGTATAATTTAATAACAATTATTTCACCATTATACAGGAGGTTAACCTACCCAAACCAAGGAAAAGTACCAGGTAAGGGTTATTTAACAATCTCTTCATTATCTGAGGTTGTTTATACGTAATAATCCACTGAGATCTCTTTATCATCCACATCCATGTTTCTTAAAAATGTATTTCAAAAAAATTACTATATAAAAGAATATGGGTCAATGTAATTTATACCCTTGTTTGACATTTTATAAGCGTTTTATAAAAGGAATATTTTCTTCATTTTCCAAACATGGTTCTTTTTAACCTTTTCGACAGAATTAAGGTAAGAAAGTTTTTTTAACTTATACGGCGCGTGCGGTTATTTTCCGCTGTTATAAAATCGTCAAAGCTTCCCTTACAAGCTTATAAAAATATTTTCAAAGAAAATGTTTTATTTTATAAATAGATGACTCTTAAATGATTTCAAAATAGAAAGAGATATTTCTCTAAAAAAAGTTTTCATTTGATCTATGTCAACATCCTTTGATGGATTTTATTATTTTTTGAAGTTGATTTATTATGATACAAAACTTCTATATTGTATTGAAGGTTTTGTGATATGTTTGACTGTGGATGTGCGATTTTTATACCATTCATAGTTTATGGTGAAATTATTGACATTTTGTATGCTAGTTTTAATACAAATGTTTATGTTATGTTTAAACCTTTTCATAAGGGAATGCATTGGACTTAATATGAGACGGGTGGAGCCCGATATAGCTCATCGATGCAACGATAGGTCTCATGAGACAAACTAGTGTCTTGTCACAAGGCCTTGGAAAAATCATATTTGTAGTCTTGGCACGAGGCCTTGGCTATGTGGTTATGATAGTCTGGAATTATGCATTCCATCATTATGAAAGTGGTTACTGATATTGCATGTGATTATTCGATTAGTAGAATATTCATGTGAATAAGTAAATGGAATTATTTCATTTTATTTTATCTATACTATGTTGAAGTTCAAGTTTAAAAGGCTTTTGTATTAAGTTATACATTGCATTAAATGTTTATTCTTATTTATGCATGTTTCTGCTATATTTTTATCCTTACTGGGCATTTGAGATCACCCCTTTTCTATGTTTTTTTCCTAAGATGTGAAGAAGTAATTTATGAATGACCTACAGGGATAGTATGTGGGGATATGAGTGTGGAATATGGAGACTATGTTGTTGTAGTAGTTTTTCACTTTATGATGTAATGTAAAACGTTATGAATATATCTAGTGTTTCCAAGGCTACTAAACCAATCGGTCTTTCGAGATTTGATCTTTCTTGTGATCATGCCAATGTTATGTAATAATGCACCGACTCTAGGTAACTGGGGTCAGGGCGTTACACTTATTATTCTATCTAAAAACAAACTCAGAGCTCTCTCTCTTTTACAATGAACAATACATCAGTAAAAAAATTTAAAGTGCACTCCACCTATTATAGGTAAACCTTACGTGGCTTTGGTGGGAAACCCAAAAACCATTCACAATAAAAAAATTAATTGAAATTATGATTTCCCTTAAAATTTCAAGTTTATTTTGACTTTTTATAATCTAATCAATGCTTCAAGATTCTTATATAAGAATTATCTCTGATTCATATAAATCTGATTTCTTTAAACCAAATAACCGTATCAATTGATTGTAAATGTATAAATAAATGGATACCACTCTGAATTTGAGAAATTAATTATCTATATCAATTAAATACATTTCTTCATTTGAAAGGCACGAACTCCATTGATATTGTATTTCTAAAACTCTTTTATTTATTCTCTTAACCCACATCCAATTATTTCACCTTTTCACTTAAACCCCATGAATAATTCATTAAAAAACAACATAATTCATCTCTTGACCCACATGATGAATGCATTTGGAAACAAATCAGTGCTGATATATATCTACCTTCATTAAATTGTTCTACCATCTCATATGGTTGACTACAATATTGATCTGTCTTCTTCATTAATAATTTCATTAGCTTCAGCTCAATTTCATTTCCCTTGGATATCGTTCGAAAAATATTCTACTTGAGTACAAAAAAATAATGAATAAGATAGACCAATGCCTATATATTTTATCTTCACAAATTAGCTTTCGTTCTAACATAGCCTGAGTTTGTTATTACTTAGTACGATTACCCTAAATATGAACTTATCTAGGTATGATCATTCTAGATATGATTAATCTATGTGTGATATTTTTCTTCCTAATAATATATGTTATTTTACAGAATTCATTTTTCATGAATAATATCACCATCACCATTTTATTTTCATAAATATACTATAAATCTGAATAGGATCCACAACATCTCATTCACCCATTTTTTCATTCATAAAGCATTCATCATTAATATTACCCCTTAATTATGATTTATGATAATTAATAATCACAAAAGCATATTAAAATTTAATTAATCATAGTAATGAAGACGTTATGAAAAAATGATCAACTAGAACATAATATTAGCAAAATACATGACGTTGTGGAATACATAAGGTTATAACTTTGAGAACATGTAAAATAGAAATAATTTCACTCGTTATGTTAAAGATATGAAATCATTACCTCAAATAAAATTATATACAGGATACTAGGTCCAAGAATAATTTTATAGACATGAATATTAGATCCACACATTAATGTATAAACATAAAAACCAAGTCCACTCAGGGAATTATGGACATGAAAACAAGGTCCTCACTTCATGTTATGGACATGAAAACAAGGTCCTCACTTCATGTTATGGACCTCAAAACCTGGTCCACACATAAAATTATGAACATGAGATAAGGTTTAGAAATAAAATATTTTACTTATGAGTTGTCAAAATTTTCCCAATGCATTGGAGGTATATATAGGTCCCAAAAATTACATAACAAAAATCATAGAATTGTTTTCAGCAAGATCCATAAACCATCATCAAATCTTATACCATGATATTGTAAATGGGGTTTGATAATCATTTCATCATTGTATAACCTTTGGAAATGAAATAGTTTTCCTAAATATCACATTATCAAAATAAACAATCATCCAAAGAATGATCATGGAAGGTAATATTAGATAATATCCCAATTAAAACCTAAAAACACCAATTTTTTATGTTGATGATTAATATAAATTCCATAAAATGTTATTTAAAAACATTCTTGATGAAAATAACCCTTCCATTTGAAAATCAATTCTTAAAAATCATAATCAATTCCATGAATATTACTTAAAAAAAATAAAAAATAACCATGTAATATTACAAAGGATGCTTCAAATCATTGTGTGGTTACGATAGAAGAAAATCAAAGTCATTTAATAAATGAAAGAATTATTATACATATTTTTAAAATCCAATAAGTATCTCCGCCATTAAATGAAAAGAACATTCCATTCGAAAAGTTTTTAGAAAATAAAATAAGGGTAAAAATAAAATTAAAAATAATTATAGAATAGTATAAACCATTTTCAAAACACGTTTAGAAAATAGGTATATAGAAAAAATGTACTTTTGAAAGTAGATAGAAATGAATTCAATTTTCCTTCAAAAATTGTGTTAAGTCTATTGAGTACTTATGGAGAGGAAAATGAAATGATCAAAATTATTTTAAATAAACATGCCTAGGAGAAGAGAATTAATTAGTTTCATAATATATATATATATATTATGTTTTTATCATCTTAGTCTTAATTATAAACAATCCCGATTCAAAATGAGATTGTAACGTAAAACTTTTACCACTTCAGTATCTTGTTTTGTAATATAATACATGAAATAAATAAAAATAGAATGATATGTAAGTCCCCATTACATTAATATGTTTCTTAACAAATGAAATTAATTTTAATTATATACACGACATAAAAGAAATATGTAGTGAATATTTCATATATCTCATAAAAATAAAAGTGGGATAAAAACCACTTACCTTTTGTTTGAATTACTGTTTATGAATTGGAAACAACTCTAAAATAAATATGGAATTATTTTACATATATTTCATATGCCAACTTATAAATATTAAACCATATATTATTTACAGAAAACCATTTATAAGGACCTGACCACAAACATTATAATTTGTAGTGAGATTTGACTATAATTCATTTTATTTCATTCCAAAATAACATTTAGGATTTGATTTTAAGAGAAATATGAAAAACTAATATATAGTAAATAAACAAATTAAAATTTTAATATTTTAAAAATTATCCATTTTTTCCATTAAATATTAATTAAAAACATTATTTCATTTCACGAAATATCTTCACAACATTCATCTTGGATTTTTTATTTTCTCTTAAAAATCTTTAAACCCTATGAAAAAAATTGTAAAATATATGATGAGAATAAAAAGATCAAAAAGAGACATAAAAGAAAGAAAACTATTATTCTAGTGAAAACCCATAAAAAAATTTCCTAAAAACAAATATTTTTACCCTTAAAATGAATAATATTTTGCAACTGTTCATTATCTTACATTTTGAAAACCAAACGATTTTCCTGAAAAATAATTACCATGAACATAAAAAGTATGTGGGTAACATAAGAAATCATTTTAAATATAACTCTTACCAATGGATTAAAAAATATGGTAAAACTCAAACTCCCGAGTACCCAATACATTAGTGGATATAATATAACCACCCATATTTAGTTTATCATGAAACCAAAAATCATTGGATTATCACATAACCACCCTTCATTACAATCTCATTTATCTACCCTTCATTGGTTAATCAAAGAACTACATGTCATTGGATTGTTATATAACCACCCATGACTATAAATTATTCCCATAATATATAACGTAATCCTAAACCGTGAATGTATTCCTCATAAATCACTCTACGAATTAAATAATATTTCCACTTTGAAAGCACTCATTTTGATAAACTGCCCATATAAAATAGAAATCGTTTTATTTGAAAGAAACTATATAAACATGGAATGAATGTTTGAAAATAATATTGTGACATGAAAAATGTAAATTCTCTTCATTATATATATATATATATATAACATTCCTTTTTACTATTGTAAAAATATTATAAAGAGTGACTTTAAAAGAGTGGTTTTGAATGGAAATTTCTAGCATAAAACCATAAAAATGTTTCTTTTTGGAATAATTTGAGAGAAATTATAAAATTCAAATATTATAATTTTTTTAAAATATAAAAACATTCATAAAAACTAGTTTTAAAAACATGGGCATGAAGGAGAATGATTTAGAAAAGTAATTGTTAAAACATTAAAAATCTGATTTCTTAGCAAAAAGTCGCTATCCTTGAATCTGATTCATCATGTAAGTTATTCATATTAATGGATAATAAAACAAATATTACTCTTTAATTTATTGATAAACTATTTAATTATTATTATTTATTTTATTTAATATATTACCATGTGGTTAAAATTACATAATTATTTATGTTCAAGTCATACACTTTGATGATATTCTGTAGTTGAATTCAAAATGGCATTGGTATGACGTATTTAGTCAAGGTGATTATTATTATACCACATGAATAATAATATTAATGAAATAATAATCATTTTATACAAAATTTATATTTTTAAATCCATCAATTAAATATTTTTGTGAAAAATGAACCGTATTAGAATCATAGAGATGGTTGGTTGTATGCACGCATGAGTAAAATTTCCATTTATCAATGATCATCATGGAAGGAAGTTATGTATAATTATATCTTTAAATTATGATAATACATAATTAATATCATATTAATCATTTATATATACTTATTTATATATCATCCATGTGATGTGGTGAGGAAAAATTACTCACATCGCTTCATGGAGGTGATGATTCACACTTACACGAACAAAATTATCATTTTAATGTTCATGGATACATTATATTGTAAATGATATATTTTAATTCCATATTGATAAATATATCATGAATATAATATTTAAATATTAATTCCATCATTATAATCAGTATTGAGAGAATATTATGGAAATTGAATTATATCGGTTCACGAGGAGACAATCTGCCATACACACGAACGATTAATTATTTTCTCACATGATTCTAGTGGAGATTGATATATTTCATGATCATAAAATAATAAAATCTATGTATATGGAGAATACATGAGTTATTATATTTTGATATTTTAATATGGTTTGTGGTTTTTTGTAGAATAATCAAAATTCAAAACACCTGATTAAAAAGGATAATTCTTCTTTGGACGATCTCCTATTGATAACATGTTAAGACAACAATGTTTGCTATTATTACTAAAATAAGGGCTCCCAATGGTGGGTAGGGTTTCTATAAATGTATTTGGGTTGATATTTTCCAAAATAAATGGTTTTTATGTGTGAGAAATTGAGAAGAAGAGGCACACTTTTATAAGAGAGGTGAGGGGTGCATTAGAAATTTATCATGATATTAAATTATAATTCGGATATTCTAGAGACAATACTTAAAGATTTCCTATAATTTAATAATTAATTAATTTTAGGACTCTATGTTATCCACATTGTGAAGATTTAATATTTTTGTGTTTTATAACTAAATTTAATAAAATATTATATGAATGAAATATCATTATTGTCGATTTTGACACTATTAATTAGCTTGACAATAATAATATCATGGTAATAAGATATATTCCAACCAATACATTAAATACATCTATAATATGTCTTATTAATTCATAATATTATTAGGACAACATTATGAACTAAACTATATTAACTTTATTATTTATAACAAGATTTATTTTACTTTTTAATTAATTGATCAATTACATCCTCATCATTGTGTAATTATTTAATGTAATTATTTTTTACTAAAAATAAAAAATGAATGAATATGATGTAGATAAATATTTTATATTTCTAAATAATATTTATAGTTGACAGAATAATTTTGCTAACACCATATTAGAAATATTATAATTTTTGAAAACATGATCATGACAAATCTGACTTTTAATTAAATAAAATTCTATAAGGGCCATAAAACATCCTAAGGAAAAACATTGTCACTAATAAAAAACATGATAGATTATGGATGATTTTTTATCAGAAAATAAATGTTATTCATGTTTTTTCCTTATTTTATTTTCATTATAATTTTAATTAAAATCATTTTCTTTATCTATTCATTAATTAAATAATTATTGCATCATTTTTTGTGAAAATATTTTGAGGTAATTATTTATTTAGAAATGAAAAATATTAATTACAATGATAATGATAAATATATAATATTTCAAAATACTACTAATTAATTAACATAGATTTTGGATTAACACATTTAAAAATGATATACTTATAAAAACCATCGTGTGTCAAGTTTGACTTTTCTTATAATAAATACTATATGTAACATAATGTGAATGATGTGGGTCAAAAGGGAAATATGTTTGAATCATGGGTGGTATTAATAAAAACTACTCATAAGGTAAAATTTGGAAAAGTGTAGGTTTATTTACTAATCATTATCATTAGTATTTGTACCCTTAATTACCCAATTTACCATTAATCGTGGTTATAAAAATTTAAATGATTCATATTCTGACTGTTCAAAAATAAAATATCCATATTTAATAAATTTGGACCTTATGATTCCAAATATGGAATACCTTTTTTAAAAATCAAATCATATAAATGGAAGAATTTTATATATTACTAAACCGACGAAACCCAATAAAAACCAATTTTTCAGAACATTTCCATTTTTAAATAAAACTGATTTTATAGAAAATTTAACAATAAAATCAATTTAAAAAAAATAATTTTATTAATTTAAATTATAATTATCTGATTTAATTTTAAAATTATTAAATAATTTAACTTTACAATTTATATAAAATATAGTTTTCAAAATAAAAACTATGTTTCTCACTATGTACTAAAAAATTAATAATTTCATAAAATTATGAAAAATTGATCCTAAGTTAATTTTGAAATGATGAAACTACTAATGGAAGAATTTATTTTTAATAAATTTTCTAAAACATCCAAAAATTAATTTTAATATTCATTCATGAAAATCCTGAAAACCCATTTCTGAGAAGCATGTATTTCTAAAGATTAAATTTACATTATTTTTTTATGATTTTATAATAATTTACGAGTACCTTAATATATAATATTACCTTTATATATATTTCAATAATAATTTATTCATATGAATACCCTAAAATTTAATTTCTATGTTATAACTATTACATTTAAAATAATAATTTCTAGTTATTAGTTTAAGCTTTATGTGGCATATCCTTTATGTTATCTATCATAGTGTTTCCATCTTTAAATATTATGTTGTGAAATTATTTCCCCATTTTATAAAATTATTTTGCAAAATTCAAACCACATCTCAGCAACTAGGGTCTATATTTTATAAAGTAATTGTGTTTAAATACCCCCATCATAAAATGGATAATTAAAACATCTACTTAATAAGAGAGAAAAGAAAGTATGAAGATCACATTAGGCAACACATAATATTTTCCTGTATAGGAAAATAAGGACATGGATGATATAATTAAATCCCTTATACTAATAGAGTGTGATAGAGAATATAGTCATGAGAAATTTAACCATCACAAAACCATAAATATGTGATAGGATTAAAGGGTATTGAATTAAAGGTAAGAAAAATAGATAGATAATGTCACTTATTTCAAGATTATTATAGTTCCTAGTCTATGAAAATTTTGAAATATAAATAATTGACAAGAATTATTTCATCCATTAATTAATTTCCACCACAAACTCATATTTTTTAGCAAATAAATATTATTAAATTTTCATGCTTGATGAAATAAAATCAACTTCTACGGAACTCATGATCTACAAAAGAAAAAAAATTTATTCCTCCTATCATTAGATATCATGAAACCAAAAATGGTTAAGATAAGATATTATCATTCCAAAAAAAATTTAATATTCATAAATCAACAATAATACCAAAAATTCAACAAACAAATATCATTAAATTTCCAGAAAAATATTTTAGTATGGGAGTAAAACCTAAAAATCCAAAATATTTGATCACATAGTAATCCAAGATAAATTTATAATTTGTCTCAAAATCACATCAATCCCAATTTATATATCATACAAAAACTATAATTCCCTAAATCTCCTAATCTCGAAGTATGAAAACCATTTCAATAAATTACTCATATCACTATAATTCATCAATAAAATCATATATGACTCTAAAAGATAATTCAACATTTATTTTTGAAATCACATTGCACAATATTATATTTATCTTAATTTTATATAGACTACAAAAATAATGGGCATTCTCTAAAATTACATTAATCTCATAATAACAAAATCACTTTTCAATCTCATGGTTATCTATTGGATAAGAAATATGTTCCTAAAATCAACATAATAGTTATGCATCAGATAGTTTAAATAAAAATAAAAATAATAACATGAAAATCACATATTATAATGGTATGAGTATCACAAATTCCATTGACCAGTTCTGGGTTCAAACCACATATCTTTTCTGAACATGGTAGATTTCTACATAACATACGAGTTT
Source organism: Viscum album (assembly GCA_963277665.1). NCBI lineage: Eukaryota > Viridiplantae > Streptophyta > Magnoliopsida > Santalales > Viscaceae > Viscum > Viscum album. The sequence continues at coordinate 1,106,614,235 of OY728152.1, read as the reverse complement.
CCCTATTATTGTAAAAAGTTAATTCATATAAAATTCCTACAATTTTAGGAATCAACATTAAAAATGACCCTAATATATTCAACATTAAATAAATGTTTTAACATCAAATTTTATCACAAACTTTTCATTTGTCATCCCATGTTTACCTCAAAATTAATTATATCCCAAAATACCACAAGGAAAAATAAAATTTGATAACATAAAGCCTCAAAAGAGTTTCCTATGAAATTTATCTTATTATCAACCATAAAATTATACACCTGTGATGATATTTATAACTCATTATAAGAAATCCTAATCTTTAAAGTTCTCTAAACCCTGTACTAATTTCAATAATAAGGACATGGACTTAAAATCACACATTCTATTGATTTTTAATAGAATTAATTTTCTCTCATTCTTAATGATATTTTAGGTTTATAGTTTCATACAATTGAGAAGAAATTTTATATATGAAATAAATATATTAAATTTTGAAACATCAACACAATATCCATTTTTCCCAAAAAACAAAAATAATTAAAATAAACATGATTTCTTTTCATATATAATTTTCACAACATTAATCATTGATATTATTTTATATTGACTATCCATAAACCCTATGAAAAATAATTTAAAAAATTAGATGATAATAAAAAGATTAGTATGGGTTTAAAATGAAATAAAACCATTAATCCAATAAAAACCCATAAAAACACTTACATAAATACATAACATTTTACCATAAAAAATAATCATATATTGAAAAATATAATTATAATTCCTTTTAAAAACCAAAAAAAAATTAATTAAAACTTAGTATAATGCACATAAATGTTATTTTGGTATCAAAGGGCATCATTTTATACCAACAATTCGTTACATACAATGATATTACATCATTGTAGATGAATATTTAGTATATTACAAAAATATATACCGGAGGACCCTAATAGTTAACTGTCCTTGAAACATGGGAAAATAATCCTCTATACTGGTGAAATATCTTCAAAATATCCAATAAAGATATAATCCTTTTGTAATTAATCCTAAAATTATTCATCATAACCTGTGGAAATTAAAAATAAGTAATGTGGGAGTTCAGATACTCAAAAAAGGTAAATAGAGGAAACACATATACTTAACATGAATAAAGAGTATGGAAGATCATTATAACATTTGATATCCATACCCAACATGTTACATATCATATTAAATATTGTATTCTCATATGATATAGATCATAATATAATTGAGATCATATTTCATGAAAGCATAACATAAAAATTAGGCATGGAATTTGTTACATGCACATTGGTTTATAACGTTGTGAACATGTAAAAGAAGAAACTGTTTCACTCATTAGGTTAAGATCATGAGATTAGGCCAATGAATCAACTTATTAACATGAAAAATGGTATATGCGTATCATTGTGAATGTGTAACTAGGTTCATGCATAACCTTACAGATATGAAACCGGGTCTATGCATAACTTTGTCAACGTTTAATCAGGTTCACTCATAACAATGTGAACATGTAATCTGGTTCACACATAAAATTATAAAAACGAAACTAGATTCATGAATTATATTTTAATCATCTAATTAGTTTTACACATAACATTGTGAACATGAAATCAAGTTCACGCATAACATATATACTCATGAGGCATCCATTGTTGCCAAATGCATTGGAGGGATATAAAGATCAACCCCCAAACATAACAAAATCAAACATTTGAGTGCTATAAGATTATAAAAAATAACCATATATAATCCCATGAAATTATATATTCTTAATGAACATTTAATCAAATCATCACCTATGTAAAAGTTGTAGGTATCATAATCAACACTCATGAAAAAAACTCAGTTTTAAAAACATATATAACCTGTAAAAGAGAAATGAGTTTCATAAACAACAATCCATAAAACCATTTACATTTCATATAAATATTATTGAAAGGAATCATTAAATAAATTCCATATAAATTTATGAGAAACACTAATGAATGTTATCTTGTATTATAAAAAATTAGAAAGTTCATTGAAAACAATTTCACTAAAAATATATCCATTCTTCATGAAAAATGAATTTGTAAAAACCAAGATACATTTAAAAACCATTTTCCTTGAAAACAGAAAAAATATAGAAATATTTTGTATACTATTTATATTTAAATTAATTTGAACCATATAATGAAATCATGAAAATGTTAAGAAACCTGTTACATAAAAACTAATGAATGAAGCTTAAAAACATTTTGGGAAACATTTTTTTAAAATACATTGAGAACATATAGATATATCAAGAAATGAATGAATATTCTAAAAATTCTTATTTCGATGAAAATTATTTTCAAGCATAATTTTATTTTTTTTGATAACATGGTTTTTGATAGAAAACAGATTTCTCACAAAAGAGAGAAATAGTGTCATAATTTCTAAAAATAATTTTGTAAATTATCAAATGTACCAAAGAGTAGAAATTTTTTAATAATATATAGATATATGGAATAAAAATAGGATAAGGAATATTATGAGTTTTTTAGATATAGGGATCATAATATTTCATCAAATAAACATAATCATTAATAATCTCGAAATGTGATGATATTGAATCAATAAACATTTACAGCTTTGAAATTTGGGATCATACTCTACATTTAAGAAGAGTAAATAACATGAATATTCAAATAACATTAAATAAATAATATTAAGGACATAAAATGTATAATATATTTATATACATGTAAAAAATTAATTTACGTGCTTAACCAAATATGAGTCTCAAAGAATGAAAACTGAGAAAAAATTATTTGTCGAACTTGGTAGCTTGTGAAACATAAACTAGTTGATATAAATATCATAAAATGGATGATTAAATAGTCATAAAATTAATTATAAGAGATATATATTTTATTAATGGTTAGTACATACACCAAGAAAAATAAGTGAGTTGTAAATAAGGTATGCATAACATAGAAGTAAAAGTTAGATGAAAGTCTCTTACCTTGACCGTAATTTTGTAGTGTGGTTTTCATCCTACTATATAGTAGATTAAGACATTTTAGTAACATATTATAGAACAATAATCATCTTTATAATATTATAATTCATCTTATTATAACATCTTATGACTCACTTGTTAACAATCATTTATTATTTTCACTATTTCGTGTGTTAATTGCCAAGTTTTTAGAGGTATGTTTTAACTTGTTATTTTCTTATTAAATTACCTAGCTCATGATTTAATAACCTCCCGAATTTAAATAATTACTCAGTTATATTATATATTCAGTAAATATGTATATATAATAACCTATAAAGTTTGGATTGAAGAATTTAAATGCACCATTCATGGTCACAGAAGGCCGTATATACACATTAATGCTACATTAATTTCATTGTTGTGTTAGAATATATAAATGTAAATGATATATGTATATTATAATTACAATATCATATATATTTTATAAATCTTTATTATTATTATTATGACCATCATTTTTTACATTCCTAATATAACATCAACGAGTCACATCGCATTCAGGGCGAGGTACCCTATATTTCCTCCGGTGAAATAATTTTATTTAAACAAGATGGAAAGAATAATTGTATGTTATATATATAAATTGAATAATCATAAATGAATTATAAATATCATACATATATATAATGTTTAAATACTTTTTCCATCATAATGGCAACCCTAAGAGGCAGTAAAGCTAAACTGAACAATCATCATTTTGTGAGAAAGTAGTTTTCATACGCAGAAAAAATATTTTTATTACCAATTAGATGGATGTGTGTATAAGTGTAAGTAGGGATGATAACATAAAAAAGACTAGTACATTGAGGAATTTTTTTTAATGGAATAAGTTGATTAAATGGGTCAGAGAATCAAATGAATGAAAATAGCATTAGAAAACATTACCTCAAAATATCTTTATTCCATTCAATTTATTCTAAAGGGATTCCATTGAAGGATTTTTGCCAAATAGTATGAGAAAATAATTATTTGAGGGATTTTTGGAAGTTTGTTGTTCATATATTGTTGGAAACAATTTTATTATAGAGGTGTGAAGAAGTGGGACAATTGCGGGGGACGTTTATAGTAGAGGAGCAGTGGAACTCCTATAATATTTAGAAAAAAATTCCATATATTTTTTTTACAATTCGAGAGGCTAAAATTTGGAAACAACTAAATAAAATGAATTATAGGTTCTTTATATTTCCATAAAATAGAACTTCAACAAGATTATATATTGTTTTAGGAATTATGGTTATGGGTTAGTCCATTATTACACATATTTTAACCTTAATTGTTGTCACTAATTTTAATCACATTCACTAATATTTTTGGTAACATACAAATATGGTATTTCTATACATTACAAATAATGAGTATTAAAAGGTATGAAATATATTTTTCCAAATTCAAATCACATAAGTGGAATAAATTGATTAAAAATTTATCCCATATGTTGGAGGATAATGAAAGTTTTTTAATTAAAAATTCTTGAATGATTGATATGTTTTTAGTGCCAATTTATTTTTGAAATTGATTAAAATGAACTAAAATATAATAATTGATAAAAACATGATCTAATTATAATATAAAAAAAATATAAAAAAACTTTATCCTTATAAATAAATCATACAAAAAATCACTTTTGATCTATAATTTTATAATTTTCACTATTAATTAATAAATAAATCTTTCCAAAAAAAAATAACCCTAACAAAACATTTATATTACTATTAAAAAGATGAATTATATTTTGACATAATATAATTATAAATTTTAAAAAAAAATTGGATTTAAAATGTGTTCCTCATTAAAGGGTGGCCAATTATCCTTCATAAGAATATTGGTTTTTTGTATGAAATTGGTTTTATTCTAATATTATGCTTATCAAAACTAATGGTTGAATATAAAAAAATAATTTATATTATATTTAACATATATATTTCATTAAAATAACTCACTAATTGTGATTAATTTAGTTTATCAATACAAAACTCCTTTGGAAGCATAAAAATAAAAATAAATTTGATTTTTTATATTTATTTGGTTCTTAGATTCATTTATATCTAATTGGAAACCAATGAATTCATTTTATATTTATATAGACCATAAAATTTTCTATCTTATTTAATTATATTGGTAATTACTAATTTAATGGCTAGGTTATTTCCTATTGTATTAAATAATAATGATTTAATAATTTATCATTGTCTTGAAATATTAATTCTTGTGTATAGTGTAAGCTATTGAATAAAGTATATCTTGCATATGATTAATGATAAATAGGAATGATTTGAATAAAAAATGCGTATAATATATTTTATTTTTAAATATATTAAATATCTTTTAATTTATCAGAATATTATATTAACTTTTATACTTGGTGTTGTGTGTAACGAATGCCAAGTTAATGTTTTGTGTAAAAGAAGCCAAGTTGTTCTAATTTAGTTCATGCCATGTTGGTATCATGTGAATGGAATGATTTAATTAGTGCAATAAAATAACTAAATGAAAATTAAATTAATAAAAAAATAAATCATTCACAAAAATTTGGGGAGTTTCATTCTACCCTCGCTAAAATGAATTTCTCCCTCAATATTCATGTGTGTTAGAGAAGATTTTATATTTGAAAGTTACATTCATAAAATCCCACATCATAAAAATGGATACTAATAAATAATTTTAACAATAACTAATTTAAGCATAAAAGATACCCAACAAATCATTAAAATACGTTCCCATATAGGAAAACATAGGTGGGAAGTGAAAACATGGATATGGAAGATAAATAAAATGTCATGTTATGATGGAGAGTGATAAAGAACTTGTTCAGGAGAAATTTATCTGTTATAATGTCATAATTCAGCAATTATCTATTGGAGAATTTTATTCATTGGAAAATAAGGTACTTGGAAAAACTTTTTGGTTTCAAAATCCATTACCTGTGTGTGAATAATTTTCATGATAAGTTATCCTTACTTTATTTAATTCCCTTTCATTAGTAAAATATCACCTTTTGATAATATCTATAACAATCTACACATTACCAAATTCTCTAAAATTGAAGGACAATTTTTCATTCTGAAACCACAAAAAGTTTTTGTGTTCCGTGATCATTCATCCCATATCACATTAGATACCATCAAAAAACCTATAAGAGAGGACTATCTAATATGCATAAATCCACATGTGGTGATATAATAGTTTAATCTCAAAAACATCATCTAATGTTTATCACAAGAAACCCATAAATTGTTTACCATATAACCCTTATGAATGATAAAAATTAAAAACTAAATAAATAATGATAGTAATTCAGTTTAAAATTAATCCCCATATATATGAAAGTATTTATAAGTTGTTAAATTCATAACATGTGAATATCATCATTGAATATTCTCTCTAAACATAGTAATGACCTAAATTACCATAAATCATTATTCAAAACTTAAATGAATCCTAATTCAAAATGTTAGTATATATGTTTCATAAATTCATGATGTTTAAAACATCATCCATGATAACACAAACTAATTTGTTAAAAAACACTTTATCTTTTCTTAGGTAATCAGTTCTATCCAGTTTACATTATAAAAATCAATCATCTCTTTTGACAACAAAAACACAATTTTATCAAGATCTGGAAAAATTAATGGTTACCTTACCTTAATCAAATTTCACTTTTTTATGTCTTCATGACCATTTATCATATCATTTTAAATCCATAATGAAAAAATATACTAAATATACTTATATATTTCATGATTCATATCACATAATCTTTGAATTCCAAAATATGAGTACTTCTTTCATCCAACTTTATTCTTAAAACACTAATCAAGAATCATCAACATATTTCTTAATACCTATTTCCTAGAATATATGAATCATATCTTAAGGTTACATAACCTCAATCTAAACATGGTTCTTATGATTAATGTAATCAACATTGGATGAATATAACAAACCTACACATGTCATTTTTTTTCTCTTTATCATTAGAAGTACAACCCATAATCATACAACATTCTTTATTGTCATTATGATATTTACACATGGGAAATTGAATTTAATAATTCCAATTCATCCCAAATCTGGAATATTCAATGTTAACCAAGTTCTTTCTAGTTCTCTCCATTGAATAAGACTAGAAATCATGTGATGAGAAACACATATCATATATGAAAACTAAATAAAAGTGAAATATAACATATAATATGTTTAATTATGAAATGATCCTTAATATTTGACACTATATGTTTAGCCTAGGTAATTCATTGTCATTATCAATTGAAATCAATTATAATTTTTGTGATGTGTTTGTGAATTTATAAATCATATCCCCTAGGAGTGTCAAACCTAGTGTTATGCAATGCCAGTTGTCATGTTCTAGATTACCCCGAGTCGGGCCCATGTCATCTTTTTAAAGTTCATACTTCTAGGTACATCTGTTCCAGAGACACAACATCTTATAGTATCATGACAGGAATGTATTGTTATGAAACAACACACTCTATCATATAAAAAAACTCTAGGAAACTTTCCTATACTTTTCCTTATCCATAGACATATCCTTATATATTTCCGTATAAATATTCATACAAATAACCATAGTTATATCAATATGGTTTTCTTATCCATGTTTCCAAAGGATGATGAAAAAAATTCCTTTTATAAAAACTTTAGCAATAGAGAGTTAACATTAACATATATTACATCTTTTTAAATGAATATTTTATACATTACAGAAATTCATGCTGGAAGACCATAATAGTTTATTTCCTATAGAAAATTTGAAAAAAAATATTCTATCACGCTGAAATATCCCCAAAATCTCCTTTAAATCATTCCACATGTAGTAAATTTTCCAAAGACCATTATTCATACATGGGGAAAGGAAAAAAAGATAGGGGAGAGCTCAGATTCCTAGTATATGTTAATAAATGGAATGTGTTAGCATAACATGATCAAAAGATACAAAAAATAAGCATAACATTCGATGATAATACCCTGCATATTAGGTATCATTACAATGAATATTTGTTCATAAGACATGGATCATAGTGAAATTAAGAGAATATGTCCTGAAAAAATAACATAAGAATAAGACGTGAAATTTTTGGCATTCACAATGGTGAATAACATTTTGAACATGAATAAATAGAAACAGGTTAACTCACTATATTGAGGACATGATATTTGGTCCCTTTATCATCTTAGTTACTTGTAACCAAGTCCATGTATGTCATTTTTAATGTTTGATAAAATTCACACATAATCTTATGGACAGGAAAATATATCCATTTATAAAATTGTGACCGTGTAATTATATTTATGAATAACATTGTGAACGTGTAATCAGGTTCACACATAAACATACAGACATGCTACCAGGTCAAATCTTAAAATTGGGAACATTTAATCAGTTTCATGAATAACATTTTGAACATGAAATCAGGTTTACGCATAACAAATATACGTAGGAGTCATCAATTGTTACCTAATTCATTGGAGGTAGATATATATCAAACCTGAGTCATAACAAAAGCATACATTCCTGTGCCCAAATATTATAAAAAATAATTATTTCATAACCTTTGAAATGATATAGGCATCATGAATTTTTAATAATATCATCAGCAATGGAAAAGAGGTTTGTCTCATAATCAAAACTGATGAAATGAAGTGGGTTTCAAAATCATATAACCTATGAACAAGAAATATGTTTCCCAAACATCATGTAATCAAAACATTAACCAATCGTTGAAATAATCTGAATGGAGGCATTGAATCATTTCCTTATAAAGGTAAGAATAACACCAATATATTTTATCTTTACTGGGAAATAATATAGAAATTTCTTGTGCAAATATTTAATGATGAAAATATCATTTCTTCATGAAAATTGATTTTATAAAAAAACATAAAAGCATTTGAAAACTATTTTTCTTGGAAACTTATAAAACAATATTAAAAACAATTTGAAAATATTTATTTGCAAATATATTGATAACATATTAAGAAATCATGAAATAGAATTAAAAACATTTATTAGAAAACTTATGAACGAAGCTTGAAAAAAAATTTAAAACCATTTTCTTTCAAAATACATTGAATACATAAAAATAAATATTGAAAAAAATGAAAATTATTTAAAATATATTCCAATGAATTTTTTTTTTTGATAATTATAAACGAAAATTGAAAACATTTTTTAAGACATTAATTTTGAAAGAAAATTCATTTTTGAATGAAGAGAGATATGTGGTCAGATTTTCGTAAAAATTTATTCTTAATTATCTTATGTTCCAAATTGTAGAATAATTTTAATAATAAATGTATATAAATTGAATAAAGCATGTATATGGAAACTAATGAGTGTTCTTGATTGATTTATCATAAGAGTTGGTCAAATAAGAATAATCATTGACACTCCCCCAAGGCATTTAGATTGTTTCAATAAACTCTTATCACATTATAAATTTGGATCATACTCTCCATTTATGAAAAAAAATTACTTAAATATTAAAATATCATTAATATAATGTGATTAATTATAATAAATTTAAAATATAATTACATATAACTAGAAAAATAATTCTTGTGCTTAACCAAACATGAGTCTCAAAGAAATAAAATTGAGACAAATCTATTTTTCCAATTTGATAAGTTTTGAACATTAAACCCCATGAAATAAAGTACATAAAATGTATATGTAAATACTCATAAACAAAATTATAAAACAAATATAATGAATTAATTTATTGTACATATTCCACAAAAAATTAGTTAGTGTTGAATAAGTCATGTATCTCATAGACATAAAAGTGATATGAAATTCTCTTACCCTAACTGGTATGTTGTTGTGTGGTCCTTATCCTCTAGTATAGTGGTTTAAAATATGTTAATATCTTATAAATGAACCTAAATATTTTTCTTAATATTACATATAATTATCTTAAAATGTCTTATCAACCCCTTTTCAACAATCATTCATTATTTTATGTATTTTAAGTGTTACTTTCATAGTTTTCTCAAGTATGTTTTGACATGTTATTTGGGTATACTATTACTTGTATCATGATCACATCATATAAAAGATTTAACCATTAATTAATTATGTTATATGTTTAGTAAATTTTTTTTATAATTACATATTTTTTTGGATATACGAAATGAATTGCATCATTTATGGAGACCGTAAGACGTACATACGCATCGATGCTAATTTAATTTATTTATTGCATTAAAATAAATAAACATAAAAGATATATAGATAATAAAATTACATTATCACATATAATATATTTGATACATATTTATATTTGGACTATCCTTTTTTTCATTCCTTGTATGGAACGTATGAGTCGTAACTTTGAGGGGGTGGTAGTCTTTATTTCCTCCATTGAAATAATTATATTTACACACGAAGGAAAGAATAAAGGAAAGTTCTAAATAAAAATTAAATAAGCATAATTTAATTATAAATATCATATATATATATAATATAAATATATTTTCCATCATAATGGACACCCTGAGGGGAAGTAATGGAAAATTGAATGATCATCATTTTGTGAGACAATATTTCACCACACATAGAAACAACTTTTCGGTTACCCAGAATATGGAGGTGTTTTTAATTTTACATATAAATAATAACAAAAATACATCATAATATATTTATTATACTGATTTTTTTATTTAATAATTCAATAATAAAAATACAAGGAGTGGAGTAGCAAATGAAACTAAAGAAATCATTGGAAAATGTTATCGTGAAATCATGTATCTATTTTTGTTTATACAAAAGGGATTAATTTGAAGGATTTGTTCCCAATGTGAGGCTTCAAGGACTAGGAAAGGGATCTTGGGATGATATTTGGGATGATTTTGGTAGAGACTATTTGATTTTATAGGTCTGTGATGTTGGGATAAGTGGTTCCCTTTTATAGTGGAGGAGGAGTGACACGCTTGTAATATTTTGTCAATGGAATTCCATACACATTTTTCACATTAAATGTGGCCCCTATAATAGACCCAATTAGTTTAAATGGTGAATAGGGTCCAAATATGGGAATACAATATCTCTTAGAATCGTTTATAGATCATTTTTGTCTTTTTTGTTAACATTTAGTCCCATATTATGCTTAATTTGACATTATTTATTTTAATTAATTTAAATAACATTCACTAAGATTTTTGGTAAAAAAAGTTAGTAATATTATACATTATGTATTATGATTATTTCCAATACGGAATACATTTTTCCAAATTCATATCACATAAGTGGCATAAATGAATTTAATATCCATCCATCATGTGGGATGACAATGTACGTTTTTAAAGTAAAAACCTTTAAATGTTTGCTATGTTTTTGAAGTGAATTTCAATTTAAAATTGATTCTTGTGACATAAATTGGATTAATTGAAAACAATTAACTTATTAATATTTAAAAATATAAATAATAATTTACAATTATAAACAAAATATATGAAAAATATGTTTTGAACTAAAATCCAGTATTTTTTACTATTCATTAAAAAAATTATTCTTTCCATAAAAACACCAAAAATTTCTCATAAGATAAATTTTATGCTTTTAATAAAAATATAATGTTTATTTGAAGACATAATTATAAAAAAATGGGAAAAATATCTATTTAAAATGTCCTCTCCATTAAAAGGCAGTAAATATTCCTTGATAAAAATATTGGATTTTATGTGTGAAATTGGATTGGTTTGTATCTTATTCCTATTAAACCAAATGGATTATTAAAATTTTTTTATTGAAAAAATATCATTTAAATTTCATTAAAATAACTCTATCAGTAAGATTACTTTATTTTATCAAGACAAAACAACTTTAGAGGCATGAAAATTATAATAATATTAGTTTTTATATTCATTTGGTTCATAGTTATATTTATAATTAAATGGTAACCAATGAATTCATTTTATATTTAAATAAACCATATATTTTAATATAATAATTAATACTATTCATAACTACTGATTTTATGGCTTGGTGTTATCTTATTATATTAAATAAAAATGTTCTAATATTATATAATTTTCTTGTAATTTTCAGTCTTGCATATAGTGCAATCTATTGAATAAAGAGGTAAATACTTTTAACGAAAGATAAATTGGTTTTTTTTCATTAAATTGCATAAAATATATTATAATATTTCAATATTCTAAACTATTTTAAAATATAAGGTTATTATATTCCATTTTACACTTGGTTTTGTTTGTAACGGACTCCAAGTCTATGATGTGGGAAATGCAAGCCAAATTGGTGTCATGTAGAGCATGAATAATTGGTGTTCTGTGAATGGTATATTTGAGAAAGATCAATAATATACCTCAATGAAAATTAATTTATTCAAAAAATATTATTTCAAAACATATCATGGTGTTACAAATTTTCTATACCACTCTTACAAATGTACTAACCAATATTATAAACCTCTAACTATAATGTACCCAATGCAATGTAGGTTATAATGTAACCACCCCTCCTTGTTTTATAACGGAACAACCTAACATTGTTGTTGTTCAGAGTGAATACACAAGAGGGGGTCAACTGAGATCCAATTTAAAATTTCTATTAAAAGATTTATGGTTAAGAAAACCCCCAATTTTAAAACGGCATTGTTAATTAAGGTAGTAGAAATGTAAATGTTCAAATGGTCAACAGGTTACTCAAAGGGTAATTAATCCTCAGATGAATCAGTTTTGAACACCAATTCATCTTTTGAAACATGTTTACAGAATTAAACAAATACACACACTAATCAAAACTATCTATCAAACTGTAATAAAAAAATTAAGAAAATATAAGTAGTGGATAAAATCAAAATAGAGTATATGAAGATTTTCACAACAATGTAAACTAGAGGTTCAGTCTCAAACCGAGACCTAATAATCTCCACTAGGTAATCACCTTCCACGAAGAATTTTATATAAAACATGATACATAGCCTGCATCGAGCATTACAATAGTTTTCACAAACTGTCCAGGGAACACACCCTCTACCACAGTTCTTCTTGGGATAAACAAACAATACAGACCACACACAGTCTCTTCAACAATTATACATGGGAAAAAGAGACACAGAGATGTTTGGTGTGAGAATAGTTAATATCCTCCAGTTTAACCATAGTCTACATTCAGTGATATAAACAGTTACACACACATCTCAAATATGTAAAAGAAAGAAACAAAATAGAGCAGTTATGATGAGAAAGTGTTTATAAGGATCTATGCATATTCATATAAGCACCTGAATCCTTGAAATGAGACATGTTATTGTTCGACTCAGTCTATATAAGTTGTTTCCAAAATAGAGTGTCGCAACTCCAGGTTCTATAATTCAGTGTTCTTGATGAATCACAGTTGGTAGGAATGAGTTTATCCCAAAATGATCTTTGTGATGCTTGTGGGTTTAGGATCATAGTTATCGATGATTTAGCTTTCTATTCTGGAATGTAAGCTCTATCAAACTTCTCATTAAACCCTTTCATCATGTTTGAGTATATGTTACACTTCTTGTTTTTATCCTCAGTCAATTTTATTTCGTAGTCTCCCTTTTTGTATTTGAGGACGGATGATGGGAACGAGTTTATAATGTGCATGCTTTCTCATACCTCGTACTGTCCATCGTGTTGTCTCCTGAAACATTTACAATTAGCATTAGTTATTTTTAGATCATTTATTTTATCAAAATTGGCCATTAGAAAAGTATTTGAAAAATTGACAATGTATGGAATAATAAGTGTCAGTAGACTGGTAATGGTAGCCTTCATATTGGTAACATCCAACTATAAGTGCACATCTGCAAACCTATAACAGTATGCTCACACCAGTAACCATGTAATAGTGTCCTTGTAATTGTAAACATGTAACGGTGACCTTGTAGTCGTGACCATGTTGCAGTGACCATGTAATTGTATCCTTATTGTGGTGACCATGTAGTGGTGACCTTGTAGTGGTAACCATGTAGTAGTGACCATATAATGGTCAACTTTTATTAGTGACCATGTAGTTGTGAACTTGTAGCTATATCCTTATAACGATAATCGTGTTATTTTAACCATGTAACGGTGACCTCTGTACTTAGATATATTCTCCATTGTATGCTTAATCAATAGAGCGGTGAGATTGAAAGTATATGAATATTACTCTATAGGAACAAGAAATGTTAATGAAACATAATTAAAAAAATATGAATACATAGTTCTCACTTAAATATGTACCAAAATATGATTTGGGATTATAAAAATATGATTTGAGATTATCAAAATATGATGTGCGATTATCAAAATATGGTTTGCGATTTTTAAAATAGGTGAATCCAACAATCTACACCTTTTTGATAATAACAAATTATGGAATTGCTAAGAGAATTTAATCATGGTAAAACACATCGACTAATGTCATTCATTCATTTATGAATATTCCCCTCCCCCCCGTGAATGACTTCTACCCTTTTATCCCATATTATCTCCCTCTTTGTGATTAAAAAAATGTACAAAACAACAACAAAAATTGTGAAAATAGAAAATATTTATAAATAAAATAGGATTACATTATTAAAAAATTGATACACAAATATTTATGAACTAAGACAGTCCATAGTGACTCCACATCAGATATGCCCATATATGATTTTTCCATGGAGGATGATGATGTAAGTGCTGAAGGTAGAGGGATAGGCTGAGGGATTGTAGTGAGCACGGTTGGAGGAACTGCAACAGAAGCAGCAGTAGACCTATAGTGAGTAGATCTCTGAGAAATTAAGGGGTCAAGGTTCTGATGGCCTAGGTAAGAGTCATCAAAGGAGAAGCACTGGTGGAACCTGATGTAGCTGAAAAAGTATGCAGAGCAGGAGGAACTATGATTTTAGTGTAGTCCACATGGAGCAAAGGAAAGAGAAGATTCCTGAAGTCCAAAATAATACTGCCACCTCTCTCTAGAGTACAAATAAAATCATCCTTATTCTCCATGAATTTTTACAAAGTAGGAGTCAATTCTATGAGTCTACAAACCTGATCCTTAAAGGCCCGAGTGATATGTGGGATCCATAATATTTCCAACAAAAACTTGAAGTGATCATCCATCTGATGTATGGTGTACACCAATTTTTAGTAGAAATCACCTTGATCCTTGATGTCCTTATGATCTTTAGCAGGTTTTCGTAAATGGTTTCCCACAAGATTATGAATTTTCCTGGTGATGGAAATGACCTAAGAATATAATGAACATCCACCCGAGAACATTGACACTTCTTCTTTGACAATGGTCCTGAATGATTCAATGTTAATTGAAGGAGAAGTTGAAGTGGAAGCAGAAGATGCTAGAGGAGATAGAGAGAATGCCACAGTTTCCTTGAAATATTTTGTCATCCCATTGTTCAGTCTTTTGTCATCATTATGATGCCCGTTCACATGGGTTCCCCTATATTTCTAGAAATCCTCAAAAAATGTGTCCATTTACTGAACTATAATTTTGACATATGCAAGGTCACTATCCACTTGGGTCCTTAATGTCATATATGCATCTAATTTGGAAATAGACTGTTTCACAGAAACTATAAAATCAGCCAACTCACTGATTTTACTCTGGTATTGAATTATTTCCTAGAGCATAGTAGATTGAATACTGGAGTGCATTTTGGCTAAGTCAGATGCTAGATGCACATGAGCTTGAGCGATAGTCTTCTACATTTCTGAAGACATATCCCTATACACTTTTTGCAGGACTGATTATAGGTATTTAGGATCTATCATTCTAAAATAGTATTGAGGGAAAGAGGTTTTTGCAGGGAAGAAAGTGAGGTTTGGCACTGAGGGTCTTCTTTTAGGCCTCTCATCTTCTGAGTCATCATATTCTACACCCAACACCATAAATCCAAGGTCCTCAGACCAATATTTAATTTCATGCAAAATAAAAATAGATCCTATAATAGAAGGTTCGTCCCCCTCAGTCTAAGAAATCTCCTGATTGGCCAAATTCATTTCTTCCAGACCTCCTTGATTAATTGAAACATGAAGAATGTTCACTTCCTCTTCCTCCTCAGAATCTTCAAAAACTTCCAAGATAGGTCCAGCCTCAACTAAATCAATATCCCCTTCTTCTTCTACTCCACTTTCTACCCTTTCTGTATTTCCTATTAGAGGGATAAGACATATAAATTCCTCTCCATTTTCAGCAGCAGTTGTCTCAACGTTAGCATGACATTATACAGAGTCCTCATCCTCATCTGATGTATCTATAACTTATCTTAAAACAATTTCAGCCCCTTATTCATCTCCGGTTTCCTTATCATTTTACCTTAGGACAGCGTCCCTTCTAGGAAATTTCTTTGGTGGGATAGGCTCAACAGAGGATATAGTAGTCGCATGAGGATTGGAGGGATGGTCAGGGTCACAAATGTCATATATAGTATGGTCCTCTCTTTCTTTCACAGTAGCAACTTCTTCTTCTTCATCTGAGTAGGTAGGATCGGCTTCAACATTCTTAACACTGGGGTCTCTTTTATTCATAGGCCTAGTGGGATGAGTCACATGATTAAATTCTTCACACAGCTTAGCCTCATCATTCACCCATCTCTTCGGCCATAGATTCTAGTTAATCTTCATCAGCTTGCAGATTACTTTGGTTATGCAATGGTTATATTATATAACAATAATATCTTCCTTTTCTCAAAAAACTATTATACATTCAACATATGGGATATTAGCATGGCATGTAATAGAGCATTGTTTTTGGAACTAGGATTGGTAATGTCTTCATGTTGAATCATAAATATCCTACAAAGTTTAATCTTATGTCCATGATTCAGAAAATAATGATTGAATATGTCCTGATACATCAAAACAGCGAAGTCCCCTCTCCTGGGACTTACCACATTCTGAAAAAATTTGAAAATTATTTTATCCTCTCGTTCTATCTCAGTAGAAATGACATTCCAAAGAATTCCATTCCATATCAATTCATCTAATGCTTCTTCATAACAAAAGAATTCACTAGAGGGAGACACCACTTTTGAGTAATAGTAATAAATTCCATCATGTGGAATCCTTAAACAATCAGCCAACTCAGTAGAGAAGAAACATACATTTATTCCATTTACTCGGTATGTCATCTAGTGCTCATTCTTAGACTGAAAGAACATTAGATACTCATAGAATTCCTTCACAAATTTTGGGTAACATGGTCCATTGTTGTTTGAAAAACAGTCAACCTAGCCCTGAGCTTCTAGGGACATAAGCACTAAATATCGACTCGAAAGCAGCCACTCTGAACTTAATTCCTTCTCAGCTACTATCTCCCACTTGGATATATGTGGGTTTAGTACTTTTTCCACAGTCTAGGTTCTATGAATTGATTCTTCACTAGGTCTTTTAGGATGAGGCGTGTCTCCTTCATTACTGACTAGGGGCCTCTTCAATCTAGCAATTAATCTGGAGCGGTTCAAGGTTTTAGTGGAGGTTTAGGTTCTGAGATTTTAGAACAAGAGGTTCAGAGGATGGTTTGATGTGGATCAAAATGTGGTCTGTGTTCTATTTTTAACATTTAGGGATGGAAAAATAGCACATAAAAAATAAAAAATAATAGCATAAAAACATTTAATATTCCGGTTGAGAGAAAAAAAAACGCAAAGTCCCAGACATCAAATTTCAATCAGTAAGGAGGTATTTGTAAGGTCTAACAGTGTGTTCCTAATAGTGAGGTTCTGAAAGTAAGGTTCTAATGGTGTGGTTATAACAGTATGGTTCTAACGGTGAGGTTCTAACAGTGAGGTTCTAACGGTGAGGTTTTAATAGTAAGGTTCTAACGGTGAATTTCACACAGTTAATAGTTTATCATACCTAACTCATGTCTGAAATAATTTAACCTCTCATAATTCAAAGGCTTTTGTATATATCATCCAATTGGTGTTCAATACCAATGAATTCACGAGTGATATCACCTTTTTTAAAATGATCTCTCAAGAAGTGATGTCTTACATCAATATGCTTTGTCTTATCATGAGATAAATAATTTTTTGACATGATAATAGCACTTTTGTTGTCACAGTTTATAGAGACAAGTTTGAATTGTTATCCATAGTCTAGTAAAGTGTGTTTCATCCACATAATTTGAGCAAAAAAACTACCATCAGCTATATATTCCGCCTCTGTAGTAGATAATGCAACATAATTCTTTTTCATACTACACCATGATACTAGTGACTTGCCTAAAATGTTACATGTTCCAAAGGTGCTCTTTCTTTCCAACTTGTAGACAAAAAATTCAGAATTCGAATAACATATTAAATTCAAAGGCTATACTCTTGGATAAAATAGTCCTAAATTTATATTATACTTGATATTTTTAAAACTCATTTTAACAACAATTAAATGAGACTCTATGGAATTTTCTTTAAATCGAGCACACGTGTGTACACTAAACATAATATCAGGTCTACTAACAGTAAGATAATGTAGACTCCAAATCATACCTCTATAGTTGGTTTGATCCACTGGTTCTCTAGTTTCATCAGCATACAATTTGTAAGTTGAACTCATAGGTTTATCACTTCCTTTACCACTATCCAAACCAAAACGTTATAAAATATCTTTAATATATTTATTTTGATTTAAAATAATACGATATTTGTTTTGAAAAAATTGAAATCCGAGGGAAAATTTTAATTCCCCCATTAATCTCATTTTAAATTTATTTTGTATCATTGATTAAAAATCAATACATAATGAATGTTTAGAAGATCCAAAAATTATATTATCTACATAAATTTTTTCTATTAAAACAACTTTGGAAATCCTTTAAATAAAGTGAGTAGGATTTTCTATTAATGTTGTAAAACCTTTTGAAATAAGGAAGGAACTAAGTCTGTCATACCAAGCTCTTAGAGATTTCTTTAGACCATATAAGGAATTAGAAAGTTTAAAAACTCAATTTGGAAAATAAGGATTTGTAAATCCAGGGGGTTGTTCGATAAATACATCTTCAATTATATATCCATTTATAATTACACTTATGACATCTATTTGACAAAGTTTTAAATTCAGATGAGTTGTATAATCAATTTGTATCCTAATGGCTTCTAATCTAGCTACATGAGAAAATGTCTCCTCATATTATATTCCATCTTCTTGACAATACCCTTGTGCAACTAGTCCAGCCTTGTCTGTAAATATATTTCCAAACTCATCAACATTGTTCCTAAATACCCATTTAGTGCCTTTAGTTAAGGTGTCCTTAGGTCCATCTACTGGTTTCTCATAGAATCTCTAGTTTGTTTCCCTCTATTTAAATCACCCACTACAACATCTAAAGGATGATTCTTGAGAGTTATAATAACTCTTGAAAGAATTGAACTAGAATCCTCATTATTTACTATTGGTTCAAGATCAACAGGTGCATAGTCTGGAAGATTCCTAGAATTGGTTAATTTTACAAGAGGTTGACTATCGTTATCATTTAGATCCAAAATTGACATATCTTCTTCAAGATATTCATGATTGGTTTTGGGTTCATGTGGATCAGTCTCATCAAATTTGACATGAACTGATTCTTCCCCACATTTGGTTTTCTTATTAAATACTCTATAGGCTTCACTTAATATTGAGTAACCTAGGAAAATTCCTTCATCAATTTTGGAAGAAAATTTTTCAATATTGTCTTTCGTGTTAAGGATAAAGATTTTGAAACCAAAAACACTTATGTAATTAAACTTGGACTTCCTATTGTTCCAATTATCATAAGGGGTCTTCTTAAGATCATGTATAATCAAGAATATATTAATAAAGTAACAACATGTATTAATAGTTTCAGCATAAAATTAAATTGGAAAGTCGTACTAATTAAGCATAGTCCAAGAAATTTCTTGAAGGGTCCTATTTCTTCTTTCCCCAACTCCATTCTGTTGAGGTATTCTAGGAGTAGATATGATGTGACTATTTCCATTTTGTGAGCAGTAAGATTCAAAATCTTGATTTTCAAACTCACGGCAATGATCACATCTCATGGTCATGATCCTAAGTCCACTATTATTTTCTAAAGATGTGGAATATTAGATAAAATAAGAACAAGCTTCAATTTTGTGAGCTAGAATGTTTACCCAATTGTACCTATAAAAATCATCTACAAGAACATAATAATAGTTCATCCCATTTAAACATGAAAATATTGATGGTCCAAACAAATCCCTATGAACCAACTCATGTGGTTGAGATGTAGAAACATCTATCATTGGTTTGAAAGCAACATTGTGTTGTTTTACCTTTTGGAAAGGATTACACACTTTGTTAAGAGAGAATCCCAACATAGGTAAGTCTATAACTAATCCTATCCTAGTCAGTTTTCTAAGTTAGGGAACATTACTGTGTCCTAGTCTTCTATACCACAACCAGGATTCCTTATGAAATTTAATTAAACAAGAGACATTTTTCTTAGCTACAGAATCTATATCAATATCATATACATTCTCATTTCTGAGAGTAGTCAATATCAAATCATTTTTAAAATTAAAAAAATTACATGCATCATTTTCAAACATGACATTAAAACCATCATCATACAACTAAGAAATAGTTAGCATATTGTATTTTAACCCATTAACAAAAAGTAATTTTGAAATTAATGGAGTATTAGGGTTAAAAATCTGGCCTAAGACGACGATTTTCCCTCCATAATTATCACAAAACATGACATATCCATTATAAAATTTAATTAGAATTTTAAAACATGAATATTATTTTGTCATATGTCTGGAAATTCCTCTTTCCATGTAAAACAAAGCTTTATAGGAGATATTTAGAAAATTATCCTGCAAAACAGATTAAATGTTGGATAATTTTTGTACCCATATTTTCTTGGGTCCAGAGAGGTTAGCAAGGAGAACATTGGGAACCCAAATGTGTCTCACAGATTTCCTATAATCAGAATATATATTTTGAGACAAAAACACTTAGTTTGGTCCATTAGAGAATTTGTCTTGGAAAATATGATCTAGAAGTTGAACTAGTTGTGTACTATTAAGATTTTGGAACAAATTTGGTTTTAATGATCCTTCTCCATCTTGGATGATATCCTAGACCTGTTGTATATATTGGGGCAATATATTGTCCTGGAAACTGAGTCACAGTATCTCTACCAGCAGTATATTTTTCAAGATCTCTTCGTAATTTTTCATTGGATAATTTGTGTTCAGTATTTTCTTTTAACAGCTGAGCACATTTTTCATCCTCAATAACCATATCAGATTCATAATTAGTATTTAAAGCATATTTTCTTTTCAAAAATTTATATTTATCACTGATTTCATTAAAATTATCCTCAAGCATTCCATAGTATTCAAATAGTTCATCCTTTGTCTTATTTTCAATATTGTTTGATTCACCTTCATTCCCAGAATAATAATATTTAGGCATAGGGGAATTAAGTGTTACCTCAGATGATTCTGTCATGAATCACAAGTTAGTATGATTGTTCCATCCACAATCAGAAACGTTAGATCCACTGTAGTTGTCTTCTGAGGCACTCGAGGTAGATTTCATGGCCTTTTTATAACCATTGACCTTATCTTCAAATTTATTCTTAAATTTAAGCTTGGGACAGTCTTCCGTCACATGACCTTTTCTTTTTCTCTCAAAAAATATTATTTCATTTGAGTTTCCAATCCAATTTTTTTCTTATATACATAGTCCTTTACTATCATACTTTCCCTTGTAGTTTGAATTCATAAAGAATCTCTTCATTCAGTTGAATTTTTTGAATCTTCTAGCAAGATGAGCCACATCACCATCACTGTTTGAGACTTCACTTGTGGTAGTATCTACAGGATCTTGAACATTGTCTTTATCATTGTTATTTGAAGTAGTAGTCTTAAATACTGTATATTTTTTCCTTGGTTCTTCATATACTCCTTGATTCACCGGAATTTCTTCTTCATACATCATTCACATTCCAATTATATCCTTTACTGGTAGCTTTCCTATGTAACGAGATTCGTGGATAGAAACAGAAGTCCCTCTCCATCTGTCAGGTAGGCATCTAAGTAGTCTCATAATCTGGTCCATGCTGTCCACTGGATTCCAAAGCAGACTCATTGTATTCACTATCTCATTGATCCAGAGTTACATGCCAGAAATGATTTCATTAGGATTCATTTTAAAGTTAGCATACTAAATTGTGTGTGTATTTAATCTCATTTCTTTAACATTGGTTGTTCCTTCTTTAGAAATGGATAAAGAGTCCCAAGTTTCATATGCACTTGTACAAGAATATATTCTTCTAAATTCATCATCTCTTAGAGAATAATACAAAGGATTCAGTGATTTACAATTATTCTTATATTTAGCTTTATTCAATGGAGACCATGTGTTTCTGGCAGAAGCTGGTAATGTATGTTGTTCATCAATTGTGTCCTAGATTTCTTGTCTTGTGCTCTCTAAATACATTTTCATTTTTAATTTCCACTGAGCATAGTTATTACCATTAATGAAAGGTGTCATGTTAGTAGCAGCACCTTCAACTCTAATTTCCATAATTACCTAGAAAATTTAAGAACAAAAAATTTAGATTAGACAGAAATATTAAGATCATTAAGACAAAACAAAAATCTCAGTTGTAAATAATTTGAAAATCATGAAAATAAACAGTCCTCAGATACCAAATGTTGGTCAGAGTGGATACTCAATAGGGGTGTGAATTGAGTTCTAATTTAAAATTTTAGTTAAAAACATTATGGTTAAGAAAACCCCAAATTTAAAAATAGTCTAGTTAATTAAGGAAGTAGAAATGTAAATTTTCAATTGGTAAACAAGTTTCTCAAAGGGTGGTTAATCCCCAGATGAAACAGTGTATAATACCAATTCAACATTTGAAATAAGTTTACTAAATTAAAAAAATACATAAACTAATCAAAACTAGTTATAAAAGTTTAAGAAATAACATTTTTATGTTTAACAATTTATAAGCAACGGATAAAATCTAAAAAAAGTATATGAAGATTAAAATCTAAAAAAAGTATATGAAGATTTGCACAACAATATAAACAAGAGGTTAATTCTCATGCAGAGACCTAATCCCCTCCACCTGGTGAACACCTACCACCAAGAAGTTTATATAAAACATGATACACAGCCTGTATCAGGCATTAAAACATTTTTCACAAACTTTCCATGGAACAGACTCTCTACCAATGTTCTTCATTTGACAAAAAAACAATACAGACCACACACGGTCTCTTCCATAGTTATATGTAGGAAATATAGACTAGGAGAAGTTTAATGCGAGGATAGTTAATATCCTCCAGATTAAGCACAAGAGATAGTGTGTGATATAAACAGATACAAAAAGTACTAAAAATATGTAAAAGAAAGAAACAAAATAGAAAAGTTATGATGAGACACTGTTTAGAAGGAATTATGTGCTTGTAGATCAGCTCTTGACTCCTTAAAATGAGACACGTTAAAGTTTGAGTCAATCTATGGGTGTTGTTTCCAAAACAAAGTGTCGCAATTCCAAGTTCTAGATTTCAGGGTTCTTGATGAAGCACAGAAGGCATGAATGAGTTTATCCCATAATTATCTTCATGAAGCTTGTGGGTTTCTGATTTTAGGGCTGAATGATTCAGATTTTTGATCTGGAAAGTGAGCTCTACCACACTTCTCATGAAACCCTTTCTTTGTGTTCACGTAAATGATACACTTCTTGATTCTATCCTCAAGCATCTTCTTATTTCTTGGTCTCCCTTTTTATTTTAGAGGTCCAACATTGGGAATGAGTATATCACATGCATGATTTCTCATACTTTATAATGTCCACGATGTTGTCTTTTAAAACATTTAAAATCAGAATTAATTAATGTCAGAGTATTCATTTTATCAAATATGATTGTAACAAAAGTATTTTATAAATTGAAAATGTATGGAAGAATAAGCATCGGTATATGGGTAACGATAGCCTTCATATTGGTATGCTCCTGCTATTGGTGCACATCTACAAACCTTTAAAAGTATGCTCACACCAGTAACCATGTAACGGTGACCATGTCACATTTAACTTATAACACTGACCTTGTAGCGGTGACCATATAGTAGTGACCTTGTAGCAGTGAACATGTAGCGATGACAATGTAACTGTAAGCTTTTAGTGGTGACCATGTAGAATTGACCATATAGAGGTAACCTTGTAGTGGAGACCATATAATGTTAACCTTTTAACGATGACCATGTAGATGTGACCTTGTAGCTCTATCCTTGTAAAGGTAAGATTGTAACTATAACCTTGTAATGGTTACCTCTATACTCATAGAAATTCTACACTGTAAGCTAATTCAATCAAGCGGTGAGATTGAAAGTATTTGAATATTACTCTATATGAATAGGAAATGTTAATGAAATATAATTATCCAACGATGAAGACATGGTTCTTACTTAAATATGAAACAAAATATGATTTGTCATTATTAAAATATGATTTGGGATTATAAAAATATGGTTTGGGATTATCAAAATAGGTGAGTCCAACAATTGTTTTATTATGTAACCACCCATCATTAGTTTATCCTATAACCACCCATCATAGATTTGTCACAAAACAACCCTTGATTGTTTTATCACATTAACACCCAGCATTATAAAAAATTAACATGAATCATTGTTTACACATAATAAATGAAATATTTCATCATCAAAAACTCTTTGATGAAAATAATCTTTCCATTTTGAAATCACTCATTTTTAAAAATTATGCATATAGATTGGGAACAATTTTCATTGATAGTGACCATACAATCTTGGATGTATTATTAAAAATATTTATATAACCGGAAAGTGGGAAATAATATTCATGCAATATATATAAGAAAAAAAAATCCCTTTTGACATTTGTAAATGAATATGAAATTTTTACTTTAAAAGAGTGTTTTTAAAAGAAACCCCTTAAAATATTCTTTAAAATATTCCTTTTCAAAAAAATGTGAAAAATTAGAAAATTTATGTTAGAAAACATTTATGTCCATATAAATAAATTCATAGTATATTATTTTTAAAAACATGGTAATTAAATATAAATATTTAGAAAATAATACATTAAAAACATTTAAAACTATATTTTTTGTTAAAAAGTTTCATAAATTAAGTCTAATACATTATATAAATTGTTTACAATCTTGAATAATAATCTTATGCAAATTATTTAAATGATTGTTATCCATTTTCAAGTTGATTATTTATTTTATTTTATATTTTACCATCTTATTAAAATTACATTATTATTTATGTTCACGTTGGATGTTTTGATTATATTTGGTAAATTAGTCCAAAATGACTTTTGTATGACTTATTTAGTGAAAGTGGTCAATATTATATTTTCTAAAGAATAATATATACTAAATATTAATCGTTATTATACATTACTTATACTTTTAAAAACATCCATTAAATGTGTTTATGTGAAATGAACCACGTTAAAATCATGGAGAAAACAACCTTACATACAAATGATCAACATTTCCATTTTTCAAATAGCAATATCAAAAGAAGTAAATTATGATTTTATCATAAAAATGTTGTCATAATATTATTAATATTATATTAATAATTTAAATATCCTTATACATATCATCAATGTGTTGTGTTTATGAAAAATGATCACATTGCTTTGCAGAGGTGATAATCCACACATATGCACAAACGTCATTATCATTTTTCTCTGAATGAAAAGATTAGAAATCAAATGAGGTATTTTCCACCAATCTTGAGGAACATGTCATAAATATCATATTTAAACATTTATTATTTCATTATATCCACCATTTATATAAAATTATGGAAAACATATTATTTTGGTTCGCAAGGCGGTAGTCTACCGCAAACACGAACAATTAATTGTTTTCTCATTTTATGGAAGAGGATAATGATATAGGCCATGATAAAATGAAAATAAAATATTATATTTAAGGTAATATAGTTAATATTTTATCATGTTTCCATATAATTTGATGGATGTGGAAAAGAATCAAAATAGAAACCCCTGATTACAAACGACACCTCTTCTTTAGATGATCACCCTATCTTAAAACCTTAAGACCACAATGGATGGAATTATGACTATAATAGACCCTATATAATGTGTATTGGGAATATAGGATAGGATTTGGTCATATCATGGAAGAACCAAAATCGTTTTTTATGTGTAATAGATTGAAAATAAGTGGTGCCCTGTAATAATGGAGGTGGGGGAACATTTGGAATTATTCAAGACATTAGATTATAATATTTCTATTCTAGATACAATGACATTAAAATAGACTATAAATGAATATAGGATTTACTTTTAGACCATATAATAACATATTTTTAATTACCTAATGATTTTGTGATTTATATATATTTTAATGATATATTATAATCATAAAATATCATTATTGTCAATTTTTAAAATATTCATTACTTTGACATTATGAATATCAATATAAAACAATATCTTCCTACCAAAAAATTTATTAATTCTATAATATGTCAAAATATTCATTAAAATTCATGTATCACCTTAATTAATTTAAATTATATTACTTTTATTATTTTTAATATTATTCATTTAAATATTCAATAAATTTAATAATCACTTCATTATCATTCTATAATTATTTAATGAAATTATTTCATAACTAAAAAATAAATAAAAATTTCAATAATGTAGATAAATGTTTTATATTTCAAAATAATATTTATAGTCGAAAAAATATTCTCTAAATATCAATATTATAAGTATTATACATATTGGACACAATAGTATGACATGTTTGACTCATAGTTAATTAAAATACATTAAGGGAAATAACTACTTCTTAATGAAAAACAATTGTCATGAATAATAATAATGAATTATTATGGACAAAATTATCTCATAAAATAAAATGTATTCATTATTTTGTGCAATTTAATGGTTCTTATACTTTTTATTATGGCTATTTTATTGATATTTGATTAATTAATTTTATATTTTCTCATTGTTGTTCATTCTTTTAAGGTTATTATTTTATTCCTAAAAATAAAAACAAATTACCAACATAAATATATATATTTTTGATCTAGAAGGAATTTATAAGGATAAATATAGATTCTAGAGGGACACATATTAACAAATTTATACTTATTAAAACCCATTGTTTGACGTGTTTGATTTATGAATAAAATAACTATTATAATTGACTTATTGTAAAAAAGGTGGCTCAAAAGGGTCATAAATTCCTTCCATACGTGATTTTGGTTGAACATTACTCATAAAATAGAATTTGGACTAGTGATAGTGTAAATTAATAATCATTATCATAATTATTTTACCCCTAATTACACGATTGACCCTCAACGACGGTAATAAAAATTACTATGTTTACTATTCATATTGTCCAAAAATAATCATCTAATATTTACAAACATTTTTGAATTATTGTTTTAGATATGGAATCAAATTCTCAAAATAAATATTAAAAAATTGGAATAATTTAATTTAATATCAAACACCGAAAATGAAAATAAATCCCATTTTCAAAAAAAATCCATTTTTAAATAATATTTTTATATGTTAAATATAAGTGTAAAATCCATTTAATCAAGAATAATTGTACTATTTTAAGTTATGTAGAACTAATTAAATATTAAAACTACTCAAAATTAATAATTTTACCATGTAAATAAAATACAGTTAAAAAAACTATATTTTTTCACTATTCATTAAATGCTTATTATATTCTGAAATTTATCACAAATTCAACCTAAGATAAATCTGACATAATTAATACAAAAATAAAATGAAATTTTTTCAAATAAATTTTCTAAGACATATTTTAATTAAATATAATATACATTCATGAACAGAAACAAAACCCATTATTAAAGAAAAATTATTTCTAAAAATTAAAATTAATTATTTATATTTTAATTTTATAATAATTTACCAATAAATCAATATTGAGTTGAAACATTATATTTTTTTCATAAATCAGTTACTCATACTCATACCCACATATTAAATGAGTAGGTCATAATGAAGAAATTTAAAATAAAAATATTTAGTTATTCTTTTATGATTGATGTGAAGTATCCTTTTCGATATCAAACATAGTGTTTCCAACAAAAAATAATAGAGTTTTAAAATTTTTATCATCCATTTTTTAATATTTCTTTATTAAAATCAATGTCCCAGGTGACATTTTATTCGTTAATCATTTATGTTTTGGATTTATAGTTTTTCACCTCATGTTCTGATAATGGATAAATCATATATAGAATGTTTTTCATAATTCAAATATAATATATATTCATTATTCACATGGTTAGAGTCATTATTAATTGATAGATATGGAAAAATAACTACACCGTTATGGGAGATGGTAGACCGTACACACACATGATGATATTTTTCATTTTTAATTGGATGAATTTTCCAAAATGTAATTATTAAATATCCGTTTAAACCCATTTTTATATCATATATTTCATATATATTTATTAATTAAATCAATATTATAATCATATTTAAATGGAAATTAAAAATTAATCACATTTCATTCTGGAGGTAATATTCCACAACTATGCAGAAATGACATTATCATTTTAAAAATAACAGGAACGATAGAAGGCATAAATGATATTATCATTATTGAATTATAATTATTTCAAAAAAATAATATATGAATATTTGTCCCATCATAATACCCATCAATAATAAAAAATAATGATATATTATTTAAAATTCTAGGTGAATAAATTAAGTCATATATATGTATGAGTGAAACATTAAATTCCCATTTGATAAAAATAGGTTGAATAAAGTTGGTTTTATAAAAATAATAAAAAATATAACTATGTTGATAATACACTTTTATTATTTCATGAATTATATTACATATTAAGATGATGTAAAAGAAGAATTCAAAATATTATGATCCGTAATGGGGATTGACTCTTTATTGATTTGACACTTTTAAATCATTTTTGAAGGGCTCTAGGATTGGTATTTTGGGAAGAAAAAAAGAATATATAATCTGTATAGATAAATGTAGAAGTGAAATTGGATGATATTTTGGGCTAGAAGGCTGAAGGTTGTTTAAATAAGTGAAAAGAGGGGTTCCCTTTTATAATTGATGGGAGGGAACTCTTGTATTTTCAAAAAATATTAAATTAATATAAATTAATTTTTATATAAAAATACAACCAAATTGTTAATATTATTAAATAATATGAGGATAATTCTAAATAATATCATAAAAGTAAATATAGATATGTTTTTATCACATTATTACCCATATCTATTTGTTTTAACCCTTCACTTACCCTTCTCACAATTGACATAACATTAATAGTTTCTACCATTTAACATTTCAAAATATTAATTTAAAATGAAAAATACCCCCTATTTTGGACCATGATTGATTTTTGTAAAAAAATAACCTTAATTTGGTAGAATAAATGATTTTTATTAATTTTATTTCATTAAATAAATATTATTGATTAAAAAATAGCGTTAATGTTAAAATTTAAACATTTCATTACATTTAGTTTAATAGAATCAAGAAAACAAATGAAATTAGGGAAAACATTATACATTTTTATCGTGTAACAACAATCTATTAAATTTTAGGATCTCATTATTTAATTGAAGTTATATTGCTTTTTATATTTTTCATATCATTTATTAGGTTATTCCATTAATTGAAAATTAACATTCCGTGTTGTATAAGAATTTAAAGTAATTATTTCTACTATAAAAATTTACATTTAGATAACATTATTAATATAAATAAATTATATTTAAAATTTCTATTTGTAATAGAACATTGCATCTATTTTTCAATTTTTTAAAAAAATATTAGGTTATTAAAAATAAGAATATAGTTTTTTTTACTTTTCTATATATATTTTTTTATAATAGGCCTAATTATGTTTAAATGAAAAAAAGTCATATAAAATGATATTTGATGATTATGGATGCAATTGACTCATAAAATAATATTAAAAAAATTGATAGGTTCTTTTCAGAGTATGTATCAATTTATTTTTAACCATTCATTATCAGATTTATCATGTAATGAGTTAAAAAAATATCTGGTTACTATTAATGTTTAATAATTAAAAGGTGATTTTTAAAAAATATAAATTTCATTATTAAAAATATATGGTTAATTTTATAAAATTGATTTTCTTAAAATATCAAAACTTAAAATTTAAACAGATTTTGAAATACAAGACAAAAGTCTTTTTTTAGAAAAAATACATTCCAGTCCTAAAACATTGTTTATTCATGTCCCATGTTTCAAAAAAA
Source organism: Viscum album (assembly GCA_963277665.1). Lineage (NCBI taxonomy): Eukaryota > Viridiplantae > Streptophyta > Magnoliopsida > Santalales > Viscaceae > Viscum > Viscum album. The sequence goes on along the minus strand of OY728152.1, from coordinate 1,106,583,873 downwards.
TATTCATTGAATATTAATATATTCTATTTTATATATAATGTAAAAATATCATTAAAAGTATATTACAATATCAATTAATATAAATAATTGATATTTAAAATATAGTGCACATATAAATTTTTTTCAGAAAACTATTTATTTATAATTGAAATGATGATTATTTTATTTTATTATAGATTGAAATGTAATTAATTTATTTTATACATACATGAACATAAATTTTTTATATTTCAGTTTGTCCTATTCCCACCCAACAATAAAATGGATTTTCGATAGCTATCACTATAAATAATTATTTTAATATTATGTCATGGTTCATATAGAATCTCTGGTTCTTATAATACAACACATAAAAAAAATTAAATATAATTGAATTTATTTAATAAAATCCCACAGTGTTACAGATATATCATTTTATATGTTATCAATAATACACCATTTTTTATATTATTTTTAAAATTTTATGATTCTCAAATCCTTAATTAGTTATAAAAAAATGTTTTTTAAGGAAATATAGTATGCCTAAATGAAATATGAATAGATATTTATTTTACAAGACCATTATATAGAAAAATAAAAAAAACTATAGAATAGAAAAAAACCTAAATTATTGTAATTTTATTTCATGTAGATGATGATGAAAACGTAGAAATAACTATTACGTTATTCACTTTAGTGATAATTTTCCAATAACAATATAACTAAAATTATTTGTAATGACATTATATTTATTTAATATGTAATCTACTGCAACATAAAATAAAAACAAAAATTATATAAGAGATCTTCAATAGTCTATATTATAGACTGATATGGTTACAAATGATTTTTTGAATTCCATTTATATATCTTCAAAAATAAAAGTGTACCTCAAATTTTGTACATTTCATAAATTCTCAATCAACTAATATTATATTTTCATACAGTTGTAACACATCATTTATAAGCATCACATAAATTTTTAGGTCTTAAATTATAAAACACAATTTATAATTTAATAAGAACATAATTTCATGTTTTAAAATCCAAAAACACTATAGTTTATAATAGATACACCCAAATATAGTACATAAGATATCTCATATGAAATCATAATTTCACTATATTATCCATATCATGGGAAATTCTATATCCAATATCACTACCTACGATATGAGAATATAGTAAAAAAATAGTTTTTAGATTCTTGATATACATGCATAGAATATTAAAAATATTTATTTTTAACTGAGGTTAATGTTCATTGAAACACACACACACACACACACATATATATATTGGAATTTCAGAAGCTATCAATGATTGCATCTAGTAAAATAAAAGATAATTCTACCAAACAAATGAGTTATACATTGAATGTCAATTGAAGTTCCTTCACCTATTGGATTTAAGATTTGAATAACACCTACTCAATTTTTTGACTTACTTATAGTATGATGATGTCATGGAATTATCTTGCCATAGGTATATAAGAGTTACATTAAATATATATTGATCTAAAAGACATTAGGGATGTGCTTGTAAGAATGAAAATAAAGTATTGTGATATTAACCTATGATGGATGTTTGTGTATGGAAACATGTTATATATATACAGGTACTGTTCTATCCTATACCAAGACCTTTATGGTTTATTAACCATTCATAAGGGGGATATATGATATCTCGTGGTATCTTTATAGGTTTCTATCCTTCAACATGATTTATATTTTGATTTACTATATTTATATATGATTGGAATGATAAAAAACATTATTACATCATAAGGATCAGTAAATTTAAATGATTATTTGTATATTAATCTAATACTAAAGAAGAAAGAGTTTACTAAGTGGTTGGTATTTGGATTTAATCAAATAGAGAAAATGTGATCTGTAATGATTAAATTTGGATGAACTGTAATAAATGTCATATTGGAATGATTTTTGTAATATTAATAAAAAAATAAACTTAATTCAAAAACATTAAATGAAATAGAATGGTGGATGTTATAATGCCTATGTTCATGGGTTATAATGTTTCAATTATTCCTTCGGATTTTTTTTGTTGAAATTAAATATAAACAAAACTGTAATCTAAAATTAATTCAATAATTATTAGACCAATTGTCTCACTTAATTTAGTTATTATAAAAAAAATATTATACAAAGGATACTATATTATTTGTTGACATTTTATTTCATATTTAAATAAAAAACTAATCCCCCGAAATTCATTTATTTTAATTATTCATCTAATTTTTAATAAATTTATTAATGTTGAATTTATAAAAAATTACACAAATTTTGGATTTTAGTTTTTTAATTATTATAATTAATTTTCCTTTAACAAAGCCCAAAATAATTTTTTATTTCTAATTTTATAGGTAATGTTTTATATAAACATAATTTTTAATAAATTACTTTTTTACCGACCGTCTAGTTCATTCTAAATTACAGCATTGAATTCGGAATTTTAATTGATTATTCGACCATGTTATGAAGTGGAGTTGACTCTATTGAAGAGATAATTCACTTTTACGGATTCTAATGTTGGATGTAAAGAAAACATTAATGTCCACAGGAAACCCTAGATAACAAAATTAATCCTAATGTGGGTATGAGTGTCTTTAAACACCTCAAATTATTTTTATATGAAACTCATTCTGAGGGACAGTCAAGAAAATATGACTTGAATCACCTAGACGATACCTATACTTGGATGTTATAGGACTTCAAGAATATATTTTGATCTTCAAAGGCTGGCAATTAGCACCGGGTCTCGAAGGAATGTTAGTGGAAGTTGGTTATTCCCTTCATAGATGTAAAAATAATGTAATAGAGAAAAAAATTATAAAACATATTTCATCCTAAAAAAGAAAATATCCCATGAAACATAAAAAATATAAAACAAGCCTCCGCTATACATGGATAAGTGCGAAATACAATCATCCGTATCCAACTCGACAACATGTGGAGACCAACCTATACTAGTGATGACCATCTTGTAAAGTGAGCAAACTATCAATCAACTCTGACATACCTGTTGGTACATAACAATTGTATCATGAATAAACTTTTATACTAGAATGGAAATGATAGATTTTATAATAACATAATCATTAAGAAACCAACAAAATTATTACACATAAGAAATACATTATTCATATTATTTACATTAACATAATCATTTTCATAAATATATAGAAGAACAACATTACTAGTGGTTGGGAATCAATGCATATAAATAGTCAATAAAATGTTTATTATTAATAATAACTTTCCATTATTGATAAGTACTAGTTCTAGGAGGATCAATACATGCAATACCTTCTCCAAGGATTATCTCATGATTAAAGGCAAGTAATAGAAGGATTTTGTGCAGTTGTTCCTTCTAGATAGGAATAAAATTTTCCAGATTAAATATCAATTACATAGGTGATGTGAGTTCTTGCATACTTTTGTCAATGTGGTATTTTAACCCATGCCTTTATGAATGGGTGAAGGAGTATAATAAAGGTTGGATAATATTAAAAACCGTAACATTATTAAATATGGTCACTTTCGAGTATGTACACACATTCAATGTATATAACTACAAAAAATATATATATTTATTTCGAAAAATTTGATACAATTATATACAATAATAGATTTATAACTACATATAATAGATAGAAATGAATAAACCATGTTTATGGAAAATTAAATGTAACCCAAATTAACAATATCATTAAAAAGGTAAATACTATAATAAACACATTCAATTAAAAATCATGACTATATAATAATTCCATTACATTGAATCAAATTATAAACATGGAAAAATGATATTCATACTGGAAGAATCTACACTATCTATTATATCATGTAATCATACTAACAATACCTAAATATTTTTCGCAAAACATGATAACCCTAAAAAAATATTAAACCCAAAGAAGTATATATTATCAGTCCAAACATGGTTGATTAAATGAGAGGATATTAATTTAATTATACCCTAAAGGAAAACATTACACCAATCACGATATTGGAATGAAGCAGTTTAAAGATAAAATTAATTCATTGCAAAAGGTGGATTTACTCATAAATGGGTGGTGACCAAGGTGTACTATGATATAAATAAAAAATAGTACAGGTTTGGTGTTTTTCATGACCAATATATACACCATAATTATTTTAATAATAATTTTTAAATAAGTTATATGTAATAAATTTAAATGATTAGTTTTTTTCTAAAAAACAATGCTCTTCCTAAAAATAGGTTGTTCATTATTTAGAGTTATTTTTAATTTTACAACAATTTTATTTTTAATATAATAAAATATTTAATACAATATTTTTAAACATTTTAAAGATTATAAAATATTTCTCATAAAAGTGGAGGAATTAAACAAAATGAAAATATTATGTAGGTTTTTGAATGAAACATATGAAAGGATTTGGATCTTTATTGAAGAGAAATTATTGATTTTTTTCAAAATATTTTAATCAAATTTGGGATTGGATATAGTTGATAACATAAATTAATTTTACATACCACATCATTACTTTCCATTAGAGTATAACCCAATGATATAATCATTATATTGTGACTCTTAACCAAGGATGATCTTAGAATGTGACTTGTAACTTATATAAGATAGGTGGGATGTAATTTTTTCTTAAATCATTAATGTTAAACTAACATGAAGGTATTATTATATTTAAATGTTGTTCTCCCTAACCATGATTCTAAATTACTCAACCAATGAAGATATTTTCATAAATATTATGAGACTATGAGTGTTCCTTAAGACAAATTGGTGCAATATGAAAATTTCTATAACACACTCAAAGGTCTATTTTGACAATATTTAAAATCTGAATTATATACACCTTATTGCGTATATGTGATAATTTATTAATATAAATGAATTGTTATAAAATATTTTAACCTCTTGTAATAAATATTAAATCATGGTATTAGACAAACACATTAATAGTCACCTATAAGATAATGGTTTCCCCTAATCATTTAAATATAGCTAGTTATTCATACTGTAAAGCATTTTTTATAATTTAAATTTCATATTCCATCAGCAAGTGATGTGTATATAATAATTTAATGAAATTATACATGTATAACATGGATAAAAATATTAAAAATTATCATCATATTAATATGATCCAAAAAATTATTATTTCTCAATTTATAATTTATCACAAATAATTTAAAAAATAATTTAAAACTAAAAAAAATAGTATCAAAATTCATTCTATTTATCAAAGGGTGTTACCATAGAATAACCATTTGAATTTACTACAATTTTATTAATAAAAAATATATAATTTATATATGTATAAACCATGTATCTTTTTACTTACTATTTCATGAAAATTTGGCACCACTGGACCCAACAGGACGTTATCTAGCCAGATAGTACACTTTGTGTGTCACCCCTATCCCACACCCAATAGGCCAAGGGCAGGACACAAGATAAAAAATTGAAGTTATCATAAATTGGTGTCCTTATAATATAGTATTTTTAATTAACATATGAGTTTCTGAAATGATATATATGTAACCAAAAAATGAAAGTTAAAATAATATAACTACCGGTACAATATACATGGGACTAAAATAAACTATCCCAAAATAAAACAAGGAAATAAACAAAAACTATATTAAATGATAATAATAAAATATCAACATATTGATAGAATAAACAACCTCAGAAAAGTAAAATGTATTGGATCCCTCTATTTTAATATTGAAATGATGACTATTAATAATTAACACCACCAGACTTCCTTATGAACTGATCCTATTGATTGCATACTTATAAGGATCCCCTATAATCTGTGCGTCATCTACCGAGTCATAAATTTTAAAGGAGTAAAACCCATGAAATTGGTATTATAAATATATCATGTGTAATTCCATGACATCATAAACAATAAACATGAAAAATATTCTACTCAATAGGATAAAGAAGAACTATATATTCTTTGATTGTAGATATCCTCATAATTTTCCAAAAATTCCCATTTTCAGAACACTTATATAGAATAATAAGACCTAATAAGAAACCTATGAAGATAATCAAACCTATTTTGAATCACATGTATCCTTTTAGAAATAAGCAATGAGGGACCCTCACTAGGGCATCCCATGTATCTCATACTTGCATATAACTTCATTTAAGAGAATAATTCACTGCATTTATGAATAATAGACACAATATAACCATAATGGTTCACTGTATCTGGAGGATAGAAACATAATAAACTTATTTAATGAAATATATTCACTATATTAGGAATTTCAATTGTCAAATAGTACCCTTATTAAACATATCCTAATTAATACCTTTCTTCATAACATAGGGAAATGGGTATAGAAGCAATGGTTGATGAGATATTTAATAAGGGTCAACATTGGAGATGTTAATTTATTATCATAAGTGAGTATATGATAATAAATAACTAATGAGAACAAGATCAATATTATTTAATCATACACAACAAGTCATAGACCATAAATCAGGAGTCATGATATATTTCTTGTTTATAACAAAAATCATGTGTCATGTGTGTATGGAATCATAAGTAATTAATAATGATCCATGAGAGAAAGTGAGAATCATAAGAAAAAAATTTCTTTATAAACATCAACATATAAATCATTTGTTAGGGATACCAACCAATACATTTATCAGATAGTTGTGTTGGGATAACCGCTAAGGTATATTCTTGGTCAAAGGATAGATTACCATGTGCCATATTGGGATTGTCATAATCTCCCATGTAACATGTATGATAATGAGATAAAAATAATACCCAGTTTATTATAGGGATACAAAAGACAAAACCATAACATAATTTTAAAACATACTTTTATATCCAACATGATGACAAAAACATTTTAATTTCATCAATATTTCATTGACCTAGGGAACAGAATTGGTGTCCTAAAATCATCATTATCATAATAATTAATTTGAAGGAATGTGGATGGTATAAAAAGTTTATACCCCTAATAAATCATAAAAATATTTAGATGATATTTTTATATAAGAAAAATACTTTTATAAAATTATAATAAAAATGTTTTAATAAAGGAGAATAATTAATTTTTTTAAAATTTTATAAACAAAAAATTCACAAAAAATGAGAATATATTCACTATTAAACCATGGAAACATTTAAAATAATTTTATTAATAAATAAAATTCATTATGGTGCTAAATAAGTATATATTGGTAAAGTGTTTAAAAAATATTCATTTTACACTTTTTAAAAAATAAAAAATAAAACCAGTATATAAAATTAGAAGAAGATTACATTAATGTTTATGTAATAAAATCAATGATAGTATAAAATTAAATTTACAAATAATTTACGGATAGAAAATTCCTTATTGAAAATAATTTTTATGAATATAGATATAGGGAAGAATGATTATAGAATAAATGGAGAAATTAGGGTGACTTTTATTAAAAACAATATTTTCTATATTTTTGAGAAATAAAGAAATAAAAGGAATATATTTATTTCAAACCCTAGAAATTTCAATAGGGGAATAAAAATTATTATTTTTAGGACAAAAATAAAAAATAGCTTTCTATAATAGGAATATAAACACAAATAATCCTAAAAAAATTGATACTGTTATATAAACCCTTACCTCAAGCCTGAAAATGATTCATACATAATCTAACCTCATGTATAATAAATTTATTTATATTATAAATATATAAAACAAAAATATTCATAATAATATTACTATATATAATTATCTAATAATTTACAATTATTCATTTTTTAAAATTCTTCACTAAAATCCACATTCTGGTGTCAACTATTCTATTTTCCATGCATGTTTTATTTCATTGATTGTTGTAATCAAATCATCGGAATGTTTTTGTCACATATTTTTTATTAATAATACAATTAATTTCATATTTAGTTATTATATATAGTTTTTAACCACCTATATAAGGTGATGCTGTGAAATAACATACATTACATCATAATGATTCCAGTCTGCATGTACACATGAGCGATGATTTAATTATTCAATGGATGGAAGGAAAGTAAGGTGGAAACTATTTTTCTTTTATATAATCATAATGTTTCCTAATTTTCAAATATATTCAACAAGTATATCTATAAAACAATTAATGTGAGGTGGTGATAAAAAATGAAATGAATTTATTCACAAAGGTGGTAGTTCACACACATGCATTAGTGATGCTTTCATTTTCCATAGGATGAATGGGAATTTGATAATGGGTAATATATTAAAATAACTATTTTTAAATTTTAGGATAATGATTTATTCATATTATTATTGAAATAATAGATCCATATCATGTGTAGGATGAAAATAACTTGAAATAACTCGATTAGGATAATTAACTCGTCCTAGGTTATACTCCATCGGGATAAAATTTAAGCCTTATTCGGTTGGTATTATTGTGAGAATAAATCATATATGAAATAGAGGGAATATATGGGAGGTGATTTGGGTAGATATTTGTTGAGATTATGTGCTCAATGTGTCTGGAAAACTTAGGATAGTAGGCATCCTTTTATAAGTGAAGGGAGGGGCACCCTTGTAAACATCCTTAACATTAAAAAAAGTCAATTTCAATTGAAATTGGAACCATGTCACGACCCCCTCCCACCAATTATGCCCCTCTTGAGCTGGCAATGGTGAAAGGGAGATAATGACCCTCGGGTCCCGCCTCCAGTAGGCCCCGGGGTGGCGGCTAGAACCAAGGGTATGAGTTTTCACAAATATGGGAGGCATTACCCTTTTATTATTTAGGATTGGGAAATAGGACAAGTAAACCCCCAAAAGTAAAAAGAACATGTGTATAGAAATAACCCCAAAGCAATCCCACATTCATGTTTTAACAAATTTTTAACAAGGTACAAGTGCAAGAAAGCTCAAATTACAATACCAAAAGAAAACAAAGGAACAACAACAACTCCAACTGTCTAACTAGTAGGGTCCTGCACGGCCCTGGTAGTCCTCCTGGAAACCTGAAAGTAAACGTAGGGTGAGCAGACAAGTATACTCAGTAGGGAAACCTAAATCTCTCGTGCACAAGTGAGAGGACATCCTAATGTCCCGTGAGAACAACAGAAGAAACCAAGAAAGGAATTCTATCCACCCAACTTCACCAGCCACATTCACTAAAACACAAGCACAATAGGTAGTAGTATATAAGAAACAAGAGTATTGGGTACCCCGCACCATTTCCTTTTAGTTAACTGCACTTCCTAACGACGAACGTCCTGACGCTACCACACTCTCCCCACCCGCACACCCCTGGGCCTCACAACCACGTATCCCGCCTGCACACACCTGGGCCTCACAACCACGTATCCTGCCCACACACACCTGGGACTCACAACCACATATCCCGCCCGCACACACCTGGGCCTCACAACCACGTATCCCGCCCGCACACACCTGGTCCTCACAACCACGTATACCTCCCGCACACACCTGGGCCTCACAACCATGTATCCCGCCCGCACACACTTGGGCCTCATCCCGAAGATTCTTGGGAAACAGTAGAACCTGCCCGAAGAGTCTTGGGATAAAAACACACCAATCGAAACCTACCTGAAGAGTCTTAGGTGTATGGTCGCCTCAAGCAATCATAGCCTAGGGGAGGAGCAGGAAGGAGCTAGTAACTAAGGGAAAAATACCCACTCCCATAAAATGGGAGTGTTCTACACTAAGTGCTCAACATGGGTGGGGTTCGATAAAACACAAAATATACGGATATGTATATATATAACAACCACACATCCCAACCTATGGCTTCTAAAAGGAGAAACTGAGCACGTGCCTCGGAACTTCTACTACGAAGCATGCATACAAAAAACAATCCCAACCCCCTTTAGGTTTTCACATTTCTGTAGAAAAAATAGTTATTTATTTTCTTAACTAATGGAAAACTATCCATAAGAAACCACACCAAACGTTCATAAAAAATATCCCTGCCATCCACAAATCTGGTTAGGAAAACACAAGGAACACAACCAAGTCCCTATTATCAACCTACCAACCCCATTGATTATTATTTCTGTTTCATTTCCATGACCCACCATTCATTAACTCTTCCACTTTAATTTATTATTCACTACCCACCATTCACAAACAAGCCCATCCTTGCTGCCCCGCTGCCAACTGCCATAACCACAACCGCACTGAAACTGCACATCATCCCTTTAATACCCTTTATTTCAACCCCACTATCTGTTACCAACACAACATTCACACCAACCCACAACCAAGTCAACCGCAGCCCCGCTTCTCACCCGATCCCCAAAAACCCACAAAACACCCCCAACACATGCCACGTAACCAAGACAACACCCACATGTTTATTATTCCATTTTTTACCGGGGTGATCACAGAAGGGTTCAATATTTTCATCGAATCAGTCGACTTTACGTGATTATTCAAATTCTACATTCCACAAGGTTTCCACCCATAAGAAAATCCAGAAGGAGAGGGAAACATCTAATTGCATGAGAAAAGGCCCCCAATGACTGTGATTTTCCGTAGGCAGAAGCTCATTCAATTCACAACATAATATCACAAGATATAAAGTAACAGCAATCACAACTTTCCATCCCCGTTATACAAGCCAGTTATTATCTTTATTAAAAAAGATCCAAAAGTGTCTCACATAAACAAGAAGACACCCACCCCGCATGATGCACAAAATTAGAGAGATAAAGGTAAGATCCCTACCTCAATAGGTTCTTGATCGCAAAGCTCCCTCGGATCAACCTTAGAAGACGTCTGTCGGCATCCGTCACTTCTTTTGGGTCCCAACAAAACCTCCTCGGGTGGAAATCGGAAAGGAAGGGCCAAAGGAAAGACAATGGACCTAGGCTCGGAAGCTTCTCCTCGTCGTTATGATCATGTGGCCGCTGACGGATCGTAAATCAGAGCTCGGATGAAGAAGTTATGGAAGGAAGAGCCTTCGAGTCTATTATGTGAGCTCTGCACAGAGAAGAGGGGAGTAGAGGTGTGAGTTGAATGGAGGAGGGGACCCCTCCTTTTATAGGAGTGAAAAGAAAAAGTACACGACATGTACTTATGGTATATGGCGTGTACTCAGCCATTTTCACATGGTATCCACGCGGCCTTCAACACAGTTCCGCGGCCATTGACTGGTCAACACATGGTTTGAGAGCAACGCATACGCGGGGAAGGACTACACGACGTATAGTTTACACACACAACGTGTACTTATTTATTGCACACGGCAAGGACACGGCTCCAACATGGTACAGGACCATTGACTGGTAATGCGTACGCGGGGAAAGACTACACGACATGTAGAACTGGACACACGGCGTGCACCCATTACTCCACACAGCAAGGACACAGCTTGCAACACGGGGTGTACCTTGAAAGGCAGTACACGGCGTGTACCCAAACTACACGGCGTGTAGTTTCAAAATTCTGGAAAGTGTGGTAAAAGTCCATTTTACCCTCCAGAACACTTCTTGACCTTATTTTTGACAAGGGAATGGGCCAGAGAGGTCCGGGCCATTACATTAGATACCTCTTAAAACATTCTCGTCCCCGAGAATTCAAAAACCTATCCATAGGAACCCAACAAGATACCTCTTAGGGTTCTCATTATAACCGGAACCCAACCAACAACCCAAATCATATGTGTTAGGAATTCCTTCTCCTATGTAGATATATTATCCGCTTTAGGGGGCACTGACTTGCCTGCATGGGTTTAATCGCATCCTCATTAATGCGTCTCGATTAAGAATTGGGTCTTCCCACTTTCATACATTAGTATTTTTCAACTCGCACTAACCCCAACACCACACAACCAACACACTGCCTGAACACGCGGGTTTGGGAAATTTATTCACCTATGTTGAGATATTATCCGCTTTAGGTGGCACTGACACGCCCGCACGGGTTTAATCACATCCTCATTAATGCGTCTCGATTAAGGGTCAGGTTTTTCCCCTTTCCCACACATCCAGACATGTTACACATTACCAGGGAACAAGGAAGAAAAAGGTTTCACAACTGACAAGACAAGCATTCCATATAACAAGGGTACAGAGTACAACATCAACACAAAGCTCAGAAGAACAAGGAAAAAACAAAAGTCAAAACAACTCTGGGTACTCAGCGTGCATCTTGGTCTCCCGCTCCCAAGTGCTCTCCTCAAGGCCGCCATGCCTCCACAATACATGAACCAAGGGAATGGTTCATCCACAGAGCACCTTCTCTTTATGATCTTCGATTCTAACTGGTCGTTCCTCGAAGTTCGTATCGTCTCCCATATCTAACTCTCCCCAGTCAATAACGTGGGAGTCGTCGTGTAAGTATCGAGGAAGCTGGGAGACGTGGAAGACATCATGAACCTTCTCCAACTGAGGTGGCAGGGCTAGCTGATATACCACCTCTCCAACTCGCCTCAACACCTCAAAAGGTCCGATGAACCTAGGTGAGAGCTTCCTCCATTTCCCAAACCTTTGTTTCCCCCGTCAAGGGGAAACCATCAAGAACACATGATCCCCCACCTCGAACTCCAAGGGCCTCCTCCGACGATCAACATAAGACTTATGTCGGTCCTGAGCCACATTCATCCTCTCACGTACAAGCTGGACATTCTCTGTGGTGCTCTGCACTACCTCTGGCCCAAGAGCACCTGTCTCACCAACCTCTACCCAGCAAATGGGTGAACGACATGGTCTTCCATACAAAGCCTCAAACGGTTCCATGCCAATAGTAGAGTGGAAGCTGTTGTTGTAGGCAAACTCTATTAAAGGAAAGTGTCGTACCCATGATCATCCAAAATCTGGAATGCATGCTCGCAGCATGTCCTCCAACGTCTGGATAGTCCGATCCGTCTTCCCATCAGTCTGGGGGTGGAAAGAAGTGCTAAGGTGTAGCTGGGTGCCAATAGTATGCTATATCCCCCTCCAGACTCGTGAGGTAAACCGAGTATCCCGATCTGAGATGAAAGTCCTCAGAACTGCATGCAAATGCACCACCCCGTCTATGGTATTCTGTGCTAAGGTACTCACCGGGCCCGACTCCTTGATTGCTAATAAGTGAGCCGATTTCGTCAGACGATCCACCACTACCCAGATAGCATCATAACCACCCTGAGCTCTGGGTAGTCCTGTGATGAAGTCCATTGAGATGTCATCCCACTTCCACTCTAGGACATCTAAAGGATTCAACAAACCACCGAGAACACGGTGTTCAGCCTTCACTTACTCACACACTAGGCACTTAGTCACAAACTCCGCCACTGCCCGTTTCACCCTAGACCACCAAAACTGATCCATCGGGCCTCAGTACATTTTTGAAACTCCGGGATGTACTGCCAAGGCTGAGCTATGGAACTCACAGAGAACTCCCTCATGCATCGCCTCCGGAACAACCAACCTTCCATGGAAAGGCATCTGATGTCGGATGTCCTCTGACCATCCTTCTGGAGCGTTCCCCTAATCGACTCAATCCTGCATCACTTCCGCCTTGAAGTCCCCCCACTAAGACTCTTCCACCTGCTGCAACAAGGAGGACTGCACTGTCATCTAAAACAAACATCCTCTAACACCTTCTTCCCTGACATCCAAGTTCAAGGCAACCAACTCTCCCATTTCCTTCCAAGCATCAGTAGATTCCCGAACTACTTCATGATGCGACTTCCTGCTCAGAACATCAGCCACAATGTTTCCCTTACCTTCATTGTAAGAGATCTCAAAGTCATAGTCTTGGAGAAACTCGACCCATCTCCACTGCCGTAAGTTCAGGTCACACTGGGGAGAAGATATAACGCAGGCTCTTGTGATCTGAGAAGACTACAAAGTGTTCCCCAAAGAGGTAATGTCGCCATAACTTCAGTGCGAACACTACTACTGCAAGATCTAGGTCATGGTTGGCATAGTTACGCTCATGAGGGCGCAACTACCTAGACCCATTACAAAACACAACCTTCTTTTGCATCAGGACGCACCCCAGACCAAGGCCAGAAGAATCACAAAACACTTCATACAACAACCCTTCCTCTGGAAAACTGAGTATGGGAGCACTGACCAACATATCCTTCAGGTAGTCAAAAGCTTTGTGGAACTGCTCGCTCCATAGGAAGACATGGTTCTTCCTCTTCAAAGCTTTCAAAGGAGCATCAACTTGTGGGAAGTCCGAAACGAACCTCCGATAGTAGCCTGCTAACCTCAAGAAACTACGAACTTCTGCCATTCTCTTTGGTGCTGCCCAAGAAACAACTGCCTCCACCTTCGACATGTCCACTGACACTCCATGCTGAGACACCACGTGCCCAAGGAAGTGTACTTCTTGTGTCTAGAACGTACACATCGACAAATTCCCATAAAGCTGGTGGTGTCGAAGGACTTCCAAAACTTTCCTGAGATGCCCAACATGCTCCTCCTCTGATCTTGATTAGATCAGGATGTCATCGATAAACACAACGACAAACAGGTCCAGAAACTCTCGGAAGAAAAAGTTCATAAGTCCCATGAACACAACTGGTGCATTCGTATCTCCAAATGGAATCACTACAAACTCAAAGTGCCCATACCTGCACCTGAAAGCCGTCTTCGAGATGTCATTGTCCTCCACCCTTAGATGATGATATCCAGATCATAGATCAATCTTGGAAAACCAACATGCTCCCCTCAGTTGGTCGAAGAGATCATCTATCCTTGGAAGGGGGTAGAGGTTCTTCACCGTTACCTGGTTCAACCTTCTGTAGTCTATACATAGTCTGAGACCACCATCTGCCTTCTTCACAAACAAAACTGGAGCACCCCATGGCGACACACTTGGTCGAACAAAACCCTTCTCTATCAGATCGTCAATCTGAATCCGCAACTCCCGCAACTCCGAATGTGCCATCCAATAAGGGGTCCTCAAAATTGGACGGGCACCATGCTGTAAGTCTATCCTGAACTCAATGTCATGTCGGGGGGGGGGGGGGGTAGAGTTACAAAATCCTTAGGAAAAACATCGAGGAACTCCCCAACAACCTCTGGGACATCCATCATCTTTGTATCAGTTGGAACCACTGATTACCCGCATAACAAGGAAAGGAGAGGTTCTACACACCGGCTTCCCGCCTGATAGCTCCTATCGCCAACAATAGATATGTGTTGCCCATCTACGTCAGAGAAAATGACTCTTCTCCGGAAGCAGTCGATAATGGCACTAACAAAAAACAACCAGTCCATGCCTAGGATGACATCGTATGGCTGCATCTGTAACAGAAGAAAGTCTCCACTAGATCGATGTGGTCCCAACGTCAGCCCACATCCCCAGAAAATACAAGATATGCTGGTCTGGCCCCCAACTGGTGTACTCAGTACCAGTGGTATGGAATGTCTCTCTACATATATTCCCAAAGCATGGGATAGACTAGGTGCAACAAAAGAGTGTGAGGTTCCCGAATCAAACAATGCAGAAACAAGAGTGCTGAACAAAAAAATCGTACCTCGTACCACCTCTGGTCCCGCTGGAGCTGCAAACTCTACTTCGTGCAACTGTCCACGCCCAGCTCCTCTGCCTCTATGATGCCGTCCACCACCCCGACCATGCCCTGGTCGAGGTCCCTGAGGAGCACCCTAAGGTCGGCCTCCTCCCGCAAAGTCTGCCCTCTGAGGGGCATGGTCCTGCCGCTGCTAGATGGGCCTCGCTGACAACTGGTGCTGCTGAGGTGGGCGCTGAACCTGTCCACCTCCACCGTACTGAGTTCGGGTCGAGCACCGACTCTGAACATGCCCAAAACCTAAACAATAATAACACCTAGGTCCTGGGCTAGTGAAAAAGGGACGAGGACCCGAAGATCTAAACTAGAACTACTGGGGCCTGCTCCCCACTTGCCTGAACCTGGAAGGTCCCGTCGTAGGAGCCCTGCTACTGACTGCCTTCCCCTTCAACGACCCTGGCTGGATCCCCTCTCGGGGTGCACCTCACAGCGAGTGCATCCTCTATACAACCTATGCCTTCTTCTCCACTGCCAAGTACATCAGATGGGAGATGGGGGTGACAACATACTGGAGAGAAGGACGAAGTGCCTCCTCCAAATGTCTCGCTAGAGACTCCTCATCCGGAAAGAGATCTGGAGCAAAGTGCAGGAGATCCTTGAACATGATCCCCAGCTCTCGTACCGACATAATTCCCTGCTGAAGGGAGAGTAACTCCTGCCGCTTCTCCACCTTGATCATGGATGAAAGGAATTCCTCTCGGAATTCCTTCTCAATGTCATCCCATGGAACATCTGCCTCTATCCTCCCTTCGAGGTAGAGCATCCACCACTGTCGCGCCGTGCCTCTCTGCTGACTGACTGCTAGGGGGACCCAGTACTCCCTCAGAACACGAATCAAGGTAAAAGTGATCCTTAGCTCCTCGAGCCACCCCTCTGTCTCTGTATCCGAAGTACTACCCTCATACTTCTTGAGGGATTGCCTCTGGAAAGAACTGAGATTCTTCTGCCACTAGCTATCTTCCTCATCTCGGTCAATCCTCAACTGGTCGACCGCCTGAATCTGCTGGGCCTCGGCCATCTGAGCCACCCAGGGATGACGTCCAGGTGCCATAGCTGTACGGTAAACAAGGATCGCCTAATCCCAAGTAGTAAGAAAAAACTCAAGGTTTCTTTTTATAATTTTATTTCAATTTCTTTCCCAGAACACCCAAATCAAGTAAAACATAATCATGATGATGTATGTACCTTCCCTAGGGTCTCTACCCTGCAATCAATGTAGTCTCACTTGGTCGTTCAGTAGGCTCAGAGTCCTTGCATCAGATCACGGGGGGCCCTAAAATCCCGTGTCCTAGCCGGACTTCCCTGCACTATATCATGCACCAAGATTAACTAACACCGTTTCCCTAGCATCCCATGCAATCCTCACTGTGCCTAACTCCAGAATCCATCCTATCTCTCAACCATCAGCTCTGATACCATAATTTCATAACCCCCTCCCACCAAAGATTCCCCCTGAGGAGATGGCAATGGTGAAAGAGATATAATAACCCCCGAGTCCCGCCTCCAGTAGTCCCCGGGGTGGCGACTAGCACCAAGGGTATGAGTTTTCACAAATATGGGAGGAATTACCATTTTTATTATTTAGGATCGGGAAATAGGACAAGTCAACCACCAAACGGAAAAAAACAAGTGTATAAAAATAAACCCAAACCAAGCCCACATGCATGTTTAAACAAATTTATAACAAGGTACAAGTAAAAGAAATCTCAAAGTACAATACCAAAAGAAAAAAATGGTATAGCAACAACTCCAACTGTCCAACTAGTAGGGTCCCGCACGGCCCTGGTAGTCCTCTTGGAAAACTGAAAGTAAACTTAGGGTGAGCATTCAAGTATACTCAGTAGGGAAACCTAATGCTCTCGTGCACAAGTGAGGAGACATCCTAATGTCCCGTGAGAACAACAGAAGAAAGCTAGCAGGAATTCTATCCACCCAACCTCACCATCCACACTCACCAAAACACAAGATCAATAGGTAGTTGTATATAAGAAACAGGAGTATTGGGTACCCCGCACCATTTCCCTTTAGTTAACTGCTCTTCCTAACGATGAACGTCCGGACCCTGCCACACTCTCCCCGCCCGCACACACCTGGGACTCACAACCACGTATCCCGCCCGCACACACCTGGGCCTCACAACCACGTATCCCGCCTGCACACACTTGGGCCTCACAACCACATATCCCTCCCACACACACCTGGGCCTCAAAACCACGTATCCTACCCGCACACACATGAGCCTCACAACCACGTATCCCGCCTGTACACACCCGGGCCTCACAACCACATATCCCGCCCGCAAACACCTGGGCCTCATCCCGAAGATTCTTGGGAAACAGTAGAACCTGCCCGAAGAGTCTTGTGCGAAAACAACCCCAATCGAAACCTACCCAAAGAGTCTTAGGTGTAAGGTCGCCTCAAGCCATCACAGCCTAGGGGAGAAGGTGTAGGAAGGAGCTAGTATCTAAGGGAAAAACACCCTCTCCCATAAAATGGGAGTGTTCGACACTAAGTGATGAAAATGGGCGGGGTTCGATAAAACACAAAAGATACAGATATGTATATATATACCAACCACACAAACCAACCTATGGCTTCTAAAAAGGAAAACTGAGCACGTTCCTCAACACTGCTACTACGAATCATGCATACAAGAAACAATCCCAACCCCCTTTAGGTTTTTAGATTTCAGTAGAAAAAATAGTTATTTAGTTCCTTAACTACTGCGCAACTATCCACAACCAACCACAAAAAACTTTCGTAAAACATATCCCTGCCATCCACAAATCAAGTTAGGAAAACACAAGAAACACAACCAAGTCCCTATTATCAACCAACCAACCCCATTGATTATTATTTCCATTTCATTTCCATGCCCCACCATTCATTAACTCATCCACTTTAATTTATTATTCACAACCCACCGTTCACAAAAAAGCCCATCCCTACAGGTCCGCTGGCAACCGCTATAACTACAACCGCACCGATACCGCACATCATCCCTTTAATACCATTTATTTCAGCCCCATTGTCCGTTACCAACACACCATTCACACCAACCCACAACCAAGTGAACCGCAGCCCCGCTGCTCACCCGATCCACAACAACCCACAAAACACCCCCAACACATGCCACGTAACCAAGCCAACACCCACATGTTCATTATTCCATTTTGTTTAACTTGGGTGATCACACAAGGGTTCCATATTTTCATCTAATCAGTCGACATTACGTGATTATTCAAATTCCACATTCCACAAGGTTTCCGCTCATAAAAAATTCCAGAAGGAGAGGGAAACATTTAATTGCGTGAGCAAAGGCCCCCAACAACTATTATTTTCTATAGGCAGAAGTTCATTCAATTCACAACATATTATCATAGGATATAAAGTAACACCAATCACAACTTTCCATCCCCGTTATACAATTCAGTATTTATCATTATTAAAACAGATTCAAAAGTGTTTCACGTAAACAAGAAGAAACCCACCCCGCATGATGCAAAAAATTAGAGAGACAAAGGTAAGATCCCTACCTCAACAGGTTCTTGATCACAACTCTCTCCCAGATCAACCTTAGAAGACGTCTGTCGGCGTCCGTCACTTCTGTCAGGTCCCGGCAAAACCTCCTCGGGTGGAAATCAAAAAGGAAGGGCTGAAGGAAAGACAACGGACCCAGGCTCGGAAGCTCCACCTCGTCGTTACGATCCCGTGGCTGTTGGAGAGGTGCGGGCCATTACAAACCAAATAAGACAAAATTATAATATAAGGATTTTTAATTTCAAAATACTCTCCAACAAGAAAACAATGATATGTTTATTTTTATATTAAAATCCTTATATATTAGATTACAACCTTTTAACTCATTTTATCCTTTACCATGATAAACTAACTGTTACATTGTTAAATATTAATTATGAATAATGATAAAAAATAAAATGATACAAAATTAAAAAATATAATCTAAATATTGAATCCATTTCAATTAATTTAGTTTTAAAATTTCAAATAAATTAACTCTAATATCCGCACAAAAAACACACAAATATGATTTTTATAGAAAACGTATCTTTAAGTAAAAAAATTTATTATATTCTCCTTCCATTAGTATTAACAACCACTAGATAAATCATTAATTTTTTACTAAATATATTATCTTAAATTATTTTATCATTTATAAATAAGTTTTAATTTTATTTATTATGATCAAATACACTATTCCATTTTAAAAATAAATATCTCTAAAAAATATTTCTTTTTTGGATTTAAATGATCTTATCTTCATTTCTAACTAATTTATAATCAATTTATGAATAAAAAATTCATTTTTAATAATATATAAGGTATAATTTTGAATATTCATAAAAATCTACATTTGTTATGTGTACATTTAAAATATGTATTTTAATAAAACAATGTTTGTTAACCAAGTATTTCCATTTACCAAAGAATTATTAGACTATTTTTCTTCATCATTACATAAATATTGCATTGAATTACGTAATTTATTATGTTAATGAAAATTTAATTTTTACTAGTAAATAATATTGATATAATTCAACAATGATATTAAATTTAGTAAAAAATCATTAATTTAGTAAACTAATTTAAAAGTGTTTTTTCGTGATTTAATAGAATTTTCCTAAGTTAATTTGACTCATTTACCACATCATTTATTTTTTACATTTTATTTTCTTATCGAATAATGTATTTTAGTTTACATTTTAATAACTCATTAATCACAGAAACTTGATGTTTCATAAACAACAAGCTATTAAACACATCAAACTTATTATAGAGAAACATTTCCTAAAATCATAATGTGTAACATTATACCCCCTAATAAGAAATTTTATCTCAAAATGAAAATACTATAATGAAAATATGAGTACAATTATAGCTCATTATATCATTAATTTCCAAGGAATGTGCCTCAAATTTAGGATTCTACTTTAGAACTCCTAATATGGGAGTGGTATTATTACGAACACTTTATCTCTTATATCTAGAATCCCCACTAGTTTTTTAATATAAAATATCATTCTCTATATGTACAACCATTGAGTTTTGTATATATGAAGGATTACACGTATACTTCTTTAAATGTGATATATGGAACATATCATGAATGTGGGAGGTTTAGTGGAATCACCTAGAGATAACATACTCTCATAATATGAATAATAATTTAATAGGTGAAGTATATATGGGGATAAAATTTACTTATTTCTAAGTATCATAACATTATTCCTGTAAGATATACATAGGTATATGCTTTCACTTCAATAGATATATATATATCTAATTTTTAATTATTTTAATAATTTACTATCAACTTTGAACTTATCTAACATATGGTTTTCAATGGATCTTGAATTCTCTTCCATTTCCTCATATAGTTCAGGTCCCAAAAGAAATTGTTCTCATACTTTATCCAAACACGTTGGAGTTATTCACTTCATTCCAAAGAGGGATTCATATGGATCCATATTATTACATTAGTGAAATCTATTTTTGTATGATGATTTGACCAAATGAATGTATTTATCCCAACCTCCTTTCATATCCATTGAGTTATATCTCATTATATACGGATGTTTCTTGGTAGATATTTCAAATTGGCGATAATTATGCAGTTGATATGTCATTATAAAATTCAAATATAAATTTAAATAATGTTAAATAATGGTCTAAAAAATTAAGGTAAACCTGTGATCATAATCTACTACAATTTATAGGGTTACTCCATAAATACATACAACTTTATATATGTATTTTCTATTATATATGTCAATGAGAAATATTTTCAAATATAAATGAAATACAATTACTTATTCAGGAAATCAATTACCATCCAATGTGGTTATTTTATTTAGAATTATTGGGGGATGTTACAATGAAATCCATGATGATGTTTTAATATTTCTGTATAGGTATGGGTAATATTTTCTTGATCCATTAAGAATTATTACATTCATCTTTAACGTTTTCACATAACATGCTTTGAGATAGATTATCTATGGTATCCCTCACTATGTGTCATAGAATTAACAACCCATGTGATCTCTATAAATATTTTCCAGGATGGATATAAAATTATTCAAATTTTGTTTCATCGAATAACTCCATTAATTATTGTATAGAATGTACACATATCATATTGTTGAATATTATCATTCTATCATGGTAACTATTAAATTCAAAAAAATCATACATTCTTTTAGAGTACCAAATCCTCAATATAAAATAATTTAATAATCACATGAATATATATTGGAATAGTAATCTAATAATGATAGTATTTTATCCCGTTCCTTTTATTTTTAAGGTAATTTTTATGAAAATTGGTAAGTATTAGATCAATTTAAATCCTCATAATGGACATGCTAACATGATAATTATAACTCAAACCATCAATAACTTTGTTTACCTTTATAAGATGGTGTGGATATTGATTAGTCCTGATATATATTCAAATATAACCAAATCCATTGGGGAATATTAAACAAGTTTTAGGTGAATATATACCTGATGTTTTTATAATCTATATATATATTATACTGTTAACCATATAGATAATTGTAATATGATTTAAATTAATGAAAAATTATTGATTTCTCTAAATCATGAGTTGGGTAATTGTTTACATAAACCTTTATTTTTGTATTATTTTGGAACTAAAATAGATGTTAATCATTCTCCCCCTTTCTGGTAATTATATTACCCTAGAATGATACATTTGTAAGTAGAATACACACTTCTAGTATTTTGAATACAAATTATCTTTCCTTAAGGAATTTAACAAAATCATAAAAGAAACATCCTACTATTCATTACTCTGAAAATATATGGCAATATCATTTATAAATAATACATAAATTTGATCAAGGTAATATATAAAGACTCTATTAATTTGATCGAACAAGTTATAGAAGGAATTGGTAAGTCCAATTGGAATCACTATAAATTCCAAGTGTTTATAGCTCATATATAAAGCTATCATGGGAATATCATAAATTTTGACCCTTAACTGATATAATCAAGATCAATGGTAAATATTTGATATGTATTAAGCTTCATACATTTTATCAAATAATTAATCAATATTGGTTAGATTATACATTCTCTTTATTTTCATCTTTCTAAGTTCTCTATAATCAATGAAAAAGTTCGTTGACCTATATTTCATCTAGACAAAATTAATAGTTGAATCACATGATAAGGAACTAGGTTATATAAATCCCTTATCAATATTCTCATATAGTTTCTCATAAATTTTATATAATGAGACTTAAAAATAATATCCATATATATGAGTTCTATAGAAAACCCTACATCATGATTTAGGGGAAGACCGAGACACTATTTTAGAAATAAATCATTATATTCCAAATCAATATGAACTAATTAATTATTGAGTTTATAGATAACCATACTAGATAAATACCACAAATAAAAAGGTTGTAAGGACTATATAATTTTAGTAATTTATATTATTTATTCATTTTCATCCTTACGTAGATAGGAAATCATATATTGATTTAGAATATAAAATGTGAATTGAATTCCAAAGTATTTGATAGTGAATCTATTTAGATAGAGCCAATTCATCCCAAAATCACATCACGATCAACTAGAGGGAATATAAAATGATCTATAAGTTGAATATTCCAATAAAAATATATTGGAGATGAGATATAGCCCTAAGATTCAATAATTGTACCATTTTAGATTTTTCATATAATTCTATATATAACATTTGAGGTGGTGATTTTATATGATATTCTTATGAAATTATATTTTTTTTAAAGCCTGATTAAAATATAAATATATATGTTATAGACTGTATTATTAGTGTACATTTATCCTTCTTTTTCTTGTGACCCACTTCAATAGTTGTGATCATATAGGATTTATATTTATTTGTTGTAGTAGGATGTTACTTATGACTGTTGCCTTCATTTAACCATTATTTGGTGTATTTTTTAGAATATTTCACAAAATATTTACAATTAAATCCTTATTGTGTGTTTGGTACATTTGGATGAGGTTTATTTTCACCCTTATATCAAAAATATTATAGTTCTCAATGATAATTTCTTCCTTATTTGAGTTATTTACCAATCCCTTAAAGCTAATTTACCCCAATATTATTCCTTCACTTTTTAATAAAATAAGTAAAACATTATTCCATAACTATGTTTTCAAGGTTATATTTTCCAGAAAACTAAATCCCCCCACTCTTTTCACAATAAAATGTATAATGAAGTAATTAATAGGTTTCTATATCTACCTTTGTAGTATTTAAAAAAATTGATTCTAATTTCCCAAATTCTATAATAGAAAATTCCTTTTAGAGACATTGTTTTAAGACAATAAATAATCGATCAATTTAGTTGTTAGGGTGAATGATAAAACAATAATCATATAATTAAAATAATTTAATGTATTCCATGTAGGTAACAATTGATTCAATATATATTTATTTTATTTTATGGAGGTCCCTCTATATTTTATTTTTAAGATTTTGAGGAGAATAAAAATTAATAAATAATATATTAAACACATCCCATTTCGTGAAGTCAATTTCGTATTTGTGACTCTTATTATGGATTATACTCCACCATTGATCGGCATCCACATCCATATTATACCCAACAAAACACTTTCAACGGTCCAACAACTATAGAAAGGGAAACATTTTTAAAATATCATAAATCTATTTCCATGAAAAAAATTAATCAAAGGATCCACTAAATAAATGTTGTAAATTCCATATAATAGGATAAAATGTGATTTTTTCTTTAATTTAGTCCTTAGAAATTTTATCATGATTCATGGCACCATTCATAGATTGAGATAGTTGGGTGAGAATAGACATAATATTTCACATCCCAGATCGTATTATATTTTGTTTCTAATGGGGTAAATAATTTCACTAGCTTAAACATTCATTGTAAACATGATTCATCATGGTTATAACCCTATTATATAACAATTATTAATATTAAAAGTTTCATGAAACAAAAAATCAAATTGAGAGAACATATGTTAATGAAAATACTTCATATGATTTTCTTAATTACAATACCATGTTATCGGCCTTTGAAAATATATTTTCATCATCTATCACACTTTCTTATCATAGGTTTTCACAATTCCAATCCTATAATTCATAATATCAAAAAATAACCAATACCTAAACTAATTCCAACTAAGTAGACCTAAGAATTATCTACATGCATATACATTCATTTCATATGAATATTCATTTTGTTTCTGATTAACACACACATATAAAATAATAATATTTTCATGTCCTTGGACACTTCATACATAATCAATGTATGTCATGTAACATCATAAACATATCCAAGAAATTACATATCATAGAGTACAATTATTAGTCATATCCTATATAATTACTTTCAAAAAAACCTAGTGAAATGAAAAATAAGAAGGGGTGAGCTTTGACACGCTGTAAGTGTAAACATGGGAGATATCTATCAATGATTATGTATTAGAATAAAATAATCTTATGGGTATGAGAAAATTATCAAAACATCTAAAAACATACCCAAAAAGTCATAGACCTAAAACCAAAAGATACCACATAAGGAATTTTCATAATAAAGAAATTATTTAGTAGAATTTCAAATTATTAAAAATCATTCATGATCCATGTGAGTATATCGTATGTAAAGGACATAATTTAGTGGTATAAATTAATGTTTTAAAAACTCAAATTCACTATAAATTTTCCATAAATAAATATTATGTTAACAACTTTTTATACACAAAAAAACTATACTAAAATTAAATTATTATATATTTAACTAAAATTTGATACATTAAATATATTAACTAAATAAGTTGTTACAAAAAATATTTACCAAAATATGAAATAAAAAAGGAATGAAATATAATCAAATATTGGAATTATCCCTTATGTAGATCATCATTAAGATCATGGAAAAGAGGTTTCTCTTCTAGAGTTTCAACTAGACCAATCCAAAGATAATCTAAAACAACTATGGTATGACATAAACATATATCAGATAAATTCATCCCAAGTAAATTTCTAAGAGATCAATGCTCGTGAAATCATCACTCATGACTTCCATTAGAGATGAACACATGATTAGATCATATGTAGATAATTTTTTGGGGTTTACTAGATACAATAGGATGATATATTCAAGAAATGTTTAATTTAAATATACATTTTTCAGATTTATTTCTTTTAAAAAAAATTAATATTAAATAAGAAAAATTATTTACTAATGCTTTTATAAAATTCATGAGATCGTGTCATTTTAGAAAAGGTAATGTTTTTAAAATTTAATTTTTTCATTTATGTAAGGAAAGTAAATATATAATATACTTGGGATATAAAACCAAATTAAAACCAGTTTTCTTAATAAAATATTTGAAGTAATAATAGGAATAATTTATATTTTTTATTAAAGGTATTTTTTCCTTTGAAAACAATTATCAATAAATTTTCGTGTTTTTATTTTAAATTATAATTTTAATATTTTGGAACAAGACGTTGAAAATCTAAAATTTATTTTTATATATATTAGGTCAATACTATTTTAATAATTTTTTTATTTTTCTAAAATAATTAAATTTTTATTGAAAATATAGTTTTTATAAAAAATATATCTTTTATGACTTTATCATTAGATGATAATAGCATAGAAATTTATAAAACTAATTAATTGATAAAATATGTTCTAAAGGGGTAAAACTATACATTTTTAAATACTACATGCAATTTATAAAACAAATTTTTATCATTTTATGATCTTATGTAATATATTCCAACAAAAGAAACTTTATTCAGTATTTTCATTTAATTACATAATATATAGGAAAAAAATAATTATTTGGGTGATTTTAAATCCACATAACTTATAATTTTATTATAATAAACCATTTTTTATTATTTAAATAAAATTAACTGATTATATTTTACTTTAAATTAATTTTAATATGTAACATATAATTTTTTAAAAAAATTGTTTTGACACCTTACATGTGCTAATGATAAAATAATTTTTCATACACATATAAATATTATTTTATAATATTAATTTTATATTAAAATTAATTATGTATAAATTATTTAATACAGTTTATTTTGGTTTTATAAATTTACAAAAAATATTACTTTTGTAAAAACAGGTAACCATTATAAAATCAAATATAGTAAAAGTAATATATCAATTAGTATATTACATACTCTTAAAAATGGTAATAATTGATTGGTTGAGATATTATAGACCATATTTAATAATAAAATTAAATATTTCTCATTTTCAAACTACTTGAAATGGAAAACATGATCACTATTTATTTTAAGGTGAAATATTTATAAAAATTCAATTATCAAAAATTATAAAATGGGTTTCTCACCATCCATTCATGAAAACTCAAATAATTATATTTCTACATAAAAATATATTTTATTATCATTTTTTATATCCCACATTCTTTTCATGATGCCTTTGTTGAAAATATATTTTCTTAAGATCACCATTTTTAAGGAGTCTTCACTAAAAAGCCTAATTTTTCGACATGGTTACATTCATTTCATAAATTTCCTTTCGTTTATTTCATAAAATGAAAATATAATTTTATAATTACTATATAATTAAATTTATTTACTTTTTATACTAAATATTATTATTTTTATGAGAATAACTATTAACCACCTTTTCCTTTTTCTGTTATGAAAAATAAAACTGACATTTGTATAATGTGCAGACTGCCACCTCCATAAATTAACATATCTCATTTTCATATAATATTATTATTATCCAATAAATCCAATTTATATTTGAAGTAACATAATAAAATTATATAAATAATATAATTATTCTTCTATACTATTTATTTTATTCCTTAATAATCATCATTCATAACCATAAGCATCCCCTAATTATTGTGTGTTCATTTTTGGGCTAGTCTTACCACCTACATGAAAACTGATACAAATTAATGTAATGGATGACTATGAAAATGTGATTAATGAAGGTATATGATATAATTGATTAAATTATTATTTTATTTTTGTTCTTTAATGGTAATTTCTGTGTTAAAATACATAATGACCATTCTACTATTTTTTTGGTAAAAATCATTTAAACATATTGGTCGCGAATTTTATAAACTTAAACCATTAAAAAATATCGAATAAAATTATACTATAACTTTATAAATTATCATAAAACATCTACTAATATTAATTATATTATATTTTAATTATAATCATTTGGAGAATAATTAATATCAATATCTATATAAAAAAATTAGTTCAAAATAATCAAGATTACCCACACCAGAAATTGAAAATATATACTAAATACATTATATACCAATGGGGAATAATTATAAATTATTATTATAAATGATTATGGTTATTAGTATGGTTCTGGAATGGGTTACTAATACATTTATCTTAATTATACATTATTTTAGTGCATGCTCGAGTTAGTCATAATACCAGGTAAGGGTTTCTCCAAACCCAACTTATTTTCATGAGTTAAAATTATACATTTTTTACTAAGGCTTTATAAGATGTATTTATTTTCATTTATTATTAGTTTATAATTCCTCCTCACTATAGGTACAGTGATTTTCTAAAATAAGTTTTTTACTTTCTATAATTATTTATTAGAATAATTTAATTGTTGAGCATAATTCTCATTCACCATAATGACATTTCTGCTCCTTTTCTATATTCCCATTTATTCGAATTGATCACATTTTTTATGTTGAAACAAAACTATGTGTTATCATTGGTTTCCATAATATTTTACTTATCATATTTGGAAAAGGCTGTTTGAGTTATTATTTTATTGATTTGGATTTTTAACAATGTTTTTCAAAATATTAAAAATATCTTCCCAATTTTCAAAAAAAAATGTTTTATCATCCACTAAAAATTACCTTATGACAAATATTATATATTTTAAATGAAATTTTAAGAAATAATAGTTTTGGTAAAAATTGATTCCAAATTATTCACTTATCCTTATGAAACTTGAATTTTAAATTTGATATGTAACAACATATTTTAAAACAATTTTAAAAATACATGTTCCAAAAACCTTAATTTTATTGCTAAAATTTATAATGTAACCTTAAAATGATTTATTTCCATGGAAATTATATTCAATAAATCATCCCCTGAATCTTCTTATTAAATACACTTTTGGGGTTATTGTTTTTTTATCCCTTTACATTCTTAAGGTCAATGTTCATGTTACCATATGGAAATGTAATGAAACCCATTTTCCCATCCACATTTTATTTATGATATATAAGGGCAATGATTCTAATTTCATTATTTTACAAAACACATTTTATTTCCACAGGTAATTTAGGAAGTGATAATTGAATAATTTTCATTTAAATGTTTTATGAAACAAATTTTTTCACATGGTTATTTATGGTATAATAAGTGAATTATTTTCTAGTGTCACTAATAAATAGGTATGATCATTTACCATGGTTTATATATTCCTCTAACGAATAGGATAATGATTTATATATCCTGAGATAATGTATTGTGACCCTTCAGGGATATTTACAAAAAAATAAATCGTGAACATTCTATGATATTCTCACAAACTAAAGGGTGAAAATTATTGTAATTTTATTTCATGTAGATGATGATGAAAACTAAGAAATAACTATTACGTTATTCACTTTAGTGGTAATTTTCCAATAACTATATAATGAAAATTATTTGTAATTACATTATATTTATTTAATATGTAATATGCTGCAACATAAAATAATAAAAAAATTATATAAGAGATGTTCAATAATCTATATTATAAACTGATATGCTTACAAATGATGTATTGAATTCCATTTATATATCTTCAAAAATAAAAGAGTACCTCAAATTTGGTACATTTCATAAATTCTCAATCAACTCATATTATATTTTCATACAGTTGTAACGCAGCCTTTTTAAGCATCAAGTAAATTTTTAGGATTTAAATTATAAAACACAATTTATAATTTAATAAGAACATAATTTCATGTTTTAGAATCCAAAAAACACTATAGTTTATAATATATACACCCAAATATAGTACATAAGATATGTCATATAAAATCATAATTTCACTATATTATCCATATCATGGGCAATGCTATATCCAATATCACTACCTACGATATTAGAATACAGTAAAAAAATAGTTATTAGATTATTGATATACATGAATAGAATATTTAATATATGTATTTCTAATTGAGGTTAATGTTCATTGAAACAAAAAAACACACACACACAGACATATATATATATTGGAATTTCAGAAGCAGTCAATGATTGCATCTAGAAAAATAAAGGATAATTCCACCAAACAAATGAGTTATACAATGAATGTCAATTGAAGTTCCATCAGCTATTGGATTTATGATTTGAATAACACCTACTCATTTTTTTCACATACTTATAGTATGATTATGTCCTAGAATTATCGTTGCATAGGGATAAACGAGTTACATTAAATATTTATTGATATAAAAGACATTAGGGATGTGCTTGTAGGAATGAAAATAAAGTATTATGATATTAACCTATGATGGATGTTTGTGTATGGAAACATGATATATATTTACAAAGACTGTTCTATCCTATACCAAGACCTTTATGGTTTATTGACTATTCATAAGGGGGATGTCTGATATCTTGTGGTATCTTTATAGGTTTGTATCCTTCAACATGATATATATTTTGATATATGTTATTTATATATGATTGGAAGGATAAAAACATTGTTACCTCATAAGGATCAGAAAATTTATCTGATTATTTGTATATTAATCTAATACTGAAGAAGAAAGAGTTTTCTAAGTGGTTGGTATTTGGATTTAACCAAATAGAGAAAATGTGTTCCGTACAGATTCAATTTGGATCAACTGTAATAAATGTCATATTGGAATGATTTTAGTAATATTAATAAAAAAATAAACATAATGCATAAACATTAAATGAAATCGAATGGTGGAAGTTATAATGCCTATGTTCATGGGTTATATGGTTTCAGTTATTCCTTGGGATTTTTTTGATGAAATTAAATATAAACAAACCCGTAATCAAAAATTAATTCAATAATTATAAGACCAATTGTCTCACTTAATTTCGTTATTATAAAAAAAATATTATACAAATGATATTATATTATTTGTTAACATTTTATTTCATATTTCAATAAAAATAATCCCCCAAAATTCATTTTTGTAATTATTCATATAATTTTTAATAAATTTATTAATGATGAATTTTTAAAAAATTATACTAATTTTGGATTTTAACTTTATAATTATTATTTTTAATGTTCCATAAAGATGGCCCAAAAACAATTTATTTTGAATTTTATAGGTGATGTTTTATATGAACAAAATTTTTAAAAAATAACTATTTGACCGACCGTCTAGTTCATTCTAAATTACGGCATTGAATTCAGAATTTTAATTGAATATTTGACCATGTTATGAAGTGGAGTTGACTCTATTGAAGAGATAATTCACTTGTACCGATTCTACAGTTGAATATAAAGAAAATATTAATTTCCATAGGAAACCCTAAATAATAAAATTAATCCTAATGTGGGTATGAGTGTTTTTAAAGACCTCAAATTATTTTTATATGAATATCATTCTGAGGGACACTCAAGAAAATATGAATTGAATCACCTAGATGATACCTAAGCTTGGATGTAATAGGACTTCAAGAATATCTTTCGATCATCAATGGCTGGTGATTAGCACCGGGTCTCAAAGGAATGTTATTGTAAGTTGGTTGTTCCCTTCATAGATGTAAAAATAATGTAATAGAGAAAAAAAGTATAAAACACATTTCATCCAAAAAAAGAAAATATCCCATAAAACATAAAAAATATAAAACAAGCCTCCGCTATACATGGATAAGTGCAAAATACAATCTTCAGTATCCAAAATGACAACATGTGGAGAACAACCCATACTAGTGATGACCATCTTGTAATGTGACCAAAGAATCAATCAAATCTCACATACCTATTGGTACATAACAATTGTATCAGGAATCACCTTTTCTACTAGAATGAAAATGATTGATTTTATAATAACATACTCAATAGGAAACCAAAAAATCATGACACATAAGAAATAAATTATTTATATTATTTTCATTAACATAATAATGTACATAAATATATATAAGAACATCATTACTAGTGGTTGGAAATCAATGCATATAAATATTCAATAAAATGTTTATTATCAATAATAACTATCCATTACTGATAAATACCAATTCTAGGAGGATCAATACATGCAATACCTTCATCAAGTATTATCTCCATATTAGAGGCAAGTAAGAGAAGGATTTCCTGTATTTTTTCCTTCTAGATAAGAATAAACATGTCCATATTAAATATCCATTACATAGGTGATGTGATTTCTTGCATACTTTTTTCAAAGAGGTCTTTTAACTCATCCCTTTATGGATGGGTGAATGATTATAATAAAGGTTGCAAAATCTTAAAAACCATAACATAAGTAAATATGGTCACTTTTGAGTGTGTACATACATTCAATATATATAACTACAAAATATATATATATATATATTTTGAACAATTCGATAGAATTATATAAAATAATAGATTTATAACTACATATTGTAGATAGAAATTAATAAACCATGTTTATGGAAAATTATATATAACCCAAATTAACAATATCATTAATAAAGGTAAAAACTATAATAAACACATTCAATTAAAAATCATGACTATATAATAATTCCATTACATTGAATCAAATTATTAACATGGAAAAATGATATTCATACTGGCATAATCTACACTATCTATTCTATCATGTAATCATAATAACAATACATAAATATTTTTTGCATAACATGATAACCCTAAAATAAAAAAAATTATTGAACCAAATGAATTACATATTATCAGTCCAACATGGTTGATGAAATGAGAGGATTTTAGTTTAATTATAAACTGATGGAAAAATTTACAGGAATCATGATATTGGAATGAACCAGTTTAAAGATAAAATTAATTCTTTGCAAAAGGTGGATTTACTCATAAATGGATGGTGACCAAGGTGTATTAGGATATAACTAAAAAATAGTTCAGGTTTGGTGTTTTTTATTACCAATATATACACCATAATTATTTTAATAATAATTTGTAAATAAGTTATATGTACTAAATTTAAATGATTAGTTTTTTTTCTAAAAAACAATGCTCTTCCTAAAAATAGGTTGTTCATTATTTAGAGTTATTTTTAATTTTACAACAATTTTATTTTTAATGTAATAAAATATATAATAAATAAATTTTAACCATTTTAAAGATTATAAAATATTTCTCATCAAAGCAGAAGAATTAACCAAAATGAAAATATTATGAAGGTTATTGAATGAAACATATGAAAGGATTTGGATATTTATTAAAGATAAATTATTGATTTTTTTCATAATATTTTAATACAATTTGGGATTGGATATAGTTGATAACATAAATTAATTTTAGATACCACATCATTACTTCCCATTAGATTGTAACCCTATGATATAATCATTATATTGTGACTCTTAACCAAAGATGATCTCAGAACATGACTTGTAACTTATATAAGATAGGTGGGATGTAATTTTTTCTTAAATCATGAATGTTAAACTAACATGAAGGT
Source organism: Viscum album (assembly GCA_963277665.1). Lineage (NCBI taxonomy): Eukaryota > Viridiplantae > Streptophyta > Magnoliopsida > Santalales > Viscaceae > Viscum > Viscum album. The sequence continues at coordinate 1,106,550,593 of OY728152.1, read as the reverse complement.
ATTATTTTATTTAAATGTTGGTCTCCCTAACCATGATTCCAAATTACTCAACCAATGATGATATTTTCAACAATATTATGAGATTATGAGTGTTCCTTTAGACAAATTGGTGCTATATGAAAATTTCTATGACACACTCAAAGGTCTATTTGGACTATATTTGAAATGTGAATTATATACACCTTATTGCATATATGTGATCCTTTATTAATATAAATTAATATTTATAATTGATTTTAACCTCTTGTAATAAATATTATATCATGGTATTAAACAAACAGATTAATAGTCACCTATAAGATAATGGTTTCCCCTAATCATTAAAATCTAGTTAGTTATTCATATTGTGAAACATTTTAAATAATTTAATTTTATTATTCCATAAACAAGTGATGTGTAGGGAATAATTTAATGAAATTATACATGTATAACATGGATAAAAATATTAAAAATTATCTTCATATCAATATGATCGTAAAAATTATTATTTCGAAATTTATAATTTCTCACAAATAATTTAAAACATAATTTAAAACTAAAAAAATCAGTTTCAAAATTTATTCTATTTATCAAAGGGTGCTACCATAGATAGTCTATTTGAGTTTACAACCATTTTATTAAAAAAAAGATTTAATTTATATATTTATAAACCATGTAGATTTTTATTTACTGTGTCATGAAAATTTGGTTCCACCGGACCCACCAAGACCTTATCTAGCCAGATAGTACACTATGTGTGTCACCCCTATCCCACACTCAATAGGCAATGGTCGGGACACAAGCTAAAAATTGTAATTTATCATAAATGGGTTTCTTTATAATATAGTATTGTTAATTGACATATGAGTTTATGAAATGGTATATATGTAACCAGAAAATGAATTTTAAAATAATATAACTACATGTACTATATACATGGGACTAAAATAAACTATCCCAAAATAAAACAAGGAAAGAAAAAAATATATTAAATGATAGTAACAAAATATCAACGTCTTGATAGAATAAACCAAATCATAAAAGTGAAATGTATTGGCTCCCTATATTTATAATATTTAAATGATGATTATTAGTAATTAACACCACTAGACTTCCTTATGAACTGACTTTATTGATTCCGTACTTATATGAATCCCATCTAATCTGTGCGTCATATACAGAGTCTTAAATTTTAAAGGAGTAAAACCCATGAAATTGGTATTATAAACATATCATGTGTAATTCCATGAATATATAAACAATAAACATGAAAAATATTCTACTCAATAGGATGAAGAAGAACTATATATTCATTGATAGTAGAGATCCTCATAATTTTCCAAAACATCCCATTTTAGAAACAATTCTATAGATTCATAAGACCTAATAAGAGACCAATGAAGATGATCAACTCTATTTTGAATCACATGTATCCTCTTAGAAATAATCAATGAGGGACCCTCACTTAGGCATCCCAAGTATCTCATACTTTCATATAACTTCATTTAAGATAATAATTCACTTCATTTCTGAATAATAGACACAATATAACCATAATGGTTCACTGTATCTGGAGGATAAAAACATAATAAACTTATTGAATGAAATATATTCACTATATTAGGCATTTCAATTGTCAAATAGTACCCTTATTAAACATATCCTAATTAATACATTTCTTCATAACTTAGGGAAATGGGTATAGAAGCAATGGTTGATGAGATATTTAATAAGGGTAAACATGGGAGATGTTAATTTATTATCATAAGTGAGTATATGATAATAAATACCTAATGAGAACAAGATCAATACTTATTGAATCATACAAAAAGGTTCATTGACCCATATTTCATCTAGAAAAAATTAATAGGTGAATCACATGATAAGGAAGTAGGTTATATAAATCCCTTTCCAATATTCTCATATAGTTTCTCATTAATTTTATATAATGGGACTTAAAAAGAATATCCCTATCTATGAGTTCTATAGAAAACCCTACATCAGGATTTAGGGGTAGACTAAGAAACTATTTTAGAAATATATCATTATATTCCAAATCAATATGAACTAATTAAGTATTGAGTTTATAGATAACCATATTATATAACTACAACTAATAAAAAGGTTGTAAGGAATATATAATTTTAGTAATTTATATTATTTATTCATTTTCATCCTTAAATAGATAGGAAATCATATATTGATTTAGAATATAAAATGTGAATTGAATTCCAATGTATTTGATATGGAATCTGTTTAGATAGAGCCAATTCATCCAAAAATCACATCATGATCAACTAGAGGGAATATAAAATGATCTATAAGATGAATATTCCAATAAAAATATATTGGAGATGAGATATAGCCCTAAGATTCAAGAATTGTACCATTTTGGATTTTTCATATAATTCTATATATAACAATTGAGGTGGTGATTTTATTTGATATTCATATGAAATTATATATTTTTTTAAAGCTTGATTAAAATAAAAATATATTTGTTCTAGACTGTATTATTAGTGTACATTTCTCATCCCTTTTTCTTGTGTCCCACTTCAATAGTTGTGATCATATAAGATTTATATTTATCTGTTGTAGTAAGATGTTACTTATGACTGTTGTCTACATTAACCCATTATTTGGTGTATTTTTTAGAATATTTCACAAACTCTTTACAACTAAATCCTTAGTGTGTGTGTGGTACATTTTTATGAGGTTTATTTTCACCCTTATCTCAAAAATATTCTAGTTCTCAATGATCATTGCTTCCTTATTTGAGTTATTTACCAATCCCGTGAAGCTAATTTACCCCATGCTCATTCCTTAATTTTTTCATAAAATAAGTAAAAAATTATTCCATAACTAGGTTTTCAAGGTTATATATTCTAGAAAACTAAATCCAGCCCCCCCCTCTTTTCACAAAATAATGTATAATGAAGTAATTAATATGTTTCTATATCTACCTTGATAGTATTTAAAAAAATTGAATCTAATTTCCCAAATTCTATAATAGATAATTCCTTTTAGGGACATTGTTTTAAGATAATAAATAATCAATCCACTTAGTTGTTAGGGTGACTGATAAAACAAGAATCATACCATTAAAATCATTTAATTTATTCCATATTGGTAACAATTGATTCATTTTATATTTGTTATATTTCATCTCGGTCCCTCTCTATTTTATTGTTAAGAGATTGAGGAGAATAAAAATTAATAAATAATATATTAAACACATCCCATTTCATGAAGTCAATTTAGTATTTGTGATTCTTATTGTTGATTATACTCCACCATTGATCGACATCCACATACATATTATTCCCAACAAAACACTTTCAACGGTCCGACTACTATAGAAAGGGAAACATTTTTAAAATATCATAAATCTATTTCCATAAAAAAAATTAATCAAAGGATCCACTAAATAAATGTTTTAAATTCCATATAATAGGATCAAAGGTGATTTGTTCATTCATTTAGTCCATAGAAATTTTATCATGATTCATGGCACCATTCATATATTGAGAGAGTTGGGTGATAATTGACATAATATTTCACATCCCCGATCCTATTATATTTTGTTTCTAATGTGGAAAATAATTTCTCTAGCCTAAACAATCATCGTAAACATGATTCTTCATGGTTATAACCATTTTATATAACAATGATTATTATTAAAAGTTTCATGAAACATTATTCAAAGTGATAGAACATATGTTAATGAAAATAATTCATATGATTTTATTAATTACAATACCATGTTATCGCCCTTTGAAATTATATTTTCATCTTGTATCACTCTTTCTTATCATAGGTTTTCACAGTTCCAATCCTATAATTCATAATATCAAAAAATAACCAATACCTACACTAATTCCAACTAAGGAGACCTAAAAATTATGTACATGCATATACATTCATTTCATATGAATATTCATTTCGTTTCTGATTAACACACACCAATAAAATAATAATCTTTTCATGTCCTTGGACACTTCATACATAATCAATGTATGTCATGTAACATCATAAACATATCCTAGAAATTCCATATCATAGAGTACAATTATTAGTCATATCCTACATAATTACTTTCAAAAAACCTAGTGAAATGAAAAATAAGAAGGTATGAGCTTTGACACGCTGTAACTGTAAACATGGGAGATATCTATCAATGATTATATATTAGAATAAAATAATCTTCTGGGTATGATAACATTCTCAAAACATCTGAAAACATACCCAAAAAGTCATAGACCAAAAACCAAAAGACACCACATAAGGAATTTTCATAATAAATAAATTATTTAGTAGAATTTCAAATTATTAAAAATCATTTATGATCCATGAGAGTATATCCTATGTAACAGACATAATTTTGTGGTATACATTTATGTTGTAAAAAACTAGAATTCATTATATATTTTCCATAAATATATATTATGTTAACAACTTATTATACACAAAAAAACTATAATAAAATTTATTTATTATATATTTAACTAAAAATTGATACATTAGATATATTAATTAAAAAAGTTGTTACAAAAAATATTTACCAAAATATGAAATAAAAAAGGAATAAAATATACTCAAATATTGGAATTATCCCTTATGTAGATCATCGTTACGATCTTGGGAAAGAGGTTACTCTTCAAGAGTTTCAACTAGACCAATCCAATGATAAACTAAAACAACTATGGTATGACATAATCATATATCAAAAAATTCATGCACATGTAAATTTCTAAGAGATCAATGCTTGTGAAATCATAACTCACAACTTCCATTAGATATGACCACATGATTAGATCATATGCAGAAAAATTGTGGGGTTTTATTAGATAAAATAGGATGATATATTGAAGAAATATTTAATTTAAAAATTTATTTGTCGGATTTATTTTTTTAAAAAAAAAATTACTATTAAATAAGAAAAATTATTTACTAATGCTTTTATAAAATTCATGAGATAGTTTCATTCTAGAAAAGGTAATATTTTTTAAATTTAATTTTTTCATCTATGTAGGGAATGAAAATATATAATATATTTGGGATATAAAAACAAATTAAAACCAATTTTATTAATAAATTATTTGAAGTAATAATATGAATAATTTATAATTTTTATTAAAGGTATTTTTTCCATTGAAAACAATTTTCATTACATTTTCATTACATTTTCATGTTTTTATTTTAAATTATAATTTAAATATTTTGGAACAAGACTTTGAAAATCTAAAATTAATTTTTATATTTATTAGGTCAATACTATTTTAAGAATTTTTTATTTTCCTAAAATTATTTAATTTTTATTGAAAATACTGTTTTTATAAAAAATATATCTTTTATGACTTTATCATTATATGATAATGACATAAATATTTATATAAATAATTTATTGATAAAATATGTTCTAAAGGGGTAAAACTATACATTTTTAAATACTACATGGAATTTATAATATAAATGTTTATCATTTTATGATCTTATGTAATATATTCCAACAAAAGAAACAATATTTAATATTTTCATTTAATTACATAATAGATTGGAAAAAAATAATTCTTTGGGTGATTTTAAATCCACAAAACTTATAATTTTTTTATAATAAACCATTTTGTATTATTTAAATAAAATTAACTGATTATATTTCACTTTAAATTAATTTTAATATGTATCATATGCTTTTTTTAAAAAAACTGTTTTGATACATTACATGTGCTAATGATAAAATAATTTTTCATACACATATTAATATTATTTTATAATATTAATATTAAATTTAAATTAATTATATATAATTTATTTAATACAGTTTATTTTGGTTTTATAAATTAAAAAAAATATTACTTTGGTAAAAACATGTAACCATGATAAAATCAAATATAGTAAAAGTAATAAATCAATTAGAATATTAAATCTTCTTAAAAATGATAATAATTGATTGGTTGAGATATTATAGACCATAGGTAATAATAAAAAATATTTCTCATTTTCGAGCTACTTGAAATGGGAAACATGATCACTATTTATTTTAAGGTGAAATATTTATAAAAATTCAATTATAGTAAATTATAAAATGGGTTTCTCACCATCCATTCATGAAAACTCAAATAATTATATTTCCACATAAAAATATATTTTATTATCATTTTTTTTATATCCCACATTCTTTTCATCATGCCTTTGTTGAAAATATATTTTCTTAAGATCACCATTTCTACGGAGTCTTCCCTTGAGTGCCTAATTTTTCGACATGGTTACATTCATTTCATAAATTCCATTTCGTTTCTTTCATGAAATGAAAATATAATTTTATAATTACTATATAATTAAATTTATTTAGTTTTTATACTAAATATTATTATTTTTATGGGAATAAATATCAACTACCTTTTCCTTTTTCTATTACGAAAAATAAAAATGACATTTGTATAATGTGCAGACTACCGCCTCTGCGAAGTAACATATCTCATTTTCATCTTATATTATTATTATCTATGAAATCCAATTTATATTTGAAACAACACAATAAAATTATATAAATAATATAATTATTCTGCCATACTAATTATTTTATTCCTAAATAATCATCATTCATAACAATAATCATCACATAATTATTGTGTGTTCATTTTTGGGCTAGTCTTACCACCTACTTTAAATATCATACAAAATAATTTAATGGATTACTATGAAAATGTGATTAATGAAGGTATATGATATAATTGATTAAATTATTATTTTATTTTTGTTCTTTAATGGTAATTTTTTTGTTAAACTCCATAATTAAGATTTTATTGTTTGTTTGGTAAAAATCATTGAATCATGTTGGTCGCGAATTTCATAAACTAAAACCATTAAAAAATTTCGACTAAAATTATAGTATAACTTTTTTAAATAACATAAAACATCAGCTAATATTAATTATATTATATGTTAATTATAAAAATTTGAAGAATAATGAATATCAATAATTATATAATAAAATTAGTTCAAAATAATCAAGATTACCCACACCGGAAATTAAAAATATATACTAAATACATTATATACTAATGGGGAATAATTATAAATTATTAATATAAATGATTATGGTTATTAGTATTGTTCTGGAATGGGTTAATAATACATTTATGTTTATTATATATAATTTTAGAGCATGTTCAAGTCAGTCATAATACCAGGTAATGGATTTTTCTAACCCAACTTATTTTCCTCAGTTATAATTATACATTTTTTACTATGGCTTTATAAGACGTATTTATTTTCATTTATTATTAGTTTACTGTTCCTCCTCACTATAGGTAAGGTTATTTTCTGAAATATTTTTTTTTACTTTATATAATTTTTTATTAGAATTATTTAATTGTTGAGAATAATTCTAATTCACCATAATGATATTTCTGCTCTTTTTCTATATATCCATTTATTTGAAATGATCACATTTTTTATGTGGAAACAAAACTATGTGTTCTCATTGGTTTCCATAATATTTTACTTATCATATTTGGAAAAGGATGTTTCAGTTATTATTTTATTGATTTGGATTTTCAACAAGGTTTTTCAAAATATTAAAAATATTTTCCAAATTTAAAAAAAAAGTTTTTTCATCCACTAAAAATTATGTTATGCCAAAAATTATATATTTTAAATGAAATTTTAAGAAATAATATTTTTGGTAAAAAAAATTTCCATATTTTTCACTTATCTTTATCAAACTTGTATTTTAAATTTGATATGTAACAACATATTTTACAAAAAATTTAAAATTACATGTTCAAAAAAACATTAATTTTATTTCTAAAATATATAATGTAACTTAAAAATGATTTATTTCCATGGAAATTATATTCAATAAATCATCCCCAGAATCTTCTTATTAAATACACTTTTAGGGTTTATCCCTTTACATTCTTAAGGTCAATGTTCATGTTACCACATGGAAATGTAATGAAACACATTTTCCCATCCACATGTTATTTATGATATATAAGGGAAATGATTCTCATTTCATTGTTTTACAAAACACATTTTATTTCCACAGGTAATTTAGGATGTGATAACAGAATAATTTTTATTTAAATGTCTTTTAAAACAAATTTTTTCTCATGGTTATTTATGGTCTATTAAGTGGATTATTTTCTAGGTTCACTAATAAGTAGGTATGATTTTTTACCATGGTTTATATATTCCTCCTACAAATAAGTTAATGATTTATATATCCTTAGATAATGTATTTTGACCCTTTAGGGATATTTACAAAAAATTAAATGGTGAACATTCGATGATATTCTCACAAACTAATGGGTGAACATTATTGGATATTATAGAAAAATAAATGGATAATTCATGTATATTGTAAAAACAATCTTGATCATTTTATGATAACCAAAAATAATTTTGGGTGAACCTACATAGATATTCTCAAAATCTAATTCAGAGTCGTTATTGGATATTCTCATAATATGAAGATTCTCTATACTTATTTTGGGGAAAAGGAAACATTGTTATGTTAAGTACCAAGGAAATGGTGCATTTTTATTATATATATATATGATTATTCTCTAAGGATTATGATTATTATCTAATGGATACAAACTCTTTTTATATTGTATATTTCTTCAATTATATGTTATTATATCATGAATCATGTAAAAAATCTTGGCCTATTTTTCATATAATAATAAATTTATCCCATTCTCGGGTTTTCTCTTATATTATTGATATAATCCTAGAAAAAATGATCATATGTTTTCCCTTGATGAGGATATTAGCTCACTCATTTCATATGTTCCAATTACCTATGTTATGATGGTAATTATAGATTAAGAGAATTTTATAAGGGATCATAATATGGCTCCACTATGAATTAATATTCAAATAAGTCATCTAAATTTTTTTTAGGTTAATATTTCTCGATGATATTATGTATTCTATTCTTGTGATTGTGAGACTGCTTTGTGGGAAATAAGTTTTAGCTCATGAAACTAATGAAAAATAAATATGTTTTTGTCATGGATTGTAATAATTGGTATCAAAGAAAGGATAAGTTATTTTAGGGATCCTTTTTGTTATTTTGGTGATTAGGATGAGAGAACATTAGTGAATATTGGAAAGAAATATTTATGTAGAGGATAACATCCAAATATTTTGGAACATTTGTGAATTATTTGTTTTCCAGGAAATAAAATCCATAAAAAGATACTAATATTGCATTCATACTCTTTTATAGAATCAAATAGGGGTGAGAAACATTAATATGAAGGATTGAGTATTAAATTTATCATCTACGAGTGCACGAAAAATGGGCCTAACCAAACACCTAGTTTCATATATTCAGTGTTTATATATTATGAATTTACTCCGTCTTATTGGAATATTATGATTGTTTTGATAACATATTTATTGTATGGTTAGGGGCCCTAATAGAAGCTAAAAAAGTAATTGACGATATTGAAACTAATAAATTCATTTCATTTTTGATTTATTCATATTATGATTAAATTTTTTCCTTGCTATATTATGAATTATTCTCAATCAAAATTTTTTTATTTATAAATGGATAGAGTATTGAAAAACTATGTTAATAGAGGATTCCTTGGGGAATACGGAAATAGTCCAAACAGAAAACCTAATGAAATAAGATAATGAGTGTATGGACTCCTGATTAATTCAATCCATATAAATAAAATCAGGATTAAAAATGTGAATATATTCATGTTTCTAATACCCAAAATGAGGAGATGGATAGAGTCTCATGGGTTTTTAGGTAAAGAAGATGAAGAAGGAAAGAATGTTTTATTTCCATCGTGTGAAAAATACGTTATAAATCACCAAGGAGAATTTATAAAAGTGACATGGTGATTTTTTATGTGTATAAAAGGTGGTCATATATAAGATAATATTCATTGAAATGTGATGTGTTCCATGGGAATGGTGAATAAAAAAAGCATTCGTCCATATATACAATGGAAAATTTACTATCTTAAATGAGGGGAACTCATAAAGTATCAATATTAATGCCAAAATATAATGGTTATAAAGGTTGATAGGAACCAATTAGTTCTATGGAAGAGGAATGAATATGAATCCACTACCATGTATGCGAGTTATGAAGATAATATGGATTAAGGAAAACTATACATCAACTCTAGAACTATAATTTTGGTATTTATATCTTATTCAATCAACAAATTTTTAACCATGATATTGTATCCAAAGAGATAAAATCTCAACATTGATGTCTAGATATTAATTTATTAATTAAAAGTTTTAGTTTCATTATCACTAAATCCCTAATATATAAAACCACTCTAACAAGTGATTATATCAATGTTTTTTCTATTAAATAATATTATCCTATCTTTATTTAAATTTGATTTGATATTATGCATGTATCATCTATCTTGAATATGATAAATGAAAATATAGGAAAATAAAATCTAAAAATTGATGCATGATCACTTATTAATACAGGTTTTACTATAAATTATTTATGGATATTTAGTCAATTCATATTGGGGTATTTAGCACAAATGTTTTTAAAAAATTGAAAATAATATATTAACCTATTATTAGGGGAAATATAAGTTCACTAGTAAAAAATTGGATAGTAATTATGTAAAATCATTGGAAATTAAATCTTGATACATTGACGCCCTTAAAATTTTAATAGAGGAATAAAAAAATCACAAGGATGCAAATTAATGGGGGAGAATGTGATAACCCATTATTTCAATATATATTTTCCTAAAATTAATATTATGTTAATAAATTGTAATAGATTAAATAAAAAACATAATCTAAACCATTATTTAGGAAAATAAAATTTTATTTCTATAATATAGCCATTAAATTAGTGGTAACAGAATAAAGTAAATATATTATGTTATCTAAAATTAATATAAGTAACATCGAGTTGTGTAAGTTTTCTTTATAAAGATAATTTATATAACCATGTAAAGGATATTGTATCATTTGGGAGGTTTACTGAATAATATTGATCCAAAATATAACTACTATACAAAGACAACAATCTTATATGAGGGAAATTCAAGCCAATTGAAATTTATAGAAGATTTCTACTAGTAGAATCACTACCCTTGACTAAATCTATATAATACATTATTCTATGATATTATATAAGGACCTTCAGGGGTTGCGTAACTATAAATTTAGACAATATATTATGTAATAATTAATTAAATAGGTAACTTATCATATGTATGATTCTTGTTTTTTAATTTTTAAGAAAATGTATACGTGATTACAAATGCATTGATAAAATTAATGAGATGATGTTATTTATAATAGTTTTTCTAAAATTGTATTTTATGTAATTTATTTTATAAAACTATATATACTACATATGTTTATAATATAAATATATTAAAACAAATTTTTAACTAATCGATGTGAAATATGAATACGAATAGTTAATATATTTCTTTAAATAAAACAAATTTCCTTCAAAAAAATTTATTTAATATATATTTTTATTTAAAATTTAAAATTTAAAATTTATTAATTATATACAGTAAGCTAAATTTCATTTTTATATTCGTTATGTAATCACATCCTAAAATTAATTTTTTAAATTTTTCTAAAATAATACCTTTTTTGTGAAAATATTATTATTATCAAATATTTATCTTTTATAACACTATAATTATATGAGAAAGAACTAGAAATTAATAAAAATATTAATTGAAATTTTTTTTGTTCAATTGTAAAATTTTTCATTTTTAAATACAACTCTTAATTTATTAAATGTTTTATTAAACTTTTACGAACATAAGAAATACTTTCCAATAAAATAAACCATTTTTAGTGTCTAATTAATTAAATAGTATTTTGGATAAATTCTTTTTTAGATTGAATTTATATACAACTTTTTATAATAAACCATTTTTATCATAGAAATAAATCGATTTATAATTTTATACAACACGTAATTTTTATGCTTAAAACTATACATAAAAATTGGGTTTTATGTGTTACACTCACTAATGTTAAAATAAAATTTTAATGACCATATAAATAATATATGATATAATATATTTAATATTTATACTCATTAGGTAATAAATTTTTAATAATGAAAATTTTATTTTTATTCAGTAAAAGATAATTACTTTGGTAAAAAATAGTTTCCACGGTAAAATATGAAATTGTAAATGTAATAAATGAAGCGTAAAAATGAATGAAATATATTAATAAATGTTTTAAAAATAGTTAATGAGAGTTTTTATAACTTATATCATCATATAATCCATATTTTTACAATTTTAATCCACATAACATGTGAAAATTTTCCCACTGTATATTAAGGAGAAATATTCAAAAAAAGTCAACTCTCATCACTTATTAATAGGGCCTCTCAAAACCCCATTATGACCAGTTAATGAAAATAGTTTCTGCCTAAAATTTTACCCATTAAGAGTTTTTTTTAAACATATTTAATTTTTAATTATTCCACTTATAACATGATATTGTCTTAAGATCATCATTTCCATGCAGTCTTCCAAGGGAAATCAGAAATTTTCAAGATGGATAATTTCATTTCCTAATTTTTTTTATTTTCTATATCATTTTTTATATATTATTTTATAGTTAATATATAATGAAATTATTTTTTAATGATAAATTTTATTATACTAAGGTAATACCTATTAACCACTTTCCCTCTTTTCTATTAAGGAAAACAAAATCATAATCAATGTGTTGTGTAGACTAATACCACTATGACATAACATATCTCATTGGTAATATATTTTAATTATTAGCTATTAAACCTTATTTAGATATGAATAAATCACTCAAAATCATCTAATTAATACCAATATTATTAGTTAATAATGATATTTTTTCCTAAAAACCCACTTTCATAATCGTATTCTTTTATTAATTACAATATGTTCATATTGGGGTCGGTCTATCCAAATTATTTTAAAATTAAATAAAATAATATAATTTATGAAAATGAGAACATAATTATTTATTATATATGATTAAAATTATTAAATAATGATTTAATTTGTGTTCTTGAATTATAACATTAATATTAAATACATTAGTTAAGATACAACCAATAGTTTGCAAAAAGTCATTAATGTATTTAGGTCAACAATCGTGTCCAAAAGAACAAAAATTAAAATAATAATATAATTAGATTATATAATTATATAAAATAATAAAACACCAATTCTCATTCCTTATATTATATTGGAATGATGAGATTTGAGGTATGAATGAATACAAACAACATGATAATGATATTAGTTCCAAATCATTTTTATTATGCACAGCTGATATTGAATATATATAATAACTAATTAATATAAATAAAAAGAATAATTATAAATAATTTTGAAAAAATATTATAGATATGAATATAGTTTTTAAATAGGTCATTACGATAAATATGATTATTATAAATGAGGATATGGAAAATTCATGAAAGCAGGAATATGAGTTTAAGATATTTTATGAATCAAATTATTTTTTTGATTCATAATTCTTTCTTCTTTAAAGTAGTTTCAAAAGATGGATATATTATATTATATGATAATACAATAATTCTTTCTCTCTCAAGGGATATAATTTTTTTTAAATCAAATATTGACCTTGAGGTAATATTTTCTCAAAAGGATATCATTGTGGTGAATAATTCCCTTCTTCTTTAATGAAGGTTCGAATCATTATATATCTTTTCCATTCCATCCAATTATCTCACTTTTATGTCTAAAAAAATTTGTTATTATTAAAGAACATAAAATTTTCCAACTCTTATTTTAAAAAGTATTTCCTAGTTACTATTTATATGATGTGGTTTTTCAGAATGTATTTCGAAATATTAAAAATATTTTGTACTTCTTAATAATAAATATATTTAAATTCCACACTAAATTACACTTTATAAAAGTCATTTCTCATCAATCAAATATTATTAATTAATCATTTTATGTAAAATATTTCCCATTTTTTCACCTCACATATTCTAAAAATACTTTTTAATGTGATCTGTAACTACATTTTTCTGATAGTTTTAACAAAATGTGTTTTAAAAATAATTTATGTTTTTGTTATTATATTCAGTTTTACAATAAATTTTTTACTTTCAAATTGTTTATTTTTAATCACCCAATAAATATTATTATAAAATACCCTTTATGGAATATTTATTTTTTGGTATATACCATATACAATCACGAGGTTTGTTTTGGTGTTTCTTTTTGGAAATGTTTTGAAATTAATTTTTAATTTCATGGGTTCATTATTATATAAAGGAGAATCTATTTTCATTTAAATGTTTTTTGAAATCCATTAAATTTACAATCATTAATTATTATGTTATAAGTGAATAATTTTCATTTCAACGTTTTATGAATAAAATTTTATTTACATGTGTTTTTATGGTAATTGAATGATTTTAAAATAAAACATATTTAGTATGGAATAATGAAAAGTGGGTAATATATCTCTCTCTAAATATTTTTCAAATGATATATATATCATGAAATAGTTTAGGTTGATACTTTTAGAATCCATGTGTTCATGAAAAAAACATCATTTATGTTTTTTTAGAATATAAATTGTTTTAGTAATGGTTGGAAGGGTTTGGAAACATTTTGGAATGTTTTCAAGGATTTTCTATGCGAGAGCATGTTGTGTAAACCGTAAAACTCATACATGAAAACGTTCATAGTGAGACATAGTATAAGGGGGAAGGGGATAGGTTTGATACATGGTTTGTCAAAAACCTATGCCCACCTATGGGAAATCATACAATGTAAGAGGGTGGTATTTATCATGGTTGGTGAAAGGTTTTTCTAAAAGTATTTTCAAACCTTTAGAAGTAATCCTTTAGAAATATCCTGAAAAAAGTTTGGCACATTGATTTTCCTAATGGTGTGACTAAATATGAACAGTTTAAAAATAAGATCATAAAAAAGATTATCATCATTAGGAAAATGTTTTATCCCATTGTTTTAGTCCCAATTTTCCCAAACACAATATTTCTCCGTATAAATGATTTTAGAACCTCTACCTTTTAATTTAAAATCAATTTAGAGGTGTTTATTATTGAATTATCAGAGACTAATTCCACTGGCAATTCATTTTTATGCTAGTTTTTCATGGTTTTTCATAGATATATATTCTTCCACATCTCGTTCTCTTAGATCTTGTTTTTTGTTGATAAATGTTAGGTTTTTTCGACAATAATGGTTATATATGGACTTGTTTATATTTGTGGGAGTAATAAAAGGTGAGTTTTTATTGATTTAATCCAATTTTGTGGGTGTTCCGGTTTCGTTCTTTATTTTCACTATAATTTTTGAGGTAGGTGCCTTCTCAATCAAGTTATATTATATGATCAGAAATGATTTGTTTCAAATTAGATAAATTTATTGATATTTATTTGTGAAATTTGTGTTAAAATCATTGAAAACTCTCTTTAGTTTTTGTTTGATTATTTTATAGATTTTATTTGGAATAGTGTAATTATTGAAAGTGGTTTTATAATGTGATTTCTATTATTGATTTTAAAATTTTTCTTTTGAAAAATAGATTTTTTGGATTTTTGGTAAATGGTTTAATTTTGATGTTTCCAATATAAGGGTTGTTATATTGAAATGTATAAAAATGAGTTTTTGAATGAGATTCAATAAAATATAGATTTTGTTTAATTGGAATGAATAGGTTGGCTTGAAATGGTTTTGGAATACATGGGTTATGTGAGTTCATGATTTCAACATGACCCTCAATAAGGGGTGTGTATTATTGGGGTTTAATGGAACGTGACCCTATATACGGGGTTTGTGTCGTTATGGAACAAAAATATTGGCCACATTTTGAGAACTATGTGGATGAACAAGAATCCACTACTGAGTATGAAAATATTATAGAATCATGCATGTGTGGTTGGGTGGTGAATCATGGAATAGATATACCAAAAAGGAATGTGAAATTGTTTGAATGTATTGATTTTTTCAGTCTCATTAGAAACTATTTTGGTTTAAAAAACTATTTTGATATTAAAAAGATTATATTTCATATCATGTGATTTAAATTGTTTTGTATAATTTTTTATATAAATGTGGCAACATATTATGTCCTAGTGTCATGAGTAGAAAAGCCATTTGGGGAAATCCTATCGAGTTTTATTACTCACCCCTACATTGGTACATTGGTGATTATATATATATAATTTATTAGGAAATAGGAAATTGTAATGTATCAAACTTCTTTAGTTGTGTATCAGGATTCCAATGCTATTTTGGAGAGTTTTAGTATGTAGATTATTGTGAGCTGTGGTGTCTTATTTTTGATTCTTTTTAATTTGTTGGTTTGTTCTCCTTCTATGTACTTTGATATTTAGTAGTATTCCACTACGGTACTCGTTTGTGGTTTGATTTTTAATTGTAATGTTATAATATTGAGTTGTTTTATATTTTTATCATGAATCTTGTAATGGTATTTTTTATTTAATGTTCTGTTGAGTGGTTTTATCTCTCAAACGGAAAATCACTCCCATCAGTTAAGGA
This sequence comes from Viscum album, assembly GCA_963277665.1. Lineage (NCBI taxonomy): Eukaryota > Viridiplantae > Streptophyta > Magnoliopsida > Santalales > Viscaceae > Viscum > Viscum album. Next base: position 1,106,534,058 of record OY728152.1, on the reverse strand, counting down.
ATACGTTGGAATTAATTTCTATCCATTGTCGACATGGGTACAAAAGTGTTTTGGAGACAATTATAGGAATTGGATTCTCATTTTCATGGTATTAGCCAACGATATTTTCATTATATTCATTATAGAATGTACTTCCCACTAGGAGTTAACATTTCATATAGTGTAATCATTTATGCTTTCATGAAAAAGTTTTGATTTTGGGAAATTCTTATAGTCATTTTAAAATGATCGATTTTAAAAAGGCATGAAATAGTTAATTTAAAAAGAGGTATTATTTTAAAATGATTGGAATAAGGAATCCATGAATTTTGGAAATAAATGCTATGAAAATATGACATGGTGGATTTTAAAATTTTCAACCCATTTGTTTATAGAGATTGAGACTTATGAATCATGTTGAGTATATATAAAATGTATTTCTATAGTAATCATAGAAACCAGTTGGAGGAAGATAATATAAATGTGGTTAATACTAATCTATAGGTGATCCAATAGATGATTTAGAGTATTGTCCAATATTTTTATTTTTTATAAATACCGAACAGACTCGATGAACTGAGGTATGTGAGTCACTCTATCCAGTTCAAAAAAAATTATCAACCCATTTTTTCGCAGTGATTCATAACAAGAGAATGTAAAGTTGTGGCTAAATAGAATGAATCAAATAGTTGATTTCCTTGGGACACTAGAAGAGTTGAAATTCAAACTGTTGATGTATATTCTAGATGATCAGTAACACCAATGGTGAAATTAAAGTGTTCTACCTAGATTAGCCAAAGGCCTAGCATGGTTATATTTTTTATAATTTTTAATTAAAAAGTTATACCCTCATACATTTAGGATCAAAATTATGACATGATTATTCATCATGAATTAGGAGAACATCTCATTGAAAATGTATGCAATTAAATTTATAAACTAAGTTATTCTTTTCACCCAATGTGACACATAGTGCTTCCTCGAAGTAAAACATCTCTAAATCGGGATTGTGGAATCAGATTCTATAAAATATTGATGTTATATGTATTACTTATTATACAGATAACATCAATAGAGAGTCAGTGATATAAATTTACATAAAAGGAGGTATGTTATGTGGTAGTGTGATGATACCTACAAGAAAATGTAGGAACTCTAATACTAGGAGAACGAAGAAGAGGGACACTTATTTTTAAGGTATGAGGATGGCTAAAAATTAGTTATCTAGATTGGTAAATCTTCCTCCATGACCCAAGAGAAATAATAATTTTTATAATGTGGATTTTTTTGACCACAAGAGGTTAGTGTGTAACACAACACCTAGAGATTTCCGTAACTACAATCTGATGATGAATATTTAGCACTATTATAATAATTCTCAATGGACTACTGTTTCAGACACTTCTCATGTGTCAAATATGAAATATGATTTATTTGGATGTGGGAAAAATACATCAAATCAATAGATAATAGTTTTCCATTGATATTCTTGGATTACCAGGACTCCTCATCAGGTGAAATCTCTACATGTAAATTGATAATAAAGTTTCATGAGCAAGAAATCATATTGATTTCAATAATTTATTGTGTACTACAAATCTAGAACATTAATATAGAGAGGTATGATTCTTTTGTATTATACCCTTATGCATTATTTTTTTTATGAGTTCATCACATTCATTTTTAGTTCTTGGGATAATTTTTTGTTAAGATTAAATATTGAGATGATACCTTCAGTAATCAAACTACAAACACCTCATGGTAATTGAGAATGTTGATCCATTAATTGTATAAAATGATATATAAATATTGATGGAGATAAGATGATATGGGATTTCATTGCAGTTATGAAGGATGTCTTAGATATAATCATGGGTATGGATTGGTTTAAAACATTCAAGGCTCACATAGATTTTCATACCAGAATAGATAGTTTTATGGAAAACGATGTCATCTACCATCTCATTAATGGATTCCAAAATAAAATATAAGGTGGAAAATATTTTACGTAACAAAAATATAGAATATCTTAAACTAGTTGGCATAATTTAATTAGGAATATATGTAATAAAGTAAGGATAATATTTTTCTAGTAGTTGTTAATCGATTTCATGATCTTTTAATTTTTGTAAAATTTATCAGGGTTTCCATTCATGAGGGATGTGGTGTTCTTGATTGATCTTCTTCTAGGGACCATACCATTTAACATTATATCATTCTATATGTCACCAATACTATTATGGGAATTTAATGATTTGTTTGAAGATCTGGAAATCAAAGGGTTCAATCGGTCAAGCACATCTTAGTGGGAATCATCAGTTATGGTTTCCAAAAAGGCAGATAGAAATCAATTTCTATGTGTGGAATAATTTAAGATTAATAAATATACTATAATGAATCTGTATTCACTTCCATGCATTGATTATCTTGTATATCAATTGATGGTAGAAAAGTGGTTTCCAATATGGAAGTGCTCTCAGGATAACAAAAATTGTGCTTTCGCAAGGAGGATATTCCAAAGACATATTTAAAAAGTATATATGGACAATATAAATATGTTTTATGCCTTCAATTATTACGATTTACAAAATTTAATTTATGGAATTTATGAATAAGAAATTTCAAAGGTATCTAGATTCTCTTTTGGAAATATTTTTCAATGACATAGTGGTGTATTCAAGGACAAGGGCTAAATGTGAGGAAAAACTTGTGATGGTTTTAGGATTCTTCCAGGAACATATCTTGTAAGAAGAATTATATATGTGTGATTTTTAGATATAATATGATCGTTACCATGTCCATGTAATCACTAAAAAAGTTGTTTCTACAGATTCATAAAAGATAAAAGCTATTATGTCTTTGAAGGAATCAAAGAATAACTATGAGACATGGACTTTATATGGTTTAAATAAATATTTACAATATTTTATTCATGATTTATCATGAATGGTTTATCCAATGATACATTAGACTGGGAAAATTGTTCCCTTCTAATTGAATGATGAATTAAAAAAAATCCTGGAGCATAATTTTCACCTTACATACGAACCAATCTTCCATTTTTTTAGAATCAAGAGAAAGGTAAGTTGAGTATTGTGATGCATCGGGATCACGGTTGGGATGTTTCATCACGTATAAAGATCATGTTGTTGCTTTTGGATCAAGATAGTTAGGGTTTCATGAAAATAAATATTAAACACATTGCTTGGATTTAGAAACTATAGTCCATGATTTGTAGACATGGTGTTCTTACATTATTAGTGAGAAATGTTTTGTGTTTACAAATCATAAGAGGTTAAAAAATAATTTTTCACAATGGAATTTGAACCTAAAACATAGATTTTGAATATAGTAACTCTATATGATTGGAATTGAATTGTTGTATACACATGGTAATTGAACTATGGTGGAAAATGTATTAAGTAGACATTTATATATATAGTTTAAAAAAGAAGCATCGAACTAGTGGTATTTGATGTCGGTCATAACTAAGAAGTACATGGAATGTGAAGACTGAGGTAATATTTCAGTTTTCATTTCAGTTTAGATTTTTCTGCATTTTGTGGATATTTTTACAAATGCACAAATGTCTAGTTATTCATGAATTTCAATGGAAAAAACTCAACGGTGGGGAATACATTGAGGGAAGTAATCTGGATTAGTGTTGAGTGTAATCTTTCTCAAAAAAATATCATAGAATTGTCTTATTAGAAAAAACATTTTCAAGATTACCATGATTCAAAATGGTCAACTAATCTTAGGATAAAAAAGACGTATAAGTCATTGAGACAACATTTTTGGTGGGCATCATAAAAAGGAATATTGCTGAGTTTGTTTCATGATGCTTAACCTACCAAAAAGTTAAGCTAGTGTATCAATGATCTATATTTATGTTGTATCCTTTATCTATTTCTATTTGGAAATGAGTGTATATAGACATGGATTTTTTGAAAGGCCTCGAAATAATGGATTGAAAATATAATTCCATGTGGGTGAAAGTGGATCATCTCACAATGTCATCCCCCATCATCCCATTTCATGAATATCATATGGTTGAGGACTTATTAAAAATATATATCATAGAAGAGGTAAAGATGAATTGAATACCCGTTTTGATAGTTTAAGATAGAGATCTATTGTTTATTTCTCACATCTATAAATTCCTACAGAAAAACCTTGGGACTTAGTAAACCATCAGTATGGAATATCTTACTTAGACGGATGGGTAATCTGAATGGACAATACAAACATTGGAAGACATGTTACAGTCTTTCATAATGGATTTTTGTGGATCAAGGGAGGAGCACATACATATAGAGTAGTTCTCATAAAACCAAAGTTATCAATCCTCAATACAAATGGATATTTTTGAAGAATTTTGTGGGTGTCTTTATCATTCCCCACATTATTGGGTGGAGAATAGAGAGACTTCGCTAGTTGAGCCGATCATTTTCTAGGAAACAATGAGGAATAATTAGCTGATCAAAATAATAATAGAGATGAATCAAACATAGAAAAAAAATCATATACAGATCATCATCCACAACTATTTTTGATTGAGTTCCTTGAAAATTTATTCTAGTGGATCTATTATTGGCATTGAAATCATCATTATAGGAATCAGGGAATGTTTTATCCTTAATACACATGCCCTTTCTATATAATGTAACATGTAATTGAGATCATATATAGGTTGGAAATTACCCCATGATTTAATGTTTTTTGTAATGTGTTTTATGTATCTTAGTTGAAAAAGTATCTTCCTAATCGTGACCATATGATTAAACTGGATCACATTGACCTAGAGCCGGTTACATTGTTGGTGCACATGCCATAGTGGACTGTGGGAGGAAAAATAATAAATTTCATTTAGAAAACATCAGTTTGGTGTTGTTTTTTGGCAACATAATAAGACTCACGATGTTACATGGGAATGGGAGAAATAAATTTTTGATAAATGGACCAAATTCTTTTAGGGAAATGCTAGTTCACTACATTCCATGGAAGTAAATTCCAATGGTGTTGTAAATTTATCACCCACGGTTTCGAGTATGTAACCCTTTATTTATGATATTTATGAATTTATAGTGTTTGAGGGATGTTTGGGTGGGTTTGGAATCATAATAGAATTTTTATGGAGATTTATATGGGTTCATAGTTTGTAGAAACTGTGAAACTCCTCTAGGAAACTGAGCAATGTGAGACATGGAAAAAGGGGGTAGGCACAAAGGAATAATCATTGTTTTTAAAAACTATATGACCACCTAGGAAAAACTGTGAAATGTATGATATCATGATATTTCATTGATGGCATGTGGTCATACTAATTGTGCATCAAAACCATGTGTGGTCCTCTTTATGGTAGATACTGACACATAGTTAGCACAATTTTTTTCCTAACTGTGTCACTAAGAATACATTTTTTTTAAAAATTCTTTAAAAAGTGCATCTTGTTTTGGATTAATTTTTATCCCCTATAATTCTCTCCTAATTTACCCATACTAAGTATTTCTCCCTCCCAAAGGTTGTTGAAGCTCTCCCAATTGAATTGGTTGTGATCCAAAATCATTTCTCAGTGAGTTAGAGCTATATTCCCAAGGTTTGTCATTATTTAGGGTCGTTTTTCATGATTTTTCATATATATACATTCTACCCCCTCTCAGTGTAATAGCCCAAGATCTTATGAAAAATATTTTTTTTAATTTCACTAATGTCTTGTGTTGTACGCTACACCAAAAGGAGCTTGTATCCTTGACTTGCCTTGCATTACACGCAATCACGACCTTCCTCGATAGCATGTGTAGTACGCAAGAACGAGTTTCACTAAACAACAATATACTATTAAAATATTATTAAAACTAGAAGTTATGAATAGTAATAACCACTTTTTGAAATTTTGTAAATTTTATTTTTCAAAATGGAATTCATTTTTGGATTCGGAGTATCGAATTTAGCCTAAGGTGAAATTTTGGTACTTTTCGGATAACTTTCATATTTTGATGAATAGTGAAAATTACTAAATTATAATTAAAAACAAATTTTTTAATCGAAATAATTAATAGTGATAAATTATTAATTTGAGTGGTTTTAAAGTATATTTAAAATATATTTTTAAAATATAATACATTGTTGGTCATTGGATGTAATTTCACATTTACACCAGACATAAACAAGTGTTAATCTTTTGATAGTTATTATCTCTTAAAAACACGCTATTTGTTGTGACAGTGGAAATTAATTATAAAATTAATTAATTCAACGTATATGTTGGGAATTTTGTAAAATAGAAATCATTTTTGAATTCGTAATATCAATTATATCTTAGGGTGAAATTTTTGCATTTTTCTGAAAAACTTCAATTTTTGATGAATAGTGAAACTACTAAGTGGTAGTTAAAAAATTAATTTTTCTTCATAAATCATAATTTTACCGCTTCTGTGAATGGAATTTCAAAAATCCGAGAGACACGGTTGATGTCAGTAATTAAAATATGGTTCAATGAGATGAAAATAATTTTTGGTAACTTTTTACTTTTAATTACCACGGTTAAAAGTAAATAGGGTAATTAAGGGTAAAAATGATATTAATATTACCCTAAAACATGTCCTAATCCAATTGTACAAGTTTATCTCGACCAGAAACAACCTTAAGTGTAAAATATTATCATTTAGGCCCACTTGGATTAGATTAGAACATTTATTATTATTTAATTCAAAGAAGAGTTAAAAGAGTTAAAATCAAAGTATATTTACTAATACATTTTTAATATAGGGTTATACATAATATAATTTCAACTATAAATATTCATTAGAAAACTAAAAAGATTTCCTACATAATGGTATTTTATTTGTAATTTTTATACTTTAAATAATCTAATTTATTTATGACACAACGATGATGCGGTAATTACCTTTTTAAGAAAATATTGACATAATTGATGTTATATACACCGAAATAAATGTAATTTGAGACTTTTTATGAATCCCACTAATTTCCTAGGTTAATATGATATGTTAGTATTTATTTAGGTAACTTGGTTCGAACTTATCATTCTTTTAGAAATTTCATAAAAATCATGTACGAAATAGTGTCAAAATTGACATAAATTAGTTTTTAAAACAAATATTATATTATTAATTGTTATTTAATTCCTAAAAATCTAAGGTTAGGAAACATGACTTAGATAAGGATATATATATTAATAATAAACAACTTGGGGTTCTTTTGGCTTCATATAGTATGTTTATTAACAATATAGTGTAAGAAAAAAAAGGACACGGTAAAAGTTAAATTATTTAACTTAGAGTTAAATCTAATTGATAAGGTTAAAATAATAACCTAAACTTGTCTAAATCCTATTGTATGAGAGTATTTAGACCCATCCCCACTTTATCTTCGAAATAAGACCATTTGGAACCATTATATACCGAATTTGACCTTAATATAAAATAATATTTTGAGATTTTCCTATGATGCCCCTCTCCTCCCTTATAAAAGGGAACCTCCTACCTCTCCTCCTCACACCAATTTGAGCATTCAAGCTCGGAAAACCCCTGACAAAATCTCTTCTCCACTTCCCTAGTATCATCCTAGAGGTCATGGTCTTCTTAAAAGTACAATTTTAGTGCCCTAAAAGGAGGTCTCAAAGAAGAACTTCAGAGAAGAGGTAATACCCATTACCGATCCTTTCCAATTTCTTTCTTCTTCAACTTCTTCTTATTTAGTTGTTTCATTATGAAGTAATAACATCAGTATCATTAATATACTGATTTGTTATTATAAGTATGAAACAAACCTATTTAACCATCTATCCATCCTACGGAAAATGAAATCACCGTGCGTGCGTACGTACGGAATACCGTCTCCATGTAGTGGTGTAATCTATTTTCCGCCTCCACCTTAATAGGATGGGTATAATAGTGTAATGAGTAACTATATATGATTATTATAAAGTGATATTGATACTGAAATAGTATACATACACTTCAACACAATTCCACGACCATGCGAACGATATCATCGCTCATGCGTACGTACGGACTACCGTCTCCACGACGCGATGAGATTCATTATCCATGTTAACCATTCCGGAATGATTATAAATTATATATAATGAATAATAATGGAATATATGACATGTTAAATATACTAGATTTGTGTATATATATATATATGTCATCTACTTACTTCCATTCAATACAATAAGGAAAGGAAAGCAGCGTTCATGCGTACGTACGGACTACCGTCTCCATGAACGGTGTGTTTCCTTTCATTTATCTATCTATTATATATATATATATACTGAATATATATGATATATAAATCATACTTTATATTCTGGAAGTAAGTAAATCATGATATAAGTAATAATAATGTCAATAACAACAAGTCCAAACACCTATGATAAATGAGACGATTTTACCCAAAACGCAACTTTAACATGAATTTACAAAAGAACGGGTAGTATAATGTCATAATTGGACCATATATGATATAATAAAAAATAATATGATTCTGGAATAAGTCAATAACATGATTTAAACCATTATACAGGAGGTTCGGACACGTAAAAAGCAAGTCGGACATAAGGTAAGGGAAAATATCACAATCTCATTTTTATCCGAGATTGTTTTTACTTTGGCATTTATTGGGGTGTATTTTATCATCCACATCCATGTCCCCTCAATATTTAATATTGTTTACATCCACTTACAATATTTTAAATCCAATTTTACCCTTCCGGGAGTTTTTAGTAAAGAATATGAAAGGAATCTTTTGTCGTTTTTCGTACGAGGTACTTTTTGACTTTTCCGAAAAAAGTACGAAGAATGTTTTTTTTAACTTATATGGCATGAAAGGATTTTTAAAACATTATTTCCAAGAAGCATACTTTACAAGTTTTCAAGTATATTTTTAATCAACTTCATTTATTTTGAAGTCGTATGACATGTTATGAAAGGAAAAATGTTTTTGAAGAAGAAAGGATATTTTCCTCAAGAATGGAGATCAAGTGTTTTACCAAAATTATTTTCCATCTAAGATAATAAAGGGTTATGTTTTTATACCTATTATTACATTGATTTGATCATGTTGTGATGGAATTATTTTTATGAATTCCTTTATCTTATATGAATTGATTTATAATGTCATGATGTTTAAGATTCCCATTTGTATTACATGGGTTATGCAATGATGTGTGATTTATGATTTTGTGGCACACATAAGAATGGTATCATAATGAGATGGGTGGGACCTATATCTCCCTCCAATGAATTGGGTAAATATTTTATATCTCATGAGATAGACATGGCTGGAACGGTAGGTTATACCGGTTCAGTGAAACAGGACAGGAAAGAGGGTGACTCGGTTCAGAAAGGGACTTTGTCCACTAAGATAGTCTTGGCAATGAGTCTTGACTAACAAGAAATGATTCTCTATGATTATGTGTTTATTCCAAAAAGTTTCATGTTTTAAGTTATGATTATTGGGATTTTATTTCACTACTATAATTTATCCCATGTTATGAAATTATGCTCTCTTTTGCAGGTTAAGATTTCCAAAAGTTATGTTCTTATGAATATGATGTGATTGATTTTTATTTTGTTTACCCTTACTGAGAATTTGAGCTCACTATTTTATGTTTTCTTTTCCTCAGGATATAATGAAAGGTTTTAGGTAAAAAAAGGGAATATCTTTATGGGAGATATTGATGATCTTTCAGCATGATTAGAAGATTACGTTCCGAGTTTCCAAAGACACTATACTATTACGATCCTTGTGTGTGTGTGTTTGTTATGTACTAAGTATTCCTCAAATGTAATGTAATGTCAATGTACGTCAAGCCTCGGGTCTCTACAGTTGGTATCAGAGGAAAGGTTAAGTCAACTTTTGGAAACTAGGATGTGAAAACGTTAGTGAGATCCCTAGAGATATTTCTAAGGTATGTCTAGGGATGTCCCTAAGGATAAGTATATGTATAAGATACAGTCCTAGAACTACGGTAACAATCATAGAATTTAACCTAAGAAGTTAGATATTAAGGATACTTCCCCTTTACTGTGTCGTTTTCTCTAGCATGATTTTGGCCTCTCACAAAATTATTTTTGTGTTTTAGTTAATGGAGGGAACCAAAAGGAATTCGGTTAACATTAAATCCAATGGACAAATTGGTGACTGTGAGAAACAAAATTGTGTAATGCCTAGAGAGAAAGATGTTGTGATTATGCCGAATCAGTCATCGCGATATATGATTAACAAGGTGAAATTTAGTGGTATGCCTAATTCATCAAAGAAGATGAAGATAGACTATTATGCATGTTCGCATGTTGAGGAGCATAAAGAAAGGAAGATTGATATTTCTAAAGAAGGGAAGAAAAACCTTCAGGAATACCTCAAATGGAGGGACCGATGTTATCTGTGTGGAGAAAAGGGTCATAGAGTGACAGACTGTTATGGAGTTCAATGTCCTATTTGTGGAGAACATGGGCATTACCGAACTCAATGCCCTGACCTAAAAAGTTACTTCTAAATCAAGGAAGGACTTATTCCAGGACACTCATTGAAGTGGATGGACTGAAGTGTTTATGTATTGGTATTCAGGAATAATGTTGTTGATGTACTTTTATGGTGTATTGAAATATTTATGTATTGGTCTATTGTGGTTTTCAATAATTTTAAGGTACCGGTAACCAGGAAAAGTGATTCAAATATTTTGGAAAGTAGATAATATTCCCATAATGAAGGATAAAGAGAAAATGAAATGTTTTACAGTATTCATGAGCTCATGATTGATATAAAGACTAAGTGATATCTTTCTTTGAGTATATAGAATTTTGAGTATTTTGGTATGTGGAAGGTGTAAACTTTTAACTGCATTCATGTTTTCACTAATTTATTCAAGAGAATACATGATTAAGGACTTTTAATGTTTGGAATGTGACCAACAAGACATATCTTATGATATATGGGGATCAACGATGATATTAAATCTCTGGTAATTTTTTTCACTATATTATGAGAGTGGACTGCAGTATTTTGGATAAGCATAAAGATTGGAATGGACTATGTTGGACATAAGTTAGTATTGTTTAAGGATAGAAGTTTTTTCGATATTATTGATGGGATGTTATAGTAATATAGTTTTAGAAAAAGGACAACCTGCAGGATGGGTGACAACCCATCGCGTCGGACAAGGCTGTGGAAAACGAACCCACAACTGAAGTGCGACTGGCCTTTATCGCCTACCACTAGCCTACAAGAAGTCCCTGTTTAGTAGAAACTAGTTTTTTTATATTAAGAAGTATGATATATGATGTATAAGTCCATTTTAGGAACCATATATGATTAATCTCACTATAGAATGACTTATGTATATTTAATAACCTTTGCTAACCTTTTGTTTGAGACAGATGGAATGACCCGCCATTCTATCACATGATCTGCTAACACTTCACAAATAACAAATTCAACTTCATTTATGAAGTGGAAATTTTTCAAGGCACGAACAACAGTGTGATTGTACCAAAATAATGTATGTATTTATTCTAATTCAAATTCTTTAACTTTAGGGAAACAATCTTGAAAACCAAAAATCTTGTCCTAGTGCTCTTATATCTGATTAATCAGATGGTACCTTAGATCGTCACAAATTTATGGCTTTGTGATTGCTAGCTTTTCCATAGCCATGTTCTCTACCACTCTCAATCAGAACATGATGGTTAGATTTTTCTTCCATATCCAAATTTTCACCTATGTAGAAACCCAGTGATTAGTTTATTTGGGTAACCGTTACGTTTCATACTTTCGTATTTAATGATTGGTTTTGGTATTCCTTTTTACGATGTGGGTTTCGATTAAAGAAACATTCGAATAGTAAACCATTTATAACCCTGACGAATTTCGAGGGTGAAATTCATTTTAAGGGGGGTAGAATGTAACAGCCCAAGATTTTATGAAAAATATTCTTTTTAATTTCACTAATGTCTTGTGTTGTACTCTACACCAAAAGGATATTGCATCCTTGACTTGCCTTGCATTACACGCAATCGTGACCTTCCACGATAGCGTGTGTAGTACACAATAACGAGTTTCACTAAACAACATTATGTTATTAAAATATTATTAAAACTAGCCGTTATGAATAGTAATAACCACTTTTTGAAATTTTGTAAATTTTATTTTTCAAAATTGAATTCATTTTTGGATTCGGATTATCGAATTTAGCCTAAGGTGAAATTTTGGTACTTTTCGGATTACTTTCATATTTTGATGAATAGTGAAAATTACTAAATTATAATTAAAAACAAATTTTTTAATCTAAATAATTAATAGTGATAAATTATTAATTTGAGAGGTTTGAAATTATATTTAGAATATATTTTTACAATTTAATACAATGTTGGTCATTGGATGTAATTTCACATTTACACCAGACATAAACAAGTGTTAATCTTTTGATAGTTATTATCTCTTAAAAACACGCTATTTGTTGTGACAGTGGAAATTAATTATAAAATTAATTAATGTAACTTATATATTGGGAATTTTGTAAAATATAAATCATTTTTGAATTTGGAATATCAATTATATCTTAGGGTGAAATTTTGGCATTTTTCTGAAAAACGTCAATTTTTGATGAATAGTGAAACTACTAAGTGGTAGTTAAAAAATTAATTTTTCTTCATAAATCTTAATTTTACCACTTCTGTGAATGGAATTTCAAAAATCCAAGAGACACGGTTGATGTCAGTAAGTAAAATGTGGTTCAATGAGATGAAAATAATTTTTGGTAACTTTTTACTTTTAATTACCACGGTTAAAAGTAAATAGGGTAATTAAGGGTAAAAATGATATTAATATTACCCTAAAACATGTCCTAATCCTATTGGACAAGTGTATATCGACAAAAAACAACCTTAAGTGTAAAATATTATCATTTAGGCCCACTTGGATTAGATTAGGACATTTATTATTATTTAATTCAAATAAAAGTTAAAAGAGTTAAAATCAATGTTTATTTACTAAAACATTTTTAATATAGGGTGATACATAATATAATTTCAACTATAAATATTCATTAGAAATATAAAAATATTTCCTACATAAAGGTATTTTATTTGTAATTTTTATACTTTAAATAATTTCATTTATTTATGACACAACGATGATGCAGAAATTACCTTTTTAAGAAAATATTGACATAATTGATGTTATATACACCAAAATAAATGTAATTTGAGACTTTTTATGAATCCCACTAATTTTCTAGGTTAATATGACATTTTAGTATTGATTTAAGTAACTTGGTTAGAAATTAGCATTCTGTTCGAAATTTCATAAAAATCATGTACCAAATATTGTCAAAATTGACATAAATTAGTTTTTAAAACAAATATTATATTATTAATTGTTATTTAATTCCTAAAAATCTAAGGTTCGGCCAAATGACTTAGATAAAGATATATATATTAATAATAAACAATTTGGGGTTCGTTTGGCTTCATATAGTAAGTTTATTAACCATATAGTGTAAGAAAACAAAAAGACACGGTAATAGTTAAATTATTTAACTTATAGTTAAATCTAATTGATAAGGTTAAAATAAAAACCTAAACATGTATAAATCCTATTGGATGAGATTATTTCGACCAATCCCCACTTTATCTTCTAAATAAGACCATTTGGAACCATTATAAACCGAATTTGACCTTAATATAAAATAATATTTTGATATTTTCCTAAGATGCCCCTCTCCTCCCTTATAAAAGAGAACCTCCTCCCTCTCCTCCTCACACCAATTTTCGCATTAAAGCTCGGACAAAACCTGCCAAAATCTCTTCTCCACTTCTCTAGTATCATCCTAGAGGTCCTGGTCTTCTTAAAAGTCCAATTTTAGTTCCCTAAAAGGAGGTCTCCAAGAAGCACTTCAAAGAAGAGGTAATACCCATTACTGATCCTTTCCAATTTCTTTCTTCTTCAACTTATTCATCTTTAGTTGTTTCATTATGAAGTAATAACATCAGTATAACTCATATACTGATATGTTATTATAAGTATGATACAACCCTATTTAACAATCTATCCATCCTATGGAAAATGAAATCACCGCGTGTGCGTACGTACGGAATACCGTCTCCACGCCGTGGTGTAATCTATTTTCCGCCGCCACCTTAATAGGATGGGTATAATAGTGTAATGAGTAACTATATATGATTATTATAGAGTTATATTTATACTTAAATAGTATACATACACTTCAACACAATTACACAACCATGGGAACGATATCATCGCTCGTGCGTACGTACGGACTACCGTCTCCACGACGTGATGAGATTCATTATCCATGTTAACCATTCCTGAATGATTATAAAGTATATATAATGAATAATAATGGAATATATTGCATGGTAAATCTACTGGATTTATGTATATATATATATATATGTCATCTACTTACTTCCATTCAAGACAATAAGGAATGGAAAGCAACGTTCATGCGTACGTACGGACTACCGTCTCCATGAACGGTGTGTTTCCTTTCATTTATCTCTCTATTATATATATATACTGAATATATATGATACATAAATCATAAATTATATTCTGGAAGTATGTAGATCATTATATAAGTAATAATAATGTCAATAACAACAAGTCCGAACACCTACGATAAATGAGACGATTTTACCCAAAACGCTACTTTAACATGAATTTACAAAAGAACGGTCAGTATAAAGTCATAAGTGGACCATATATGATATAATAACAATGAATATGATTCTGGAATAAGTCAATAACATGATTTAAATCATTATACAGGAGGTTCGGACACGTACAAAGAAAGTCGGACCTAAGGTAAGGGAAAATATCACAATCTCATTTTTATCTGAGATTGTTTTCACTTTGGAATTTACTGGGGTGTATTTTATCATCAACATCCATGTTCCCTCAATATGTAATATTGTTTCTATCCACTTACAATAGTTTAAATCCAATTTTACCCTTCAGTGAGTTTTTAGTAAAGAATATGAAAGGAAACTTTTGTCGTTTTTCGTACGAGGTACTTTTTGACTTTTCCGACAAAAGTAAGAAGAATGTTTTTTTAACTTATACGGCATGAATGGATTTTTAAAACATTATTTACAAGAAGCTTACTTTACAAGTTTTCAAGTTCATTTTTAATCAACTTATTTTATTTTAATGTCGTATTACATGTTATGAAAGGAAAAATGTTTTTGAAGAAGAAAGTATATTTTCCTCAAGAATGGAGTTCAAGTGTTTTATCAAAATTATTTTCCATATAAGATAATAAAGGGTTCTGTTTTTATCCCTATTATTACATTGATTTGATCATGTTGTGATGGAATTATTTTTATGAATTCCTTTATCTTATATGAATTGATTTATGATGTCATGATGTTTAAGATTCCCATTTGTATTACATGGGTTATGCAATGATGTATGATTTATGATTTTGTGGCACACATAAGAATGGTATCATTATGAGATGGGTGGGACCTATATATCCCTCCAATGAATTGGGTAAAGATTTTATATCTCATGAGATAGACATGGCTGGAACGGTAGGTTATACCGGTTCAGTGAAATAGGACTGGAACGAGGGTGACTCGGTTCAGAAAGGGACTTTGTCCACTAAGATAGTCTTGGAAATGAGTCTTGACTAAAAATAAATGATTCTCTATGATTATGTGTGTATGCCACAAAGTTTCATGTTTTATGTTATGATTATTGGGATTTCATTTCACTACTATAATTTATCCCATGTTATGAAATTATGCTCTCTTTTGCAGGTTATGATTTCCAAAAGTTATGTTCATATGAATATGATGTGATTGATTTTTCTTTTGTTTACCCTTACTGAGCATTTGAGCTCACCCTTTTATATTTTCTTTTCCTCAGGATATAAAGAAAAATTTTAGGTAAAAAAAGGGAAGATCTTTATTGGAGATATTGAAGATCTTTCACCACGATTAGAAGATTATGTTCCGAGTTTCCAAAGACACTAAACTATTACGATCCTTGTGTGTGTGTGTTTGTTATGTACTAAGTATTCCGCAAATGTAATGTAATGTAAATGTATTTCATGCTTCGGGTCTCTACACTCAGTTTCATAGATCTAATCCTCTATATATCTATATAGTGTTGTTGATGGAAGTCATGGTCAAATGTTTCCTTGTTTATGATAGTGGAATTGATCTATGGTGGTTTTTTGGAGATTTAACTTGGTTTTATGGGCATTTTGTTTTTGTTCCTCATTTTATATATAATTCATGAGGTATGTGGATTCACTCTCAACTTCTCTTCTTAGAAATTGAAGGCTTAGTTTCAATTTATTTAAATTACATGAATTAAATTGGAATTTTTTTAAAATAATGGTTGAAACTGTCTTTAGTGATTTTTTGAGTAATATTTAGATTTTGGGTGATAATTTGTAATTGTGGAATGCATTTTGAAAATTTGATTTTCTTTCTATATTATAAAATGATTATTTTAAAATATAGATTTTTTGGTTTTTAGTAAATGTTTTAATTATGATATTTTGAATTAAATGGGAATTTTATTGACATGAGATAAAATGGTTTGTTTAAAAGGATTTCAATTAAATAATTATTTTACTAAAATGGTTTGAATTAGTTCTTTTAAAATTGTTTTGGAAAGCATTTATTATGTGAGTTAATGATTCTGATGTGACTTGAATAAAGACCATGTACCATTGGGGTAAAAAGTGATGTGAGACTTGATATAGTGTGTGTGTCATTGGGGAACATGGAGATTTGACAATGTACGTTGTCATAGTGGAAGGATGAGAATCACATCATTAGTATGGAACTTCTAGATAATCATGCATGTGTGGGTGTGTGGTGAATCATGGAATGGGAATTCCCAAAAAGAGGGTGAAAAGGATTTAAGGTATATATTGGTTTACTTTCCATGGAATCTTTTTTGGACAGAGAAAATATTTTGATATTAAACTAATTTTCATTGATATAAACTATTTTAAATTGTTTTATTTAAATGATCCAACATGTTCCATCCTTATTGAGTTAGTAGAGAAGTCATTTTGGGATAAACTAATGTGTTTTATTACTCACCCCAGCATTGGAACATTGGTGCTTTTAGAGATATCATTAATTTGGACACAAGAAAATGTAATGTATCACACTTATTTAGTGGTGAATCGTGATACTAGGGCTATTTTATGGAGTTGGGGGATATATAATATTAGGAGTTGGGGAGTCATGTTTTTGAGTATTTTGGTTTTCATGGATTTTTCTTCTACTTTGTTGTTTGGTATTTTTTAGTCTTCAACTATGGTAATCTTTTAGAGTTTTATTTTTAATAGAAATGGTATAAATTTGAGTTGTTTACCATTATTATCATACATCATGTAGTGGTAATTTGTTATGGAAAATTTTTATTTGTGGTTTTATCTTTCAATGGAAAAATCACCGCCCATCAATTAAAGAATCCCTTGGCATGTTATTCCATTTTTGGAATCTTT
The DNA here is from genome assembly GCA_963277665.1 of Viscum album. Classification (NCBI taxonomy): domain Eukaryota; kingdom Viridiplantae; phylum Streptophyta; class Magnoliopsida; order Santalales; family Viscaceae; genus Viscum; species Viscum album. The sequence goes on along the minus strand of OY728152.1, from coordinate 1,106,516,555 downwards.
CGGGATGTCATGTATGTCTATGTAACATTCCTTCAACCTTATCAAGCTAAAGAGGAGGGGCATGATGTTATAATACTTTTTGAATATTCTAAAAATAAAATCGTCATCCTTCTTGAACATCCTAAAAACTAATGGGTAGGAATTTTTTGTTATGAATTCAAAATAAAGGGTGATCCTCCCTGTATTTTATCACAAATTAAATCATATTCCTTCTTAGATATTCTAAAAAACTAAATGTTGAACCATCAAGGATATTCATAGAAACTAAATTAGGGAACTTTTTAAATATTCTCACAATATGATGATTTATTTTTCTAGTGTTGTTGAAAAAGATTCATTATTAGGCTATGTATCAAGGGAATGTAACATTTTAATGCCATATTCATATTATTTTGACACGTGTAACTTGTTTATTATTTCGTGCTTTTGTACTCTTTTTCCAATGAATATTTTTTATCTAATATTTTTCTTATATCATCACTCTTGGATATAACTCATTGATTCCATTTTATTTTAATATGAAATTTCTCACCTTATCATGTTTTCACTAATTCATATTTTCTACCCCTTGATAACAAGATGATTTATTTCTCTTATCGAGTATTTGAGCTCAACCCTCTTTTATTTTTTTATTCCCTACTACATAAATATTATTACATCTTATGATAATAATTAATGTAATTTTAGTGTATATTATGTAACAACCTAGCTTAATAAAGAAAAAAATAAATTTTCAATTTAATTAATTTTTTCTGAATTAAATTTTAATTTTACTCTAATGGGGTTTCTATGATCGATGGCGTGCCCGATATGCAACAAAATGTTCTTTGAAATCGTAAATTGAACAATAATAATATAATATTATTATTTTAATTGGTAGTTAACATATAATTGTGGTATTTGTGGGAATGGTTAGAACAAACTACAATATAATTATACATGTTTGTTAAATTGTTTTACATTTATCCAATAACATTTACTGGTTTAAAATATGAATGAATTTAATTTGAAGCACAAATACTCTAATACTCTTTAAAAGGTTGATTTACCACCTGTTGGGGGAAAACCCTTTTTAAATATAGTTTTTATCACTTTTATATGATCTCTTTGGAAAAAATTATTATTCTTCAGAAACGTGACATCAAAATTCAATTTTGGTAAATTTTATTTATTTTTCATATAAAATTCAATTTTTTATGTATAGTGAAAATACTGTATTTTAATTCAAAACGACATTTTAATATAATTAATTTATATGGTTATATTATCATTTTAATTGGTTTTAAAGTTTAATTAAATTATATTTTTACTATTTAATTCAATTTTGGTATTTGGAATTAATTCCACTATGATATTCGACAAAAACAAGTGTAAATTTGTTAATAGTTATTATTTCTTAAAAACACACCTTATGTTTGATAGCGAAAATTAATATTTAATAAATTTCTTCTACTTCTGTGTTTTGAATTTTGAAAAATAGATTCCATATTTGTAATCAGCAGTAACATATTGTGCAAATAGGTAACTTTTATTTTTAGATATTATGAATATTTACTTCAGTAAATATATTATTTACCTTGGTTAAAGGGTAAATCCAGTGAATAAGGTTAAAAAAATATTATGATAATAATATAAAATTACCCTAACATGTGTACTAATCCTATTGGATGATACCTTTGTGACCATTTTCATCCATGTATCGATTGTGGGGCCTCATGGGGCTACTTGGAAGTGATAATGACACTTTATTTTAATTAAAATAATGTAAAGACAAAAATGAAAAAATATATCTTTTAGAAGATTAATTTTTACATAGTGTTATATAAGTTATCATTTCGACTATAAAGATTAATTGGAATGCTAAAAATATTTCCTACATAATGGTTTTTGTAATAATTTATATACATTAAATAAATTAAAATATTTATGACACAATAACGATCTAGTGTTTACCTCATTGATAAATGATTTAAATAAATAAGATTATAAAGATTAAATTAGTATCCAATTCCTATCCAATTCCAATTGGATGAATTTATTTTTACCATTATACAAATTATCTTCAACATTAATATGTTTTGGATACTTAGAAACTGAAAATCATTATATAATAAAATAATATTTTCACACATTCCTAAAGAGCCCCTCCTCCCCCATATAAAAAGCCCTCACCTCTAACCCATTACTCACACCTATAAAGACCCTTGGATCATCCATCCACTTCACAATTAAGCTCCCTACATTATTTCCCTCCTCCTAGAAGTCTTATTGTAGGTAGGAGCCACATCAACCTACCCTTTTTGTTCAAACCAAAGGGATTTACCTAATGTAAAAGTAACATCTCAAATTATGTTCTATTGTTTTATTTTACTTCTCCAACCCAATAACTCTTTTTAATATTTTCTTTTATAACAAATCCAGTATCCTCAATATACTAGTATATTTTCATGACAGGGATTCTAACTAAAAATACCCATAACTTCATCTAATTGGTAATGAATATACTGTTTTTGTGGATGGCAAAGTATGGCCTCATAAAATGATGATTGTTCTATTATATCCTACTACCTCTCATGGAGGCCATTATAATGGAACTGTATTTATATATGATATAAATTATGTTTATGTTTCCTTTATGCTTCTGTATTTTCAATTTATATAATACTTTTATTGTTTCCGTTGTGGGTAAATACGATAATTTCATTTTAGGTGGTGTGTAATACCGCCCGCTCAAAGTGATAGGACTCGTTCATGCCTTTTGTTGAACATATAAATTATAGAGTTAATGAAATTATATATGATATTATACTGTAATTATAATAAAACAATTTATCATTATGTTTTCATTCCATTAAATATGAAATATAAATGAAAGTAGCGTTCATGCGTATGTTCAGCTTACCGTCTCCATAAACGTTGAATTTCATTTAATACCTCCTTATGTTATGTACTATTATAAATAAATGTATATACTGTATATATATATGATATATATGATATCATAATCTTTAATATCATTCTGGATATAATGAACTTTTGATGACATGAACAACTTGTAATTATAAGAAGTCAATTTTTTACTCAAGTTCCAAATATCGAAAAAATGACCGTTATTAACATAAATGATTTAATAATATTTATAACATGGTAATATTGATATTAAATGAATAATAAACATTAAAAAAGTTCATAAGCAAGTAGAAAATATATTTAGTATATTATTACATAGATTAAATAACGAACGAATCTAGTCAGACAAGAGGTAAGAGACTTTGTCTCAATCTCCTTTCATTGAGGCATATTTTGTTTTCATACATGAATTTATTTTATAAGCTATATAAAACATTTGAATTCTAATTTATTTCAATTGGAATTTTCTCTAGGATTTTTTTACTAAAAAAAATGTTTCTTTTTAACGTAAGAGGTGACAATGAAAATTGCCACCGTCGTGTGTATTATTTGATCAATGGATTTCTTAAGAAGTAGTAATGTTACTAAAAGAAAAATAAATTCCAAATACAATTTAATGTATTTAGGTATTGAAAATGGTTTTGATAAAATATTTTTTAATTCTAAATATTTAAATCATATATTTTGATTGAAATTTGAATTTTTTATCATTCTGTTGTTTTTATTTTTTATGAATTCGATATGGTTCGTGTGTATTGTATATATATACAGGTGGTTCTGTGATAAACCTATGGCGGTTCAGCTCGAGATAGATCTACAATGAATTGGGTAATGGGATGGAGGTAAATGTGAATGTTTCTCCTAAGAGATGTAGGGAATATACTGTGATGGATATTGCAAATGTAACTCCCTACATAGTTGTTATAGCTACAATGTATATATGATTTCATAAGGTTTGTTAAAGAGCTTATATTATATATGTAATGATGAACTAATTTTTTGTATCTTTGTTTTATAAACCTTAATGACCTTTTTATGCTCATCCCAAGATTTGAAACGTTTTTCAGTAGACATAAAGATGAATTGAGTCAAGAATGGGATCAAGGAAAAGTCAGGTTGTCTAAAACATGGAAGTAGACATGACCCCTTATTTCAGGAGTATTTTTACTGTGAAAAAATGGAAAATGATTAGAATTTTTTACTTTTTAATACATGAGATGTAATTTAATAGTTACGGCCTAATTCTCTATATCTCTAAACCTTAAAAGATCCTCAATGTGAATTATTCATTTAATTGAAGATTGTGTAATGTTTTAAGGCTATGACCAAAAAATTGGTATCATAGGACAGATTAGATAACTTTAGAAGATAGAATATTGTCAAATTAATGTCTGATAATTGATTTATGTTAATATTGAAGTGATATAGAATTTTCATATTACCATGTTGCTTCGCCTATGATTTTTCTTTGTTCAAAATGGTATTTCGTAGAGGAAACATGGAAGTTTTGCTAGGACGACATCAAGAGGAATACAAACTTCTTAATCCTCTACCTAAGATGGTCAGAATCGTAACTAAACAGTTAGTTGTAGTAATGGCACAATTGACTCTGGAAATAAATGTTGGTGGTATCCATGAAAAAGATCATCCAGATCAACCACAGAGGAACAAGTCAGTAGTGGATCATTTCATGAGGCAACATCCCCCATAATTCAGAGGATCATCTGACCTTGTGCTAGCAGAAGCGTGGATTAAGGCACTGGAGATGATTTTTGATGTTATGGGGTGTTCCAAACATTTATAGGTTAGTATTGATTTTTACTATTTTGAGGGTGAAGCTGATCTGTGGTGGTCGATGGTGAAAAATATTAGGGATAGTGTGTAGATTGATTCTCTTTATTGGGATGAATTCAATTGTATGTTTCATGAGGAATTTTTTCCATTGGCGGTTCATCTTAGGATTGAAAACCAATTCCTAGAATTGAGGAAGGAGGTTGAATTAGTGACTGCTTATGAAGAAAATTTCACATGACTCACAAGGTATGCTCCAAATTTCATACAATATCTTGATAGTAAAATCAACCATTTTAACTTAGGATTAAAGAAAATGTATCTAAAGGCTTTATCATCATGTGAGATCAAAATTTATGAAAATGTTGTTCGATGTGTGGCGATGGTGGAAATGGAGTTTTATGATGAATGGGTTTTCTTTGACAATCAACAAAATAAGTTGTCAAGGTGTCATGAAGAAGGGAAAAAATCTTCAAAAAAGTCTAATGGAAAGAAAAATAACTTTAAAATTTGTGAAATTTGTGGTAAAAATAATGTTGGGGAATTTCTTTTGATTTCTGGTAAGTGCTAACGATGTGGTAAAATGGGACATAAGGCTCTTAATTGCACTGAAAAATATCAGGGTAATGTTAAGACAAAATATGATTTACAATCAATTAAATGTTTTAAGTGTAATGAAATGATTCATTATGAAAATGGGTGTCCAACAAAGAACTAATATGAGGGAAAGTATCTGGACTACTAGAATAAAGGGGTGATGAAGTCCTTTGAAACTTATTTAGCAGATTTTGGGCCACCAAATGAATTAGTATCAGGTACACTGTTTGTTTGTTTAGATTATGCCAATGTGTTTTTTGATTCAAGGTCTACCCATTCGTTAATTTCTGAGATGTTTTCTAGAAAACTGGTAATTCCACCTCAATATATGAGTCATAAACTTAGGGTAAAAAACTTAAAGGAAATGTTGAAAAAAAAAAGAAATTATAAGAACCTTCATGTCCTTGTGTGCAGAAAGAATCTAGATGCAAACCTTATTGTATTTACTCTAGTAGAGTTTTATGATATTTTGGGTATGGATTGGCTTTCTGTTTACCATGATATGATTTACTGCATATATAATTATTTTTATTTTCAGAAATATTTTCAGTTTGTATACAAGACTGAACACTTACTGTTGATAACATATGAGAAAGATGAGAAAATAGTAAAAAATGGAAATGAATTTCACCATACACATATTTTTAAAAACAGAGGAACTATTCATAAGAATGATGTGCTAGTGGTAAATGAGTACATTGATGTTTTTCTTCATGAGTTTCCTTGTATTATATTTGATCAGGAAGTTGAATTTACTGTGGACTTAGTTCCTGATGCTGAGCTAATTTGAAAACCCCCTTATCGAATGGCTCAAATTAAACTTTTTGATTACATAATCAATTGTAGGAGTTATTAGATAATGGTTTCATTCTACCTAGCACATCACCATGGGGTGCTCTTATCTTATATGATTAAAAGAAATATGGTTTAAATAAGACTTTGAATTGAATATAGAGAATTTAATAACATCATTGTTAAAACAAGAATCCTTTGCCTCATATCGATGATTTGTTTGATCAGCTCCAGGAAGCTCAGTATTTTTTGAATATTGACTTCAGGTCAATGTTCCATCTAATGAAATTAAAAAAAATAAGACATTCAAAAGACATAATTTCATACTAGATATGGCCATTATGAATTTTTAGTTATAACTTTTTGTTTAACCAACACACCTGATGTATTCTTGGATCTTATTAATATAATATTCTACGAGTTCATAGATATGTTTATGGTTGTGTTAGTTAATGATATTTTAGTTTATTATAAAAGTAAAGAGAAAATTGGCTGTCATTTGATGGTTATCTTTCAATCCTTAATAAAAAGGAAATTTTTTGGAAATTCAGAAAGTTTTAGTTATTGTTACAGAAAATTTCTTTCCTTGGTCACATTGTCTAAAAATGGAATTACTATTGATCTAGATAAAAAAATTGGTTGACAATTTTCCAAAACACACAAATATAACTAAGATGCATAGTTTACATGTTTTGGCAGGTTATCAATGGAGTTCTATTGAATGATTTGTTGTTTATCTAGTCCAATGACTAAGTTAACTCGAAATGGTGTTAAGTTCCATTGGGAAAAGAATGTGATGACTGTTTTCATGAATTAAAAATATGATTGTTTGATGCACTAGTTTTGGAACTACCTTCCTGAAATGGTGAGTTTTTTATTTATAGTGATTCTTAGATGAAAAGTCTTGGCATTTTCCTCATGCATAATGATTAGGTAATTTCTTATTTTTCCAGACATTTGAAACCTCATGAGTTATGTTATCCTACACATGATTTGGAAATAGTTTCTATTGTGTTTTATTTAAAAATTTAGAGGCATCATTTTTATAGAGTAAAATGTGAAATATATAATGACCACAAAATATTGTAGTATATATTAAATCAGAAATAGTTGATCATGGTATATAAAAGATTGTTGTAATTAATCAAGGATTATTGTTGACATGTCAGCAGGTTAAAGAAGAGCAGCAGGTACCAAAAGGGATTCAATAGTCTTTACCGGTTCAAGAGTATAAATGGGAACATATATTCATGGAATTTGTTTTGTGATTACCAAAGACATCTCATTGTAATAATGCAATCTGGGTAATTGTTGATCGATTGACAAAATCTAAACATTTCCTTCCTATTTGAGATACATTGTATCTAGATAAATGTTCACAGTTTTATGTTAAATAGTTATCCATGTTCCATTTTTTTCCCCTCTCCATTGTATCGAATCGTGATCCCAGGTTTACGTCCAACTTTTGTAAGGGACTTTAGAAGTCGTTGGTTACAGAATTAAATATTAGGAATACATATCATCTACAATTAGATGGGTAGTCAGAACGAACAATTCAAACAATAAAGGATATGATATGTTCTTGTTCACTAGATTACCAGGGAATATGGGACAGTAATATTTCATTGGTTGAGTTTTCTTATAATAAATGTTTTCATTCAAGTATATTGCTGGCTCCATTTGGTGCATTATCTAGGAAGCATTGTCGAACTACAGCGTTTTTTGGATGAAGTGGGTGAAAGGAAGCTGATGGGACCATAATTGGTAGATGGTATGGCAGAGAATGATTAGTTGATTCAGATGCATATGAAAACATCTCAGAGTAGGAATAAACGTCATGCAGATAACTACAGGAAGGATCTTTCTTTTGAGGTAAGTGATCATGTCTTTTTCAATGTTTCTCAATGGAAAAGTGTGATGTGTTTTGCTAAAATGGGAATGTTTAGTCCAAGGTTCATTAGACCATATAAAATCCTGGAGAATGTTGGATTAGTTTCTTACAGAGTGGATTTACCTACATGTTTTTCTCAGGTACACAATGTTTTTCATGTATTAATTTTGAGAAAGTATATTCCAGACCCATATCATGTTTTAAGTCTAGGGGAAGTTTAGTTGGAAGAGAATCTCTCTTACACAAAACAACCAGTATAGATTCTTGTCCAAAGTGAGAAATTATTGTAGAATAAGTTAATTTACTAGGTAACCATTTTTTGGAAAAACCATTTGGTTGAATAGTCAACATGGGAATCTGAAAATGCGATGAAGGATAAATACCCCCATTTATTTGATAAGAGAATTAAATTGCGAGGAATAAATTTCCAAAAGGGTTAATGGATGTAACATCCCAGGTAAATCACAAAATAATACAATTTTAATTTAATTAATATTTAGTTAATTAAATTTTAATTTTTCTATAAAATTATTTCTATGTTTGATTGCGTACATGATACCCATCAATGGGTTTCTTTGAAATCTTACGTTGCATGATAATTATATAATATTATTATTTTAAATTGAAGTTAACTCCTATTTGTTGTATTGGAGGGAATGAACCAAACAAACAAAATTATTATTATACATGTTTGTTAAATATTTTTACATTTATTCAATAAATGTTAGAGGCTTAAAATGTGAATGAATCCAATTTTAAGTACAAATACTCTAGTATTCTTTAAAAGGTCTATTTGCAAACTTTTGATGGAGAACCCTTTTAAAATCACTTTTTTTCACTTTTATATGTTCTATTTGAAAAAAAAACTATTATTCTTTATAATCGGGACCTCAAAATTAACTTTGGGTAAAATTTTGGTATTTCTCTGATAAAAATATATTTTTGATGAATATTGAAAATACTGTATTTTTATTCAAAAGTTCCTTTTAATATAAATTATTTATATAGATAGATTATCTTTTTAATTTGTTTTAATGTGTAATTATATAATATTTTTACCATTTAATCCAATGTTGGTCATTGGAAATAATTTCACATTGAAATTTGACATAAATAAGTGTCAATCTTTTTATAGTTGTTATTTCATAAAAACACACCTCTGGTTTTGACAACAGGTTTTAATATTAAATTAAATATTTCGATATCATTGTTTTGAATTTTGAAAAATGGATTCCATATTATGAATCAGGAGGACCATGTTGTTTAAATAGGTAGTGTTTATTTTTAGACATTATGAATATTTACTTTAGTAAATATTTTATTTACCACGGTTGAAGGGTAAATCTAGTAAATAAGAGTAATAAAATATTACAATAATAATATAAAATTACCCCAACATGTTTCCTATTCCTATTGGTGGATCCAAGTCTTACCATGGGCATCCTTGGGTCGATTTTGACCCTCATGGGGCCACTTGGAAGTGATAATGTCACATTATTTTAATTACCAAAATTTGAAGGAATAATTAACATAAACAAATATCTTTTAGAAAATTAATTTAAACATTCTGTTATATAGTTTATCATTTCAACTATAAAAATATTATCGAAAGATAAAAATATATCCTACATCATGTTTTTTTTATAATTTTTAGGCATTAAATAAATTAAAATATTTATGACTCAATAATTATGTAGTTCTTACCTTATTAAAAAATGATTTACATAAATAAGAATATAATGAATAAAATAATATCCAAAACCTATCCAATTCGTATTGGATAATTTTATTTAGACCATGAGTCATCTTATCATAGACATTAAAAAGTTTAGGAAATTTTGAAACTGAAAATAATTGTATAATAAAATAATATTTTCACACTTTCCTTAAGAGCCCCTACTCCCCCTTATAAAAACACCTCACATCTAACCCATTTCTAAAACCTCTAAAACCCCTTTGATCTTCCAAAATATACCTAATTAATCCCCATACCATCCTCTCTTCCACCTATATGACTTAACATAGGTATAAGGCACTTCATCAAAACCTTTTTGTTCAATGTAAAAGTAGTTACCCGATTTAAAGATAACGTCTTCTCTTATGTTCTTTTGTTATATTTTACATCTCCAACCCCCTAAAATATTTTTATTCCATTATTTTCTAAAAATCATAGTATCCTCAGAATACAAGGATTTTTTTATGAAAATTTTTATAACTACACTTACACAAACCTCCATGTAGTTGGTAAAGAACATGTTGTTTCTGTTGATGGAAAACTAACGCCTCGCGAAACGATGATGGTTCAATTATCTCCTACCGCCATTCTTGGTTTCCATTTTGATTACACTGTTTTATATATGATATATATTATGTTTATGGTTTCTTTGTTCTTATTTACTCTCCATTTATATAATAACATTATTTTTTCTGTAGTGGGTAAATAAGATAATCTCATTTGAGGTAGTGCAGACAACCGCCCTCTCAAATTGATATGGCTCATCCATGACTTACATGGAATGTATGAAGGACCAAGTTAATGAAATAATATATGATATTATACTATAATTATAATATACCTATGTATAATTATGTTTTCATTCCATTAAATATGATATATAAATGAATGTAGTGTTCATGCGTACGTACGGCTTACCGTCTCCATGAATGGCGCATTTCATTTCGTATCTAAAAATGTTATGTACTATTATAAATACATGTATATACATGATATATTTGATATATATGATATTAATATCGTTAATATCATTATAAAGATAATAATATATTTATCACATGAACAACTTGTAATTATAAGAAGTTCATTTTTGACTCAAGTACCAAATATTGACAAAATGACCATTATTAATTTAAATGATTTCATAATGTTTATAACATGGTAATATGTGAGAAAAAGGAATAATATACTTGAATAGGTTCTTAAGTAGGTATAAATTTAATTTATTTTATTATTCTAGATATTAATGAATGAACAAGTCAATGGATTATATTAAAATATTATTTTTCAAAGAATCTTAAATTGGCTAGTAATTGCTCGGCATCCATATTCCATTATATTGATGTTCCATAGAGAAGTTTTAAATGGTTTTAAAATGATGGTTTGTGTGAGAATATCTTGATTGCCTTATGGATTTTAATTGGTATTTATTGTAGTCAGAGTGTACTATATATTTCATCTGATATTGATGTTGTTGTTGAGTCTATTTCATTTGTGGGGATATAATAAAGGTGATATTTTTTATATTTATGATTCATTAGATAAATAATTGGTTCTTTATATAATATTATTATTTCATTCATAGGTTCAATTGGAGCTTAGAAATATGTATAGATTTTATATACACTATATATTACCGCACTACTTGTGTCCCACTAGTTATATATTAGGGTTGCTGGGGAGTGAATTAGATTCTAGGATCGATATAGGCTAGTCAGGTGGCATATGTTAAGCATGCAACAAAGGATGAAAATTGATTTGTGTTTATTAAAGTTTACAACTGATTAAAACATTATACCTTTTACATAGTCAATGATAATATATGAATATATTGGTTTCATTCAATCATGTCCCCTATTTAGGTGGGTTTCTATGGAACCATGACCAATTGATGCCACTTCTTTATTTATATAATTCATGATGTGGTGCCATAGTGATATATTTTTTTTATAATGGATAATAATTTATTTTATTGAAATAATAATAATTTATTTAAAAATATGTTTTGATAGATTGGGTTTTAATGTGAATTTAATATGAGTGTTTCAATGAAGGAGGCATTGGTTTGGATAATGTCATAGAAGTGATTGTATTAATTTATGAAAAATAAGAAATAAATGTTTATGAAATGGTCATGGTTGGGATATTTTTATTTTATATAACTATATATTAAACTCGTATCTTCAATATATATTTAAAATTTACATAAAAATAATTATCTTTTAGTAAGGTCCAACATGAATTAGTTTCACTCACTCACAACATTCAAAACTCATTGTATTAGAGTATTGTCTTTCTGTTTGGGGGATTTATAGGTAGTATAGAGACTAAGATCATCATCATGACTTGGGTAAAGGGTGTGTGAGATGTTATTGGAAAAATATTCTTCACATTTAACCAAATTGTGCCTTGGGTATTTGGGATTTGAATCATGATTTTGAATTCTTTTTTGTGGGTATATTTGATGGATTTTTGATGACATGGTTGTATTTTGATCATTATCGGCATGATATGAGTTTCAATGGGGGATGCCTATGATGATTTGGGATGGTATCAAAGTGATTATAAGGCTTTATGTTGTCATGAATGAACATTTAAATCATATAGTGACCTATAATTTAATTTTAGAAATGTTTTTAGAAACATTGCATGATTGAATCATGGACTATAAACCATACACGGAAGTGAATCATTGTTCTAAATATCACATAATTATATTCTATAGAACCTTGAAACATGGGTAATTTTATGTGTTTTATTATGAAGGATACAGATCATGGTGGGTCCTGTGATTTGTTTATGTAATTTGATATGATTTTTGGTACATGATTATGAGGTGATTTTTGTATGAGCATGTTGTGAGAAATTATTTGTGTTTGAAAAGAGAATTTAATGAAAAATATTATTATTTGGGAATGAAAAATTGAAACTTATTTGTTACATGGATTATTTTTGTAATATTTATTCGTATTTAGGAAATATTCAACCTTTGAAATTACTTTTAAACGATTTATAATATTCATGGGATCTTTTAAAATGAATATTTGTAGTTTTTTCAAATGTAATTTGTTATAAAATGGAATATTGGATGTCCATTGGAATGAAAATGTGTTCTATGACTATGATTTATTTATGTAATGGATTTATTTTAAATAAAGATAAAAAAATTTATTAATGGAGATAATTTTAATGAATTGTTTTTTATGAGTAAAAATACATGGAGTCTTCAGTTTTGGGAAGATAGTATTTTCTAAATATTTAGTTGGAATGAAGTAACATAAATGGAATATTTTTAAGTGGAAATAAAAGTGAGTATTTTTTAATGAAATGTTTTAAATGTGTTTTTATTATGTGAGTTATGTTGTGATGTTTTTTTAGATTATAATGAAATTTTGTGATTTGAATTGAAAAACATGGTTTATTAGTGATTGTGTCTTAGGTTATTTTTAATTTTTAATCATAAAATTCATTAAATTCAAGTGTTAATTCTGATCATTGATCTTATATTCATATTTGTTCTCCTCATTTCTTAAGATTTGTTTCATTGCATGTAAACTCTACCAAGACTCGTGGTGCAACGGTGGAGAATAATTCTCACTTTCCCTTATGATCTATCGTGGACTTATCATGTCAGAGTTGTCATCATCCTAATTTGGTTGATTAATTGGTTGAATCTAACATGTCATGTAATGAGGAGGTAGTTACTGGAGCCTTGAAAGAGGTGTTTTTCAAGGGTTTTTCCTTAAATAGATTTTACATGTCCCATTAGATGGAAATATGGAGTTGGTTTATCTCATGCTAGAAGTATTGGCTGATGAGGTGTAGTCCTTTCAAAATGAAAGAGGGAAGATAAATATTGTGTATTTCCAATGTGGAAGATATAGGGATTATACATCATTATTTTAAAATATCTATGTTATTTTAATTAGTGTGGCTACCTAGTCCATCTTCATATCTTTTACAAGTCGATTTTTCCAAAAGATAAATATTGAGTGAATTCAGTTTTACAATAAATAATTGAATTTAGAATTTATATAACTAGTATTTAAGTGTTTAAATAGGTTTTTATTAAATATTTATTCATTTTTTTCATATATATAGTAATGAATTTTGTTTTTACCTTTGTTTCATGGGTAGGGTTTACATGATATTTTTGGTTGTGATGTGGGAATTTGAGGATATGGTGTCTATAGTTTGAACATGAGATACAATTTGAGACCTATCTAGGATGATTAGGAACACTATGACCGTTGGGTAGATAAGAACATGTTAGTGAGCTTTTTTTCTTATTCGATTAACATTATGTGGTGTTCTTGGTGGGAGGTACTAATTTACCTACTCGGTTAAGTAACAAGAGGTCCAGAGACTGTTGTTTTAAATTGATTCTTATTGTGTTTGGTTTATTTTGATTGTTATAGAGGATATTGGTGAACTTTTTTCACATAGATTTATGTTTCTCTGGGATTGTTTTTTTTGTTGAGGATTCTAGGTTTATTTCCTGGAAAACTTGTGGTGATGTGAGTTTTTGGTGGAATTATGATTCTTGAAGATGTTATTTTTGAGGTTAGTATTTATCTATCTTTCTATTTGTATCACTCTAATTACACTATTTTAAATTAATTATAAATTGTGGTAAGACAATTTTTGGGTATCTACCTCTTATGGTTCTTTTGTATTGGGTTTATAGTTCTGTCCTGATTAAATCATTTGAGATCTATTTAGACTGTATCAATTCTTATAATGGTTTTCTATGAATTAATAATTCATTTCCCTGGGGTCTTATCAATGTCTTTAAATTCTTGAGCCACATATTTATTCGGATGTTGTTGATCCATTAATTCTAATAATTCCACATTCCCAAAGACATTATGTGGTTGAAAGATGATTTTTGAAGAAAATATTCAAATCCTATTGCCAATGTTATTTAATTTTATCTACTTTTTAGGTTATATTATAGTTTACAGGTTTCGTGGGATGTATGGATGGATTTTTTCTAGGGTTCATGTCCCCACATCGTGTATCCACTTTCCATGAAACTTTAGCAACTTTTTTTACAACGATTTTTTCCTTGGGGAAAATAGTTGGGATTCTTCACCACAGGGGAGGTTGTGTCCCACATTTGGTGGGTGATGGGAAGGTCCACAAAATGATCAAAACCGTGGTTATCCCCATTTTGGTTGATTAGTGAGATGGCCCAAAACTCCAATTAGGTAATTGGGAATGTAAATAGTCATGTATGAAGGTTCTTTATGTGGTGGGGGAGCTAAGAAGATATAACGGTGTCATGCAAGCCATGGTCCCAGCTCCAAGGATGAAATTTTACTGAGTATGAAAATTTACCTCTCCTTAATTTAAAGTGTTTTGACCCCCTTTTCTCTACGCATTCATATTTCTAAACCTCATAACACACATGGGGAGATAACCCTCTCAGTCCTTCCTTTTTGTAACTCCTCCAACTTCATTCCATTTTGATTCATTAAGGTAAATCTATATTTCCTCTATATTAATACCCATATCCCCTCCCTTAATCCTTTAATAAATTCAATCTTCATCCCACAATAATTAATCATGTTGTGAGTTGAATTTATAGTTTTGGATGGTTTATTATTAGGGTTTTTAGAGAATTAAGAATAACCACTTTTCTTATAGGGGTTATCTCCATCAAAGGAGATGAATTTTATCTTGAATACTAAGAATATGGGGTATGTGTTTCTGTCCGTTTCCATAATTTTTCATTTCATTTGATTATCGAGGTTTCTAAATTTTTTATTTTTTCTTTTCAAGAAATTATTTGAAGGTAAACAAGATTTTAAGAGGTTTTTTAAATTTATTACCTCTTGTTTAAAAAATATATTATCGAGTTTTATTATTTTTAGGAATGGAATTCGAGAGAAAGGAGTTTGTAAAAATTATTTAGTTATTTATTAAAAATTGAAATGATGATCGAAAATGTATTTTTTTCATTTTTGTGTCATTCCCTTAGATAAGGAAGATTTTCATGAAATTTTATTAATGGGAGGAAAATCTATTTCCCACTTCCTGTGTCTTGAATGTTTGTTTTTAAATAAGGGATTCAAAATGAATTTTAATGGATCAGTTTTATATATTCATTTTAAATGATATTTCAAACTACTATAAATATATAAACTTCCCAATTTTGTTTTACTATTGTAATATTTGGATATTATAAGTGGGTTTTAAATGATATGGAATGTGATTCCATCTTGATACTATATTTGATTGTGATTGGTATGTATTTTGGCATGAGGGTTATGATTTATATTTCATGTGATATTGAGGATGTGATCGAGTATGTACTTCTGAGATGGAGTAGGAGGTGAGGTGTGATTTCTTTGATTATGATCCAATGAATAAATCATTGATTTCATATGTCTTGTTATAATTTCTTTCATTGGTTCACTATGAATTATTGGGTGGTAATTATTTAATATAAAATATATATTCTAACATAATTAGGGTCCCCTAGTTAATTGTTATAGTTATTGGGAAGGTCCCTCAACAATAAAATCATATTAGTCTAGTTGGTTGCTTGTAATAAGGATAATATAAAGGTAGAAAGTTTATTTGAGTTATTAATGTCTAGTAATGGTAAAAACTATAGACCTAGTGTGTGTAACATGATACTATATGAATATATATAGTCCTTTCTTTTATGTTCCAATTCATATTGGCCTCTTTACCATTACCACATATTGAATATTTTTGTCTCATTATTTTATTTGTAAATTAGTGAATTGGTGTTTTAATTCTTCATTCTTCCTTCTTAATTTCATTATGGAAATGTTTCTAAAGATATTTGACAAGATTAATTGAAAAAATTGTTATGATATTTTATTTAAATTTATTTTCTTAAAGGTTGGTTCAATTAGAATTATGGATTTCCAAGTGTGTTTTTCATTTAATGAAATTGAAAGGGAATCTTTATAAAATTTTCATGGATGTGCTTCTTTTATATCATGTTCTTATGTATTAAAAACATATTATATATATATATATCAAAATATTATGAAATGAAATATATTCTGAGAGGATTAGGGGAAACCACTACGTGAGATCCCATTGGGCATTGTTTCTCTCACAACATCCATACACCATTATGTTTATGTATCTTTCATTATTCATTTTAGGTACCATGAATTTAGTCTCCTCTAATTATTTATGTTCTGGATGTTCTAGTGAGGGAACGTAATTGAATCTATTTATTTTTCAATTTTTTAAAGCAATTTTGTTGTCATGATGTGTGCTCTGATTACCTATTTTACTCATGTTAAATTATTTATAGTCATTCAGGGGTGAAAATTTTAAAAATGACTACTTTTTTGATACAATATACTAGATTCTAGGGTTTATGATCGATAACATGGATCAAGACATTCATGGTCTGACCTGGGTGTCAGGTTCAATGATGTACCGAGTTTCTTTGGCATTCCAACTACTCATTTATTTATAATTGTTCATTAAAATTAATTTTCTTATGTCAACTTTAATATTTTCCAAACATTTTTAAGTTCATATATTCTATTCCTTACACCTAGATCATTATTTCATCATCTAAATATTCTAATTGATTAAAAAATAAAATATTTATTCCTTATATACACATATAATACCATCCATGTATGTAGCTGATGAAAAATTAATCACATGTATTTTATTGGAGGTTATGGTGATGTTTTAATTTTTCATTAGATTGTAAGAAAGGAATGTATATAATAATATTATTTCCAAAATCACAATCATGTAATAAAATTTTTTTATATTTATTAAATCCATATATATATGTATACATGGTAGGTTGGGATGAAAAATGAAATGCATTGCTTCATAGTGGCAGTTTTCCTCACACACATCAGATACACTTCTATTTTCCATTAGTCAGATAAGAAGTAGGTAATTATTACTATACAAACATAAAATAATATAAATATTTTTACGATACGTATATCATTATATTAGGAGTGATATTCTATATTCAGTAGAGGTGGAATAATAAATAATCATAAAGGTGAACAGTTATGATAATTACCTCTTCTTCTCATATCCTAAATTAGATTACACATTAAGCCTAATTATATTTGTATTTGGGTGAGACCAGAGCCTTTTGAAAGTTGGGAAAATAATTTTGATGCAATTTATGTAGATCATCGTAGGTATAAGTAGCTGATATTTTTTTTGGAATTTAGGAGAATCAGCCCTCTTTTGTAAGTGATGATAGTGGAACCCCTATAAATACCATAGCATTATAATTATATAATGTCATTATAATAGTATTTTGGAACAAAATAATCCCCATTTAGATTATAAATTTTAAGGAGGTATAAATATAATCATATAATTTAATAATGATATAGTTTTTGGGATATTAAAATCCATTAACATTAGATTACCATATTTTAAAATATTCTAGGCTTTAGAGTGATGAATTGACATTTAAAATTTAGAATATTCATTATTACTAAAAATAAAATTAACCATATGACCAAATCTGTATATGGTGATTCAAAATATAAGATCAATTTTATCATAATCAATTTCTAATGTTGGTAAAAATTAATTAATAAATAAATGGTAAAAATTAAAAAAACATTAAATATATTATCTAAAAATTTAATCAAAATAAATTTTAAATAGAGTTTAATTTAATTTTTTATGTTGAAATTCATTGTGCACAAAAAAATACAATTTTTTGAAAATATACATTTTTTACCTTAAAAAGATTTTATCTTTAATTTTTACTAATTTATAATTATTGAATGAATTTTCAATAACATTTAATCATGTATATAAAAATAATTTTTCAAAATAATGAAAATATAAATAATATAAATTTACTTTTAATTAAAATAGATATAAAAACAATGTTTCTAAATAAAATATTCATTTTTAACAAAAAAACATTAGTCTAATAGTCCTTATACTTACATATACATTTCATGGATGCCTTAAGAATATTTTTTTAATTATTACATAAATTATATAAATAAATTTTATTTTTAGAATTCCTAAATTGTATTATATTTTATAAAAAATTTATAATTCAAGAAAACATTTTAATATTATTTCTTAATAATTAATTTTAATTTTTTATTTTAATTTTTTCAATGTTTACAAAGTCATTAATTATATAAATTTTATTAAAATATCTTGTACAATCATTTGTTTTATATTTTTAATAAAACATTAATCACTTTTGATTGGTTTTTTTGTTCATATAAAGATATTTAACACATCATTATTTTTTAAAAAAAATATATTATAAAATCATGGGGTGTTACATGTGGCTCACTAAGGTCAATACATCAACCGAGTCAGAATCAGACCAAAAATGATGAACCATGCCTCATTGAGAAGTTCACATTGATGTGGGAGTACCTAACTCCATTGGTACATGACCCATTCCATGACTATTAATTTGAGTACAAAGCTCAATTAGTTGTGTGGGGGAACCACGACATGTCATAGAGAAAGAGTTTACATACCCCACACAAAATCCATAGGACCCTCACCCCAATATGTCGGGGATTATGAAACTCAAGAAAGAAATATAGAGTACATTAAACCTATCATCATACCATACCAAGAGGAGTACAGAACCCCATATATGGTCAAATAGTCATGACCTGGCTCTATGAATCATAGGATTCTAGTATGCCAATCCTCCATACATTTCACCATTGACACCAAAGAGGAATGATCTACCCCATTCAACATGAGAAAATTATTATAATGGAATACTTAGAATCCTTATTCCATGTTTTGGGTAAAAGGATATGAAGAACCTCCCATGATAGACATGTACATGACATGTACAATAAGGTTGCACGATGTGTTATCCTATGATTGTTGGCTAATACTATACCGCCCATCACTCGGTGTGCAAGTCAAACATATATGGAATGACTATTAGGGTATATGATGTGTATATCCATGATATGAATTATTCCTTTATGTAATATCTTATCTATATGTAACATCATTCCATTAGTCAAAAAACCAATAAAAAATATTTCTTCACCTAAATTACATGAGAAATAGAGGTACACAACATTTATGACCAAATGAGAAACTGGTTGAGTAACCCCAGTACACGTTGATTATATCTCCCTACCTATAAATAGTGTTCGGTACACAATAACACACCATTTTCCCCAAATTTTATGCAAATACAATGAATGTGAAAAAACATCAATTTGTTTGATATTTACAAAAAGGGAAGAAACCATAGGCACCTCTAATAACATTCTACAATAAATATTCCCTATATAATTATTAACATGGGGTTGGATTATAAATACATGAAAACTCCACCGACTTTTTCTACCAACAATATAATGATTTTTTAGGTGTTTTCACCATAGTCATTATTTTGTGTCGTTAGGTTCTCTATAAAGATTTACCTCCCACATTTTGGCCACTAGTGTCAGGACCCCTCCCCACAAAGTGTACATCTCCTAGTACGGTAATGTGAGAAGATATTTAATGACCCCCTGAGTCCCGCTTCATGTAGGCCCTAGGATGGTGACAATCATCGAGGGTATACTAAACACAAAGCTAGGAGGCATTACCCTCTGTGAGAGCACATGTGATATAGATGGATAAGATTGACACCAACCAAACCAACTAAAAAATTAATATAAAAATCCATGTACCCTAATGAAATGTCATGAATGAACTCCTTCAAATGAAAGGGAAAACTCAATGTGCCAAAATAATGTAAAATGATAGCGACTATGAAGCCCGAATATCTCTTGCAACCCTAACATAGTAGTAACCAGTCTGTTCCCTAACCCGCTCTTGGTGACCTAAAAAATTTCTATATACATTTTTTTGAGTATAACTTTATACGTAGTAAGATCCTCCCTAAAAAATCTTGTGATAATGAAATTAAATCACGATAATGCACAATATACATCTAGTGAAACAAACTCGTCACCTAAATAGGTATACATTGTTTCCAACATCACCATTGATAATGTAACCAAGTATCACATATTAGTGTATATAATATAATAAATAATATAAAGGTTACCATGCTACCAATTTCCCACAGGTTTACTTCTTTTCCCAAAAGTTTCACATCCAAACAATCTCTCTCCCCAAAATTCATTCTCGTTGACACCTAGTTGATGAACTACAACATCTACCTCGTGCAACTCACTACCACAACCACATAACTAAATGTATACATGTAGTTTTTTGGAGCCACCACAGCTCTCATTACATGTATCATACATCGGGTATTATACCTCAAGGCATTACAAGCTATACATGTTACACTAATTGTAGTCCATAGGAAACTATTTCCAAAATATGTCTGTGAAATAACCACAACCATTATAGTACTATACACACATATAGGAGGAAAAATAACTGTTACACATACCCGTACAAGTTACTACCAGGAGAATAGAGCGGGGAAATTGAGGTAGTCATCCATCCACCCACCCATTGTGATGTTTTGGAAAACACTCCCCAAGCTTAGAAACGCTATGGTTTCGGTATCCCTAAAAGAAATGGTGGACTATATTATAGGTACACAAAATATATAGAATATAATATAGCTCAATACCACACTATGGGAAAACCATGTCTTAGACTCTACTATAACTAACATCTCTCAGACTCTCGAGTACCACTATTGAGAGTAGATATCCTATAATTACACAACCATTTAAAGTGATTTATTAAATTTTACTATCCCTTTTTATCAGTTTCACATTACGTAAATTAATTCATTAAACATTAATTAACCATTAAAAATTGAACATTACATTCCATTAGAATAACATCAATATTCCAATCCTTCATGGAAAACCCAAATTGAGTCCACGACTTCTCAAAAGTACAACCTCAAAACTGAATCATTACAAGATCTAACCACATGGGTTAAATATCATTTATTAAATCATTTAGTAACAAAATTATCACTTTTATAATAATTATAGTTATTTTAAGAAAAGAATTATAAGCTTCCAATCACATGGGGCTCAACATGGTGATTAAGTGAACTACCCTTTGTGTTTTTACCACCTTTAACTATTGCGTAGACCCATCCATCCTTAGGATGATAAATAGATAAATCATGTGGAATACCCCCTATTTTATTTCCACTCTTGGAAGGAGGGTAAGGAAGAACATCTGCCTCAAGTAGTGGGGAAACTAAAGAAGATAAGAAAACATCAGATTCAATATCAACAACAACTTTCATATCAACAGGTAAACACAACATCAACATGTTTCATCCTCATTAGTGTCCTCCATGACAACCACATGCATAAACCATTACATCTCCCCACACTGAGCATCAACCACTTAAACAACTACTTATCCTCCCTACCCCCACATACCATAGAAACCATATAAGATCAACTACCCTAGGCTCACATCACAACAATAGATCCAAGAAACAAACCACATAGCATCTAGGCTCCAGGTCCCAAAAAGGCATTCATCCTTCACACACAAAAAGAACTCGCAGCTTTAAATACTAAGGTGTTTGGCCTTTAAAAGCAATTGGGTAACTCAGAACTCTTCACGTCATTATCTTTATTCAACAACTGGCCTATTATTCTTTTGTAAATTAATTGATTCAATTAAACATGCATAACCACATCTAATTGACTATCATTGATCTCCAAAAAACGTCCAGATTCATTAAAAACACTTCTATATCTTTATCCAATTAATTAATAATTAATACTAGATATGTTTTCTTTACCAATTTCCACCATGAATGAAAAGATAAACATCAAATAAATTGATATCACATGATCTATAAAATTAAGGGGCAATAACATCTCTATGTAATAGATACCAATTTGTTAATCAATTTCATGTATTTATTTTTTCAATTTCATTATGATCGAGTGGATAAAACATAAAAACTCTATGAATTCATGTAAAAGAATAGGTAATCCAAAAATAACATACCTCAAAATGATTCAACTTTCTTTCCATGAGAACAATCCAACAAAATGGGTCACAATCACTTCTCCCGCAACAACTGCATCGACCCGAGGATGATGTGTCACAACTGCATCAACCAACACCTAATAAAGGTAAATTAAAAACATGGATATCACATGTAATAACATGGTATGTATAAATAGGGGAAAAAAATCAGGGAACCCATAGGAATTGTGGTATAACATACCTTATATTGAAGATGGATCGACACTTCCTGGTTTCACCAAGATAGGGGGTGTGAAGGTAAGTAAAAATTCGTCCAAAGCTACAAGCCAATCACATGTCTCCTCAAGAAAGAATGTTTCTAGGTGCCTCATTACATGAGTATGGAGAAAAAAAGTAGGGAATTACCATGGATTATAATTACCAGATATGGGAGTCATAGAATATGAAGGAGTTGAATTTCTATTAAAGTAAATTATCATCAACCCACATTGTTTGATCAAGTAAAAACTTCTGCACACTTTGAGATTTAAATATATGAGTTATGGGCCATGAATTCTCCATAAATAACTTAAAACAAGGATTTGAATATATTTTATGGAAAAAGGAAAAATCGAATGGTAGAAACCATATGAAGATTGAAATATTGTTCACTAACTGACCTGGAATCATTATAGAGCCTACCGATAGATGACCAATTAAAAGATGGCCTAACGATAGATGACTTATCGAAAGGACCTATCGACAAATGACCTACTGATAGAAGACCTACACAGATGAAGGGTCGATAGGAACTACCAACAAATGACCTTCTGACTGGACCTACTGGGAGGACCTACCATCATATGATCTACTGACAAGACCAACTAACAGATGACCTACCAATAGATGACATATCGATGACAGTGTTTATAAAACATGTGATATTGTTCAAAGAACTGGAAATTTAATAATTTTTTGGAAATAAGTCAAATTGATATCCTAGAACACCTCAGTCACCAAATTTTAGCAATGGAATAGACCAGAGAGGTCTGGCCATTACATCACATACCTCTCTAAACATTCTCATCCTCAAGAACCTATAACTAACCCAATGAGAAAACAGGAAAAGGGGTCTGAAAAACCACCCTTCAAGTAACCTCCCAAGGCTCTCTCCACCAAAGGAACTCAAACACTTCCTCAATGAAACAACATGAACCCACATGACAACCACAACCAGGTCCAAAGAAGTCTTATGTGAAAGAAGAAACTAAAAATAGGTAAATACACAACAATCAACAATAGAAATCCATCTCCTAAGGAGTAAAGTTTACAACCACAAGACGAACACAATTTTAGGAAAAGGGATAAACATCAAACAACTCCATGTACGGATTTCATATCTGTGAATCTTGTTCCAAAGTATTCTTCTTCATTCCACCATGCCGACATAAGATATGAACCTATAGAAAATAATGTATTTGCAACACCTTCTCCTTGAGGTCCTAGATATATATAGGCTACTACTCCAAGGTCGTACCATCGTCAACCTCATTAAAATACCAATCTATGACACAAGAGTTGTCATGAAGATAATGATGGAGCTACAATATGTGAAATATATCTTGTAGCCTATTCATCTTTGGGGGAAGTGCTACCCGATATGAAATGACACCAACATGATCCAACTGATCAAAATGCACAACAAACAGTCGATAAATCTTACTCCCATAACGAAACCCTCACTAATCATAATGGGGAGTAACATTAAAAAACATGTGATCCCCAAATTCAACAGATAAAGGTATCCTCCTATGATTGAAATAGGATTATTAAATATATTATGCTTCCTTAATTATCTCTTTAATCACCTGAACCAACCCTATCATGTTCTGTTCCAGTTTTGGTTTGATATTTATTGACATTGCGACCCCATTCCAGCACAATAGACAATTGAGATCTCATCCATACAAGGCGTAAAATGGAACCATAATAATGGTGGATTGGAAAATAATTTTTTAGGTGAACACTGCTAGGGTTATGTGCCTCATCCACAAGTCTCGAAAATCTAGTACACAAGAGAAAAACATGTATTAATGATTCTTGATGGTCCACTATGTCTGACCATCTGTCTATGGATGAAAAGTAGTGATAAGTTATAGTTGATAACAAAAATCATGCTGGAGATATCTCCACACCATGGATGTTTAATGAGGATCTCAATTAGAAATTATTATCCTAGGGACCTCGTTGTGTCTCTCCAACATCTCTAGATATATCCTTGAGAAAACCTCCATTTTGATCAACTCCATGATTGTTATTATGTTGTATGATTTCGTTAAATGATCTAAAACTACCCATATAGCATCATATCCTCCCCATCAATGAGGTAAAATAGTATAAATTTCCATTATGATATCCTCCCACATCCATTTAGGATCTTATAACTATTGGAGAAAACAACTCGTAATGTTATGCTTGAACTTCAACTTATGGTATACCTATATCGAGACACAAACTCTGCAATTGCATGTTTTAACCCAAGCCACCAAAACAAAATCCTCAAATATCATTTTATAATTTTTAACACAAGGATGCACCATAATTGTAGAAACATAGAACACTAAGAGAACCACCTCACATATCACCAAAGGAACATAAATTCTTCCAAAGAACAACACCCGATGTTGTTCATCCACAGACCAAATATCAGGTGCCTCACCACAAACAACTTGGTCTATCCAAAACTCAACCTTATTTTCCCCCAATTGTTACTCTTCCACCAGATACAACAATGATGACTCATCCAATATCTAAAAAATACAACATATTCCCCCATCTTCTCGCATATATAGATATCATGCTGAATGTTCTTCCATTACACTCTTTAAATCACCTAATTCACACACAAAAACACTACATGACTTCCTTTTGATGGGATTGGATACAATATTTCCCTTAATATGTGTATACAATATTTCTATGTTGTAATACTATAAGAACTCCATCATGAAATGTAGTTTCATGTTCATATCATGCTGGGAGAAAACAATCCTTAGAGATTTTTGATCAACGAACACAACCAAGTGCTCTCCGATTAGGTAATTTCTCCACAACATTAGGGAAAACACCACTTCTACCAACTCAAGATCATTGGTATCATATTGATTCTCATGGGGATGTTACAGCTAAGAACCATAAAAAATAAGCGATCTCCACAAAATAAAAACACCGCCAAACCCTAGACATAAAGAATCATATAAAACCTAAAACGGAACTCATTATTCTAGAAGAAAAATAACTAAATAATTGAACATTATTTTCTCCAGATACACTATTGCTTCCTAAAACTAATCAGTCCATAGAAATTGTTTGTCCATTCTGGTCAATGTTTTCATAGGAGTTATAACCCAAGAGATATAATCTACAAACATACTATAATATCATACAAAACCATGAAAACTTCAAACCTATACCACTATCTTGGGGGATGAAAAAAGAAAAAATATATTCTATATTTGACGGATCAAAATGTAATCAATTATGGGATACAACAGGCCCCTAAAAATTGACTTATAAATCCAAAATCTCACACCTCAAAAAGATCCCAAGAAACTATTATTTGCAGATAACTCACAAAATGGCATGCAGATGCTCCACATGATCCTCCTCATATTCAGAGTAAAAATGATGTAATTGATGAAGGCCACCCTGAACCTGTCCATGAAATCACAAAACACAGTGTTCATCAACTCCAGGAACATCGCTGGATCATTCATCACACTGAACCACTTCACAATGAACACATAATACTTCTGATAGCAAAAGAAGGATGTCTTCAGAATATCCCCACCATTCACAACCAAATGATAATATCCTGACCAGAAAACAATATTCCAGAACCAACTTTCACCCTTCAGTTGATCTAATAAATAGTCAATCCAAATAATAGGATAGTGGATCTTCCCTGTCACATGGTTCAAGTGACGATAATCGATACACAACTGCAAACCATTGTCATCCTTCTTCATGAACAAAACTAGTGTTCCCAATGATGACATAATCAACCATAAAAAATCACACTATAACATACCATCATGCTATATACACAACTCCCACAGATCAAAATGAAATATCAAATAAAAATACATTAAGATAAGAAAAGCGTTTGACTGTAGCTTGATCCCGAACTCGATCACTCATCGAGGGGAAATTCTACCACCACTTCTAGAAAGTCATCATGTTAATATTCTATGGCCCCAGGAAACACCAACTTCTAAACCTATAATGAACTCATATTCTAATCAGCCTTCACAGATGAAATGGATAAAAAACTCCGACCTTCTTTACTGTATTTCTATAGGAATAAAACGATTGGACCTCCATGAGCATCAAATAACTCCACAAG
Organism: Viscum album; assembly: GCA_963277665.1. Taxonomy (NCBI): domain Eukaryota; kingdom Viridiplantae; phylum Streptophyta; class Magnoliopsida; order Santalales; family Viscaceae; genus Viscum; species Viscum album. Next base: position 1,106,489,522 of record OY728152.1, on the reverse strand, counting down.
ACTGTTAAATCAATCCACAATATCCTACAACGAATACAAACAATACATACTGATGATGAAATCATATGGTTGTATCTATAAACATATAAAATATCTTAAATAGTGATGCTACCCTTGTACCACCTCATTGTCTCTATATACATCAAACATGTTAGCTCGACATCCAACTGGCATAGTCAATTCCTAGGGAACTGGAAGCATACCTACGTCTAGTCCCAAGGCAAAGACGATGGTTTGTGATAAGAAGGACTGAGTCTCTACTGAATCAAACATTCCATACAAACATGTAGAAAAAAAATAAAAGGGTACCTCGAATGGAATTTGTCTCTCCTAGAACTGGAAATTCTAAACGATGAGGATAGTCGCAACCTACTCTATAGCCTCTCTAACCCTACTAATGACCACCACCATAGTTGTACTTTCCTCTATGAGGAAATGGAGCCTCTTGGGGTTGTCCACAACCTACCCCATTTGGTCTATGCTGATCTAATCCTAGTCTATCCCCATTCTACTTCCTCAATAGAAACATCCTTAATAGAGGAACATAAAATGGAATGTCAGGGGATAATGAACTCTCTAAAAGGTTGGGAACTCTCTATGATGGTGAACTCAACCTCCACAAGAAATAAAATTTCTCGACACCTTTTCAGTCGTCTGTGATCTACTACCCTCATAGAAATGAGTTATTTATTACTAGGAACTACCCCCGACTGAACTAAAACTCTTCTATACAGAAAATTAGGAACCCCAGGCGACATATCGTTTTCGTGATAATCCCGATGACTCCCCTATTATGAATATCTTGTTCTAGATAACATCATCTTAGTTAACTCTTTAGTTTCCAGAACATCTAGAAACATCTTCAGATTAAACAGCGAGACCTGTTTCTAGATCTCTAGTTGAAAAGATTCCATGAAACGCCCCAACCTAGCCTCATCATCTGGAAAACGTTTTGAATAATACCACAGAAGGTTCATAAAATGGATTCCAAAATCTTGCACAATAGATCACCCCTGTAAAATGGTATGTAACTCAGGAATACTATACATCTTCATGGTCAAAGAGATAAACCCAACTATGAATTGGCCTCAAAACTACTCCCATGAGACTACGGACTCCTTGTGATCCCTGAATAACATGAACCACCACTACCTAACTGACCCACGCAACATTGTCACAACCAATCAAATACAATGCTCCTACAAGGAATGGTTTGAACTTATATAATATCAACCTCCTCCAACCAGTCTTCCATTACTACATCTGAAACAGAGCCCTCGTTCGTTTGCAGACTCTAGAGCTGAAACACTCGGAGTGTAACACCCCAACCCTAGTTATCCAGAGTTGGGAAATTATTTCATAACCTTGTAATGATAATAATAGTTTAAGACTTGAAATACTGATTAGTATAGTAGCGTTGGAGGTACCAGATACATACATATGTTTTACATTACAACATGAAAATAAACATTATGTCACATTTGATAACAATCATTTCCTTTGGACTATCCCTGAAGGTTAATCATAATATACTTCTTCACATCCTGTAGGAAAACATAAGAGAGGTGTGAGATCAGATGCTTAGTAAGGATAATAGAATAGCAGAAACTATGATAAATAAGCATAAACATTTAATGAAATGTATATGAATAAACCAAAAGCCTTTTAAAATTAAACATCAGCATAATATGTCAATGATAAATGCAATAATTCCATTTACTTATTCACATGGATATTCTACTAGTCTAATAATCCCATGTAATATCAAAACATAAATTTGTAATGATGGAATTCATAATGCCAGACATCAAAACCACATAGTCAAAGACCCATGCCAAGACAACATGTAGGATTTTGTTAAGGCATTGTGCTAAGACACTAGTTTTTATCATGATACCTACGGATGAATCCAGGAGATATGGAGGGCTCCACCCATCATATATAATGTCCAATACATTCCTCATATATAAATGTTGAAACATAACTTAAGCATTCGTATTACAACTAGCATATGAAAATGTTAATACATTAACCATAAACCATTAACGGTATAAAAATAACATATCCACAGTGAAAAATATAACAAAAACTTCAATAAAATATGGAATATTGTATCAAAATAAATCAACTTCAAATAAGTGTAAAATCAATCAATGAATGTTGACATAGATGAAATCAAAAATATTTAGGAGAAATATCTCTTTCTATTTTGAAATAAAATAAAAGTCATATAAATATAAAAGAAAAATTCTATTGTGGAAATATTCTTATAATATTGTAAGGGAAGCATTGAAGGTGTTATAACGGTGGAAAATCGCCGCAACAACCATATAATTTTAAAATGATTCAAAACATAATTTGTCGAAAAGTCATAAAGGGCCATTTTTGGAAAATGACGGAAAGATTCATTTAAAAACAAATTAAAAAGTCAATAAAGGGTATAAATGAAATTAAACTATATTCTAGAAAATATAAAAATTGTTTTAAGATACATTTTTAAGAAACAAGGATAAGGATGATAATGAATTCCTAGTAGATGCATACGTATAAAAAACCTCTGATAATAAAGAGATTATAAAATTAACCCTTAACATTAATTTTTCAATATTCGAGGGTACCATAACATCCTATATAATTGTTAAGTCATTGTTAATAAACTATATAAGAACAACATACATAAATATGTTATCAGATATGATATTCTAATGTATCATTGTTATTGATATTTTAGTAGTATCCTTGTTTCGGGTGTTAACTACTTCATTTTCCATTATATGTTTGGTTATGTACATCATGTTTGTAATCGATAAGATGTATTTTATTCATATATAAAATTATATTAAGTTCTTAAACATTATTATTAATAATAAATTGAAAATTATTCTTGAATTTTTGCAACGGGGAATGAAATTTCTATCGTGTCATGAAGACGGTAATCCGTACGTACGCAAGAGTGATAATATCATTCTATTGATGGTGAAATAATATATAATTGGATGGTATATTACATATAATGAATCATTAAAAAGAAAAATTTATCCTTTAAACCAATTAAACTAATTATTATAAACATCAGAATAATGATGTGTTGAATAAGAAATTATAACCTAACGTAGACATGGTATGTCATACGTATGAAAGTATGGTGACTTTGTCATTTATAGGTTGGATATAATAATGAATGTAGTTTTACCATATTTATAATAACATAAAAATATTTATAAGTTAAATGAGTGATTTTTTTTGTATGTAAATAAAAATGAAATTTTAAGTGGAAGAAGAAATGAACATTGAAAGAGGTGAATAAATTATTACTTCTTCATCAGGTGCTTCCTTTTTGAATTGATAAAAAGGGATCCATAAATTGAATTTCTGGTCAATGAATGGAATCTAGGGTGAAGTGAGGGTAGTTGAGAAGTTATTTCAGTAGGGTTTTGGATGATCCAAATGGCTCTAGAGGTGTTATATTTAGGGATGGGGAAGTACCCTTTTATACGAGAGGCGAGGGTAACATTATGAAATGATTAAAATATTATTTTATTATTAAATTAATATCATCTTCTAATGACTCCAAAGGGATTTATTTAAAGTATAAGGTGGGGATTTGTCTAAATACACTCAAAAAATATGGTTTAGACATGTTTAGTTCACTATATTAACCTTATCTTTTAGATATAACTATTAGATAAATAGTTTTACATTTACAATGTCTTCCTGTATTATTATATTACATTATTTACAAACACAGTTTAAAATTATAAGAGAATTTAAATTGTTTCATTAATTAAATATCTATTATCATATATTTCCTTTTTATAAAAATTTATTTTTTAGTAATATTATATCATTTAACAATATTGTATTTGACTTAAAAATTAATTTATGTCTATTATGACACTATTTAGTGTTTGTTTTTTATTGGAAATTCACAAAAAAAATGATTATATAGAAAAGATGTCATATTATGAAATAAAATTAGTATAATTCATCAAAAGTCACAATTTACTTTTATTGGGATATATATATAATATCAATTATTTGAATCATTCATTAATTAGGTAATCATTGCCTCATCATTGTCTCATAAATGAATATAATTATTTAAGGTCAAAAAATTATAAATAAATTTCCCTCTTGAAGGAAATATTTTTATACTTCTATTGAATATTTATAATCAAATTTATCTTATAAAAAACCTATATTAAAAATGGTTTAGTTATTAAACATTTAATTTAACACTTTTAACTCTTCTTTAAGTAAAATAATAATAAATGTCATCATCTAATACAAGTGGATCAAAAAGGAACATATTTTATTCTTAAGATTTATTTTGGTCGAAATAAACTTATCTAAAATATATAAGACACGTGTTAGGGTAATTATAATACCATTTTTCCATTAATTACCCTATTTACTTTTAATCATGGTAAATAAAATTCAAATGATACTATTCATGAAAAATTATTTTCATTATATTGAAAAACATAATACATATTGACTTGATCTGTGTCTCTCAGATTTTTGAGATTCTATTCAAAGATTTAGTAAAATTACATTTTATGAAAATTTTCAAATGTCATTAGAATGTGGTTAAATGATGTTAAAAAAATTCAATAATATTTTATATATATTATGTTATTATAAAATGACTCCAATTAATTAAATTTGACTAATATAGGTACTATGTATCTATTTTGTCTTTAAAATAATTTTATATGATAATAAAAATTATTTAAATTAAAAGTCCGTTTTTATGTACTATTCAATATTTTTCATTATTCATCAAAAATTGAACGATATTAGAAAAATACCAAAAATTCACCCTAATCTGATTTTGATATTCCGAATCGAAAAATGATGTTGGTTTTACTAAATTTAATTTTTATGAGTGTTTAATATTAAATTTGTTATTTTTCAAAAAAGGACATAAAATGATGTTCTTTTAAGAAAATATTTTTTCTAAATATATAAATATTTAAAAAAAACATATAAATTTTATTATTAACATGTTTTAATTATGTTAAAACATTATATATAACAATAAAAATTTATTTTTACTACTCTTATCACAATATTTAATTGGTTACTAAATATATTGTTTAAATAATTATAATACTAATGTGTTGTTTCGTAGAAACACATTCTTGTGTATAACACAAGACAAGTAGGAGTTGTGTGTAGTATAAGCTATTGAGTTACCTTTAAGATATAAATAACCATGAAATATTGGGGTGTAACATTCTCCCCTCATTCAATAAATTACATCCTCACAATTTGAAAATTTTATTCCAAAATAATAGGATTAATTACAAGATACCTTTGTGCAAAACCCACATCAGATATAAGGTTAATAAAATTAATCTTAATTAGAGGGAATGGGAAATGAAAAGGTTACCACAAAATTAGGTTTTATAATAGGAGAATATTAGTGGAAATTTGAGACACATAATTAGAGGGAAAAAATTATTTAAAAGGAGTGATTGAGGTTATCAATCACAAACAAGTGAACAATAAATAAAAAATTCTGGGCCTCAAAGCCATAAATATATGATGACCTAAAATATCATTTGTTCATTAAAACCTTAGTAATTAGGATAAAAAATAATTGGTTTTAAGATCCTTTCCCTAATGGTTAATAATAACATTATTCATATAATAAAAAATACATGAAAAGTAGTGTTATGTCCTTTAACTAATTTATACAATAGACTAATCTTTCACTCCAAAATATAATATAACCCCAAAATATTCTATTCATCCTAATCGTATTTCGTTTCATAAAAATGAATTTTTAATTCAACTATCAGATCATTTTTAAAAATAGCATTATACAAACAATGACATCACATTGGCTAGTGGTAGGTGATGCACCCTAGCGGCCCTTTGGTTGTAGGTTCAAGTCTCATGGACTTATCGGACTATAAGGGTTGTCTCCCGACTTTCTAGTTTGCCTTTTTATAAAAAATCCAAAAATAATCTTAAGAAATATTTTTACCTTAAACCATAGTATATGATGTCCAACATAATCCATTCTAATATTTTGACTTTTTCAAAATACGTCTGTCCAAACCCATAGTCCATAAATTTATAAGGGAGTTCAATGATTCATAATAAATATCTCTTTTTTACAAATAATAACATGTGAGTACCTTTATTATGTATCCAGTTAATACATTAAAACACCCTAAATTATAACTAAACCATATTGATTATATTCATGCACCCCTATTTCTTATAAAATACATGATATATTACTTATAACCAAAAATTTTGAATACTCCAACAATAATGGAATAAACAAACCATTAATCAGTTCCAATGTAGTCAAGAATATCCAGTATAATTTATCCAAATCATCCATCTCTTATTCGAAATTCTTCACCTCAAAATCTGGACCATATTAATGCTTATCTTTCCATAATCCATGTATTTTGAAGAAAAAAATTGTTGTTGAATCACTTTTCTTAGTAACATATAATCTCAAATGCTCAATGAAATAGTACTGAATTACACTCCTTATTTATTTTCATAATTAATATAACTAGTAAATTATTGAAATAAAACTAAAATGAAATAATTTATTAATAAAAATATAATAACATTAATTATTCCTCTCCACCTACCATAGAATTAAAACATGATCATTATCCAATAGCATCATTTGTGGTATACTTTTATGATTGGTACATTGATTCATGTAGTCTCCCAACTCCATGTAGGTGATGTATTATACATTTGAAACCCTTTTATTACACATGAAAGCACATACTTGGAGTCCTATTTCCACACTCATAACAAACTCTCATTCCCATTAATAATTTAAAATTGTGATTATTTCCATACTTATCACATATGGGAAAATATTTTTTCCCTAGTTTCCTTTATACATCAACCTCTAAACCATCCTTTTCTTCTATAGCTTCCTTTCAAAGCAATATGACTCAGATTATACATTACTTATCTTATTATCATATGAAACAAGTTCTTTATATAAGGAGAAAATGTGGCAGACTATTTCCCTTTAAATGTAGGTATAAGACCATGAATGATATGATCCTTCTATCTCTTTGGATCATGTGTATTTATGGAGTTTTCATTCTTTCTACTAGGAAACATCTCTAAGAAATTTCATAAATTCGGTTAGTTTATGAATCACAATGCATAATTCCAAATTTGTAAAATATATATCATAAATTGAAATGTTTATCCATATAATACATAATCATTAAAATGTTTTCATAGAAGAATTATATACTCATAATTCCGTCATAATAGTATTTAATGAAAATGTGAATTATCCTAAGAATATCCCCCAATAGTTTCAATACCAAGAGTGGAGCAAAGACCGTTGTCATGTACCAGGAAACGTCTAGGTCAAGCCTAAAACTCCTTGTCAGATTTTTTACTACTTGGAACATCTGTTCCAGAGACACATCTACCAATTTGTATCCAGAAAGGGATTTATTTTCATTGAAAACCCACATAATATTTACACGATAAATTTGTTTAGATGTTCTTCTATACTAATCCTCAACATTTATCATATTGTAATGTTCTCAAATCAGAGTTTTTCTAAATCTAGTTTCCATGGATCATACTAAACATCCTCTGATACAAACTATATCGCCCTGAACCTAGTTACCCCGCGTTGGTTCATTGTTATATAACATTGTAATGATCATAAGAGATAATTTCCCGAAAGACCAATTAGTTTAGTAGACTTGGAATTAATAGATACATACATAATTTTTACATTACATCAAGAAATAAAAAAAATTGTGTCTCCTTTGAACACACTCATATCCTTTAACCTATCCATACACGTTTATCATAATACAAATCTTCACATAATTGGAAAAAGAAAACATAAGAATGGTGTGAGATTAGATTCTTAGTAAGGATAACAATATAGAAAAAACTATACTAAATAAGCATAAGCATAAAAGGCGATGTATAATACTAAAACACAGTGCTTTTAAACATAAACTTAAACATAATATGGAAAATATAAATCAAATAATTCATTTGACTTGTTGACATGGATATTATAATATTCTAATAATCAAATGTAATATCAATAGCTAATTTTATAATTATGGAATACATAATGTCATACATCATAACAAAATAGTCAAGGCCACATTCCAAGACTACAAATGAGATTTGGTCAATTCCTTGTTCCAAGACACTCGTTTGTCTCATAAGACCTACGGATGAATGTAGAAGCTATAGCGGGCTCCAACCGTCACTTACTAAGTCTAATGCATTCCTCATATAAAAATATTTAAACATAACATATTCATTCTTATTAAAAATACCATGAAAAATGTTAATAAATTAATCACATCCCATGAAATGTATAAAAATAACATAGCCACAGTCAAACATATAAAAAAATCATCAATACAATTTGGAATATTGTATCTTAATAAATCATCTTCAAATAAGTGTAAAATCTAACAACAGATGTTGACATAGATGAAATCGATAGTATTTGAGGGAAATATCTTTTTCTATTTTAAAATCATTTCAATTTCAGATATTTATAATAGAAAAAATTTATTTTCGAAATATTCATATAATATTGTAAGGGATGCTTTGAAGGTGTTATAAGAGCTGAAAATAGCCGCACTAACCGTATAAGTAAAAAAATTCATAACTTAATTTTTCAAAAAGACATTGAAGACCGTTTTTTGGAAAATGATGGAATGATTCATTTAAAAAAAATAAATAAAAAGTAAAAAAATGTATAAATTAATTTAACCTATATTTTAGGAAATATAAAAAAAAAATTTAAATATAATTTTATGAAATGCAGATAAGGATGATAAATAATTCCTAGTATAATCTTACATATAAACCACCTTGGATAATAATGATATTGTAAAATTAACCCATACCATGTACTTTTCCTTAGTATAGGGTATGTTAACCTCCTATAGAATGGTTAAATTATTTTTATTAAATTATAATACCACTACATACATAAATATGATATCATATATGATCTTTTAATATTGCTTTGCTAATGATATTTTAGTAGTATCATTGTTTTGGTTGTTAAGTGATTCATTTTAATTTATATGTTTTGTTATAAAAGTAATGTTTTTTATGGATATGATGTATTTGTTTCATATCCAAAATGATAATATGTTCTTAATCATTATCTTTAATCATTAAATTAATATTATTCTTGAATGGTTACGATGTGGAATGAAATTTCACCACCTCGTGGAGACGACAAGTCGTACGTACATCTGAGCGACAATATCATTCTACAGTTGGTGAAATAATTTGTAATTGTATGGAATATTAAATATAAAGAATCTTTGGCATGTAATATTTATTATTTACATCAATTATTGAAATTATTATATGCATCCTAATTTTAATGTTTTTAATAACAAACTACACCATGACGTGGAGATGGTATTCTGTACGTACGTACGTGTGGTGACTTTGTCATTTATAGGATAGATAGAATAAGGAATATGGTTGTACGATATTAATAATAATATTAATTTAATAATAAGGTACTGGATTTATTATTTTAGTATGGAAACAAAAATGAATGAGGAAGTGGAAGAAGAAAAGATCTTTGGAAGAGGTGATGAAATTATCACATCTTCATCAGGTGCATCCTTTTTGATTTGATCAAATGGGATAGATAAGACGGATTTACGATCAATGTTATGCATCTAGGATTATTCAGGGGGTATTTGTGAAGATATTTGGGTAGTTCATGGCCAATCCAAATGGAATTGGAGGTTTGAATTTGAAAAAAATGGAAGTACCCTTTAATAAGACAGGTGAGTGGAACCTTAGGAAAAGATTAAAATATTAATTTCTTATAAAATAATTTTCAGTTTCTAATGGCTCCAAATTGATTTATTTCGTCTCTAAAGTGGGATTGGTCTAATTCATCTCAACCAATAGGTTATAGACAAGTATAAGTCACCATATTAACCATATCATTTATATTAAAATCAGAGTTAAATAGTTTAACTTTTGCAATGTCGTCTTGTATTTTTATATTACATTGCTAATAAACATACAATAAAATGCCAAAAGAACCTCAAGTTGTTAATTAATGACATATCTATCATTATATAATCACTTTGGACGAACCTTATATTTTTAGGAATATTATATCATTTAATAATATTGTATTTTTTTTAAAAACTAATTTTAAAAAACATGATTACATAGAAAAGAATAAATTAAATAATTTCTAGAATGTCATATTAACCAAAAAAATTATTATAAGGAATCAAAAGTCTCAATTTACTTTTATTTGGATATTTATAATATCAATTGTTTTATTCCATCATTAATAAGTTTATTACTACAACATCATTGTCTCATAAAAAAATTTAATTATTCAATTTCTAAAAAGTATAGATAAAATACCATGATGTTGCAAATATTTTTAGATTTTTAATGAATTTTTATAGTCGAATTTATCTTATGTATAACCATATATTAAAAATGATTTATTTTCTAAAATTAGAATTTAACACTTTTAAATATTCTTTAACTAAAATAATAATAAATGTCTAACTCTAATTCATGTTCATAAAAAAGAACCATATTTTATTTCTAAGGTTGATTTTGGTTGAAATGAACTTATCCAATAGAACTAAGACAAGTGTCAGGGTAATTAAAATATAATTTTTACCTTTAATTACCCTATTAACTTTTAATTATGGTAAATAAAATTCAAATGTTACTATTCACCAAATGTTATTTTCATCATATTGAACCACATTTTAAATAATTATTTCAACCATGTCCCTTAGAATTATGAAATTGAAGGCAAAGAAGTGGTAAAATTTCATTTTATGAAAATTTTTAATTCTGCCTAGAAGGTGGGTAAAATAAGTTAAAAAATTCAAAAAAATCATATATCTAATATTATTATAAAATGACTCCAATAAATTACATTATACTAATATAGGTATTATGTATCTATTTGGGCTTTATAATAAATGTAAATAAAAATAAAAAAAAGTTAAACAAAGAGTCAAGTTCTATATACTATGGATTATTTTTCACTATTCATCATAAATTGAATATTTTTAGTTAAATACAAAAAAATCACCCATATATAATTTTGATATTCCAAATACAAAAATGAATTCTATTTTACCGAATTATATTTTTAGGAGTGCCTAATTTTAATTTTATTATTATTCATCAATGGATATAAAAAGTAATTTTTTAAAGAGAATAGTTTCCCTAAATATATAACTATTTCAACAGAACAAATACAATTCATTATAAATATGATATATTTGGGGGAAATATTATATATAACAATAAAAAAAGTGATACTATTTATAACACAATATTTAATTGATAAATAAATATATCATTTAAATAATTATAATACTAATGGGTTGTTTCGTAGAAACTCAATCATACATATAATGAAAACCAAGTTGGTGTTGTGTGCAGTATAAGATATTGAATGACATTAAAGATATAACATATTATGAAATATTGGGGTGTTACATCGAGTGTCCTCCCCCAAGGGAAATTGTTATCATTATCTACTCTATGACGATCGGCTGGCACAACCTAGTGAACATCTTCGATGCGAACATGATAAGGAAGTCAACCTAGAGCCTTACTTGTAAAATAAAAAAAATAGTTTCAGATCCTAAAACATGAATATGGAAGTCTTAGAGTTATTTAATTATTTTCATTTATTCATTATAGGTTAACCTATCCCATGCTCTACCAATTCAAACATGTTCACAAATAAGAATTATTCATGATCCTTTCCTAGGTCGCTACCATACAAGAAGTACCACCTCATTTATTTTCCACTATAAACAGAATGGTTCATGCAACAGATCACAAGGCTACCTAAATACTTGTGTCTCATCCAGTTTTCTTATGTTTACCATTCTTTCTATACATAGATGACAGTAGTTCCTAACCAAATCATGCAATGTCACCTTTTCCTAAATCCAATCTCCATCATATCCCTCAACCAAAGCTCATATACCCTTATGTCAAGAACCCCTCCCCAGTAATTGAACCTATCACTACTGCAGAAAACATTTTTAACGTCACCATTTTTATGCCTGTTAAATATAACCAATGTGATAATCTGTTATACGTCGTTTTTTACATCGGTTATTTTATAACGGACGAAAAAAATACGGAGAGTAAATTTTTTACGTCGGTTATTTTAATAACTGATGTTAAAAATCACGCGCTTTCATTTTTTTACTCCAGTTATTAATTAACCGATGTAAAAAACCAAAGCGCAATGTTTTTTACGTCAATTATAAAATAACAGACGTAAAAAAAGTTACATTTGAGGCCTTTTGATGTCGGTTATTTGATAACCTACGTAACAACCCAGCCCGCAGAATTTTTTAGGTCAGTTATATTATTACCAATGTAAAAAACTGTGATTTTTTATGTATTTTTTACGTCCATTATTCTATAACCGACGTAAAATACCAACACACGTCTTTTTTAAGTCAATTATAAAATAACCGACGTAAATAAAGTAGTATCGGATAGATTTATAACATCGGTTATTATAATAACCGATGTTATAAATGTAAACAAATAGTTTATAATATAGATTATTAAATAAGAGACATTATAAAACATTTAAAAAATTAACACACACTATGGATTTTCATTTACAATTTTTCGATCGATAGTCTGGTGACTCGAATCTATCACGCGGAAAACCCTAGTCGACTCTTCGATATCGTTGTGTTAATCTCATTTTTCCATCATCATTTATCATCTTTACTCTCCTCTAATCTATCATCTCAACTCGCAACACTCAGGTAAGCCTCCCACGAATTTATTTCGTTCATTTTTTTCAGATAGTCTATATTTAGGTTTTGCGATTTTTTTGTTCAAACTATGTAAGATTCTTCGATTTCAAACCTTATTACCTCGTTTTTTCAAAATCATATTATTTATTATCACTAGATCTATTAGATCGACTTGAAATATTCATGTAAGCCTCACCAAATTCTATTTCATTTGTTTTTGTTTCGCAGATGCCCAACATTCATGGTAATTTTTGTTGTCATTGACAACTAATGATCTCATTCTCCTATATTACTGCAATTTATATGTAAACCATTGTGATACACCCATTCTGTGTACCAGTGTGATTTATTTTATAAGTATATATGGTTTTTCATGGTGGAATGTTTGTTTTGGATATTTGGTTGTTTCTATTTTGGGTATCACTTTTTGTTGTTCCATAATCATTTGACTTCGCTTATTTTCGTGGACTATTATAAGTCATAATATGTCATTAAAACACAATTCAATGCACAATAGAGCATTATAGACTAGTAGGAGAAACAGTTCTTGGTTCTCATTTTGAATAATGGAATGATACCAAAACTGGTAGCTTGATGTTAAAATCTCTAGATATGCCAAAACTAGTATCTTGTGGTTAAAATCTCATGTTTATGGGGGGCTGTCAAGAGGGTTGGTGGCTGTCCAGGGGGATGGAGACTGTTCAGAGGGTTGGGGGCTTTCCAGGGTGTCCATGGAGGTGGGGCAGTCCAGGGGTGTGTGTGTGGGGGGGGGGGGGTCCAATGGGGTGGGGGTGTTGAAGGGGGTGGGGGGTTGTCCAAGGGGTTGGGTGGGTGGGGGATGTCCAAGGGGGTGGGGGCATGTCGAGAGGGTTTGGGGGATTTTCGGGGGCGGTGGGGGCTATTCCGAGGGTTGGGGGTATCCTGGGGGTGTCCATGGGGGTAGGGGGAGGGGTTGGTGTTTAGGAGGGGTGGGGGTGTCGTCTAGAGGGGTGGGGCAGTCCAGGTGGTGGGGGGGGGGGGGGGCTATCCAGAGGGTTGGGGTGTCCAGGGGGTGTCCAAGGTGGTAGGTGGTGGCGGGTGGTGTCCAGGAGGTGGGGGTGTCCAGGGGGTAGGGGGAGCTGTCCAGATTGTTGGTAGGTGTCCAGGGGGTGTCCAAGGGAGTAAGGGGTGGTGGTGGTGTCCAGGAGGGGTGGGGGTGTTGTCCAGAGGGGTGGGGGTTGTCCAGAGGGTAGGGACTGTTCAGAGGGTTGGAGGGTGTACAGGGGTTGTCCAAGGGGGTAGCGGTGGTGGGTGGTGTCCAGGAGGGGTGAGGGGTGCTGTCTAGAGCGGTGGGGGTTGTCCAGGGGGTGGGGGGCTGTCCATAGTGTTGGGAGGGGGGTGTCCAAGGGGGTTGGGGTTGGGGGGTGGTGTCTAGGGGGGCCATCCAGAGGGTTGGGGGTGTCCAGGGGTGTCCAAGGGGATGGTGGTTGGGGTTTTTTCTAGGGGGTGGGGGCTGTCCAGAGTGTTGGGGGGTGTCCAGGGGGGTGTCCAAGGGGGTAGGGGGTGGGGGTGGTGTCCAGAAGTAGTGGGGGTGCCCTCTAGAGGGGTGGGGACTGTCTTGGGGTTGGGGGGGGGGGCTTTCTAGAGTGGTGGGGGCTGTCCAATGGGGTGGTGGTGTCCAGGGGGTGTCCAAGTGGGTGGGGGTTGTCCAGAGGGTTTAGGGGTTGTTCGGCGGTGTTGTCCAGAGGGTTGGGTGGTGTCTATGGGGTTGTCGAAGTGGGTAGGAGGTTGGTGGTGGTGTCCAGGATGGGTAGGGGTGTCCATGAGGGGTGGGGGGGGGGGGCTTTCCAAGGGTGTGGTGGTGTCTAAGGGGTGTCCAAGGGGGTGGGGGTGTTGTCGAGGGGGTGGGGGGCTATCCAAGGGGGGGGGTGGTGTCCAGGGGGTGTCAAAGTCGGTGGGGGATAAGTGTTAGTTGGGATTGACTACTACATCGTGGTTTTTGAGATTTTGACATGATGATTGTGTCGTGATGAATGACTTTACATTGTGATTTTCTACATCCGTGTTTTTATTTTAAATTGGATTTGATTCTTAGGTTAACTCAATTTTCTCAAATTTTCTATCAACCATTGTAGGCCCCATGGTTTTCATTGATTCAATGGATTTTAAAACTATTATATCTAAAAATATTTTTTTTAAATAATATTCATGTATATTTGTTTAAATACACATAGATTTGTTTTATATTTCAAAATTGTTTTACATTCGAATTATGATTTTTTTCATATAAACATATATTTTTCTTATATTAAAAATATATATAATTTTGATATTTGTTAAAGGTAATAATGATTCGAAGTTGGATTAAGACACATCGAATGAGAAATGAATTTGAGGAAGGTTTTGATGCCTTTTTGGAATTTTATAAACGAATGTTCCAAGTAGTGACATTTTTTTCTGTCCATGCCTGAAATGTTTGAATATGATTATGTTTAAAAGTAGAGAGATAAAAGATCATCAGATTTATCATGGTTTTAAACCGAGTAATAGCCCTTGGATTTGGAATGGTGAAACTGGATGGAATGTCACTGATGATCATGATTCACAAGATGGTAACTCCGATGGGATTGAAGAAATGATACACGATATTGCAGTAGAACAAATTGAGATAGAACCAACAGTTGTGCGTCTATATGGTGATGCTGAAAAACCATTATATCCTGGGTGTACATATTTTACAGTTTGGTCGGCAGTGTTATGATTCATTAACCTGAAGGTGAAACATGGATAGAGTGACATAAGTTTTACAGAGCTGCAATAATTGATGAAAGAAATTCTTCCAAAAGATAACGATCTTTCATATTCACATTATAAATCCATGAAAATATTATGCCCAATAGAATTGGGATACAAGAAAATACATGCATTTCCGAATGACTACATTTTATATAGGAAGGAATATGAATTACTTTCAGAGTTTCCTAAATGTGGGACATCACGGTATAAGGTGAAATTAAAATCACAGGCTGATGTAGAGATTACAATGATACCTTCAAAGGTATTTTCGTATCTTCCAATAATTCATCGTTTCAAAAGATTATTTTATAATTTCCATGATGAAAAAGGTTAATATGGCATACTGATGAGGAGTTATGTGATGGAAAAATATGTCATCCAGCTGATTGTCCACAATGGAAGAAAATTGATGAGCAGTATTCTCCATTTGGAAATGAAATTAGAAATCTCAAACAAGGATTGTGCACAGATGGAATGAATCCATACCGAACCCCTAGTAGCACACATAGTTCATGGCCTGTTTTATAGGTAATTTACAACCTCTCTACAGAAGTTTGTATGAAGCGCAAATATTTCATGTTGAGTATAATGACCTCTATTCCAAAGCATCCCGACAATGATATTGATTTTTACTTGTCCTCGTTGATTGATGATTTGAAACTGTTATGGGATTATGGTATTATGGTGTATTATTCTTATAAAATGGTATATTTTCAACTACATGAAGTTCTTCTATTCACTATAAATGACTTCCATGTGTATGTAAATTTGTATGAATACAGTGTTAAAGTGCATAAAGCATGTCCAATTTGCGAACAACAGATGTCATAATGTCAATTGCATCATGGGAGGAAAACAGTGTACATGGGTCATCGAAAATTTTTCCTATAGATCACCATTATACAAGACAAAAAAGACATTCAAAGGCTCACAAGAATTTGATATTTCTCCAAAACCTTTATCCCCTGATCTGTATTTTGAGAGGCTGAAAATCATTAATGTGACATTGGGAAAGACACATAAATACGGTAATGATAGAAATATTTGGATGAAAAGGTAAATATTGTTTGAGCTACCCTTTTGGAGGTACCATGAAGTTAAACATAATATTGTTTTCATGAATGTGGAGAAGAATAACTGTGATTTTTTGAATGGATCATTGTTAGATATTAATGGAATTAAAAAAGATAGGCTGAATGCAAGATTAGACTTACTACCAATGGGAATACGTTTGGAGTTAGCTCCCACTCCTAAAGGAAGATGAACATTTCTTCCCCCAGTTTGTCATACATAATTGAAGAGGGAGAAAATTATATTTTCTCAGTGCCTTCATGATATCAAAGTGCCTTAAGGTTATTCTTCAAATGCAAAGAAAAATCTCTCATTGAACGACTTCAAATTGATAGTTATGAAATCACATGATTGTCATGTCATGATGCAACAAATTCTACCAGTTCCATTGCATGAAATATTTTCCATCTGTGTTAGAAAGACTATAATGATGTTGTGTTATTTTTTCAATTAAATTTGTAATAAGGCGATCGATTGGAATGCTTTGAACATTTTAGAAAAGGATGCAATTTTTATACTTTTACAATTGGAAATGTATTTTCCACCAACTTTTTCTGATATAATGGTGCATTTAATGATTCAACTAGTTCAAGAAATAAATATTTGTGGACCTGTATATCTTCGTTGGATGTATCATTTTGAATGTTATATGAAAATATTAAAGGGGTATGTTAAGAATCCATATCGACCTGAAGCCTCTATTATTGAATAGTATATTTCTGAGGAGGTAGTAGAGTTTTGTACGACCTACTTAGCTGCGGCGCAGCACATAGGTTTGCCTCCATCTTGCAGTGAATGAGTCAATAATGAGAGAATGATGATTTATGTTTTGAAAGTCAAATCATTGTCACATGAACATATGAAGAAGTTAGAATTATACATCTTGAATAACATAGCTGATTCTCAACCGTATATCACATTGCATATTACTGAGTTGAACCAATGTCATACAAAGAAGAAACAAAGGTGGATTTTGAATGAGCACATCAAAACATTATTTTCATCCTTTAAAAAGACCATTCTTGGTAGATAAATTGTATCATAGACTTTAAAATGGATAGTGGGTGGTCCATGTTTAAATGTGATAACATGGTACGATTATGACATTAATGGCTATACATATCATACGAAAGCTCTGGACAATAGAAGTGCAGTTCAGAATAGTTGTGTATTGGTGTTTGCAGAAACAATGCATTTTTCGAGTGTTAAGGACAAAAACCCAATTTCAGCATCGTGTGCATATTATGGAGTGATTGAAGACATATGGGAGTTTGATTACATTAAAATTAATGTTCTTATTATTAACTGTAAATGGTTTATCGGTAACAACAGTGTTAGATATGATGAATTTGGAATGACACTTGTTAATATGAATAGATTGGAAGACATAGCTGATTCTTTTATAATGGCAGCCCATGCAAACCATATTTTCAATGTAGTAGATCAATCAGATATGTTTTGGGATGTTGTTTTACAAGGGAAAAAATAATATGTTGGTGAGGATGAACTTGATGAAGATGCTGATTTATGTGAGATCCCTACATCCATGGAAAGATTAATAGAACATAATGATGAGCATGTTGAAGACATGGTTTGTCCCATAAGGAACTATTACGATGAAGGAATTTTGGAAAACAATCTATTTGTACATTCCTAAAATTACAGGTAACATATGATTATTTCTTTTTTACATTTATTTTTTTCATAAAATGATAGATATTGTAAGTTTTTTCTTTATTAAAACAAGTATTAAAACAAAAAAATTATAAGTTATTGTTTGTTTTAAGTTTGTTTAGTTTACTGTATAATGTTTACCATTACATGAATTATATATCTATTATTTTTGTTCAGTGAAAATTACATTTCCATGTTTACTAGTATTACCATGTTTATTATGTTTACCATGTTTACCATGATTACCATCATGTCTATCATTACCATCTTTACCATTTTTTAACATTCTTACCATATTAACAATGTTTACTAATACATAACATAGTACAATTTTCTATTTTCTGATTACAGTAGTATTAAAATACTTGAATTTTTATATTTTTGAACTAATGTTTGTTTTTTTTATTTGATGGAAAATGAAACATCATTCAGTTGATCAACCACATTATTCTAGAGATGAGTATATTGGTCATACCTCTGGGGAGGAACATTCACATGCTCCTCTTGATGTTCCCCAATCTTCCTCATGTTCTCCTATTATGACAAAGTGTTCAAGGGTTAGTAAATGTGGGTGCACACATTTACTAAAATTAGCACTTTCCCATATGCAGTATCAGAGGATACTCGTTGAGACTGTTGATGATGATATTCATAGAGGTCAAAATGCAATTGAATTTAAGAGTTTTGTATCAACTCAGGCTAAGAGCAATGTAAGCATTCTTTATGATGACTGGAGAAGTGTGGATAAAGAGACAATCTCACAGTTGTGGCAGAATATTTCGGTAATATCTATTGTTATTTTTTGATTAATCTTTATATTTTTCTAGTATATATAATATGTTTTACATCTTCTTTATCAGATGAAATTTTATATTCCTGACACTGGAGGAGTTAGGAAGAAATTCTTATCATTGGCTGCCAAGAGATGGAGGGATTTCAAATCAAACCACTCATCTTATATCATTTATGGTTATAGGAGTCATGAAAATCCATGTCTTATATATCCTTTTATAGATGAATACACAAGGAGAAATTTTTTTTAAAGTATAAGAAAAGAGTCATTTTTGGTAAGGGAAATGTAAACTTTTATAAGATTTATTATATAAATGGTCTTATTTATATTTTGTTAATTATTTCTTATTCTTAATTAACAGAAAACAAGGAAAGCTCGTCAGGAGATCCAATATAAAAATTTATACCCTCATAGTTTATCTTAGGAAGGGTATGAATTTTTGGAAGAACAAATGATTGTGGAAAAATTTAAACAACTAGGAGATGATTCTTCAAGCTCTAGAGAGGTGTCCCCTCCATCCCCTCCATCTAGACATGAAAAATGGAAGAGATATAGGATTGGAAAAAAGGGAAATATCTTTCAGAAGAATCGAGAATTGTAGCTGATGGGATTGTAAGATATATATTTTATTTATTTATGGTAACTATTTTCTTCATATAATTACAATAATTAAAGAAATGTTCAATTAATTAATACAGGACTCTATTGAGAAGAAAAGTTCACAGGGGGCATTTAAAGCTACTGGGTGGCAAGATATTTTATTTGTAGCATTGGGAAAGCCCGAAAATCCTGGTCATGTAAGAGGATATCGGGAAGGTGTATCAGTAAGAAAACTGTTTCCACGTTCTTCACCATCTAACGTTGAAGAGGTTTATAAAAAAAATAGAATCCTTGGAGGCTGAAGTTCATAATGTTAATGCAACCATGGAGGAAAATATTAGAGCATCGATGTAGTCTATGATTGCAGACATGCAAATACAATTTCAGAATGTAGCTTCCAGTCCTCCACATCCCCCTGCAGATCCCATTATTTATCCTCCACCTCCGCCATTAGCTCCCTCTCCCACACCTCAGCCTGCATACCCAATTTTTTATATTGCTCCTCCGTCGTAGCTTCCAACTTATTGCGAGTTGTATGTTGATGATCCTCAACATCATATAGTTGCATATGGGTTGGTATATTATATAAGAGATATTGTTCATCATCAACAATTAGAGGTAGAGAATCAGAGAGTCACTGTACAGGATATTATAGATAGATCAGCTCGAGTACCATTACCTACAGATGAGGTGATGACAGTTGGACATAGTATCAACCATTTTTTAATTTGGCTATCCAAACTTCTTCGACTCATTACGATATAGGTATGAATGTTATATCTTTTATTTTATTGTTTTATTAAAGTTGTTTTATCATTTGAAAACTAATATATTTTCCTATTTATTTTTACAAGAATACTTCAAAGGTAAAGATATATTGTATATACAACAAAAAAGACAAATGTATATTACATCAGATACAGATTCTAGTAGTCTTGATAGATTGTCAATATATTCAAATTTTTTGGAAGGTCATTATGAGTTTCCAATGGAAACTCATGTTTTTGGACTTTCAATAAATGTGGGGATTATGAAAACTGATATCACGGAGCTTGTTACTGGAGATAAGTTGGGCATCATCATGGTGAAATTGTTTTCCATGTAAGTCTTTACACCTTTTCCCTATGTTATATTTATTAAAAATGTATACTTATGTTTGTTTTGTTTTAGGTATCTTTATAAAATTTGTGAGAGGAATGAGCTAACATATGTATATGGATTAATGGACCCGCAATTGATTTCCCCTGAAGCATGTGCATTGGATGAGGAACAAAGAATGCTTTGTATTGCTGAAAGACTTGAACAGAATATAGTCACACAATTATAGAAGATACCTTTTTTTGGGAGGTATGAAAGACATCTATCTCAAAGGGTTCATTATCTTTTAACATAAAAAACCACTAACCATAAATTTCCTTTTATAATTGATCAATGTATGTTAGGGGTTTTTTTCCAAAGGGATAAAAAACTTAATTGGATTTCTCTGTCCATGATGATGTGCGGGAATGTTTTAAGAATATATTGGAAAATTATGTTTCAATTTATCAATAGTTTTTTATATTATAATGAGTTTTAGTTTTACCCTATTCGTATTATTTTCTAATAGGGGATGGGTCTACCTTCAAAAAAACACAATGAAAAGATTGAAATGATCAAATATGTAAATCTGAAGGTAAATATCCATTTATAATTTGTACTTTTTGATTTATTACATAAAAATAATATATTGAATTTACACTCATTCAAACTGACTTGTCATGAACAACAAGGCATCATCGAATGCAGATATTATATGTTAAGATTTATGTATGAAATAATAACAACTGTGACAGTTGTGAATTTTGACCTCGTAAGATTTCCTCTTAAACTTTTCAATAAAATTTCAATTTGATTTATTCATTATACAAGTTAACTACTATAATTTTCATTTGTATATTTTTGATGACCATAAACCCTATATATCTCAAGACATCAAACACATACAAATGGAGTGGTCAAATTATTTTACAGGTTCGATTGAATTGTAGTTATTTGTAATGTAAAATGAAATTTTGAATATTATAATTGTAATTGTGTATTTGGTAGTTTTTTTGGTTGGATTTAGATTTTTTTGAAGTTGACAATGTTAGTTTTGAATTATATATATTTGAATGTTTAATTTTTCTCTACTTCTTGTTTTGGTCTAATTATGTTGGTTTTTATGGTATGGATTCTGGTCTGGGGGGAGGGGTTCCAAGGGTGTGGGGGGGGGGGTTCAGTGGGGTTGGGGTGTCTTGGGGTTTAGAAGGGTTTTCCGGTGGGGTGGGGGGGATGGGTGTCCAAGAGAGTGGGGGGGGGCAGTCCAGGGGGTGGGACCGTTTCCAGGAGGGTTGAAGGGCTGTCCAGGGGAGTGAAAGGCTATCCAGGGGGTGTCCAGGGGTGTGGGGGTGTCATGTGGGGAAAGTGCAGTTTCTAGGGGTGGGGGGGGGGGGGGTTTAGTAGGGAGGGGGTCCAGGGTGTCCATGGGGATGGGGGGGTGTAGTTTAGGGGTGTGGTGGGGGCTTTTTAGTGGGTTGTAGGGGTTCTGGTCTCTTTTTGGTAACTTTTTGGTCTGTTTCAAGGGTGTGGAAGGGTTGTCCAAGGGTG
Source organism: Viscum album (assembly GCA_963277665.1). NCBI lineage: Eukaryota > Viridiplantae > Streptophyta > Magnoliopsida > Santalales > Viscaceae > Viscum > Viscum album. Next base: position 1,106,467,175 of record OY728152.1, on the reverse strand, counting down.
TGGGAGTGTTTTCCAGGGGATGGGGGTATACTGGAGGGTGGGGGGATGTCCAGGGGAGGTGTTGATGTCCAGGAGTGTGGTGGGGGCAGTCTAGTGGGGTGAGGGGGTTCTGGTTTGTTTTTGGTAGCTTTTTGGTTTGTTTCAGGGGTGTGGGAGGGCTTTCCAGGGGTGTGGGAGTGTTCTCCAGGGGTTGGGGGGTATACATGAGGGTGGGGGTTGTACATGGGTGTTTGGGGCTATCTAGGGGGTCGGGGGGGCAATCCAGGGGTGTGGTGGAGGCTGTCTAGCGGGGTGGGGGGGTGGGGGGGGGGGGGTTGTCCACTGGGGGGTCTAGAGTGTCCATGGGGTTGGGGGGGGGGCATTCCAAGGGTGTGGTGGGGGATTTCTAGTGGGTTGAGGGGGTTCTGGTCCTTTTTTTGTAACATTTCGGTCTGTTTCAAGGGTGTGGGAGTGTTATCCAGGGGTGCGGGGTCTATAAGAGGGTGGGGGATGTCTAGTGGGGGCGGTGATGTCTATTGGTGTGGTGGGGGTAGTCTAGTGTGTTGAGGGGGTTCTAGATTGTTTTTGGCAACTTTTTGGTCTGTTTCAGGGGTGTGGGATGGCAATCCAGGGGTGTGGGAGTGCTGTCCATGGAGTGGGGGTATACATTATGGTGAGGGGGGGGGGGTTGTCCAGGGGTGTTTGGGGCTGTCCAGGGGGTCGAGGGGTAGTCCAGGGGTGTTGTAGGGGATGTACAGTGGGGTGGGGGTGGGAGGGTTTTCCAGGGGTGTGGGAGTGTTGTCCAGGGTGTGTGTGTGGGGGGGATATACTTGAGGGAGGGGGGTGGGCTGTCCCGGGGTGTTTGGGACTGTCCAGAGGGTCGGGGGCTGTCCAGTGGGGAGAGGGGTGTTGTTCATGGGGTGGGGGGGCTTTCCAGTGTGGTAAGTTTTAAATGTTATCAATGTGAAGGATTAATTTTTCTTTGGTTCTTGTTTTGATCTACTTCTATTTTTGTGGTACGAATTCTTGATTTGGATTCTGGTTTTTTCTGGGGAGAGCAGAGGACTGCATTCAATTTTTTTAAAAAAATGGTCTTCTACGTCGGTTCTTTTACAACCGACGTGATAAAGGAATCAGGAAGGATTTATCATGTAGGTTTTTTGAATAACTGACATGATAAACACTTGTGGAATGGTTTCTCATGTCGGTTATTTAATAACTGATGTGATAAAAGGCTTGGGAAATGGTTTATCACGTCAGTTATTCAATAACCGACGTGATAATACCCCCTCCAGACTATCGTAGCATATCGGTTATATAACAACTGACATGATAACCCATTTCCCATGGGTTTATCACATAAATTCTTATATAACTGATGTGATAAACATCCCCCACACAGGTTTATCACCTTGTTTTTTATATAACCAACGTTTTAAACCCCTCCCCCCAGTTTATCATGGAGGTTATATAATAAAAAACATGATAAACCCTCCCCCCTGGTTTTTTTCAATTCGGTTATTAATTAAAAGACTCGATAAACACCACGATGTTATGTTTTTACATCGGTTTTTAAATAACTGACATAAAAAACTATATTTATAATGTTCTCCGTATTAACGTTGGCTAAAACCCGATATAAAAATTGAAAAATAACAGACGTAAATAACATTTTCTACACTACTGCCTCCTTGGCTGACAATGAGAGAAGAGAGATAATGACCACTGGTTCCCACCTCAAGTACGCTCTAGGTTGGAGACTAGCACCGAAGGTACAATAAACACAAAGATGGGAGGCATTATAATCTAGGAGAACACATGCGAATGAGAGTGACAAGGAATACACTAACCAAATACATCATAGATATAAATATAAATGAAAGACCAACTACACATTTTTATGGTCATGAAATAGCTTCTAAAATATAATTTTAAAATTGAATATATCAAAAGAAAGTAAAACGTCAGCGACCATGAAGCCCGAACAGCTCTTGTAACCCAAAGAAGGTAGTAAATACACTAATCTCCAATCATATCCATGTGAGTAGAAAAATATTTTATATATACATAAGATGAGTATAACAATATACCCAGTAGGATCCTCTCTATATCCTCTCTTGAAAAATTAATGCAATCATCAAAAAGAATATTGAACAATAAGTGGAACAAACATTCCACCTAAATAGGAATAATATGTTCCCAGCCCCACCATGGATACTGTCAACATGAATAACAAATAAGAATATATTATATAATAAATAATATCAAGGGTACCCCACAACCACTTCCCACTATCTTCCACCTTACCCCAACATCACACATCCTATGAATCTCTCTCCAAAAGGCTTCCCCAAAACCACATGGCCGAAGCACCACAACATGCACCTCATGAAACTCACCAACAAAAACACACAACAAAATGTAACCACACATATTCTAGGAGCCACCACAGCTTTCAAAGTGTTTATCACATATCAGGTATTATACCTCAATCCATTCTAGCCTATACACTTTACACCTATAGGAGTTGATAGGAAACTATACCCAAATTACATGTGGGTAAAATAACCCCATGAAATTACATCACTCAACACACATACATAGGAATAACTAACTAGTATGCATACCCGCAAAAGGTACTACCAATATAAGATAGTGAGGAAAAATGGTGTAGTCATCCATCCATCATCCCATCAGGATGTTGGGGAAAACACCCCCAGGGATCGTAATCCCTGGGGTGTTGGTTGCCTTAACCTATAGGGTGGAGTAGCACACAGAAACAAAAAATTTACATAGAATAATATAGATCAAAACCACCCAATGGGGTAAGCCTAATCTTAAACTCAATTGTAGCTAACATCTCTCAAACTCCCAACTTCCACTGCTATGTCCAGATTTCCTATAGCCACACAATCAATTAATGTTATTTATGAAATCATCATATCCAATATTATCTATTTTTTATTTGGGTTTATTAATTTTGTAACAATTATATGAATATTAAAAATTCAATAGTATATTTCAATAGCAACTTAAAAATTATCAAAGCCTTCCAGAAAAAAAACCGAGTTTATTACTTCTCAAAAGTACAACTTCAACACTGTTTCCTAATAAGCTCTAACCTCATGGGTAAAAAATCATTTATTCAATAATTTATCACCAAAATTACCAATTTTCCATAATTCCAGGTATTCTAAGAAAATAATTCTAGGCTTAAAAACACAAGATGCTCAGTTATGTGAGTTAGCGAAATACCCATCGATTGTTTTACACCAATAGAAACAGTGTAGACCCATCCATCCTCAAGAAGATTAACATTGAAATATCATGGAATACCACACATGTCTTCACCTATTTTGGAAGGTGGGTAAGCAAGACCATATACCTCAAGAAGTGAGGAAATTAAAGTATAAAACCAAACATCATATTCAACAACAACACCATTCATATCAATAGAAATCCCTATTTTATCATGTTCTATCATCCTCGGTGTCCTCCCTAACACCCACATGCATAAATTGATAAATATTTCCACAATAGATGTTAATTGCTGCCCAAAACACTATGCCTCACTGCCCCCAAATACCATAACCTCTATCCATGCTAATCAATCAAAGGAAAAATCACAAAAAATAATATAGGAAACAAACCACATAACAACTTGGATATGGGCCCTATACTAGGTATTAAACCTTCAAACACAACAATCACTAACAACTCGAAAGAATACAAGGATTTTCCATTAAAAAGGAGGGTATCTAAAAACCATTCATGGAATTATCTTTATCAATAAACCATTCTGTATTACAAATTAAATTAACTAATTCATTGAAGCTTCCATAATTGCATCCATTTGATTATCACCAAGTACAACTAGAACTACCAGATTCATGACACATGCCACTTCAACATTAGAAAATAAATTTATAATTAATTCTGGATTTCCATTCATTAACAATTTCCATGAATATAGACACGCTAAGGATGAAAATCATGTATTTCAAACAATCATGAAAATCAAGAGGCAATAACATCACTAATAAATTGATAAAAATTATTTAATCATGTTTAGGTATTTATAATTTCAATTTATCTATGATTTAGTGGATAAAACATGATAACTCTATGAATGTACACAATATAATAGAGAATACAATAATATCTTACCTCAGAAGGATTCTGATGTTCTTTTCATGAGAACAATACAACAAAACATATCATAATCACTTCTCTCACAATGACTGCATCCATCTAAGAATGTCGTTTCACAACCGTATTAACCAACACCCAATAAATTTCCATTGGAAAAATGGAGATCACATGCTATAACATGGAAAGGATAAATGGGGGAAATAAATCAAGGAATATTGAATAAAAAAGGTATAACATACCCAATATCGAAGACTGATCGACACGTCCTGGTAGCACTAATACAGGGGGTGCATAGGCATGGATAACACAGTCCAAGGCTACACAAAAATCACATGTCTCCTTAGGAAAGAATGGTTATGGGATCTTCAAACTAAGGTAAGTAGAATAATTGAATGAATGGAAGGTCCCTCAGCTTAGAAGGATCGTATTTGTGACTAAAGGAACATGAAATGATTGAATTTTCATTAAATCCCAATTTAAAAAAACCATGCAGTTTGACCAAGTAAAAACATATAGACCCTTAAGTATTAAAATATATGAGTTATGGGATTTTAATTGGTCATAAATACCATAGAACTAGGATTTGAATGAATTTTACATCAATTAAATCATTGAATAAGTAATACATTAGGAAGCTAGAAGCATTGTCCAATAGTTGATCTAGAAACACTATCACCCCTACCGATACATGACTTGCTGATAGATAAACATCCGATAAAGGACCAAAAAATAAGACCTACAGATAGACGAACTACCAACATTACATAGCGACATGACCAACCAACAATAGTTATATTAATAGGAACCACGGGTACGGCCTATTGGCAAGACCTTCCGACAGATGACACACTGATATGACCAACCGACAAGACCTTCCGATAGACGAACTACTAACAGGACCTACCTTCTGACGACCTACGTATGACATTATTCAAAAAACTAGACACACTATTTGTAGAACAAAAAATTTGGAAAAGTGTTGGGAATAAGTTTACTTGACCTCTGAGAACACCCCAAACACCAGATTTCAGTAATGGAATGGACCAGAGTTGTCTTAGCCATAATAACTAGTGAGATTATCTATCCCTCCATTGATGTTCACATGTTCTTAGGATTCAACCAAACCCACATAAAATCACATCTTTGTTAATTATATTCCTGTCATTGGAAAAAATGAATATCATATCAATATGGGTGCTTGAAAACTATGAGAGACTGGAAATCATTTCCCAGTGCGGACCCTCATTTGACACCTCTGATGGAAATATCACTACCATCCATCATTCATTTCATTTTATGTGCCTCAATAAATTCAGTTTTTGATATTTCAAGGGTAACACATGCATACATATCCTACGATAATAGAGGAAATTCTCAGGGAATGATGGTTAATAGTCCATTATCATCTCCTCCCACTGATCACACAACTAATGAAAAGAATGTGAAGAAAATGTTAATAACAATGAAATCAATGAATATGGGGATAAATACCATCATACATGCAGATAAATAGTAAAATGAATTTACTATAAATTATATTCCATAACAATAATCAAACACATGAATTCCAAACATAAATTACTCAAAAATTAAAAATAATGTTTGAAATTTAAATATCAATTCTTACCAAATGGTGTTAGCACTAATGCATTGGTCACACCCCTTTCATTCATAAATGTGTTGGTGATCAGCGGGGTAATGATGGATTATTCAAGATCAATCACTAGGGGAAGTGGAAAGTGTTCTCATGTAAAATTATAAACCTCACCCGACCCAATAATATATATATATATATAATTATAATATTTGATTATTTAAATTAATATTATAATGTTTGAAAATATATAAGGGGTTCTATTTAGGTTAGATAGTTATTCCAATGAATGCAGACAAAAATAATATTATTAAATATTATCAATTTATTCAATCTCCCATGACACAATGAAAAATAATCTGTCCATGATACCTTATTCTAAAATATTATTTAATATACTCAAAATAATTACACTGAAATACTGGGTAACAATTTTCTCCACATATTCAATGATTTTCTCCATGAAATGAATGAATAACGCAAATAGGATTGTGTATTGAGATCATATTTTATTCTCAAACTTTTATGACATCTCATCGATATTCATGTGCTTCCCCAAAACATAAACAAAAATAAGTCATTCACCAATGATTGATAGTATACTACAAATACATTATCTATATATGGCGTGCCATGAATGTTTTTCCATATTCCAATTCTTGCTCAAACCAGTCAATAACATTCAATGGATGGTTCTGGCTGAATATGGGAAGACATATGTGGATGTATTGATGCAAAAGGGACATTTGTGGGGGTAATTCTAGTGTATAAACTAATTTTCACACCACATGTAGCATCCAATATGTTTTAACATACCTGGGTGGAATTCATACATCCCTTACGCAACATTCTCAAACAATGTTGAGGTGAGATGATCTAGAACATATGGCCACCCTCCTCAAACTTGAGTGATCTCAATCATTTTTCTGTTAATGAATTTGGACATATAGTACATGTCTACCATTTCCATCAAATAACCTATACATTATCTTCTATCAAATCACACCATTTCGAACCCCATAATAGATGACTTATCAATATACTTTTAATAAAGGGGGATCTACATGGTATCTCAACTATAGCCTTGAATTGGTCCATGTTGATTGTAGATTGATTGTTATTTTTTTTGAAAACACCACTATGGGATATTGATTTGAATATTTTTTTCAAATTATAACATAAAATCCCACAATATATCATTGAGTAACTAGATATTTCTCTGTATCATTCCATTTCACTAGAGGTGTTAAAATATAATCAAATGCAACTGAGTCTGAAATATACAAGAAATCTCCTCAACAATTTTGATGTGAATGAAGATTCAGGGTCAATACAATCATCAAAGGAACACTATGTAACAACAAATACCATCATAATGAAGGAATCACAAAATATATACTAGAATCTCCTCATGAATGAGTAGAAATGTCATTCACATTTTTTTTCATCAATGGATACTCATATATTATCATTCACATTCATGGATCATGTATATTTGGTTATGAAGTCCATTGATACACTATCCCACATACTCTGTAAAACCCTAATATGATGGCTCCATTTAGCTAGAACATGATCATCACTCTTCACCTACTAATGAATGAGGCAACAAGGTATAAACCATACCATATTACACTCCATGTGAGGAAACATGAAATTTTTATCAAGATCCAATAATATCATTTTCATTCCATGGTGGACTAGAAATGGGGCAGTGTTAAACTCCCAAAAAACCTACTCATGAAACACATATAGAAACACTACATCAACCTTGAAGAGAATAGATTTACCTCAAACCTCAAGGAACCCAATGATTCTATATCGTGAGGGTAACTAGTCACCGTAGAAATCACAATGATTATCTTTAAAAAGATCCTACCTCACCCATTTAAGGAGAGTGGGGGCCACCACCATCATAGAAAGGTATGGTAAATCTCTCACTTCCACCAAAACCAACATCATAGAGGGTAACTGTTGGAGTTGGTATCCTAGAACCAAATACATTGAACGTTATTTATTAATTATTTAATAACATATCATATCATGAATGTTCACCTGCATGACAATGCACGTGACAATGTCCAATGGATAGCTGTTGCACAAATATTTCATAGCGGATCCCTGCTATGTTGAGAACCCGGAAGATCAATAACACTATTCTTGAAAATATACTCTATGGTTGGAAGATGTTATTCTAGGGACAAAAATAATATAGTCCATTAGGGGTGAGGACTCATAAAACATTGAGCCACCATCTCATGGTGTGCACCCTTGGTAAAATCTAGGAGGATATTATATGAACGAGACCCACTAGTGGGAAATCCACATTTCATAGTGTCATTGGATGTTCCTATCAGCTGATGTGTGTATTGGTCCCTATATATTATGATTATTATTAATGGGTATTACAACTTTCACACGTATATTTATTTAAGAAAACTATGACGACACACTACTCGCAGCATGGCAGGATATGTTGGGTGTATCACGAGTAATACTACATCAACATATAATGTGGGAAAGGATTTTCACTTCTATTCCATATAAGAGGTAGATATCTTAGGCCCATTTATTGAATTGATATAGCCTATATAAATCCATGGTCATGGTGAGGAATGGGCTAGTTGAATTTTGGGATGTCAGAGAAAAAATAATCGTGTACATTGGATGATGGAACTCGCACGCGACCCGCTCGATTCAAGATATTAAGAAAAATGGATTACATTACCCGGTTAAAATACATAGGAGGTGACCCATCATTGGAGAATTATATTATTTCTCTATTAGTGACTTGGCATGTTGCTAGACACTAACAATGGAATTTAGTCAGGCTCTGCCAAATACCACTAAGAAAGAGGCCTAGATAGGAACAGAGTAATTGTGTCTAAGTATCTCTATTAAATATTAATTTAACAATTTGAATATTGAGTATTCCCGATTATGGTATAATAATTATTCAAGGATGCGTGATAGAATTTATTTCGACACTTTTAATTCAAGAGAATATATTGTGGGAAAAATAATATATTTATTAGCGCGTAATGATGTTATATCTATTTGATAAATAAATAAACATTATTCAAGGACTAATAAATATAGTGGAAGAAATAAAGAGAATTAAAAAACAGAAGTATATGTCTTGTATATTAATATGCACGCTATGTATTTTTTCTGTGAATTTGTGAGAAATAATATTATTTCATTAATTAAATAAAATTTTGGGTAATTTACTGGGCTCTTTTCAAGTAATATTAATACCCAATTGTTATTATTAGACATGATGTCCTTCTATGAGTTAAATGAAATGAATTAATTCTTTTGGGTAATTATTTCTTTTTATTATTATTTTTAAATAAATCCAAATTATATTATTCTTATTAGAGTAGCAATTTTTTGGGGTAGATCCCAACAGATCTAGAAAATTTTGTCATTCCAAGAGACAATTTCTTTTCATCCATGAATACTCTCAAGCTACGAGAGAGATCATCCTCCACTTGATCAAGTAGAGAACTTTGTAAGTAGCTCTCAAGGTGATCTAAGGAAGACATCTCAAGCAAAGGTACATAAATTATAGAACACAGAGATACCTTCGAAGAAGTCTAGAGATGTGTGGAGCATGCGTGGATCCCCGCTAGATGAATCATACAGTTGGATTCTATGATGAAACGATGGATCACATCAGATTGTGAACGAAAAAAACCAAAGAGACAGAATTACATCAAGGTAATTCTCATAATTTAATTAAATTAATTGTTACCAACATATGATGATCCTCTCTATGGTTTCGGGAATCCCTTCCATTCATTCATTCTCCGTTCTATTCTAAAGATCTGACATTTTATTATTGCGAGGGATCATAGATAGATATTTCTTAACAAAAAAATAAAAGTTGGGTACACCCATAAATGTAATTCCTCTATTCCTGTAACATACATGTTGTATTTAAGTGGTCATATCATTTGTTATAATTATTTATGTTTTCATAGATGATTTATGAATTTAATAATTTAGTTGTTTCAATTCACGTTTATCGTTCAACAAATTTGAATCTCGATATCTGTTCCCCCTCTCTCATTTCTCATTCACCTTATAGAAACAATTTTTTCTATTAATTTTGTTGCAAATAAAATATAGGATCTCATCTGGAGGTTCTAAATGTTCCTGACTGTACAACACCAGATCACACGACATGTATTCGGTAGTACACGACGTGTAGTCTAGGTTCAATGCATCAGACTGTTCCTCCAAACTAGTCCATGTCAATGGACTCTTCTACATCTTTAAGACTACATGTGTCCACTAGGAACAGGTGGCACACTGTTTTCAGATCACACGCCGTGTTTCCCACTAAACCTTGCATGTATTCCCTTCAGGTTTTGGTGGTACCATGTTCCTCGTACACGGCTTGCCTTTCTTGAAACCGTGTAATGTAGATACTACACGACATGTGTCCTGCTGAACATGTCATGTAATCCTATGATTTCCAAAGCACATATACACGTCATGTCCCTGGGCATGTACTTCAGATGGATGGCTAGAAAAAGTACACAACATGTCTTTTAAACTACATTCCATGTACTCATATAAATTACGCAAATTTATTAATGATTTATTATTATATTATACAGACCCATGGAGACATATACCATAGCGCAGGTGTAAAGTTGAGGCAAAAAATGTGATAGGTGTTTTGTATATATTTTTTTAATTTAACATCCTTGTAATGTTCATTTCTAGTAATTGGGTAGTTATGAACGAGAATGTTTGTAGGTTGCCTCCACGGTAGAAGTTGCATAAAATAAAAATTTTAAATGAACTTATTTTTTTAAAATTATGATGGATGAGAATATCATAGAAATTAAAAAAAGGGTTTAGGAAAAATGATTGATTACGTAAAGATAATTTATTGACTCAAGCATGGTTTATCTTAAACAAGAATGATTAAAGAATCGAATGGTAGTTTTTTATGCAAAAATATCATTTAATGTATGGATGATCATGAGCTAGACCAATACCATTTAATTTAATTTTTTTTTTAAATAATTTGTTTAAATTAAATTTGTTAGCCTGGGAGCCTTATCCTCATTAATATATAGGGCATGCGTGCCCAAAATATCTTTTATGTAAATCCTCATTTTACCCCTCACCTATGTGTGATATAAAGGAACATGTAATGTATGGATCTTTCAATCTAGTGGAAGGTTCTAATGTTAAGAGCCAAGGTGAATCTAATCCATAGATATTGAAAGCTTGACAGGTGGAAAGCAGTAAACTAGAACACAAAAGGTACATGGTTTTTCTCCCCTAGATCATGGGTTAGTTTATCCACGACTAGATAAACTAACCAATTGTACAAGAACGTGATCATACCATTTTTTTATTTATGTCAGTTTCATGGTTTATTTATTGTGTGTGTGTTGTCATGATCACACAATTAATAAATTAATCAAGCATGTAAGATGGAACTAAAATTAGACCGGCTTATGTATAAATATTATCTTAGACATGGTTAATCACTTTAGTATATCCCACTTAATATTATAATGTTTTTAATAATATATAGTAATTTGAAAAAATATGTATAAGGATAAAATCCCTCAATGAAAATATTAAGTCTGTATAACATTCCCAAATCTTGGATAGAATCGAACCGTAGTTGAAAGTGCTTGACCATCCCTAGTGGGGGTATTTTCAATTATTGGGGAATTCTAATTCATTGTTTTGGGTTGACATGACATGGTTCACATTAGGGGTTGACTACCACATCAGGACGTGGTTTGACCAAGAGTCCAATGTTGAGGAAATCCAATGGATTTCAAGACTAGGGAGTCTACTCAGTGGATCATGGAGATACGAGTTAATGCTGTTTATGATTGGAATGACTACCTAAAACCCTTCATGTTTCTTGACTAACACTAGTTGGGTTAATTTGAAGGGAAATATGGATCCTTGGTACTAGAATATTCCGGCATTATTATATTCAGATATCCATGGTGAGTTATATTGGATTTCAATAAAATAGTTTGAGTCTAATAAGTATTAATTTATTCATTTGTCTCAGTTTATTCATCATAATGTACTACACCATTTCTCATATTAATTTATTGAAACAGAAAAAATGACTTCAAAAACACCATTACCAAACCAAACATGAGATGTAAAACCTTCCCACCGGCACCAATGTTTAGGAATGGCAGAGGCATTTATGCATCATTATTTGCCATGAGGGTAAATTGTACGTACTGGAGGAGCCTATTCTAGATGGGACTTATGAATCATATGTTTGATGGAACAGATGTCCAATGTTTCAAGCTACCAGCCACATCTAATGAGCTCTTGATGCAACATTAAAACATGTACACGTATAGCATGATGTATCACCTTAAGGTTATCTAGAAAGAGATGGTGATACAGGAGAGATATGGGATCTCCAACACTTTGTTTACAACTATTATTAGGGAGTTTATTCTTGTTGGGCCCCATGTGGTCACGTTTATTGGCTACATTGAATGCCTGGACATCTTAGGGATTAAGATAACAGATTAGTTGCGATTATATCTCATCCTATCGTCAAGGCACAAGACTTTCTCTATATTTATTGTCAATGTTAAAATGAGTAACAATGAGAATAGTCTATCCGAACTTCTAAGCAGAATTCTCCAGTTATATAATGACATTGGGTGTTACTATCCCGTAGTCCTTATGCTGAATAAGAGACTGAAGGATAGGGAAAAGGGTCCAAGGATTCACAAACGGTCAAATGCCCCTGAGCACCATCCCATCATGTTGGGGAAGATCCAGAGGCAGGACAAGGAACATGAGGCAATATGTATTATAAGTGGAATGAATGTCCACTATATGTGGAACTGCACCCAGGAGCGTTGGGGAACTAACAATGAATTCATTACCGAGTGTAATAGTTCAATTTCTACACATTAGGTATTAGATAATGTTTATGGGGCTCACATCTATTTTCAGATGAAGGAACCAAGTAATTTTAGAAATATTTCTGATGGATTTGGGGATCTTCTTGATGTAAATGGCACAAGGAATGCTGTATTAACCATTGTCAATTACCATCTCACATTGACAACTACAATGCCTTTGGTTTACATAACTGTTATTATGTGCCCAGTGTTTTTAGGAACATAATTTCTGAATATTTTTTGGATATGGATATATTTATATTCATGTTTGTAAACAAGGGTAGTTTCATTAATAATAAAAACTTATTTTATGGTATGGAACATTTAAATAATTGTATGTTTGTCTTGAATTATGAAAACCAAGTGTTTGAAATTGATAATGAAGCAAACAAACATGACTCATACATCACACAGTTGATGCATCACCATCTCGGTCATGTAAATGAGAAGTGCTGGAAAGAGCTCTACAAATATGGTTATTTAGACTCTACTAAGCTAAATCCACATTATAGATGTCACTCATGTTTACAAGGTAAAATGACCATGTCACCATTTGGTGGACAGAGTGAAAGGTCTATGGAGCTTTTATGATTGTTGCACATGGATGTGTGGGGACCATTTCTAGAAGAAAATAGAGGTGGATAATGTTACTTCATTAAATTTACTGATTATTTGATTTGATATGACTATGTAAACTTAATGAGTTATAATTCATTTTCCATAGAGAAATTTTTTTAATTCATGAATGAATTAGATAATAACCTTGGTAAGATGATAAAGAAAACTTGATCAGATCGAGGTGGATAATATTTGAACCAGGAGTTCATCGATCTTATATGGGAATATGAGATTCTATATCAGCTTACTCCTCCTTATACACCACTGTGGAATGGTGTTAGTGAATGGAGGAACCGCAACTTATTGGACATAATGAGGTTGATAATGAGTCAGGTAGTTCTTCCATAATCTTTTTGGGGATATACATTACAAAATGCAGCATACACATTAAACCGCGTACCAACTAAGGCAGAAAATGGATTTCCCTCCACAATATGGAATTGAAAGAAACTCATTCTAGTTCACACACGTGTATGGGGATGCGAGGAGTTTTTTTGTCCATATTAGGAAACAAAATAGAACCCCAGGGCACAAACTATATATTTAGAAGATAACCCATGGAGACTAAATTATATTACCTATATAACCCTTCAAAGAAGAAAGTCACTTTTGCCAGACAAGCCATATTTATTTACAAGGAGCACATCCTCCAAAATAATAATAGGATCAAGATTGACTTCGATGAAGTTGATGCTCAAGATAAACATGAGTTGGTACAGGAACATGTTCCAAAGATCCCCATAGAGAAGGTTCTCAAAACACAAGTACTACATAGGTTCATAAAATACGTAAGGGAACCCAAGAGATATGGTTTTATAGTATCCAAGGATGGTGAATAATTATTGTTGGAAAATGGTGAATCTATATCGTACAAGGATGAAGTATAAAGCTCAGAAGCTGCAAGATGGATTGAAGATACGAATTCTGAGATGGATTCCATGTAATAGAACCATTTTTGGGTTCTACAAGATGATCCTGTTGATGTAAAGTATGTTGGATGAATATGGTTTTCTAAGAGAAAACTGGACATGGAAAGTCAATTTAGCACCTATAAGGTAAGTCAACTGGCTAAAAGATTCCAAAAACGTCATGGAATTGACCAGAACGAAACATTCTCTGTATTTTCCTTGTTTATATCCATAAAAATCAAACATTACAAAGCATCTTACAATGACAATGAGATTTGGAAGATGGATGTCAAAACAACATTCCTTAACCTGAAGCTTTTCTAAGATGTCTATATGACACAACCAGAAGGGTTTGTGACACCATGTGAATCCAAATGGATTTTCAAGTTGAAAAAATACATTAACCGATTGAAGAATGCATCCAGTTCATGGAACGTTAAGTTTTATTAATCCTTAAATGAATTTGGGTTCATTACGAACGAAGGTGAACATTGAGTTCATAAGTGTTTTAATGGGAATGTGGCGGTCATCCTGGTAGTATATATTGACAACATATTGCATATTGTAAACGATGTACCCATCTTATAATCTGTTTAGGACTGGTTGAAGAAGTGTTTCTCAATGTAGGATATGGTGGATTAAGCCTACATTCAATGGATCAAGATCATTCGATGTATATTTAAGAGGCTGATTGGACTAAGTTAGGGTACATAAATGGAATAGATACTAAATAGAATTAGAATGGAACAATCCATACAGGGATTGGTTCTAGTGTCACATAGCCTACATCACTCTAAAAAAATGTGTCCTCAGACACAATAGGATAATGATATAATGAATAAGATCCCATACACTTCAGTTATAGGATCCATCATGTATTCCATGTTATTTACCAAGCATGATGTTTCCTATGCACTAATAATTGAAGACAGATATCAAGAAGATCCAGGAGAACAACATTGGACTATTGTTAGGACAATACATAAGTATCCGAGAAGAACTAAGGGAATGTTCCTGGTGTATTGGGGTGATGAGGATCTTGTCGTCATACAGTATGTTGATGCAGGGTTTCAGGCAAATCAAAAAGATTTGATCTCCCCATATGCATATGATTTATGTCTCAATGGAGGAGATATGAGATAGAACAGTGCAAAGAAACCAGTTTTCACCAATTATATAGTGGAATTCGAATATATAGAATCATCTGATGTAGCCAAGGATGTCATATGTATTTGAAACTATGTCTAGGTGCTTGTTGTGGTGCCTATAAGTAAAGATCCTATAACATTGTATTATTATATAACTAAAGTGGTAGTTCTTGAAAAGGATCCAAGGTCACATCGATGGAAAATTGACATACTCCAAACATACCACCTCTTGAGGGATTTCTATCACAGGTGTGATGTTTTAGTGAGAACATTTTTCATGAAGAAGAACATGGAGGACTCCATGACTAAAGTCCTATCTTAGAAGAAGCATATATATCATGTGAGAGCTTGTGGGTTAAAGGTTGTTTGTAGTTGTCTCTAGACTATGTGGGAGTTTGTTGGAGTTGGTGGCCTAGAACACACTAATTTGTACTTTATTTATTTGTTAATAAATACCTTATCCCATATTATTGTTCTTCTATGTGATAATTCATGTGATAATGTTCTAAGGATAACTATTGCACTAAAATTTCATAGGGGATCAATGCTATGTTAGAACCTGGATGTTCCCTAACACGGTTCTTGAATATATGTTCTATGGATGGAAGATGTTATTTTAGGTACACAAATAATACATGTCATTAGGGGTAAGGAATCATAAAACATTGAGGCACCTTCTCATGGGGTGCACACTGGGTAATATCCAGGAGGATATTATGATAACGTGACCCGCTAGTAGAAAATACACATTTCATTGTGCCGTTGGATGTTAATATCTATGGATGTGTGTATTGGTCCTTAGACATTATAATTATTATTAATTGGTTTTCAAAATTTGAATCATAGATGTATTTATGAAAACTATGACAACACATTGTTCACATCAAGGTAGGATATGTTGGGTGGGTAATGAGTAATTCTGAATTAATAGATAATGCGAGAAAGGATTTTTCCATTCTATTCCATAACATAAGTATATATCTCAGGCCCATTGATGGAATTGGAATAGCCTAGATAAATCTATAGCCATGGTGATGAATGGTCATGTTAAATTCCAGGATGTCATAGAATGAATGATAGAGCACATGAGATAATGGCACTAGCATTGATCATGCTTGATTCGAGATATCGAGACAAAATGATTACATTACAATGTAATCATTCTTAGAAGGTGACACATCATTGGGGAATTAACTTATTTCCCAATGGGTGCCTTGGCATGTTTATAGGTTCTATCCTTGTAATTTAGGTAGGCTATGCGAAATGTAACTAAGATAGATTCTTATAGGGTCATACACAAAGTGTGTCCTAGTATCTCAGTAAAATATTAATTTTTCATGTTGAATAAAGATTATTCCCTAGATTGGATTAATAATTATTGAAGGATGCATGATCCCATTTATTTCAACACATGTTATTGAAGAGAATATATTGTGGATGAAATAATATATTTATTAATGTGTAATTTAGTGATATTTATTTGAGAAATAAATATCCATTATTCAAGGACTAATACATGTGGTGGAGGAAATAAGGATAATGGAACGAAGTACGTTCCATGTATATTAATATACACACCATGTAATTTATCTTGGAATTTGTGAGAAATAATGTTATATATTTAATTAAATATTATTAGGTGTAATTTTCTTGTCTCGTGCCATGTAATAATAAGAGTCAATTGTTACTATTAGACATGGGAACTTACATAAAATTAAATGAAATTAATAAATGGTTTCGGGTAGTTAATTATTTTTATTATTCTGTGTAATTAAAGTCCCAATTATATAATTTTAATTATCCTAGCCAATTTTTGGGGATGTTCACAATAGATCTACAAATAGATCACCAGGAAATAAAAAATTTCTTTTCCTCCTAGAATGATTTCAAGATACAAGAGAGGCCCTCCTCCATCAGATCAAGGAGAGAACTTGGTAGGCGGCTCTCAAGGCTATCTAAGGCGAACATCGCAAGGGAATCCTCTTCTGTAATAGAACCTAGAGATCCCTTTGGTGACATATAGGGATATGTGGAGAATTTGTCGATAACTTCAAGAGTAATTCTACTCTTGGATTTAGTGATGCAATGACAAATCACATCAGATCATGACTGGAAACAACAACAGAGAGAGAATTCCATCAAGGTAAAAAACATATTTTAATTATGTTAATTATAAACAATATATGATGTTCATTTCTGTGGTTTTGAGACTCCCTTTATATTTCTTCATTCATAGTTCTATTCTGAAGAACTGACATTTTATTATTGTGACAAATCTCAGATTGATCATTGTTAACAGAAAAACATCTTGGGCCCAACCACCAACGCGCTTCTGCAGTGCCCGGAACTTACAATAACTAAAACGATGAACCACTCATAAGTTTGTAATTATTTTTCAATTATGGTAATAAATTACATCAATTTCCATCACAATATTGTAGACTATCTTCATGAAAAAAGGGTAGTGGGACATCAACCATCGCCTCTATATCAGGATGAGATATATATTGGTGGAGATATACATGAGACTTTAATGGTACATGGAGACAAAAAAATAAATCACTAAGATGATACTATATATATATATTTATCGAAAATACCTCATTTGAAATATAAAATTCACGGGATACAAAATTCTATTTTTGAAGTCTCAATAGAATAAATCCATTCATAGTCACAACTCACTTATGCATTGTCGTTGATACTATCCTTGGGGGAATAATAGAATACTAAATACATGATTCCATAATATGATTACTTCAATAATAGGCCAATAATCAATTTTTTATATTCTCATTGGAAACCTATTAGTGATCTGATTAGAAAAATGCGATCCATTTCATGTTTTAGTGGTCATAGGGGATGTAATCATAGAGAATTGTGCCATTGATATATATTAGTATCACAATAACCTATAGAAGATAAGACTTGAAAACCTTACTTTTGTGGAACCAAAGACATAATGAACTCTAACATAATTGGATCAAAATACACTCCACCCTTATAGATGTCATTCCATGAAATAATCGTTTTATTAATCAAGAAATTTCACCTAAATATATTTCTATACCACACATGCACAAGAAGAAAACCCAATGAAATAATTTGGTGTTATTCAATGATGTCAAATATTCAAGAATATACGAGGATTTCATCAATAAAAATAACCAAAAATAGGTCAGGTATGTGATATAAATCCAATTTATTAGTCCCATGAACACAATAGGTGTGTTCATCAGGAAGAATTAAATTACCAAGACCTCATAGAGGATATAATTACATATGAATACCATATTTGTGATATACACATTATGAAACCAAAGATAATGAAACCTATACCTGAGATTAATATTTCTAAACCACATAACCCCTTTATATGGAAATAGAGATCTTGACTTCTTGTTACATGGGGTTTTTTTCTTTATGATGACCAGATTTAGGTGGTGATAGTTTTTACAAAGCCTCGAAATAATATTATCTTTTTTCATGAACATGACATGAGATACACAAAAAGATACAGTTTATTAAATATAGCATTTTATATAAGGTTTTAAATCATCTAATTTAGATCCCCCAACTATACCAATAACATATAATTAGTAAATAAGTATATCACTATGGTCCCTTGGTGAATGTTAAAACATATGTTAATCAATTGATGTGTGGGATATATTAGAACATATAATGAAAAAACGTCCATATAATCCTCCCAAAATGTCTTAAAATATACTAATATACCATCCCTAACATAGAGAACAGGAATATATATAATATGGGTATTCAACTATATCTTATTTAGAGTCAACTCTATATGCCTTACTTGTGGGTTCCATTTACTAGGGAAGATGAATCATGGACCATCCACTCTATGGAATATAATCCAGCAATGTTAGAAATATAATAATAATTAGACCTAGAAAACCAGGATATTCCTTGAATAACATCAAATGATCTCAAATATTTCCATACATAGTTGCCTCATGAGGGACATCCGTCTCCTCTTCGGGGAGTTACATGATCATGATGTTGTCTCTGATGGGTAGGTCCACCCACTAATTTTTTTTAATTTCACTGAAATTAATTCTAGTTGAGATAGATTGGGGCCATAAGAACACATCCTACCTAGAAATAACATATTATCTCTCCTCATTAGATAGTTCCCCTACATGTCTCTCATCCAACATTTCCTTATAATTTCGATCATGAATGAGTATTCCACGGGTGTTAGGACCCAAATTATAGCTTCTACGAAACTGTTATTGATGAATCTTATTCTAAAAACCATTACCATATCCAATAACCATTTGGACCTCCTCAAATAATCTCTCAATAAAATGGGACCTCTTCCGAACTCTATCATAGGTCTTGGTGAAAAAAGAGTCATCCAATGCTCATATCTGTATTGAAAGACTGTAATTAAATAACCATAATCATTCAGACTCAACATGCATCATATCAAGGAATTATATCATTAGGATAATAAACCATGGAATTTAATCATTCACTAACATTAAACCCTATTACAGATATATTAGATCCTAGACTATAACCACCATTTTGTGTTGATGGATAAATCATCCATTGGAAGAAGCTAACAATCAATACCCATATGCGAGCATACTCTTGTTGGATATGAATCATCAAGACCCACCAGTGACTCAATATTCCATAAATAAGGATATTCATTATAAAAAATAGTTGAATATATATATTTTTGAATAGGAAAATACTCAAATACGTTCCTTTAACAAATCATCTACTGCATGAGGGTTTGTCTCAACATGGAACCTGTGATGCCTGTAGTGTTTGAGATCATATAGAGAACCCATCCAATGAGGACCATAATCCTAGTCAACAAGAACCTTATACTTAACTATATCGGAAGTATCAATCTCATGATCTAGGGGTGATATTGTTTCTTACTAATACATAGGAGGAGGATACAATAACAACTTATTGGGAGGGGATATCTCATGAATAGGTCCATTAATAGAAACCTCTCCAACCAATTACTAAATGATTAATGGATTAAACACTAGAAAAATTTATGTCCCAATCTAATATATACACATGATTTGGATATTGATTTAGTGAAATTATACATTCTACAGGATAAATTCATGATTATCAAATCGTATCATATAATTTTTTTTGAATAAGATTAAATAAAAATTATAATTTACCTTCTAAATGATGTCAGAATAATCCCATTTAATCACATAATGGCGAGTCATGTCCATGATACAACTAATGCGTTCCTAGATTCAAGTTGTTAGGATACATTGGATTTATTCGCAAATGATGGTTTCCATGTCCTATTAACAAAACATAGAACCCCATGAAATTCACGATTAATGTTTCCTAGCCCAATTATCACACAAATACTAACTTCAAATTTTACTACTAAGAACAAATTATTTGATACCATTTTGACATGACATGACTAACTAGGACCCCTTCTATAATTTTAAAAATATATGTGGATAACTCCATGATCACCTCTAAATTGAATGGGGAAAAAAATAAGCACCAAGAAGTGGAGACTCAAAAATCAGAAGACTGAGATATTAATTGAGAAAAAAACCATATGACAATGGAATGTTAGATATATGAATAGAAACTAATGTATAAAATAAAACAACTATAAGTACAATATTCATATGACCAAAATATAATATCCCAAAGGAATGAATGAGAATAAGGAATAAATATATTAAATGTGAATAATAAAATACCAATATCTAGAGATAATAAAATACATAAAATAATTTCACTATATGGGTTCCACAACATTCCAAATCTAAATAAAACATTGCCAACAATAAATGCCACCATAACCCCATATGAAGAATATTTACAAAAACCATGCCATGTGGGATCCCATATGACATATAAATAATCTTTATAGAAATAACATGTCAGCAAAAATACATTAAAATTATTATTACAAATATTTATTGTAGAAATCCATGAAAACATAAATATTAAATGAATTAAATATTCAGCTAAATATGAAGAAGAATACCAAGATATGATTCAATAGATGAAAAACTATGAATTTTGAGAAATGAAACATTTTACACACCCCAATAATAATATATTGGCTTAAAAATACTCCAAATAAACTAAAAAACCATTTTAGTACCCCAAGTCACATATTAGTAATATATAGTGGGGGAACCACAACTCGATATTGTGTATTCATTTGCCAAGGGTGTTTTAATCATCAATATAGGACCCATTAATCTTTTATTAGTGAATATAAATATTAGGTTACATAAATCCTTGGATAAATGACCCATTAAATTTGTATTTAGGAGACTAAAAAACTATATAATTTGTGTTATGTACTTATGCTTTCACTGCAATCCAATGTGCTACGGACCTCACTCTTGGTCTAGAGGAGCTGTGACCCAATATGTGTGGGAGTACCATACTCCAAGAAGAAATATTGGAGACCTAGTCTCTATCAAAAAATCATCCCCAGGGAGTACCCAACCCCATTCCCACTCTGATTATCTCACCTGAACATAGTCTGTTGATCTATATAGATTTGAATGATTATATGCCAAACTACCTAACATACAACATGTTATATTGGAGAGGGATGTTCCATCATACTCTATGTAAGAAAATAGTTTGGACGTACTAATTCTATAAATAAACCTATGTTCTACGTAGATTGATAAAAATAAATTTATATGATTTAAATTTATTGATATATATTATATGGTTACACATACTATACATAGTTATCTATTCTCTAGTCATTTACTTCCCATAGCATATAATTTATATCAAATATATATTGTGTGTCCATTATGTGTATATCATCAATATATATAATTATTATACTTAAGATATTTTCCATATGTAGTGTATTTACCTTAACTGAAAAACCAATGAATAATATATTTTTCTAACTATATTATGTATGATGTAGAGGTACACGACATGTAGGATCACAAGGAAAACTAGTTGTTCAACCCCATTTTATATACAGGTTAAATATTTCCCTATAAAAAACATGTGTAACAAACTCACAAGTCATATATATCCAAATTTTCAAGATGAAACATATTAAACAAACATATCATAACTATATTTGATGTGATATTTTGAAGAAAGATAAAAACCATACATGACACTATTTTCTTAAAAAATTACATATTGATAATAGACTACATTCCATGTTGACCATTTTTTTACACCAGAAAAAATTTTCATGTCCAATTTTTATTAATGAGACATGGTGTTTAGTGGAAATATCTGAATATACTCTTCATGATTCCAGTTTACGGTGAGCCCCTAGGTCACCATTGATTTTTTGATAGTACATATCATCACATGAATTCCTATAAAACCACCTCTACTTCACATCCTTGAAATTATTTTTCTTGAAATAATCTTGAACCGCTACTGGAGAATGAGAATCATGAGTTCCCCTTAATCACAGCCCCATGTAAGCCCTCCATCACTCATATGAATCAATTATAATTGATTGGTCCATTTATTAGGATTCCCTCAATTTATCACCCAAAACTATGTGGGCTATAAATTCAACTACTTTATAAAAAATCACCACATGGGGACAAAACAATGGTTAGTAAACATTTACTAGAAACTCACTTTGAACAGAAAAATGATAAATGAAGAACATGTTATTTGTAATGAAATCAAATATGAAATTAAGAAATACCTAATTCCACCAAGATGAAATAATAAACGAATTTACCATAAACTATATGTGACATAATAATCATTTTCTGGAAAATCAATCCTCTAGATAATTGAAAAGTAAGAACATGGAATGAAATTAAAATGGAACTTCCATCCTCATGGAGTTAAATATATAAATTTTATCACACCTCTTTGATCTAAAAATACATTTACTATAGATGAGGTTCTGATAGATTATCCATGATCCTTCAATGGGGGAATATGGTAGGGATCACATTTATCAATGATTACTATCCCCCATTAAATCGATAATATATATATATATATATATGTATATTGATTTATATGATTGAATATTATCAATGAACACTCTAAAAATCCTATTCCACACATGTAGAATGAACTTGAAAGTAATAACTCTCTTAGAAAAAACTCACATTCTAGATGCATTTATATTTTAATAATTTCAATACCTAGATATCCGTAGGAGAAATAATCATTATCATGAATACAAAATAAAATAATATATAATAAATATTATTAATTCATTAAAGATTATATGACTTATATATAAAATAACTAATAAAGAAACATGATTCATCATTATATTTTAAAATATTTTATTATATTATACAAAACATATGGATATCTACAATATTTGGGGTAGAATATTAGAGAGAAAATACAATGAAATTTTAAAGGGGTTAGAACCAATAACATTAGTGAATCCTTGTTAAATCTTATTTTATACTTTAATACTGACAATGACTCTTTTAAAAACATGTTCATCAAAATTTATAATAAATTATCAATGACACCCAAAACCAAAATGAAGAAAAAAATCAAAGTTTAGTCAAAAAACTAACAAAAACCAAGGATAAAAAATCCTATAAATTTGTTATCTACAAATAAAAATATATCCCACATTAAAAATAAAATAAGATAGTATAATTTAAGGCCTGAAACCACAAAAAAAAAATACAAGATATAATGAGATAAAAATTGCGAAAAATATATTATAAACTATATATTAAAGTCTCATTAAACCATGATTTTAATAATTAAAGAAAATTAAATGGATTTTATCACCGTTTTAGTGAAATCTCAAATCATGGATTTTGTATTCAGTAATGGAAATAAATGATAAGAAATGTGGACGGAATAAGAGATAATAAGGGATGAGTTGGCATATGGTCCACATGAAACAACAATAGATCAAGCCATGGATCATGTGTCAAAAAGAGTTGTAATATGATGACTGTATGAACACTAAAGAAGGGATCCCAATCAGTTGGAAAAATGAATTCACATGATAATAAATTCAAAGGAAAACATGTTTGGAATAAAAATAACATTTTACCTTAAAAAAGAATTTAATCCATTATTTAATAAGCTAGGGGACCCTAGATACATGATGGTACCCCCAACCCTACCAGGATTAATTTAGTCACAGAAAGTTACCAATACCCCCAACATTGCACATGGTCCAACCTATAGTTTTAAAGCTACATGTGGGACCTCCTTTAATTTTTACCCTATCCCTCTAACTTATTTTAAAACTAAAAATCCCATATTGAAAAACCAATAAACATATATGGAGGATTATAATTTAATAAATAACTCCCTAAATTAACCCACTCTAGTTATAAAATTATATATTTTTCTTAAAAACCCCTAACATTTTTTCCACAAAAAAATGATTAAAATAAAGGTTATTAAAAACTCCATACTATAGCATTTTCATCCCTTAAAAACATCCAAAAATTATAATCGTTTAATCCCCAAATTTTCACATTCACTAGACTCAAATTTTTTATAAACATAAGATATCATTAGAAACAGAAATCATTTACTTTAAATGAACATATTTTAAAATAATTATATTCCTAAAACGGTGATATCTCAGACACTAAAAGAAATAAATAAAATTTCCTAAAATTTTTCAAAAGGTAAAAAATTAAACTCTGAGAAAAAACATCTATTATTGAATAACAAAGATATATAACTATTTTTGGAATCACATGATTTCAATAACATATAACATCTCTAACATGGTGCTACCTCATGTTACTAGGCTTGTTAGATACATGAACATAGGAATGCCTCCCCATTTTTAAAATCCTTCCAACATGAATCAAGGGTCTAAATATTATAACGAGGAGACATTACCTTCTAATAAAGAGTTTGAATTTAAGAGGAACAGAATAACAGAGTAGTATAAATAGCACGAAAATATGAATAATTAATCAAACAACGAAATATGAGAAAGGACATACTGAATAAATCCAAATAATTAAAGAATAATGTATTGAAATTAGTAATGAAACTAATTTACATGATTAAGGTCAAACGAATAAAATAATAGCATACTCAAATAAAAACTACAACAACCCTAGTCTCGAATAGCATGATATACCAGTCGCAAAGCTTCAACACACCAAACAATTAATAATAAACTACAATGTCAGTTTCCCTTTTCTAAACAAACATCCATGAAATCTACTCGGGTACCAAACAGTGTTCCAAATAGGGTGTGACTAAAACTCAGTCGGTCAAAATCACCGTTTCTAAAAAAAATATAGTCTATGAAATATAGTGCCAAAAATATAGTGATAAATAGAGTAATCATTTAATTAATCAGTATTATTAACAATGTAAAATCACTAATCCCCTAATATATAGTTTGACACCCCAGGTCATTCTAACCAACATTGGTGTAATACGAGTATCTTTATTATGGTGGAACCTCGTGCACTATGATATATCACTTGAGTCGGTGAAAAATACTCTGATCGTGGATGAATTGTGCATAATATATCATAAAAATGGCATCTTCTTCCGAACAAAGAGAATCTCTCCCTCAGGCATGCTATAATATCTACCTCAGGTATATAGGAATCTCAACAAAATGCATATCAGAATCTCTCACTATGGCATATCATAAATCTTACCCTTAGTTATTTAAGAATATTTCTTATATGGACCTCAGAAATTTGTCCCTTGAGAATATTTGAATAACTCCTTCAAGATTATAAGAAATATCTCCATCTAGAATATTATAATATCACCCTCAGACATATAATAAATCAACCCCTCAATAATATAATAAATATTTTAGTTAATAATATCATAATCTCTCCCTTAGAAATGTAATAAATCTCACCCACAAGAATATCATAATATCTCCCTTAGGAATATCTTAAATCACACACTTAGGCATATCATAATCATACCCTTATTCATTTCATAAATCCCACCCTCACTCATATTATAAGGATCACACTTAGGCATCAATCACATAAGTGTAAAATAAACACAATATATATAAAAGTGAAATCATAAGGACCAGGAACACACAACAGATTTATCATCATAAGTCACAATGATCAATTAATTAAACTATCACGGGTACAACCAAATATATTCCAATAATTTAAATCATAATTATCACCTTAATCATTTTAATCCTCATTCTTTTATCCATAAACACCAAGTTTATTTTACTTATCAATTAACCAAAATTAACTTTGGTGATTTTACCATAAGTAATCACACAGTTTATATGTTTTTCAAATTTATAGTATTAAGCCACCAATTAATCATTTATTCTAGTTTATCACATGTCTCTAATGTAAATTGGGCCATTTTTCAATAATTACAATTTTTGAAACACCTATTGGGTGGTCACATGTCTTAGTATCAAATCCTAAGGACTCAATAGGATCCAATAGTTGTTTATGAAAAATAATTAATTTTTTAGAGTTCATATCCAATTAATATGGTCATTGTAATAGATTTCTAGTGTGAACATAGATTTTTCATATAATGTTAATTAAATCACAAAAATAGTTATTAAAATTATACCACCAACCTTCAATTTGGATAAGCTGATGAAAAAACCTCACATCTGAGGTTAGAATCCTATTTTTGACATACATTTAATTAAATCCAAAAATTCTACCTATAGTGGGACAATAATCAGAATAAGAACTAAAAGGAATGCCTTAGTAATCTCGGTCTGGTGTTATATGATCTACATGGGATCACTTGTGGTTCAAATCGAACCCCAATAAATCATTCATGGAATGTTTGTAGTTAGGAAGGAGGTCCATGGTGAGTCTATGGTCAAATAAAAAGGTGTTCATTACAAAAACATGATGTATGATGGAATTTAAAATGGGTGGTCATCAATTTATCATGATGTTTATTTATTTCAAATCATGTAAGTATTGAAACCCTTTTTCTATTTTACCATATATTATGTTGTATAGAATAATAAATCATTATTAAAACATTACATGTATTTTATGTTGTTTTGGGGACACGTTTTACTTGTTGGGATTGTTTACGTGGTGTCTAAATGTAGGTGACATGATTAAAGGATGTGTAACATTTAAAGGGTGTTTAAATTTTCATGAAATCTCTATAGGGTGTGTCAATTTTCATTGGATGTGAATTAATTTAAGAACATTATTAAATTCATGGGGTTTCCAAAAAAATTTACTTTAGTAATTTTGTTCATGATGTGAGTTTGTTCTGCATACATTACTAATTTCACATTCCTGTTGTAACCCTACAACATTTAAGAAAACCTCAGCCTTGGTTTAAAAACAAATTCAAAATGAAATACATCCCAACTCTAGAGATTATACAATATTTTTTTACAAAATAATTTCTTGTAAAAATATGGGATCATAGAACCACCCCACCATACAACGACTCATCCCCAATATTCTCCCCGAATCACTATGGGGTGTTAGAGAACATGCATAGCCTATGTTCCCACATATCAAATTTTCTCTCCCATGTATACTTTTACACATTCCCATACTATAACAACAGTCATTCATAGGGAACATTCCTCCCATAGTCTCTTTTAAAAATAGTAAAAAAACACATATCAAATGGTCCTCAAGGGACGTATAAACATCCATCTCAATATCATCAACATCTATCATCTGACAAGACTTAAAATGATATCTCATAAGTTAGGACATGTGGAACACATCATACAATTTTTTTAAGAATTGTAGTAAGGTTAATCAGTACACCCAAAGACCAACCATTTCCATAATCTCAAAAGTCTCAAAAACATGGTTAATGGATTCCCTATTTTTCTGATAAGAAATTTCATCATCCTAGGAAACAACCGACAAAAATTTTTGTTACCAACATCAACCTATAGAAATCATCTTCGATGGTCACTATATTATTTCTATCAGATCTTTATAGTCACCAACCATTTTATGATCAACTTATCATGCTCATATGTCTCCTACACAAGGCTATGTATAATTAGTGATGGCTCTCCAGAATCCAACCAACAAAGAGGTGAAAGACACAAACTTCTATACCATGCCTCAAAAGGAGACATTTGGATCGATACGTGGATGAATTTTTCATAGGAAAGCTCCACATGTGAAAATTGATTTTTCCCATGATACTCTGAAATAGAAAATAATGGCTCGAAACATATCTTATAGAATCTGAATAGTCTTCTCAGATTATCCATCTGTTTGATGTTTGTAGGTGGAACATCTAAGAACCTACAATCCCAAAGCCTTCAAAAGACATTTCCAAAAATCGAAATTAATGTAATGATCTTGATTAGAAACAATTCTCCTTGTAAATCAGTTCAAATGAACTATGTCATCCATGTATATACATTATATATCATCAATGGTGATGGGATACCTAACTTACATTATTTGCGTATCTTAAATAGTAAATCCAAAATAACCCATATACATCATTCATATGTGCACTACTTTTTAATCAAGTCACACAATCCATAATGATATTGTCAAACTTCTTCTATGGGGAGAGGTTTAAATAACCAACTAGGTATCTAATGCTCTCACATCACCTACTTACAAGTGAAATATTTCAAAAATAATCCTGATATTTCCTTCTTCCTTCATGGACACTAATACAATATAGAGAGATCATAATACATATTGTTCAACTGGGATATAAATCGAATCTAAAATCATTAAAATATATCATTATATCCTTCTGAAAAACTTTTGGAACACAAACTCAACAATGAATGATCATAATGGAACTTCCATTAGGAGACCACATGCTGGTTTCTCTCTACCATATTTTATGTCCATCAGAACTAATCCCTTCAGACTAGATAATTTTTCTATATTGATATGATCATAAAGAACTCGTACTATATATTTCAACATAATATCTAATCATCCATGGGACTCCTAAACATCAATATTCATATTATGTTAGTGTTGAGTCAATAAGGATTCCTTATGAATTTTCCATTCCTTCATGTTTTGAAAATCACAAACACCTTATCTTGAGGAATATTTTATTTTCCCTATGTTTCATCTTGATAAGGGAAATTTTCCTTCCCCTAGGAAATTTATCCTTACCATGTTTTTCTGTATTCTATATTTCAGTCTAACTCATTTTCAATCTAATTTTAAAATTCGGTTTCATATCAAAAACCTAGTAATCTTATATACTTGGATATAGAGAATTCTAATTTTAGGATTCATATTTAGGTTCCGAATTCTATGAATTCATGTTCGGCACATTCTGAGTTTAGACTCCAAATTTCCTGAATTCAGGTTCCGAAAATTCTATGTTTAGACACCAAATTATTCTGAATTAAAACTACGAACATTATATGTTTAGACTCTGAATTACTATAAAATAAAACTCTTAACATTATAAGTTCAGACTAAGAATTCCTTTGAATTCAGACTCTGAACTTTCTGAGTTCAGACTTTGAATTCTTCTGAATTCAGACTCTGAATTTTCTTGAAATTCAGACTCTTAAATTCTATAGAATTGAGGTTTCGAATTATTTTGAAGACAGAGTCCAAATATCCATGTATTATAGACAACGAATGGATTTTGGTTAGACTCCGATCTTTTATATTTCATTAAACTCCAAAAAATGAATTTTGTTAAGAAACTATATTTTTTCTTACTCATGTTTTGGTTATAAAATAATTTCGTTCTTTTAGTTAATAACCAACCATTGTTTGAGTGACACATGTACAGGTCCCTTTGAAATTTATGAAAAAATATGACCGTTGGAGGAGGGAGCCGACCGTTGAAGCCATTCCTGTAAATAAAAGATCATTTTAATGAGATCACAAAACATTTATCAATCTAGATATTACATGTTGCTGAAGTGATTTCAAGATAGAGAGACTTTATTTCATTATGAGTACTAAACATCTTATTTAGAATTGCTTCGTGAGACATTAAATGTTGCTGAGTACATTCGAGGGCTATCGCGGATAGGAAGACAGAGGTGCAGACTACCATGAAGTTCGAGGTCTTGCAGGGATAGCAATAAATATTCCAATATTCATATCGACATCATACCATGGTGTGGATAAGATATACATTCAGGAAATTGTAAACCAAGGGACCTTTATCCATGGTTTTTTGATACACTCCTCTTTGGGTTAACAAATTTACTACTTGTTACTTGTATTGTTTTATGTTTTCTGCTGTATTTTTGTAGTTGAAAAATGTATAACTATCTTAAAATTTCATATAATTGTACCCTGATTAATAATATTCTATATGCTTTAAGTTAGATTCATTATCATTGTAAACCTTTCTTAAGTTTCATTTCATGAACCTCATTTCCAGAATCAAGCATGTTTGTAGAATGAAGAGCTCCTGTAAATTTACCGTGTTTTACTCTGTTTAACATTACCATATTTATAAGTTCCAATTGAATTTTTTAAATTATACAATTCACCCCCCTCTATAATACTGAGAATATAAATCATTATTTTGATACTAAAATCAGTATCATTTCGATCCTAGAGGTAGAGTGTCATTTTACACCACTCATCGAATGATTCCCATACTACCTCTGTCGAAATTTTCTAGCACAATGGGTCAAAAATGACAACACACATTCTTGTAATATAAGCTAGATCATGATCATAAGACTATAGATACTCAAATCACATCATCTGCTGACAGTTTATGTCTTTTTGTGAAAGGATGTACAAGAGGATCATGTGATTTTGTACACCACAAGAATCTCACAGAAAAGATAGTCTCACTTGAATCATAGGGTTTGTAACAGTACTATAAACTCCATATCATGAGTAAGGTAATCCCCCTAATGAAATATCAGTTGTTTAGAGCCATATGATATAAGAACATCCTATGGTATAATTAATTCAATGTGTCTTACTCGGGATATATCATAGTACATGGCATACTCATTACTGGACACAATTAAGGTGGGGTAAAGGCAAATGTCAGTCCTCTATTTTTCATTGGGACCACACTCTCAATTCCATCAGATAAAAACATCACCCCTTACATGGTCAATATGGACAAAGATATTATTAAGTAGCATAATTCCTAGTTGAAGAAATGATAATAACCAATTTTCTAATTACAACTCAGAATCATGAAGACATTATTGGATCACTCCCAAGATAACATAGATGAAACCTTCTGTAGGTACACCAAAACATTGGCCTCTTAGATAACATAGAACAATAAGTGGACACTATCAATACAAAAAAATCATTTTTTACCTTAGAATAATGAATATTATACCTCAATATGTTGTGTTAAATTTCATGATATTGGACATGCTTCTCTATTGAGTTGTATTACACTAATATTTCATCAACAAGAATTATAAAAAATTAATCACAAAATAATGTAAGATCTTAGTCATCAACTCCATGAATCCCACTATTATGTTCTTTAAATGGAATGGAATCATTATGTACCCATTTAAGCCATATCATCTCTTAAATGTAGTTTGGGGTATGTCCAATAGTCTCACTATCAACTTGGGAACCCTAACATTAAGTTGATCATAGATAAGATCATGTAACCTCATAGTGAATCAAAGAGACCATTAATGCATCGAATTGGATTCTGGTTCCTGACCATCATATGGTTTAGTATCTATCAATCCAAAAATAGGTGAAATATCTCATTCTCCTTCAAGAAAAAATGAGTTGGAGAACCCCACAAAGATGTACTAAGACATATGAAATGATTAAATTCTAGAACATACAACTAAACTTTTGACTCATAATTTTATTCCTACATTATCCTATAAGGTTATATATATACTCACTCAGCTCTTTGTTGAATCTCGATCATAAACTCAATATCTCACTCAGGTGGTAATCTAGAAAACATTTCAAGAAATGTTACATTAAATGGTCTAAAACGGAACAAAAAGTATCCTACTTCATTCCTCCATCATCCATGAATATTATTTCTATCAGATTCATGAGACAATGAAATGTGCATATAATTGGTCATGCAGGACCACCTTAAAGCTCTCACTCACCATGGTGAGTATAGATTCCCACATCTAGATATAGAACATTAACCATCCCCTAATAATAGTTGACATGAGACTTGTATAGAACTATACAATCAATACTTAGAATCAAATAAAATCCTATAATTTATAGCATAAAATGTTTCAAGAGTAAATTAAAAGCACCAATTTCAAGATAAAACTCCATTAATTAATTATCATTCATATAACACTAGATGTTTCCACCAACTCTTAACAGGGCCAACAATGAATATATGCATGAAGCTACACCCTCTTATCTGTGTCTGTCATTAGGTATGCAGAGAATGTATGGACTGGATCGATCCTGAACATAGCTACCTGGGAGTCACCTTCCATGGTGAACAAAATAGGATTCACATTTTATTCATTCATTCCATCTATGATATTGTATATAATGTATGAATAATATCCATTTCCATGGTTCACGTGACCCTCGATAAGGATTCAGGAAGATAAACATCTATATGATTCTCATGTGACCCATGTATATCTAGATCAGTTGTGTTAGAATCATACTTCATTCCCATATCCTTAATATGTATTCGAAGATGGTGAGGATAAATTCCCTCTACAAAACAATAATACTCCTTAGAACATAGTTTAATATCATGTTCATCCTCAACTGGAGACAAAAATATTGAACCATAATCTCTTGGTCTCTTTAAACATGGCTTAAAATTTAATTTCCAAAACCTAATAGTTCATTTACACCCCTTTTTCATCAGATATTACATGTATCAATATTCAGAGTTCATAGAAGATAATATAACACATGAATTAAAAATTTCACTATCATGAACAATATATATCAATATACATTCCTATGCAAATTTCCTGATTCATGCATACTATTATTTATCAATACCAATCCATGAGTATAAATGTCACAAAACTATAACATCATAAAACATGTGAGTCATCTAGGGTGATAAAACAGAAAATCATAATATGTGAACACAATGAAAAAAATACTATCTTTGGGCACTCAGATTTTCTCTTGTGCATGGGTTACCTACTCCAATGAAAACTCTCATTACCATGTCATGAAATGTATTAGTTTTTTAAACAATTCCTATATAAAAAAGAAAATGAAAAGAATCATGGATCTAATGCTACATGGTAATGTCCCTGATTATGTTCTACCACATGTGAATGAGCACATTTTCTACATGACCAGAGGTGCACTTCCCCATATGAAAATGGATTCCTACAAGAAATGATGGTCTAATAAATATAATGGGGAGATGATACCCTATTTTAAATGTTTGAATGAATTTTTAAAATAATATCATAGTATAAAAAATCATGGGAACACTATGAATGAAAATTAAGATGAAAAATGATGATAAAAGACCAACTAAATTTATCTAAATATTAATATATTAATGTAATGAAAATTATAATTTTACTAGAGGACATACAGAAGGTCATAAAAATTAAAGAACAACAGAATCCAATAAATAATCCAATGAATTCGGTCTTGATCTCCATGCCAATCCCCTCTCCATGATCCAACCCATCCAGAAATTAACACAAACTAAAATTTCCATTCCCCTTGTAAAAAATTTGGATCCATGTAATATCCTTAGGTATTAAATAGTGATTTATATAGCATGAGATTTAAAACCAGAAGGTTGAAAACATTATTTCCTAACAAATATAATCTATGAGTCTTAGTGCATTAAATATATTATTAATATATTATTAATTTAATTAATTAATAATATGGATAATGTAAACTCACTGGTATCCCAGTCTTTGAGTTCACACTTGGGGTCATGAAAACCTACTCCGGCACCCTACCAGTATCTACATATAAAGGTGGATGCTCCTTCATTAGAATGGATCACCTGAGTTGGTGGATGATTCATCTGGTGAAGATGAATCATTCATAACAGATCATAAAAAATGGCCTCTACTATTTGGAAAAACAGAATATCACCCTTAGGCATATCATGATATTGCCCTCAAACATACTACAATATCTCCCATAGGCATATCAGAATATATCCCTTAGGAATATCAAATATCTCTCTCTTATGAATATAAGTCGCTCACCCACATGTATATTATATATCACCACCTTATGCATATAATAATCCTACCATTAGTAATATCATAAATATGACCCCTGGAATATCATAAGTATCACACATAGTTATATCGGATTTTCTCCCTCTGGCATATCAGAAATATAATCATTAGGTATATCATATTATCACCCTTAGGAATATCAAAAAAATCACTCTTATGAATATCTAGATCTCACACTTAAAAGTATCATAAATCTCCCCCCTATACATATCATAAATATTCCCCTCATGACATAGTCACATTTGTTTCCAATAAACAAAAAATATATAAAAGCTATATCACAAGACCAAATAAAGATACTAGATATATCATCATATGAAACAATGATCATTTAATTAAATTATCTTTTTCATAATAAAATATATCCAATTAATTTAGTTTCATAATTATTATCATAATTATAACAATACTATTTCATTTATCAGTGAACCACAAGGTAATTTAACATAAAATTTTAAAAAAAATACTGAGTTGATTCTACGATAACCAATCTCATAATTTACTTGTCATTCCAATTCATAATATTATGCCAAAATTAAATCAATTTTACAATTTATCATCGATATCAAATTTAAATAAAACTATTACATAAGAATTTCCATATCTGGAAAAATTATACGGTGGTTGTAGATCTCAGTATCCACAGGTATGGACCCAATGGTATTTAACAGTGGTTAAAAAATAATTAATATTTAACAAGGGTTATATAATTAATTAGGTTGTGTGTGTGGAATTCCAATGTGATCAAAATTATTTCATAAATAATGGATAATTAAATCATACAAATAGGGATTATATTTGACCACCCATTAGAAAGTGGATTAGGTGATGAAAAAACCTCAAGACCATGGTATAAATTGTCATTTCCCATCCTTTTAATGAAATCCAAAAATACCTTCAATAATGGATCAATAAAAAAAATATAAACCATAAGTAATTCTTTAAAACTATATTTCCATAGATCTAGGATATGATGTATGCTTACTTCTTGATCAAAAAAGACTCCCAAAAAACATTCACATAAAGAATCTAGTCCAGAATGTAGTGTGTCGAAGGTAAAAAATTTAGCAGGGTGGTGCATTATATATAAATATGACGCATGATAGCCTTAAAAGAGCTGGATATCAATTTTACATGACATGAATTAATTTCACAGCAAGTATGTATTGAGCCTTTTTTTATTTTACCGAAAATCAAATATCATAGTTAAAAAACATTTAATAAAACATTACATGTTATTTATATTCTTTTCATGATATGTTTTACTCTTAGTGAAATGCTTATTGGGTGTGTAAATTTTCATGACATGTATAAAGTGTGTCAAAAATCTATATGGTGTGTAAATTTTCATGAAAACTTTAATGTGTTTTTAAATGTTAAAAACCTATTAATTAATTCAGGTTTGGAATTAAATTCATTGGGGTTTACCAATGTAATTAATGTCATGAAGTGGTTTCCTGACATAATTTTTTTTTTCACCCCAAACAAATATCTTAATCCTACCACACCCCTTAAAAACATAACATATCCTAAACTTATGACTAAAAAACCACGTTCTAATGAAAGACTATACCACTAACTATAGTTAAATTCTTTTAACAAAGGTATGTACTAGAAAAAATATGGGATCTTACAAACCAAAAATAAACATTCATCTCATTGTGTCACCCACTAAAATATGTCCCCAGGACTTGATCCTACTTATCGGAATATTAAACCAATTAATGAAAACAATATATTTATTATGTATAACATTACAATTCGATTTCAAAACCAAATCTTCCAACTATCATTGAAATATACTAACATTAATAAAATTATTCCAATCATACTAATTAAAAATAGATTTAAATCTCTTTTAAATATCATTTCTACTACTTATACAAAAAAATTGATTTTCTAAAGACCATTTTAATATATTAATTTTTAAATAACCCAAAACATTTATAGAAAACTCATTGTAAAATTAATTTTTATAATACATTATTTTATAATGTTTGGGAATTAAATTTAAAAGCCACCAGTTTTTGTTATAAAATCAATTTTTTACTAAAACATTATTTCATATATGAAACATCAAAAAAATTTATAATATTTGAATGTTTGTAAAACGAAATTATCTTTTGTAATAATTCTCATAAAAATGACCTAGACTCCTAACAACACATATTAATGATTATTCTATAGTCTTTGTTAAAACATAGTCCATGACATCTATATTTAAAAACAACAAGGGCATTCTCTAACATGTTATAACTACAATCATTTCTAATTAATATTAATAAAGATAAATAATAATTCCTATTAAATTAATAACATAATAGATAAAAAATATGAAATATTTATTAATAACATAATCAAGGTAAATAATTATATAAGAATGCATGTAATTAAAAAAATTACTAAATTATTGGAAATTAATTGAAATAGTTTGATCTATCAAAATAAATATAACTAATTGGTGGCTTATATAATCCTAATAACAACCAACATATGTATATGAATATATATATATAATTGTTAATGTTTCAATTAAAAAATCATTAATTTATTCAAGATACTAAATTAACAAATATAAAAAATAAAAAAATGTATCATGCATTATAATTATTCATACAAAAAACATGTACTTTTGTTGCACAAACCAGTGTAGAGGATCAATATTTTTTAATACATGAAAATAATATATGTATTTACTTACATTTGAAATAAGTATTCAAGGTAATATAAAATTTACACAATTGGTTCCTACTATGCTACGTGTATACTCCTAATGACTTGAGATTACACTATAAAAAGGTTCATGATGCCTTTAAATGTGTTAATTATCAAGTCTTGGAAGTTCAAAATCCTATATAATTTTACCATAAACCATTATAAAACCTCTAATTGAGAAATTATTTCATTTAACCTTTCTTATAGCCCACATTGTAACAACCATGTAACAAATATCTAGAATGGTAACCAGACTAGAATACCACATGACCTCAAGATCATTTTAAACCAATAAAGTCTGGAAGACAAT
This sequence comes from Viscum album, assembly GCA_963277665.1. NCBI lineage: Eukaryota > Viridiplantae > Streptophyta > Magnoliopsida > Santalales > Viscaceae > Viscum > Viscum album. The sequence goes on along the minus strand of OY728152.1, from coordinate 1,106,429,717 downwards.
GCTAGGGATCTATGTAATTCTAGTGGTGTGACATTTCATCCCTTTATGAAATATATCTAATGTAAATTAGAAAATTACCATAAAAATGAACTTAATTTTATGCAGAATAATAATGTATTATAGGAATGATAAACAATATAAATTAATACTCGAACTGACGTAACTGAGTGAAAAAAACAATATCCCTTCATGAAATCTAAAGCCATGTAGGGTAAAAACAAAACTAGTAACAAAACACCATTCAAGAGACATAGAAATCTATAAATATAAAAATAACTATGAATACATGTAACATAGACCATGAAATTGCAATATCATTATAGTTTATATATAGGGTTTGATCAAAACATACAACACTGGAAAGCACCAAAATTCCAACCCAGAAAAAGTACAATCATGTATATAATGTAGATTTATATACAAAATTTACATAATTATATACCAAAAAATCATTAACAGTTTTCCACAAATAATTCATGGAAATAATAAATGGAAAATATTTCTGTGGATCAGAATTGATAATGAATGATAAATCGTTATACCTAGAGGATGCATAAAAAGCATACCTTCTTCAGTCATTATCATAGGTTCTAAGATGAGTCATACTAAGAAATATTAATCCATTATTTAAAAGATAAAAATAATGTATTCTGAGTGCAATAATTATTCAATAGGGTAATTATTTCGTGTAAACTCGAATCTGGTGACCTTCAATCCCTTCCATTTCGGAATAGGGGAATGGTTATAATTTTGTCAATGAAATATTTCAACACATCACATATGCTAAATTTATACATTATCTACTAGTTATATACTTTTAATCCATATAATTACAATACCAAAAGATGGTGTTTCAAGGAACCCCTTTTTATGTTGAGATAATCCCCTTAGACATTTAATTACCAATAGTAGATATCAAATAACATGATACACTCAATGTATAATACTTTTAACAAAATTAATATTATATTAAATAGTGTAGTAATCATAATAATGAAAATAATATAACAATAATTCACATTTAACAAGTCCAATACAATGAACATAATGCTCAATATGGAAAAAATATAGTTTTCTTTCATAAGATAATCAATAAATTATATCAAGTCATTATAATTTCAAGACAAACATGAGTTTCAGAAAAACATAGAAACCACTAAATTAAACATTTTAGAAAACAAAAAAAATATACAAAATATATCTCAATGTAAAATATGTGGAGGGATATAATTATTTTCATTAGATCCTAGAAGTAAATTGTACTATCATTATGATATAGGTAAGATATTGTTTAATTTTCAATTATTGTCCTACAAAAATGTGGCTTTACTTATACATCATTAGTAACAAAGGTGTATGAGAGGATTACTAAATAATAGAACTTGTGGTGTGTTGTCCCTAACTATTGTAAATATATGAAGAATAATAATTTTCAATGTTTCATATGGTTAATGTACAAAATTTAATACATTAGTGTCTTAAAAAATTAGCATTCTTACAAAAATAGGGTTTTAAAAATAATAACTTAGTCTCAAATATGAACCTATATGAGTATGAAAATTATCATCCCTTTATTTTAATTTTTTTACCTTTGAGATATACTATTAAACATTTCTAAAAAAAGATGATTCATAAAAATTTAATTATAATGAAATTGTTTGATTAAAATTAAAAAAAACTCTAGAAGTTTATGGATGATTAATATTTTTTTCATTTTTAAAAGATAACCATGTTTGGGTATTCTTATAGCTGATAACACAAGTTTATTTTAGATATGAAATCATAGATTCCCATTGTATGTTAACGCAACTACCAATTTGCTGCTTATAAAAATCTTGTGCATTGATAATTTTGGGCAATGACATTTGAACCAAGTCAGATATGTGTGAAGGAATGTTTCCATTAATCATGATGGTTATAGTATCATGAATGGATTCTTCTATTCAAATAGTGGTCACCCTACCCATGTTTCAAATTAAATCAACTAAGGGAGTTGTTCCTATAATAATCATAGGTTTGAAAGGGTACTAGAAGATATCTTGAAGCCTAATGTTAAAGTCTACAATATCCTCAATGGTGTGTTGAAAAAACATGAACATATGAATTTTATGCACCTATAGTTTATTGTGAAATTATTAGTAAATCCAAATAAATTATTATGAAATCATACTAAATCATACATGAAATTTATAATCTATTTAATTTATAACCATATTACTAGTCCAATTTAGGATCCATGTTTCCCCAAGTTATTTAGATGAAAGTTTTCATTTATATAGTGAAATATGTTATTATGTTATTATTCTTGTTACATCAATAAGGGATATATAGGGAAGAAATTCTAAAAATTATAAACATAAAATATTTTTTAAAAATATTATTAATTATATCAATGTCAGAAACATGAAAAATATCATAATTTACATTTTATTTTTTATCACAAAGCATTTAAACTATAATTTAAAACCCAACAAGTTGTTTTACACATAGATTCATATATCAATGGGGTTTTCCACAGAAATTTAATTTGTGTTTAACAAAAAGGTATTCATTAAAAAAATTAATTTATATATATATATACCATGAAAATCTTTATAAACTAATTTAGAAAAATTAGTTTCAGGAGTTTCTAAAGAACGGTCTAGGAAATTTATATGTCCCTAAACCACATATATTTAATGAATCCTTATAATATCTTCTATTTTACATCAATAATGAAAAATAATAATGAAAAAACATGTTCATAAAAATTTATGAACCGTTATATATCATGCCCAGAAGAACCATAGATAAAAAAATAAAAACAAAACAAAAACAACCAAAACCTAGGCTGATTACTCCCAAAAATATTATAGATTCTAATAAAAAGAAATTTACAACAAACATTGACCTAAAATGATATTATTTATTCAACAAAACTAAGAAAACCCTAATTTAAATTTTTCTAAATGAAATTATATTGTGAAAAAAATAAAATAAATAACCCATTTAACTCAACTCTAACACAAATAAGAATAAGGAAGGAAAACCGAATGGATTTCACTGCGTTTTTTTAAATTACGAAATAATATAATCTATAATTATTAATATCAATAGTGGATAATAAATAATTACAAAATAATGGAGAAAGGTATGATATTCATTATTTTTGACCTGAAGAAAACAAGAATTGAGACTTGAATCTTGTGATACGAAGATATAGAATAAATTAAGGGGTATTAAAAAATAGGTAAAATTGAATTAAATGGGATCGGAAGTCAAACTGAAATTTGTTCTGAGTAAAAGTAAATATTTTCCTTTAAAAAATAAACCATTTATCCACTATTTACTCATCCTATTTTACCCCTAGTCCCGCATGGACACATCTAAGAACATTGAGGACCTGGTAACACCTGTAGTTTAATAATTATAATCGGCTCCCTCTCTATACGACATATAAACCCTTAAAGATTATAGTACAACCTCAAACAATATCTTGAAATTTCAATAATGACATACTAATAATTATAACTCTATAAATAAATTACAAAACACAATAGGAAACCCATCTCTTGACAGAATGTTTCATATTCACCTGAAAATACCAATACTGCTTTTCCTTAAAAAATTAATGTATAATGTTACGGTCATTAAGAAAATATAGAACTATCTGAGGAACTAATTTATGATTTTTGAACCTAACCCAATTATAGTATCTGAAGGATATTAAAACAATATAAAAATTCTCTTGGTTTAATAGAATGTTCCAATACGTTTTCCAATGTAAATTAGAAAATATTCCTGAAAAACTGGACTACTATCCCCATAAAATAAAAAAAAGAAACTGTTAGAGGGTCATGAGAGTTAATTATCCTAATGGAAGATAATTCATCATACCAACTTGAATTATGTGGTGTTAATGGTATGATTTAAAATTTTAGATTTTAATGGAATGAATTTGAGAAAAAATTTATCGTATTGAATTAAAATTAGAGGAAGGAATTTATTTATGTTATCCAAACTAGGTTTAGTAAAATGAAGGGAGATTAGGCTATGAAATATTAAAACAAATACCCACTTATAATATTATATAAATGTTCAACAAAACACTCTTCTATCTCATTACCATTGTAATCTAGGCTTAGAAATGAAATCATGGATGAGACACAATGATATTACCTGGTTCACCCTCACTGGGATATGTCCAAATAAGATTAAATTGAAACATAATGATGTACCAAACCCACTAATCTTACTTCAAAAATACAAGTTTTATTCTATATCACTTTTATCCCCAAAGTCATTTCCTTTACAATGTATAGGTTCAGATCACTTATTTCCCATGGATCACTCTCTAAATCCATTTTGATGGATAAAATCTAGTTTAAATAACCACCATCTTCTTCATTATTTAGTCAATGATCTAAATGGGATTCACTAATAGATTATGGAGATGTAGGTACCTTCATTATCCATCCAAATGTAAATTTTTATTATGTCATTTTAATGAAAAATGAAAAACCAAAGTTTGCACACAAGATACCACTATGTGCTGAAAGAACTCACAAAATGATTAAACACTAGACCAAGGTTACTTGAATTAGATACTCTATAAAGTTACCACTACAGTGCACTAACCTGTATATCTGGATCCTCTCTGATAAGCTCTTCAATGTGAGTGATCATCCTTTCCATTGTCTGAATGAATTCCCCTGAGTTGATTTTTCTCTCATTGAAGCCCCGGGACAAAATTAGTTGTTTTTATCTATCCACACTTCTTGCTCCTCATTGGCATTGACTTGAAACCTTCTTGCATACATTATTTTAATATCCTCTTCTGATACATTGGGTCGGACAGCCTTGTCTTGAATTTCTTCTTTGGAGTGAGGGATATGTTTCAAGAACTCACCATGCTCTTCCTCCATGTCTGTTGTTTTCCGGCGTGATGCTTCACATTCCCCATTCCGAAAGCCTTTGATTTCCTTGTTTCTTTCCTTCTTGGCAGACCTCATCTCCTTCAGTTTCGGCTCATGAGAGTAATCCTTACATCCCTTCTGTTTTTTCCCTTGGACCACTATGAAGTTCCCCAAGTCTCGAGTTCCTTTTTCCCCTTATTCATTCTAGGGCTATAAGATTTCCCATGATGTAGGTCCATGCCATCCTTTGAGAATTGAATATATTTTTCCTCACCTGATGTATCTTCCTCTTGAGTTAATGGTGTCTCGTGAACATCCAAACATTCAAATCGGTTCCCCAACATTAGTGTTAATCCTTCTCCTACTTTATTCTCCAAACCATTTTTCTTCCCCCCATTCCCATACTTCTTGTAAATTTATGATTTAGCACCAAGGGTGTTTCGGTCTGAGGTCCCCAAGATACCCCCGTACATGACCTTATCAGCATAGGACTGCCTTACCTACGGAACCATCACTAGCATCTCTGAGCCACTTGGCTGCTCATATCTGTGACCCATAAATTAGACTTCAGTATTTGAATTCTCCCGAACCAACTGTTGAGGATCCTTACAAGTGGGAATATCAACGTCGGATTCTCTAAGCACCACATCTCTAATGATTTGAGTTGATAGAACCAGATGCATAACTGTTCCAGCCCCTTCACTTTTTGTTAGTGTTCCGAAAATTGGTAGTGTAGCTTTTAAGTGGTCCACACTGCTACACAGAAGAACAACATCCATTGCCTCCACTCCCTGAGACGGAACATCCACTCCTAGATCACATTTCAGTCTTCTAAAAATGACTGAGAATTTTGGTTCCAGCTGCCGGACATTGGAGATTTATGAATAGCCTGTGCGCCCACACCAAGGATTATAGGGCCAGCATAGTTCTTCTCAGGCCCATACACCCTTCGGCCTTCAATAGTATCAAAATAGTCTTCACTCATCCTGTCTACATGATCACGGGGGGGGGGTCCCAACATACACCGGGTTGAGGGAGCCACCATCACCCCTAGGCATCTTCTCACGGGGACCCTTACTACCTTTCCAATACCCCCTACAGCATATAGAAGCCATATGCCCAAGCCGGCCATAGGAATCACATTAATCATTCCATGATTCGTAAACAATATCCTGATTCCACCGAAGCTCCTCGCTTACTGTAATCCAGACCCAGTCCATCTGTGCCTTCAAAACATCATCCGTGATTCATATATGGTCGAAAACATGGTGGCAGACAACTTTAGTTCAACTATAGGAGCACAAGAATCTCCTGACGAGGTTTCCTATTACCTTAAAGATAGAAGGGTTTTGAAAGGGGAGAGGATGTCGTAGAAGACATACCCATATTGATATCGTTGGAGCATCCCTCCTCTAGTGGAAATCAATGGACAAACAGAGACATGGAAGGAGTAGTTGTTGCATCTTCTAGGGGCGCTAGACCACACAAGATCAAGATCATCCACAGTCGCGAACCTCACCATGACATGTTTGCGGTCGAGAAGCCCTATCATTGCGCGATGCTTTAAATCCTCGGATACGAAAATGAATCGATCAAACTCGTCAATTGAGGGCCGATGCTGCCAAAATCTAACAACTAGTGTTAGTTTGAAGAAGCTCAAGCATATACTGCCATTGTGTACCCCTAATATTTTTCAATGATCAAATATTCTCAAATATCATCCATCCTTTATGACTAATCCTTTTTTTCTGAATCTCAAACACATACATGAATAACTATTATCCCTCAAAAATCCCATAACATTCTGTCATATTTTTATAGCCTTCAAGAAAATCCTTTCTTTTTGAACTATTTGTAAAAATGTTCCTTCACAAACCACCTTTTATAATTTGGATACTTATAATCTACATTACGTTTTCCTACTATTTTGAAGGGGTAATAGAACTCGTTATAGTCATTTCCTCCGATTCCAAATACATAAATCCACATCATCACCATTTCATGAATCTCTCCCATATCGTTAGCCATTCTCCATGTATTCGTGATAATCCCTGGAAATTTCTTGTTCACAAATCATCTCACAGTCATAGAGATTATCATTAAACCTTTATGAATTCTCTATGCTCATGTGTGATGATCCACAACTTCATGAAATGACCTTTTAAAAACCCAGTATTCATGAAACAAATTATTTCCCATATATTTAAAAGGCCAAAATAAGAATCCATATTTGTTAATGGGTGAGTTATCCTCCAAATTATGGACCCCAAAAATTTTACAAACACTAATAATTCATTCCATATTGTGTATGGAATTTTCTATAACACATCCAGGGTATTTGTTACTTTTTCATGGATAATTTTTAACATACAATATAAAGAATATCTTTTTAACTACACAACATTACTTGGAATCAGGCTTTTACAACAAATACAATCAACCCAAGAACATTTATATGATACCATGATGAATTTTCCCCAATAATATATCATTTGATATTGATAAAAAAGGGTAATTAGAGATGAAAATATGGGGATAATTGACCTAGAGTGAAATATTATTTTTAATATAAATTGGAGATATTTTTTGGCCAGATGACGAAAACTCTAGAAGCATATTTTTTTCACAATGACATTTGGCTGGGTTGACAATTGTTTTGTTAAAATATCCTTTCTTCCAAAAACTAGGTGGTGGAATTAAAAGATTCTAGTATAGACAAAAACCCAAAATTTTATAGCCGTATTGTTTTGTATTTTGGTAGGGATTTATAAATGTACCTCCCCATTTACATCTAGTTGACTGGATACTATCTGATGAGAACAAATTCATATTTATATTACACCCCTTTATAATATTTATAACTTCTCGTTTGGTGATAGAACACATAACTATCAGTGGTTGTGGTAATATCTCATGGAGGCAAAGGAAACACACCAATTTATAATTTTTCATTACCATTGATTGATATTTCATCACTATAATGACCTATTTTTTATATTTTGATTGGTTTTACGAAATATATTTATTAAAAATACATTAACAATTGATTTCAAGTGGTTATGTCGTCTTGTTATACGGTAGGTGGTCACTAATAAATCACAAAAGTACTTATTTGTTTTGTATTTGGTGTTGAATGAATGAATATGTATTCTAGGTAATGATATAAGATGTGAGACTAAGTAGATTCATAATTATGTATTTGAATATATTGTTCAAATTATTACTATATAAATTATATACTTGTTGAGATGAAATTTATTTTTCTTGATGAATACATCAACTTATGATCCTTGGGATAATTTCATGTATTAGCCTCCATATGAGTGTCATGAAATGAGTTGAAATATGGGAACCTTGGATGTTTTATTATATTCACATTATATGGGTCTTGTGAGTGTAGAGAAGAAGGTTTATGTATCCATGAAGGGGTTCATGTTGTGGTTCAGTATCATAAGTAGGGATAAGAAATGGTCTAAAAGCCTTTTAAATCACTATAGTTGTATATACATTTCCCTTAATGCAATTTGATATGGGGGGATTTGTGATTACTATCATGATAGTGGATATTATTATCCAACGAGTGGACATACAGTTTAACAATTATGTTTGACGGTCTTTTTAAAGGGTTTAGAGTGTGAAACAGAAGGACATGGATCATATGACATATAGATGCACTTGTAGATAATATAAGGTAAGGTAAAAGAATAAGAGTTGTTGTATATAATAGAATGAAGTAACCCATTGAATGTTGATAATGTTAGATAACCACTCAAGATTAGTTAAAGAGAGTGATTTGATATATGAATATCATGTCACTACCAATTAGACATATACATAACTAATAGATGATTGTATGAATTATGAGTTATGTTGGAGAGGGGAATGATCTATGTATAGTATATTGGGATTTATGATTCATGGGATATAATAGTCATTTTATTATGGATAGGTTTGATACATCATGGTATCAGACACATGAGATACAACAAAATCATATCTTGGGACTAGGTTATTGGGATGGATGATTTCATAAGTTTTTTTATTTCTTATATCAATCTATGAAACAACATACTATAATTTATAGAAGGAATTTTTAAATTTAGCAACATCATGTTGTGAAATAAGGAATGATGAGAGACTATATGACAATGTTTTCTATAGTTTGGTTATTATTTTTGAAATGTGAAGTAATTGTAGTCTATATTGTCCCATTATATAGATTTTACTATAAAAAGGACTAATAATATGATAATAAAAGAAAAAATTGGAATTATCATAATGATTTGGATCATGTTTATAACACCCAGTTTGGTGTATTTATTTCTTATAATTTTTTAATACTAAATTCATATTATTCCTACACATTAGATAAATAATATGTTTTGATATATTTTTTATTTAGAGAATCATCCCATTTTATTTTTTGGATGTTGATCTATTTTATCTAAAGATTGAATAAACATAATTTATTAATATTTTTCAATAAAATGAATGGTTGACTAATCCCCACACATTGATTGTTTATATAAAAATGAATACAATAATTAGGAAATATTTCTTTTGATTATGTTGGAGTGAAGAGGGAATTATATTGTCCATATATGATTAAAATAAATTCCATGAATGATATTTAATATTAAATAATTCCTATCAAATTTCATAATATATATCTTTTTTACATTTGACGTGATTTCATGAACACATAATTTTACCTAGATAAAATCAATGACTATGTAAGATTTTTCACCTATCTATCAAAGTTGTAAATTTAATTTCCCATTTAAAAATAAATAGATAAACTTGAGGGATATATACTATTAATTTGAACTTATTTTATAATAACTATAACTCACATAATAATAAAACCAACTCATTGTGATATATAAAATATTCTTTTTTATATAATATAAATATACATTTTTTTCATGTCATGTAAGAGTAAAATAATTCAATATCCACTTAAAATTGAATATTTAATAGATTTCATACAATCCTATTTATGGCCCTATTTTCATGATATATATAACATTATCATGAAATAAATGTTCCTAAAAGATGAAAATAGTTCTGGATGGTGGAGATGTAGGTATAGCGATAATATTCATGACATGTTAAGCACATGGTAGATTATGGAGACCATCAAGTGATCTTTATAAAAATTTACATACACTCACATATATATATAATATAATAACATGCTATCCATAAGGCCTTATTTCCATAATGAAGGGATTTAATAAGTTATTATTGTGAGTATGTCATATTCAGATAGAATGATAAACAAGAATGTTCTCACTATATATGGAATATATCCAGAGTGTGAATTTACCCATGGAATCATAAATTATATTTTATGAATCTATGTAAAGAAATTAGAATTTGATTAAGGATATGGTTGTGACCCTTTTAGTGGTGGTTAATATTGAATTTTCTTCTAAATCTTTACATTTATTATTTTATATCATGATCTATTCCCCCATGGATATTAAGTTTTACATGGAGGGCTAAAATCAATGCTTTTACATTTATTCAGATTTAGAGTATTTCCAATGTATTTATTTCGTGTGGATATATTTTTAATACTTTTTATCCATTTAAAATTCTATATATTTTTGTAGTACTACATTGGATTTTACTATTCTCAATTTTAAACATTCATATTTTTTAATCTTGGGACATTAATTCAATTTTCTCCCTTTATTTGTTCACTCTCGTATATGATAGATTAGAAATGGTTACATGGTTTAGTCGTTTGAGATATCTAGAAAGTGCGTGGAACTAAATGATATTGCATTTAAATTCATTGGATCACCTTATCCCTATTTTAGTTTTTTAAAGTAATATAATGGGATTTTTTTGTTAATGTGTTGTGAGATGGACTAATGTTTCCAAAAATATATAATATTGATAACTATCCTACAATGATCATTATAAGGTTGATATTAAAATTTTATTTTAACCTATACTGATAGGTAAACAGTTTTAGATTCTATCATGTACTAATGAATACATGAGTAATTAATTATTTTAAGATTCTCAAAGCTCAATATTTGGAAGTGCTAATCTGGGATTAATCACTGATCATTATCTTAGCCATTACAAAAATTTCCTCCATCTTTGGATCTAAATTTTCGAAAAAATAAATCCCAAATAATTTTATACACACTTATTAACACATAAATATATAGATAATACATAAAATTGATGACACAAAAAAATATATTGGCCTCTTTCTAGAATATATGCGGTCCGAATGAAATGAATTATATAATTACTATAAAATATATTTTATAAAATTATTGGTTCCATTTTCGGAATGGTTTTTGAAAATTAATAACATATATAAATTACTTAGCAATTAATCATTATATCACACAATGAAGGTACATTCACGTATAAAAAAAATACTAGGAGATTTGTTTTTTGATAAAGAAAGAGATTTGAGAAAATTTGAAATTTGAAATTTGAATTTAAAAATAATACCATATGAAATTAATGTGAAACAGTTAGATTTATCTCTAATTAATAATTTAAAACCGTACTAGAAAATAATAATATAACATTACGAGATATTTTTGAACAACACTTTATTAAAAAAAACTATATTATCAAAAAAATTTCTCAAGTCATTTTTGAGCTTAATACTAAACTTATTCAACTATAGAATAAGATTCATAGCCGGTTAAACCAATATGTTAAAAAAAATCAATTAAATCACTATGATGTCAGAAACATTAAATCCAATAGGATTAGTACTAGAACAAGTTATGTGGGGATAATTTTGATTCTCTTTGTAAGGAGTATCATAACAGTGTATATATCCACTATATGGAGAAGTAAATGGTTGGGATAATATTTAACGAACATCCTATGAATTTTATTTTCAACATCAAAAATTATTTCCATTGTAAAAAATATTAATAAAATTATGCATTTATTAAGTGAAACACCATATTGGTATTAGAAGAGTTTCATGTGGATTTTCTCTAGATATCCACAACATGAAATTTCGAAAAATAATTTAATAGTATTCCACTATAAATGATTATTATATTGAGAATGAAATATTTGGTATTCATAATTTATATGGCCCTTGAATGAAAAATAACTATTAAAATATAATGTATTCATTGAAAAGATAACCCAATAATCACAAGAATTTGCCACCTTAGGTATTAATTCAAGGGGATTTCATGAGGTAACATATAATAAATATTATTAATTTTATTAGAAAATTGATATTTGACCACCATTAGTAGACAGATGGATCTTTGGAAATCAACAACAGAATAATGTCCTATGAATTTATGTGGATTTGTTTTATTCACCATATCATTTCATCGACTATTGTATATAAGTTCTGCATAATAAATTCTTCACTACTACTTATCAGAATATAAATTTTCAATTACATATAAATAACTAAGGATTTATGGAGAATTTCCATGACTAATATTTATTTATAAATAATGATAATGAAACAATATCATAATTTCAATAATAATTAAAATATCAAATACATTCTCACTATGTTTTACAGAAGGATATAATGATACTATACATTCAAAAAATTTCAACAAATGGATTTCATTTATAATTTTTCAATAATTTGATAATCACCACTTATACCTCAAGAAAACTATAATATTGAATAGTTTAAAAATGATATAAATGAAACAATAATTTAATTGGGAAATATTGTGTCATTTTTATAGGTAATGAAATATATATTTTAAAAAATACAAATACAATCCCATATAAATGTAAAAAGTAATGTGTCCATGTTAATTAAAAATAGTGGAATATAAATTCACCAAAGATTCAATATTTATTATAAAATTCAAATAAAACTAAAAATAATAATCGTTGTTAATTTAAAAAATAACGAGAATGAATTTTTTTTATGATAAATAAATCCAACAAATAAAAAATAGGTTACATTTATATTTCCCTCAAGAATGGTCCATTCAAATAAATTCCCTGATGATGTGTTTTAGAAAGACATCCTTCATATATGGGAAAATATTGACATTTATATACCATAACTACATGCTCTAAAATAGTGACCATGATATTTTAAATTATATAAAAAAGTATACTCAAATAACAAGAGACTGCAAAGAGATTATAGAGTTATTCATAGAAGAAATATATATCGATTGACAACTCCACAAAATCAGACTAAATTCCATGGTCTGGGAAAATTTATATTCAATGTAGTATAGAAGAAATTTGTTTCATTGATTTTTTATGTGATCATAGTGGTTCAATTTGTGTTATCATTTAATATTTTTATTTGTATTTATATATTTGATGATGATATCCAATGAGGGTTTTTTCCCAATAATTAAATCAAAATATTACATATCAAGATAGATTTCTTGAGGATTCATAGGTAAGTGTTTATAATTTTATTTTCTCATCTGACTTTTATACACTAAATAGAGAGTAAAAAAATAATAATTCAATCACCAATCATCCTAGGTATACTATTCCTAAATATAGGAAGGTCAAACATAAATTTACATGAATTTATATTGATATTTGGATTTCATAATAACACTTCACTTTATAATTTTTTATTATATATGATAACATGAGTAAGAGCACTCAATTTTGATATAATAAAATATTCTGGAATATCAACCATATAAATTAAATGATTTTTAAAATGAAAAATTGGGTAAATAATTAATATATAAATTTTTAAAAAATAAATTTCTTTTCAAACACACATGGCGTACCCTGTAGGTAAAAGTATTCATTGGCATACATTATTTTTTATTCACAAATAATGATGAAACTAAAATCATCTACTCTATGTATGAATTCTTGTGGTCGAGGTAAGTGAAGAAAACTGTTAACATCTCTTATCTAGGCACCAATAATAAAATCAAAACCAATTCTACCATTCCAATATTTTCAGTTTTTAATTTATGAATATAAGATACTGCAAATTTTTAAAAAAAAATTGTTAATTGATTCTGAAATTAAACTCTTTAACATAATGAGAAAAAATTTGAATCCATAGGATGGATCCATGGTGATATTTTTGGAATTAATAACTCGATATGAATTCATGAAATAATACTTAATAATTAGAAAAACCTATTAGGTAACTACAATTCCTATTAAATCAAACAATGATTGATTTGATTTAGAAATAAATTTATTAAAAAATTAAGATAGAAATCATATATCAAAAATTATATTCATAATATATCAGTAATAAAAATAGGGAACTGACTATTTTTTAGAATTAAAAATATACTTTTATCCTTATTTGAGTTTAAAACATTTTTGGCAATGAAATGATAATAGCATACTAAATAAATTAACATATAAATATAACTTCCAAATAATATTCCTAAAAATATAATATGAGAGAGACTATGATGGAAAACACACTAATGTTTTTTGGATGGAATTTTAAGGTACTTATATGCTCCCACATTTCATGAGGATAAAGGGAAGACTCTATTTACAATTCCATAAAAAAAATCTTATAAGAGTATTCCATTCTGATTCTGAAAAGGGCATATAACATTCCAAATAAATATAATTATTTTTTCTAGGATTTAATATAAAATTTCAGGGAATTACATCACTATTTTTGTAAATTCTCTTTATCATTGATCACCATAAAAAAGGTTTTAAATCCCTATATTAAATATGTTATTATTATTAACAATAGAAAATGAAATTCCTATGTTGCAAAATGAATTTTTCAAAGTCATTTAATATCACATAATGAAATAGTAGATTAAAAATAAAACATTGATACTATCAATCTATTAACATTTCATAGTATTTTGAAATATGTAAGATTATTTTCAATACATATATATATTTATAGGTTTTTATTCAATATTTTTTGAATTTTTTTTCAACAATATCAATTTACAAAAATTGATATGGGATATATATTTGATGAATGATGTATGAAATTATCTTATGATATTAATAGAAATCCTCCCACACCTCCTATTATTCAATTACCAATATATAGACATATATTTGAGATACTATGTAATAATTTGAATATAATTATTGGATCAATTCAGTAATATATGATTAATAGGATATTTCAATTTCATTATATATTATTTAATGTCACTATATTTCTAAAAAAAGTACACAACCATTTATTATTATTATCCTTGTTTTCTTATTTATGGAAATTATAAACATATTTTGATTGAATAAAGTAATAATTATCTCTAATTATGTAGTAATTAGTATCCTTATGATGAATTCCATTGTAAAAACAAGGCTAGTGAGATTTATTTTTATTTATATAAGAGTTTGAATCATATATCAATGATAATAAAGGTATAAACAATCTATTGGATGAGCTCATGAGAAAACCTTCTCAATCTATAGCTGTTGGAATTTTAAAAAAGGAACCATTCAATGGGTCAATACCAAGTGAGTATCACTACATTATTGAAGATGAGGTGATGTGGAATATTGTTTTGGAAGATTAACTTTCTTATCTTGTTCCATCATATATTATCAAACATCCTGTTTTCATACATTAATATAAAAGAAAATATTTTTTGTGGGACTATTGATGTGCACCAAATGAGCATCGATAATTCTATAATTTATTAAATGCATTGATCATGGGTATTATTTTATTCCAAAAACAATGGAATATGTCATGTAAATACATCTTGTCAAAGAAGTCAAAGCATTTTGATCACGTAACCTAAATAACAACTTGTGATCCCATAACTGTATGAAGGTTAGGAAGAGGAATCATGATCCACACATGATCTATTTATAACCAGGTGAAGCCCCTTTGAAAGACCCTACTATTCTGGTTAAGGAAAAATAATAAGTTAAATTGATCATGTTGAGGATTCTAGAAAAGTTCTTCTAATCACGTAACTTGAGACTCGATATGCCCGTGAAAATAAACCAAATCCATTTATAAAATAATTGTGTAAAAAGGTTTAAGTTTCATGCGATGAGGGTTATGTTGATTTTCATGTGATGTTCTTATAGGATTTGAAACACTTCAC
Organism: Viscum album; assembly: GCA_963277665.1. Lineage (NCBI taxonomy): Eukaryota > Viridiplantae > Streptophyta > Magnoliopsida > Santalales > Viscaceae > Viscum > Viscum album. The sequence continues at coordinate 1,106,413,795 of OY728152.1, read as the reverse complement.
AGATCCCCTAGTGACGTGTAAACCATGTCATGAATAATAATTTTGTTATATATCTCTCATCATGTGAAGGTCCTTAGATACCTATATCCAATAATGTGATCCCCCCTTGGCTCAATGGATAAGAAGAGGGTTTGTTAGTGACAATTCTCTCACACTATCGTGAGATCCAAAATTGATCACATGATGAATTATAGACAATAAGAGAGACTATCCTGGGAAATTATTTCATGCTGATGCAAGATCCTCTAATGTTCATGAAATACCATGTAGAAAAAAATGTGAAAAGGGAATTGTTCTAGGTAAATAGTGGATAAATGATGTAAAAGGCATAAGCATCACATGAATATAAGATAAATTGATATTTATATGAATAGGATAAGCATCCCATCTGATTCATATTCATCATTAGAGGACCCCTCGATAGGATAACATGGTCTCACAAGATACCATTGTCAATACATCTTAATCTCTTAACAGACCCCAGATAAGTCTTCTTCTATCATGAGATAATTGTTCCACATACACCTAGATCTCATGAATACTTTCTGACACATCATGTAAATTTAAGAAAAGGTAAATTGAAATATCGAAATTACCATCTGAAATCCCATTGATATGCCATGGGTATAATAAACATTGCGAAAAACATTTTTTCATGGTCTTTGTTTATCAACTGACATCATGGAAGACCCATAAAATGATCATACGAAGCACCTCAATAAAATCCTACTAATAACTGTAGCTAAAATATATGATATACCTTCCATGAATGGTGGTATATTACTATAGTGGATATCACTATAATATCCCCCTGCTTTGGTTAAAAAATGGACGATTACAACAAATTGGAGATATGCATGACATAACCATGAGAGTACATGATTGAACTTATTAGAGTGAAAAGACTCATTTTCAGAAGGGCCGTCCACTAAGTAAAATATATAGAATGACATAAGGTATCACACAATATGATGTTTCAGTTCAAATGTTCACCCTATAGATCACTCAAAGGACTTCTATTGTGTTATCATGATTATGTGAAGGTGCTTCAGCATTTCAACTTGTCTTTGTGAAATAGGAATTAAAAAATGTATGTTGAACCATCTGTCATATATGAAAAAAATACATACATATATGGAATTCTTATATGAAGAAGGAAACACTTTATTTTATAATAATGCAAAATTTTCATCACATGACATATCTAGATCATGTAAAAACACCTGGACCTGTCACCCAATTCTATTGACGTATGCATGACGTGTCACCTAATTCTTACAATGTCCTATGGACATGTCACCCACGTATTGTTATGTAATCAAAAAGTATCATCTGAATCTCCAAAAACCCTCTTGGAAGGTCAACGAGTCTTTTGAAGTACCCTGTACATGTCGCTTGATTCTTGTAATGTCTTATAGACATGTCTCCCATGTCTTGCAATTTTCTAAAGTCATATTTACCTATTCATGTAAACTCATACAGACATGTAATCCATGATACATGAAATTATTTGGACGTGTTGGGATTGATCATGAGAAAAACTAGGATATGTCTATGTTGATAAAAAAATTAACCTCGGACATGAATGGTTGATCATACAAAAGACCACCTATATTTCTACTTCAATCATGGGAAGAATCCAATGGCATGTTATCCTAGTTCATCAGAAGCATAGGACATGATAGGCGGGAAATCATGATGTGTATGTTAGGTACTTAGGGGAAGTCACATTAACACCCTTGTACTTGATTACAATTTTTATTATTAATATTCAGGAATTCTCTAAATTGAACTGTGAGAAATCTGATTCCTGGTTAAACATGATATGCACGATGCCTTTCAATGTCCCAATATATCTTGGGAATCATGAATTGTGTATGTCCCTCAATGTCTCAAAATGTCTACCCTATGGAATAAAAATTCCACCATGGGTACACTATTTTTCCTCGTTCATCAGTGGATTGATTATTTAACTGAACAATGGGGACTTGGATTCTTACTATTATCTGGACATATATGATTCATTGATATGGAATAAGCTCCATATCAATCAATCCATCAGGGCTACCCTACTGAATAAATCTTGTATTCGTATGAATTTAGACTGATAATTTTCAATCCCTTAATTTCCACACCGAGCATTGATCATGTGGGATTAAGGAATTATAATTTCCATATCATTTATGTAATAAATTTCCCCCATCTATGGAATTCTTATTGTGTAATCCCATTTACTGGCACGATATGTGTTCCCCCATATAATGGAATCCACCATGACATAACTACCTAAGGCATAATAGATCTTTATTGACTATGATTCTAATTATAAAGAAGATATATTGGAGTCCTTCCAAAGGATAGAATTCTATACCAACTACTTATGTTATTTTATATGAATCAAGTACACATGATGTTAAACAACATGGTTTAAATGGAATATGTGTGGTTTGATTCATCATATATGTATGATACATTGGATACCTCGTAAAGGATTAATCCATCCTTCCAATGTCGGCCGCCTCCATAGATGATAGTAAATGTTATATTTCATAGTTCTATGGATTCAAAATTAACAAAATTCTCGTTGATAAGAAAATTTGAGAAATAAATGAAGAACCAAAAATAATTTCATATGGTCTCATTAATATAACCCCCATTTTGTGTAAAAGTATTTTAAAAAAAATCATATCATTAGGGTACCAAGTATGGTATCGAGATTAGGGCTCGATTCTAGAATATATCTTATATACATAAGTGAGTCCTAGAATAGGAATAATACCCCACAAAAGGGTATGATGAACACAACATCCCATCCCATCAACCAATATGAGTTCTTAGGTTCCATTTGTTTTTATAGTCAGAGATTTTTTGGTTTTTTTCATTTTTTTTAATATTTTAAAATTTAGCATTTCATTATACACTTAATATATCTTATTTATTTATAAAAAGACTGTGTATGGATTATATTACACACACCACTGAGGTAATATTTTTCCACATGAAATAATCTATAATATATTGTGGTAAATGAAACACTATGTTCTTCTTTCATTACACAAAATACTGTGTCCCTTCGATCGCTTTCATAGCACTAAAGTCTATGTTTTACTGAACTACAATATACTATTAATATTAATATTAAAATGTTATTATAGATACTACCTTTCCATTTGAATTGAAGTCTCAAAAAATATAAACTAAAATTTTAAAATATTATTAATACATGTATATAAAATGAATCCATTATTTATAAATTAGTTAATGTGTTTTAAATAACTATTTGAAAATAATAAAATTTCTAATCTAAGAAAACTATTTTTCTATTTATAAATATATTTACCTCATTAAAATAGATAAAAAAACGTTTATTTGTTATTTCAATAAGATATATATATATTTTATTAAATAAATATTTTTTATACTCATTCAATATATTTTTAATGGCATAAGACAAAAAATCTAATTTTATGAATAAAAAATATATTTTCTCTAAAAGGTAATTTTAATTAATTTAAATGGAAAAAACATTTTAAATTTTATTTATTAAACTTTTTCAATTTTATTTTTGAAAATAAAATTACTTTTTGTAATCAGAAAATAAAACTATACGTTGGAGGAATTTTCGGTATTTTTTTGAAAACATTCATTTTGTTGATGAATAAACAAAATCATTAAATTATAATTAAAAAAAATTCATCTAATTTATTTATATAGATATGTTATATTTTAAATTATTTTTAAATATTAAATTGATACTTTTTTATTTTTTTAATCAAATATAGTTCATTGGAATCACTTTCATATTTAAATTTGATTTTAAAACATAGAAAACATTTTTACATTTTTACATTAAAACCAATCTTTGTGGTCCCATCGATGGGATTAATTTTAAATTAATTTAAACCACCTTATTGATTTTAATTTTGTAAAATTTATTCAATATTTGGATTAAATATAATATTTTATTTCTAAAAATAACATTTTTTTGATAAAAAAAATTATTGAACGTGATTATAATTATTTACTATTATTAAGAAAAAAATTTACCTAGAAGGAGTAAACCTCAAACATAATTCCCCAAACGACCATTAAACTTGAAAAAACTATTTTATGTTCATATATCGATCATATAATCCATTTTATATAGTAGTTACCATTATTGGATCCAAATTACATGGAAAAAGTGCGGGTGGAGTTTCCTTTTCAAAAAAGTACATGAATACCACTCGTCCACTATAAGAAGGCACTCACTCGGCCCACTTATACACACCTCTAAGGAGATATTTATCACCCATAATCTTGTAAAATAATCTGATAAAATCATTACCTTCATAATATAATACTTAAAATGGAATTAAATCCATACAAGTAATCCCTTTGATATAAACCAAAAGGAGTAACCCAACGAAGATGTAACATCCTTCCTCAAGCTCCTTTATTTTATTTTCATTATCCACCCCACTAATATTATAACTCCATTATTATAAATTTGAGTAAGTATTGTAATTATATTGATATGTTTTAATTCTACGGATTCTAACGACACTTACACAAACATCCATCTAATGGGTAACGAACTCAATGTTCTTGTGTATGATGAACTACAGCACCACAAAATGATATTTTTCACTTTTCCTTTACCCTCTATCATTGTTGGGAATTTTGATTTACATTATGTTTTTATTTTACATATTTCATATTTATGATTAATTTTATATTATTTAATTATTATATAAATCATACCTTCATTATTTTTATTTTTTAAAAATGATAACATTCTTCGTGGATGTGTGGACTATAGCCTCCTCAGAGAAAAGTGATGCCTTCACACATTACACGGAATTTATTATGTATGGGTTCATTAAAATCATATAATATATTTAATATAATATTTATAATGTAATGAAAATGTTTATCTATGTATATTCATCTGTTTCATTATCATTATTTCTTAAATAACTCAAATTAAACGAAACAATGTCTATGTGTATGTATGACCTACCTTCTCCATAAATGATGTCTTTCATGTCATATTTAAATAATTTATATACATAATATATATAAAATTTATATAATGTTTCACATTCAGTAAATACATAATTCATGATCTATGTGAGAGGATTAAGAATAATAAGTGAAAACATGTACGAAAAACAAAGCAGATACTACCAAAAACCTAACATTATCATGTAGTTGTTTAGAAAAAGTAATATAATGTAATGAAAATATAATATATTTCCTTATATATAACAATAATTTTATTTGGAAGATTTATAATAAACTTATATTGTTACATAGATTGTCTGAATGTGTACCAAGAAATTCACGACTTATGGTTAGGGTTTCCTCATCTCATTTTTATTTTCCATGAGACACATGCCATGATCACCACAAATTTCATATATGTGGTGTATATGATTCCCACAGATTCATTATGTCATTATTATACTTATATTTAAAATAATTTACATATACATTTCAATATCTAAATTCTATTGGGTTTGTGTTTCAATATACAGAATCAGTAAAGTAATTTTTCTCAATTTAACTTCTCTGATATACATGCCATGTTATGAACATATATTATTCTAAAATGAATGTAAACTAGACTATGATATTTTATCTATTGAATATAATTCCTTCAATTTATTTTCATAATAATTTAATTTCATATTTTTAAATGGGTATTTCTATTAAGTGTTTTCTAGTGGAGACAGTTTACTGTAACAATTTCACAATTTATCAAGATTGCTTATGATTATGCTTTTATTGATTAAACATTATGATAATTATTCATAGAGAACTCATTAATTTTATTATCATACAGTATGTCATTATATCATCATGTATTATTACTATTTTCCACTAAATTTTTCTTATGATAAATAAGAAATTTATTTTATGAAAATATTACATTTTCTCCCTCTTTAGTAAGAAATCAGTGTTCCTTCAAATCCATGTTTTCTAAAAATATTTTAAAAAATGTTCTAATATTCATATATGATATTTAAAATTACATATTTTCCATGTTATAAATTTTTATTTAAAAGGGTTTTTAAAAAATAATCTTCTTGTAATTTTCCAATCGACGAACATTTGTAATATTTTTACAACACACAAGGATTATTTTGAATGCATGAATTTATCCACCATCATGATCGTTTATCCATTGAATATTCTTTTTCATGTTTAAATGATTAATTTTTATGAAAATCTATTTTCATAAAATTTCTTAAATTCATTTTTAATGTTATTTTATATGAGAAAGTATTTAAAAAATGATTTCTATTTTAAAATTGTTTTTAATTATTATTTTATATGTTTTAAAAGTAATTTTCAATGAAATGGTTTTAAAAATGTTTTCAAGAATTTTTATATATTTTTTCAATTTAATTTAAATGGATAAGTCTTTTAAAAGGTTTTTAGTATTTCATTATATGCTTTGAATGTTATTTTTAAAGAAATGGAATCCTAAATGTTTTCAATATTTATTAAAAATATCACAATATTTTTATATGAGATGGTTTTTAAAATGTTTTTAATATATATTTATTGTTCTATGAAATTAAATGAAAATGGTTATAATTTTTTTTATCCTTTTTATTGGTTTTCATGGATTCTCATATAAAAACGTATTGAAAATGGTTTTGATCATATTTTAGATGTTTTCATGTAAAATTTTCTTCTAGATTAATTTATATGTTTTCAATTTTATTTTCAAATAAAATTGTTTTCAAATGTATTTTTTTTTAAATCATTTTTAAAATAAGAACAGTTATTTTAATCATTAAATTTTTTTAAAAGATAAATAAAATTAATTTACCATATAATATGACTTCTATTGGTGTTACTCATGTCTTTTATTGGGAAATTATCTAACAGTTCCATTCATATTATTTCAAAAAATGGGTTTTTTATTGAATGATGTTTATGAAATATGTTTCTTTTTCACTGGTTATATATTTATGTAACCCATTTCTCATTCACATGTAATATGTTTATGAAAAACATTTATTTTTCACGGTTTATATGTTTATAAAACACAATTTTTTCATGGGTAATAATTTGATGAAATTATTATGAAACCTCTATCATTTCTATATGTTATTATATTATTTAATGTTTGTGATAAACCTTTCATTTCATGTGTTATGATATGATGTATGTTTATGATCTAGTGGAACACATATGTATGACGTTATTATGAGATGGGTACGACCTATATCGTTCTCCAATTAATTGGGAAAATATTTATGTCTCATGAGAAAGATAACGTTTGAATGGTTTGTGAATTTGGTTAAGTAAATGTCATTGTTTATTTAGATGGTATTGGGAGTGAACCTTGACTATTATGATAATCATGGGAGTGAACCATGAAAATCAATATTTTTTTGGGAGTAAACCAATACTATTAAGATAGAATTGTATGTGATGCATTGAATATAATGGAAATAATATTATTTGATTATGTTTTGATCAAAAAATTTATGACTTATTCTTTTTTATTGTGTAATGGATTATTCTATTGATACCATTATTATTCTTGTCTTATGAATTGTCAATACTTTTTCCATGACTCATGGATATGTTCTTAGATATAAATTGTTTGATATTTAAATGTTATTCTAACATTATTATACCCTTATTCCCATGTAGTTATTATATATCTCATTTGTTTACACATAATTAGAGTTTGGGCTCTCCCCTTTCTAATTTTTCCCTTACCCAAGTTAAGATGAAATGTTTTATGTACAAGTGCTAGATAAGAATACCTTTGGGTGAAATTTGTATTATCATTAACAATGTTATATAATTGTGTTTCCATGTTTCAAAAAAAACTATTATGGTTCTTGGGAATATATTTCTGTAATGATCTAATTATTTTTTTAAATGATGTAATATATATATGTTAATCAAGGGAAACTATTACTAGTGTCTAATAAATGGTTCAGTCAGATTTTGAAAAATAGGATGAGAAAACATAATTGATACCCCGAGGGATATTTCTAAGGATATGTTTGGGGTTGTCTCTAAGGATAGTTCTAAGGCTTTGTTAATGTTTAGTAAATGTTATAGAATTTTATTAAATAATAAAGTGATTGGTTTTTGGAAAATTGGTTTTTGGAAAATACATCTTTGTCTAGATACTAAATGTGGATTTGGATCTAGAAAAGATGACCATAATGGTAATAACCCTAAAAACTCTATATTGAGATAGACTCAATTGAGAACCAGTACATGATAATCCGATTGTTTGCACACTTGGTTCGACACCCCTGAGGTATATGCTTTGGGAAATCACAAACACTCTTTAAAACATCATGATGGATTTACATAAATGATTACTTTGAATAACTGATGATAAAATTATGGTTTATTATAATAAATAAGTAGGTGATATGATTTAGACATCATATAACTGATTCTTCATGATCATAAGGTTTAATGCTATGATAAATTTTTTACACACTATGTTTTCTAGTTTTATTCAATAGGTTGAACTAGAAGAAATTGGGTTATGGTTTTATGCAATGGATGTTTTTTAAGAGTAATCAAATGGGAAGCTCACTACAGTAAATCATGTGGTGAACTTTCGTATCCTATTTACATGAAAAATGAATAAAAATGTAGACATTAACTCTGTAGAGAAGATATGGAGTGAGTATGGACTGATTTATTATAATAGAGAATGTGGAGAAAACTTGATTCATTTTGATTTTTTGATGAATGTGGAAAGATTCACCGATGGGAATTTCCTAGAGGAACAAGAAGATGCCTAGAATCTAGAAAATAATGACACAAAAAAAGTATTTTCAATGGTAATATACTTTTTTTGGTTAACAGAATGGATGAGAATATTGGAATCCCCAACTCATCATCCAATGCTAAATTATTTAAGTGTGGAATGAATATAAATTTTGTAAATCGATGTCCTACGTGGAAATGTCTTGAAGAGAATTAGAAAGGTTTTATGAGTAATGATTATATTTATGATGATTATAAGAGTACATATGATATGTCAATGGAAAGTATTATTATGAAATAAGATTTGGTAGACTTATTATTTGTTAAGGAATAAGTGGGATAATTGACATTTTTTATTTATTTGGACTTATGAATTATGTAATATCATTAGTGGTATATATAAGGATTATTCATTTTGTGTTTTTTGATATGGATTTTCAACAATACATCGAAGTGTTTTGATGTACTAGAAATGTAATTTAACCGAAAGGTGATAGTCACTGAAAACACATGATTAAGATAATTATAAAACAAAAAATGGTCTTTTTTAAAATAATTATTTTGTGTAAATATATTTTGGATATGAATATTTAAATTAGAAATTTTTTATTACCTTGGAACTAAATAAGGGATTACTAAAAAGTTGTTTATGATATCATTTTTTAGGATTAAAAAAGCATTTTGTTTTATGGAATATATCTAATAATCAATTGTTTATGGAAAACCTCATGTTTTCAGTAAGGATTTTAGGTAAATTAGGTTATTATAATTTTTCAAGAGAATAAATGATAGAGGTATTCACATTTTTGGTATGCGATAACCAAGAGATACTTTAGGATATATGGGGGATCAATGAAAAATTGTTTATTGGAAATTTATTGACCTTATTTTTAATGTTTTGGAATTCTATATTTTTGAAGGGATATTAGGTCAAGAATTATTGAATTATTTTTTGTTAAAGTATTATCAACACATAAAAAGATTTATTCATATTTGATAACTTTTTATAAACATTTCCTATGAAAATTATAGATTGAATGATCTATCATTCCATTTATAAATCTCATGATATGTGATTAATTTAGGAATGAAAAATTCAACTACCTTTCTTTGAAGAAGATATGACGTGGAATTTGATCAATGAACATCAATGGGCATGTTTTTACTTAAATCATTTAAAGTTATATTTTCTTGACTAGAATTTATCATTATTAAAAAGGATCATGAAACAATATTTTTTTCCTCAGTATATTCATTTTAGATTAATCAACTTTCCCCCTTGATCATCATGTATTTATTGCCTTATGATTGGTAAATTTCTCTTAACCATGATTTCTATCACTCTCCATTAGAAATTGACAGTTATATTTATCTCTCATGTCCATGTATTCATTTCCCACATTTTTTCCACTATGTGAATACTGATTTATGTGCTACAATGTTAAAATTGTTATTTTTAGGTCAATCCCTTTTAAAAATATGTTTTAGTATTCATTTTTACGATATTACATTCTATGAATGGAACTTGCGAGTATTAATACAGTGATAACACAAAAACATTTAGAGGGTGAAATTCATATTAAGTTTATGGGTTTGAATGTAACACCTGGAGATTTTGTGAACTTTTTTTAAAAATATTAATATTTTTCATTTCACGACACACTAAATTTATATTATATATATATATAATAACTATGCTTGGAATGAATTATATGTGACACCAAGTTAATATTATTCCACATATAACATAAAAATTATCAATAGGTAAACACATCACTATACTTGGATTTTATTTCAAACAATACTGGGTCTTTTTTATAGCTTTCATAACACCCATGTCTGAGTTTTACTGAAAAACAATATATTAATGTTATTATTAAAAAATTATTATAGTTACCACCTATCAATTTGAATTGATGTCAAAAATAAAGATAAATAAATTTAAAAAATATAATTTATACATGTATATAATGTGAATTATTTGGTTTTAAATTATCAGATGTGAATGACTTAACTATTTGAAAATAATGATAATACATATCTAAGAAACCAATTTTTCTATGTAAAAATACAATTTTATCTAAATAAATTAAAAAAAATTATTTGATTAATGACTCAAATAATATTTATATATTTTAAACTGAATAAATATTTTTTATATTCATACAATATATATTTTTATATATTATAAAAGATATATAAATTATTATAAATAAAAATATGTAATTTTGAAAAAGGTATTTTTACCATATTTTAGTGGAAACCCCATTTTATATCATTTTTTAAATAGTTTAAATTAATTATTTTACAAAATAAACTTCATTTATGGAAGCATAATATAAAAATTTATATTTGTTAATGTTTTTCAATTTTTTTGATAAGTTTCATTATTGGATGAACTGTGAAAAACACTGAATTTCAATTTAAAACTAAATTTTCATATAATTTATTTATATAGATAAATTATATTTCAGTTTGGTTTTAATGTTTAGTTGGATAAATTTTAAATTAATTTATATAAATTACTTTTTATAATCATATTGAATTTAAAATTGTATATAAAATAATAGCATATTTTGAACATTGTTACATTAAAAAATCATTTCTCATCCCTACTCTGAGATTATTTGTAAAATAATGTCATAAAATTATTTTCTAGGAATTAAGGAAAATTTATTCCATATTTGTAATAAGAATAAATTATAATGTCTAATAAAGTCAAATATTTTTATTAATAAAAATATTATTGTAATTGATTAATATTAATTACAATAATTAAGAGAAAAATTAGCCTAGTAGAAGAATAAACCATAATATTAAATCCCAAAATGACAAAATAAAGTTGTAAAAAAATTTATATTCATATATAGACCATATAAAACCTTGGATCGAATATGGTCTATTATTGGAGGCACATTACATGGGGAAAACATTAGTGAAATTCCTTTTTAAAAACATTACAAGAATGGCACTACTCCTCCACTATAAAAAGGAACTCATCCCTCCCACACATTGACACATATAAATCCATTTATATAACTCAAAAACTACTAAAATACTCTAAAACTCACATACAATAATCATAAAATCCACTCTTTTCTATGAAACCCATCTATGAAATCCATTTAGCATAATCCAAAATGAGTTACCTAGAGAAGAGTTAACATCCATTCTCAAGATCCTTCGTTTTACACTCATCCTCCACCCCATCATCTCTTCTTATTACATGATAATAAAATAAACTCATTATACTAAATATAATGATATTTTTTATTCTAATAATATTACCTACACTTAACACACACTCCCATACAATGGGTAACAAAACAAACCATTCAGGTGTAAAACGAACTTCCGCCCCACGGAAGGATGTTGATCATTTTTTATTTTCTAACTACCATGGTCGAGAATTATTATGGACTATAAATAATTATATAAAAATTTAATATTTATGATTTAATTATGTTCATGATTTAATATATAAAATATACCTCGATGATTTTAATTTTTTTTAAAAATGATAACTTTGTTTGTGGATGCATGGACTACCACCCTCCTCAAAGCGATGGGATTCATTCACAAAATACATGGAACATATTTAGGATGGGTGTTGTAATATAATATGTTATATAAGAAATAATAATTAATTTATAATTAAAATAAATATTATATATATACATATATTTACATTACTTAATTTCTTTCAAAATGATAATAATATGGAAACATTGTTCATGTATATGTATGGTCTACCGTCACCAATGAACAGTTTATTCCATTTCACATTTATATAGCTTATAAATTATTATAAAAAATTTATATAGTTATTGTATATATATATATATCAGGTCTTAAATTCTATTAATATAAATCATGATATAAGTAAGAGGGTTGTAATTAATAAGTCAAAACATATATGAAAAAAAGAAGATATTACCTAAAATGTTGCATTAACATAGAGTTGTTAATAAATGTGTATTATCAAGTCATAACTAATAATATATGGTATTAGATATAAAATATTGTGCTTTGTATGATTTATAAAATTCTTATATTTATTGTAATGTAGGTTTTAATATTTAGGAATAATGTGATGCTTTAATGTATGGGTTTTCACATCTCACTTTTGTTTTTCATGAGACACAAGTCTAGTTCACTTACTATTTATTATATGTGGCCTATATAATGACCATCGATGTATTATATGATTCATTAAATATATTTATGGGTATTTACATATCCATTTTATTATGATTATTTTATTTGTATTAGGATTCAAATATTACCAAATCGGTAAAGTAAATATGTCTCAATTTAAATTTTTAGACAGACACCATGTTATGCGCCTATATGATTTTTAAATAACATAGAATTCAGTAAGATGTTTTATCTCATGAATATCCAAATTTACCTGATATTTTAAGCTTCATTTAATTTTATTTTCTTACATGGGGATTATGATTCAATGTTACGAAGTATTAAAAGTTTATTATATCAATCTCATCGCTTATCAGTATTTATTATGATTATTCATTAATTTATAAAACAAATGATCCATATTTTAGTAAAACTATTAAATTATCTTCTCCTATGTTGATTCATGATATTTGAATATACTAGTATAATTTTTTCACTCTTCATTACATAAGATAATTAAGATGTTATGTTATGAAAATCCTATATTATCCCTCACATTGGTCAGAAATTTGGGTTCCTTTAAACCATTTTTTCAATAAATGTTTTAAAAAATATTATGCAATTATTCTATTATAATTAAAATACTTTGTAACTATATTTTACCTTTTAATCAGAGGTTGTTTTAAAAAATAATATTCATTTATTTTTTTGATTCATGGAGTTTTATATTTATTTTATTACAGAAAAGGAAAGTTAGACATACCTGGATTTATTAATAGTCATGACCGTCCTCCCCCCAAAAAATCATTTAAATGTTTAAGAGATTATTATTTTTTGAAATATTCTTTCCAGATATTTTGTCTCTTCATTATTTTTAAAAATATTTTAAATGATATTTTTTTCAATAAAAGGTTCTATATTAAAATGTTTTTTAAAAGTTTTTTTTATTGGTTTTCAATGTTATTTTCAATGAAATTGTTTTAAAAAAGTTTACAAGAGTTCATAATAATTTTTTGAAATATTTTCAGAGACATTGGTTTTAATTTTTTCAATCATTCATTATAATTTTTAGAATTTTTCCTCAAATAAATAGTTTTTAAAATATTTTCCAAATTTAGTTTCTTATTTTAAATGTATTTTCAAAGAAAATTGTTTTCAATATATTTTTTGGATTTCATTATATGTTTTTAGTTATTTTAATAGAATTATTTTTTTAATATGTTATCAAGATTTAATTATAGGTTTTCAATTTATTTTCAAAGAAAACAGATTTCAATATATATTAATGTTTCTTGTATATATTTTCAAGGGAAAATACTGTAAAAATGTATTCAATATTCTTTTACATGTTTTGAAAGTCGGTGGTTTTCTATATTCATTTCTAATTGTCAACGTTAATTATTAATAAAAATTTTTACAAAAAGTTTTTATGATTGAAATATAATTTTTCATAGAAAAAAGGTTATTTTCTTTATGAAATGTTTTTAAAAATATATGTCTTAATTATTTTTCATCTACAAAGACATTAGATTGTGTAACTCATGAATTTTTAGGGAAATTATCCAATTGTTCCATACATATTATTTATCTGAATAGTTAATATGTTGATTGCATGGTGTTTAGGACACTCCTTTATTTTTCAAAGACAATATATTTATGACACCCATTCATCATTAACATATTATATATTTATAAAACCCATTTATTGTTCATTGGTTGTCTATTTATGAAACCCTTTTCTTTTAATGAGTTATACATTGATGAAATTATTATGAAACTTGTCTCTTTTGTGTAGGTTTTGATATGATTACATGTTTATGATTCCCATTTCATTTCGTGGGTCATGATATGGTTAATGATTGTGATCTAGTGCTACACACAAGTATGATCTCATTATGATATATGTGGGACCTATATCTCCACCAAATTTAATGGGTAAATATTTATGTAACATCAAAAGTTTATGGTCTATTTTTTTGAATAAATTAAAATTTTCAATGATATCTTTTACTGATCTAAGTCAAACATTTATTTCAAAATAACCAAATTATCACATGATACATGAAACACATAGTTAGTGGATGATACATGAAACATTGAGTATTGTGTTTTTTGAATGTATAGAAGAATTGTGTTTGGTGTATATTATTTTTACCACAAGATGAAGCATCCGCTACATGGAAAATTAACTTGGCTTTTTTTACACACAAGGGAGACCTTTCTAGATATCTTGTGTTCTATACAATACCATGTTTATATAAACAAAGATATATTATTAATATATTATTAGGAAATGGGAAATAAAAAACTCATTATGAATAAAATTAACAACATTTTTAATTTGATATAACACTAACATTTATCTTATGTATTTTGTAAACATGATATAAAAAAATCATTTTTTCTGATAAAAGATTTATTTTTAAAAAAATGAATTTTTTCTGTATTTTAATAGTCAAAAATATTTAAACGTATATTTTGAAACTTTTATAAGGTTTATTTTACATAAAAAATTTATTACTTAAATGAGGAACATAAAAATTCACCTTGGATTAAATTATTGTATTTTTCTGATTAAATTAAAATTTCAATGAATAGGGAAAATTAATGCATTTTAATTCAAAACATTTTTTTATCTAATTTATTTATATATTAATATTATCTTTCTAATTGATTTTAATGAGTAATTGTATTATGTTCTTATCATTAAATCCAATTTTTTTCATTGGATTAAATTTCACACAAAAAATGGACATTAACACATGTCAATCTTTTGACAGTTTTTACATCTTAAAATCAATATATCTACTTTAGCAATGAAAATTTAAATTAAATAAATTTATGCGAATTCTGTCTTCTGAATTAAGAAGAATGGATTATATATTTTGAATATACGGATCCAAATTATATAAACATGACCCATTTATTTGTGGACAATATTAATAGTATCTCCAGTAATTATATTTATTTACCATGGTTAAAGTGTAAATTAGGTAAATAAGACAAAAATAATTTTCTGATAATATAAAAATACACTAACATGTGTCCTAAAATTATTGGATGAGTCATAGGTTACCAAAAAACCCCATAAGCCTAATTTTAGTAATTTGAGAACCACTCGGGAGTAGAAATGATATGTTATAATAATTAATTAATTGTATTTGGAAATATATCATAAAATGATTATTTTTAATAAATCAATTTTAATGTCGGGTTATATAATTGATATATTTTACTATAAATACTAATTAAAAATATAAAAATATTTACTACATCATGGTATTTTATTTATAATTTCTAGACACTAAATAAATAAATTTATTTATGTCACAATGATGATGAAGTGATTATATTATTAATGAAAAATTCAAATTAATGATCTTATAAATATTATAATAAATGTAATTTTAACATTTTTTCCCATCATCAAATTTTTCAGATGACATTGAATTTTCTTAATGAGTTAATTCCATTGGAATAAATAATCATGTTTTTATTACATTAACAAATATCTATTACAAAATACTGTCAAAATTGATATATATGAGTTTTAAAAGAACTACTAAATTATCAAATTATATAACAGTCATAAAAATAAAATATTTTGAAGCATTAATTATATAATGTTAAAAATTTCATTAATAATCCAATTTTGGTTCTCTTGATATTTTATAGTAATGATAGTAACCATACATTATGAAAATTTCTGAAGACATGGTAAATGTTAGTGTTTTTACTATGGGTTACAGTTGAAATATTATGTCCATTTTTGGACATAAACATCTATAAAACCTATTAGATGATAGGATTTCACCCCATCCTCATCCTAGACTCTAAATATATCACTTTTAAATATTTTAATTTGAAAATAAAATTGAAATAAAAAAATATTTGAATATATTCCTAATGTACCCATCACCTCTCCTATAAAATTAATCTTCTCCCTCTCTTTTAATCAAAACTATAAAGCCATTTTTCTCAGCCAAACCCTACCCATTTCCTCTCAAAACATCCCTTAATTCATCCTTGAGGATAAAAAGAAGCAATAAATACATCCTATGGAAACATTTTGTGCAAATAAAAAATATATACTAAAAAAAGAAGTAATTATTTTCTCAACACTTTCAAAATTATCTTCTTCTTATACTTCATTTTATTCTGTTGTTACCATTATAATTTTATAAATATTGTATCTTATACATGTTTAAGTGGTATTATAATTATTCTACAACTTTATACCTCTTATTATCCATCATACAAATAAAAATATCACCATGTGTGTGTTCGTGCGACTTATGGTATACACGTCGTGGCGTATTTTCTATTCAACAATAAGTAATATGGATGATAATAATGATTAGTATAATGCAAAAAATTAATGATTATAACATGATAGTTATTTTTATAGTTATTATAAAATCCAATTACATTCCATTTAACCATTATGTTAATTATATTATTCCTCTTACGTACGTACAACATACCACCTCCACGATGCAATGTGATTTATTCCCCACATTAACCATTCTAAAATGATTATAAAGTATATAAAATAAATAAGAATGAAATATATGAAATTATAATTCTATTTGATATATATATAAATTCTATTTACATGTTTCAATTCAATTCAATATGGAAAAAGAAACAACATTCATGTCTATGTACGGACTATCGTCTTCATGAATAGTGTATTCCATTTCATTTATCTATCTATTATATAAATTTTGATACCAAATATTTGTGATATATAAATCATTTTTTACATTCTATAATTATTTTCATCATGATCTATGTAATAATATTATGAATAACAAGTCAAATCGTTTATGATAAATAAAACGATTATTACTGAAAATGGCGATTTAACATGGAACTGATAAATAAACTGGTAATTTATGTCATAAGTGAATGACATATGATATCATATATATTATTATTGTTATTTTACAAGTTGATAATATTTTTAAAACCACTATACATGAATTTTGGACACTAGTAGAATTAAACGAACCTATTGTGACAAATATATTTTTCATCTCATTATTATTAGAGATTGTTTATCTGTAAGTATATATTGGGGTATATTTATCATACAAATTCATGATTCCAAAATATATAATATTTTTTTCATTATAAAAAATCTTAAATTCAATTTTACCCAGTGGTGATGTTTGATTAAATGTAATGTAAGTTATCTTTCTTTTATTTTCTATATGCGTAGCTTTTTGAATTTTCGAGCAAGAGGACGTCCAAATTTTATTTTAAATTATACAAAATAAACAGATTTATATATCTCCATAATGAATTATTTCCAGGAAACATACAATAAATGATTTCATGTTTATTTTAAGTACAATTCTTTTCCTTAAAAATTGTTTGGCATTTTGAGAATATCAAACCTTTTTTATGAAGGAAGGATATTTATTTCAAAAATAAATTTAAAATGTTTTATCAGAATTATTTCAATCTATTAAGGAAAACTAAAAATAATGTTATATTTATATCATTAATTATGAACTATTTTAAGATTATTAATGATAGAATGAAATTTTATATAGATTATGCTGTAATGGAATGATATTTAAGAAACCAATTTTATCTCTTAGGTTATACTATGATGATTGAATTATGTTTTGTGGTACATGTAAGAATTATTTCATCATTATTTGGCTGTGACCTATATCTCCCTCCAATGAATTGGGTGGATATTTATATAAAATGATATATACATGAAAAAATTGTAAATTAAGTTATCTTCTGTAATACAGGGATGGAATGGAAAGTAAAAATGGTTCAGCAATACAGGGCTAGAACGACAAGTAAACCTTGTTAAGAAGTACATGGCTACAATGTCAAGTAAACTAGGTTCAGTAATGTGTGTTGTCAACTGGTATTGTCTTAGAAGCAATTATAATGATAATTTGGAAATAATATTTTGTGATTATTTCATTTCCACAATACCATGATATATTTCCATGATATTTTATAATCGTTAATTTTTTTTATGATCAATTCCTTATGTACTGACAAGATTTATTTCAAGAGTAAATATTTTGATATTTTGACATTATGTTCTTGTTTTTACATTCCTATTTTTAGGGATTGTTTTATATTCTCCATGTTTATACATAATGATAATTTTAAATAACCTTTATTATTTATTTATTTTCATAATATATAAAGAATATTTTTAGGTAGGAAGAAAAAAGGGTAAGGTCTTTATGGGACATGTTAATGATTTATAAATATGTCATAATACTTTGTTTCAGTTTTCCGAAGACACTAAAATAATATGTTATTTTTTTCATATATTTGTGTAATTTATTATTTATTCCACAAAGGAAATATAATTTCCATGTACATCAAGATTGGTTAATTTGTGTTAGTATTAGAGCAAAGGAGGTAGGAATGAATTCAATAATTTGGAACTCTCACGTGTGAACATTGGATAATGGATGGATCTCCACACTAGGGATTCATGAGTAAATGGCTGCCACTGTTGACCGAGGTGTGTCCTTCCCATGGGGTGTAGCATCACCTAGAGTTACCTGATATGTATCAATTATAATCTACTTGAAACAATTTTAGACCATTAGAGTTTGTATCAGAGTGAAGGTTTAGTTAAACTTTGGAAACAAGGATGTGAACACATTAGTGATATCCTTAGAGATATTTATATGGTATGTCTAGGGATGTCCCAAAGGGTATTTATAACTAAAGGTTATAGTCCTAGAATTATGGTAACAGTCATGAATAATCTAGGATTTTACCAAAGATGTTAGATATTGAATGTACTCTCTATTGATTGTGTTTTTTTCCTAGTATTTGTTTCCTCTGACACTATTAATTATAGATTTTCTAAAATGTATGGAACCGAAAGGAATCATTTTAATGATAAATACCCTAGTAAATGTTATTATTATAATCCTAACCAACCAAATGTTGTTGCACATGGAATGAAAAATCTTATTTCTCTACTTATATAAGTTATGAGTCATTCTAGAAATCCAAATAAGCATATAAAGGAAAAAAATTTTATTGAGTCCTTCATGAGGAAAAATACAGCTTATTTCAGTTGTTTTTATGATGAATATATTTCATAACAATAGATTATTACCATTGAAATGATATTTTCCATCTTTTACTGTTCAAAACATGGAAACAAAATTTTTTGTTTATCATTTAGAAGTAGAAGAAGTCTAGTAGTAGACTCTAATCAACAATATGTGGTAGTAAGATGAAATTGAATTATTAGAATGGGATGAGTTCAAGAACATATTTTTCAATATTTACATTCCTCATATTCTTCAAAAAAAGATAGAAAAGTTGTTCCTTGGGGTTATGTTAATGGATGATGAATATGTTTATACATACAAGAAAACATTTACAAGACTTTCATGGTATGCTTCTAGTTTTATCATCCAAACTAAATTAATGTTGATCGATTATTGAATGCCTTAAAAACCTGTATTCAAAGTGAATTAGAAATAATAGACATTAGTAGGTATAAAGAGATTGTGTGTTATGCAATCACAATCGATATGTAAGTTGGTGTTACATATCAATCTCATGGTTTTGAAATGAAATGAATGATGGAGTTCAAGGGAAAATAACAAAACAATGGTGAAAAATATTAATTATTTCTTATGCTCAATGTTTATAATGAACTATTTTGGGGTTTTTCATAAAGGGACGAGTAAATTTTATAAGTGTTTAAAAGAAGGTCATCAAGAAATTCATTTTCGAATTAACGTTAAAACGGTTGATAATTATGTGAATAGATTAAATACTACAAGGAATGTGCCACCCACGCTTTGATGCTACACGTGCAAGGAAATGAGGAATTATGATAACCAATGACCTAATCTAAGGGTTATGGATTCTTATCAACATCATCAACCTATTAAGGAAAAAAACAAAGGAAAATCACATGCGATCACTATTGGATATGTTAAGTGTTACAAAGGAGTGGTGGAACGACTAAGTGTTTATGCAATGTGATTCCAAAATAGTGTAGTAGAATCTCTTTTTTTAGTGTTACAGAATGTTATAATATCTATGTATTTGTCCATTGTGGTTTTCCATATTGATATGGTACTATTAACTAGGAAAACTGATTCAATATTTTTGGAATGCCCATGATAGGATCATAATTAAGGAATTTAGTGATATTAAGATGTTTGATTGTATTAATGACCACATTACTAATATATTGAAAATGTGATATCATGGATTGGGTATATATAATATTTTTTATTTTTTGGTGTGTGGAAAGTGTATATTTTGATATAATTCTTGTTTTTGCTAAGGTTTTATTGTAATTCATGTTATTATCATTTTTTAGGAGAATACTTGATTAAGGAATACATATGTTTGGAATGTGACAACCATGAAATTGTTTTTGAGATATGGTAGATAAATGTTATGTTGATTTAGTTAACCTATTTATAATTTTTTATATTTTATGTTTTTGGAATGATTGTAATTTTATCCATTTATGGATAGTATATGTTATATTCTGGTAAATGATTATTAGATTTCCATTTTATCTCACTATAAGAGGACTTATGCATTTTTTATTACATCTGATAATCTATTTTTGAGACACTTGGAATTACCTATAATTTTATCACATGATCTACTAAGACTTAATGAATGAAAATTCAACATCATTTAATTAAATAATAGATGATTTATAAACTGTTCAAGGCACCAAAATGGTGAGATTTTACCGAAATCATGTATGAATTTATTATATGAAAAATTATTCATCATTAGGGAAAGGATCTTGCAAACCAAAAATGATATCTTAGTACCTTCTCATCCATTGAATCATATGGTCCCATAAATCATCATAGATTTATTACATCCTAGTTTTTATCTTACTCCAAACCTTGTTTTCTATCACTATCCACCAGGATGATATGGTTATATTTTTTTTTCATATCCATTTTTTCACTTACCTCATTTTTTATCCTTTATGAAAACATAGTGATGTGTTACTTTGGGTAACTATTACGTTTATATCATTCCTTTCTAAAATAATGTTTTAGTATTACTTTTTACGATGTGGTTTTCTATGAAATAAACATTCAAGTATTAATAATTTTACAATCCTGATGAATTTAGAGGGATAAATTGATTTTAAAGGGGGTATAATGCTACATCTCTAGTTTTTGTGGACCATTTTTTTAAATAAAATAAAATTTTCAATTATCTCGTGAAATGAACTAATTCCTTAATTCCTTTCACACTAAACTGATTTGTCTTAACTTACACACATCACTGGGTTGGCGATCGATTCAAATAACATGATGAATTGATAATGTTTAATGTAAAAATTATTTTTTTTCATTATGTTATAAAAAACCACAAAGAAAGATTTAAATACATTATACACAAACATGGCTTGTGCTACATGTTACAGTGACCTTCATCTGAAGCTTGAATTGTACGCAATATCCAGTTTATCTAAACTGTGATATATTATTAACAAATTATTATTTAATGGGATATATATTAAAATTTATGAAAATTATCGACCACAATTTTAATTTTATCTAACATGAAAATTAATATAATATATTTTCAAGACTTGATATAAAAACAAATTTAATTTTTCAAATAAAAGATGTATTTTTTAAAAAATACAGTTTTACCACCTTTTGATAGAGAACCCATTTTTAATCTTTTTTGACAATTTTATAAGTTATATACTACACAATAATATTATAATATTAATTAGTAATATATAAATTCACCGTGGTTATAATATTGGTATTTTTATGATGAAATTCATATTTTAATGAATATTGAATAATACTGCATTTTAATTCAAAATTACATTTTCATCTAATTATTTTATATAGTTATATTATCTAATTAATTAGTTTGAAAGTGTAATTAGATTATGTTTATATAATTTAATGCAATTTTGGTCTTTTTATGTAATTTTACATTTAAATGGGACATAAACACCAGTCAATATTTTGATAGTTTTTACTTCTCAAAAACCAGCCTTCTTGTTTTGACAACTGGAATTTATTTAAAATTAATTTCTTCCATTTATTTATCTTAAATTTACTTAAATGGATTACTTATTTGGAATAATAAGTTCCCAATTATGTAAATACAACATTTTTTCAATATAAAGAGTAACTTTGATAATTATTTTTATTTACCAGGGTTAAATGGTAAATTAGGTAAATAACGTTAAAAATAATATTATAATAATATAAAACTACCCTAACACAGGTCATATTCATATTTTATGAGTCAATGGAGACCAAAAACCCTTAAGCCTAATTTTTATCATTTGAGAACCACTTGGGTGTGAAAATGACATGTTGTAATAATTAGTTTAATGTAAAGTGAAATATAACATAAAAAGTTTCTTTTAATTAAAAAAATATTAATGTGGGTTTATTTAATAAATATAATTGACTATAATTTATAATTGTAAAGATAATAATATTTCCTACATCATGGTATTTTATTTATACTTTTTATATACTAAATAAATAAATATATTTATGACCCAATGATGATACAGTGATTACCTTATTAATGAAATATTCAAATAATTGTTATTATAAATATTCAAATAAATGATATTATAAATATTAAAATATTTGTAATTTGAAAATTTTTATACCGTTAAATTTTTTCAATGGAAATTATATGTGAGGGAAGAGTTAATTCCTTTGATTTGAATTAATCATATTGATATTTCTTTAAAAAAATTCAATTAATAAATAGTGTCAAAATTGACATAATTATGTTTTCTAAAAAATTATATTTTATTATATTATATAATAGACCTAAAAATCTTGGATTTGGACAAATGACTTATATAATGCTTAAAATTTCATTTATTATACACATGTAGTTCATTTGGCATTTTATATTAAATATAGTAACAATATATTAGGAAAATATAAGAGGACATGGTATGTTTTAATGTTTTTATCTGAGGGTTAAAGAAAAATGATAATGTCAATAATGTGACCTAAAGTTTTATAAAACCTATTGGTTGGGATTATTTTGATCCACCCTCATCTTATCATTGAAATATCTCACTTTGGAACTATTAAAATTCCAAAATCAATATATAATAAAATAATATTTCAATACCTTCCTCAAAATCCCCTCACCTATATTATAAATGGTAAACACTCATTTTCATTTAATCAGACCACTAAAGCCCTTTTCTAGGAAAAACCATATCACTTCCACTCTAAACATTCGTAAATTCATCTTATAGGTCACACATTGGTGAAAAATCTATCATAAAGATACCTTTTCCGCAAATCCATAGGAGATACTCGAAAATGAGGTAATTGTTGTATCACATCATTCAAAATTCTCTTCTTATTCTACTACCTATTCATATGTTATTACACTAATATTCTAATAAATCCTGAATATTCTAATTTCAAAGATGTTATTATAATTATGGGACAACTATTTTGTAATGACCCAAACATTTATTAATGAAAATTCCACTTGATCTAACTAAATGTTTTATTATGGTTATATAATATGTGAACTTCATTGGTTTTATGTATCTGGATTTAAAAATACCATTATGAATTGTGAACATTGTTAATATAGCTGTTTAATAGTGATAACATTATTATTATGAATATAGGGCTTTAACAAATCCAATTTACAGTAACAAAGGTAGTGATGGCCTCATCTAGTAGACTTTCCCAATAAAATCCCATTTGTCGGAGCTCGTAAAGGAGGTGGAATCATTGGGAATATCTCTTGACCAAACCCATGCTAAGCTTGATCATGTTAATCTTGAGTGGAACCGACTACGGGAGAAGTGGAAGTTAATAGAGATTACCACCCGAGCGATGTTATCCAACCCATCCCAAGAGTCTATCACCATATCACACCTTATCCTTTAGTATTATGTGGGTGTTATAATGGGTAATGTTACAAGACCCTAGACCTATGAATATGTACATTATTTTGTATAAAGAATCTGCATTCATTTTATTATTGTTACTTTGTAAATAGTTCTAAAATAAAAAATAGTATTTTTAGTTAAAATTCAACTATGAAATGTATTTTGATGAATTAATGGATTTTTTGAATTAGATAATATTTGAATAAAATATTATTATTAAATTACCATTTCTTAAAAATAAATTATTATATAATTTTGTGAACACAATTGTAATTTTTATTATGGTTTTGAAAGCTGTTTTGGTCAAAACCCATTAATTTTCGATAAATGTTAGTTTTTATTTTACATGTAAAAATTCAAATATTTATAGGATTATTTACATAATGTGAATATTATTTTTAGAATTAGGACATCAAAATTATCCAAAAGTATATTTTTCAACATTTTTTAACAGAGTCGAATTTTTTGGTAGAAATTAAATATTGTTTATATATATATTGTGTTTAATGACATCATAATGACTCAATAGTGATGTAATAAAATAATATAAACATTATGATCAGACAATATCTGTTTTAACATTAAAATAATGTGATTTTGGGTCTATTTGATTTATTTTTCAATGCTTTAGTGGACCCACCAAGACTTATAAAACATTTTGTCTTTTTAAATTGTTTTCCATGAGAGTGTGACTCACCTAAAAATAAGCAACCCTATTAACATAAAAAGATCATCCATTGGCCTTATAAAATGTTGTTTTATACTCCCATTTTTCCAAAAACATTGGCAAGAACTAGTGGCTAGTTTTTGGCATTGATTAGTTTAATGTGTGGTGACCCAAACCTAATTAAAAATGAATTCCATCTCCTTTACTATATTAACATACCCAATCTACCACACCCCTTTCACTAAAAGCCTTTTGATTTCGACCAAACCCATCCCTCATCTCTCTAGAATCCTATCAAGGTTCCCCAAGCTCCCAAGAAGCCTCTCCCAAGCCTTTGGTATCACACTTTCAAGTAATGTATTTCTTCCATTACCATTTTCTCCATTTTTTTAGTTGTTATTCCCTATTTTTTCAATTAAAAATCTTTCGGTATTAATTTTAACCTCCACCATAGTTCCATAACTATGTTTTGATGATGGGATACCCTTTTCACTTTCATTAGTGCCTCCCATGTACACCATTTACCATGCAAGAAATTTCGTGAGGGATTTCTCTCTCCTCTTTTACATCCAAGTAATTCTTTTTCATTATGCATCTAAATTATATTACAATTGTTGGGACATGTATCTATATGACCCCCTTACTACCCATTTCTTGTAAATTTGATTATACACCCCTTTATATCTCATCAACCATTTTTTATGAGTTCTAATTTCACATTGTTATGCTACTAAAATTACACTATGATTTTCCAATCCAATGTCATTATGTAGTGAATACCATGCCAATTTCTCTATCAAGGGTATTCAACTTTATGGAAATTTACTTATTGATTATAAAGATTTATGTATTTATTCCACGTTCATTTATCATGGAATAAATAGTGATGATCGATTCCATGTTGTATAATCCATGTGGTGCACTTATGCATGAAATAAAATATTTAAGAAAGGTGCACCCTAATAGAGCTCCAATGCATTGGGTAATGTATAGAATCATGATAAATCATGTGCAATTGGTTTTGACTCATGCTAATTCAAGTGCAATGAGGTTTTACTCATGCTTCATGTTCAATGAGGGTTTACGCATGCACCATGTGCAATGATCCTTGGATCATGCTAATTCCATGTTAACTGTTTTTTCCACATATCCATGTTATGATTATAATGCATTATCATGAATTTATGTTTATGTTTATCTTATGGTACATTCATATTCCTATTGACTAACATGTATTGTATTCATCATGTTATTCCTTGTTTATTCCCTTACTAGGCTTTATATCTCACCCTTTTCTATTTCATGTGTTCAGGTTATCCCATGCAATTCTAAGTACTAGGGAATGTAGTAGTCATGTAAAGGAAATATCCAATAAATATGTTGTATTTCATGTTTTATGTTGATGACCCTATTCCAAAAAAACAAGAAACCTCTCAATATTCCATGTAGTTTCAAGTGAAGTTTTTATATAATAAATCATGTTAAAGTTTGTAATAAAAATAAGGGTTGTCATAGTTGGTATCAGAGGACAGGTTTAGTTAATTTTGGGATTTGGATTAAAAAACACTAGTGAAAACATAGATACAAGAATAATTATAATAAAAACATCCCTATGTATTGGTGAGTATTGATTATGTGGTTTATCAAGCAAATACATCAATGTCTGGATACAAGCAGGTAGAGGCGGCTCTGACACAGATGTATCCTAGGGGTAAAACCTAAAACACCACTTTGAGCTAGACTCAAATAAGAACTATAGCATAACAATGGACCTTTTTACACTCTTGGTTACGACACTCCCGAGGATACTCTTTTTTAGATTCACAAGCTTAGTATGAAACCTTATTATGGGAATTAAAAATATCCCTTAAGAATATATGTTAGAAAGTAGATCATGGATAACATAGATTAATGCCTATGGATTCATATGTTAAAAAAATAAAAGTTATTTATAATTCATCAATTGTTTCCTTGGATTACACTGAATGTGTTAGCCCTAAATTTCATTTTATTCCAACCAATGGCTGGTAACAGGAGGACTCGGGCTAACAAATGATGTTAAGATCAATGTGATGACTGTGATAACGAGATTCCCAATCCGATGAGAGTGGGAATTGCTAACTTCGTAATGCATCCCTCTCAGTTAACTCATACTTTGAATAGAAACATGGGTCAGGATTAATGTTCACCCCCCTAATAAAGAACAAGTCACTATATAGAGCTTCATGAGACAATGGCCTCCATCTTTTAATGGAACATCTGATCCCTCAATCGTCGATCAATGGATCATCTCCATTAAAAAGATCTTCCCCATCCATCAATGTTTTGAAAAAGAGAAGGTTCTTCTGGATACTTATCATATAGAAGGTGAAGCGGATTTGTGGTGTATGTTGATCAAAAATAAGAATCCTTAGGAGGATATCGAGGCGTTGTAATTAATGGATTTCCAGAAAATGTTTTTCCAAATATATTTTTCATGCACCCTCTGACATAAGATGGAAAATGACTTCTATTACATCATGAAAAAAGATGATGAATCTATCAGAGCGTACGAGGAAAACATAACAAGTCTCGCACGATACACCATCAGCTTTGTTGTTACCTCCGAATGGATGGTTGAAATCTTCTTTGGTGGGCTGAAACCTAGCCTACGAAAAGCACTGGTGATCCGTGACTTTGACTACTATGAGGAAATTGTCTGATGTGCCCTTAAGGTCAAAATGGAGATCAGAAAATCTAATGGGTATCATGGGGATAAAAATCATATGGTGGAATTCAATTCTGGTGGTCTGATGGATAAATCCAATTGTTCATAGAATATCCAGCACCCCACATGCCAATGGTGATGAAAGAAACACCCTTGAAATTTCCGTAAGGGGATGATAAATGATTTAGGTGGGGAAGATAAAAGATTCTAGTTGTTAACTGTGTACAAGAAAAACATGTGACTGCATCAAAGGAGAGGAATGATCCATTTGATCCTCAACATATTTTTAATTACTAAAACTGCAAAGAACCAGGGCGTCTTGAAAAGTAGTACCCTAAGCAAAGGGTTTTCGAAGTTAACCAACAACCTCGAAGGCAGAAAGGGAGATATTTTTCCATCACTACTGCCGAAGTGAATCCCAAAAATGAAGGGGTGATAGGTACAATAGTTATTCATTCAATAATAGAAAATCTACATTTTTATTCGGGTTCTATGCATTCTTTTATACCACAAATGGTAAGTAGATCAATCATAGCACCACCACAAATCATGGATGTAATGATGTCTGTGAGAACAGTAAATGGGGAAATCAGTTCACCCCATGAATATAACTCCTCCACTGTCATAATCCGTGGATTGAATTTCCTAGAGAACCTCATCATAATCCCTCTTGTGGAATTTTATGTAATTCATGGCATGGATTGGCTTTCCTTATATAGTGACAATATAAGTTGTTGTGAGATCGAAGTAACTCTCCTTGTAGAGAATCGACCCCCGATTATATACAAGTGAAAGGAGGAAGATGAATCTTCTTTAGCTCCATCATCTCAAGCATGGATATTACTGCACTATCAGTATGTGTGTCTAGCTCAGATGATTGAGTCTAATTACGCAACCATCCATAAATACATTTCTATTGTGAGGGAATTTTCTAATGTTTTTACCGAGGAATTGATAGGTCTTCATCCTAGAAGAGATGTTGAGTTCTCAATTGATCTTATAATTGGGTAGTTTCCATATTCAAGACTCTATATAGAATGGATATTTTGGATCTTAAGGAGTTGATGAAACAACTATAGGAGAATCTGGATAAAGGGGTTTATAATCCCAATTGATTCACCATAGGGTGAATCAGTCCTCTTCGTCAAGAAAAATGATGGGTCAATGAGCCTTTCAATCGATTCTCATGAGCTTAACGAAATCAGGATAAAGAACACGTATCCACTCCCATGAATCGATGACTTGTTCAATCAGTTTTGTGGATCACATCAATTCTCCAATGTGAATTTGCTATTAGGATATTATCATGTAAGGCTGAAGAAGGAATATATACACATGACTACTTTTCATACAAGATACGGGAACTATGTATTCATAGTAATGTCTTTCAGACTCACTAATGCTCCAAAAATATTTAGGGACATGATTAATAGAGTATTTATAGATTACCTCGACAAATTTGTTGTAGTGTTTATTGAGGATATTCTAATATTCTCTAATACCAAGGAGGATAATGAGGAGCATCTATTAACTATTCTAGAGACCATGCATAAAGAGAATCTCTATAAAAATTACAGAAAGTGTGTGTTATTGTAGGCCCATATCTTCACAAACAATGGGATATCTGTGGATCCCTCCAAAACGGATGCAATTGAAGGATGGCCGAGGCCAACATCGTTAACATATATCTGTTGCTTCTTGTGGTTATCTAGATATTATCAATGATTTTTGAGAAATTTCTCACGATTTTCCTACCCTCTTACAAATCTAACTCAAAATTGGGTAAATATTTGTTGGAGTGATGATTGTAAAGAAAGAATTTAGGAGTTAAAATGGCGGCTTATCACTGCCCCTGTAATCATATTTCCCACATGTGGAGAACTTTTTGTGGTATTCAGTGATGCTTTGAAGAAGGGAATGGGTTGCGTGTTAATGCAAAATGACAAAGTCATTGCCTATGCTTCGAGGCAATTGAAATCTCATGAGTTGAATTATCCAACATATGATTTGTAGTTGGTTGTCCTGATCATCGCATTAAAAATTTGGCGAAATTATCACTTTGAGTATAAGTTTGAAATATATACAGAACACAAAAGTCTCAAGTATATATTCACATAGAATGTGTTGAGCATGTGCTAACGAAGGTGGTTAGAGCTGATCAAAGACTTTGACTGCTCAATCCATTACTATTTTTGGGAAGAAAAAATGGTGGAAAATGATCTATGTAGAAAGTAACAATCAATTCTATCATTGATGAGAATCGAGAAGGATCAAATATTCTTAGATTTGATAATGATTGACATGGGAATCAGAAAGAAGGGAACATCATCAATCCATTCAGAAATGGTTTCTCAACCATATCTTTTTGAAAGGATAAATGATTATCAAAAGGATGATGTGGAAATTCATAAGAAAGTATAAGATATTATAAAAGGTAAATCCTCAGTGTTTAATGTTAAATAAGAAGGAATTCTTAGATTTTGGAAAAGACTATGTGTTCCATTATGTCCAGAGATTAAGAAGGAACTTTTGGATGATGCACATAGTTCAAATTTCTCTATTCACCCAGTAAACACCAAGATGTATTGAGATCTATGAGGAATTTTTGGTGGGATAATATGAATAAGGAGATCACTGAATATACCTCAATGTGCATGGTGTACCATAATGTGAAGGCTCGGAGACAGAACTCTAAGGGGATGACATAACCATTACCCATACAAGCATGGAAATGGGAGAACTTCACCATGGACTTCGTCGCTAGACTTCAGAAGACATCCAATGGAAATAATGAAATTTGGGTTGTTGTGGACCATCATATAACGTATACACATTTTATTTCAATTAGGGAGGATTTCTCATTGGATCAACTGTCAATGATATATATCAGATATGGGGAATGGCTTCCTAGAGTAGCACTATCTATTATATCTGATCGAGATCCATGATTCACCACGATGTTTGGGATGATTTTTCTACATGTGATAGATACTGATCTGAATTTCCATACGACATATCATTCTCAAATTGATGGCCAATCAGAGCGGACTATACAAACACATTATGACAAGTTGAGATCATGATCAATGGACTTCAATGGAGGATGTGATCAACATCATCATCTGGTTCACATCAATTATAACAACATTTTCCACTCGAGCTACTAAATGGCACCTTATGAAGCCATGTATGGGAATAGGTGCACAACGCCGACATGTTGGGCTGAATTCAGCCAGAGTAAGATTCTTGGACCAGAAATGGTCGAAGAAATGGTGGAGACGGTGAAAACCAATCAGTAGCCTATCAAGGAAGCCCAGAGTCGATAGAAGATTTTTGTAGATAAACGCCAATGAGAACATGAGATTAAAGTTGGATACATGGTATTTATATGCATATATCCATGGTAGATGGTCATTAGGTTTGGAAAGAAAGGGAAGTTAAGTCCTAGGTATATTAGCCCCTTCTAGATTCTGGATCATGTTGTGGTGGTAGCCTATCGACTGGAACATCCACTTAACATGGCCAAAGTACATAATGTCTTTCATGTATCCATTTTAAGAAAGTACATATGAAACACTTCACATTTACTCTCTTCATAGGTAGTATAGCTAGTGGATAATATTTCTTATGAGGATCAACCAGTGAAGATCTTAGATCATAGAGAAAACGTTCTATGAAATAAGATAATGCCCCTCATCAAGGTGTTGTGTAAGAAACATAAGATTGAAGAATCAACATTGGAATACGAAGAAGTGATGAAGAAAATTTACCCACATCTATCTTAGTGTGGGAAAAGGAAAATTTGAGGGTGAAATTCCTTAAGGGGAGAAGATTGTAAAGACCCAAAATTTTATTAATGAAAATTCATCTTGATCTAATTAAATGTCTTAATATGATTATATAAAATGTGAACATAATTTTTTTTATGATTAATTATTTTAAAATAACGTTATGAATTGTTACCATTGCTAATATAGTCATTGAACAGTGATCACATGATTAGTAAAAATATTGGGCTTTTAGAAATCCAATTTACTCTTTCAAATGAAGAAATGGCATCATCCAATAGATTTGACCCTTATGAAGCCCATTTGTAGGAGCTCATAAAGGATGTGGCATCATTTATCTTCACTCTTGACCAATCCCAAGCCTAGAAAAAACACGTTAATCTTGAGCGGAACTGACTACGGGATAAGTGGATGTTAAAAGAGATTACCACCCGATCGATGTTATCCAAGCCACCCCAAGAGTCTGTCACCATCACAATCCTTACCCTTTGGTCTTATGTGGGTGTTATTAGGGGTTATATAACAATACCCTAGCACTATGACTATGCAAATTATTTTTTTATAAATAATTTGCAATCATTTTGTTATCATTAGTTTGTAAATAGTTTTTAAAGTAGAAATAGAATTTTTTGTTAATATTCAACTGTGGAATATATTTTGATGAATTAATGGATTTTTTGAATTAAATATTATATTAATAAAATATTATTATTAAATTAATTTTTATTAAATAAGAATGATCATATAATTTTATGTTTTCAATTGTAATTTTTATTAAGGTTTGGAAGCTGTTTTTGTCAAAACCATTGAATTTTCAATAAATGTCGGTTTTTATTTTAAAAGTAAAAATTCACATATTTATAAAATTATTTGGATAAAATGAATATTATTTTTGTATCAGGGCATAAAAATTATCCAATGGTGAATTTTTTAAAATTTTCTGAGGCGGTCGAATTTTTGGGTAAAAATTAAATACCGTTTAAATATATAATGTGTTTTATGACATCATAATGAACCAATAGTGATATAATAAAATAATATAAATTTTTTTTTCTGACAATATATGTTTAAACATTAAAATAAACTTATTTTGGGTTGTTATGATTTATTTTACAAAGCATTAGTGGACCCACTGAGACTTATAAAACATTTCTTCTTTTTAAATTGTTTTACTTGAGAGTGTGAATCACATCTACATAAGCAACACTGTTATTTTAATATGTTCCACCATTAGGCTTATAAAATATTGTTTTCCACTCCCCTTTGGCCAAAACCAATATAAAAAACAATGGAATGGTTTGTGGTATATATTATTTTAATGTTCGGTGACCCAAACCTAAATAATAATGAAGTCCTTCTCTTTTCTTATATAAACCCACCCAAGACCCCACTCTCACTTAACTCAAAGCCTTTGGAGTTTGACCAAACCCTACCCGTATCTCTCGTAAATCCTCCAATTGTGCCCCTAGAACCCATGAATCATCTCCCAAGATTTTGGTATCACACTTCCAAGTAATGGATTTCATCCATTATAATTTTTGAATAATTTTCTTTTAGTTGTTATTCCCCTTTTTTCAATTAAAAATAATGGGGTATGATTTTTTACCTACCCTATACGTCTATAATTATGTTTTGATGATTGGAGACCCTTTTATCTCTCATTAGTGCCTCCCATGTACACCCGTTACCATGTATAAATTTCATTAGGGATTTCTCTCTCCTCTTTTACATTCATTTAATTTTTATGAATTATGCATCCAATTTCCATTACATTTGTTGGTACATGTATCTATATGAACACCTTACTGTCCATTTCATGTAAATATGATGGAGAAACCACTTTTTTTCTCATCAACAATATTTTATGAGTTCTTATTTCGCACTGTTATGGTGCCGAAATTGCACTATGATTTTCCAATCCAATGTCATTGTGTAGTGAATACCATGCCCATTTCCCTATCATGGGTATTATGATTTATTAAAATTTACTTATTGATTATGAAGTTTCATGTATTTATTCCACACCCCTATATTAAGGAATAAATTATGATGATTGATTCCATGTTGTATGATCCATGTGACACACTTTTGAATTCAATGAAATGTTTAAGAAGGGTGCACCCTGATAGCGCTCCAATGCATTGTGTAAAGTATAGTATCATGATACGTCATGTGAAATGGGTGTTGAATATTATTAATTAAAGTGAAATGTTGTATTACTTGATCTTCCATTTTATTGAGGGTTCACTCATGATCCATGTTCAATGAGCCTTGCCTCATGCTAATTCCATGTTTTGTGTTGTTTCCGCATTTCCATGTTTTGATTATCATGATTTATCATGCCCTTATGTTTATTATTCTCTTGTGAACCATTGATATTAATATTGAATAACATGTATTTTATTACTCATGTTATTCTATGTTTATTCCCTTACTGGGATTTATAGCCCTCCTTTTTATTATATATATCCTCAGGTTATCCCATGAAAGGCTATGTATGAGGGAATGCAGTTGTCATGTAAAAGAAGTTTTAAATAAATATGTTGCATTTCATGTTTTATGTTGATGATCATAATCCCAAAATACAATAGACCTCAAGATATTCCATGTTTTATTATTTGAAGAGTTTATGTAATAAATATTTTTTATGTTTGTAATTAATTGAAGGTTTTTCATTCTTATACCTCATTTTATCCATCATACAAATAACAATATCACCTTGTGTGCATACGTACAGCATACTCTCTCCACACTGTAGGGTAATTTTCTATTCAAAAATAAATAATTTTGAGAGAAATAATGATGATTTTAATGTATTTAAATAATTAATATAACATGATAATTATTCAATTTAATTAATATAACTTCCAATTCCATACATTTTATTCAATAAATTAATAATATCATCACTCGTGCGTACATTCGACCTACAGTTACACGACATGATCTGATTCATTCTCCACATTGCCAATTAAATAATGATAATATATTTTATATAATTAATAAGAATGAAATATATGAAATTATAATTCTACTATATTTATGTGTGTGTGTGTGTGTGTGTATACCATTTAAATTTTTACATTAAATTCAATAATAAAATAGAAGCAATGTTCATGCGTAAGTACAACCTACCGTCTCGATGAACGATGTATACCATTTCATTTATCTATCTATTATATATATTTATATTCTGAATATTTATGATATATAATAATTTTTTAAATTGTAGATGTTTTTAAATCCTGATATATTTAATAAGATCTAGAATAACAATCAAAAACACGTACGATAAGTAAAACAATTATTACCCAAAACATTTCATTAACATGGAATTGATAAATAAATTAGAGATATAAACTCATATGTGAGTAATATATTATATCATATATATTATTATAGTTATTATACAAGTAAATTATATGTTTGAATCCACTACACTAGAATTTTAGATACATACAAGATGAAATCAGACCAATGATATGACATAATATTGGAATCTCATTATTATCTGAGGTTGTTTACCCGTAAGTATTTACTGGTGTATATTTACGATCCAAATCCATGATTCCTAAATATAAAATTTTATTTATATTCATATACTATTTTTTGATGTTAATATAACTTATTGGGAACGTATTATTAAGCAGAATGGAATGAATCATTTTTTTGTTTTCAACACGAAGAAGATTTTAGATTTTCCAACAATAGTAAGAGAAGAATGTTTTTTATATATAAAAGATTAATGTTTTTTACATCATCATAATGCCTTATTTTCTTGAAACATCCTTTAAAATATTTCATTTTTATTTTAAACTAACTTTTGTTCTTTTAAAATTGAGTGCCTTTATGAGAAAAGAATA
Source organism: Viscum album (assembly GCA_963277665.1). Classification (NCBI taxonomy): domain Eukaryota; kingdom Viridiplantae; phylum Streptophyta; class Magnoliopsida; order Santalales; family Viscaceae; genus Viscum; species Viscum album. The sequence goes on along the minus strand of OY728152.1, from coordinate 1,106,377,968 downwards.
TGTATTTAAAGAAGAAATGATATTTTTCTCAAGAATTAATTTCAAGTGTTTTATAAAAATCATTTCCCATCTAAGATGACACACTTTATATAGATTTATGTTTATATCCCAATTATTACTATGATTTTATAGTTTTATTAATGGATTTTTATTTTATAAGTATTATGTTATGATGGAATGATGTTTAAGAAAACCATTTTATTTCTTGGGTTATGATGTTATCAATGATGTATGTTTTTATAGAACATGTAATAATGCTTTAATTGTGATATGGGTGGCACATATATATCCCCCCAATTAATTGGGTAAATATTTATATCTCTTGATATGGGAATTACTAGAATGGTAATTAAATATAGTTTAACAATACATGGTCAGAATAGAAAATAAACAAGGTTCAGTAATACATGGCTAAAATGAAATGTAATTCTTGATTAGTATTGCATGGATAGAGTAGTAGTAATCCCGGGTTTAGTAATGTAATTTTTCAACAATGATGTTCTTAAGAGAAATTACATGGATTACATGGAAATTATATAATGTGATTATTATTTTTCCACAATTCCATGTTTTAATCCAATGCAATTTTATCTCATTTATCATTCCTTTATAACCTATGACTTATGTACAACCAAGATTTATATCATGACCCAATATTTTGATATTTAATCTTTATTTTCATGTTTTTAGACTCATATGATTATGGACTGTTTTATGTTCTACATGTTTACCCCTACTAAGAATTTGAGTTCCCCCTTTTTATGTTTTCTTTTTGCCAGGGTATAGTGAAAATTTTTATGTAGGGAATCAATATGGGAAGATATTTGTAGGAGATGATGAAGATCATTCAACAAGTCAGAAGATTATGTTCCATGATTCCTTGGACACGATAATAATATATTTTGTACATATCGATTTGTGTAATGTATTATGTATTATGAAAAAAATGTAATGTCCATGTACATCAAGATGGGGTCGTTAGAATTTATATCTCATGAGATAGATAAGGATGAAATGGTGAGTGAATATGGTTTAGTAAAGGACATAGTCTTCTATGATGTTATTGGGAGTGATAATTGACAATAATTATTATAATGGGAGGGAACCATGACTACTGATATGATATGGGGAGTGAACCATTACTACTAACATGGTTGTGGAAGAAATGCATTGAATATTATGGAAATTGTTTTATATTCTTACTTTTCTGCTACAAATTCTATATATTATTCATATGTTATGGTCTCATGGATAATTATATTGACTCCATTATGATTCATGACTCATGAATAAAGAATATTTATTTCATGACTCACGTATATGAACTTTTATTTTTTAGGTAAGATCTTTAAATGTTATTCTCATTTTTGTATACCCTTATTCCCTTGATATGATTATAAATATCTTCGTTTAACCTTACCGAAAATATAATCTCAACCCTTTATATGGTATCATTCCCCTAGGTAATATAGAAAGGGTATAATTATATGTAATAATGGGGGTGGGGGATATTTTTGGGGAACATTAAATATCTTTAACAGAGTTAGAATATTATACATCAATGTTTCCAAAGACACTAAACTATTATAATCATCTAGAATGTAATTTTTAATGTGCTGAATATTCATATAAAATGATTTAATTTCAACATATGTTAATTTGGGTCTTCTATACATTGATTACAATAACCAAATGGGTTCCTACCTTTGGAATGCTGGTCTTTACCATATTATAGATATAGGAGCCATCAGTAGTTTCAAGGAAATTACATGTTTAATTCTATGTAGGTGATTGTGAAAATTACTTGAAACCCCATAATAAATCCTAATAGGGAAAAATAAATGATAAACCCATTGAAATATTGTATTAATAGAATAATTGAATCATTATATGGGTCACAAACCTTGTCCCATAAACTGAGGGCACCATGAATTTTCCAATTGAAATTAAAATGGAGAACCGAATGTAAATCATAAAAATAATGAAATGATAGATTATACATGAATAGGTCATTCGGTTACAAATTTTTGAGGTAAAAACTGGTGAACCAAATGTTTTTCCCTAAAATAATTACTTTTTTGTTGACTATTCATCTTCCCATTTAGTTATGAATTTCGAATAAATCAAATTGGTAGACATGATATGAATCACTTAAATGTATAAAATGATTGGTTGATCACACTCTATGCAATTTCATTTTTCCTATCATATATATTGGAAATTGGTATTCCTTGTGTAACACCCTACATAATTGGGGTTTCGTTATTAAATATTATTTTCCTGAATTTATTTTTGGAAATTAATTAGAAACATTATGAGACTAGTTGCATAGAAGGAATGAGATTCAAAGGCTATATATTCCCAGAACGATACGCTGAAAAATGTTATGTTTTTAATAAATCACACCTGCAATTTTTCATTCAAATTAGAATAACATTTGAAATGGTGCCCGAATACAAAATTTGAGGGAATCATTGAGTTCAAAGGAGTGTATTTACCCTAGGAGAAACATAACATTCATCATTGTGGGTATTCTGTGGAATAACTAAAAAAGGGAGTAATAGAAAATAAAATTATTAAATAAAATTATTTTATTTTAAAATTCTATTAACTCATAAATGGTAACTCGGATTGGAATTCTAAGAGAAATACTAAGTTCTTCTGGGTGTGTTTTTATTTAGGCAAGGCCAAAAATCGACTGGAGATGGTAGACTGTTAATGATAGAAACTAGTTGTTACCATCATTAAAATATTTTTAATAAAAATATATTCTTTGACCATGCATTAGTTTCTTTTAATTAATGCCTTTTCGTATATCCATGGTTATCACCATAACCATGGATTTTCTATAACCCTGAGAGGAGAAGGTTCTCCCAATGTATTGGAGAATTATGATTGGATGATTGATCGGAGCACAACATATCTATGAACTCTAGTGGATAGGGGATCAATGACGATGTGGAACAACATTATTCATCAACAAATGATCCAGCCTCGAGGTATGGTGTTGATGTCCTGGTAACTTTTTTTACCTTTTGAGATTTAGATGAAAAATGAACACCGACCCCCAAATAGATAAATCTATGTTCTGATCATTCTTGCATGACATGTTTTATTTTGAGAATTAAAGTGATGATAATTATTTGTGAATATATTTTTATTCTTCTCCATTAAAACTTATCAAATGAATAGATCAAGTATTACATGAACAAGGAAATGATCTGTACTTTTTGGAATTCTTTTGATATTTATCTTTCCCCAAATTTCCCACAATCTTCACACGTTCATTGCGTGTTCTACACCATATCCATGTTATATTGAAACCCTATGAGAGAAATATGAATTGAGGACTGATTCCACAAAAGTATCATCAAAAGGACCCTCAATTTGAAATAAATTTCCAATTTAGTAAAAATTTAGTGTTTCGTCTTGGGTCAGACATGACATAGTACAACCGACTTGACCAGACCGGGTATGGGCTAGCCCATTTTTTCACACTATCCAGCACATGGGGCCTCTAGAGCTTCATGGTTCTCCTACCTGACCCACATCTCGCATACTGTTTCTACTCCGCTAATTGTGGAATTCAATGGCCACGTGGCTAGCTAGATACCATGGTAAATGCGGTGTTGGACTCCGTTTATTGTTGTCGGCCCTCCTCATCTTCCTGGTTTCCTATTTGCATGACCGTAGGGTCCTCCATCTAATGCACCTAAAGGATGAGGCCCTTAGTCAGCACCTGCAGTGTCTGCCACCATGGGGATCCACCTACATGGTCATTCATAGAACACAAATCATTTCTTCCACTGAAAACCCTACCATCATATTGTTCCTTTATTTCCATGCCTCATCTGGTTGCCCCTACCGAGCCTATATGGCCTTCTCCGATGGTTATGTAATCAAAGGCCTTGCTGTTAATTGCCCCCTCTACCTAGATCCAATGCCTCGGGTGATTTTTTCAAAAAATTCTCTGTGACATTACAGTGGATTCTTATGTGGTTTTGGAAAACTGTTCATGGATCATTGTGGAACGATTCAATGATGCATTGTTCCTACGATCGTATTTAGTGTGGCACAGGGAACGTGGAATGCTAGAGATTGGAGAAAATATACAAATAACATGAATGCCCAAATGTATGGATCTTTTCCTTATACAATTTTCCCTTGATCCTTTTATGTTATAATTTTTAATTAATAACAATCAACCAATATTCAGCATGATTTATCATCTATTTAATCCCCAAAATAAAATCCTTCCCACAAGAATGATCGAACCGAAGATAAAAATGTTCATGGTTTGGTCTAAATTCATCATCTAAATCTAAGAAGTGAAAATAAATTACAAATAGATAAACACCCTACCCCGAGGATGGTTTAGTCATTGATGAAGAATAGGTTTTCGTGTAATTGTCTATCCACGATTCATTGGAATTCGTTGATTTATAGTGATCCGATCAGACTTCATATCATGATTCTCTAAAACCATGGGAGATCATTGTTATATCTTCCTCATCGATACCCTATGATTATGATGATAACTCAAGATTCCTGAAAAAGTCTTTAATTAATGAAAATTAATGCAACATCAAATATAATTGTTTAATGATTGTTACATCCAATTTCAAACATTCAAAGTCAACCCATGCTGATTGATGCTAGTCTTCAAATAAGGAAAAAAATATCTTTACCACACAATGGAGGTCTCATATTTCTATTCCAAGTTACAATTTATTAGTTATTAGGATTTTAAAGAAAAATAATTTTATTTATTAATTTTATTTACCTTTAACCCCATTTCGGGTTTTTCCATTGAAGACCTGAGCTGACTAATGTTAAGTCACACATAGGGTAAATACTCTACTTTGAGATCAATGGTTCTCTTGGATTTATTTTCTTGTAATCCATTAAAATGTTTTAAAAATTTAAAATAAAACCACCAAAACGATTTATTAAAAATGTAAAATATCTCATAATATCATTTTCGGAAGACCGGGCCTCAGAATTTCATGTGGTCTCAACACCTATCTCCAAATTTTTTCAATTAATTTCTATAAAACTATTTTGAAAATCTAGAGTCATTAAATTATATTCACCATATGAATTTATATCCTCAAAATAGAAATCAAATGGTTGCTCATACAATTTGGGTACTGATCACGAATCTGAGCCTCTCACTCCTATGTGCCCTCCTAGAGTTTCACATGTTTCCATCAAACAAACACCCATGTAATCCACCATGAAAAAAGGATACTCTACTATTGATCCTCGATCTATACCATGTACATTATAATAGTCACCCCATCATCAATTTCCACCTTACACCAATCGATGAAATGCAATGAATCATGCACGTACCAGCTCAACAACAACACGTGGAAGTCATCATAAACCCAATGAAACAATGCAGGTAGAGATAAATGGTATGTAACCTCACCTAATTTACTCTGAACCAAAAAAGGGCCGATTGGTCCGTGAAAAAAATCAGTACGAAACTAGAAAGAAAATGGGGCTAGAATACATGCTCAACCAAAGGAAAATATACAAGCTCCTATAATTCATATGTATAAAACCCTATATGAATATTTGTACAAAAACAATTATCTAAAGTCACTGAACATGCCTCATTTATCAAGACACTCTATAAGCACTTCATGGTCTCATCTCACCAAGGAACCTATCAAATCATCGATCATCTTCAAAAGACATGACATGTGTCATAATTTACCATGTAGTGTTGAGTAAAAAAATACATTGTAGGGACCCAGAAACCACAAATAATAAAACCACTAATAAATACATGATGTGTACAAAAAAGGATACTCCTGATGTAATCAAAAAAGGAAAGACACAAAGTACACCATAATGGAAACATATTGAGTACAAAACAAAGGAAACACACCAAGTTCAATTAATATGGTCATCTCATACGTGTTTAAGTCTATAGCTTGAAGAGAAGGATTTATTATTACAGTATATAGGTTTCTCAGTCTCTATGACACTAGAATTTTTTGTCCCAAATGAAGTATCATTGGACACGTAGTGACATAGTGATTGAGGTCCTATGGATAACAACTAGAAATTTTTCTATTCAGGGTTTATACTAATACATATATGAGCTGACAATATTGTAATAACTTCATGTGTTTACTTTGTGGTGTACTTCATGTTTTTCCATTATTGTGTACATAGATTGTTTACTTTGTGGTGTAATTCATGTTTTCCTATGTGGTATAAATTGTGTATTTCTATGTGGTATTTTACATTTTTGTTTCGGAATCTCTACAGAGTATTGTTTTTCTCATTCCTTCACATGTTATGCATGTACGTGTTGTGGCATGGGTAGATGATTGGTATATTGAAGGATTTCATTGTGGAAATGGGTTAGGTAGTGCATAAAGAGAGGAGTAGTGGACTATGTGTGATTTAAATACTTCAAACAATTGTTTTTATACTTACCCTTTATGTAGGGTTTTCTATAGGCTAATTTCAAGAACTTGTACATTTCATTTTGGTTGGAATTGTTTTATAGACTAGTTAACATTCATGTTTGGTTATGTTACTATGTGTGGGTGTTTTTAGGAGTATTCATGCATGTTTAATTAGTTATTTATGTTCATCATTTTTTCTGGGAGATGTGTATGTGTGTACAGGTGCACAGAAAATGGTCTCCCATTTGTGGGATATGCCTACACGGTTCTAGTCGCCAGCCTATTGACTAATTAGAGGTGGGATTAGTGTAGTCATATCATGAGCCCTGGTGGAAGTATTAAGACAGAGTGGTATCAAAAAAAATTATTTATACTTAAATAACTAAGAGTCTGTGAGTTTGGATTAGTGAAACAGTGTTAAGTGTATCTTGTTCCTCATTCAGACTAGTGAATCTAGTGTTTTTGTGGTGGCCAACATATCCATACACTATAACTCTAAATTCTTATCATTCATCTGGTACATGAAAAATAGTTGTAGGGAAAAATAAATATCACATGAATCATATTTCAATGACTATGTTCTCATGTCCTTCATGAGTTAGTGTCTTCCCACCATGAATACTATATTGAATGTGGTATGTCATGATATATTTTCGGATGCGTCCACGCTGACAGTCACCCATAATTCTGATGTGTAATAATGAAGATGATCTTCGTAGAAATGAGGCATCAATACATGGAACAGTAACAGAGATAGAACCCCTGAGTATTGTACTAGCGATACCACCACCTGGAGAGAAACAGCTACTACCAGCATTACCAGTATAGGATGCACACTGGATGAGTGCATTTCATGAGTTTCATAGGTAGATAACTCTTAGTTTCATGGGAAATCCATAACCCTATGTAGCTAAGGATTAGATGGAAGTTGTTAGGTGTTCCTTTTTCCTACTAAGGATGACTCTCGATTATATGGGATTCCTAGACGTGAGTCATTTTTGTGGATTATTGAGGTGATGTTGGATCTTAGTGATCCATATTCATGATGAGATGACTCAATACTATGAGGAAATTGAGTGACTCTTCAAGGAGGTGTTCTTTGGAGAAATGTTACCCTCCATGCATATACAAGAGCTGCTGCATATGCAGTAGGGTAGTCAAACAATAGCATAATACTCGACAAGATTTTTTAATCATTATGACTACTCCATTGATAGGGTTCAGGACCCGTTATTCATGGCCTATAACATCAATCATGGGAAACACAAATATATTACATAATACATGATAACCCATAGAATCCCTACTTATTATAGGGAAGAGGAGAGAGATCTACTAATGAAGAGATTTTTGGCAGAGCAGACGCCAGTAGTAGTGGAAACCAACGAACATCAGGTAGATGAATCATTTGAAGTAGGTATCTGAAAACTATCACAAGGATCCATGTGGATCATATATTTTAGGGGATGACTCCAGGACATAGGGTCAGTGGTGTGAGGCTCCCAAGGTTGAGTGATTTCTCCAATGGACTAGCTGTGTTACTTATGTAGTAGTCGAGGTCATCGAGATAGTGATTCTCTAAACTATTGAATGATTGGATTGGAGATGGTGAATGGACCACCCATGAATAGGTGAATGAAGGAACATGGGGGGACCTTGATGTGAAATATGTGGCAGAGTAGTTGGAGTTGTAGTTGGAGGTGGGCAGAGATTTGAGGTATGATAACCACCACCCATAGGTTGTCCACCATGGGCTCAGGGAGCTGGTAGATAGGGATAGGGACATCATCATGCAATGGAGTCTTATGACCCCAGTGCTATAGAGATGATTATTGTTACAATATGTGTCTTTTATACCGTTTATACAATTTTTAGAGAAATATATTTTAGTCGCTCGTTTATCTCAATGATCCTTTTTCAATACACAATGATTTTAGTGGAACCATTGACTCAATCCAAATGATTGGTGACTCTAATAGGGGGACATTCAATGATCACACACTTGTGCTGATAGAGTTCCCTTAATATATGGGGAGATAATTTTGGTTGGAATATCCTATAGAAAGCATCAAGTCCATACAACATCATTCTTGGTATGGACCAGTTATCTGCAATAAATTCCTAGATTGAATATTTTGGGCACATAATGCAGTATATGTACAAATATATAACTAGTATTTCCTATTTGGGGAAATTTAACCACAATAAATTTAGGATGGACTCCCACATTGGTGGTTGTACCCGATGACATGATCGTTGCTGTAGTGGATGGTATGAGTCTTCATTTTCTCATATTTGTGGTGGAGTATGATGATTTATTTCTTAAGGATGTCCCTAGATTACCTCCTCATAGGGAGGTAGACTTCTTCATTGAAATGCCCCCTAAAAAGACACAAATATATAGAACAACATATCGGATTCCTCCCTCAGAGCTTCATGAGTAGAGGGTACAATTGTAGATCATGTAGAGGAAGGTCTTCCTATGACCTAGTGTTTCAGAATAGGTGGCCCCAATTTTGTTTTCCAGGGATGAAAATGAGAGCTTGAGGTTATGTGTGGACTTCAGGTACATAAATCAGGTGACCGTGAAGAATAAGTATCGAATATGTAGGATTGAAAACCTCTTCGATCCGCTAATGTGATTGAGGTGGTTCTCGAATATTGACCTCATATCTATTTACCTTCAGCATAGTGTACGGAATGATGATGTAACAAAGAGAGCCTTCAGATGATGGTTCAACCAATATGAATGTGTATTTATTCTATTTGGCATGAAGAACACCATTGTAGAGTTCGGGGGACTCATGAATATGATCTTCTAACCATACCTAGAGTGGTTCTTCATGGTATTCATTGATGACATCCTGGTGTACATAATGTCTAAGGAGGAGCACATGATACAAAATATGATGGTACTGGACACACATTAAGAGCACCTGATTAATGGCTGGATCTCAAATTGACAGTTGTAGATTCAAGATGTCCACTTTCTAGGACACATCATTTAAGAAGATGGAGTTGTGTTAGATCCAAAAAAGACTGAAGCAGTTCATTCTTGGAATCCACCCATGACAGTTACCAAGATGTGGAGTTTCCTCGGTTTGACAAGGTATTATCAAAGGTTTGTACCAAAATTTTCTCGAGTAGAATTACCCTTGAATACCTTGATGTGGAAGGGGAATACTTTCATGTGGATATAAATGTGCTATAATTTCATTCATGATCTGAGGTAGAGATTTACAAGTTCTCTTATCATGATATTATTGGAGGAGGGGTAGAGTATATACTAATCATTGATGCATTAGGGACTGGTCTTGGTTGAAATTTGATGTAGGGGAATGATATGATAGCCAATGGTTAACACCGGCTATGGTTTCATTAGCATAACTATATGACCCATGATCTTGAGGTACTAGTGTTAGTCTTTTCATTGAAGATGTGGAGACAATTCCTCATTGGAAAGCAGTTATCCATCTACTCTGACTACAATAGTTGGAAGAATATCTTCTCCCATAATGATCTAAAATGAGACAGAGATAATGTCTAGGTATCCTATTGTACTATGACATCATTATTGTTTAAACTCCATTGAAGGTAAAGGTATTGTAGATGGTCTCTCTAGGAGATCCATCTTGTAGTTGCTGATTGAGGAATTAGAGCTGTTGGTCGCATTGTTAATATCCATTGAAGATGGAGATGAAGTATATTATCTCTAGTCTATAACAACCCAAAAATTCATTAATGAAAAATCCTCTTGGTCTATTTAAATCTCTTTTAACTGTTAAGTAAAATGTATTCACATATTTTGTTATTTGTTTGGTATTTTAAAATATCATTATGAATTTTTACCATGGTTAATATAGTCGTTGAACAGTGATCACTTGAATAGTATAAATATAGGACTTTAACAAATCCAATTTACATAGACTAAGGATGTGATGGCCTCATCCAGTAGACTTTCTGCAAACGAAGACCATTTATTGGATCTCAGAAAGGAGGTGGCATCATGGGGCTTTTCTCTTGACCAATCCCAAGATGAGATAGAATATGTTATGCTCGAGTGGAACTGACTACGGGAGAAGTAGAAGATAATAGGGATTACCACCCGAACGATGTTAATTGAGCCACCCCATGAGTCTGTCACCATCGGACACCTTACACTTCGGTCTATCTTGGATTTATAAGGTTTTATGTAACTATAACCTTTCACTATGAATATGTACATTATTCTTGTATAAATAATATACATTCATTTTATTGTTACTTTGTAAGTATTTTTTAAAGCACAAATAGTATTTGTTTTAATATTCAACTATGAAATACATTTTGTTGAATTATTGGATTTTGTAATTTAAAAAATATTTCAATTAAATAATAATATTATTATTATATTACTTCTTATGAAATATAAATCATCATATAATTTTGTGAATGCAAATGTAATTTTTATTAAGGTTTGAAGTATATTTTTTCCAAAACCCATGAATTATCGATAAATGCCGATTTTTATTTATAAAGTAATAGCCCACATATTTTTAAAACTATTTAGATAAAATGAATATAATTTTTGGAATCAGGACGTCAGAAATATCCAATGGTGATTTTTTCATAATTTTTTGAGAAAGTCAAATTTTTGGGTAATAATTAAATACAGTTTAAATATATAATGTGTTTTATAACATCATAATGACCCAATAGTGATGTAATAAAATACATTAAACATTATGTTCATCCAATATATTTTTTTCAATTAAAATGATTTTTGATTTTTTGATTTATTTTAAAAAGCATTAGTGGACCTTCCAAGGCTAATAAAACATTTTGACATTATAAATTGTTTTCCTTGAGAGTGTGACTAACCTCAAAATAAGAAACACTATTTTTTTAAGATGTTCGTCCTTTGGAATTATGAAAAAAAAATTCCACTCCCCTTTGGAAAAACCCATCTGCCAAAACCTTGGGCTGGTTTGTGGTTTTGATTAGTTTAATGTGAGGTGTCTCAAACCTAAATAATAAAAACAACCCTCTCATTTAATATATAATCCAAAATAAGCTCCCACTCCCTTTTCACATAAATAAATTATTGTTTGACCAAACCCTTAACTCCAATCTCTAGAATCCTCCCAAGGTTCTAAAAACTCCCAAGAAATGTCTCTCAAGCCTCTCCCAAGCTTTTGGGATCCCACTTCAAAGTAAGGGATTTATTCATTTCTAATTTTGGTCCAATTTTCATAACATTGTTATTCACTTTTATTTTCAACTATAAATTTTGGTTTTTGAATTAGCACCTCCCTCATAGTTCCCTATTTATTTTTGAATTATGAGATAACCCTTTCTCTCTCATTAAATGCCTTCCGTGTACACCTATTATTGTGCAAAAAATCGGTAAGGAATTTCTCTCTCTTCATTTATGTTCATGAAATTAATTTGTATCTTGAATCTAATTCCATTAAAAATTTTGGGATGTGTATCAATGAAACACCCTTACATTCAATTTCATGTTAATATGTTGAAACACCCATTTCCCTCTCATCACCGTTTTCACAAATCCTTATTTCACGTCGTTATGCTGCCGAAATTGCGCCACATTTTTTCAAGCCAAGACCATCGTGTAGTGAATACCATACCAATGTCTCTATCAGGCCTTTTCACCATAATTAACATATACATATTGATTGGTACTTTTATATATTTATTACACAATACTAAATTGTTGAATAACTTGATGTTAATTGATTCCATGTTATATGATCAATGTGGCACACTTATGCATGAATTGAAATGTTAAAGAAGGGTGTGCAGTGATAGTGCTCCAATGAAATGAGTAATGTATAGTATCATGATACTTCATGTGCAATGAGTGTTTACTCATGCTAATTCAAGTGCAACGAGGGTTCACTCATGACTCATTTCCAATGAGGGCTTACTCATGCTCCATGTGCAATGTGCCTTGGCTCATGTTAATTCCATTGTAAGTGTTGTTTCCCCATTTCCATGTAATGTTTATCATGATTTATCATGCATTTATGTTCATGTTTCTCTTATTATCCATTGATATGACTATTTCCTAACATGTATTCTAATCTTCAGGTTATTCCATGATTACCCTCTTACTGGGATTTATAGCTCACTGTTTTTTATGCATGTTCTCAGATTGTACCATGCAATGCTATGTACGAGGGAATGTAGTGGTCATGTAAAGGATTTTTTAAATAAGATGTTGTGTTATATGCTTTATGATGTCATGTAATTTTCATAATCCCCAAAGACACTACACCTCTGAATATTCTATGTGGTTTAAGTAAAGGTTTTACGTAATAAATCATGTTTGATTAAAAAATAAAGAGCAGGGTTGTTAGAGTTGGTATTAGAGGATAGGTTTAGTTATTTTTGGGGATTTGTATTAGAAACCCATAGTGAAAGACTTATGGATAAGAATAAGTATAATAAAACAGCCTTATGTTTTGGGGAGTGTTGAGTAAGTGGTTTATCAAGAAAATACATGAATTTCTGGATAAGAGAAGGTAGAGCCGACTGTGGCAAAGATGTAAATAGGGGTGAAAACCCCAACTAAGAGTTTCAAACATGACCCGGGGGTATCCTAGTACATGAAAATGGGCCTTGATTCACTCTTGGTTAGGACACACCTAGGGGATATTCATTTGTAAATTCACAATCATAGTATGAACCATTATTAATGTAATCGAAAAAAGTTTCCCTTAGAGGGTATGTTAGAAATTAGATCATGGATAACATATATTGAAGCCTATAGATTCAGAAGTCAAGGAAATAAAATCAATATATGGGTCATCTGTTTTTGGATTAACCTTTATGTGTTACCCCTAACATTCCTTTTATTCTTGCCAATGGCATGTAATAGGTGGATTCAGGCTAACAACCAATGTAAAGACAAATTTGATGAATGTTCTAAAGAGATGACCAATCTATGGGAGTGGAAATCGTGAACCTTGTCATGATACTCTCTCAATTAACTCAATAATTGAATAGAATCATGGGTCAAGAGAAACGTTCAACCCCATAAGAATGACCAAGTCTTTGTTGAGAGATTCATGAGACAAAGGCCTCTAACTTTTAATGGATCATCTGATCATCAATCGAAAAACAATGGATCAACTCTATTAAAAATATTTTCTCTATCATTTAATGATCCGAAAAATAGAAGTTTCTTCAATCTAATTATCATATGGAGGGTGAATCCGTTCAACGATGGACATTGATCAAAAACTACGAATCCTTAGAAGGCGACCGAGGCGTTGGAATGGAATAATTTCTAGAAGATTTTTTTTGATAAATATTTTCCACCCACCCTCTGACATAAGAATATAGGGACATACATTCCCTGAAGAAAAAAAGTTGAAGAATCAGTTTGATCGTATGTGAAAAACTTCACAAGTCTTTCATGATACTCAATAGGCTTTGTGGTTACCCCCTAATTGTAAAGCCCTGATCCTAGTAATTCAGAGTCGGTGTGTTATTTTAATACATTGGCATGATTACAAAGAATCATGTCCCAAAGGACCAATCAGTTTAGTAGTCTTGGAAAATAGATTACATAACTGAATGTTACCTTACACATCATAACATACAAAACAACATAAATATTCCTTTATGAATGCCATTATTACCTTGTCTTAACCCTTCATATCAATCACAATATAGTTCTTGGAATCCTTGAAAAAAAAACATAGAAAGGAGTGATCTCTAACGCTCCGTAAGGGTAAGCAATACAACATAAACTTTCATAAATAAGCATAAAAATTTAAGACAATGTATAACTAAAACAAAAGCCTTTTAAACTTAAACATCAACATAGTATGATAAAAATAAAATGAAATAATGCCATTTACTTATTCACATTGATATTCTAATAATCGAATAATCACCTGCAATATCAATAACCACTTTCATAATGATGGAATTCATAATGCCAGACTATCATAACCACATAGCCAAGGCCTCGTGGCAAGACTACAAATAAGATTTTTTCGAGGCCTTGTGCCAAGACACTAGTTTGTCTCATTAGACCTACCGATGCATCGAGGAGCTATAACGTGCTCCACCTGTCACTTACTAAGTCCAATGCATTCCCATTTGAAATGGTTTAAACATAACATATATATTCGTATTAAAACTAGCATATGAAATGCCAATACTTTCTCCATAAACCATGAATGGTATAAAAATAACACATCCACAGTAAAACATATCCCAAAACGTTCAATACAATACGAAAGTTTTGTATCATAATAAATCTTCTTCAAACATGCTTAAAATCCATCAAAGGATGTTGACATAGATGAAATGAAAAATATTTGAGAGAAATATCTCTTTTCTCGAAATCGTTGAAAAGTCACACATTTATAAAGGAAGTAATTTAAAATAGATTTTTGAATGAAAGTGTCCCAAACCACTTTGAAACATTTGAAAAGAAATATCATTTCAAAACATTCATGTCCATATAAATAAATCCTTAAAATCATTTTGAAAACATGTACATTAATTAAAAATATTTAGAAAGATAAATCATTAAAACATTTAAAATTATTATCTTGATAAAGAGTACCATTCAAAAATTATTAAAATATTCATTTTGAAATCATTTAAAGTCACATACTTATAAAATAAAACATTTACATTGAAAATATTCTTATAATCTTGTAAGGGATGCTTCAACTATTTTATAATGGTGGAGAATAGCCGCACCCGCCGTATAATTTAAAAATAACATTCTTACATTAATTTTGTCGAAAAGGTTAAAAGCACCTTGTTTGGAAAATGAAGGAAAGATTCCTTTATAAACCTCTTATAAAAATTCAAACAAGGGTATAAATGACTCTAACCCATAATCTTTGTAAATAGTAAAAATGTTTTGAAATACATTTTGATGAAACAAGGATGTGGATGATAAAGAAAATCCAGTAGATTATTACGTATAAACAACCTCGGATAATGAAGATATTGTGAAATTAATCCTTACCTAGTACTTTTACATGTTTGGGGATAGTTTTACCTCCTATATAATGGTGAAATAATTGTTATTAAATTATACAATAATCATATACATTAATATTATATCATATATGATCTTTTAACATTGCTTTGTTAATAATATCTTAGTATTATCGTCGTTTCGGGTGTTAACTTACTCATTTTCTATTATATGTTTTGTTACGTAAGCCATGGTTTTCATGGATAGGTTGTATCTTATTAATATCCAAAATGATATAAATTCCTTAAAAATTATTTTTAAATCATCAAATGATAATTATACTTGAATGGATATGATATAGAATGAATCTCATCGCGTTCGTGGAGACGGTAGTCCGTACGTACGCCCGAGCGGCAATATCATTCTTTTGATATTAAAATAATATATAATTTGATGTTATATCATATATAAAGAATAATTATCATGTTATATTTATTATTTAAATGAATTACACATCATTATTATATGCACCCAAATAATAGTGTTTTGAATGACAATTACACCACGACGTGGAGACGGTAAGCCATACGTACGCACGTATGGTGACATGTCATTAAAAGGATGGATATAATACTGAAATATGGTTGAAAAATGTTTATAATAACATCAAAGTATATATAATATACTAGAGTTATTATTTTAGAATGTTAATAACAAAGAAAGAAGACGTGGAAGAAGAAAGGAACTTGAACAAGGGTGGTGAAATCATTACATCTTCTAAGGGGTTTTCTTGTTGATTTGATCAAAAAGACTCCTTAAGATGGCTTTATGACTAAAGTAGGGCCTCTAGGATGAAGCTAGGGAAGTTGAGAGAGTATTTGGGCAAGTGTTGTCCGAACCAAAAAGCTTTTAATGTGTGAATTAGTGTGAATGGGGAGTGACCTTTTATAAGAGGGTTGAGGGGCACCATTGGAAAAGCTAGAAATATTGTTTTATAATAAATTCATATTCGGATTCTAATGGCTCCAAAGTGGATAATTTAAATTTTAAGTTGGGTATGGGTAGAAAATACCTCATCAAATAGAATTTAGATAGGTTTGGGTCACTATATTAACCTTATCATTAAGTATTAACTCTTAGTTAATTAGTTTCACTTTTACAATGTCTCTTTGTATTTTTATATTATATGGTTAATAAACATTCTATATACATACAAGAGACCACCAAGTTGTCCTTTAATGATACAAATATCATGATATAAGTCTCTTGGCCGAACCTTAGATTTTTATTAATTTAATATCAATTAATAATATAATATTTGTTTTAAAAACTCTTTTATGTCAATTTTGACACTATTCAATAATTGATTTTGGTAAACCTCCTAACAGAACGATTACTTATCAAAAAGAAAATTAAATCAATACTAGAATTTCATATTAACCTAGAAAATTATTTTTATTTATAAAAAGTCTCAAATTAAATTTATTTGGGTATTTATAATATCAATTATTCTAATTTTTCACTATTATGGTAATTATTTCATCACCATTGTGTCATAAATAAATTAAATTATTTAAAGTCTAAAAATAATAAATAAACAACCATTATGTATTAAATATTTTTAGCTTACTAATGAATATTTATAGTCTAAAAGAGAGCATATAGAACCCTATGTAAAAATTGTTTTTCTAAAAGATATATTATTGTGTCATTTTTGTATTCATTTTAACTTAATTAAAATAAAGTGTCCCTATCACTTACAAGTGGCTCCATGGGGTCCCAAAATCGACCCAAATATGTCCATGGTCGGTCAACCAATAAGTTTAGGACACGTTTTAGGGTAATTTTTTATTATTATAATATTATTTTTTAACCCTTATTTACCAGATTTACCCTTTAACCATGGTAAATAAAATATTTACCGAAGTAATTATTCAAAATGTCTAAAAATAAAAGTTACCTATTTACACAATTTTAACATCCTGATTCCAAATATGGAATCCATTTTTCCAAATTAAAAACACATAATTGGCAGAAATTAATTTAAAATTAATTTCTGTTGTTAAAACAAAAAGAGTGTTTTTAAAAGATAGTAACTATCAAAAGATTGACACTTGTTTATGTCCGGTTTAATTGTGAAATTTTGTCCAATGACCAAAATTGTATTAAATGGTAAAAATATATTCTAAATATACTTTAAAACCACTCAAATTCATAATTTATCACAACTACTTATTTTGATTAAAAAAGTTGTTTTTATTTAAAATTTAGTAATTTTCAGTATTCATCAAAATATAAAAGTTATCCGAAAAGTACCAAAATTTCACCTTAGGATAAATTTGATATTTTGAATCCAAAAAATGAAGTCCATTTTGAGAGATAAAATTTATAAAATTTTAAAAAGTAGGTCTTATTATTCATCACCGCTAGTTTGATTGGTTGTAGTGTGTGTTAGAACTCGAAGTTGCGTACAACACATGCTACTGTATTTTTCAAAGAGAAGAGTACTGTGGAAGCTTGGGGTGTTAAACTGTAAATTTTTTTATGTCCCCATTCTAAAGAATAAATTTATTTAGTCAAATTGAATATATAAAAGTTTAAATTATTGGATTTAAAAAGGGTTCACTATTAAAGTTGGTAAAAGGGCATTTTTTAAAAATAGTTCTTTTATTTGAAAAAAGAAATTTGTTCTTATATTATGTCTAAGAAACACATAATATGGATTCTAAAATTATAAGGATTATATGAAGTTTAAAATTTAGTTATTCTTATTCATAACCTCTTTTGAACGACTAGTTTGGTAAGTCATGGTGCGCTTCAACTCGGTGTTGCGTGTAGTGAAAGTTATTGAATTATTTTGAAGAAATAACATAATATGAAATCTTGGGGTGTTACATTCTCCCCTCCTTCAATAAATTTCATCCTCGCAAATTGAAATTTTTCTTCGAAAATAAAAGGATTAAAATAAAAAATATCTTTATGGGAAAACCCTCATCGGAAATTGGGTTACTAAAATTTAGTATAAATATGAGGAAAAGAGAAATGAAAGGGTCACCACCAAATTATGATCTCGATTAGGAGAACATTGGTGGAAATTGTAGACATATAATTGGAGAAAAAATGTAAATATTTATAGGTAGTGATTGAGGTCATTAATCACAAACAAGTGTAAAATTGAGGTCCTTAAATTTATCAATCTATGATGATTTGACATACCATCGGTTCAACAAAACATAGGGTATTAGGATAACACATTTTTTGTTTTAGTATTCCTTAAATAAAGTATAAGAATTAATTTCTTCATAGAATAATAGAAGAAGAAAAATATATTCCTGACAACTAGAGTTCCATCCTTTTACTAATTTCTACCACAAACTCATCTTTCACTCTAAAAGATAATAGAACGTAAAAAATATATTCTATTTATCCTATTCGTATAGGGTTCCAAAAAATACAAATTTATAATTCATATAGCAGATCTTTTATAAAAACATCATTATTTAATCTCGGATATTATGTGAGCCAGTGGTAGGTGATACGCCCTTGTCGCCCTTCGGTTGTGGGTTCATGTCTCGCGGCCATGCCGGAAGCGACGGGTTGCCACCCAACCTCCTGGTTGTCCTTTTATGGAAACCCAAAAATAATCCAAACTAGAACTATCCAAAATGATTTAGTCTAAAATTGAAGATCCTTTTTGCTGCGTAAAAACATGTGAACACCTTCATCATGTATTCTTTTAAAACACTGCAACATCCCGAATTACCATAAAACCTTATTGATTACATTCATGATCCCTTATTCCTTATATAATAATAGATATACTCCTTCAATCCAAAAATGTTATAAACCCCAACAATGATGGAATATAAAAATCATTAATCAGTTTCATGGTAGTCAATAATATCCAATATAATTTATCCAAATCAATCATGTATTATTCTAAAATAACTACCTCAGTATCAGAACTATATTATGGTTTATCATTCTCTCAACCATATATTTTCCAAAAAATTATCCTACTATTGAGTCACATTTCTTTGTTCCACACAATCTCAAGTCCTTAATGAAATAGTACTGTAGTACAATCCTTATATACTCCATAATTATTCTAACACATACATTGTTGATACAACACTCAAATTACATAATCAACATAAGAACTCTAATCATTCCTCTTCATCTGTGGTAGTATCATAACTTGATTATTATCCAATAGCATCATTTGTGGCATAGTCTGATGACTGGGACATAGGCTCGGGTAGTGTCCAAACTCCTTGAAAATGAAGCATTGTACATTTGAAACCATTTTCTTACCCTTGCAGTCACGTACTTTGTGCCCTTTTCCTCAACACTTATAACAAACTCCCATTCCTTTCAGACAAGTTCCAGGGTGTTTCTTCCCACAGTTATTACATATGGGGAAATTCTTCTTTTCCTTCTTCTCTTTATCCATATTTCTCTCTTCCATCCATTTCTTCTCTTGCTTCCATTCAAATCCATAGGACTCTGTAAACTCTTTAGTAATCTTATCCACACATGATACTATTTATTTATATGATGATAATACGTGGGAGACTATTTCCATTCTAAATGATGTCTTAATACCATGAAAGATACGATCCTTCTTACTCATTGGATCATACGTATTACTGGAGTTCACATTCCATCTACTGGGCGCCATTTCTATACAATAGCATAAACTAGGTTAGTTTATGAATTGCAATAAATAATTCCTAACGAAAATTGAATAGTTTATGGATATAATACATAATCATAAAAATGTTTTCTTTGAGTAAGTATATACTCATGAGCCCTTAATATTGGTTTGTAAATAAAATGAGAATTATCCTAAGCATATCCCCCGGGAGTGTCTAACCAAGAGTGCAGCAAGGCCCGTTGATGTGCACCAGTTCATGTTCGAGTCTAGCTCAAAGCGGTGTTTTTGGGTTTTACCCCTAGGTACATCTGTGCCAGAGCTGCCTCTACCTGCTTGTATCTAGACATGGATGTATTTTTCGGGAAAATCAAAAAATCTCAAAAATACGAAAATTATAAGAAGTTCTTCTATACTAATCCTCAAAGTCTATCTTAGGGCTACGAGCTCTAATCGGAGTTTATCTAAATCTAGTTTCCAAGGTTATTGTTAAACTTCCTCTGATACCAACTATAACGCCCCGAACCCAGTGACCTAGATTCGGTGCATTATTTTAATACATTGGCATGATTACAATGAATCAAGTCCCAAAGGACCGATTAGTTTAGCAGTCTTGGAAAATAGATTACATACATGAATGTTACATTACACTTCATAACAAACAAAAAAATATAAATAATCCTTTATGAATTCCATTATTCCTTCATCTTAACCATGCATATCAATCAAAATATATTTCTTGGAATCCTGGGAAAAATAAAACATAGAAAGGGGTGAGATCAAACGCTCCGTAAGGGTAAGCAATACAGAAAAAACGTTCATAAATAAGCATAAACATTTATAGCAATGTATAACTAATAAAAAAGCCTTTTAAACTTAAACATCAACATAGTATGGAAAAAATAAAATGAAATAATGTCATTTATTTATTCACATGGATATTCTACTAATCGAATAATCACATGCAATATCAATAACCACTTTCATAATGATGGAATGCATAATGTTAGACTATCATAACCACATAGCCAGGGCCTCGTCCCAAGACTACAAATAAGATTTTGTCAAGGCCTTGTGCCAAGACACTAGTTTGTCTCATGAGACCTACCGATGCATCGAGGAGTTATAGCGGGCTCCACCCGTCACTTACTAAGTCCAATGCATTCCCATATGAAACGGTTTAAATATAACATAATTATTCATATTAAAACTAGCATACAAAATGTCAATACTTTCTCCATAAACAATGAATGGTATAAAAATAACACATCCACAGTAAAACATATCACAAAACCTTCAATAAAATAAAAAAGTTTTGTATCATAATAAATCAACTTCAAATAAGCTTAAAATATATCAATGGATGTTTACATAGATGAAATAAAAACTATTTGAGAGAAATATCTCTTTTCTCGAAATCATTGAAAAGTCACACATTTATAAAGGAAGTAATTTAAAAGAGATTTTTGAATCAAAGTGTCCCATACCACTTTGAAACATTTGAAAAGAAATATCATTTCAAAACATTCATGTCCATATAAATAATTCCTTAAAATCATTTTGAAAACTTGGACATTAATTAAAAATATTTAGAAAGGTAAATCTTTAATACATTTAAAATTATGATCTTGATAAAGAGTACCTTTCACAAATTTTTAAAATATTAATTTTAAAATCATTTAAAGTCACATAATTATAAAATAAAACATTTACATTGAAAATATTCTTATAAAATTATAAGGGAAGCTTCAACAATTTGATAATGGCGGAGAATAGCCGCGCCCGCCGTATATGTTAAAAAAAACATTCTTACCTTAATTTTGTCGAAAAGGTTAAAAGCACCTTGTTTGGAAAACGACGAAAACATTCCTTTATAAAACTCTTATAAAAAGTCAAACAAGGGTATAAATGACTTAAACCTATATTTTTTGTAAATAGAAAAAATGTTTTGAAATTAATTTTGAGGAAACATGGATGGGGATGATAAAGAAAGCCCAGAAGATTATTACGTATAAACAACCTCGGATAATGAAGAGATTGAGAAATAAACCCATACCTTGAACTTTTCCTTGGTTGGGGATAGGTTAACCTCATGTATAAGGGTGAAATAATTGTTATTAAATTATACAAGAATCATATACATTAATATGATATCATATATGATCTTTTAACGTTGCTTTGTTAATAATATCTTAGTATTATTGTCGTTTCGGGTGTTAACTTACTCATTTTCTTTTATAAGTTTTGTTACATAAGACGTGGTTTTCATGGATAGGTTGTATCTTATTCATATCCAGAATGATATCAACTCCTTAAAAATTATTATTAAATCATCAAATGATAATTATACTTGAATGGATATGATAGAGAATGAATCTCATCGCGTACGTGGAGACGGTAGTCCGTACGTACGCACGAGCAGCAATGTCAATCTTCTGATATTAAAATAATATATAATTGGATAGTATATCATATATACAGAATAATTATCTTGTTATATTAATTATTTAAATTAATTACACATCATTATTATACCCATCCAAATAATAATGTTTTGAATAACAATTACACCACGACGTGGAGACGGTAAGCCGTACGTACGCACGTATGGTGACATGTCATTAAAAGGATGGGTATAATTCTGAAATATGGTTGTACCATGTTTATAATAACATAAAAGTATATATAATATACTGCCGTTATTATTTTAGAATGTTAATAACAAATAAAGAAGAAGTGGAAGAAGAAAGGAACTTGAAAAAGGGTGGTGAAATCATTACCTCTTCATCGGGTTTTTCCTATTGATTTGAACAAAAGGGCTCATTAGGGTGGATTTATGACTAAAGTAAGGACTCTAGGATGAATTTAGGGAAGTTTAAAGAGTATTTGGGCAGGGGTTGGACGAACAAAAAGGCTTTGAATGTCTGAATTAGTGATAAGGGGGAGTTCCCTTTTATAAGAGGGGTGAGGGGTACCTTTGGAAAAGCTAGAAATATTGTTTTATAAAAAATTTATATTCGGTTTATAATGGCTCCAAAGTGGATTATTTAAAGTCTAAGGTGGGTATGGATAGACAATAACTCATGAAATATAATTTAGGCAGGTTTCGGTCACTATATTAACCTTATCTTTAGGTATTAACTCTTAGTTGATTAGTTTCAATTTTACAATGTCTCTCTGTATTTTTATATTATATGGTTAATAAACATACTATATACATCCAAGAGACCACCAAGTGGTCCATTAATGATACACCTACCATGATATAAGTCTCTTGGCCGAACCTTAGATTTTTACGAATTTAATATCAATTAATAATATAATATTTGGTTTAAAAACTCTTTTATGTCAATTTTGACACTATTCAATAATTGATTTTTTTAAAACTCATAAATGAATGATTACTTAGAAAAAAGTTGATTAAATAAATCCTAACATTTCATATTATCCTTGAAAATTATTTTTATTTATAAAAATTCTCAAATTAAATTTATTTGGGTATTTATAATATCAATTATTCTAATTTTTCACTATTATGGTAATTACTGCATCACAATTGTGTCATAAACAAATTAAATTATTTAATGTCTAAAAATTATAAATAAAAAACTATTATGTAGGAAATCATTTTAGATTTATAATGAATATTTATAGTCGAAACTCGAACATATATAACCCTATGTAAAAATTGTTTTTCTAAAAGATATATGCTTGTGTCATTTTTGTATTCATTTTAACTTAATTAAAATAAAGTGTCCCTATCACTTACATGTGGCTCCATGGGGTACCAAAATCGACCCAAAGATGACCATGGTCGGAAATGTATCATCCAATAACGTAAGGAAATGTTTTAGGTTAATTTTTTGTTATTATAATATTACTTTTTAACCCTTATTTAACAGAATTACCCTTTAACCATGGTAAATAAAATATTTACCGATGTAATTATTCAAAATGTCTAAAAATAAAAGTTACCTATTCACACAATTTTAACATCTTGATTCCAAATATGGAATCCATTTTTCCAAATTCAAAACACAGAATTGGACGAAATTAATTTAAAATTAATTCCCGTTGTTAAAACAAAAAACGTGTTTTTAAGAGATAATAACTATCAAATGATTGACACTTGTTTATATCCGGTTTAATTATAAAATTTTGTCCAATGACCAAAATTTTATTAAATGGTAAAAATATATTCTAAATATACTTTAAAACCACTCTAATTGATAATTTATCACTACTAATTATTTTTATTAAAAAAGTTGTTTTTTATTAAAATTTAGTAATTTTCACTATTCATCAAAATATAAAAGTTATTCGAAAAGTACCAAAATTTCACCGTAGGCTAAATTCAATAATTTGAATCTAAAAATGAAGTCCATTTTGAGAGGTAAAATTTATTATATTTTAAAAAGTAGGTATTAATATTTATTACGACTAATTTTATTGGTTGTAGTGTGTGTTGGAACTCGAAGTTGCGTACAACACACGCTACTGTATTTTTCAAAGAGAAGTGTACCGTGGAGGCATGGGGTGTTACAATGTAAATTGTTTTATGTCCCCATTCTAAAGAATAAATTTATTTTTTCAAATTGATTATATAAAAGTTTAAAATATTGTATTTAAAAATGGTTAACTATTAAAGTTGGTAAAAGTGCATTTTTCAAAAATACTTCTTTTATCTGAAAAAAGGATTTTGTTCCTACATTATGTATAAGAAACTCAAAATATGTATTATAAAATTATAAGGATTATATAAAGTTTAAAATTTAGTTAATACTATTCATAACCACTTTTTAACGGCTTGTTTGGTAAGTCATGGTGCGCTTGAACTCGGTGTTGCGTGTAGTGAAAGTTATTGAATTATTTTGAAGAAATAACAGACTATGAAATCATGGGGTGTTACACTAATGCATGGTTGACCGCTTATTTTGATGGATGAAACTTATCTTGCAGAATTCCCTGGTGATCCACAACATCGACAACTACGAGTAAATTGTCTGATGTCCCCTCAATGTTTAAATAGAGATCAGGGAACCTCAGGGATATGATTGGGTTAATAAGCCTAAGGTGGAATTCAATTATGGTGGGCTGATAGATAAATCCAATAGTGCTAAGAAAATACAGAACCCCACTTTCCAAATGTGTGGAAAGAAGAACCCAAGAAATTTCCTGAAGGGGATGACGAAATGATTTATGTGGGGAATAGAAGGGAACCTAGCCATTAACTACTAACAAGAAAAACTCGTGGATATGATAGAGTAGATGAACACTTCGTTAGACTCTCAAAGTGTTGTTCACTACTTCAATAGCAAAGAAAAAATGCAATTGTAAATCAGTCCCTAAGCCATTGGTTTTCAGAGGAAACCAACAACCTCCAAGGCATCCAGGATGATATTTTTCCATCACTACTACCGAAGGGAACCAAGACAACGAAGTATTGACAGGTATTCTAGTTATTCATTTAATAATAGATAACATACTTTCTAATTCAAGTTCTACGTATTCATTTATATACAGAATGTTTAGTAGAACAATCCCAACACCACCACAAATCATAAAAGTAAAGATGTCGATGTGTACACCAAATAAAGAAATCATTGGATCTAATAAATGTAACTCATATCTTGTCTTAATCGATGGATTGAACTTCACGGTGAAACTCATCATACTCCCTATGGTGGAATTTGATGCAATTATTGGCATGGATTGGCTTTCCTTATATAGAGCCAACATAAATTTTCATGAGATGGAAATCACACTATATGTGGAGAATCGACCCCCAATTATGTTTATATTCAAGGATGAAGATAAATATTCTTTAGCTCCATCATCTGAAGAATGGATATTACTGCCATTTGAGCACGTGTATCTGGCTCAGATGATTGAGTCTATGGAGGCAACCATCCTTGAAGACATTCCTATTGTGAGAAAATTTACTAGAGAGTTTCTTGTGGAATTTCCCTATCTTCCACCTAGTTGATATGTTGAATTCTCATTTGATCTTATACCTAGGGTGCTGCTAATATCCAAGACTTCGTAATGAATGGTTGTTTTGGAGCATGAGGAGATTAAGATACAACTATCGGAGAATATAGATAAAGGGTTTATATGACTAAGTACTTCACCATGGGGTAAACCATTCCTCTTTTTCAAGAATATTGATAGGTCAATGAGCTTTTTCATCAATTATCGCGAGCTTAAAAAAGTCACGATAAAGAACAAGTATACTCTCCCATGAGTTGATGACTTTTGTGACCATCTTAGGGGAGCACAATACATCTCCAACGTAGATTTGCAGTCGGGATATTATAATTTAATGGTGAAGAAGGAATATATCCCTATGATTTCTTTTCGTACATGGTACATGCAGTATGAATTCTTAGAAATACCTTTTGGACTCACTAAATCTCCAAAAATATTCATGGACTTGATGAATAGAGTCTTAAGAGATTACCTCGAGAACTTTATGTTAGTCTTTATAGATGATATTCTAATATACTCCCAAACCAACGAGGATCATTAAGAACATATATGAACTATACTAGAGACCTTGAGAATGGATAAGCTCTATGCAATGTACAACAAATGGGAGTCCTAGTTGAAGGAGGATTCATTAATGGGACATATCATCACATGAAATTGTATATCTGTGGATCCCTCCAAGACAACTACAATAGAGGAATGGCCAAGGATAATATTGGTAATAGATATCCTAGGTTTTGTTGGGATAACTAGATATTATTGATGATTTTTGGGAAATTTATCACTTTTGTACAACCATCTTACCAAGGTAACGTAGAAGGGAATGATGTTTTTTTGGGATGTTGAATGCGAAGAATGAATCCAATATTTGTAAATGAGTCTTATCAATGTGCCCTGCACACATTACCCACCAGTGAATAAATTTTTGTGGTATTTAGTGATGCTTCGAAGACGGGTCTAGGATGTGTGCTGATGCAAAATGAAAAATTCAATGCCTATGATTCATGGAAAATGAAAGTTCAGGAGAATTATTTTCCAACACATGATTAGGGGTTGGTTGAAGAGATATTCACTTTAAAAAGTTGGTGGCCTTATCACTTTGGGGAGAAGGGTGAAAAATATACGGACAATAAAAGCCTCAATTATATTTTCACAAAGAAAGAGGTAAACATGTTCCTATAAAGACGGTTAGAACTAATCAATGACTATTAATACTCCATCCATTACACCCTGGGAAAGAAAACATGGAGGTGGATTCTCTTTGTATAAAGGACCCAATGATTCTAACATTGATGAGAATTGAAAATGATCCAATCCTCATAGATTTGATGAAGATGTATATGGGAATCCTAATGAAGGGAACATCATCAATCATTTCAAAAATTATTGCTCAACTGTCTATTTTTGAAATTCTAAAGGATGCCCAAAAGGATGATGTTGGAATTCAGAATAATTTGGAAGAAATTAAAAAAGGTAAATCCTCAGATTTTAGTGTTAATTAAGAAGGAATTTTGAGATTTTCTAAAATACTATGTGTTACATCGTGTTCGGAGATGAAGAAGGAACATTGGGATAATGAACATAGTTAGAATTTCTCTATTGACCAATGAAACAGAAAGACGTGTTGAGATCTATAAGAGAATTATTGGTGGGATTTTATGAAGAAGGAGATCATTGAGTATATATCAATGTACCTGGTGTTTCAGAAAGTGAAGGCATAAGGGCAGAAGTCTAAGGCGATGATGAAACCATTTCCCATTCCATCATGTAAATTTTATAACATTATTATGGACATTGTCACCAGATTTTTGAGGACATCCAAATGTAACAATGCAATCTAGGTTGTTGTGGATAGTCTTACTAAGTATGCACACTTTAGTTCAGTACAGGTGGATTTATCATTCGATCAACTGGCACAAATATATATCAGGGAAGTGGTAAGGCTGCATAGAGTACAACTACCACTTGTATCTGATAGAGATCCATGATTCACCTCTATGATTTTAAAGATTCTTAAACATTCTTCAGAAACTGAACTGACCATTAGTACGGTCTATCATCCTCAAACTGATGGCCAATTTGAACAAACTATTCAGACATTGATGGATAAATTAAGATCATGTTCTATGAACTTCAAAGGGGAGTGGTACTAACATCTTCAACTAGTGGAATTCTTCTACAATAATCGCTTCTGATCGAGAATCCAAATGACACCTTATGAAGCCCTGTTTGTGAAGAGGTGAAAAACTCTGAAATGTTGAGATGAAGTGAGAGGGAATAAGCTGCTAGGACTAGAAATGGTTGATGAAATGGTGGAGAAGGTGAAAACCATTCAGCATCATATCAAGGCAAACCAAATTCCATAGAAGAGTAATGTAGATAACCATCAATTAGACATTGAATTTAAAGTTAGAGACATGTTATTTCTATGCTTATATCTATGGAAGAAGGTCAAGAGGTTTGGAAGGAATGGGAAGTTCTGTCCTTTGTACAAAGGCCCCTTAGAGATTCTTAATCGTGTCGGGGATGTGGTCTATCAACTAGCACGTCCACCTAGAATGGACAAAGTAATTTATGTCTTTCATTTATCCCTATTAAGAAAGTACATACCAGACCCTTCACACGTACTCTCTTTAGAGTTAGTAGAGCTAGAGGATGATCTTTCTTATGAGAAGCAGCCCATTAACATCTTATATCGTAGAGAAAAAGTTCTTCCAATGAAGACAATGCCCCTCATCAAGGTGTTGGTGTGAAACAGCTTGTTTTAAGAAGCGACGTGGGAATCGAAGGAAGTGATGAAGCAATGTTACCCACATCTATTTTAGTGTGGGAAAAGGAAATTTCAAGGATGAAATTTCATAAGGGGGAATATTGTAACGACCCAAAATTTCATTAATGAAAATTTATATTAGAATATTTAAATGTCTTATTACGGTTATGTAAAACATATTCACTTATTTATTTCAATGTTTTGGATTTTAAAATACCATTAAGAATTGTGACTGTTGCTAATATAGCCATTGAACAGTGATCTCATAATTAATATAAATATAGGGCTTTAACAAATCCACTTTACTCAGTAATTTGAAGTGATATCCTCATTCAGTAGACATTCCCCATAATATTCCCATTTATCAGATCTCATAAAGTTGTTAGTGTCATTGGGATTTTCTCTTTACCAAGCCCAATCCGAGTATGAATATGTTATGCATGAGCGGAACTGACTATAGGAGAAGATGTTAATAGGGATTTCAACACAAACGATGTAATCTGAGCCACCCCAAGAGTCTGTCACCATCGTACACCTTACCCTTCAGTCATATGCAGGTGTTATAAGGGTTTATGTAATGAGACTCTAACACCATGACTATGTAAATTATTCTTTTATAGATAATATACATTCTTTTTATTGTTACATTGTAAATAGTTTTTAAAGAACAAATAGCATTTTTAGTTAATATTCAACTATGAAATCTATTTTGATAAATTAATGGATTTTTGAATTAAATAATATATTAATAAAATATTATTATTATTTTTAAATTTTTTTAAATATGAATAATTGTATAAGTTTATGAATGGGATTGTAATTTTTATTATACTTTGAAATTAGTTTTTGTCAAAACCCATGAATTTTAGATAAATGTTGATTTTTATTTTAAAAGTATAAATTCACCTAGTTCAAAAATTATTTAGATAAAATGAATATTATTTTTGGAATTACAACATTGAAATTCTCTAACAGTGAATTTTTCATTATTTTCTGAGATTGTCAAATTTTTGGGTAAGAAATAAATACCCTTAAAATATTTAATGTGTTTTCTGACATCAAAATTCCCAAATATTGATGTAATAAAATACTATAAACATTATTTTCTACCAATATATGTTTTACAACTAAAATAATGTTATTTTAGATTTGATTGATTTTTTTATAAAGTATTCATGTACCCTCTAAGACTTAAAAAACATTTGGCCTTTTTAAATTTTTTTCCTTGATAGTGGCACTCACATCCACATAATCTACACCATTATTTTAAGAAGTTAGGCCATTTGACATACAACATATAGTTTTTCACTCCCCTTGGAGAAAAAAGGTAAAAACCCCTGGTTTAGTTTGGGGTTTTTATTAGTTTAATGTGAGGTGTCCCAAACCTAAATAATAATGAATTCCTCCTCTTTTTCTATATAAACCCACCCAATCTCCCTATTCATCTTCACTCAAAGCCATTGATGTAAGACCAACCACTATACTTATCTCTCTATAATACTAATTAGGAGCCCCAAACTCCCATCATGCCTCTCTCAAACCTCTCCCAAACTTTTTGGATCACAATTCGAAGTATGTGATATCTTCCATTATCATTTTTTTCAAATTATATTAATATTGTTATGCCCTTTTATTTTTAATCATAAATGTTGGGGTATGATTTTTCACCTCCACTATACATTTCTATTTATGTTTGAATCATTAGATATCCATTTCTCTCTCATTAAATGCCTTTCGTGTACACCCATTACTAAGCCAAAATTATGGATGGAATTTCACTATACTCATTTACATTCTAGTAATTCAATTGTTTCATGAATCTAAATTACATTACAATTGTTGGTACATGTATCTATATTACCCACTTACTGTAAATTTCATGAACATATGATGAAAAACACATTTCCCTCTCATCAACCATTTTCATGAATCCTTATGTGACACCGTTTTGCTGGTGAAATTTTATGGCATTTTCCCAAGCCAATATCATTTTGTAGTGAATACCATACCCACGACTCTATCATGCCTATTCAATATTATGAACATATATAGATTTATTGGTACATTCATATATTTTTTCAACATTACATAATCATGAAATAACTTATGATTTTGATTGATTCCATGTTATATGATCCATGTTCACACTTATGCATGAATTGATGGTTTAAGTATGGTGTGCTCTGATAGAGCTCCAATGCATTGGGTGAAGTATAGTATCCTGATACATCATGATCAATGAGTGTTGAATCATGCTAATTCAAGTGAAATGTGGGTTTACCTGTTCTTCATGTGTAATGAGGGTTTACGATTGCTCCATGTGAAATGAGCCTTGGGTCATGCAAATTCCATGTTAAGTGTTGTCACCACACTTCCATGTTTTGATTATCATGCCTTATCATGACGTTATGTTCCTGTATCTCATGTGCTACTTCAATATTCCTATTTCCTAACATTTATTTTAATATTCATGTTATTTATAGCTCACCCTTTTCTTATGCATGTCCTTAGGTTATTTTTTGCAATGTTAATTATGAGGGAATGTTGTGGTCATGTAAATGATGTTTTCAATAAGATGATTCATTATATGATTTATGTTGTTATATAATGTTCCTAATCCCCAAATACACTATAACTATAGATCTTCTTTGTTTTATCATGGGATGGTTTTATTTAATAAATCATGGTTAAGTATGAAATATAGAATAGGGTTGTTATATAGTCGGTGGTAGTTATCCCTCCACTCTTACAATGAGTTTGGGAGTCCTATCTCTGAGACACCAAATATGAGAAATTAAATGCTCATATGTCCACATGGCATGCTCACGATGGATATTCGAAAGGTGGGGTTCATGTCATTGTATTCAGAGGGAATATATAAGTACCAGTGATATTATGGAATGAGTTATTGAGTGTGTTCAATGATTCCTCCATGGTGGTACATCCCAGAGTGGAAAAGATTTTTCAGGAAATTCGATATTAGTTATGGTGGATGAGGTAGCATAAGGTAGTGGCAGAGGTCATTATTCAATGCCTCACTTCCCAGAAAATGAATGCTGGGAAATAAGTTCTTGTGGGCTTGATCCAACCACATGAGGTTCCATAGTTGATGTGGGATGGGTTATTGATAGAATTCATTATGGACTTTCCACGCGCATATAGGGGATATGATACCATCTGATTGATCATTCAATGACTCACCATGTCATCCGACATCCTACTGATCCTTGAGATGAGTTTAGTACAGAGCTTGGGATGCCTCTATCTGCAAGAGATATTTAGTCTTCACAGAGTTCCATAAATAATCGTCACATATCATGATGCTCTTTTCACATCCCATTTGTCGATGGGATTTCAGGAGGCATTTGGGAATTAGCTACACTTGAGTACAGTGTTTCATCCCTATATGGATGGATAGATGGAGGGGACCATCTACGTTCTTAATGACATTATATAGTCTTGCGTCCTAGACTTTGGGTACAGTTGGGAGGATCAACAACCACTATTGAAGTTTTCATACAACAACTTACATCACTCCACCATTGGTATAGAACCATTTGAGGCCTCATACAGGAAAACATATTGGTCACCACATTTCTAGACAGACCAAGGAGAGTCATCACTCATGGGGGTAGTGTTAGTGCATGAAACTACCTTGATGGTGAAGGTCATCCAAAAACGGAAGAAGGAAACAGAGAGCCTCCATAATTACTATGATGACTGGTGGAAGAGGCCTTCAGATTTTGTGGAGGGAGACCATGTGTTCCTTCAGGTCTCACCTCGACGGGGATTGAGGACATTTGTCCAGGGTGGAAAATTATCTACATGATACATCGATCTTTTTTAGATTCGGAGTAGTGCTGGAGAGGTGGAGTACCGATTATCTCTACCTCCATAGTTTTAATGGGTTCATGGTGTCTTCCACATGTTGCAGAAGAGGAGGTACATGCATGATCAATTAGAAATCATCAGCTTGGGAGAGCTGTACATTGTTGATGGGGTGACTATTGGGGAGTATCCAGTTGAGATTTTGGACCGAAAGGAGCTGATCCTTCATGGGAGGTCAATTCCTATGGTGCACATTTGTTATCAGCTAGTGAATCTATAGGAGAGAAGTTATTATTGGGGGACATAGATATTTTTTCATAACCCTAATATATTTTCTTTGTTGCCTTTGTTTTGGATTTTAGGGGCTAAAATTCCTAAGGTGGGGAGAATGTAATGAATAGGACATTCCCTTTCACGATCCGTCCCCCAGGTCCAATTTTGTGACTACCCTAATATCTAATCCAATAGTCCAGGGGAAGGAGACTATCACCGAGTAGGAATATCCGAAAAATGGTTTGAATTTTCTTATGTAACTGTACACATGCATACATCTCCATGTAATGTGTTGAACTACAAAAATTAAAATAAAAATTCATTCATACCTCCATGAATTCCCATAGATTGTAACAATATAAAACAAGAAAGTAAACAAGTCCATAATAATGACCAATAAATGGAATATTACAAGATTCTAAAATTCATTTTCACAAAACACCACATGAAGGGTAGGTATATAAAAGTCTGTATAAAGTCACTGAAGCACACATCATTTGTCGGGTCTCTATAAAAGTACTACCTAGACCTGGTCTACTAAGGAATTCATCAAAATGTCAATTTTCTTCCAAAGACTAGACACATGTGGGAATATCCCGTGCATGGTTGATTAACACAATAATTATTAGGGACCCTAAACCAAAAAACAAAAATACCACTATGAAATACATGAATTGTACCACATTGGATACACACGAAGAACGCCACAAAGGAAACTCATAAAATACCCCACAAAGGAAACACACATTGTATAGAAAATAGGAAACACACGATGTAAAATCAATATATTTAGTTCACACATGTATAATCCAAGACCAAGAAGAGTAGGATTTCCAGTTGTTGTCCACATGTCCATCAGTCTCTATGGCACTAGATGTGTTAGAAGTTTATATATCATCGATGGAGCACAGAGCATCGATGGATTATAGATCATCGATGGATCACATGTTTCGATGGCACATGGAGAGTCTATGGATCCTGGCATGGAAATGGAACCCAAGACGTTGATGAAAGAAATATATTTATTGGTCCATAGAGTTTCAATGGAACATCGACCATCGATGGTGCATGGATTATCTATGGTGTATAGAGTGTAGATGGGTCAAGTATCTGTTATGTCATGTTTTCACAAATATATCATAGTTAAATCTAGCTATAGGACTGCACTCACATCATTCTAGTTCCGGGAGAACCTTCTCCTCAATCCATTTGGTCTTATTCCAACTTACAGAAAACTCACAGAGATCCTCAAAGTGATAATTTAAAATTATGAGTCCCAACGATGTAAACTTATAGTCAAATAGACACATTATTTGAAACATATGACCAATTTAGAAAGAAATGGGATGGTTCGGTTCGTGCCTGTCCTGACCCAACCTGGTTCGGCTGACCCGACCCGACCCTATCGGTCGTTGCCGACCCCAACCTCCCCAGCCTGATCGTCCTGGCCCATTGGCCCATATGGTCCAGCCTGGTTCTACAACCCAGCCTCATTGTGCGGGCTCTACATTCTTCGCTAGACGTGGTCACCTGACTGCATGGCGAGCCGAAACCTCTATTAAATGTCACTAGCCACCATGTCTCCAACCAACAACCACTACTATGGGTTCTAAATCCAATGTCGCTTCGATAAAAAACCTCCGACCATTGCTATCATGACCTCTAGTCCCTACCTATGGCCTACACTACCATGGGATCCTCCTCTAGTGGGGTCCCAGTTAATCTGTAATTGCACACCACTGGCAGAACATCTATTTTCCACCCTACCGGAACCCAGCTTCCCTCTGGGCCACATTCTATCCTTTATAGATACCCAAAAACAAGGTGAAATCATATATTTGGGTTCCTTGTAACTTGATTTACCCTACTCCAATTCCTTCTATTAGTTCGCCTCCAATCTGAGGGTCTGATCATACTCGAAATCGCCCGACAATGTCTTGTCATGAACAATGGGGATCCAATATTGGGGAACGTGAAGAACAGAGATATGGATGCACAATGAAATTGTATATCATCGTTTTCCATGAGTTCTTGGACAACAGTCTTGATTTGGGGATGTTTGGATTATAAAGGATTAAACCATACCCACATAATAATCCATACAACATAATCCCTGCAAAAACAATAATCGAACTATGGATCAACCTTTTCGTGGGTTGGTTGCTGTTCTTCCATGAAACTATGAGCATGGAAATGAAAAAAATTGTAACAAACCCAACATGTAGGTTAGATCATTCAATATTGAGGATTCATTAGCTTTGAAGATCCATCTAGAACTGTCCTGATCCGCCACTTTTTCATCGAGAGAGATTCCTACGATTCTCTTCAAGGACTCCATGAAATTCCAGGGTTATGAACCTACCCATGGGTTCCTTTTCAATTCAAAAAATAAAATTTATTTCCGATTTACACTTTCACTATGAAACAACAAAATAAAATAAACATAATTTTTTTTTATTTTTTTAAAACACCCAAAAATTAACTTTTTTAGTCGACCTGTGCCAGTTAATGTTAGGCCTCCGATAAGGAAAACCTGCCTTATGAACTAAACTGTTTTCTCAGAGTTAAAATCACAGTTACCGTTTATGAGTTATTTAAAGTTAAAAGTAATATAATTTTATTTAATTTTTTTATTTATAGTAATGCCCATGATTATTTTTCAACAGATGAGACACATCGACCAATGATTGGTCGCACTATGGTATGGTTACATTTTTTATCTCATCTAGGCACATCTATGTCTAATTCTAGAAACCATTTAATATTTATTCCATTTTTTTGGAAATTCACCCATTATTTCTATCAAAACATAACCTTTTTGAAACTTTATTTTTGGTAAATAAAGGCCCTAGAACTACACAATGTCTCAGTGCATAGGAGTAGAGATCCTTATATAGCATGGGATTCCTTCACCGGGTCCGTTCGGGTTATACATAAAACTATTGGGATGTGATTATCCTTTTGAGAAACTCCAAGTGTGTTTTATAGGAGTTTGAATATGAACTAATTTCTCAAGGAGTAGTTCATTCGTGAATTATTGCTCTACGATATGAATCATATAACTGGATGTTACTATGTGACCCTGGTGATTATATAGATTGTGAGATGCATGATCCACCGATGCTCCATGAACCATTGATGCTCCATGTGCCATCAATGATCTGTGAATCCTCAACACTCCGGGTGCCATCCACTCCCGATCACCATAACCTATCATGGTTCCATTGATGCTCCATGAACTATCTATTCTATATGTCCCATCACCACTTGACGTGTTATGATGACTGGGAGATCTGAGAACTAAAATTGGAAATCATTCTCATTGTACATTAATCATATACATGTGAGATATACAATATTGGATGTACTTCATGTGTTTCCTTGGTGGTTTTCTTCTTCTATTTCATTTGTGGTTTACTTTGTGTGTTTCCCTATTGTGTACCTTAGGATTTTTCTTTTTGGTGTACATCATGTATTTCATATTGGTATTTCCCTTGTGGATTCGGGGTATCCAACTGAATATTGTTTTACACCCCCATATATGGGATTTTCCCGCACGTATTTTTTGTCGTGAAGATGATTAACAATTTGAATAAGTCTTTAGTGTATTAAGAAAATGTGGTTCTTAGAGTTAGGAATGACAGAAACGGTGGGCTTTATCACATTTAGACAGTTGTTTCTATACCTACCCTTCTGGTAATTTTTTCTACTAATGAGCTTCTGGAACATGTGCATTCACTTCACAGATTCATTTTTGGTGGGCTTGTATTATGTACTTGTTTACATACTAGTTTTCCTAATATTGTACACAATGGGTGGTATCTTAGAGTATGAAATACTTTTTTATATTGGGTTTTTACATTTTATCATTTTGGGAATGGAGATATATGTGTGTGTACAAGTACATAAGAAAATGCCTCCAATTTGATGGATATTCCTAATTAGTGATAGTCACCTGCACCTAGCCTATTGGAGATGGGATTTAGGTGGTCATGACATGGGACCATCTTGGATGGGTCATGAGAGTTCCCATGAAATATGATTATCTTTTCTTTGAGAATTATATGGGAGCAGAATATCCAAAACTAAAAAAAAGTATTATAGTTTTACTTTTTTATAGATGATTGAGAATGTTTTACATATTTGATGATGAACTGATTAGTGACATTCTTCCTTTATTTCATCATATTTATAGATACTACTCTCACAAATAACAACTAGCTCTAAGATGATGTCTTCATCATGAGACTATTTTGGATCACTAGATATGACTATTACCCCCATGGGTCATAGAACAAATTCAACCACCCGACAAATTTATATTCAATTGGGGAATGCAATTGTTTGTGAATAAAAATTTCATGGAATGATCCTGAACCATGTGTCTTCAAGAAATGGCCTCTAGATGCGGAATACAATAAGTCCACCTCATATAGTGAATGTTGTAATTAATGCGGTGGAACTCTTTTCCAACACCAATCATACAGGAATCTTATCCCCAGATCATGATAATAAATACCATATGTCTCTAAGGATGATAAATCTAGGATTTCAGTAATGCTTCATAATGATTC
Source organism: Viscum album (assembly GCA_963277665.1). Taxonomy (NCBI): domain Eukaryota; kingdom Viridiplantae; phylum Streptophyta; class Magnoliopsida; order Santalales; family Viscaceae; genus Viscum; species Viscum album. The sequence goes on along the minus strand of OY728152.1, from coordinate 1,106,340,503 downwards.
TGTAGATACTAAAGAGGGCTACTATTGACCATTTTCACCTGCTCCATCCCACATGTGCCCTATAGATTCATGCTGAGGGCACCACTAGAAAAAAAATTTCCGTGGCCACTCATATTGAGGTACCAAGGACATCCCATAGAGTGGGGAGATATATGGATAAATGGGATTATTATCATATCCCTACTATCATAGATGATGCCTCTTGACATATCCCAGTTGTATCTAGTGATAAGGCTCAAATCCCTACCCACTCAGACCATGATTACACAGATATTTCTATAGTAAGCAATGGGGAGTGACATATCACTACCGACATGCACGAATCCCATCGACATATTTCGATAAAAATGATGACCATAGTGGAATTATATCCTCTATTTAATCCATGATATCTTTCGGTACATATTAGATACTCAAAATTTAATGTTCTACATTCCTACACACACTTTTCAAATTATCCATTATATTCTAGAAACAGCTGAAGAAATCCACCCGCATATTCTGAAACTGGAACATATATAGGGATATAAACATATTAATATCCCAATATCCATAACAACATATCATCATGATTAGTAAAAATATGTGGTTAAAATGGATAAAAACATTCTTTATCCCATCCAAGAGGATTATAAAAATATTCTAGTAATGTAAGAGACACATGATTAGGCTCAAATTCCCCTTCCAACTAAGGCACACCATGTGATATAATCATCTACACTGGGATAGATAAACATAATTATCTAAAAATACCACTGGAATAATCCAATGGAACATGATCGGGCTCATATCCCCATTCAGATCATGGATAACTATGTGGGTGTCTCACATGCCTCGAGAAAAGTTCATATTCCTTCTATGAAAGAAAATAGGCATAATCAAAAGGCATATTACTGGGGGAATATCCCTATTCTTTCTAGGGATCACAATGTGTGAGCGGAACATGCCTTAGAAAAGGATCACATTATTTCTTATGAAGATAATCAATAAATTATAGCCTCTCACAAAATCCAGACTCATATCCATAATTCCACCAATGAATGAATCCAAAAGCATACTTCAGAATCTGTACTGGAGGAGGAACATATCCTTTCTCCTATTTTATAGGTCCATCAGAATATTCATATTGATAATTCATATTTGAATCACGCTTATATCTCTACTTCAACCAGGATTGGAAAACATATTCTAGTATCCAACCCCATAAATCTCATATTCTTGCTGATAATACAGAATATAAATTTCATAAAATAATATAATCCTAGTAGTATTACCATATTCCCATAGTTCATGATGGTTATAAACATATTCTGGAATCCATCATGGATTAGTCACAAATCCCTGCTTAACCCCAAAATGCAAGTTGACATATTCAAACCACGAAACAACATGACTCTAAAATCCTTAATATTCTAAAAGTCAGTATAAATGAGGATATTCAATGCATATACTAAACACATCAAGGGTCCTTCAAATTATTAAACAATATAGAAGGAGATCATTATCTCGATAGTCCTCCTTCTGGGAGTGAAGAGATGTATTGTAGGGACTCTAATTCGGGAATATGCTCTGATCAATCTCCCTATTATGATATCTATATTGAAATTTGAAATAATCAACTTTACCAAACACCTCTATATAGATAGGTTCTCAAAAAATAGACAATGTCATATATAGAGGTTCTTGAAACATATTAATTTACAATATATAGTTCTCAATAATATATTAATATCACTACACCATGAACACCATTCTATGTAGAGAAGAATCCTTTTTAGTTTGACCAGGTGGAGGATTATGAATCTGGTGAAGAATCATATTACATGGATTTATAGAGAGAGTCATCAAGAAAAAACCACCAAGCATGTTCTATCAGAACTCCGTTTTTTGAGTATGATAATATAGTTGAGCTAGATAACGAGTGAATTCATTACATATACTAATATACTTGTACATCACATCAATAGTTAATGATAGATACCTACCTTACCCAGAATATGAGGGCCACTTTTAGACCATCAATACGATCTGTTCCATACTACACATATTTGTATACTCTATTCCTAGAACCCAGTTATTGAATAGCATGAACACACCTATATTTTGTCTATGTTAGTATAATAATGGCTCTTTATAAACTAAATTCCAGAACGCAATTAGATGTACATATCATAGATCCAAGAGGCTGCTTGGACAATGTTAGGGTATATACATTGACCAAATACTAATGAGATTTACAATGGAACAATCCAAGAGGGGATTGGTTCTAGTGTCACATGGCCAACATCATTCTAAGAAAATGTGTTCTAAAACACAACAATAGAAAGATATAATGAGTAAGATCCCATACGCTTCGGCTATAAGATACATCATGTATTCCATGTTATGTATCAGGCTTGACGTTGCCTATGCACTAAGCACAGTAGGCAGATATCAAGAAGATCCAAGAGAACCACATTGGAATGCTGTTAAGAGTATCCTTGAGTATCTGAGAAGAACTAATGATACGTCCCTGGTGTATGGAAGAGACAAGGAACTTTTCATCAGAGGTTATTTTGATGCTAGTTTTCAGACAGATCATAATGATCTGAAGATGTAATCTGGATATGTTTTTTGTATTAATGGAGGATCTTTGAGCTGGAAGAGTTCAAAGCGGCCAGTTGTCCGAGATTCTATTGTGGATTCTGAATATATAGCGGCTTATGATGCAGCCAAGGAAGCTTTATGGATTCAGAACATTGTCCAGGAGCTTGATTTGGTTCCTAGTAGTAATGATCCTATCACGTTATATTGTGATAATTCTGCAGCGATGAGTCTTGCGAAAGAACCAAGGTAACATCAACAGAAAAATCACATACTCCGAATGAATTGCCTCTTTAGAGATTTATATCAAAGGGTTGAAGTTTCAGTGATCAGAGTGCCCATAGAAAAGAACATGGAAGACACCATGACTAAAGGCATATCTCAGCAGAAGCATAAATATCATGTGAGAGCTACCGGGTTAAGGGATGATAGCAGTTGGATCTAGTCCAACTATAAGTCTATTGGATTTGGTTTCCTAGAACAAAATACTTTGTACTTTTTTCATTAATAAAATAATTATCACATCTTGATTATTCCTCTGTGTGACAATGGATGTGATAATGTCCTAAGGATATCTGTTGCATTAAAGGGTCATAGCGGATCCCTACTATGATGAGAACATGGAAGTTCCATAACACTGTTCTTTAATACATGTTCTATAGCAGGATGATGTTATTTGAGGGGCACATATAATACAGGCCATTAGGGATGAGGAATCATAAAACTTTTATGAACCTTCTCATGGGGTGTGCCCTTAGTAATATCCAGGAGGATATTATGAGAACGAGACCTGCCCGTAAAAAATCCACATTTCATAGTGTCATTGGATGTTCCTATCTACAAATGTGTGTTTTGGTCCTTAGACATTTAGATTATTATTAATGGGTATTAAAACTCGCACACTTAGATGTATTGAAGAAAACAGTGATGACACACTATTCGCAGTGAGGTAGGATATATTGGGTGCGTCAAGTGTAATACTGCATTAATTGATAATGCGAGAATGGATTTGTCCCTTCTGTTCCATAATGGAAGTAGATATGCCATGCTCTTTGATAGAATTGATATATCCTAAATAAAACCATGGCCATGGTCAGGTATGGGAGTGTTCAATTATGGAATGTCAAAGAGTGAATAATCGAGCACATGGGTTGATTGCACTAGCATGCAACCCTCTTGATTCGAGATATCATGACAAAAGGATTATATTAAATGGTAAGCATTCATATGTGGTGACACCTCAATGCGGATTCAACTTCTTTCTCTTGGCTGCATTGAACCATTATTAGACAGTAATCTTGGACTTTAGGCAAGCCTGCCTAATGACAACGAGAAAGAGGCTTAGAGGGTCACACACTATGTGTGTCCATGTATCTCAGTTAAATATTAACTTAACAAGATAAATAAATATTATTCCCTACTATGGTTTAATAATTATTTAATAATGCCTGATCTCAATTATATCGACACTAGTTATTCGATGGAATATATTGTGGACAAAATAATATATATTTACTAGTGAGTAATACAGTTACATTTATTTAAGAAATAAATATCCATTACTCAAGGACTAATAAATGTGGTGGAGGAAATAAATAAAAATGGAAAATAAAATTACACGCCATCTATATTGAATATACACGCCCTGTAGTTTTATGGAAAACAAGTACACTCCGTGTATTAATGATTACACAGCGTGTAGTTTTTCTAGTTGGGATTTTGAGGAAATAATATCATTTTATTAAATGATTTTATTATAATCAGCAGGGGTTCATGTCAAGGAATTTATCATTCAACATGGGGGCTTTCAATAAGAGTTAATGAAATAAATAAAATGTGTAACACGTTTATTTATTGTCATAACTATATATCCTCAAACCGGATTATGAATATCATCACAACCCCAACAATTTTTCTATATTGTTGTGCACAACTATTCAGGAGAGCTCTCTCAAGGCTGAAAGAACTCCTTCCTCCAAAATGCTCTCAAGACCGTGAGAGAAACACCACCACTGGATCAAGGCGATCGAAGGCAGACATCATAAGTGAAGGTTCTTCTATGCTAGCACCCAAAGATCCCATCGACGACATCCAGGGATACGTGGAGCACGTGTGGTTCCCCACTAGAGAAATCCTACAACTGGATTATATGATGCAATTATGGAGCACACCAGATAGTGATCGAAGACATCAAATAAGAATGAATTCCATCAAGGTAATTCAATTCAATTTGTTAAATTAATTGTAACCAACATATGAAGAACCAATCTCTATTATTTCGGGACTTCCTCTTTTGTTTATCTTTCTTCGTTATATTCTAAAGATTATACATTTTACATCATGAAAGATCTCAGATTGATCATTGTTAATTATAATATAAATGTTGGGCACACCCACCAACGCCCTTATGCTGCACCCGGAACCTACAAATCATTCCCTCAAAATATAGGTGTCACCCAGATGTAAAATCATGGTTCCCACCGAAATTTATTTGTCTTGTTCACATGAAATTAAACATTGTGAATTTTTTTTATCATGTATTCTTATTCTATGTGATATGAATAAGATTCCTTGGGCTACCAAATCAATAATCCCTAGGTCCCAAAAATAGGATTCCTCTCACAAGATGATTTCCTGAATTTTTGATCAAAATTTATGTAGATTCAAGCCTTCATTTACATGGAAGGTAGCCAACATCCCTAACACATGATGAAAATTTGAATGCCTTTCCATGAACTAAATTAGGATCTTTTTCTCAATACGTGGATAATTGTAGAGATTTTGTGATATTATATCTTGGACCAACAACCACATGATGAAAATTTACCTTTAACTTCTTTTAATCTCCCCCATGTCATGAAATAATTCTTTTATATTCCTTGTTTCCAACACCTAGAATAACTAACACTGGCATAGGAATTTTGTTTAGGTATTCTCTGCATGATCAAGAAATTATTGTTCATAAAATATTTTGCATTATTCTAGATTCTTGAACACAATAGAAAAAATATACATCCGTACTGCATGATGTTAAAATTCAGGTTTTATGTTTCTTCTATGGAATAAAATTTTGCTTCACTATGGAACTTACTCGAGGGGACTGATGTCCAAAGTATTGGTATTTCCCCACAACATGATACACAACCCATCTATAGCTTGATTTATTTATCAAATGATATGTAGTGATACTGTAACCTCCAATATTGGGTATAGTCGCAACATTCGATGTGAATAATATTTGTATCTGCATATGTGTTAGACATGTGTGGAAAGTTTCCCATTCATGAAATACGTGTGGATTTATTCCTATCATCATAAGATACTTAATGATGTGTAGACCTCATATACTATTTCAAATAGTAATAACACATACCCCCCGAATCCTGAATCCAAATCCTTGAAGTATTACATTGGCATAGACCCATGATACAAATCCAAGAGGGTTGAATAGTTTTCAAGTTTTGGAAAACAAGATTACATATTTTAACCATTTATTATATTTTGGAAAATAGAATAATTCATAATTAATTTTAAATTTCTGAATCCTTGAATCTCATTCCAAGAATTCATCTTTATATCCATGTGAATGAAAAAAAAATTACGGTATGTTCAAATGCATATTAATAATTATGTATAGTAGACTATATCATTAATCTACAATCATAATTAATATGGGAAGTTAAATAACTAAAAAAACATTCTATGTAATATATAAATATATATGGAAGTTCATAAATAATATGTTAAGGTAAATAGTTGAAAACACATTCCATTTAAATAACTATATATGTAATAAACAATAAAATGAAAATGAAATGAATGCATATTTATTTTCATAGTAAAAATAGCATGGATAATAATAATAACTGAATTATAAATGATGTAAATTCTTAAATATTGGATTCCATGATTCTTAGGAACATTGATCAATTACCTTCAAGACAGTTCACAATATTGATTAAAACATAACAGGTAGAAATCCATCAAATTTGGCCAACAAGTTCATCTTTGAGACTATTTATGATCCGATGGGGATAAATTAAATGGTCCCCAACCCATGACATTCAATTATAAAGGATTCCTAAAACATATAATAAATTTATTTAACACATAAAAAATGTTGCTTGTAAAATATCTTCAATAAGTAAAGGATACATATTTATTAATAATTTCCATGTTAATCAAATAACATTAAATGTAAGGCACATCTGAAAATATGGAATATAGTTTAGAATATAATAATATCAATTAAATAAAAATATGGAAACTTAGGAAAAATTTAATTTCCCATAAAAATTTATTATAATAATCTGATAGTTTGTAGGAAATGATAATATTAATATATAAAAGAGAGATCGTATAATAACTATTACCACTTTGAAATTTTAAAGTCAAATCCACATGGATGAGATAATTCAAATTGAATATTAAAATACAATGAAGAATAAATTATTCATGATATTAAATTTTAAAAGATAATTACAAACACAATATAAAAGTGAATTGGCCTATAATAACAAATAATTCTCAATGGAATGTAAATTTAGACAGAAATCTCATACCTTGTAGTCCCATTTTGTTGAACAACCTTTTACATATGGTATAATGATTTTTATAATATTACTAACTTATAAAATGACATTATTAATATTTATAATACTATATATGATCATTCTATAACATATTATCACCCGTTGTTAAATAATATTTCATTATTCTCATTATTTCAGGTGTAAATCACTTTGTTTTTTAGTAAATTATGACTTCTATATTTTCCATCTAACGTACATCTTGATTTCATAACATAAAAAAAATAATAAATTATCTAAATATAATATAATAATTTTTAAATTTTATTAGCGTAATACAAATTATTCTGTGATTGAAAATGAAAAGCATTATTCATGGAGATGGTAGGTCATACGAACACATGAACATTGTATCTATTTTCATATAATTTTGAAAAAAGAAAATACTATATATATACTAATTTAAGTATCTTTTGTATGTAATATACAACAAATATTTTTATTAAAACATTATTAACACATTCCATGCAGTGCGTGAATGAATACCCTCACTTCGCAAGGCAGTAATCCACCGTACACATGAATGACATGATCATATTCTCACGAAATGGAAAATATGATTGTATGGGTTATATAATAATTAAATAAAAAAATACATATTAAATATAATAAATATCATTTATAAATAGTATTTTATTCATTATCCCTAACTTGGACAGGTTGTAATGGACATAGAATGATATCGGTTCATGTGGTTGTTGTCCACTATACACAAAAATGATGATTTCATAACAAATTTAATGGAATTGTGTGTGGGTGTAGGTCACAAAACTAACCAAACAACATATCATAATATTTAGGATACTGATATTTTTATATAATCATGGTATAATCAATTTTTAAGGGGGTTGAGATGGAAATCCAATAAATGCACATTTAGAAAAACAAAACATCTTCTTTGGGTATCCTCCATAGATTTTCTCAAATTCCATCATATGATAGATTTATGAAAAATAGATGGATTTTATAATTTATTAAAAAAATTTGGAAAGTAAATTGGTCAGGTTTTGGATGAAAAATTGGCTTGGATGTGTGAATAAATGAGGTTTGTGAGTTTTCATTTATATTAGAGAAGGAGTGTCAATTTTGTAAATAAAAAACCTCAAAATTATTGGGAGGTATCCCTGACCTCATTTGCCTCCAATAAAGAATATTTTTCGTTTAAATAGGTTGTATTGTAGATATATGTCCAAGAATTGTATTTTTTTCTTGTTTTTGGTCATTTTGATACCTTATCTTTTTATATTAACCCCTAAGTAAACCAACATTAATCTTAATCACTTTGATTAACATTAAATGTTTTTGTTTATCAATGTGGTAAAAAATTAATTTGGCCTTATGACACAATTATTTATTTTTATGATTCAAAATATAGACTGATATTTTCAAATTTCAACTTAGAGAAGTGCCCAAAATTATTTTAATATCAATCCCATAAATGGGAGAAGAAATAATGTTTTTAAAGTGGAAATATTTAAATGTTTATGATGTATTTATTCTAAATATTTAATATAAAAATAATTAAAATGAAATAAATTGTATAAATATATATATTTATATATATTTAAAACCAACTAAAAATATATTTTATCATTATAAAATATATAGATGAAAAAGTAGTTTTTATTTAAAAATCAGTATTTTTTACTACAAATCAAAAAATTAATCTTCTTAGAAAAGTGCCAAAAATAAACTCAAAGCTAAATTATTAAATAATATAATAAAAATGAAGTTTAATTTTTCCAAAATAAATCAATAAATATGTAAAAAATAATTATTAAAAAAATTACGCCCTTAAATGGGGTTCAAAATGCCTTTATAAAAAACAATTTTTTTTTCATAAAACGTGATTTTTTCAATTTTGATAGTTATAAAATATAATTTAATAAATTAAAACCAATTTTGGAAAATATAATATATAAATATCATTAAAACCAACCACCAACTAATTTCATTCATTAATAATATAAGCCTTTGTCACATAAATGTTGTTTTTCTATAAAAAATCACTTTATATTCAAATTTTTTATATTAGTTTATAAATTATTTGTAAACAAAGATTTCTATAACATATATTCATATGTTAGTTAATAATATTAATAATATCCAATTTAATTGGTTGGAAATTTTTTTATTTAGAAAAATAACATAAATAGTATATATTTCTTCAACAAACTTAGTCCATTGTGTTATGTATGCTTTCAATGGAAGTTGCTATTGCATGTAACAGAAGATAATCTCAGTGTTGCATACATCACCAAATATAATTTTTTTACCTAAAATATTTAATATGTACTTGGGTATTGGGATTTATATTCCCTTCCACTATATGATTTTCATTTAACATTCTCTCTTAAATAAAATGATATTCATTTTTAATTTCTGGGCATTATATTCTAGCCACCGTAAATAAATTTCATCCTATCAATTTAAAAAATATTTTAGTAATCATGAGTTCTAAATTTCAAAATAATATTTTTGGAAAACCCTCATTGTAATAGGGTTAGTTAAATATCCTCTAAATTAGACAAAAAGGGAAGTAAAAAATTCATCTTGAATAACGACATAACATGGTTTCCAAATATTAAAACATAGGTGGGAAATGAAATCATTGATAGGTAAGAGAAAACAAACAATCTAATATTGAGGGATAATTATAGAGATCATATTTAAGATATGTTTAATGACCATAAATCCGTAAACCATATGTGTGAAAAAGGTATTTAATATCATAAAAATTGATCATAATAGGACAAAAGTTTTGTTTCAAAACCACTTTCACTGATGAATTCTTTCACAAAATAATAAAATTATGAGATATACTCACTTTATACCTTAATATATAATAAAAATGATCATATGGGTGAACCAATGAATTTTTATACTTGTTATTTTAGAAAATGATTCATCATTGGTGAAGTAATACATTAATCTCTAAATAATTTTTCAAATATCAACATAAACAACATTATAAATGGATAACCTTATATAGAATGAAAAATAAGAATATCCAAAACATTAGAAGGTATTGGAATTTGAAAAAAATGAACATGCCATTAATATAAACCACATGATGTAGCGGTAAATTACGACATTCCAAACATTTAAATATCTTATTTTATTCTTTCAAAACATGATAATAAAATCAATTACTATAGAAAAATTATTGAAATCATGAATACATCATTATTAATTAATTAAAACATATATTATTGTATATATTTCATAAATTCAATAGTTATATAATCTTTATCAGTAATGGAATAAAAACATTCTCAAAAAATAGCTAATTATATCCAAAGAAGTTAAAAATTTCCAATTTTCTTTATCCATATCAATCATATCATCATCAAAAAAATTTTATATCAACCACAGGAATATAATAAATGTTATATCTAGATCAATCATGTGTATTTTATGAATTTATACTTTCCAATTAAATTTTTTATTCATCATCAGTACCATTAAGCATATGCTTCCAAATTGTTAATGAAATAGTATTGCAGTACAATCCTTATATATTTCATAATTCATAAAACAAGTACATCAATGATAAATAAAAAAATGACATAATTCATGAATCCAATCACCAGAAAATTAATCATTCTTAATTTTCTATTCTAGTAGAGTTGGATTGACCGTGATCCCTTAGCCTTTTTTGGGGTATATTCCTTTGACGCTTGAGACATTGATTTGCATAGTGTCTCATCTAATTTCATCTGAAGCATTGTACATTGGAAATATTTTTATGATACATTCAATAACAATAATGGTTTCATTTTCTATAAAAACATTTTAAAAAAACCAATTCCTTTTATATAACTACTAGGTTGATTAATTCCACAACTACCACATTTTGGAAAAAAAAGATCTTTCTCTTATTTAAATTTTCCATATTTTGTCCAAATATCCTATTGTTCTCATGATTCACTAAAAAACATTAATACTTATAAAATTTTTCATCATTATCATTATGTATTGATAATAGTTACCCATTTTATGAGAATATTTTTTAGACAACTCCCCTTTAGAAGACCATATTATGACCATAAAAGATTTGATCCTTCATACTCTTTGACTCACATTCATTGGTGTGGTTCCCATTCATTATTCGAGGACACATTTCTAAATGAAGACATACACTATACTATATCAAATAATTAGGGCACATAATGTAAAATTTCAAAACTTGTGAAATACATAACAAAAATTGAAAAAAATATGTGTAGCTAATCTCATTATCACAAACATAGTCTCTTTGGGGATATAATTATTATAAATTCCATCATAATGGTCTATAAGAAAATTTGAATTATCCTAAGAAAATATCAAGAGTGTCAATATATATGATTAGTAATGAATGTTTTCAGAGACAAGGTTATTCTTGAGTCTAGACTAAACCTCCCTTTTCAGAGTTAATACATATAGGTACTTTTATTCTATACCCATATCTACCTACAGTATCCAGACAGAGATGTAATTATAGGAATACCCACATAATCTATACTTTATCAAAACATTTGGATGTTCTTCTATACTTATCCTCATATTAAACGTTATGGTTATTTTCCCAAATATATTTTTTTCCTAAATCTAGTTTAAATGGTTTCTACAAATATTTTTCAGATTTTAATAGTAAACACCTCTACCTAAGAAGCATGGAACTAGTTCCTTGTATTATTACATTAGCATAGATAAAAAAATCAAATCCCAAAGAACCAAATAGTTTAGCAGTTTCTGGAAAACCAAAAATACATACATGGTAGTAATCTAAAAATAGGGAAATAAAATAAATCATATTTAAATTATTAGATTTTCATCCATAAAAATAAGTCCAATAATTCATCTTCATATTATAGGAAAGGGAAACAAAATAAAGGTGATCACAAATATTCATTAAGGGTTATGTATAGTGAAATTATTCATTAATTAATAATCATAATCAATATTAAATGTTATATGATGAAATTAGCATTCCATGAAAACAATAAAATAATAATTAATTGTTTAAATAACATGCGAATCTATTTATCTAAAAACACATACTAGTTAAATAACTTGACGAGGAATAATAAATTAACAGAGAATAAAATGAATCTATATATATATTATTCATAGTGAAAATAACATAGGTAATAATAATAAGCTAATTATAAATGATGAAAATTCCAAAATATTAGACACTGTGTTTGCTTGGAACATAGAACCTTTATTATCAGGACCGTTCACATGATTGTCAAAAACCTACTGAGTAGTACCCCGTCTAAATTTTTAAACTTATTCAAATAATGAGACCACTGATGCATCAGTTCGAATACAATAAATAGTCCCCAACCCATTTTATACCCTTAAAAATAATTCTTCTTATATCTAATTAATTAATTTAATTGACAAACAATATAACTTGTCGAATATCCATATTGAGTAATGAATAAATATATATCGATATTTCCCCAGTTAGTAAAATAACTATCAATGAAAAAAACATATATAAAATTATTATATGTTTTCATAAATAGTTATAACAAATTTTAAATAATATTTATTCTTTATAGAAATGTAATTACCTATGAGAAATTATTATAATAATCATAAATTTAAAAATATGTTTACGGTGACCAAAGAAAGTGAGATAGTTTAATAACTTTTAGTTTTGGAAATTTTCTTTAAAACCATTTTGGACGAGATAATTAAAATTTAAAATTAAATTACCATGACTAATGAATTATTTATGATATTACATATCCAATTTATTGAATATAAAGTACATAAAGATGAATTGTTGCATAATAACAAATATTTCTCAATAGAATGTAAATTGAAAAGAAATCCATTAAATTATAATCCCTTTTTGTTAAACTACATTGAATCTTAGGAATGATATTTTCAAGAATTTTATTAACATATATAATAATTATATTAATATTTATTATTCATATATTATCCTTTTATGACATGTTATCTTCTATTTTATAATAAAAATTCATGGTTTTCCTTATTTTGGGTGTTAATTGGCCTGTATTTCAAGTATGTTTTGACTTATTATTTTTTTCCTTACTCAGGTAATGAATAAATCATCAAAAAAATTTAAACCATGATGTAAATATCATATATATTTATCTTACATTTTCATATATTAATCCACAAAATATAGTTATAGGAATGAAATGCACTATTTATGTTGATGGTTAGGCATACGAATGCATGAACATTATTTAAATTATATTTTTTTAAATAATAAAAATTCAATATATATATATATATTATTTTCAATTTCTCATATGATTTTATGTGATATATCTGAAATATTTTTTATTAAAACCATCCTTAATAAATTCCATGTAATGTGTAAATGAATCACATAACATCGTGAGGTGGTAGTCTGCAGTACACACGAACGACGTTATCATATTACCACAAAATTGAAATCATAATTTTATGTTTTATATAAAAATTATATAAGAATAAATAAGTAATAAATATCATATATAAATATTATTTTCATTATTAATACCAAACAAATAAGACATAATGGAAAAATAAATGACATCTGTTCGTGAGGCGCTAGTCCTTTAAACACATGAATGATGATTCAATAAACCATTTTATGGAAGTGTGTGTGAGTGAAGGTAATACCATTAACTTAAAAATATTGTAGAATATTTTGGATACATTTTTTATTATATAAGAATGGTATAATAAAACGTTAGGGGGCATAAAATGAAATAAAATGAAAACACCATTAGAAAATTTTTATATCTTTTTATGGTATTATCATTAGGCTTTCACTAATTCATTCTAAAGTTGTATTTTTCTAATATATTATTCTTTTAGAATGGGTATATGGAATTTGGAAAGTGATATTGATAGGTGTTGGATGATTTAAATTTTTTTGAGGCATGAATGTGTGATAGGGGTGAGTGCCTTTTATAGTGGTGTGAAAATCTTGTAAATACCAAAAAGTAAACACTATTAGAAGGACTGTCATACCTCATGTGACTCAAATAATGATGGAATTTAGATAAACTAGTGTATATGGTCTCAATATGGCTATAAAATGTGTCTCTCCCTTGTGTTGGGTCATTTCTAAACCATATATTTTAATATTATCCACTATGTAATCTTATTTCTACCTTAATAGATATGATTGAAATAAAATGTTTTCAATAATAACATCAGTGAAAAATTAAATTAACCATTTTCAAAATTGTAAATTTTTCTTTTTCTAAATATGGAACCCATTCATCCAATTTCAACTCATAAAGGGTCTATAAATTAATTTAAAATTAATCACGTAGACATGACATGATGTCGAATTGTAAATTGAAAATTTTCAAAAGTTAACTATTTTTTATATCTACATTAATTATTAAAATGATTCTAGTTATATAGATTGGTTTAATATATGTATAATTAATCTATTGTGATTTAAAACCATTTCAAAATATAATTTAATATTATAATTTATTTTGATGAGTCTTTTTTTCTATTAATTAAAAAATGAATCTTCTCAAAAATAATTTACCCTTATATAATTTTGTAATTAATCCTATATGAAAAAAAAATATTTTCATAAAATATTTTGAAAAATAGTAAAAGCATAGTTTAAAAACAAGTGTATCATTAATAGGTAATAAAACAACCATTATAAAAATACACCTTTTTTATATGTAAATTTGGATTTTTTCATATCTTATTACAATAAAATCTATTGGATGAATGTAAAAGAAGTATTAGTTATATAATAAATAAAATTCATTAATATAATACAATAATTAATTTAATTCTTTAATATTATACCCCTTTAGTGCATAAAAATTGATTTTTAATAAAAACATTTCCATTACATTAAATTATGTTATTTATTTATTTTTTATTAATTAGTAACCAATGAATTCAACAATATTTTTTCATAATTTATTTTATCCTATACATAAATACCAATTCAGTGGCAATGAGATAATTTACATTTTAAATAATTATAATATTATTATGTTATTTCTTATTAAAAACTAGTCTGTTGTGCAATGCATGATTCTGAAGGAACTCATTATTAAATTTAACCCAATATAAACTCATTGTTTAATGCCATTGAATCTATAAAATGATTTAATTTAAAATAGAAAATCTATCATAGTGTTTCGGGATGTTATATTCCCTTATATGATTAGTGTAGTGTGTCACATATTTTATTAAATGAATTTTTCTTTATTTAGAATATCACGGTGTTACACAACTCACAACAATAGAGAAGAAAAATGTCCCCTCATTGAATAAGTTAGACCTATGTGGTCAGTTTTCCATTCATAAACTACATGTGGATTGATAGGTGACGTCATGAGATTTGTAGTAACACCTCAATCTTTAGTCCTTGGTCAAATCGAAACATAAAATTATCATCCCTATATATGAGTTCGAATTGTAAGGAGAGATTTCATGAAAGAACTATATATATCTTGATCCTTTCCATCATCAGAGATATAATGACACCTAGATCTCCAATCATTGGTCAAACCATAACATTGAAGTGAATAATTAACCCCTCCAACATATGGACTAGACTGACGCATTTATTTATATGATAAATATGCATGGATTGATTCTTGACATTATTAGATATGTAGTGACACCTAGATCCTCGATTTTGGTCAAAAAATGGATTGTTATCACTCTCAGTCATATCTCTTTCATACAGATTAGATATACATAGAGATATCTCCTTTAAAGAGTTATTTATGTAAATAATCATACCCATATAATATTCATAGGTAAACATAGGGAATCACGTCCCTAACTATTTATTATACATGTATTTAAAGGTGTCTTGGTCATACAATCTTTCTCATCCTAGGCATGAAGCCAATCTATATAGTGTGTTCTTCAACATGTGATAAATCTCAACAAGATGGGATCCATTATATTTCTATCCACCAATATGACTACTCATGGATAAATGGTTTTCAATACATCTAAATTCCCCCAAAAATATAAATGTATCCCCATGAATATATAGAAATATTTCATGTTAACTCCCACATCCATACCATATGATGTTAATTTGTAAGGAAAACATCCATGTCACATGGAATTAAACATCCAGATAGATTTTTCACAACTTCATGATGTTAAAATCTTTCATCCATCACCAATCTTTATTCCTTTTCAAAGGTAAGAATTAACAATACAATAGTCTAGAATATTATGGGTTGTTTATTTCATATATTAGGAACCTCAATTGATAACAAATCTTTTATGTCTTGATAACAATAGTTTACTAAAAAACCATTCATGTCCTCTGAAAAGGGAAACATATCTTTTTGTAACAATTCTGATATTACATATTGACTTGGATCTAATATATAGTTAAATATTATCCTTGATGGATTATATTTATGATCCTTATGAGACTAAAGTAACAATGAAATAACTCATCACCATAGGGTGTTTTAGCTCATCCCAAAATAGATTGTCCCATACCATTACTCATTTTTCTACAACCTTGATCCCATGATTAAAAAATGTCATCTACAACGCAAATTTTTTTTGGAGTACCTGTGACCCTGGGTATTCTAATTAGGTTGTTGTGTAGTACTGACCCCAAACTAGGACCACATGCCTCGTAACCTTAAAATGAATTCACTTGGGTAAACGTTTTATGAACTTAGAAGTTTCCCTTAAATAGTCAATATCAAAAAAATATATAATGTCTAATGAAACTGATAGAAATAATATCATGATTAAAACCCATATAGGGCATCCTAAAAAAATTATAGTCTTTGATATTTTTTCTTTGTATCTCTCGAGTTTAGGAAAAAGTTAGTGTGTAAACAAATATATCAAAATGAATATTTGTCAAACATTTTCCTGTAGTAAAATAAAATTCATTTTTTCTAGACCCTATTTTCCTAAATAAAGTGATATTATAAATTTTTTACATCTCCTAACAATGATAACATGCTCACTGAGTGAAGTCACAACTTTTAGGGTGCTTGAACCCTTCATGATTCATACATATTTTTTAAACCACCATAATTTATTTGATGTATGAGATGAAAAAACCAATTACTTATGATGATATCCATCTCATGGAACATAATGAACCGTGGTATACCTTTCTATCATCTCTTCATTGTAGAAAAGTATTTATAGGGACTTGTTCATCCAAACAGACCATTTTATCCATGCATTTCCCCCCTTAAATTCGTGTGTTATTTTCTTGACCATGTAAAAAATCATAGTCTACTTTAATTTCCATTGGTGGGAATGTACCCAATGGTTCCCACCCACAGATAACTCAGAAATTTCTAGACTATGATTTTAAATTCCCATTACTCGACTATTGAAAACCAATTTGATATCATTGACATTAATTTTTTATGTATTATATCCTATATTAAATTTGGAACATGAAAATCCATTGTAGAATGATTTAATGTCCCACTCCACATGACTCTAGCCTATATGGAATTGGGCCCAAGATTCCAAAATAAAATATAACCTACCATATAATGTTATAACCCTTCCTGGATAGATTTTATTCCCCAAACAACTTCACCATACAAATGTTTAATTCATCCCAAAAAAATTCATGGATATTCGAAAATTTTGGATACAACTCTACAAGCCCATGTAAATAATCTTTATGGGATCATGTTTAAGGGATTAAAACCTATACACTATATAAATACCCTCCTAACAAGTAAGGAACTCCAATACCCATGAGATAACATTTTGGATTTCATCTCTTTGTAGTGTTTTGGTTCATCCCCGTCAGGTTTACCCCATACCATATTCGATGATTCAATCACATAGATAATTGATTTACAAAACTAAAATTGAAACTATATATGTGGATTCAGCATCCCTATTATTTTTACTATCCACTATTACCATCTCCACAAAATCACATAAGAAACCCAAAAATGAATGGGGACACCTATACTTGACTATTCATGTAGAATCTATGGGCTATTGCATAAGCTATTACGAACTACCTACTAGAGGCATATTCTCCTTGTTTGAATGGAACTATAATCCTCATGTTTTCCACAAACATTGTGCTATTACTAAATGTCGTATGATATTTTGGGTCATCCATGGAATGTATGCCCTATTCCATATAAATTAATTATTCCATGGAATTATGAAATTAAACTATATAGAATTATATTTTCTTATCATATTATATGAATCTGGATGGATGATTTTATTACAAAATGATGTTTAACTATAATGAATGCATCCTTACCACATGACATTAAAATTCACAGAGAATGTTACATAACAAAATGTATATTATTTTTAGTAGATTTTTTGATCTAAAAGAGCATAAAAAATAGCAATAGATGATCTACGATAGAAGACCATATACTATAGCACAACAATTGTCTATTTTCAAGACATTTAACAAAGAAAATGGAAATATATGTAATGTTTTCCTAGTTGATAAACCAAAAAGAAATACTAGGAAAAATTTAAGTCTCTATATGCTAGAAAAGAAAATTGTGTAATCCTTTAAATAATGTGAACTTATAAAATAGAATGTCAATAAAAACAGTTAGGTTAAAAACCCATAAGTGTTCACCCTAATAAAATTACATGTCTATGTATTCTAAGGATTACCCATAAGAAATATCCATAAGTGTTCAAATAAATTGAATGTATTTTTAGTCATGATTTAAAGATAATTATACAATGAAAAATAACTTTTAGTGGTTTTATCAACTGATAAGGTGAATAAGAATTTGTAATCTCAAAATACAGGAGTATATCATATAAATACCTAAATAAAGGGAGGGTAATAAAACTAAAATCCCATCACAACATTAATTGATAGGAGTCACTGAGATTAAAATATTCCATCACTTGGGAGGCAATGGATGGGTGGAATTCATCAATAGATTTAGTTTCTACCTCCATGATCTATTAAATTGATTTATCTTAGAAAAATACATCATGTATTATCTTCTTTTCTAGGTCAGGTAGCCAATGTTTCTCCGATATAGATTTATATGATATTTCCAATGCATGATGTGACCAAGATAGATATTCCTATAGATAACTAATTTCAAACTGTAATTAGTGATTTCAACCATCCCAACACTGAATATGTCTCTGTGAGATATCACCTCCATTATACAGTAGGAATATTTTTTCAGGGCCATGTCCAAACATTGTTTTGCTGTAAACAAAGCCTCTACAAATAATACCCTTAATTAAAGGGTCCTCCATTTCTCCATCATAGTGATCACCAACTATACAATGGAATTAATTTTATTATAATGACTATCGTTATCACTATGGGAGTTATAAGTAATCCAATGATGACCTCATTGGTACTTCAGTTCTTCCAATTAGGCCTCTAAAATTATGGTCCATATTTTCATCCACACTTTTTTTGGAAATATATTGGTATAGAGAAATGGAATTTGATCCATGAATCATTCTGAAATTTGGGATCTGAATATATTTTGGTACTATATCCCTAATCAAAGAAAATTTCATTATAGACATTGTGGAATTGGGTTTGCAGTCATCCTCTATGCTGGTTGACCTGATCAGGGAAATTATAGAGGATGAAGGGAATGAAACATATAATCCCCATGATGATTGTACAACAACAAGAGGAAGAAATGTTTACCAATTTTTGGATATATTCTATAATACCATTAGATATCTAATATCTATTATAAACATTGAAAAAATTTCATTCTATGTTACATCACTGTAAATGTTGGTTACCCTAACTCCATATTCAGGAAAAGAGGATACACCATCTTACGATGAGTGGCCTGGTGGAACTAAAAATGTTTTCTTTTTTTAATACTCTAGTTAAAACTATAAATGTTTATAAATAAAAAATAAAATTTAAAAGAAATGAAAAAATTGGACAATACATCAAGTTTTTTAAGATGTTCTCAACCTCTCCAAAAAATTTCTCCATCAAAAGCTAAATTAGTAGAGGGGTATCTACAACAATAATTTTCTTATATTAGTGAATTATACAATTCCATGTAAAAAAGAAATATCTAGAAAAAAATCAGTATTATTTGATTGCATTAAGTGATCTAGATATTCAATCTTCTCCAACTATTGATGTGTTGATCCCAATAGTGAAGGTTCCAATGGAGGAATGAAATGATCATGCATATCTTAAGGAAGAAGTATTTATTCCTCTACGTGGGATATTTGGGGACTAACAATTTTTTAGGGTTACTGTGATGAGTTATTGGAATGTTAATAAATATTGAAAGAATAAATTGAAATTGTTACATGTGGAATCTAGTATAGATATACCTGATTGTTTCTATAGATTCATTTTCCAATTACTCTTTGAGGAAGGGCCCCCATAAGGTGATAATGTCGAAGGCATTGATGTTTGATTTGATGGAAATGTAGATTAATATTTCCCGTGGATGGTAATCGTTACCCTCATCTAACCCAGTTGACCCAGGGAGACCCCATTATCGGTCCCCTTATTTTCACTAATGTTTTCTCAAGAATCCATACCCCATATATAATATATTAAGTATGTCATGATTGATAGTTCTAACTCAGTTTCATTCCCTATAAATGGAAATGAAAAAGACATCAATGTTGTCAAAATGGAAAAAATGGACTGTTGAATAGGGTATCAAGAACAATCTTACAACTTCTTCATTGATAGGAAACCCCATTTTATCCATGAAAAAGTCAAGAATTCCATGAACCACCCTCCATTTAACCAATGGAATACAGTGAATCCAACCGTTCATGATTCCTACCATTACATCAACGTATAAAAAAATACTTTTTCTCGGCAGGCTAGTCTTTGAATGTGAATCCTTTAGGATTAATAATATGATAAAATACTTCTAATTGTATATTCTAATGGGATAATATTCCCCATATCTCAGTATCAAACTTCAATTCCCTCTAAATTATACATCCATGATTTTAAATGGTAAATAATAGTGGAAGAGAGGATTCTCACCTCAGTGATGAAATCAACATATATTTTCTAGTTGGAATTTATACTAGTATTGAAATAGATGGTTATTATATATCTTCCTTATGATATGTTTTCAAGGTTTTCAGTCTTATAGATGTGATATTCTTTCTAGGTATTAGACTAGTTTCAACATTTGGAGGAATCATTGTAGGCATTGGTACTCAGGTGGATAATTTACAATTCAAATATGATTAGATCTAAATAGTTGAATAATTTCAGTGAAAATAAATCTCATAATTTCATTTTGTGAAGTATATCTAGACATGAGTCTCCACTCTGGTAAAAATAAACTTGAACTCACTAGTCACCATTGAACAATTTTTAGACCAAATGTAAAGTGGGGCATAAAATTTTACATTAATAAAACAAAAATGATGGCTAATCCATGAAGGTAAATACCCTTCATAGATAATTCTCCCATAAATTTATGAAGAAATGAGACCCTTAATAACTGACTTCATATAGTCATGTTCCTCAATGATTCCCCTACTGTTGTCAAAAATTATTCAAGAAGGAATATTATAGTAGGTTTTGAAGGGGAAGCGGTAATTATTGATTATGCAGGCCGGAATTTCCTTATCCATTAATGTGATAAGACTCACCCCACTGATTCACTATAAATATTTTCTAAAATGAATTTATGGGATTTTTTGGATACACCGGTACTCTTAGTGACCCATATGAGCCTCCATCCAACCATATAGTTCGTAAAAGGGAATATAAATTAAATATCTAGCTCTTTCACTATATATATGGCACAATAATTCATATATTATGTCCAATAAAAGATTGGATAACCTAATTCTCTTTCCTCCTACCATATAGGTTGCCATCATAATGGTGGATACTCTAACTTGACTATTATCCTATCTTGGGATCGGGTACCCTCTTAGGTAAATTTAATGAAATGAGGACAACGAAATGGTTAGTCAGTGATGGGAATAACCTTATAGCCCCTATTAGTTAATTTTCTTTATTCAAAAATGCAAAAATATGCACCCTCAGTACAGTAGGAACCCATTGTGGGGTTGGCCTTTTATCAGTTGCATTGGTTTTAGAATGATTATTCCTGAAAAAATATACCCCACATTTCATTGATGAGGTATTTTCCACTGGAAGTAGATCCCTCCCAAGGCCCTCTTAATACAACCTAATGAACTTCCATTAAATGGTATGGGTCATCTCCATGTCATCCTACATGGATGATGGTGGGAATCATTGTACAATAGTACTAATAATGGTGCACCACAAATATTCTCAACATCCCATAGACTGATTCCTAATTCACCATGAAATAGGTGGAATGTACTTGTATACAGACGCAATCGACATACCAATTCTCACACCATTCCCTTACAATAGTGTGAGAAGGTTTGGGATATCCAGATGACCACATACATAATTTTCTTTTTCATTTCCAGGGAAGATTTAGAGGATATATAATACACACCTAAAGGCTAGCCCCAATAAATTCTGATGCTCTCCATGGTTGAAAGACATAGTTTCGAAATCATAAGAACCTTTGGTTTGTGTCAGATTAAAAAATTATCTA
The DNA here is from genome assembly GCA_963277665.1 of Viscum album. Lineage (NCBI taxonomy): Eukaryota > Viridiplantae > Streptophyta > Magnoliopsida > Santalales > Viscaceae > Viscum > Viscum album. The sequence continues at coordinate 1,106,317,789 of OY728152.1, read as the reverse complement.
AAAGTAAATTTTTAGGTCAAAAGCATGATTGTGATGAATCATTCCAATGTATATTGGAAAACATTTCAGCATGTAACCAGCTTAGTATTTCTCCTAAGTGATGAAATGTCCCAGTGTGAGAGATCATTTACCAAAACAAACTTTGGTTCTCCAGAATCAAAGAGGGATGAAAAATTAATGAATATGGTGAGTGATATGATCATAAACGGTAAAACCAATCATATATATAGGAAGAATGTCTGTGAGTTGATATTTCATATGGTTTATCCCCAATAGTTCTATCATGATTGTCTATGATGAAATGATAACAGAACAACATCTAGCTTCTACACTTGAGACAATAAGATTCCGATGAACGACATATGGTGTGGCATATTTCCTTAAATATATAAGGGAACTAGAATCCATATTTACAAAATAAAAATAACATGTAATATGTGTTGGAAACAATTATGGAATGGGTTCATGACTCATAAAGTGTCATGTGAACGACATGAACAATCAATGGATTAATGATCACATTTGTTGATGTAGGTCCCATGAATATCATGACCCAAAGAGGTCTTATGAATCACTTGACCGAAAAAAATCACCCAATAAGATGATATGTCTAGACGATTGTGATCGCATGACCCCAATATGTTCATGTGAACCATGTAATGATAAATCAGTCCTGTAACCAAGCCATAAGATCATGTGAAACATACAAGACAGCCATGCATGTGAGAAAATATGTAATGGTTCAATAAAATTACCCAGAATTAGACAATGATTAATTTGAAAATGATCTTCAGAAAATAATTCATGTTTCATGAACATGTGATCACATCTCATGAAACAATCCCGTGATGTAGTCTTGTGATTAGTTAATACCCTGAGAACTTACAAATTTTTTCTTATGAAAAATTCATACATAGAAGTCACATGATTGAGGAAATTGGGATATCTATAGAGTTTGATGTCCCTGGTGAAATGAGTCACCCCCTTTCTATCAAATTTATAAAATAATTGATGGAATACCGAAGGTCACCTAGAATACCAAACATCATTAGAGACACAAATAAGTGAAAACCCCAAGGAATCAGGTGGGACTTTAATCTCTATAAAACCAAGTACATTCCCTAATAGACATTTAACAGGAGGGGGTAAAAATTTTTGATTCCCGCCAAAGGATATTAAAAAAATATTGATTTTGAGAAATACATAGAGCATGTGTATTATTTTCAATAAAAAAATAATGGATGGGGTGGCATGATTACATTATGTACAAGAAAGAAAATTTCATAGATCATGCAACCTCTAGAAGAAACAGAATCTCATCACCATGGGAAGGTCATAAATAAGGATCATGCATTGAACCAGATCTACTTATGACCATGTGAATTCCCTAGAAAAAAACTTCATGTATATTTATTGGAATCCATATAAGCATTGATAATCGTGCAGAGGCTACCTGAAATATTCTTATATAATTTGAATTCCAAATCGTGAGTCTCTAGATAAACATCCAAAGATCTTTATAATATAAAATTGGAAAAATAAAGAACTATCATGAACTGGAGATAATTTTTTTTCATATGATGTGAGTATTTTATTCGAAGACCTCATAGAGCCCCCTTGCGAGACGTCAAACTTGTCACATGAGATCATGATAGTGTGTCTCCTTCATCATGCATAATAAATCATAAAAATACAATTGATCATGGGATACCCCCTCAGATCCATGGAAAAGTAGATGGGTTGTCTACGAAAATTCATGCATACCATCAAGAGATCCATCATTGATCATGAGACATATCATAAACAATCAGAGATAATATCTTTGAAAGTATCACTCACCATCTCTTGATCCTCTACAGATCATGTGACCCAATAATATATAACCCGTGGTTAATGGAAAGAGGTCTTGGGAAATAGTTGACAAAAGGATGAAAATGAAAAAAATATCTCCTGAGGAGGATATACAATGATTTTTTTGAATGGATTAGGTTTCTCATGTTTTTATTATTAATCATGAGAAGAATCTTGGAAAAGCCATCATGATATCAATATATCCCTCTTACATGCCATCTTAATCTCAAAAGGACCCAATTAATACATCTTAAATAAGCCATAATACTTTCTACATGAATCTTGTTATCTCAAAGACAAAAACTATCTAACATGCCAGCTACATCATTCTATGGTCGTATGAAAAATCAATATTTCCATATGAACTCCCCTTGATAATCCACACTTTAAACAAATATGGGGAATAGAGTGTACACCGGGTCTATTTTTATTATGAATCAACATGAACAAACCACAAAAATATAATGTGAGGCATGTTATGTAAAATTACACCCACCATCTATAAATCATATTTCTGATATATGTTCCAGGAAAGGTGGTGTACAAATGGGATGATAAGGCCTATAAAATAGTCCCCCCTAGGAACAAAAAAGGATGAATACTGGACACTTGAGAAATGAAACACATTCCCATGAGGGAAAAGGAGTGGAATTTTAAGGGCATGAAGCCTTGTTGTGGAAAGGTTCTTCCACCATGTATAATATATGGAATGACCTAATGGATCATGTGATAGGAATTAAAACATTACAGGATCACTATATATATATTTAAGAGTAAATTGAGTGGACTAACAATATAATTAAATGTTTTTTTCAAGTCGACATGGTCATTTGGAATCTAACAGGATAATTCTAGATGAAACATGAGGTCCATATACAATAATGTTTGAAAAAGGCTCATGAGTTATTCAATGATGGATAAACTAACATTCGTGTGAAGGAATCATTCACCTCACATGACCTATCCAGAGCTTGTGGAAGCACTAGGACATATCAAGGCCATGTCTTATAATGTGGAATGAACATTTCACCCAAATCATGTGAATCCCTCATGAAATTTCACCCAAGTATTTGGAAGTCCTCTTGACATATCACCCGAGTCTTATAAATTCATATAATCAAGTGAAAAAAGTATTGAAAGGTGCAAAGGACATGGTGGATAGGTCTTATAACATCCTTTGGACATGTCACCCAAGTCCTTCAATATCCTCAAGACATATTTCCCATTTTTGAAGTCTTATGGACAAGTCATTGAATCCATGTGAAAACCTTCTGATATAACTGACATGATCACTTGATACCTGTGTACATGTCTGTGTTGATCATGGAAACACCCTTGTAAATTCATATCAAATCATGCAACCTAAAACTGAAATGTCTTATTAAATCATGAAAAGCATACTGAGACATGATAGCCTTATAAAACATAATCTCAATATTTTTCGGGTAGATACTCATGAAATGTTATGGAGGCACTCTCTTTCAGACACCCCAATAAAATATAACCTTCTCTCTAAGTCACATTAATAGATAGCCCAGATTAAACAATAAGAATATTGACTCCTTTCGAAAAAAGAATTTTGGGGATCATTCTTAATTAACTATATCCGATGGGTATCCTCCTAAATGTAATTCCCACTATATATTAGAAACTATAACCCGATGTATCTAAATTCCATTATAGGTTCACCATTTTACATTATCAATCAGGGGATTGATAAGTTAGTAGAACTGTGAGGAATCTAATTCTGGCTATAGGAAGGATAAGTAGTATGCCTTCCTATGACATGGTCTCTATATCAAACACTCCATAAGGCCCACTCTAGTGCATATGTCCAATATTTTTATATAGTGAGACTAATCAAATGGTATCACTTCTTTATAAAACTAAGACTGGATTATGTCAGATTTTGTATTTTTATTGATCATAACAGTTGTATAATAAATTTTCCCAATATACAGGAACAAGAGTGTGAAATTCCAATTCAGTGGCATGATATTACATCCAAAATAAAAGGTAATCCACATTGAGGTATGACCTACTATCATGATCAAACTATAATGAATTTGATTCCTCTTACAAATAGGATGTGTATGACACCTACCTAAGGATTGATCTTCATACATAGTGATTATTTTCCCACATATAATTCATTTCTGTATGATATTATATATCATGTTTTAAATAAAATAAGTGGGTTTTAATTCTAATTATATGAATGTTGTGTAGGATGGATAATAAAGGTTAAAAACCATCCTCATAATTTAGATCGCCTCCTTGGATGGTAGAAAAATAAAGAGTGCTGAGTTTTATAGATTTAAAAAAAAAGGTAGAATAAAATTTATAAGAAATGGTGGGTAATGAATTAAAAACCACAAATACATAAATATGGAATCATTAATAGAAAACCCCATATTCTTACAAAAGGGTTTGACACCTAATCATTCAATTACGGTTACATATTCCAAATCAGGATTAGAAATAGATTCATATTCATTTATTAAATATATAATAGAGTCCCATAATATGAAACAATTCCTCCTGAGCCCGAAATCTCATCCACTCGACCAATGTGAGTTCCAATTTTCCATTGGTTCTAAAACAACAAATGGCCTCCAACAATGGGAAGGATATTTTTTAAATTGTTACGGATGTGGGATCCATTTGTAGTTTTTAATAAATGAACATGTCGAAACATACATAGGTTATTGGGAAAATATACATGAACTACCCATAATCAACCCTGAAAGAGTAAAAAAATTGTAGACCTAGTGAAGTCATGTAGTGAAAGAATAACTTAATCATTATAGGTGTTTTGAATATTGTCATCGAATCCTGGGGCATCATGAATTTTATTATTAAAACATGGATGATACAAATTTATAGAAAATATATAGTGGTTATAATTTTTTTATACTTACTGATACATGATGAACACTTGGACTAAACATTTACTGAACACTAGTTAGTGAGTGATACTTTGACCCTTAATGAACATTAGAGAATGTATTAAAGTTTTTATTTTATTTGATAACCATATTTAAATATAAATATGAAATCTATAATAAATTTAAATTACTTATTCCATTGAAACATATTACAATGATAAAAACATTTTGAAGACCATTGAACTTGTTTTATATAATTCATGTGTGTGGAATAGATTTTATAATACATTTTCCTATAAATTTTGGATTTAAAATATCATTCATTCTATTTATAATTTTACAATGTTGGTAGAAGATATAACAACTAGATATGATAAATCATCTATTTGGGGTGATATTTTCCAGACTAATATATTATATAGGGATGGGATTCCAAGAGAAATCATCAATGTTCAAAATTTTCATTTTTCTAGAAGAGGAATGGATGTGTTAGTGAGAAGGAATGAGGTGAACCACAAGACATCAATTACCTACCACCCACAAACTAGTGGTAAGGTAGATGTTTTATTAAAGAGAACTAAATTGTATTTTGGAGTAATTTTTTTACTTTGAATAAAATTATTTGATTTAAATTTTTTAAGACACCATGTGGGCCCAACAAATATCCTATAATACCCCTATTAGAATGACCCCATAGAGGTTCATCTATAGAAATAGTTTCCATAACCATATATTATTATAAAATATATCTATATAGACTATATAGAAGATATATTTTGGCATATGATAATATATAAAACATAGGATGATACAAATTTACAATAATGTTGAAATAAAAATAGAAATAATTTGAGAAAATTTGGATATATAATAAAAGTATTGGAGTACAACATGACAAGATAATTTGAAAAAAACGTTCATATAGGATAAGATACCATGATTCATAATTCAATGATGGAATTTCTCCTATATAATCTTGAATTTAGATAGTAAGGGTCATTTACAGTTTTTAATGTTCTACCATTTAGTTTGGTGGAAATATATATCAATGGATAAATGAATTCACTCACCATGAGTGGATAGAGTGAAGAGGTACCTAGGGAACATTTTAGGGGAACCATTAAAAGACATCACACTGCACTGGTATTTCTAAAATTATACATCAGGTAGTCTTTATACATTTAGAATTTCATTACTCTCTTAGTAAGAACCTCAAACCCATTAAATTGGAGTCGTTTTTTGGTTTTTAAACATTGGAATAACAAACAAGTTATAATATCATGAGGAACTGAAAAGACTATGAGTCTTAGTATACATGATACAAACATGATTTTTAGAGTAAATTATAAAATACAACTTACTAAATAATTTTGTTTCTAGCATAACATTATTCCACCTATTGTTTTCCATAATATCCATCAGAGTACACCTCATGGACTCTTAGGAATGAAAAAATAATAAGGGTGAGATCAAATGCTTAATAAGGTTTAATGAAAATAAAATTTATCCAGAATCAATTTTGTTAATCATGGAAAGGTAAATAACATAAAATGAATACCATTTAATCCATATTATGGGAATAAAATTCATCAAAATATAATCTCAATATGAAAATGTATTAGATAATAAGATAAATGTTAATCAATAAATTGAGTAATTTAAATAGAAAAACATTTTATTTAATCATTAATCATAGAACGACTTTCATTTAGAGATAATATCATTGGGAAAATCCACTAAATAAAAATAATTGAATTCTTATTGATGGAAATTTTTAATTATTGTATGTTCTTTTCATATGAACATGATACCTCTACCATCATGACATTACATAAGACTGTTCAAATATAATGGTTGAAAAACCGTTAATTCCACCTTACAGATTTTCCTCAGGAGACTACTAATGCATCAAGGGGCTATCTAATTCCAAGCTCCACCCATCACCACATGTCCAACTAATTCCTCAAATAAAAAAATAATAGATATAATTAACATACATTGTGCCTTATCATAAAATATCCATATTGAGTAATGAATATAGATTTGTCAATATTTTCCAAATAATGAAATAATATTAAATGTAGAATATTGTACATAGAAATGTTATATGGTTTAATAAATAAACATATACATGATATATAATATGTAAACATAGGGTAAGTTTAATGTATAATGATTATAAGAATGTGACAACATCCATGGAAATATAATGACTATAAAAAAAATTGATTTTCAAAACATTCCTTTGTCGAAATGATCATAAACCATCCATATAAAGAATAATTTTAGAACCAATATAATATATACCATGATATATTATAAATAAAGTAAAAGGGTTCTATCTGTGATGAATATAAATACTATAAATAGATCATTAAAAATATTCTTGATTAAAATATCCTTTATAGTTTGAATGTAACCTTTTAATTATAAAATTTCCAAAACACTTTTTGAAAATAATATTCATTTAAAGTAATGTTGAAAATTTTCAATATAAAATTTAATAAAATCTATGAATATGATGATGGTAAATATCATATATTCCATTCAAGTAAGAAAAGTATTACTATCATTTTCTTTTAAAATCATAAATCTTTTTGTCTGGAAAAAAATCTGAAGATTCATTTCAAAATATTTTCAAAAAATTAAAAAATCAGTAAAATTTATTTGATAAAAAATTTATATATTTTTTAAATCATTTTTGAGCTCTTTTTTAGAAAAAAATTTCTTTGAATGAAAATGATTATCCCACAATGTGGGAAAAGATGTTGTATTAAAAACAAGCCTTTTATCAATAATTTTTGGATCCAAATAGATAAATATGGTAATATTACATCAAAAAATCATGAATATTTCATGTATAAGATAATGAAATTAAAATATTTTAAAAAATAAAATTATTTCTTTTTATTGGAATTCACATATAAATGAGCCAAATTAAAATGAAATTTTGAAATCTTCATTCATAATTATAGTATATTTGAAGTGAGAATCTCTCAATGAATCAATTATGTGTATCAAATGTATATACTAATAAAAAATGTGTTAATATTAAATAAAATTATAATAATTAATTATAAATATTAACTTATTATATCAAAAGGAAATGAAGAATTAATATACCCAAATGATAGAAAATTATAGTATGAAATTTTTACGAGTTGGTAACATTGATGTAAAATACCTTTAGATTAAATAATTCAAATTCTATAAAAAAATAACATGAATAATTAAGGAATAAGGATACATGTAAAATGGTAATAATATACACTATATAAAATAAATTTAGTTCATAACCAAATAATATGATTCAATAAACAGAAATGGAGATGAAGTCCCTTACCACTTGGTAACGTTCATGTGAAATCCCATTAGATGAAATAATTCAATTTGAAACATAAAATAAACTGAATTATTTTGGATTAATGATCTTAATTATAAAATGGTCATTATTTAAAACATATACAATAAATATTATTCATTACAATATAATATGCCTTAATGAAGTGAAATTGAGATGGAATCCCATACAACTTTGTGACATTCATGTAAAATCCAACTAGATGTAATAACTAAAACATGAACACAATAAACAATGAATTATTTACGATTCATGTAATTAAATTTAAAAAACGGAAGGATTTGCAACATATAAAAGAAACTAGGTGCGCAAAAAATAAAATATTCCACAATCGAAGGAAATTTAGATGCAGTCATTTACCTCACACTTCCTATAGTTCGAACGTGCATAAAAAACTTATATATTTTATTTAAACATGTTATTAATATGTAATAGAACTATATTAATATTTTTAATATAATTTATTATAAACTTATATCATCTAAACAACCATTTTACAAGTATATTTAATTATTTTAATTGTTTCACATGTTAATATCCTTATTTAACCATCCATTTTTGGTCATTAATGTTCTGATTCTTGAAAAAATTATATAGTTGCATAATATTATGCTTAAAAACATGAAATAATAATCATACTTATACATCAATTGTAATTTTAATATCAATCATGAAATATGGTATTGATAAATAAAGTAGGTTACGATTATAGAGACGGTAGGTCATACGTAAACACGAGATTGGTATTCATTATTTTATGATAACTATATAAAGAAGATAAATAATATTTTATGATTTAAAAATGATAATAATATTATATATATATATACCATTTTACTTAAAAAACATATATATATCATCTATGTTGTGTGGTGATCAAAATATAGTTGCATTGCTTCATGGTGGAATTATTCTACACAAACATGAGTGACATTATAATATTTTTGTTTGAAATAAAGTAGAAATGAAATGATATATTATATTTTATAAATTCCAAATATTTAATTAAAACAATAATTATGTCACTTTAATAATATATTTAAATTTAATTTATTCTTATTACCTTCCTTGTAAAGCATTTGTGAAATGTGAATCAAATTTCTTCAGGAGAAGGTAGTCTGTCACACACAGTAGTGACGTTATCATATCCTATATGTAATGAAAAGTAAAAAAATAATATATCATATAATGAGTACAAAGGTATAATTCTGTTTTAGATATCATATATATATATGTGTGTGTGTGTGTGTGTGTGTTCTTTATATAGATAATCATACCCATCAATGAATGGTGTTGATGGAAAATGTGTCACATTAGTTCACAAGGTGATAATCATCCAAACACCTGAAGGAAATTATCAGGTCCAATTTGAGAGAAAAGGAGGTGGATATAGGTCATGAAATAATCATAATAAAATTTGATTATATGGGATATAGAAGTTTTCATGTACATGAAATAATGAATAAAATCTTCTGGATGGGGAAAGATAAATAAATTGAGCACATATATATCGGAATATTACATCTTCTTCGAACACCTCTTTAGGATTATACCATTGTAATTTATATAATGAATTTCTATGAAAAATGTATTCAAGGATGGGGGTGGAATTTGGAAAGTTATTTGGTTAAGTATTTAGTGAATTAATGTGGCTTTATGTTTTGAAAATTAGAGGAGTGGGGTGGACTTTTATATGCATGGTTTGTGGCAAACTGGTAATTTTTTAAAAGAAAAAGGATTACAAACTTTTTTCACTTGTTTAGAGGGTCCAAAAATAGATTACATACAATACTTAGACATTATAAAGTCTAAATACAGATATTAAATTTATTTTTTATGTTTTTTATATCATTTAAATTCATATTGTTTTATTTTAACCCCCCGATAACCAAATTTTTACATTTTCTATAATAACCGTTTTCTTAATATGTTTACTATTAATTTTGGAGAAAAATTATTTTCAACATATTATAATATATAATTTATTATAATTAAAAAACAAGATCCATTGTTACAAATTTAATTCATAGATTCTATAGTATCCAAAATGAAGGATTCAAAAAAGAAACATTATCATAAGTATTGAAGGATTTAATATCAAAATTCAAAATGGAATTGATTAAAATGTCCTAGAGTAGTAAAATTTTAAAATAATTGAAGTATTTTTTATTTAAAAACAATTAAAAATATAATTATCACCATTAAAATATTTATATAAAAAGACATTTTTTAAAATAAATCAGTGTTTTTCCTTATTCGTGGAAAAATGAAACATTTTCGAAAAATACCAAAATCCAAACCTAAGTTAATTTTGATATTATGATTTAGAAAATAATTATAATTTTTTCAAATAATTATTCAAAATTGGGACAAACGAATTTTAAATTATATTTTCAAAACATGGTTAAACCATTTAATAAAAAAATACATTTTTTCGATAATGTTTTTATATATTAAAGGATAATTATTTTATTACTAATCATTAGATAACCATAAAATTAAAAATATAGATAGTACTATTAATACCTACCAATTTAGTGTTTGGGATATAATTTTATACTATATTACAGTTTAGATAAACATGGGGTTGCATGTTCTTCAAGATATCAAAGAGATTAAATTTTAATGTGTATATTACATGTGTTGTTTATGGATGGAGTTTCATTTCACATAATCTATTGAACAAAATTATCTTATTTTATAATTTTGGGGTGTTACATTCTCGCCACCTTAAATAAATTAAATCCTATCAATTTAATCTTTTTCTAAAAAATTAATTGTTAGATATATGAAAATTAATTTGTTGAAACTCGACATTATAAAAATGTTTAGTAAAATATCATCTTATTAAAATAAAGAGGGAAGTAAAGAGTTCTTATGGAAATAGACATAACATTGTTTATAAGTAACAGAACATTTGGTGGAAATTGGAGATTTGGTCTGGAAAAAAAATATAAAATAATTAAAGAGATTGACAGATGTCATTGATAATAAGAAATTGAATAATAAATAGAAATTTAATGGCCAAAAAATTATAATTTTGTGACTATTTAATGACATTTTTATTAATAATATTTTAATGTACTATGAAAAAATATTTGTTTTTATATATATTCATAAAATTTGATGAATTATATTAATATATAAAATTATTAGGAAACATAATTACTTCATGTCAGCCTTTTTCATAATCACAAATTAATTATTTGGTTGTTTATATATAAATGTACAATTTTTATCATACAAAATTAATGAATATATAAAAATTATTAATTTTTTCCAAAATCACAATTTTTTTTACAAATAATAAGGTATATAATAGTGTTAATAGTCTTTCAATTTTCATCTAACTATTTTTCAAAAACAATATGGTTAGAAAAAGTTTTCTAATTTTATAAATTAATCAATAAACCTCAAGAGTAACACCACTAGTTCAACATTAATATTTATTCATAAAATTATTCACCTATTAAATTACACATTAACCCAAACATCATGTAGGATAGTTGTATGAATTGAACCCCTATCGTCCTTCTGTTGTGGGTTCAATCCATGTTTCCTTCATTAAAGAAAAAAAATATTATCTTTTTCAGAAACAGTATTATTACAATTCTTATAACTTACACTAAATGTTCATGATCCCTAATAAAAAACATCAATATTTTATAAATCTTTATGGGCTCAAATACCTGGAATCTTATGTCCAAAAAATTTAAAAAAATTATTTCTCAAATATATAATTCATATACTAATCCAAAATGTTTTATTACGACAATTGATTTCCATAAATATCCTAATATTATTAAATTCACATTTCATAAAAACCAAAGTAGCAGTGTTTAAAGCTTTTCACTTATAATAAACCTTAATCTTGTAAACCCATAGTTACATCAATAAACATCATGTTTAAAAATAAATATATGTACTTGAATTTATAGAAATCCTTATATGATTCATAATTCGTTTAACAAGAATAAAATTGGTAAAATAGTTTCTATTATTTAATTCTTGTATCCCACTAAATAAATAATTCATCCATTTTAATTCAACCTAATTCTTTATATGGTTTTGGGGTTTGAAATTAGAATGGGAATTGAATTAGATAATAAATAATTTCCCCACCATTATTAAAATGAAACGTAAATGGATCCCTAGGATGAGATTTATTTACATCAACTATACTGTTAATTTTCCCTTGGAAATCCATTTCATTATGCCTTTATTATATACACATAAAAACCATTTTTATGTTCCTTACGTACACTTTCATAGATGTATATTTCCAAATTTTTTACATGAATTATATTGAAACTCCATTCCTCCATGGTATCAACAACTCATGATATTATTGAACATCATTATTATTTTATTTAGCTAGTGTAGAAGTTGGTTATGGTGTTTGTTGTCAACAACATTTAGGGATAGTTTATTAGGAACAATCACATCATGTTTCACCCATTTCACCATCCAATTGGGTTTCTCATATTTACCACATTTCCTTTCAAGTTCAGTTTTAACATGATTTGTTCTGGTTCTAGCCATTGACTAAACTAAAAATCATAGTGTTGTAAACAATAATCATAGTGGGAATACTAGATAATAATTTATAAGGTAATTAAATCATGAAAACATATTTTTAATCTATGACACTATAGGATTGCTATTGGCCATTCATTATAATCAACAATTTAAATCCTCTATAATGGTTGGTAAACAAATTGTGAATTATCCAAATCATTTATCCTATGAGTTTTATATAAGGTTATTTGTAAATACTGTTTTCTAAAAAGTGATGATCATGTTGTGCCTGAGGTACCATTTTCGCTGATAGAACACCTACATACTTATTTTCTTGAACCAAATCAAATTTTAGAATATACATTAGGGTATATTTCTTGGATATCCACATAATATCTATGATATTAATACACAAGGATGTTCTTCTATAGTTATACTCTTTTAATATTATAGAGTTGCATTACCCAATCTATGATTTCCTAAAATCTAGTTCCATTGATTTCTACTAAACCTCCTCTAATACCAATTATAATGAACACGACCCCAGAAACATAGAGATGGTGTCTTATTTTTTAAATTATAATTTTTTAAAAGTAATCACATCCTAATTGACCTAATAGACTATTAGTATTGTTAAAATGGATACATACTTGTGTCTGGAATTATATTTGAAAACATAAATAAAAATATAATTTTTTTCAAGAATAAGAGTACTCCTTCTATCATATCATTATATACCAATCATAGTACATTTCATGGACTCCTATAACATTAAACAAAATATGGGTGAACATAAATTCTATATAATGGTTAAATACAATAAAATTTATCAAAAACCAATAGGTACAATAATGGCAAGGTAAATAACTAAAAACCCATTAAATTTTAAAAAAATATTCAAAAAATGAAATTATTCTAGTGATAATATTTATTTCAAAATATCTTGAGAAATAATAAATAAATCCATTATTATGGAAATGATTTATTATTGGATTTTGTGTTCTCTAGAACACAACACTGTTACTGCTGATTCCTTTCACAAACATTTTAAAATTATAGTTAGAAATTGTTTTAAGGAAAGATTACATATTCACCTCATGATGTTATTGAAGCATTATGGGGATACATTAATATGGTCCCCAATAATCACTTCCTTTCCAAATCATTCATCATATATTGATTAAAATATTTATTTTATGACTAGTATACATTATCATCAAATATTCATATTGTGTAAAGAATGCATATTTCCCAATATTTTACTGGATAAGAAAACAACATTCACTATAGAACATCACATGTAAGAATTATAAAAAACAGTACAAATAAACTTATGAATGATAAATTATAAAAACATTTATAGGAAACTTAATGACTAATGATCATAGGAAAGTGTTTATTTTTAGGGAAAGTTAATGACTAGATATAAGAATAAAAAAGTGAATTTCAATATTTTCATTGGTCAAAATGATCATAAGATATCCATTTAATAAATAATTATGGTATTAATACAACATATTTCGAGTGGTTTATAAGTAAAATAAATTAATTTTTCATTGCATAATAGAAATAAAAAAATACCATTAAACACATTCTTGGAAAAAATAGAATTTTCATTTATAAAATCACCTTTTGTAAAAAAATATCTAAAAACACATTTTTTAAAAAAATTTACTTGAAAATAACATTATATTATTGTGAAATATTCTATAAAACATTTATTGGTAATTTTGGAAAGAAATTATATACATTCCGAGTAAGTAAAAAAATATTTTTGTCACTTTTTTTGGTAAAATACAAATAAGCATTTTTTGTGAAGAAACATGTATATTAAATTCAAAATATTGTTTAAAAATTAAAAAATGGGTAAATTTGTTTTTATAAATCATTTTTATAATGATAAATAATATATAATTTTTTTTAGGAAACATGTTTCTGGATTAATTTTTTTTTGAATTATGAAACTTGATTGTATTTTTAAGAAATATTTTTTAAATATATTTAATTATAAAAGGGAAAAATATTGTACTATTACTTGAAAAAATAATTAATAAACATATTATAATAATGTTAAGGGGTTTTATTTCCAAAAAATAAAATTATTTCCTACTATAGAAATTCACACATAATAAATCACGATAAAAATGAGATTTTAAAATATACCACACAAATATCAAATCTTGGTAGTTAAAATTATTAAATTAATTGATAAAGGGTATAAAATTTATAAACATATAGAATAAGTGGAACTAAAAAAATAATATAATATAAATTCATTATACACATACTACTAGAATATCAAGGGATAACAATAAAATAATATACCCAATGAAAAGAAATTGAGAGATGAAATTCATAACCACTTGCTACCTTTCATTTCAATACATTATGAAGAAATAATTAAAAATGAATAATAAAATACCTTTAATTATTAGTCATAAATAGATTAAAATTCAAATTCTATGTATATACAACATATAATATAAATTAGGTGCATAACAGTATAGTATTCCTCAATGAAAAGAAATTGAGACCGAGTCCCTTACCTCTTGGAAATGTCAAATTAAAATCCCCTTGGTTTAAATAAATAATATTTAAACTAAAATACCATTAAGTATGAATTATTAATTATATTATATGTAAAAGGGTAAATATGTGATCTATATAAAATAAATTTTGTGAATAATATTACAATATGCATTACTAAGGGGAAATTGGGATGGTATCCCTTATCACTTTGTAATGTTCCTGTAAAATACCCTAGTATGAAGTAATTATTATTTTAAACATAATAAAAAATTAATAATATATATTAAATGATATTAGATTTAATATTGACATCATAAAAAACATATATACAAAATTAGGTGAACAATAAGAAAATATGCCTCAGTTAATAGAAATTGAGATATAGTCTCTAACCTCATGATTCGATTTCATTGAACATTATTTAATATAATGTATGATGTTTCTAAACATTTTAATAACATATAAATTAACATAATTAGTTCTTATTATATCACATATTATCATCTTATTACACTTTACAAAAATTTTATTGTAATATTTTATTATTTTCATTATTTTGGGTGTTAATTGCATTATTTTTTAATTCTTCATTATCTATGAATATTCCAGTCCTTGTGCGTATTATACTGATTCATCATAAGAAATATAATAATCATGAAATAATTAAAAGATTTATAAATTAGTTATAAATATATTTCTAATAATTAAATATGTTTATTAGAAATTAATAATGTTACAATCATAGAGACCGTAGGCCATACGTACGTCAATGTGATGTTTCCATTTTCAATTATCATTATAGAAAGGATATAATTAATATTATTACAATATAGAATGATCATAATATTATAAATACTATACTAATTTTTTAAATATACATATATATATATATCTTCTATTTTTCTATGAGATGAATGGATAGTCACTTCACTACTTGAAGGTAGTAGTTCAAACGTATACAAACTGTGTTATCATCTTTCAGAGAGTGAAAATGTAAGAAAGAAAATGATATATAATCTTTTAAGAATTATAAATATGAAATATAAATGATGAATATATCATATATGTGATATATATTTATTATTTTTATCTTTATTACCTCCCATTAAACGTTTTAAATGAAAATGTATCATATCGCATTGTGAGGAGATATTCCGTTGTACAGAAGATTGACGTTATCGTCTCCCCAATGAAATAGATTGTTTAATGTTATATAATATATAATTAATATAGAGGTATAATTATGTTATAAATTTCATAAATATACTTTATATCAATCCTTATACCTAACTGCTTGAGGTATTATTGGAAAAAGTGTCATATCAATTCGTGAGGAGGAAGTCTCCCGTAGACACGAGCATAATTATCATTAGAAATTTGAGGGAAGAGGAAATGGATATAGGCCATGAAATTTGAAAAATAATATATCATAATATAGTAGATTTTTTTTCTTATAAAATAATTAATTAAAAATTCTTTTAAATGGTATAAGAATAAATAAAAAACATGAATATTTAAGAAATTTACATCTTCTAAGACTACTTATTTAGGATTGCATCTAAATAATTCCTATAATGAATTTATAAAAAAAATATTATAGTATGAAAATATGAACAATTTTAGGTGATTTATCTAGGTATTTTATAAATCAATATTTTTTTATGGTGTTAAAAAATGTATAGGGGTGGCCTTTTATTTGTGAGGTGAGTGGCACACTTGTAATTTTTTAAATAAAAAATGTGTACTGAAATATTTCACTGGAAAATGGTAAATAATGGGTCATTATCATATCGTAGACAATATATGTTCATATTGTTTCCATAAAATATATTTGAGAAATGTATTCAAGGCATTTTAACTTATATCATTTTAATTTTACCCTGTAGAACACATTTGTTCTTCAAACGCGATAATTATTATTCACTTTTTTTCTGAATTAATTTTGTTCAAAAATAATGATAAAAATATTATATAATTTAAATTATAGTGATTAATAATATTAAATATATTTTTATAAATTAAATTCATATAATTTGTAGAATAACATTTTAAATTATACACGTACAAACGACAAAAAAGAAGGTTTCCAAAGAGAAAATTATCATAAGAATAAATGTTTTAAATATATAAATTAATTATGAAATTGATTAAAATTATCTAAATTAGATAAATATAAATTTAAATGATCTTTTTATACTTTAAATCCATATTAAAATATAATTTATCCTCATAAATTATTTAATCTAAAATGGTGTTTTAATTAAAAATCAAAATTTTCACTATTCGTTAAAAAGGAATATTTCACAAAAGTACAAAGATTTCACCCAAAGATAATTTTTTTCTGATGATTTCATAAATGTTTATAATTTTATGAAATAAAATTTCAAAACATTTAAAATATTTATTTTAAATTATGTGTAATGCCCGAAAAACACATGTAAAATGTATTATAGTTCCTTAGAGAAGATTTCTATTTATTTTAAATGAATGTGATTTTATTTATAATTAATAAGTAAGAAATAATTTTTTCATATGTTTTATTTTAATTATATAGTCTACTCTCCACATATATAATAAAATTGAATATCAAAAGTGAAATAAATTTTTAGGTGGAGAAATGAACATTTTTTTACTACTACTAGAAAACATTAATGGTAGGAATATATTGTAAAAGTATCAATGAGTTTATTAGATAATAATTATGAGTAGAGTATGTGAGTATACCTAAATAGTGTGTATGATAAAAATCTTGAATTTCACATTTCATAAAGAAAAACCAACATATTCTTCATATTAGTTTTTTGCATCCACACCAACCAAAATACAAACATATAACATTTTTTATGTTTTAATGAGTAATGAAATTTATTGGGTAATTTATTTGATACATTATATTAACAAAAAACATATAGTTTCCATTTCATTATACTTAGGTAAGGGAAAACATTTCATTCAAATCATTTTCTATGATGAAGGACATTTTTATAGTTAGGTGGGAATAAATGAACATCATAGGACAATAAATGCTGTAAAAATAGATTAATTGGAAAAAAGAATTTGAATAATTAATATGTATGATTCATGATATATTTCCAGAATCCTGTATTTTAAAATTATTTCTCTCTTTGTATTATATATTAATCATTACTAGGTATCGTTTTCATGTTTAATATTAATGGAGTACAAGGTAATATGATCATGGGAACTAATTGATTCAATTTATAATTTATTAATATTGAATTAATTATATTCCCATATATTTATCAATAAAATATGTTTTGGTATTTTTAATAATAAAATATTCATTGAATATTATTTTCAGAATACTAATTATATCATCCAATATTTTAAATATAATTAATTTATTAATATTTTAAAAAAATATTAATGGATGAGTATTCATCATCCCTCAATTTTTATAATATAATAATGAAACAAATTGGAAATTATTTTATAATGTTATGTATGATAAGAATGGTTATTATTGATTCTATATATTTTTAAATATGGTTTCATCCATTCTACATAATAATAAATTCTTTTCAGTACAATTCTATAAGATAATCCCTTTTCCATTGAACTATATGAATGACTAGAAATATTATATTAACCAATAAAAATTAATAATAATATATGGTTTTTAACATTGATAATGAGATTTAATGAAAATCAAAAAAATATTACATTACATTGAGAACACTTAAGGATACATATGAATAATCAAAACATGTATAAAAAAGTATTATATATCATATAAATATAAATTTAGAACACAATGAGAGATAAATGTTTTTTTATTTTTCTAAATCAATTTATGTTTGGTTTTTATCCATTCACATATTAATAAAAAATTTATTTATCCAAATACATTAGATAATCTGGGGGTCACATAAGATAATATTCATAGAAATATTGGGGAATGAATTATCACTTTAACATGAATTTGATATTACCAAATAATGAATAATGGATGTAAAGATGTGTCTATATCCATGGGGATAATCTAAATTATTTATAGAGAATGTATGAGACCAAGGTAACTACACAAGGATATCTATATATTACACCATAAAAATATTAAGAAAATAGAATAAAAACAATACAGATACCACCCAATACATATAGATAGGATTTATTAGGGGATCATGGGGAGTGTAGAGTTAAAGAAGATATCAATAAAATATGATGATCACACACTACATCAATGATTTACAAGATATGTGTTTTCAAATTATATATACATAATGTTTTATAGAATATAAGAAAATATGGATCAAGAAATATAATTAGTTTGTTTGGACCCTATTTGTGGTAGTGGTGTGGGGGTATAGGGGAATAAATTTTCCAATTTTTAATTATATGATTTTCAGTAACACTAGATTCCCCCATGGTTGATATCCTTCAAATATTGTAAGAAAACAAATTTTTTATTATTTATTTCATTGTAGATGATTAGAATTTTTATATAAAGTAATATATTTTTTAGGAATTGTATTTTATCCACCAGTATTAGTTTTTAAAGTAGAGCAATTGACTTCATTATATTCTGCCCAGTTACTTATTTATAGGATCAATTTTAATTTTTTAATTTTTTTATTTTTTAATAAAATGAATAACGTGGATAAAGTTATTTATATTTGGATTTTATGATGTTATCGAAAAGGCTTTTTATTGTTGAATTGTTGGGAAACGGCCTAATGTTTTCTCATGAACATAGGAACATGAATAAAAATTATGATATCATTGTACGATTAAAAATTACATTTAATTTCTTCCCATGATGAGAGAGATAAGAATAAGTCTTCTCTCATTAATTAAAAAATGGATTCATAATTATATATTTCAGTATTATGAAAAGAAAATATATAGTAATTGTATTCTTTGATCAATCAGTGATCATCCAATTAGCAATTTTACCCTTTTCACATGATCTCTATTTCAGAAATTTCACACAATTCAAGAAAATCCCCTACATTTACATTTATTAACTTATATATAAATTTTATAAATACAAAAAATAATTGATACTCATGAATATAGTGATTATATTGATGAAAATACTAGGTCTTACTATACTATATTATAACCATAGGATAATAGATATTTATCCACTTCATAACATGCTTGTATCTCACCATTTGTTGTGGATTATGATAATAGGTTGGCTCATATTAAATGGAACACCATTTATTATAATAAAAGTGACTATATGTCCTAGAATTCGATAATGTTGAAGTTATCATGAAAATAAAGAAACCAATATACTATGAATTCATATGATATGATTATTATGATGACCAAGGAGCCTGTAATATACTATGAAAACACATAATATGATGGCTAATATGATCATGGGCCTTGAATCAATATTTTTTCACCCCATGGTGTCGATAGAGATAGATCTAATTCATCAAAATTATCTAAATAAGGTATTCTTGACCATTGTGGTAAAATGGAAACCATAGAATAAATCAACGTGTGTCTTTATATAATGAGTGCTAGGAAATTATATTTGATGTTCTAAATGCACTAAAAAATATAAATTTGGAAAAATACTATGGGCCTTATACTAGTTTTTTACTTTTTTTCAAACATACACCGAACACATTCACCAAAGTTGATCTGAAATGATTATATATTTTAAGAAGGTCAAGGAAAGGGACTGAACACAACTTATTAAGATATAGTATCTTAATATATACTTGAATATGGTTTGGAGGATAGGTTAATGAACATTTCTCTATGAAGTTTTATGTAATTTATTTTTTTAAATTTAATTTCCTACCATGTATATGATTAACATACTGTGTGAAATCAATTATATGTATGAATGATTCATGAAATTTGAATTCTTTTATTTATTATTTCATTTTGATATTTTAATTATTATAATTTAAATTCCTTTGTGATTATATAATTTTCAATGATATTCTATTTTATGGATATTTAAATATTTATTTTTTTGGACTTTTAAAATATGTTATAATGTCCCTAATGAATATCATAGTCCTTTTATTCAAGGTGACAACTTTTGGAACCCCTGGAAGAATTCTATCGGTAATATGTCTTCTCTTATCTTGGGATTTGGGTGCAATGTAGGATTAGGGGATTCTAAATAATGGTATTAAAAACATTTTTTTGTTTTATTATTTTTTAGAGATCATTATATGGTAACAGATATGTACAATAATTGGATAACCACTCTACTTGTTCATATCCAACATATATATGAGGGATTTATATGTTACTATGATCATGAGATTTATTATATTGTTTTTCACATTATAGTTATTTGTTTTATGGGATTTATATAATTTACGGATATGTTTTATTTGTTTACTCATCAATTTAATTGGATATAATGTGTGCGTACATGTAACATAATTGGAACATTGGATCACATGACATGTATATGACATTGTGTGATAAGAAAAATGATTGTTAAATTTTTTTTAGTTAATAAAAATAAAATAAGAATAAAATATTTTCTATTTTCATTAATAACTCATTGTGGATGAAATATTTAGATAAGTCAAATTTTAATATTATTTTGCTTGTTTATTTATATTATATGATGGTTTTCTTATTATACATGTATGTCAAGATGAAAAAACTAAAAATGTTAGTAATATATATTATACTTCCTTTGGTATATTTGAGGATTAAATCAAAATTATTGATTTAGGATGTAATGCGAGTTATAAAAATGGTAGGATTGGTTGGCTGCCCAAAAAAATTTAGTAGACATGTGAGGCTAGTGAAAAAGATATAAAACCGATTAATCCATGGGTGGGGTTTGGATTTAATGATGCATGTGAATATGTGACTACTAGTATTATGATTGAATTGGTTTCAAATTGTTATGGGTTAATATGTTCTCTATTTCAATAGAAATAATAGAGTGTATTTTTTGTTGATGTATGATGTTTGATAGAAAATTTAAAATTATTAGGATAATTATAATTATGGATTACCTATTTCCCTTAATTTTAGAATGTGAGTGCTAAAAAATACTACATATTATGTTGTATGATATGATGTTAGTCAGACTGGGTGATTGTGTTAATAGAGATTTGTAGTGTGTCATGCTATGGTGGGATAGTGTAGTGAGAACCATTCTTGGCAGGTATAGTTTTTTATATTTATGGTGTTATTGGCGATTTTTAGTTTAATGTATTTGAATGTGAATTTCATGTTGCATATATTGAAAATAATCTACAGATATATATTATATGGAAAAATTAAATTAAAATCATGTTTTGAACCAATAGAGATAATGATTATGTCAATTGTGTTATACTAGTTAGAATATTTTAGTTTATAGCAAGTTTGGGATATAGATTCATCAAAAAACATTTTATTCAGATATTGTGGAGTATTTTTGGTTAAGAAATTTAAATATTACATAAAATGTTCAATATTATTAGGTTGTGAAAGATTTTGGAAAATTATAATTTATAAATCATTATAAAATGAACATATGGCATGTATCCTTTCCAAATATGTGTCAATTTTGAGAGGCAACAATTTATATATTGTCATGTATAGATAATGGAGATGTCTTTGAGGGTTATAAATAAATATTTTTTCCACAATAGCGAGACAAAAGTATATATTTAGTTTATAATGGTCGATGAAAATGGTGAATCTGCACCTTTAGAATTGTGAGTCATTGTATCAATAAGTGTTTTATTAGGTTTTTTATAGAGATACATAGAGTTTATATCAATATTCAATAAAAATTATTATCTATAATTAACTAATAGTTTTTAATTTGGATTTATATCCAGAAAAATGATGTTGGAATTAGTATTTAAGGGGTTCTAATTTTTTTATGGTTTTCATTGGTATGTTTTAGGTGATGTTTCTATAGAAAATTGGGTGTTATTATGATTAATGACATCTGTATTAGACAATGGTGTCAAAGATAAACACATATTCCATATACCATAGAGTGAGGGTCAATAAAATTATTTTTCATTTTTGAAATCTATACTTATTATTTCTGTATTTTCCAAAATGTTGGAATTTTGGTACATTAACGTTGGAATACTGATGATATTGGGATCTTTGGTGTGATGGGAAATGGTATTAGTCACTCAATGGAAATAACAAGATTTTTTTATGAATATGGTGAGGGATTAAAATGAAATGTATATTGAAATAAGACATTCAGTAATATAGGCCTGATATTGGATACTAAAATAAAAGTTGGTACATTATATCTAGTGAGTAAGATTTACCAGAATTTGGAATATATTTATAAAAATGTAGTAGAGTTAATATATGTGGTAACCAATGGGGTGTAGAATTCCGTGGATATAACAATTATTTTATGGGTTTTTAGAATTTAATTCATTATAAATGGAGAGTGAATAATGTTTTATAATTTTTTTGATATGATAGTAAAATAGAAATTTTGATAGACACAATGGTTTAGGGGAATATGATCAGGATATCGGTTAGTGAATATTTGAAGGAGTAGTTGTTTTGTAAATTTAAATTATATATACTAAATTGGATAATTTCGTGGATTATATATTTATATGGATAGCATATTGATTTTAATAAGACCAATTAAGTTTGTAGATATGGTAATCAAAATAATGTGTTGTCCTATTTGGATTTTAGAGGATATTTTTATAATTGTTTACTATATAGCACTTTTCATGTGTGTACAGTTGTAGTGAGTTTGAAATTTATTTGTTTGAATAATTTGAGAAATGTTTGGTGAATATGATGGATTTATGTGTGATTTTTAAAAAAATATATTTACTAATGTTCAATTTTAGTTACAACACAACATTACTCGGTGGGTATTTCTAAATAGAATATGTACCTAAAATCCCAACTAAGACATTGGTTCATTGGATATGTGGAAGAATAAATCTTTAAAGTAGAATCAATATGTAAGTGGTTTTTAATTGTCAAAATTATTTATATCCATTTGAATTGAAGAAAACACGTGATTTCAGTGGACAAAAATAGGGTATTATTTTAGAATATTGAAATCATATTATAGGAATGATTCTTTTGATATTAATTAGGTATATGAAATGAATTTTTAGAGATAATAAAATGTTAATAAAAGACCCGAAGTTAAATTTTCGATATTATATAAATGGATTATTTTGGGAAGGGTATAGAATAACTCATCGAATGTATAGTGGAATCTGATTGAGAGTTTTGTAAGATAAACATGTCTCTATGTCACTACCCTAGTGATTCATAACATTTTGGTATAAAAGAGTATTATGGGATCCACCTATAGTAACTCAATATTTTCTTGTCATTTTTATATTTTAAACAACTATTTTAGAAAATAACTGGTTTTGAATTAAATATTTTAATTTAAGATAATGGAAATAGTTAAAATAATTTCCATCTTTGATAATATAATTTTACATTTACTTCATTATAATAGGATATAAGAATATGGTAAGTACCACTAAGATCCTAGTGGCTATAAAAATGAAGAAGTCAATTTTATGTGGTCACTAGGATATGGATAATTATGTAATGG
Source organism: Viscum album (assembly GCA_963277665.1). NCBI lineage: Eukaryota > Viridiplantae > Streptophyta > Magnoliopsida > Santalales > Viscaceae > Viscum > Viscum album. The sequence goes on along the minus strand of OY728152.1, from coordinate 1,106,293,119 downwards.
GAACTTGTGGTTCCATTTGATATAAATTAGGGTTCCACTATGACTCCTTCGAGTTGTTTAAACCTCATTTTTTGAGGAATATTAATGATTCTATTTGTCAAAGAAATTATAATTAATGTTTAAGTCATTCTTCTTGATGAAAATTCCCTAATGAGGATATTTGATTTTTTTCCTTAAAATTTTTCCCATAAATTAATCATAAATCATTTTTCTCTTAACAAAATTATTACCCATTATTTTAATTTTTATCATGATGTTAATAAAACTATTTCCTTATTTTTTTTATAATATTTTAATAATCGAAAAAAAATTCTTCAAAATTTCACTATCCTCTATGTTTAGAATAATATATTATATCATGATTTTGAGTAAGTAATTATCATTCATTTCATAAGTGGATTTATAAATGATTTAAGTGTATGTAGTCTTTATTTTAATTAGTTTTTAAATAATTTTATTTAAGTTGTTTTACTAAAGTGATGATCGAATTGAATTTTGATGTTTCCAGTTGGCATAAACTTTAATATTAATTCAGGGATGTTTTAATATAATGATGTAATTATTATTAAATGATTTTTTTACACGTCATTTTTTTAATATTTTTATAATGATATTTTGTTGACTATTCATTTGAATAAATTGATGTAAATATTGAACAATTATTATTATATGTAAAATAACATCAAATATCTAACTGATATAGAATTAAAATTATTTATATATGTTAGAAATAATTGATTAAAACTTACATAATGTAGTATCAGTATTATAAAAGTAATTTATATATTTAATGGGTTTTTTCGTAAATAATTGAAGAAATAGTATAAATTTTAACTAAATTCGAACAATTTATGAATCGTTGTAATAAAAACAATTTATGGTTACTGATGTTGGGTTTTATTGATAAATTATTATTTAATAATGGTAAGTTATTGATTTTTTTTTGGATTTTTTGGAGTTTGTAAATGATAGTAAACATGGTATAAATGGAAATATTCCCTAAATTTATTTAAATGAGATAATAATTAATGTTAGTTTAATTCATGATGATTGAGATGATATAAAAATTAAAGAGAATTATATTAATGATTATCATGAGGGATTTTATATCAGTAATTCATGATTGAAAGACATAATATATAACAAAAAATTGGAATGTAATTTAGTTAACACTTATATATGTTAAAAGTGTACTTCAGTTATATAATTTGATTCAATGAATGTTCTTTAATTATATTTTTTACTAAAAACTGCATGGCATAGTAATATAATATTTTTGATATGATTAATATTTCTACCAAAGATCTCGAGAATGATTGAGATGACCATTGTTTATTGCTTTAGGTATTGATGATATATACCATGATTTGTGAAATTTCATGATTTTAATAATATAATGTTTTGAAATTCCATGATTTTTGTCCCACCATGACTATATATATATATATATATATATATTCTGATGAGATATGATTTTGAAATTGCATTGGTTTTTTATATCATTCCATCCAAAATATTTTATCCTCAAACCCATGTGGGTGAACCATATGGCCTATTCACATTCTCAATCACCATAGGACGAAATATGTACGGATGAAAGAAACCATCATCTATTCGAATTGATTTCACTCTCATATCATCTGTATCTTCAAAAGATTATTTCATTTAGACACCTAACATAAATTTAACATAAGTAAAATATTTGATACTGAATAAAGATACTATAGTTAATTATTTTAGAATATAATAAAAAAATTATAATATTTTTTTTAATTAAATATAAATAATATAAACATTCAAACATGGTATTTCTAATAAAATATAATAATCATTCATAGTCGATTCTAATATAGAAGAATAAATTAAAGTAGATAAATTATGTAGAACTATATTGAATATATTTTCAAAATGACTAATAATAAGTCCATGATTTAAAAAAAGGAAAACTATATGCAAAGTATCCATAATCATATATCAGAAATCACCAAAAAATAGATTTCTATAGAAATTTATAGAGCACAACCAAAATAGGATGTTTCAATCATATTATTTGAATTATTTATTAACAAATCCATATACACATATAAGAGTTTATGTAGGTTTTATGAATAAATACTAGTAAGATATTCCAAGATTATTTAACTTTTTACTTCATTATAAAACACAAATGTTTTATGGAATGTTTTTATATAAACTATAGATGTTTCCTAAGACATTTTTTAATAAACATGTATTACTAAAATGAATTCTATTAAACTATTGGGATTTAGAATTCCAATCATATTCCCAATATTACCTTAATTTCATAAAAATTTTATGAAGTGTATTATTTTTCAACAAGGATCAGTGGAACCACACTAGGGTTCAATTAGTATGACAGTTATACAAATTAAAATATTCCCCCTCTTACCAATACACATGCCCAGTGAATGGATCTCTCTCTCTTTCATAACCTTTTGATTGAATTAATGTAATTAATATGGGAAACAAAAACAATAAGGCACACATAGAATATATAACCGGGTTTCCTCCTTTTAGGATGACTTTGTTATTATTTTATGGGTTTTTATCCCCCACCTAAATCATCATATATAATTACGAAGAAACCCATGAAAGGGAATATTTTTAGACCAATACTCTATTTAACAACAAGGTTTTGATAACCATAAATTTAATTTTCTTGTTTATATTTTAACAAATAATTCTCACTCTATTTAAGGGTTTCTCAGTTTATAAATATAAGATATTTGTTTGAATTTTCTCGGGCCATATGGTTAACCACATTGTTTAGGATACCATGAATTAGAAACAATCCTCCTTATATAGTTTTGGAATATAGTGATAACATGGTTACCACATGGTTTAGAAAACTATGTGAGTAAATCTTTTATCCATGCAACTTTTATTTACTTTTTTCCTTAATAGTTTTTTTTATTCAAGGGAACATCCCTTTCTTCACCCCCCCCCCCCCACCTCAAAGGTTTTGACCAAGTCATCTCCCAAGGATTTTTATTCCTCCTCTAATATCTTTCATGATGGGATATATATTTTATAATATCTCATTCCATTGATTTAATGGTAAGGGATTCTCCTTACATATTTACTTGTTTAGTTACCTTTTCTCCAATATTATCTATACCTAGTGGTCATGTTATAAAATATTTATATCTATGGTTGTTTGAAAATTGAATTTTTGTTGTTTATAAGGGGTTTTATTGAACCCTTGAGACCACATTCTATGGCATTTACCATTTGTGACATGGTTACAATTTTATAGCTAGTTTTTTACTTTTTATTTCCTTTTATTTAAGAGTTACATGGGTTCTTGAGGTTTAAAAGGTAATTTTAAAGTAAATTATGAGATATATCATATAAAAAATATTTATATCAATGTTTTTCTTTTTTTTGGTGATTTAAATTTCCCAAAATCAGTGAATTTCATATTATAAGTACACATTTTATATGGTATTTTTTTCATTCTATGTATTTAAGAAATTCCAAGGACTAATTTCGTTATGAGAAATATTTTTTATTGATTTTTTGGTCAATGATTAATTTATAAAATGGCTATTTTATTCATTTTTAAATCATTACTTATTTTAATGGGGTTTATTAGATATATGGAATATCGTAGGGACTTCCTTAAGTTGATCATGGATTGTGATTACCCCAATATTTATTTCCGGTCTCTATGTGGATTTAAAATGGAATTTTCAAAAATATAATATCTATGTATTATGTAAAGGATGGGTTGTCAAAATTTTAAGGATTATTTTATTTATTAATGATTAAAATCTTATTGAGCCATGTTTTTACATGTAATTTACACTAGTATTCCATTGTTAATGATTAAATGAATTGTTATTCATCTTTTTGTGTTTGGAAATAGGGGAAATTAATTAGGGGGTTGGTAGGATTTTTATAATTATTATGTTATGTTACCTTTGGGATTTATAGTTTTCATTTGATTAAAATCATATTAATATATGTCAAACTCAATTATTAATTTCATGAGGAACCATATGCTACTATGTAGGATATCAAGGGTGGGTTTTCCTATTTTTTAGATTTGCACATTGCATCGATTACTGTAAATAGATTTTGTTACCAGAAAATGTGTCACTAATGAATCTAGTGAAGCGAAATTTGGGTGGTGAGTTTTGTGACAATTAACCTACACGCAGTTAGTTCAACTGATTCATATCAATTATAATCCCATTAGTCACTATGATTATTCTTAATGATTAATATCTTATGTTATGTTTCTTTATTTTTTTTTGAAAAGGTAGTATCTCATTTTTTGGGTGGAGATTTCTTGGCTGTATTTATCATTATGAGGATTAGTTTTTATATTGACAGTTTTTGCATATTTTTTAATTTTATTTATCTAGGATCGTAGATTGATTGAATTTTCATTATGATTTCCCTTTATTACTTACTCATACTTTATGCGTGTGTGTGTGTTATATATTAAAAGGGAAAATATTTTAATGTTTTTTAAATTATGAGAATTATTTATTTTAAAAATAAATTTTATATTAAAAAGGGTAGGTTTTTCTTGGATTGATTAAAGGTGGAATTATATAAACTGGATGTATTGGTTTTTTAATAAGAAAAACAATTTCAAAAAATTTTGAAGCATATTTTATAAAAATTTAATTTAATGATGTACACGAGGTATTATTTTATTATTTACATATCTTGTAAAGGAAATAAAAAATAATTTTCTAATATATATTTTTACAATACAATTATTGATTTATTTTTCAAAAGGAATGAAATTGAATTTTAGTTAAATTCTACTGGAGGTTGGATGGAACCCTCACATTGGTGGGTTTGTATTATTCATGTAATTTACAAATTTTTCATGTATTGGTTATTAGTTTGATTACAACCTCTATCCTTTTGGGAAGAAGGTGATGTTCAATTATGGGGGTGACTTGTGACTCCCATAGTGATGGTAAGGATCATATCTTAGTATTGTTTTACCACTTTGTATAATGTTGTGCTTTTACCTCTATATCCATGTATTTTGTATTATTTTTTAATATTTGTTATTTATTATAAATTTTATATATATAGTTGTTTTATCAATGTGGAAAATGTTTTGATAAAATATTGTTGTTATAACTTTTAGTTATTACATGATTGGATATTGTCATTAAATAATAAATTTTTACCTAATTTGGAATAGGATTCCAATGCATGGATACCCAAATGTTATGTTCTTGTTTGGGACATAATGAAGATATTGATTTACATTAGTTTGAAATAATTATAATGTAGTCACATGTGATATAATGACATTTATGTCTAACCAAGGTCCATTTGGAAGGAACCTTAGGCCTAGTGGTGGACTGGTTTGGGTGTCTTTTTTTAATTAATATGGTTATTTATCTAAAATATTGAGTAATATCCCACCATTTATGGAATGGTCAATAGAAAGAAGTACTCAAGAAAGACAAAACACTAGTCTTCGGTGCTAATTAGTTCTTGGAAAGAACTTCTTTATATGAATTCCCATTTTTACATGGGTGTTGAGGAATTTTGTTTTTATATTTTTTACGTACAATGTTATTATTCTTTGGATATTTTGATTTAATTTTTTATTACCATGTCACTTAAGAACATCCAGATTTGTGTTTTAGGAAATTTATTATTTCTATGTGAAATTGAAGGCAACCTAAATGGTGGAAGGTTAACATGCATAGTATTTAAAACCATGTATATGTGGTGTAAAACTAGTACAAAATATTTTTAATAATACAGTCATTGTTTTTTCATAGTCTAGAAAACATTATAATATATCCATGCATAATGGATAATGTTCAAAACTAATGTTTTTTGTATTGTTTATTTCTTTAAAAATATTTTATGATTTATAATGTTGGTTTGAGTGTATGTGGGTGAACTGGTTTGGACATATATGGTTTTTTATCAATACCAATGAAAATTATTTATGATTTGGTGTTTTGGAATGCATTAAACCCATTTTTTTCTTTTTATGTTTTTATTGTGAACTGTTTCGAAGACTATAATAAATTTTTTATGTAAGTGAAGTGATTTTATGTTGTGTTGGTTTTAAAGAATTTTTTTTCGATTCAATTTAAAAGTGGTGAATTTATTTATCGTGTAATTTCAAAATAAAAAAATTAGTTGTTTTTTTAAGTTTCATTTTGTTAAAATGTTTTCTATATGGAATATTTTGTTGTTATAAAGTGTAAATAAATCATTTTCAGTAATTTATGAAATGATTCTACAAATATGTGTTTTTTTATCACGATTTTTTTGGTTTGTGATTTGGTATCCCATGTGATGGTTTTTGAAGTGATTTGATTAAATACTCTATATTTCATATATGTTAGAATGTGACTATGGGAATGGAATTGAAAATTTATGAAGGCAATATATTATTTAGTCATTATAGTGATAAAAGAGTCGTATTTATAGTCTTTTAATTTGCCCAAACACTCAATGTAGATGCACGAGGTGTTTATTCGTAGATCTGGGATAATGTATGGTAGTTTTAAATCAGAATCCACTACAGGTTTGTGGTAATCAAGGAACTAAAGTCGAAATAATGTGGATATATATGGTTGAAAAGATATAAAAGTCAATAAAATCATGTGCAAAATTATTGGTGATGTGTTCCATTCCAGTTTTAGATGAATTAGGTTTTTATTTTTTGAATATCAAGATCCATGTCCAACTGTGTAAGGTATTTTAATAATGATATTTGAAGGCCACCATTATAGGTTGGTTTTATCCAAGTAATTTATAGTTGATAAATTGTTAGTGTAATTGGGACTTAATCATGGTAATCATTTATTGAAGGAATTTGTTGCACATTTTACATGATTAATAAATTATTCACATGAGATGTATATTAATGATTCTAAAAGGCTTGATTCATTTCATTAGTCCTTTTTCTAGATCTGATATTAGTGGGGTTTGAGTCTTCTCTAATAAACTTTGTGTTTGGGATGTATAATTTTTCCATTGATGTGGATTTATTTAATGGGAAACCTGTAGAATGTGAGTGTTTTACAACTTCTTTTGTTAGAAAGGGTTATCATGATTGTGAGTGGAAGATGAAAAAAGATGATGATGATTGGAAACCATATCCTCTGCATTTTTTCCTTACCATGATAAAGTGAAACCCAATGGATTGCTTTATGTGTCAGATGTTCAGATGTTTTAGGACAAGTTATCTAATAACTCGGAGGTCCTATCATCAATGTGTCCATATTAGTCACCACAATATGATTTTTATGTTGAATAGATTTCAAAAGAAGAAGTATTAGATATGTATTTTATTTTGGATGTAGTTTAGGGGATTACTTTTATTGGAGATTTGGAAGCTATTTTTTTGGTTATATTGTATTTGATTTTGTAACATATAATTTTTAGGACGAGTTAAAAAAAATCTATAATCCATATATTTTTTTAATGAATGAAATAGATTTTCTACTATAGTGTGTATCATTTGAGATGTTGATTAATAGTTTACTTATGATTCATGATATTGATGATGCAAGATGTAGACTATGGGTTGGGATTTTTTGGTGGTTAACTAGGGAATGAATTTTTTGTAGGATGAGGTAATTTGAAAAAAGATATTTGTATATTTTTATACCATTATAGCTATCTGATTCAGATATTATTTCAGGATTATCGATAGTATGTGTTTTAGAAGTTTGGCCCTGAGTTACCAATTATGTAGTTTTAAGAATGGATGTTAGAACCCTGAAATATCACATTAATAAATGTCTTTGGTTGTGGTGTTTCTATTATTTTAGTTTAATTCTCTATCATGGTAATTTTTTCTTCTTTAATTGTTTCACTTTTCTTGTGTTTTTCCTCTTATATGTTGTTTTGTGCTGATTTCCTCATGGTTGTCTGTGATTTGGTAATGATTATTAGTTTGGATGTGTTTATCTATTATTTTAGTATTTAAGGGAAATTATAAAATATTGATAGATTTTTTAGTATTTCTATTAGTGTTTTTATAATCCATGTGGAGATATCTACCATCATGTTTTTGGTTGTAATTAAATTTTTATTCTGGATGTTATTATTACATATTTTATAGAGGTGGTATTTCTGTTATTCCATTTAGTGTAACTCGAGAATCAAAATGAACATTTCAGTTATGATTTTTTAATATGTTCTAGTTACCATATATAAATCATAACAGTGTAGTTGTCATCCAACACACATTTTTTGGCATCCCTTTCATTCAATGATGAGGAATAATTGTTAAGGATATGAAGTTATAACACCAGATGATTTTATAATACATTTTGAATTAATAAATTCACCACGATTGATATATTTTTAATAATTCGACCATGAAAATAAAATAATATTTTCTTATAAATTATAAAATTATGCACATTATATTGTATTACAATGATATATAACAATCGAAAATATTTTCTTTCGAAATATGACTAATCCTAATTATTTGATTGAAATTTTTTTATGTATTAAGATTTTAATATATATATATATTTGAAAAGTTAATTTATATTAATAAAGATTTATAATGTTTTTTCACAATTTTATAAAATCAAATAATTGGTTGTGAATTGGCTTTAAATTAAAATAAAATCATTTTGTGGTTAATGGAATTGAAATTTCCCGAAAAAAATTATTCATGTATTGTGTTTTTTGACTTGATAAATTAAATTAATAACTATTGTTGTATTTTTTTATATAAAATATATATCATATATTCGATAAAATATTTTAACATTCATAGAATGGGTTATTCTATAGAAAAAACTACATTAAATTTAGTTTTATTCGTAAATATGCATTTATCTAAAAACTAGTTTATTCCTTTTATGTATGGATATTAGAATTAATTAATTCCACATAAAGGAATTGTATTTTTTATAACGGATAATAGATTTTGAATGATATAAAATAATATTATATTATTATTTCATTATAATTTGGGGTTATAATGAATAGTTACAATGTTAAAATTTTTGTTTCTAGTGTAATGGTTAAAAGGTTTTAAGAGAGGTTAAACTAAATATATAAGGTGTAAAATTGAATATAACATCACTAAATCCTATATAGTGATTTTATTTTCATCCTATATCATGAAATATTCAAATTGGAAACAATTTATATCCACATCCCCAACAGTGTATGTTTATTAAACTATAAAATTATTATGAATTACATGTGGGTCACTTGGCTCACTTGGAAAAGGGAACCACATATCCTCTCTTATAAATAATAACATAGCACTATAACACAAGAATATATTACCAAATAATACTCAAAAACCTTATAAATAATATTTATGTTCTTATCGTCAAAATAGTCCTATCCAAAAATCCTTACGGTGCTTTTGAAAGGAGGATTCCAAAGAATAGCTATAGGTTCATACCAATATATTTCTAGTTAAATAATTCATAGACAACCAATTAATGGTTTATAATAATTATTAAATTATAGATTAATCATATAAAAATGATTATATTTTTTTAAATTTGTTAATCAATTTATCACTATTACCTATTTGTTAGAAGATTATAACATCACTAATGTGTATATGTGGGCTATCACCTCCACAAAGCGATGCGATTTGTTTTTCATTTCCGCTTGACATATAATATTTAAGGATGGGTTTAGTGAATATATATGACATTTTAGATATAAATATTATTCTATAAATGTGAATTATTATATAACAATCCTTTTTCAATCCACTAAAATTTTAAAACCTCATCCTTGTGTTGATAAAGACTACCATCTCAATGTGCTGATGCAATTCATTAAAAATACATGATTTATATAATTTTATATAATAGTTTATATAACGAATAAATATTATAATAATTATTTTATTATGTTTCAAGAGATTATTAAACCACGAACAAGGTGTAATGAATAGAATCCTAAAACCAACATAAGTATGGAAAACAAATTAGTTTTCACCCGAATAATTATTTAAGTGAAGAATTTTTAATAAAAGAGTAATTAGATATTATAATGAAATGATATATAAAATTTGTATGTTAACAATATTAATTAATGTAATTGAAAAAAATTATTATACATTATGTTTTATTACATAAAAGAAAATATATCACCTAAGGTAAGGGTTTATGTTACAATCGTATTTCTTGTTGGGATTTCCTATGTAAAATATCCAATGAGAGAAATTATAAAATAATTATCCTTTTAACCAAATTTAATTTATTATACTCTAGTTACCCCATGAGTATTCATTTATAATTATCATCCCCCCAATTATTAATTAATATAATCATGAGAATTTTATTATTAATATATGACAAAAAATTCCAATTTCATCAAAAAACACTTTATACCATGTCCATTTTTTCTAAAAAAAATTCAATGTATATTATTTTATATGATAAAATTATTCATTAAATTCATCTATTACCATATTATAATTTCTATTAGTATTTTTTAAATTTTAATTATATCATTTTTTCTAGACATTATATTTATGAATTTTTAGAAAATTGTAAAAGGAATATTTGTTTTTACATATATGGAATGAATTGACTAACCAAACACCAGTGATTTTTTTATGTAATGATTCCTTTATAATTTTCCATGTTTATTTTAAATGAAATTTTTTTCACAATTTTATATTATTTTTTATTTAAAATATTATCACAAAGGAATCATGTTTTTCTCATATTTTAAAAAAAATTCAAATGCTTTATTAGTAATATTTTGCATCTATATTAACATCATTATATGTTTCATATGCTCCAAAAGGGTTATTCTTCTATGATATTGTCCAAAATGTTTCTCAATATTAATTTTGATGTTTTTATAATAATTATTTAATGACACTTAATTATTTATCATGATTAAATCGGGATATTGTAAAATAATGAAAGATTTTTTGATATCATCAACTTCTTTTATCTTGATTTATTATGATAATATGATTATGAAATATTTGTGGAACCAATTTAATTCCAATGTTTATGACATAAAAAAAGTGAAATTATTTTAAGATATTTTTACTCACATATATATGGTTTACATTATATGATGGGTGGATCAAAAATTATGTAACCTTCTAATGCATTGGGTATGTATTAGAATCTCGAGAGATAATATGAAATAGGATTAGGAGTTAACTCAGTTCAGTAAGGGACATTGTCCACTATGAGAGTATATTCAGTGGGTCTCGACTGAGGAAATGATGGAATGGGGAGTTAAATAAACCAACTACTGGAATTGATCCACTACGAAAATCTTGTTAGGTTAATTAGGATGTGGAAATTATTTTATAAGCATATGTATAGCAATTTTAATGATTCTTTACTAAAGAAAATAATGGGATGTGGAGTGAACCAAATCCACTAAGGGACTTTATTTGTTATGATAGTCCTGGATTTGAGTAATGAATATGTAAATTGTTTATATGAGAGTGTGTATGAAAAAAAATTATGTCTTATTCTTATGAGATTCTCTCATTAATCATAGTTTTTTCTTGATGATTTCCCAATATTATGACATATGTGTTTTTTATTAAAAAGCCTTATTCACTGATTCATGACAAATGATGTATGAAATATGGGGTATGATTTTGTCTATTATGATCATATTTTCATACCATTATGAAAATATAATTATAACTTATTATCATTGACTGATATGTCACATGTTTACCCTAAATGAGAATCTATCTCATTATTTATAATTTTTCCATTTCTCGAGTATATGAATAATGGTTTTATGTAGGGTATTCTAATAAAGGTTTATATGCGAAACAAAAATTATGGATGATATTAATTATTTTTCATTAAATAAATTGATTATATATCATGTCTCCAAAGATACAAATAATTTATGGTTTTAGGGTTTTAATTATCATGAGATATATAAAACATTAATTAAAAATTATATAATATTTGTGTATATAATTATTGGGTTTCCTCATTTTATATCATAGTATATTTCGAAATTTTTTGGAGATTAGGATTAGAAAACATTAGTGAAAACAATGGAAAAATATTTATGTAAATGATAACATCCAAATATTTTGGTTATGTATTGATTTTTTAGATTCTTAGGAATGGAAAACATGTTTATATAATATCATGTGGAAAATATTTTCTTTGTAGATGTACCTAGGGGAAATAACCCTAAAATTATTTTGTAGTTGTGTGGTTGATATTCACCTGGATTTTGAAAAGGAGGCCTAACTGCACACCTGGCTTGATAGTGTCTTGGGATATGATTTGGATAATTGAAATTCATATAATGGAAATTAAAAAATATTGGGAGGATATAATATATAAAATACTATGAAATGACCAAGTGATATGGGTTGAACATAATGTTTCCTGGGTTAAATAAATGGTTCCAAATATTAGACATCTAAAGAATTAATTTCAAAATCTTGTGATTGTATATAATAATTATTAATATTATATACCCACAATAAGATTTTTTATTTTATTAAATGGTTGAATCAAAGAGGAAACATGTTAATAATTGGATTAAAAGAAAATAAGGTGGTTTTAAAATTATAAAACAACCAAGATAGATGTTGGAGTAAATAATATTTTCTGTATACCAAACAAACTATATTCATTTATGATTGTTAACCTCAGCCTATGTGAGTTTCCAAACACATGTTATAAAAGAAAAATAGCGTTTTAAACTGATTTAGTTGATGATCTCAATGGAGGATTGAAGATCAAATTTCCTACATTCCAAGATTGTTGGAATAAAAACTCATGTAAATGATGCAAAGAAATGAGAATATGTTCTATGTGTTGAAAATAAGGGAGATGAAAATTAATTTTTGAAGAAAAAATTTCTTTTAAATGAATGAAATAATGTTTATCCTCAGGAATCACAAATAGTTCAACGTAATATTTTTAGGGAACTTCTGAATTAACATAATAAATTCCCTAATCTAAGGGATAATTCCACGACTAAAGGTGGACAGATGGTCCAATGGTCTTTCAGTCCCAAATATGGAAGAACATATATCCATTACCCTACAGTATGAGATGCAATGTTGACGTTTGTAAGGATATGCTCAATAAAAATATTAATTTTTATCCATTAATGGAATTTTATGTGATATTTTAAAATGATTAGATATATTTATATTTATTCCATATAAATTTATGAATAAAGAAATTAGCATTTTATATTCTGAATAAACCTATGAAAATATTTCAGTGAGAGGATGAATATAATATTCCAAAATAAAGTACTTCCATATTATGGGACTTAATACATATTTAGAATGTATATTTATCTCACATTTTTGGGGAGAAACACAATATTTATGATTTTCCCATTTTTTTGAATATATTGATTTATTTCCAAAATAATTTCCATTCCTTCCTCTTAATCATGATGACGAGTTTACAAAAAAACTCATATCTGATGATAAACCGATTTTAATGAATTTATACAAAATGGATCGTAATTAGTTGTTTTATTTGATGAATCAAATCCATCATAATATTTAAAAGGGATTTATATTCCCTAATGCATCACTAGGGTGTGATCGAATTATTTTCTTTAATAAAAGAAATGTGTTAATAAATATACTCATTAATTATGTGGAATATAATTAGATAACTATTGTGAAAAATTATCCTCCGCCCTATATCTATTTTAATTTTGATCAATTGTGATATTTTTTCAAAGATTGAAATTTATTATATATGTCGTCAATTTAGGTTCAAGCTGTAGAAAATACCAATGACAACCTTCAATATCAAATATGATCATTATGAATTTATAGTGGTATGCATTAAAATTAACAATTCCCATTTTGTCACCATTGATTAAATGAATAAATTCTTTATTGATTAACTTTATCAATATGGGGTGCTCCTCAAATATGATATTCTTATATTTTCAATGAGAAATGAAGACCGTTAAAATCATCTGAGGATTTTTTGAAGACCATGAAGATAGAGAATGTGTATTCTAAATATAGAAATAATGATTTCTTATGAAAGAATTTTATTTTATGGGATATATATTCTCAAGAGATCTCATATCAATGGATCCTTTAAAGATGTATGTTTTTTAGAAATGGCCTAACCAACTACGGTGATATAGATTTTTCGATTTCCTAGGTATATCAGTCACATTGAGATTATTAATCGTGTTAGGATGGTATCCTAACATTTGGAACATCAAAAAAATACTCTCTCAAGTTAAAAATGTGGTCAATGTACTTCTCTTGAAAAATTATATCAATGATCCTTTAAATGTATTGAAATATGATGTCATACCTTTAGATCTTGATATATTTTCTGAGGAAGAACCGATAGTGATTGTGGATCCAAGAGAAAACGCACCGTTGAACAAGACAACTCTATGGTTCAATGATTACATGAATCAAAAATAAATTTTACGAATATATTTTGGAACTTGAGGATGTGATTTGGTAGAGTTATGATCATTTTTTATATGAGAGTGGTAAAATATTTGGGGATAAATTACTATTAGGGGGAAGGATGTGACACCCTGATATTTCATAATATATATTTTTATTAAATGTTATGTGTTATATATATTTGGAATAATTAAACCAAGAACAAATCGAATAAATATTATAAATTATAAAATTAATCAAAATATTTGGAAAAAAATTTCATACAATTTAAAAAATAAATTCAATGAAAGTACTACTACTCATGTACAACTGTTTTGAAATATTTTGTTCAAAACCATGGATATTATAATATTTGTCTTACTATAAAATAAATTTTTTGAATGAAACTAATGAAAATATACTTTTTAAAAAATTTATTTAATTAATTGAATGGTTATAAATAGGTTATATATCAAAATATAATCATTTTATGGTAAAAAATATGTTTTAAAGGAAAAAAATTTTAATGGCGCAATGTGTTTTTCACAAAATAAATAAATTTAATCATAACTAAATAAATTTTTTAATGAAATTTGTTGATAATGTTTTCAATAAAATATTTTTATTATTCATTTAGCTGTTTTTTCTAATCAATGAATATGATTAAAATAATTTTATGAAAATAAATATGTACCCTAAAAATATGTTTTCTGTAATTTATGCACTGAAATTAGAATAATTTCATCCACATCATAGAATTTAATATCATAATATGTATTAAAAATTTTAATGAATAATAATTAATATTTTCTTATATGTGTAACATAATTTTTCATCATAATGAATAGAAATATGGTAATAATCATGTAACTGTGGTAAATTTTAAAAGGGTTAATGAGGGGTTAAACTAATGAGATTAAGGTAAAAATAACCTAAATAATTTTATAAATCCGATTTTATTAATATATTTTGATCCTATACGAATCAGTCATCAAAATATATCAAATTTAGTATCACACTCAATGGTGTGTGACTTCATTATATTTTAATATTCTATATAATTACATGCATTCCACTCCTCTCACATGTGAAAGGGAACCCCCAACCCCTCTATTCCCCACACAACAAGATCAATTTATCTAGATAAAATATTCCTAAAAAAATCATAAAATATCCTTATCCATTAAATTGAGGTGCTTTCATTCCCAAAAAGACCCTCCAATAATCCTTAAGGACTTTTTCAATTGAGGATTCCCAAAGAAGAGGTATATATGTTATTATTGATATTTTTTATATTTATTTCTTTTTAAATCTTATAAAAATTTTATATTAAAATCATGAAATTATGAAATAAATAGTTTTAATATAATTATATTATTTATGTCAATTTTATATTCTTTTTATTTTAATTTTTCATCCATTAGAAAAAGATAATGTCCCAAGTACATATATGAGGAATATGACCTCTATAAAGTGATTTGATTTATTTTTCATTTTGAAATTATATGGTTACTGATAATGATTTATTTAATAATGATTTATTTTATTTATGATATAATTATAATTTTTAAAAGTGACTTATTATTTACATTTCTTTATTTCTCTCAATCATTAAGCGAAAACATCAAATGTGTGTACGTATGAACAACTATCTCTATAAAGTGATAAAATTAATTTGTCATTGAAATTTAAAATAAATGGTTGTAAAAGTGTATATAATTCGTAAATATTAATGTAACAACTTGATTAAATTTTTATTAATGATTAAATATTGGTTCATGTTCATGTAATGGTTGTATTATAATGAATCATGCATTGAATGCTATTCAGTATTTACCAAAATAATTATTTTAATGAATAATTGATATTAAAATGATAATTATAATTTTTAGGGAATGATATTAAATATATATATTAATATTATTATATAGTATATATAAAATAAATAAATATTCTAATATATTATTATTGAATGCATATAAAGCACGATAAGACATGAGGTCAGAGTTTATTTTACCATCTCATTTCTTTTTAGTATCATTTATACTAAATTAACATTGAGGAAAATAATATTATTTCAATTATTAAAAACCCATAAATTGTTTTATCCTCTACTTACTCATAAAATTTTAATGTATCAGTATCTTTTTATGCTCATTATTAATTATAATGACTGAAAATAAGTTTTTATGAAAATCCCACCTTGTTTCCACTTTTGTTGGTGAGCTTTTTATTCCATCTGCATGCAATTTATATGTTTTTTGAGAATTTTATTATACTATAATCCAATTATTTTTAATGTTATCTTAAACAATATTATATATTCAATTATATGGTTTATTTTTTTTTAATATTTATAAATGTACTATTTATGTGTTTTTACTAAAATGTGAATGGAATATTTTTTAACATTTAATGAATGAATGGACTTAACTTAGTTATGGACATTATTTTCATTGAATATTCCTTTAAACATTTACATTGTAATTTTAAAGTAAAATATTTTTCTCAATATTCTATGAATATTTCATTGAAATTTGATAAAGTTGAAATTTTTATTTTTATCATGTTTTCAAAACATATTGAAAATTAGGATTAAATATGACTTTTCATCTATGTTAAAATCAATATAGGTTTATTATGAATCATTTTTTTTATGATATGTTGATATAATCCTCCATCATTCTATGGATATATTATGATGATGACTTTTTATGGATTATTTAATTAATATTGATTTCTTCCTGTGCGTTAATAATGAAATGGGGGAATAATTAATCTTTTATGAAAAATTTTACCTCTTTTATAAAGATAATTTATTATTATGGGATGATGAAATTTTTATGAAACATGTTTACTTTTTGGAATTATTGTGAAATGATGAATAATATTATGACCTTATGGTATAATTTATTACAGTTTCCATTATATAATGAGTGGTGCTGAAATTATATTACCGTCTAATGATTTGGGTAAATATTGATATCAAATTTGATAATATGAACTAGAATTAGGTGTGCAACCAATTTATTAAGGGACATTATCTAATACGATACACTTAATAGTGAGACTAGACTAAAGAATTGATAGAATGAGGAGTGAACCCAATCCACTATAGGACATTGTTTAGCATGAAAGTATGAGATATTATCCATCAGTATGTAAATGATTTTTATGCATAGGTGTACACCAAAAACATAAGTATTATGTTTATGATATTTATTCATAGATCATGATTCATTATTGAGGATTCCCCAATATTAAAACATATGTATGTTTTTATATGAATTCATTGTTCCATGATTCGTGATTAATGATCATTGAATAATTGGGTATGACTTTTATAAGTTGTGATAATGTAGTCATACCTTTATACTTATCTTATACTCACTTATGATCGTTAATTGATGTAGTTTGTTTTTATCCTTACTGATCAAATTAACTCCTCATATATTATGTTTTAATTTTCTAATGTTATGATGAATGTTTTTAAGAATGGAATGTTTATAAAGGCTAATTTATGAGAAGTACATTATGGATGATTTTGATGATATTTCAAGAAATAAATAGATTATGTATCTAGTCTCCAAAGACACTAAATGTGTGTTGTTATGGTGTATTTATTCTTATGATACATATTTAATATTCATAAAAATTAATGTAAGAATTTATTATATAATTCTTGGTTTACCCTAGAAGTGACTCAAAAGTTAGTAAATCTTGCATAAATTCTGATTGATTCAACCATATTAATGATTTGTCATTTTCTATATTCATTGTTTTAGGTATGAGAAGTTGGGTAGCAGATCAATTCTATATTGGAGGTGTAAATGTCCTAGAATTATAGTCTGATTTATGTTTACAATGAATATTATGGGGCATAAAGTGGCAGAGTGGGGAAAATAATGACACTATAAAATGAATGTTTATTATTTATATTGGTTATTTGATTTATTCAATATTTTTGGGCTTTAATTGGATTAATTTTGATATTTTTGGACTTTTAAAGTCTCATATGATTATAAACATGGTTAGGGAAATTTTGTATAAAAAACCATACACCATCTATTGTTTTAAATAGTGGAGATCCCCAGGATATTGAATGGTCAGGTAAATCATGTATGAAAACAATGATTCATTTTTTGGGGTTATTTTTTATTTTCTTGTTGTTTTTATTTTGGTGGTATCCCATTTCATTACATTACTCAAAGAGATAAATATAAGTTCCTCCAATGGAATTTTCGTCCTCCTCTAAGACCCCATGGTTGGATTTAGGGGTATTTAGGGTGGTTTCATCCATTGAATTAAAGGTACCATTTTATTCTTCTATATTTATTTATTTCCATAAAATTTATCCCATATTAACTAACTCTAATGTCAATGATTCCTAAAATATAGGTATACGGTGGTCCTAAGATTAGGGTTATTATATTATAGTGTATGTGAGCCCTCCCGTTATAGCTTTTCTAATGGTTTTCATTGTAATTGACATGGATTGACTTGTTGTGGTAGGTGTATCAATTTAACTTTCATTTATTTTATATTGACATGGATTATTGATAATTTATTTTTCATTCTCAACTAATTTAATTAGATATATTCTATCTACACTTGTGTTTTCAAATGTTTTCCATGTGTTTTTGGACATTCTAATCTAAAAAATGGTTGAATTTCCTAGTTTGATGGATATTTTATTTGAATGGGTATTGTATGAATTCTAAGTATTTAATAAAATTGCAAGGATGAATTTATTCAATAAATATGTTTTTATTGATGTTTTTGGCCATGATTCATTTCTAAATATGGGATTTTTATTTTAAATTGGTTTACATATTTTTATTGAATGTTTTTAATTTATATAAATTCATAGTGAATTTTTTGAGTTCAATAGTGATTCTAATTTCCCTTATTATTGTACCTGGTCTATAAGTAGTTTTTAAATGGTATTTAAAATCATATAGTTACTAAATGCCATGTAATGTTTTTTTGTAACTATATATAATGAATATTTTGTTTTTTTACATGTACATCCATACTAATCCCCATTACTACTCATTGTATATGATTTTAGACATGCATTAATGGCTAAATTAATTGTAATTTATGTTTATGGATTTGTCTTTAGGGATCATTATGGAAGCGGATTGTTGGTGGTGGGATTAATATTTTTTTTGTTATTCCTACATCCAGCAATGTGGTGATCGTGTAATTGATGTTTTTTTTGTAGTAGCCCACCATAAATAGATATTATATGAAGATCCCTATGATAAAATAGTGTATATATATGGATGTATTAACTAACATTTATATGTAACACTAGGGATATTAAACCATAGTTTAATGTTAAATCCTTATTATGGGACTTTTCATGGATGATGGTAGTTGAGATAGATATATGTGATTAGTTGTGTAACCACTAAGATACTGGAAGAAGGTTCCACCTTTGCACATCCACCATATTACAATTTTTATATATTTTTTTGCCTCATGAGATGTATCTATTCTTATTCCTATTTAATTTTTATTGGCATGTGAGTCAGTTATTTCTTAGTTGGATTTTTCATTGATAGATTTTTCTTCTAGTGGATTAGACATGATACCGACTACTTTTTTATCATCCATTTATTGTCATTATTTAAGGAATTTTATGGATTTATATTCCTTTATTATTTCCATTTGTTCTTCAATAATATTTTATGATTGTTTAGTAAATTATTAAATATAATATATGTAATTTTTTAAAATAAAAACTTTTCCAAAAATTCTTGAAAATATTTTAGGTCTATATTAATGGTTTTTTAGGTTATCAGAGCATAAGATATATAAATTATACATCATTTTTTATGAATATACATTAATTATCAGAATAAAACATGCCCCATAAATGTAATGTTCTAGTGCATTTTGATACTATATACATAATTATCTTATTGGTTTCTAGATATTCAATATATAATATAACTTTAATCTCACATAATACCCTTATTTGCCAAACACTATTAAAACATTTCTTCATGACCTAGGGAAAGGAAACATATCAATGTGTAAGATTATATTCTTAGTAAGGGTTAATATTGGTGATATAAATCAATGACTATAAGTAAGAATAATTGACAATAATACAAGTATAAGGATATGATTACATGATTATTATTTTAACAAATTTATACCTAATAAGTCATATATCATTGATCAAAAATCCTTGAATAAGGATTTATTATAACAAAAATTAAAAAATTCATAAGAGTTCATAATAATCAATACTCAATCATTATCTAAGAGAACATATCATAAGCATAATACATAATATTTTTGGCATTAAAATAGTCATAGAAAACAATTTCCTTATATAAGGATTCATGCCAAGTATATCACAATAGACTGGCTTCCATCATGGTTTTATCACTTCCATTGTCAAGGTTCACTCCTAAGACTATTATACTAGATAAACTATCTTACTTAACATGGTTCACTCCTAATTCCTTTTATTTTTATATCATATGATATAAATATTTACCCAACTAGAGGGATATATAAATCTTTTCCCACCAATAATATAATGAAACCCCTTCATATGTGCAACACAAGATAATAAAAATATTCATCATATGATCATATATTAACCTATATAGAGGAAACGAGTTTAATAAAGACTTCATCATTACATAATATAACCATTTGGATTAACCAAGTTTCATAGAAGAATACATAAACTATCATCATCGTAATCAATCCATAAAAAGAATGGGGATGGTATCATAAGATCATATCCCTTGTGAATCATGAAAATCCTTAAATGAAATTGGCATAGATAAAACATGTAATTATATGGGAATTTAAATAAATATCTCAAAATAGGGAAAATACCCTTTTCATTCTATACCATTTAAAAATAAAAAATCCACGAATTTTGAAAAAAGTATTTCCATTAAAACTACTCACAGAAACTTGTAAATGAACCATCATATTTATGAATAGTTGGGACTGTTGGATAATCCATTCAGTGGTTAATGATAACTCTGCAATTCCTTTCACACCATTTGAAAAAATTCATAAAAACTAGTTTGAAAAAAGTTATAAATAGTGATTTTAATTCATTTAAAATAAATTCAAATATTGTAAAATAAATTAATTCAAAAATACTTTTAAATATAAGAACATATTCTTGAAAACATTAAAATGAACATGATACTAGAAGAAAATTTATTTCAACCTAATTGGAAGTAAGATAGGGTTTTTATAATCGTGTAAGTGAATATTTTGGGTAAAAAAATAGCAGAAAAAGGTAATATTACATAAAATTTGTAGGAATAAAGATAAAAAATAAAATATATTGTTTTTGAGTGTTAATATCCATATAATTTCCATTATGTGAAATTTAACATATAGTATTTTAAAAAGATAAGAGATTGTAAAAGGAACCATTTTATTATGTTACTTCTTGATTCGTATGCATTTAAACCACATTTATAGTTAATAAAAATTTATCACAAAACTATTAAAGAACAATATACATATATAACATACTATTTATAATTCTTTAATAATTTTTGTCTAACCTTTTATTGAAACATTCATGATTAAAAATAACATTGGGGTAAAAATGGTATGTTTTCAAGGAATGTTTAAGATCAATGGTTCATATTCAAGCACCTAGAACCAGTTTCATTAAATTAAGAATAAAAAAACATGAAATATTGTTCATTATTATTCATTATATATAGTTTAATAATCATTAATATAAATCATTGATGAAAAATTAGTTACATTTTTTCATGAATGTGGATGTCGACACGTAAAAATGGGTGACATTTTAACATTTCAATTAGTGGAATTAAAGAAAGGTATATAATAATTAAACTTTATATAATCATAAATATATAATTAATTTCTTATATATTAATTAAATATATCTTTATGAATATCAATTTGTTGAGTAAATGGAAAATGAATCACCTTGCATCAAAGAGGTTGTATTCCACACATACGCATAAGCAAAATTATCATTTTCTAATAAATATGAAGGAAATATAAAAGGTTATATAATTAACATAAATTAAAATAATAATAATTTAAATATATATTCGTTTTTTTAATTTTTTTGGAGGAGTTATATGAATAAATAAATGTGAATATACCACTAAAAACAATTATTTCTTTTTTAGTTATCATCATTTTGACATCATCTTATGTTTTCTGAGATGTGTATCTTAGAATGAAAAGACACATAATATCATGGATATGGATCCTCATAGAATAGTCAGTTTTATATTGGTCATGATAAATCACTCATGTTGTGTGTATAAGAGATTATAATATGATAAATTTTAAAATATATGTTGTGTGGAAAACAAGTAAACTCATTAAGCATCATTAACTATTATTTTTCATAATCAAGATAATTTTGTCAAAAATAGAATCACATAGAATATTAGAATTTTCAATTAAAAATACCATCAATTAATAAAATTATTTAGAGTTTTCAACGTATTTTAAACCATATTTCTTATGAAAACCCCACTATTAACCCTTTTAACCCTTAACATGGAAACAAATTTCAATCTATGGTAATATTTCAATATGCTAAAAATTTAATTTGACCATACTAAATTACAAAAACAATTTTGAAAAAAATATGGGATCCATTTTGAAATATTATATTACTATATGTTTTAGCATTTTATTTTACCATATTCTCATAAAAACAAAAAAACCCAATTTGTTTTTTAAAAATAAATATAATATTAAAAATATATTTATTCATATTCCTTTCCTAATAAAAATCTTCATATTATTGAAAAAACATTTTTTTCAAAATATTATATATAATATAATTAGATTCATTCATTAGAACATTTTTTGTCAAAACATCTCCTTTACCATTACAATGGAATTATTAATATTTATATCCAATTAATATGTATGGAATTCATTTTTTACATTTATAAAAAAAGCCAATATTTTCTCAGTCGTATTCATTCCTTGCAATAAAATGTCTATGATATAACTATATAATTTAATAAACAAAATTCAAAATTAAATCATGGTTTATTTAATCTTGTTGTTTTATGTAAGGAATTATATTCAATGCATTGAATTAATTTGACGAGAAATGAATCAAAAAAATTTATGTTGTCAGATTTAACCCCCTTATAATAATTTATTCAATGAAATTACATGAATTAAATAAAAACATTTGAGGATTCTTATGCCTCATCACGTCCTTGAACATTGATAAATTAACATAAAAGTTGTGTTTCTAGTGAAAAACATTGACCAGTTTAGTGGTATTGTTTCATAACACTTTTCCTCTATAATCAAGAATATCTACAGGTTACTCCTCATAATAAATTTTATAATATAGTTGTAAAACAATTTAGTTTCACACATGTTAAGGATATTCTAGGTACTTCCTCAAAAATGATATAGGGAACATATTATAAAATTGATAGAGAATTAATATAATCCCCAATTTTCCGAAAACCGTATTTATTCGATCAAGAATATCACATGAGAATATATATATTAGGGTAACATTACCTTATGTCACAATTTCACAACCTTCTCCCATAGAGATATCTATAGGAACGCCTTATCACCATTTTGGACTCTAGATCTCAACATTGATTGGCATAATTTTCTTTTCTAATCTATGATCCACTAAATAATAGTTGTATGGATCTAGAACTGGTTTTATATAACTAATCATCCTTGTATCTAAATAGAGTTATATCTCCAAATTCATCCCATAAAATTTGATCCCTTTAATTATTTCCTTGATGGACTCATAATGAATCTTCTGAATTCATGAGTGAAATAAAATATATAAAAAAATTACACCAATGGATTGTGTTGATCTGAAAAACATTTTTCCTTCTAGTGTAATGTCAATGTAATAAATATAAATAATTATAAATATCAATACCATATTCCACACTTTTATAGAATTTGTCTTCAACATCATGTTAAACAATATATATTAATAATATTAAATAGAATGCGGATCTACAAGTTACCATAAAACAACCTTAATGAAAACTTTGGTATGATTACCAATATTGAAATATTAAGTAATAGAATTAAAAAATTTAGATTTCATAAGGTCATAAATTACAACACAAATAATACTATGCCCTTTATATATTTTTTGGAGTCTAATGATGAAATACAACGTAATTTTTTTTATTTCCATTATGTTATGGGTAATGTTTATAAAACCCATCTAGAATTAAATATATTTTATTTGAAATGATGATTAACCAGGTATTGAAGAACTTGCTAAAAAATATCCCTTTTTAGGTTATACCACCATAAATACTCTTTTATATCTATATTAATCATCACAATTCATTGATTAATAAAATATGATGAACTATGAGACTAATCCAATAACATCTTATCAATGTATGATATTGAAGGAAAAAATACTTTATTCCATAACTTTATCATTCTATAATAATCATTATTAAACTCGAAAAAATTTCACATATTCTTATTTAGTTACACATTCTTTTATTGTGCCTCTATAATACTCACATGGATGGATGATTGATTATTTATCTAATAAATCTAGGAATTTTCCCCTTTTTTCATTATTTCATGATTAATTTTCTATAAATTCAAAAATATTTGATATCTTTCATTCTTCATCATGGATAGGCTTGTATAGTCCTTACTCAAAGAATCATTCACCTTGTTCCCCTTCCCTGTGGGGTAGTGTATTGAGATTTCAAAATCATTAATCAAATCCAACCATCAAAATTTTACAATATTTGAATTATTCTATGTGAATACATACTTCTTGATTTTATGACATATATATATCTCAATTTTAATAGTATAGTTAATAACCCCATATTTCCCATAAAAACCAACATCCATCTCTAAATCCTGTTTTCGGTAACATTTTTCATGAATAATTATTTATCTTGATTATTAATATATCAAAATGACATTATATATGACGATTCATCCTAGTCCCTGCTTCAAATAATCACTATATATCCCACACCCTTCTCCACATTCAGGTAGTGTGAGTACAGTTTCCTTGATTATCCTAATTTTTCACTCTTTCAAATTTTCTTCACTTTCATATATCCATATGAACATAGAACCCTTCCTTGTAAACATGTTTACTAGTCTACATAACCATGGTAGTTCCTTCACCAAGCCACATTAGTATCTAACAATACCTATAAAAGAAAGGATTGTAGTTATCGTTCCTAGACTAGGACTTTCCTGAATGACATCTTTATTTTATGGGTCCATTTATATATTGTCTCGTCATAGTATATGATCTAATAATGGGAGTTTCAATAGATATAAATCACACATAATAATGTTTTAGTACAACTTATCCTTCCTCTGATTTTTAAAAAAATCATCAAATGATCATCATGATATTGGAATATATAATAATATCATCAATAAAGGAAACCAAAAACAAAAAGAGTTAATATCTTCATACTATTTTCACTAATAAATAAATATATAACTGGTACTAGTATTCATAAATGACATCAGTATAAATTATTAATGACGATAAATCATACGTTATGATGTATTGGGTATATCTTCCAACTCGACCAGTAATTGATGATATCTAAAATGGTGGCCAATCAAGGAATGTATTATGATCCATGAGGTTGTTCAAAACAAAAATCAATATATGGTAGAGTATAATTAATCATAATAGTGATCATGTTATATTCTGGATAATCAATGAAAATATGCATTGACCCATATTTCATAAAAAAAGAGAGAATATATTCATCCCATGGTGACACGATGGGTAATTTTAATATTTTAGGATGTCTCTCCTAGATTATAGTATTCAACTCCTATATCCCGAATAGCTACATTATTTTTAGAGACATTGAAATATGTGTACCTTCATATATCCGTTATGTTGAGGAAACATCATCACATCTTAGGGGAAGTCTTGGAATGTCTTCTCGAAATAAATCAGTTTATTACCAAAGAATATACGTATTATAAAATTTGAGTTTCTCCATAAACATTTTATATAAATATTCCATGAAGCACTCATCTATGAAAACTCACTCCATGATTATGATAGCTCTGATGGATTCCACCTAAGAGGTACTTTCATTTAGGAAAATTACTGAGAGATAGATACACTCATTTTGGGACAACACACTCCTGGGTCAATAATGGATAGAGGATCTCGCTCCAGGCCTCTTAGAGGGATACCTAAATCTATCTCAGAAAGCCCTGCTGAATGGATCATACTTCTAATAAAATAAATGATACCAGACCTTCAGCAGAAAGAGAAAAAGGGGAACTAACCCAAACAAAACCAGTCAAAGATACAATGGACCAGGAGATGAATCCATGCACTAACAAAGTACAAGACATGTAGAAGTGTCACATGCCATGTATTGTGACACTGGGTACTTCCCCTATAGAATGTTATGTGTCTTATGGTTGTTCATGTAGAAGAAGGTATACACGACATGTACGAGAGTGGAATACCTTGTTAATCTATTCAAGGAGGACTCTATGTTTGTTGTCCATGTTCCCGTGCATGGATTCAACCTGTGTGTTAAACTCATGTATCAGTTACACGGGGTAACCCTTGTAGATATCTTGGTTTCGCTATGTGGTGGATTACACGGCCGTGTACTCCACCCTGTGTCTGTGTATTCAGTGGATACACGTTGAGCCTCGTGTAAGGACCCACAAGTCATGTTCTTTTGTGAACATTCCTTGTCATCTCTTTATGCACCGTGGAACCCTAGCCACCCCTTAACAACGCCTATACATTGTGTTCTTCGTGAAACATGCCTTGTGTTCTAGAAATTTCAAAAATCATGAACCACCACTTTCGTGCCTCAGTGGGAGCTCCAATCATCGATACATATGTTCGTTTTCCCATAAACATGATGATTATGGTCACCCGGATATTACTATGTCATATCCATTGTTTTCTGGTTTCCCATAGGCCCCAAAAATGGGTATCGACCAACCCTCATGAAGAACGCTCAATGAATGGTCTCCCCCGATCTGAGTTAATAAATTGTCTTCCATTTTCTTCACAACTCCATTGAGTCGTCGGGATGTCGGGTCTCGAGTTTCAGATCATTGGATTTGCGAAACAGATGTGCAATAATCTGTTCTTCGTCGCCCCATGAAGAACATAGTGAACAAAATAAAATGTGGAGAAAATCCACTAACAAATGAGGTATGATCCTCACTTTCATTCATTATGGAATTATTCTGATCCCATTATATGTTTTAATAAAAAATTAAAAGCACAAAACTTGGAATAAAAATCTACATGGAATGAACCCAAAGATGCCCTCCTGCAAAAAACAACGATTTGCGAATCAACTATTTCATGAGTTTATCCACGTTCATCGTTAAATTAAAAGGATGGGGAATTATAACAACATTAAAACATAATCCCTACCTTGCGGTGGGATCGATCGCAGATGACATGATTTTGATGTCCTCGTCATCGAGATCCTTCAACTCTGTCGGCGTAGTAATTCGCACATTTGATTCGAAATCATTCATCATCGATGTTCCTCTCCAATGTATTAAGAACTCACTAGAGTTTCTTATAATCATCTGACAATGACCAAAATTAAATTAACTCATTAAATGGAAGAAACATGATTCTATGTATCGTTTCATTGTGTCATTAAAGAGTCATCGTTCCTACTTCTGAGTCATTATGGCACATTATTAATTATTTAAACAGCTACCCCGTTATTACACAGCAGAAAATGTTTCGAAATGAAATGAAATAAAATAATGATTTAAAACAATTTTATTTTATTTTATTTTACTAAAAACATATGAAAATTAACATTTTCTCTCAACTCACGCCAGTCATGTTTTGGCTTGTTCATCTGTAAATTCATCTTCCCAAAGGCTATGGCGCCCTTAGAATTTTTTTCCAGGTATCCATTTGGAAACTGCCACTCCCATGCACACTCGCCAATATATTTAGCTAATGAAAAGTTCAAACCACCATTACAGTCTCATCGGGCCTCAGAATGATGTGTCGTCTCCATGTGGGTCTCATAATAATTCCATATAATATTTAAAAATAATACACAGATAATATGTGACATTACATTATCGTTGTATAATATTTTAGTCTTAAATATATCCTTATTCTCCATATAATATAAGACATTTTTCAATAAATTGGATACTCTATATATTATCTAAATTTTCAACACAACATAATTACAATTTTTATTCTATTTCTTGGCACAATCATGAATGATATAAGACCATACAATGATTTTATGTTCTCTAAATGATCATGTGATTTACACATGAATATTAATTGATCCTTTTTTGATCGTTCTATATCTAGTAATATGAAAAATGGGAGGAGAGGGTGTCAAAATACTCATATTCATAGAATTTCTATTTTACCTTATTCATGAAAAAAATATGATATTAAATATAACGTTTTGACCTTCTAAATTTTTCCCTTAGTCCATTTAACGATATAACCCAGTTAAACATTAACAAAACCACTTGAACAACCTCATAAATATGTATTTTTTCAAAAGAAAAATTATCCACTAATTTCTAACATTAATAAATGTCATGTGATGAACAATGGTCTATTTACTCATCTCATTCCACCAAAATTTATATTACAAATAGTGAATGGAGTGAAATTTATTAAAAATAATACGATATCATATTCAATTTTACAATTAAATATATTTTTATATATAATGAGAAATATGTCAGTGTATCATTATTAAAACCTATAATAGTATAAAGGAGTTAATTTAATTTTGGATTTTCACATTTATAGTAACAAGTTCCCTAATACCTAAGTCATCCTAAACTCCAATACAACTATATTTATGAAGCCTAAAACTACACATTCTGTGTGACTCTATTAGAACTCACCATGATAGTAGTGAAGATGACTAATAGTCCTCAAGATGTATCCAGAAAAATATCATAATCCATAATTTGACAAGTATAAGTTAAATCTACAATAACATTATATGTATTCATACCAAGTGATCTAATCCCATTATGTTGATACCGCATTCAAGAAAGTTACATTTATTTTGTAATCATCCTATATGCCGAAAATTTATTTATTTGATTTAATAAAAATAAACTCAGTGAAATGATTTTGTGGCTATAGACTCATCGGATAGATTCATTTACATAAAAGGGACATATACATCAACTTCTATAAAACTCATACTAGAGAAATATTTTATTGATAAATTAATTAACATCATGTTATTAATAATGTACTCATCTTGTCAAAATTCCCCATTAACATATTTCATCATGATTTCAAAAGTACATATAACTACAAAAATCATGATATGAATTTATACTATTGTAATGTCTGTGGAGAAATCAACAAATTAATAGATTGGAATCAATAATGACATGTAATACATATTTAATTCATAAAAGTATATAAATTATTATAACATTATATCTTTTATATTTTAATTAGAAAATGTCATGAGAAAGAAGTCTCAATGGATTATGAGCCACAAACCTCTAATAGTCTATATCATCTATGTATGTTATTATATTTAATCCTACTATTGAAAATATAATTAAAAATATTTTCAACACACTTTGAGTTTCAATTATAGTGGGGATGTTCTATATTCATTAAATTTGAAAGATACTCAATGGATATTATCAAATTCAATGTAACATTAAATAATTAACATGATATTATAAAAACATTACAAATATTAACACATAAATATATATTTAATAAAAATAAATAATTCAACTTGTTATTGGACACAAACTTCTATAGAATTCCACTTGAACGTGAGCTAACTACTAACTATCTAACTAGTTAGCTTCATTAGATAAAAATTCTTATATGATGTATGGATACATTTTTTGGGCCTACCACAATTCGATAACTATCTGTATTACATTGATATCACCCCATTGAGAAAATATATAATAAACACTAACCAATATTCCTAGAATCGGGTGCCTAAAATCAAATCATTATATTAATATCTTTTATACCGATAAATGTGACCCAATTTTAACCATCAAATTGAAACATCATAAAAATGAAATATTTGATTACTTAGATACCCATTGTAATTTTAGGTGTATAGTTTTATATAACTGGGATAAAATGTTTGTAAGTAATAATTTACCTAAAGTATAAATTTTTCCATTGAAAAATGTTCTTCATAATGTTATGTTTCTTTGGTCATAGTAACTTTTATATATGAAAATATGATTTTATTAACATTTATACTCATCCATAAGCCTTGTAATAAAGTAATTTGAAAACATGTAATGATATAAATAGAGATCGTGAAGGGACATATTTAAAAATAATGGGATATTAGTAATCAATCTGATAACCATGAGGTCATATAAAATCATATTTACTTTAACATAACAATCATTGAGCTCATATAATCATTTATGTACACATGACATAAAATTTACTACCAATTTTTTATACACATTATAGATAAATAAATGAACAATAATACTCACGTGGTTTTCTTTATAAAACCGTAATACCCATCATTTTTTCCCAAAAAAACATAAAATTTTTATCACAAAATTCCATAATCATTTCTTTTAAACAAAATATCAATAGATTTCCTTTTAAATTAAAAACTCATTTAAGACAACTCATTATAAGGAATATAAAATCTGTGTATGAAACATGGATCATCATTTTTACATAACTATTACACAAGGATTAACTTATCCTATAAATTTCTATAATTTATTAGGAGAAACCTGATTGGTAAATTGTGTCCCCTTACCCAATGCACTAGAGAGCTATATAACTTTCACCTATTCTTGATTTATAATAGAACAAGCCCTCCATGGTTTATAAAAAACCACTTGCACATTGTGTATAATATAATCACCCATAATCATAAATAATTTCCACGAACCATAATATAACTATATCACTTTAAACATTGAAATTATATCAACATATTCTTTTTACCCATAAGAAAAACAATTTTGAAAATTCAAATATCTAATTCAATTTCAAACCATTTTGAAAATACCCAAAATAAGTGATATGATAGATTTTCATTGAATAAAACATGAAATATTTTAATGGAATATATATATATATATATAATTTTTTTTGTATGGAAAATATATTTATGTTCTATATGTAAAAATAGTACATTCGTTTTTCCTCATGTAAAAAAATTCAAAGAATTCCATATAAAATATCAAAATATATTCCACATTGAAACCATTGAATGAAAGTCAATAGTGTCTCAAATAACCTTTATAATTCACTTATTTAAATATAAATACTTCTGTATAACAATATTAGAATAATGTAAATGAATAAATAGATTTAGAAAATAAATCATTAAAACTTTTAAAATTATGTTTTATGTTAATGTGTCTCTTACCTTGAGTTTTAAATGTCATTTACGTTATCTAACATCAACAAAATAAAAATAATTTTAACTATATTATTATAAATTTTCATTATTCTATTTATTTTATTTTTTACCATTCTATATCCATTTATTTAATCAATTAAATTCCTTTTAGATTTTTTGGATTATATTCAGCTCATTTGTCTAAAATGAATTTGGTATGTTGATTATGATCAATGTGGTCGTTATCCCATAATAATTAGAATATTAATTAGGAATAAATTATCATTTTGATATATATATATTATACTATTAAAACCAACCATTAATGGTGGTTATGGGAAAAAAATTATGTTTCAATCTTTGAGACGATAGGTTTTACTTACACAAGTGTAATGTATTCATATTTCATTGAAAATGATGGAAAAAATGTAAGTATTATTTTATATTTCAATAATTATGAATATATCATAAATATAAAATTACTTCTATAAATAATATTTTATATACCACCCATGTGATGTGGTGATGATAAGTGGATCCCATTTCTTTCTGGAGGCGGTAATATACTTGTAATCATGAATGATGTTTTCATTTTTCAATGATTTAAAGATAATAAAATAATTATATATTATATTTCCATAATGATAATAATTTATATCAAATATATACTTCACATAATTCATTATAATAGGTTGTTATGAGATTTGATTTAAAAATAATTACATAGGGTTGTGAGGTTGTATTCCTCCATACACATGTTCAATGGTTTAATTTCCCATTTTATGGAAGTGGAGATGGATATAGGTTACTGTGGGACTCACCTGTTAAGATAATCCCAAATCATGTTTAAATATTGATCATGATATATTAAGTCAGTTACTAATCTTTGTAATCTACATTTATAATTATCCTATCCTGAACAATGTATACTCTTAAATCTCATGACTTTGGAGCATCAACTTACAGTCCATATTTATCTAAATATAAGTTCACTGTTAAAGGCTACTAGTAAGGGCCTTCTGTTCAAAGTCATTGTTATAGCATACTATCACCTTAAGTCACTGATGCTAGAAGATCATTGTTGAAGATTTACAGTCACTATTGGAAGCTACTGGTACATGGTTTCAGTCACAAACCTACTGATGATCTACTTATCAAAACTCATAGACAAAGAGTTACTTTCATAAGGACACTGTTATAACAAGACATCTGTTA
Source organism: Viscum album (assembly GCA_963277665.1). Lineage (NCBI taxonomy): Eukaryota > Viridiplantae > Streptophyta > Magnoliopsida > Santalales > Viscaceae > Viscum > Viscum album. The sequence goes on along the minus strand of OY728152.1, from coordinate 1,106,260,161 downwards.
GAAGTCCACTTTCAGACTCTTTCTCAAGTCTTCTATTGAGAACCTTTCTGTTCAAACCTACAGTTGGACAAGTTTAGCAGAAGGCTACCGCTGGACAACTCCTACTGCCGAGATAATCGAATGTTGCTCAAAGTCTACTAATGAGGGGAAACTGTTACACAGAGTAAAAGCTACCATTACAAGACATCCACTAACACAAATTCCACTGTTACAAGCCTATAGTTGAAGAACCTACCATTGAAGATCAATGCTGAATAGTCTGCCGATGAAGTCCACAGTTGTTGATATTAAAGTCTACTGTGTGACATACATCTACTACTAGTCTAATGATATTCTATTCATTTCATTACAAATTTTATTAATACTATTATAACGATCATGTCTGGAAAAAATTATACATCTGACATTATTTAATGTTAATTGTAGGTATATTAAGAAGCAGTACGATTTACGAGGAAGACCACACATGGTTGAAACTTTTTTTTCTTGTCAGCCCCTACTGAACCAAATGAGAAAAAGCTGAAATGGAAAAGAGTATATATATAAGGGAGAGACACTCAGAAACACATATAAGAGAGACTCATACACAATCTGCAGAAGAGCCTTCAAGAACTCATTCGGAAAACATAGAGCTTCACGAAAATCTATTGAAAGAAGATTCTACAATCTGTAGTGGTGTGCTGCAAAGAGTTTTTAAATCCTAGATGATGATCATCTCTACATTTGGGAATCCATAACCTGGAAGTTGGGACACTCTGTTTTGTAGTCAACATACAGAGAAGGACCAAAACATCATCTCATTCATTCTAATGAGTCCAGAGCTGATCTGTCAACACATCAGAGCATTCTAAATTCATCCATACTATCTTTATCTCTACTGTGTTTAAATACTTTACATTTGTTAGTAGTGTGTGTGTGGTGCACACACTTACTCTTGTTCTTGAACTGAGGGATACTGAAAATCCCTATACAAAACTATTTTTTACATTTTTGTCCCACATATAACAGTGGAAGAAGCCTGGTGTGGCTTGGTAGTTTTTTCTTTCCCACGAAGAACTGTGGTAGAGGATGCCAAACCTAGACAGTTTGTGAAAGCTTTTGTAAAGCCCGATATAGGCTGTGTATCACTTTTTAATATAACTTCATGGTGGCAGGTGATCACCAAGTGGAGAGTACTAGGTCTTTACTTAATGTTGAACCTCGTGTTTAAATTTGTTGTGTTCATATTTTCATTACTCTGTTTAACATCTATCTACTGTGCTTATATTAGAAAAAACATAAATCTGTTTTTACATTCTCTTTGATAGTTAGTTCTGGTTAGTGTGTATATCTGATTTGTTTAGTAAACTTGTTTCAAAGGTCGAATTAGTTCTCATACTGATTCAATTGAGGAGTAATAAACCTTTGAGAAACCTGTCGAACAATAACTCACTTATATCTCTACTGCCTTAATTGACTGGGCTATTCTAATTTTGGGGATTTTAATACTAAAAGTTTTTTATAGAAATTTTAATTGGAACTAAATTAACCCCCCCCCCCTCTTGAGTATCCACTCTGACCTAGATTTGATATTAGATTTTTCATTCTTATTTATAGATAAAAGGTTTTTAAACCCTATTCTTTTCAAACTGTAATTTTAGTTTTACTTAATGATCTTAAATTTCTATTAGTTCTAATTTTTATCTCTTTAATATATTTTCTAAAATCTAGTTATTGGCAATAGACTATAAGGAGATTCTACTAACAAGCCACCTTTCTTTAATTGTGTGAATTATGCTCAATGGAAAACTAAAATGAAAATTCATTTGGAAAGTATTGGTTTTGATATTTGGCCTGCTATAGAATAAGAATATGAGATCCCCAAAACTACTATATCTACATGGGAAGATGCTGCAAAGTATAACTATATTAATAAATGTAAAGCTATGAATTCCCTTTACTGCTCTTTAGTAGATGAGTAATTTAACCGTATTTCAGCATGTAAAACAGCTCATGAAATCTGGGACACCTTTTTTGTTTCTCATGAAGGAACATCCAATGTGAAGGAAATGAAATTAAATACTTATAATTTTAAATATGATAATGTTAATATGAGACTTGATAAACCCATTTATGATATGTATCTTCTGGTTAATGAGATTGTAAACACCATGATTTCACTGGGAAAAGCTGTTAGAGAAAAAAATTAGATCATGAGAATATTGAGATGTTTTCCTGACAGATGGAGAGGCACTTTTGTGTATATCCGAGAGTCATGTGACATCATCAAGATAACTATTAAAGAGTTGATTGGTAAACTAATGATGTATTAAGAGTAATTGAAGGTGAACAAAGAAGAAGATGATGAACCCAAATGAAAATCTGTGGCAGTCAAGTCTACTGGTTCAAAGAGCAAAGACAAGGATAAAATAAATTTACCTATTGAAAGTTTAGCTAGTGAAAATTCAGATTCAGACAGTGATGAAGAAATGGCTCAAATAGCCAGGAGATTTAAGAAGTTATATAGGAAGAATTAGTATTTCAAAAATCCAAACTACAAGGGTAAATATGATCAACAAGGTAAGTGGAAGAATGATTGGAAGAAATCTGATAAGGAAGATGATATAGTCTGCTATGATTGCAAGAGGAAAGGAAACATCAAGGCTGACTGCCTAATGTTAAAATTCAAAAAGAAATATGACCATACAAACCAGAAGTACACGAAATCCATGAAGGCAACCTAAAGTGCTTCGGAAGATAGCACAAGTGAATCAGAAGCTACTAACTCTGAAAAAAATAATGCCAACATGTGCTTCATGACTAATATATCCGAGGTACCTATTTCCCCTATTCTAAATGATTATTATTCTGTAAATAACAGTGATTCAAATAATTATGAAAATATTTCTAAGGATGAACTCTTTGAATACTAAAATGTACTAGAAGATACCTGCAATGAACTAAAAGATTAATATAAATCCTTAAAGAAACAGCATGCCTTGACTATCAATATTAAAATATATCTAAGTGTAGAAAAAGAAAAGAATTCCTAATTTTTGAAAGAGAACACTCAGCTCAAATAATCTAATGAACAATTAAGAAATTATATTGAGAATTCACTGTTAGTAGGGATAACCTGACACAGTTCCTAGGAAGAAATATTGATTCAAAATATAAAACTTGTCTAGGATATCAGCCTGGACAGAGACAAATTAGCAAAACCAAATTTGTTCCAAGATCTGGACAGTTCACTGCTAATTCTGGATCATCATTTGAGAAACAATTTTCTAAAGGACCGAAAAAAGTATTTATGTCTCAAAATATGTTTACTGATTTTAGAAAATCTATAAAGAAAATATGGGTTCCCAAAGTTTTATTGGCTATCCTTTCTGGACCCAAGAAGATCTGGGTACCAAAATTATCCCATGTTTAATCTGTTTTGTAGTGAAGTTGTTTAAAGAGTTCCTATAACACACTATGGTATTTGGATAGTGGATGATCAAGACATATGACATGAGACTATTCATTCTTTAAGTGTTTAATTAATTTTGATGGTGGGCATTTGACCTTTAGTGACAATGCAAAAGTAAAAATCATCTTCTTAGGAAAGATTGGTAACACTGATACAATATTAATTTCTAAAGTACGTTTTGTTGATGGATTAATGTATGATTTTCTTAGAATATCTCATTTATGAGATGATGGACATAATGTTAAATTTGAATATGATTCATGCAATGTTTTTAATTTAAAAAATGATTTAGTATTCACTGTATATAGAAATGAGAATGTATATACTATTGATTTAAACTCCTTAGCCAAACAAAATCTTCCCTTCTTAAATGATTTTCACAAATAATCTTGGTTGTGGTATAAAAGATTAGGACACTGTAATGTGCACTCACTTAAGAAGCTATCTAAGAAATGTTTTGTTAGACACTTAACTAAATTAGAGTTCCCAAATGATAAAGTGTGTAATTCCTATCAAAAGGGAAAACAACACAATGTTTCCTTCAAGCCAATGAAAAATGTTTCAACTTCTCAACCACTTGAGTTGGTTCACATGGATTTGATTGTACCATCAAGAGTTTCATGTTTAAATGGGAAGCACTATGTTTATGTTCTTGTAGATGAATTTTCTAGGTATACTTGGGTATAATTTCTAACTCACAAAAGTGAATCTTGTTCCTTCTTTGTCAAATATTCCATGTCTGTAGAAAACCATAGCTGACTTAAGATTAAAACCCTAAGATGTGATCATGGCCGTGAGTTTGAGAATCATGAGTTTGAATCTTAATTCTCACACAATGGCTATAGTCACAACTTTTCTGCCCCTAGAACACCTCAACAAAATGGAGTTGTATAAAGAAGAAATAGGACCCTTTAAGAAATTGCAAGGACTATGCTTAATGAGTATGACTTACCCATTTATTTTTGGGCACATGCTGTAAATACAGCTTGTTATGTTATAAATAGAGTTTTAATTAGACCTATTCTAAATAGGACCCCTTATGAACTATTGAATAATAGGAAGCCTAATGTTAATTACTTTAGAGTTTTTGGTTGCAAAGTCTTTATTCTTAATACTAAAGATAATATTTACAAATTTGCTCCCAAAAGTGATGAAGGCATTTTCCTGGGTTGTTCTATTTCAAGTAAAGCCTATAGAGTGTTCAATAAGAAAACCAAATGTGTGGAAGAATCAGTTCATATAAAATTTGATGAGACTAATCCACATGAGACTAAAGAATCTCATAAAAATCATGAGGAATATTTATCAAATTTGAACATTAATGATAAAAATAGTGAATCCCTTATAATAATATCAAGTTCTGGAAATTTTCCAGAATCTGCTCCTACCGATTCTGAAAAGAAAGAAAACTATGAAGAATCTAGTTCAACCCTTTTTAGAGGTACTAGGATTCTAATGAATCATCCTCTAGATGTTGTTGTAGGCTATTTTAATAGAAGAACACAAACTAGAGCTTGCCTAAGAAAACAGGTTGAACATCAAGCTTTTCTTTCACATCCTGAACCCACAAATATTAATGACGCAATCAATGATGAATTTTGGGTAATGGCTATGCAAGAAAAACTAAATCAGTTAGAAAGAAACAATGTTTGGGAATTAGTGTAAAGACCCAAGGACACCATAACCATAGGCACTAAATGGGTATTTATAAACAAAGTAGATGAGTCTGGGAATATAGTTAGAAATAAATCTAGGCTAGTTGCACAAGGATATAGTCATGAAGAAGGAATATACTATGAGGAGACCTTTGCACCTGTAGCTATACTAGAAGCCATTAGGATACTACTTTCCTATGCAGCTCATATGAATTTCAAACTTTATCATATGGATGTTAAAAGTGATTTTCTAAATGGATACATAGTTGAGGATGTGTTTGTTGAACAACCTCTTGGTTTTACGAATCCCCATTTTTCCAATCATGTTTCCAAACTATCTAAAGCTTTGTATGGTTTAAAACAAGATCCAAGCGCATGGTATGATATGCTCAGCTCTTTTCTTATTTCAAACGGTTTTACCAAATGGATAGTTGATCCTACTCTTTTCATTAAATGGATTTCTAAAGATGTTTTGATTGGGAAAATTTATGTGGATGATATTATTATTGGGTCTTCTAAAAATTCAATATGTGTTGATTTTTCAAAAATGATTCAAAATGAGTTTGAAATGAGTTTAATGGGACAACTCAAATTTTTCCTTGGATTTCAGATCCTTCAAAATAAAAATGGAATTGTTTTAAATCAAAGTAATTATATTAAGGATCTTTTAAAACGTTTTTCATTGGATGGTAGTAAAGGTAGTGACACTCCTATGAGTACCACTTGTATGTTGGATGCTGATGAAGCTGGAGAACCAGTGGATCAATCCAACTACAGAGTTATGATAGTGATTCTACTCTATCTTACAGCTAGTAGACCTGACATCATGTTTAGTGTATGCATGTGTGCTCGCTTTCAAGCCAATTTAAAATAATCTCATTTAACTACTGTAAAAATAATTTTTAAATATCTCAAACATACTCCTAACATATGTTTATTTTATCCAAAAGGACAATCGTTTGATTTGTTGAGTTATTCTGATGCTGATTTTGCAGGTTGCATGTTAGATAGATAAAGCACCTCTGAGACATGTCACATTTTTAGAATGCCACTAATATCTTGGTGTAGTAAAAAGTAGAATTTTGTTGCATTGTCTAATGGGGAAGATGAGTACATAGCTGCTGGTAGTTTTTGTGCTCAAATTCTGTGGATGAAACACACTTTACTTGAATATGGATATCAGTTCAAACTTGTATCTATAAAGTGTGACAGTACAAGTGCTATTAACATTTCCAAAAATACAGTATCTCATGTTAGGAAAAAGCATATTGATGTGAGACATCACTTTTTGAGGGATCATTATCAAAAGGGTGATATCACTCTTGAATTCATTGGCACTGAACATCAATTGGCAGATATATTCACAAAGACTTTGAATTATAAGAGGTTAAATTACATCAAACATTAGTTACGTATGATTAACCACTTCACAGTCGAACCTCACAGTTAGACCTCAGAGTCGAACCTCACAGTTAGACCTCACAGTCGAACCTCACAGTTAGACCTCATAGTCGAACCTCACAGTTAGACCTCACAGTTAGACCTCACAGTCGAACCTCACAGTTAGACCTCACAGTTAGATCTCACAGTCGAACCTCACAGTTAAAGCTCACAGTTGGACCTTACTGTTATACCTCACTATTTCATCTAACCTGTGTACCTCACTCATACATCTCATTGTTGGTTACCTCGCAGTTTGTTTGTTTTTTGCAGGAATTCGAATAGTTTTCATTCCTTTTTATTTTATTGCGTTTTAATCCATAAATTATAAAATCAAAGTCAAAGAACATATTTCAATCCACCTTCCTATCCCAATCTTGTACCTTGCTCTCGAAATTCCTAAACCCTAACCCTTCAATTGAGCTCTCGAACCTCTCTCAATCTCTATGGCCAGAAGCAAGTGACCTGAGACTATCAATGAGGATGCACCAAGGTGTAAGAGAACTCGAACCGAATCCAGTGGCACCAGTAACACCCTGTCGGGACCTGTAATCTCGCATCTGACCAAGAGACAAATCTTTGATGAGAAGGAGTTAAGTGAAGAATGGCTACTATCGAGCAAGCCATTACTGCTGAAAGCACTAGATCCCCATTTATGGACTGAATGTTTTTCCAACAATAATGAACCGTACTATCTGAGGCTTGTGAAAGAGTTCTATGAATATATGACATTTGAAGAGGAAGAGGATGTGCATAAGCTAATTTCCAGAGTCAATGGCAATGAAGTTAGTTTCTCTTCTGCTGAGTGGGCTGCCTGTTTGAGAGTTCCTCATGAGGGAATATTGGATTACTACTATGGAGTAGCTCCTCTGGAAAATGCTGTTTTTGAGTATGAAAAAACTCTAAAAGAACTGACAGGAGATGGAATATCAAGAAGGATCATTTCAACTGAGATTAATGAAAAATACAAGCTCTTATTCAAATTCATTCAGCATGTACTTAGTCCGAGGAGAGGAGACTTTGCAGTACTGAACTACCAGGACATATTCCTGATGTACTTAATGAAGCATGGAAAGATTATTAACCTATGTAGGTTACTGATGGAACAATTGGAGGATATGACCAAGACATGCTCAACGTCCAATGCCTTATTCCATGCCAAGCTTATTTCAGTTATGCTAAAGGTAAAGGGTGTGGAAAGAAATCAAGAAGAGATGATAGTTTCCAAGAACAATGTCTGTATCTCCAAGGTGATTTGAAAATTCATGAAAATTAGGTGGAATCCCAGAAAGAAGGTGTGGGTAAATGATGATGGAATGGTGTATGAATCTTTTGACCCTACTACTCACCCATCTAGGCCAAAAGACAAGAGAGATCCAGGCCCGAATCCTGATGACCCAGAACCGGTTTATTCTGATGAGGAGGAGGCTGAAGAAGTTGTGGAACCTCAAAGAGAGAACACCCCCATGGATGAGGGGAGTGATATTGATTTATATCACAGTCCTGTAAGGACAATATCTTTTCGAGTAGATATCCATCCAAAAGAACTACCAAGGAGAGAGACTGTTCTGAAGGACAGTGATACTGAGACCACTGAAGAAGAAGAAGAAGAAGCATATCATAATGTTGTCAAGGACACGTCTGAAGAGGATGAGGCTACCATGCCAGATCATTTTTCTCATGAAGAAAAGGAGGTTGTTGCTGGAGCTCATGATGTAGAAAATAAAGAATAAGAGCTTAGTTTGAGCCCTCTGATAGATATTATAGTCAAGATAGTGCCTAATTAGGAAGCAGGAGTGGCATCTACTTCAATTTATGAGGGAGTCATTGATGACTCAAGAAAGGATAGGATTCAACCTACTATTGAACTAATAGAGAAAATGGTCGTTGAATCTGCTGAAGTTGAAGAGGAGGTTGTGGAGTTACCTAGAGAAAAACAGTTAGAGTAGATTCCTCAGGAGAATGCTCTAAGTGAGGGGGAGCATCTTGTTTCTGTTTTTGTGCTGTATAACATCGAACATTGGTCATCAGATCTTGAATATATGGTACTTGGACTCAATTATAGAGATCATGATGAAGAAGACCAGCCACAAATGGATTTATTTAATCTACCAGTTGTGGCTAACAATCTAGAAACCAAAGAGGACCTTGATTCCTTAAAGGCTGAAATGAATGATGTATTGAGAGAATCAGTGGAAGATTTGATGAAAAGCCTGGTTGAAGAGATGAGGAGTGTGGAGAAATCCCTGGAGCTATCTCTTGGAAGTGTTGTGTCTAGTCCAGTGATTGAAATGATGGATGAAGTTAAAGAATACCATACTCAAATTGAGATTTGGACAAGAGCTGTGGTTGCTCTGAGACAATTGATTACTTCTTTGACAACCATGAACAGGTCTCAAACCCAAGTGAATGTTATGATTAGATATATCAAAGAAGTAGTCATGTAGTTTGTGGAAGTATTTGAGGGTTTTAAGACATCAGTCAAAGAACATTTAAACAGTCAAGATGCACTTGTGCAGAAGGTGATTAGTAGTTTGACTCAGTCGTTCAAAGAGACAGTAGCCTTCTCTGTAAAACCCCTTCCCTCATCCAGTTCCTCTGTAAACATTGACCAAATCAGGACTATGATCCAGGGAGAGTTTTCTAAGGCCAGTACCAATGGCACCTCTGATTCTCAGATACATGCTACCACTAGGGATGTTAGCAGTTTTGTTTGTGACCACCTGCAGGGAGCTACTGCTTCTCAAAAGGCCATTAAGAATAAGGTGGATGATTACTTTGAGAAGGTATATACCAAGCATCAAATGACCAACCACTTCAAGCTCTTGTTAGAGAATATGAAGCTGCCTCCAGTGACTCAGGAATTCGCGGAGCAGGTCAGCAAACTGAGAGATTTGACCCAGCTTTGTATAAGTTTTTGGAAAATAAAGATGATTTCTTATCTGATATGGAAAGAGGAGGAAGCTTTATTATGGATTTCAGAAGTCATCTTCTACCCTTTCTCCATATGGACTACACCCTTTTCATCATCCCTCCTTCCTTACCTACATCTCAACCCAGTGGTTCTTCTTCCATCATGTCTCCTGCTGAAGCTATGAGAATCCTTACTCCACTGATCCCTCAGCAATCTACCCACTACAGAACCACTGGAGCTTCTGTTGCTGCCCCTCCAGTCATTCCTACAGCCATTCTTAAACCTGTTGATCCACCAGCTCCTTCTCCATCATCTTCTTCCAAAAGGAAAGACCCCTTACCTATGGATGCTATGGATTGAGTCTGTTTCTGTCTTTTGATAGGGAATCTATATTCTTTTTGGTCATGTAATGTACTCTGTTAGTAATATAACCCTTCTCAGTTTTCCTCTCATTTGTGTTTCTTTTTTCTAATCACAAAGGGGGAGAAATACTGTGCTTACTGTGCTAATTGAGAAACTAATTTGAAAAATATTGTGCTAATTTGAGAAATATTGTGCTAATTCTAGACTAATCATATGATTGGGGAGACATATGCTACTATTCTACTATAATACTATGTTGCATCTTATCTTCCTTTCTCTCTGATACCATGTACTAATATTTTCTGGTTTTACACTCTTATTAATCTCTAATACTTATCTTTAATACATACTATCATAATTTGTGATTATCAAAAAAGGGGATATTGTTGGACTCACCTATTTTGATAATCCCAAATCACTGTTAAATATTGATCATGATATATTAAGTTAGTTACTAATCTTTGTAATCTACATTTATAATTATCCTATCCTAAACAATGTATACTCTTAAGTCTCATGACTTTGCTGCATCAACTTACAGTCCATATTTATCTAAATATAAGTTCACTGTTAAAGGATACTAGTAAGAGCCTTCTGTTCAAAGTCACCGTGATAGCTTACTATCACCTTAAGTCACTGATTCTAGAAGATCACTATTGAAGATTTACAGTCACTGTTGGAAGCTACTCATACACGGTTATAGTCACAAACCTACTGATGATCTAATTATCAAAACTCACAGAAAAAGAGTTACTGTCATAAGGTCACTGCTGTAACAAGGCTTCTGTTAGAAGTCCACTGTCAGACTCTTTCTCAAGTCTTCTGTTGAGAAACTCTCTGTTCAAGCCTGCAGTTGGACATGTTTAGCAGAAGGCTACCGCTGGACAACTCCTACTGTCGAGATAGTAAACTGTTTCTCAAAGCCTATTGATGAGGATCTACTGTTACACAGAGTAAAATCTACCGTTACAAGACATAAAATAACACAAAGTCCATCGTTACCAGCCTACAGTTAAAGAACCTACCGTTGGAGCTCACAGCTGAATAGTCTACCGATAATGTCCACAATTGTAGAGATTAAAGTCTACCGTGTGACATGCATCTACTACCAGTATAATGATATTCTTTTCTTTTCATTACCAATTTTATTAATAATATTATAATGGTCATGTCTGGAAAAATTAATACATCTGAAATTATTTAATTTTAATTGCAGGTATATCAAGAAATAGTACGATGTACGAGGAAAACCACACGTGGTTGAAACTTTTTTTCTTGTCGACCCCTAATGAACCAAATGAGAAAAAGATGAATTGGAAATGATAATATATAAAAGAGAGACACACTCAGAAACACATATAAGAGAGACTCATACACAATCTGAAGAAGATCCTTCAAGAACTCATTCCTAAAACATAGAGATTCACGAAGATCTATTGAAAGAATATTCTACAATCTGTATTGGAGTTCTACAAAGAGTTTTTAAATCCTAGTAGTTGATCATATTTACATTTGGGAAGCCATAACCATGAAGTTGTGACAATCTGTTTTAGAGTCAACTTGTAGAGAAGGACCAAAACATCATCTCATTCATTCCAACAAGTCCAGAGTTGATCTGCCAACACATCAGAGCATTCTAAATTCATCCCTACTATCTTTATCTCTACTATGTTTAAATACATTAAATTTGTGAGCAGTGTGTATGTGTTACACACACTAACTCTTGTGCTTGAACTGAGGGATTTTGAAAATCCCCAAAAAAACTATTTTTTTACAATTGTTTCCCACGTATAACTGTGGAAGAAGCCTGGTGTGGCTTGGTAGTTTATTTCATTCCCACGAAGAACTGTGGTAGAGGTTGCAAAACCTGGACAGTTTGTGAAAGCTATTGTAAAGCCCGATACAGGTTGTGAATCACTTTTTAATATAACTGCTTAGGGGAAGGTGATCAACAAGTAAAGGGGACTAGGTATTGACTTAAGACTAAGTCCCTTGTTTAAATTTGTTGTGTTCATCTTTGATTTACTCTGTTTAACATCTATCTGCTATTCTTATATAAGAAAAAACATAAATCTTGTTTTTAGATTCACTCTGATAGTTAGTTCGGTTCAGTGTGTATATCTGATTTGTTTAGTAAACCTGTTTCAAAAGTCTAATTAGTTCTCATACTGATTCAACTGAGGAGTAATCAACCTTTGAGAGACCTATTGAATAATAACTCGCTTATATCTCTACTTCCTTAATTGACTGGGCTGTTCTAATTTTGGGGTTTTAATACTAAAGTTTTTTACCAGAAATTTTAATTGGAACTCAATTCACCCCCTCTTGAGTATCCACTCCGACCAACAGTTACTAAATTAAAATAATGACATTCTAGTATATAGATGTCATTAATTTTATTATTTTATTATTTATTAAGAATATATAAAGGTAGATTAGGAATATATAAAACAAAAACATTCGGTTAAAATTTATACCTATTCTTTAGAAAATGTTCATTTCATTACACATTAATCGCCCTATGGTTGGAATTATTCCCAAAATATGATCTGTAAAACATGGGTATAGACATTATTGTCGAATTTGGGATGTTCATGAAAGATTTATCATTCCCAATTGGTCTGACAAATAATGGAATAGAGGTGACCTTTTATAAGCAAGGGGTGGGGTAATCTTGGTATTTCAAAATGAATAAAATTAATATAAACATATTTTTATGGTAAAATTAAAATTGATATAATTAAAATATTTGTTTACTATGAGTCCAAATGTTCCCATATAATAAAATATAAAATGTTTTTGGGATTTTTTAACCCTTGTCTCTTTGTTTTATCCCTACTCTAATGATTTTGACGATTATCGTAGAACCGCTGATTTATATTCATTAGAAGTAAATAAAATTGAAAAAACGAATAGTCATAAAAAATGGAACTTGTATCATATATAAATATATATAATATTAAATTCTCTAATGATAATATTTTTAGAAAATTTAAATTATTTTATTTTATTTTGGTTATTAAAAAATATCATTAATGACCATTTTGTTACTATTCATTTAATTTGAGATAACTCAAATGAAGAATTTGATGGAATTAAAATATAAAATTATACACATAGATAATTGGTTATATTGTTATATAAAATTCATGTTAGATAATATATCATCAAAAAATAATATATCTTTATTGTTTTTAAAATCACTTACTAGATTTTTCTAATTCTTTCCCAACCACAATGTTAGTATTGCGTCATAATTTATATTATTTTTTTCATCCTAAAAAATTATAAATAAATTAACATAATATATATAAAATACTAAGGTTATAATATATTTTTTATTCTCATTAAATAAGTATATTTGATCGGCCCTATGAAATGAAAACTAATAGAATATAAAATATTGATTTTCTAGTTATCCTAAAGCGTTACACAAACATATGTATATTTTGTTTATTATATAAATCAAAAATTGTATATATAATTTAAAATAATATTTAATAATTCATATTTATTATCCATGTTGATCATGATAATATCAATCACAAATATTATCTTTAGAAAACACGATATTAATTTTATATTGATGAACAATAATTAAATTGACAATCAAAATGATTTTAACATTTACTTGAAAAAAAAATTATTTTAAATTTTTCAAAATATTTATTATGATATTAATATTATATTGTCTTTCATGATTCATTACATGTGTTTAATAGCTTTTATCTCGTATTCATTTCTTGGGGATAACATAAATGAAAACATATTTCATCAAAACTATATTTTCTACTATTCTCCAAATATTTAACTTCTTTAGAAAGAAACAAAAAAATACTGAGGATAAATATGAAATTATGAAGGAAAATTTTAATTTAATTTCATAAAATTGAATTAAAATTTTTGGGTGAAATTACATTTAATATTAATACATTAAGTGCAATAGAAATAGTTTTTATAAAAACTTGTTTTTAATACTACTAATAAACATATATCAAAATAATGTATAAATATCCCTATTATATTTTTAATAATAATATTAATAATAATGGATAAATATATTAATTTTGTTTGAAATTAAATTTATAATGATACTTTAATCATATAATGAATGATAGTTTTATAGAAAAATTTATTTTTAAATATTCTCTGAAAAATAAATATTGTAAGAAAATTCCAAAATATCACCTTAAAATATATTTATTATGTTTATTTAACATATGGTATCTTTTTTTTTGTAAAATAAAATCTCTATATTTTTTAAAAAAAAATTATAATATTCTCTTATAAAAATAAATAAAAATCAATTAAAAAATGTATTCTTATGGCCTAAAATAATTTGTCAAAAAATTGAGTGCTTATTTAATAAGAAATAATAAATAAACATGTACAAATTAAGGCCCTTATATATATATTTGAAAATGTTATTGTTCTTACTAATAACCTCTAATTAAATAGATGGATTAAAATTTTCATAATGGAATAATACTTTTTTTCCATTTATGCTTTGTGTAACATGTCACATACAAAATTAAACATAATATTTTTATTTTAAATATCATTATGTTATAAACTATATATTCATATTTTAAATTTTTTATCAATAATAAATTATTAAAAATTTGAAAATTCTATTTTTTTAAAAACTCAACATTAAAAAGGATAGTAAGAATTCCTTTAGAAATTATGGAATTATAAAATAACTATCATCTAGAATAACACATAACATGGTTTCCATATCAGATAACATTGTTGGGACGTAATAATACATAAATTGATTGAAAAATTATTGAACAAATAATGAGAAGTGATGTAGAATGCGGCCATGAAAATGATAATGGCCATAAAACTAAAAATAAATAAGGCTTTAAGAAGGCCTCATATCCGTCAAAAATAATATAAATAGGATAAAACTACATTTTCATGATCCTTTTCCAATAGGAGAATAAAATCTTTTAACATTAGTAATATTAATAAATGAAAATATTATTACATGATTTTATTTAAATATATATATGAAATTTCATCCTTTTTATCTATGCTTCGATCAGTTTCCACTATTATCTCATCTTTAACAATAAATTATTACTTTTAATAATTAATGAATTAGTGACTATAATTTACATTTGATTAACCTTTTTGTATATAAAATTATAAAAATATATTATTCTAAACTGTGTATATTAACCGTAAACAAAGAGGATAGAAAAAAGTATTATAATATCCCAAATGTATAATCTTTTTTGTGAATAATAAAACACTAAAATTAATTTATTATAATAAAGGTAAAACTTATATCATTACATTAATGAATAGACATAAAAAAGAAGAAAATATACCATAAACTCTTAAAACATAATGATTTTAAAAATTAACCTTCTAAAATAATCATAAAATTATTCTATAAACAACAATATTCACACATAAATTAATATACCAAAAATAAAAATACCCTAATCCTAAAATCAATAAAATATAACAATGTTTTTATGTAAAAATCATAATTACCATAAATTCCAAAAAAATAATATATATTTCTAAAATATAATTCAACTACCGGGCCTTATGTAAAAACACAACATAGATAAAGGTATTCCCATTAACTGTAATTATAATATTTTATGAAAATAGTATACCTAAAAAAATAATATTAATCACTATGTCACCAAATCATATTTCAATACATTATTCATATATTTGATAAATCATATGGTCCCAAAATATAATAACACTTTTATCCAAAGGTAACATAATAAACTCAATATTAATGAATTTTTTCCCCTCAAAGGTTATATTAAATACTTTAGATTTTATTCCCAAAATGTAAAAAGATTCATCCAAAATAATCCATCACATAAAACATATGTGTTATAAATACTCCAAAACAATAAAAATTCTGCCAGAATATCGATAATAACCTTATAATACGACCACTAAAAACTGAAAATGGGTGTTTCTACACAATTTAAAATAAAATCTACCATGAAAAAATAAAACACATATGGTTACCAAAACTATTGACATGAAATAAAATAAAATAATTGTAATATCATGATTTATATGATCCATAATTAAAAAACAAAAATATTATCCCTAAACCTGCATTCCTAGAATATGGTGTCTAAAATACAGTCATTACATTTCAATATTTGATAGAAAGAAATGTTTCCATATTTAAACTATCAAAATATTACAATATAAAAAATAATTTTGAATCACTTATATACCCATGGATCATTTTGGTTTAATGTTACATTAATTTCAGCCAAACACAGTCAATGTTAAAATTTTCACACAAAATCCATCAATCCAATAAAATATGTTCTTTATAATTAAATGCTTAATTCATTAATGGTTACCTCCTTTTTTAGAAAATTTTCATTATTATCTTTTTTATTCATCATTATTCCACATGAGAAATAATTTAAAAAATGGTTTAATAAAAATAAAACACAATAAGGTACAAAAATAAAAAAATAGAATCAAATTATTCCACTTGAAAAAATTGAGGTTATATAAGATATTTTTCCATTAACATAATAATCATTGATCATAAATCATCAATTAATCAAACAAGAAATCATCTTTACTATTCGATGTTATTATTTTGGAAAATATAATGGTTAATAACACTTTATTAAATATAAAAAATATGGTACCTTTTTAAAATAAGGTAAATGATAAACCCATTAAATGTACTAGATGTATATCATCCTAAAACAACATGACCCATGTCCTTTATATGCTATAAAATTCCCAATAAGGAACATAGATCAAACCAAGTAACATCCATAAGTCTCATCACCCCTTGTTGTACAATGTAATAGAAATTCGTATCTAATATAATGTACCAACCCAATAAAAAATTCCCCTATATTGGTGACCCAATAAGTAAGAGAATTCCTCCATAACGCATTACCACAAAAAAATAATCCTTCCTTTAAAACAAAATATCTTTAACATAACACATGAAGTTGATATATTTTAATTAAAATCCATACAAGTATAGAAAATTCATTTAGGAATATTTGGAAATCATTTTTATATCAATTATAAAAATAAAATAACCTACCAAGAAAATTCTAATCATCTCTTAGGATAACCATAACTGGTAATATCTATCCCATTATCCTGATCAATTAGAGAGTTATATCAAGATCGCATATTCTTGGTTTATAACAGAACACCACATCCATGGTTTATAATAGAAACAATCATACATAGTTTCTATCATAACCTCAATTAATCATAAATAATTACCATGAACTATAACATAATTATATCACCTTAAACAGGTAATTAAAAAGAAATATTTTCTACACTTATCAGAAAAACAATTCAATATATCAAAAAATCAATTTCATTTTAAACCATTTTTTAAAATACCCAAAAAAATGAAAGAGGTTGTTTATAAAATGAAAAGTAAATCTTTTAAATGAATAAATATATCAAATAATAGTTTTTTTGTGGTAAATTTCATTGGATCTAAATAGGTTATAATATAAAATCCCTTTTTCAATTTTTTAATGAAAGTGAAAACATTTCTCATAAAATACATAAAAAGATTCATACAGATAAAAGATTAAATAAATAAAAAAGATACCTTATATTTCCATTATAATTCCATTATTTACATATTTGTACATCTATAAAATAATTTTAATAGTATGTATATGGTCGAAAAATATGGAGAAAAAATATCTTTAAAAATTTATAAATTTGGTTTTTAGTTAAAGTGTCCCTTACCTCGAGAATAAAACATTATATAAAATATTTTTACTCCGGAATAATTTTTTTTTATATTAACATTAATAATAACCTCTTTAATTTTTATTATTCCTTATATTTTTTTACCTTTTAATATACAATCAATTTTTAAATTAAGATTATATTGGATTTTTTTATTATCTTTGTCTTTTAGGTCCATAAAAAGTTTGGTAAGTATAATATGGTCATTTTGTTCAATATTCCAACATATATGAAAAACTAAAAAAATTATCATTTTTAATCAAAAAATAATTTTTTACAATTAATCATGAAATATGGTTATAAAAAATTGAATTACGTTACAATCATGGAGATAGCTGGCGGTTTGTAAGAATGAGTAAACTTTTTTTTCCAATTAAACATGACGAAGAGAAAGTAAGTATTATTTAATCTTTTTATAATTTTTTTTAAATATAAATATAATATTTTTTCTTTAAATACACTTATATATATTATCCATGTTATTCAATGACGAAAAATGTATCACATCTCTTTGTGGCGGTGGTAATCCACACGTAAGTATGAATGAAATTGTCTTCTATGAAGGAACATAAATATTAGAAAATATATTATATATTATTATTAAAAATTATAATTATTTAATTATCATCATATACATAATTTAAATAAATAATTATAACCAAAAAAGTTATGAGTCTACGTGAAAAAAATTAAATCAGTTCATGAGGCAGTAGTCCAACGTACATGTGATTGATGTTTTAAATTATCAATTTATGGAAGAAGGGTTGGATATAATTTATTACAGAAACATAAAAAAATATAAATAAATTGAATATAATTATGTAATTATTTCACTATTGATGATGAATATTTTAATGTGGTATAAGAACAAATAATATTAAAACATTCAGGTAAAGGATATACCTCATCTTCAGACAACCTCTTGGGATTTACAACTTAACCCCAATACTGTTCAAATTCTTCTTAAAATTAATCCTCTATAACATGTGTAAGGACTATTGAAACTTATTTTGGAGGTTATGGATAATATATAGTAATATAATGGTGTAAGGAATAGAGGATAAGATGTTACCTTTTATAAGTGTGGGGTGGGTATGTCATGGAATTTTTAAATGTAATGAAATAATATAACTTAATGTTATTTTGAATGTTGATAATAATTGATAAAATCATAATATAATAATATTATTAATATAATATCTCTCAAATAATAAAATATATTCATTTTTATGTGATTTTAACCCCTATCTCTTGGTTTTAACCCTACATTAAAACTTTTTATGATTACCAAAATACCAATGTTCTTCACTATTTACCGGAAGAGAAACCCATTATAAATGAATAAGTGACACAATAATGAAACATGGTTGATATATTCAACTATATCCAATTAAATTTTAAATGTATTATATTTTAATGATTTTTTAATATTTTAATTGAATATTTATTATTAACAGATATCATTAATATCATTACATAAAAAATCCATTTAATTTGACAATAATATCATCATGAAATTAATTTTATTATAATTTGAACTTATACCAAGTATAATTATTTATATGGTTCTATAAAATTCATGTAAATCTATGACTAACCCAAAAAATTGTACTTTTAGAGTTTTTGAAAGCATTTACATAATTTTTCTACTACATGTATAAGCACTGTGTCAACACAGTGTAAGAGTTTAAGTAATGAATTTCATCTCTAAATGTTATACATAAATTACCATAATAAAAATAAATAAATTAAGTTCAATATAAACATCTATATTGTCACGACCCGTCCTCAGGGCCCATTCCGTGACTACCCCAAGCCCGCCTTCCATAGGCCAGGGGTTGGCGGCTAGCACCAAAGGCGAAAATCCTGACAAAAATGGGAAGGAATTGCCTTTGTAAAGTAAACAAACACCAAAGAGTAAATGAGAAGAATTAAACACTAAGTAAACTGAGTGCAAGTAAGTGGGGAAAAGTAAGCGGGCCAGAATACAAACCCAAACTGAAAGTAAAGTACAACTGGAAAGTAAGTACAAAAACTGAAAAGTAGAGCAGCAACGTTGAGCTGTCCACTATAAATCCCACCTGAAGGGTGGGTATAGATAGCCTCCTCAGCTCCTCGGGTCTTACCGTCCGCCCCGTGTATGTTCCACTCAGTGGTCCACCTCCAGGTACCGACTCTTTGTGATATACACCTCTGGGCACCGACTCGTCATGAGTTCCACCTACGAGAACCTCCCAGCTCCATAAGCCTCAACCTCGTTCAGTGATGTCCGTCGTCTGCAACCAACACAATGTAGGGTGGGCGAAGCCCATGCAGGGGTGAGTATACGATACTCAGTATGGACCCCGAGACCCTCGAAGGTCTCCGAGAATCCACAAAGGATAATCCACAAGGAAAGATACAATCACGAAGTAACATCCAAAACTACTTAGGTATATGCCCATACATATGCCTAAGTCATCAATTCTAGTACAACTCCAACATCGGAGACCAAGTTTGATCATGTCCACATAGGATTATACAACCTAATCCACACATGAAATCACAACTCAATCCACATAAGAAAACAAGTCAATCATATCGAAGATAATGAATGAAAGTCAAGACTCAGCTGACACAGGTATACTTCTTCATAAGGTGATTGAGATGATCAGATGTAGCCACTGATTCATCTAAGCTGGGACCCACATAGGATAAAGTAGTGTAGTCGTCACAGCCGAACCCACGGAGGATTCCAGTACGAAAGTCTTTACTTTCGAACCCACAGAGGATTCCAATACGAATGTCTTCCCCGTCGAATGCATAGTTGCTGGGGAACTCCTCCTCTATCGAGTACAGTGGGCCTGCCGCTACAACCAAGCGCTTCCCACTAACCTTGGACTGCTGTAGTACTCCACCTGTCGAGTATTGTGGGCCAGCTGCTACAACCATGCGCTTCCCACCATGGGTCTGCTGCTACAACCAAGCGCTCCTCCGTCAAGTATTGTGGGCATGCTACTACAACCAAGCGCTTCCCACCATGGGTCTGCCGCAACAACCAAGAGCTCCCTCTAATATTATTATGGGCCTGCTGCTACACCTAAGCACTTCCCACCATTGGTCTGCCGCTAAAACCAAGCGCTCCCCTTCATAGTACTGTGGGCCTGCTGCTACAACAAAGCGCTTCCCACCATGAGACTGCTGCTACAACCAAGCGCTCCCCCTCATAGCCTACAGAGATACTCCTTCTGTTGAGTACCACTGTTCTGCTGCTACAATCGAGCGCTCCTCGTCCGTGGGTCTACCGCTACAACCAAGCAAACCCCACTGGGCTACCGATACAATCCGAGTCGATCGATCAGCAGTCGTCAAGTCTCAGCCAGCTCTAGGGTTTCCTCACACAGCATTCTCATTCCAGGAGGGTCCGCTCCACGAGCCAAGACTTCGATACATCAACTGTCACGTAGTCTAGATTTGATGTATCCCAAAGTTCCGTCTCGATAAAGGGAACTCAATGTTATAGACGGCGTGTCAATCGGATGCCCGGTCTGAGAGTTATTGGATTTTTCATACCACGTCCGATTGGTTTTTAATTCAAAACCAACCCGACCACATTCCAACTGCATCCAAACCCGAGAGGAGTAAGCCAAAAGGTCCGTCTCACTAAAAATAATCCAAAAAATTCGATGGCACGTCAATCGGACGTCCGGAGCTCAAGTTATAAGTGTTTCCGCTCCGAGGGCCCGGTTGGTTTCGTGTTCGAACCAACCCGGTCATTCCCAAAGTTCTCCGAAACCTTTAGTGTAATATACCAAAACGACCGACAAGATCCAAGGATCTCAACTCATCTGACGGTGCATCGATCGAAGGTCTGAAGCCCAAGATATGGGAAAATGATTGAAAACAGTCTAAAATGGGGGTTTGGGCCCAGCCCAGCCCGGCCCAACCCCCCTGGGTGGCCTGAACCGGGTCGGCCTGACCCGGGTCCGGGTCCGACCCGCCCCGGCCTGGCTAGGTGGGGGTGCACTGGCATGGTTAACGGCCGAGCAGGGGGGACGCGCTTCCCCCCCTTGCGCCCCACGGACGCAGCAGGTGCCGCTTCCTCCTCCTCCGGATCCCGCACGGCTGTGGGATCCGGTCTCCTGCCACCGCAGCTTCAACTGCGGCAGTTCCCCCTGGCGGCGCACCGGCCGCGTCTTCCGCGGACCACTGGACGCGCTCTGGTGGTCCGTTGTGCCCATCGTCTGCGCCTACGGCTCTCCCGGGACCAGTAGATTACTGCGAATGGTTCAAAATGCCTTTACGGCACGCTTTGTCATCGCCCGTGAATCCCCACGTCAATAAACAAACTGCGGAGGGTTTTCGGGCCGTGTTTGTTCAGCCAGTGCCCTCCGCATTATGTGTTATCAATTGGAAATCATAAAAACACATGCTTTTAATCATTGATGAGGGTATAATTTATTTCAAATAAATTATACAAACACCCTACAATAATAAATAAAAACTCATGCATGAGGGGATAATTCACATATACACTTTATTCGAAAACCCCCTACCTTGATGATGTCGTCGAAAGAGGTTCGTCGCGGAAAAAGGACGTCGCGGAAGACGGCGTCGCGGATCGAGGCTCCGTAAGTGTCGTCAGCGTTCACCATAAGAAGGATGCGGTGCGTCGTCATGTTATTCAACGTGGGAAAAAGGTAAAAAGATGGTATGGTGTTCCTCGTCGAAGCTTTGACGTTCTTTGCGAGGAAGATGAAGTTCTTCAAGACCGCGAGAGTTCCCTCCATGATTCCGCACAACGAATCCACCCCAAAAAAGACCTTGTCTTATTTTATTCACACACATGTGTGTCAACATTAATTTGAAATTCAAAATTATTTCATCATATTAATTAACGCGTGTTTCCCAATTAATTAGGCGTTTTATTGGCATGTATTTAATGTGGAAGAAAAACATCTTGAGTTGACTTGACATTAATACGAGGGAGCGGGTGAGTTACGAAATTAAAAGTGATAGGGTGATTAATGGAGAGATAGAGAATTGAAAGGTGGGGGCTCATGTGGTCCCCACCCCAACTCCCTCACATGGATGTTATCCACAAGGTAGAGAGAAATTAAGTTGTGACATAACTTAATTTCACTTAAACCTCTTAGTAAAGAAATAAAAATAAAACAATTATATTTTTATTCCTCACTTTTTTTTAAACATCACATCCCGATAAAGCACACCTTCAGAAAAGGTGTTCCTAATCAATTACCAGCATTGTGGTTTCATCGGTGCCTCAGATTTTGATTTCGAGCATCGATTCAAATGTTAGGAAAACCCGCTCGTTCGTTCACTGAACATACCTGAGCTAAACATCGAAAAATGATTCCGGGCACACCTGGCCTCGGAATCAGGTGTCGTCAGAAACTACGTACTCTTAAAATCCCAATGAAAATTAAGAAAAAATTTCCCTTGAAATTTACAGGTCTTTACATTACTCCCACCTCAGGGATTTACGTCCCCGTAAAGCTATTACACAAACTAGGGAAACAAAAGTTGTTACTGAGAACGCATCAGATCCTCCTACTCCCAAGTTCTCTCCTAGAGGTTCTTGTGCTTCCATCTGATGCACACTAGAGGAATCGATTGCCCAAGTAGGACTCGCTCATGTCGATCCTCGATCTCCACTGGGACCTCCGCAAAAGTCGCCCATTGTCAATGTATAGCTCCCCATGGTTGATGATATGCGTCGGGTCAAGCATGTTTCTCCTCACTTGAGATACGTGGAAGTCGTCGTGCATCTGGTGTAGCTAGGGAGGATGGGCCAAGCGGTAAACCACCTCGCCTACCCTGTTGAGGACCTAGAAGGGTCCAATGAAGCGCAGAGATAACTTGTCGCCCCGACCAAACTCCGTAATCCACATCGAGGTGAGACTCGCAAGAAGATGTGGTCGCCACCGTCGAACACTGTTGGTCTCCACCTCCTTCCAGCATAAGCCTTTTGTAGGCTCTGAGCTATCCTCATCCACTCCTAGATGACTTTGACCTTTTCTGGCCCTACAAGAGCTGCTAAGATTTCTTCCTTTCTGATAAGAGAAATCTGGTCTCATCCACTGGATGAACCACATTCTTTCCCTAATACAGTCAATCCCGACATGGATGATACCAATCCATACAATGGATGACGTCGTAAGGACTCGATGCTACTACCAAGAGATCCAACCATTACTCTCACCTCCAAGTGTTGAGTCACACTATCGGCATCAGTGTGTGGTCACTGGGTATCCTCCAGTAGGTATCTCAGAAGTGAGGGTCAAGTCAACGATATTTAAACCGGAACCTATTAGTAACAACATAATGATAGGATAGGAGAGTAAACGCCTCAAATAAATGATTCTTTTATTACTGAAGCTCAAAGTAAAAGACACATACAACCACAACATCAACAAGAAGAAATCTAGAAGCACCAACAACAAGGCCTCCATGCCTGGAACAAGTTTCTCTCTTGTCCGCCATCTTTTGGAGCTCCATAGTCAAAAGCCTCAGCTGCCTGAATCTGAGCTCTCCCATGTCCACCTGTTCCCTGCGGTCGGGGTGGATCTCCTGGTGGGGGTGGTGGAAACACCTCGAAGCGTCGTCCACCTCCAGCTGCACGGCCATCTCCCCTACCTCGGTCTCCTGATCCTTGCGATCCGCCCCGATTGATCCTCTGCCTCTGCCTAGGAGGTAATTCATTTATCCGCTGGTCATCTGTATGGCGGGTCGGACAGTCACGTGCCATGTGACCAACCCCGACGCAAGAGTAACATTGTCTGCTCCTGGTAAGTCATTCTCCACCCCGGGTGCCTCACTCACACGATCTTGTGTCATCCAGTCGATCACCTGTAGGTCTGGTCCTCTTGGACACCTGCGTCATCTGTCTACTGCCCGGAAAAATGGGTCCCGTACCATGTCCGTCGAATAGCGCGAGAGATCGGTAAATCTCGCTGAGTACTGGGCTACCTTCATGCTGCCCTGCCGCAGCTGTAGTAGCTCCTGCATACGCATCACTCGAAGGGTGGCTCGTACAAACTCTACCCGGAATAGTCTCTCGATGTCTGCCCACAAAAGGGTTGCCTCACCGTGCACCTGGAGCATCAAGCTCCACCATCTGCATGCTGCCGCGTGCAGGATGCTCGCTGTAAGTATCACCATGAGGTCAGCTGGTGTCCCCACTAACCTGAAAACTCGAACTGCTGCCTCCATCCAATCCTCGACTTCCCGAGGGTCCATCTCCCCACGGAACCTGGGCGGTCTCTGACGCTGAAACTCGTGCAGTGTGCTAAAGCGATGTGCACTCTCAGCAGCTGGGGCTGGTGGCATCGGTGGCTCAGCGGGTAGAGGCACCACCGATGCCTCAGTTGAAAAAGGGCCCTGCACAGAGGCCTCATCGCTCGGTGGGCTGTCGTCTCACACAAAGCTCTAAACCCTCACTGGCTGCCGTCATGGGGCCATCCTGAAAGAAAACAGGTGTGCCACGGTCAAAATAGTATACCTGGTGAGATGAAACAAACTAATCATAAATAAAACATTGAAACACACATGCAATCAATGTTTTCGTGCAATGAGTCGGAAATCAGATGTCAGGGTCCTGGTGTATGTATACGTCGGCCACTGCACCAACATTGGTATCCCTGGACTGATAACCACACTCAATACCCTTAACACTATTGCTTCACATGGATGAAAGATCAGAGTCATGAGTTCCGCGGTAGAACCGAAATCCTCTAATACCAATTTTTCACGAACCGTCCTCAGGGTCCGTGCTGTGACTACCCCATGCCCGCCTTCCATAGGCCAGGGGCTGGCGACTAGCACCAAAGGCAAAAATTCCAACAAAAGGGGGAGGCATTTCTTTTGTAAAGTAAACAAACACCATTGAGTAAGCTAGAAAAAGTAACCACTAAGTAAACTAAGTACAAGTAAGTGCATAAAAGTAAGGGGCCAGAATACAAACCCAAACTGAAAGTAAACTACAACTGGAAAGGAAGTACAGCAACTGAAAAGTAAAGAAGCAACGATGAGCTGTCCACTAGAAATCCCACCTGATGGGTGGGTACAGATAGCCTCCTCAGCTCCTCGGGTCCTGCTGTCTGCCCCGTGTACGTTCCGCTCAGTTGTCCACCTCCAGGTACCGACTCATCATGATATCCACCTCCAGGCACCGACTCGTCATGAGTTCCACCTCCGGGAACCGCCCAGCTCTACAAGCCTATACCTCGTTCAGTGATGTCCGTCGTCTGCAACCATCACAACGTAGTGCGGGTGAAGCACGTGCAGGGGTGAGTATACGATACTCAGTAGGGACCCCAAGACCCCCGATGGTCTCCCAGAATCCACAAAAGATAATCCACAAGGAAATATACAATCATGAAGTAACATCCAACACTTCTTAGGTATATGCCCATACATATTCCTAAGTCATAAATTCTAGTACGGCTCCAACATCCGAGCCCAAGTTCGATCACGTCCACAAATGATAGTTCAACCCAATCCGCACAGGAATGAAAAACTCAATCCATATAGAAAAAAGTCAATCATATCGAAGATAATGATTGAAATTCAAGACTCAGCTCACATAGGTATACGTCTTTGTAAGGTGATAGAGATTATCAGATGTAGCCACTGATTCATCTAAGTTGGGACCCACGTAGGATACAAGTAGTGTAGTCGTCACTGCCGAACCCACAGAGGATTCCAGTACGAAAGTATTTACAGTTGAACCCACAGAGGATTCCAATACGAAAGTCTTCACCATTGAACCCATAGCTGCTGGGGAACTCCTCCTCTATCGAGTACAGTGGGCCTACCGCTACAAACAAGCGCTTACCAATAACCTTGGACTACTGTAGTACTCCACCTGTCGAGTACTGTGGGCCTGCTGCTACAACCAAGCGCTTCCCACCATGGGTGTGCCGCTACAACCAAGCGCTCCCCCTTCAAGTACTGTGGGCCTGCTATTATAACCAAGCGCTTCCCTCCATGGGTCTGCCGCTAAAACCAAGCGCTCCCCCTCATAGTATAATGGGCCTGCTGCTACAACCAAGCGCTTCCCACCATGGGTCTGCCGCTACAATCAAGCGCTCCCCCTCATAGTACTGTGGGCCTGCTGCTACAACCAAACACTTCCCACCATTAGTCTACCCCTACAAACAAGCGCTCCCCCTCATAGCATACAGAGATACTCCTTCTGTTGATTACCGTGGGTCTGCGGCTACAACCGAGAGCTCCTCCACTGTGGGTCTGCTGCTACAACCAAGCTCTCCCCACTGGGCAATCGAAACAATCCGAGTCGATCGATCAGCAGTCATCAAGTCTCAGCCAGCTCTAGGGTTTTCGCACACAGCATGCTCGATCCGGGAGGTTCCGCTCCACGAGTCAAGAGGTCGATACATCAACTGTCACGTAGTCCGGAGTTGATGTATCCCAAAGTTCTCTCTCGATAAAGGGAACTCAACGTGACAGACGGCGCGTCAATCAGATGCTCGGTCTGAGAGTTATTGGCTTTTTCGTTCCAGGGGCCGGTTGGTTTTTAAGTCAAAACCTACCCAACTGCACTCCAACTGCATCCAAACCTCGAACGGAGTAATCCAAATGGTCCATCTCACTAAGAGGAATCCAACAAAGTTGATGGCATGCCAATCGGACGTCCTGAGATCATGTTATAAGTGTTTCCGCTTCGAGGTCCCGGTTGGTTTTGTGTTTGAACTAACCCGACCATACCCAAAATTCTCCGAAACTTCATGTGTAATATACCGAAACAATCATCTTGATCCAAGGATCCCAACTCAACTGACGGTGCATCGATCAGAGGTCTGAAGCCCAAGATATAGGAAAATGGCTGAAAACAGTCCGAAATGGGGGTTTGGGCCCGGCCCGGCCCTGCCCAACCCCCCTTGGTCGGCCCGAACCGGGCGACCCGACCCAGGTCCGGGTCCGGCACAACCGGGCGCGGCCCGCCGCACCCCAGTCGTGGGTGTGCACTGGCTCGGCCAGCGGCGGAGCAGGGGGGACTCGCTGCCTCCCTTGCGCCCCACGGACGCAACGGGTGCCGCGTCCTCTTCCTCTGGATCCCTCACGGTCGCGGGATCCGGTCGCCTGCCGCCGCGGCTTCGGTCGTGGATGTTCCTCCTAGCGGCGTGCCGTGCGCTGCTGTGCAAGCGAGGCGAACCGGCCACATCTTCCGCGGAGCACTAGACGTGCGCCGGTGGTCCGTTTTGCCTATCGGCTGTGCCTGCGGCTCTCCCGGGACCAGTAGATTACTGTGAATGGATCAAAACGCCTTGACGGCCCGCTTTGTCGTCGCCCGTCAATCCGCACATCAATAAGAAAAATGAGGAGGGTTTTTGGGCCGTGTTTGTTCGGCCCGCGCCCTCCGTGTTCGGTGTTATCAATTGGAAATCATAAAAACACATGATTTTAATCATTGTCGAGGGTATAATTTATTTCAAATAAATTATACAAACACCCTGCAATAATAAAAAAAACTCATTCGCAAGGGGATAATTCACATATACACTTTATTCGAAAACCCCCTATCTCGATGAAGTCATTGAAAGAGGTTCGTCACGGGAAAAGGACGTCGCGGAAGATGGCGTCGCAGAAGACGGCATCGAGCAAGACGGCGTTGCGGATCGAGGCTCCGTAAGCGTCGTTGGAATTCGCCCAAGGAAGGATGTGGAGCTTCATCGCTTTCTTCAATGCGGGAAGAAGGTGAAAAGATGGTAAGACGTTCTTAGTTGAAGCTTCGGCGTTCTTTGCGAGGAAGAAGTAGTTCTTCAAGACCGCAAGAGTTCTCTCCTTGATTCCGCACAACGATTCCACCCCAAAAAAGACCTTGTCCTATTTTATTCACCCACATATGTGTCAGATTTAATTTGAAATTCAAAATGAATTCATCAAATTAATTAACGCGTGTTTCCCAATTAAATTGTCGTTTTATTGGAATGTATTTAATGTGGAAGAAAAACTGCTTGAGTTGACTTGACATTAAAACAGTGGACCGGGTGAGTTACAAAATTAAAAGTGATAGGGTGATTAATGGAGAGTTAGAGAATTGAATGGTGGGGGCTCATGTGGGCCCCACCCCATCTCCCTCACATGGATGTTATCCACAAGGTAGAGAGAAATTAGTTTTTGACATAACATAATTTCACTTAAATGGCTTAGTTATGAAATAAAAATAAAACAATTATATTTTTATTCCTCACTTTTTTTTAAACATCACCACCCGAGAAAAAGCACCTTCAGAAAAGGTGTTCCTAAGGAATTACCGGCGCTGCGGTTTCATCGGTGCCCTATGATTTTGATTCCGAGCACTGGTTCAAAAGTAAGAAAACCCGCTCGTTCTTTCACTGAACGTACCTGAGAAAAACTTCGGAAATTGATTCCGGGCACACCTGGCCTCGGAATCAGGTGCCGTCAGAAACTGCGCACTCGTAAAATCCCAAAGAAAATTAAGAAAAAATATCCCTTGAAATTTACGGGTCTTTATATATATTCCATAAATACGTATATAAATTCAAACCTATGAGAGGAAAAGATACATAATATATTATTCATACTTTTCTAGGCTTTTGTAAACATTGTAGAAGAATATGTATAACTGACTTGTTATATAACTCTAAAGGGTATATTATTAAATAATTATACCAAATAACAAAACATATATATTAAAAAATTATGAAAATACTTCTTCCTAATCAAATATTATCTTTGGGGAACAAAATTTTACATTCCCCTAGATTCCCTAAGCATTGCGTCAACATTAAAAATGTTTTCAAAATATATCATGAAATAAATTATAGTTTATATGTTTTGAATTATTTCTGTATGATAAATAATTAATATTATAATAAATTCTTCTAAAGATATTTTTTAGAAAATTTTATACTATATTTATGTCCTGGATATATCATAAAAGATGCTATATTTTATCAAGACATTATTTTCTACTATTCCTTAAAAATTTAACATCTACAGAAAAACATAAAAAGTTCATCTTAAGATAAATTTAAATATAAGAATCAAAAAAGTATCTATTTTAAATATAATTCAATTCATATTAAAATTTTTTTTACTCAAATACAAATGTGGAAATCAGAATTGTAAAAATATAAAAAAAGTGATTTTTAAGTAAAATAATTAACTACATAGAGAGAAATTATTAATTTGAATAATTAATAATTAATTTAATTATTTCACATTAACTATGAATTATTTTAATTAAAGATAATATTAAATTAACAATGGGTATTCGTAAATAAATTAAATGAAATTTTTACAAAATTCGTTATTTATTACTATCCAATAAAAAACATTCCTTTCTGATAAATCCCAAAAATGTAGACTATAGTTATTTTGATATGATTATTTAAAAAAATATATCATTTTTATAATATATGATATATAATAAGAACAAAAAATAAATATATGTTTCTCTTAGAAAAAAATTAAAAATAATTTTTGGTGAAAATGTATTTTTGAAGCATAAAATAACATTACTAAAAACTCAAGTATTATTTTATCATAATTAATCAATAAATTTTTATTTACTATGACCAATATTTAGGAATTATATTATTTATTTATTCTTATTCATTTCCAAAAATACAATTTTAGGATATAATACCCTTATTTAAATAATAATATTTCATTGTTCATTTATGATCAGTGTTGTGTATCGTAAATGTTATCGAATGTAGTCGACTTTTTGAAACATCAAGTTGTGTAAAAATAATTTTTTGAAATGATATTATATATTATATAACAATTTTCCATTGTTACCTTTAATATATAGGGTAATAAAATCATAAATTTTCATTATAATATGATAAAATTCTACCATTTGGGTATAACACCAAAATCTAGAATAATTCATTCATAAACTAAATTCTTATGTTGCATCAGAAGAAGTAAAAAAACTCAGTACATGAACTTATGGTATCAAATAGCTATAATAATTTTATGATTTTAATTGAAATATCATAAATAAAATATTAGATAAAATTAATCTAAAATAGGACTTTTTTATCACATTGGTACTAGTGTTGTCATTCCTCCACTGTCCAAAAACTCATTATCTTTTACATTATCAATCACAACTAATGGTTTTTGACATCAAGATTTATAGTTATATTGGTATTTTTTTTATATTCGTTCTCTATGTTTTACACATATACTTGATCATTCCTAGATATAATCATTCTCATTTGATGTCTATTTCAAAATTACTCTTATGAATATGTAGTTTATTCATTTCAAGCATACCATGGCGCACTGGAAACAACTATCATGAATTTTACCACTTTTCTAAAAACATTATCTACTCATGCATAATTATATATTATAAGCAACCCCATAGATCTGTGTATGTATATCATGTTCCCAAGATCCTTGGTGCTACTTTAAATAATAATAGGAGAAATAATACACAGTATTAACTAAATTTAATACTAAACATCATTTTTCAAAATATTAGAAACCAAATATTTTATTAAAAATTATAGTTCTCCCACTAACCAATTTTCATATCTTGTTGTATTTAATTGATTTCATTATTCATTTCTAGACATATCATATATAAAAATTCATTACGGTTTCCTCCCAAGAATTTTTTCATGAAATTTTATTCCCAATATATCGATCATACATAGTTGATATGATATGTATAATTAAAATACATTAAAAATGATTACATGGAATAAAAAATTTAGAATTTTTGTAAACACACTTATATCATCTATATTTATATTTCCTTAAATACCCATTAATTAATGTCTATCGATTTGATAAACTGCAATATTTTTTAACATTATTATGGTACTTGGAATACATTCATGAATTTCTATGAAAATGAAAATCATTGAATGTTGCAAATTACATATCCTCATAGGGAACAATATTCACAAAAAATAATATATCTCAATTATAGTTGAACATAAAGCCATGTCAGGGGTTTTAAAACACTAATATAGTATGCATCACTTGAATAATTCATCGCTAAAATACATATAATGATTACTGATATTATACCAAATAATACATGTAGATATATGATAAAAATAAAATCTTATATAGACTTATTATCATAATGATATGAAATCCTTCATTGAAATACACATTATATGATTAATACCATTCCATGTTGGGGATATTTAATATCCTCACATGCTATAGTTTAATCAACTAAGATGAACCATGTGTTTTATTGATGTATATTTGAATCTAAAACTACATTTATAAATGGTTTCCAATAATAAATTGAGGCTATAACTGATGTTCGCTAAACCCTCACTCCCTGGTGAAATGTTTGAAACACTAGTATTTACAAATTACCATTGATATAATGTGAGGTTATATAAGATAAACTTCCATTAACATTCAAAATAATTTTGTTTCGAAATAATCACCCAAAACAAAGAGAACCTTTCGATTTGTTGTCTTCATGGACTTGAAACAAATGAGAATTATTCCAAAACTCTAATGAACAATTCTTCTTAATTTATTCATACTATAATACTTCTAGAATTCTAAAATGTAATAATTATGTTCTTAAAAATGAGAAATTCATTCCTAATAAACGTGTTAGATGATATTCATTGTAAGTGTAAAAAGAAGTGATGAAAATAGATTATGCTTATAAGAATAAAATAATAATATGAGTATAATAATGATACATATGAAACTTATAACCCATAAATAATATATTTTAAATCATTTAACATGTCATCGAATAATACAATTTAGGAATCAAAAGAGTTTGGATGCATGATCCAATAAGCTTGTCATAAGAATGTGAATAACAAAAATGATAATGATTTTTTTCAAATGCATCACAAATAATAGTATAGGGAATTGTTGCATACATGGGAGACACCATTGGAAAAAATATTATTATATTTCTGATTATAAAGGTGATATTTTGGTGGGAAATGAAAATATGGACAACGTATGGAAAATGTTATTAAAGATACTGGAAATTATTCTGAACAATGATATAACATTTCTAATTGAAATAGTTTCCTGGTAAAATATTTGAAATAAATATATATTTATGAAAATGTATGAGATAATGTACCATGAAATTATCTATTAATGTGAAAAACCACATTCATTGAAGAATGTAGTTTAATAGGGAGTATTATAACTCAAAAGAGGGTGTTGAGTTATCCAAAACCCCTTAAAAATTGGTACCTTCCAATAAAAATCTATTTAAATAAAGAACATTATATGGATCCTCAATATTAATTAATTACTTGAATATGGGATGAGATGTTCATTAGTTCAGAACCACACCATAACAAAGATATAATGGTGAACAAAATGAAACATGTGTTAAGAAAAAAATTTGAGACAAATAACCAGTTACCTATTTTCCTTGTATAGTTGAATACACTCTAAGATTTTTTGTAAAAAATATTAATATATTAATAAAAAATAATAGAAAAAATTTCAAATATATAACCTATTTTAATCTTCTTTTATAGTTAATGTATACATGTATATTTGTTATTTTTTATCTATTTTCAATATAATATGTGAGTATTAATGATCATTTTAAATTACTTTAATAATAGTATTATTGTTATTTGTTATTCTAAAAAACATCATCATGCCTATATCATAAATTTTAATATCATTAATTATTTATAATTATATATCTTATAATAATTTCATTATATGTGAATTTTGGTTGTGTTCCATTAGGATAAATTAGTTATGATCATGATTAGTTGATTTTTAACGAACAAATATTTTTATCTAAGTTTAATATTAATGTACTCATTATGGAAAAAAAATATATTTACATATATTTACATATTTTTATTATATATTATGAAATATTATTTTAACATATTCATCAATGATTTAATTTTACATCATTGTTCATGTAGTGGGTTATACCGCCCAAAACATTAATGTACCATGATTACTTGTTGATTATGAATATCAAAGTTGTTTATTTTAGAAAAATATCATTAATATAAAAAAATTATGATATTATTTATGTAATTTTAATGTTTTATTTTTTTGATATTATATTTTAATAAATAATAATGAAACTAGATAAAAATGTGATATGAACCTTAATGGAGAAGGTGGTCTCGACAACACATGATTAATAGTTACTTTTTTCAATATATAATCGGGAATGATGATGGATTATAATTAATCACTTTACATTAATAATTAAATTACAATTTTTAATTTTATTAATAAATTTTTATTTAATAATTAGTAAATAGTGGTAGTGGTGAAAAATGAATGTTATTTATTTGTGGAGTTGGTACGGAGCAATACACAAGAATGATGCTTTTTTATCAATAGAAATGGGGTAATACGGTCAATATTTATTATTTTAGAATAATTGAATTCAGGATTAAATAAAAATTAATTTAATTATTTATTAATTATTGCATAATATTTGGGATAGTAATATATACATGAATAGATTATAGGAAAAAATAATGTGTTTTTATATTTTAATCGTAATGTTTTTTAGAGGATTCCATAGAAATGAAGTCATAATACAATCACTTGTAACTATATGATTAATATGGTTAACCAAGATATAAATATATTAATAATAAACTTTTATCATGATTTAATTAATATGTCACAAAATATGTCATTCAACCTGAGGAACAATAGGTCAGTTATGTATATTATCTACATAACCAACTTATTTTATAACACTTATTGAAATTTCCACACAAACATTCACCTATATGTTACTTTATAGACATATTATATAATATAATCATCTTAATAACCTTGGTAGTGGTGACATAAGAATTTGTTGATCTTGAAAGCTCAAAAAGGGAAACCTACCAACCAATAATTATAGTTATACCGCAAACATAAATTATAATGAGATCAAGGAAAAATTATCAGATTATAATATCATGGAATCATGAGTGAAAATTATCAAAGATGATTCAGTATCATTGATCATGTTATATTAATATATGATAAGATGTTTTTCAAAAAAAAATATCTTTTATGAATATGATGAAAAAATAATGAAACATGAAATCATAATTTAAGAAAAAACTAATATATTAAAAAAATAACCTAAATATTTTTTGAACCTTGGGAAAAAAGAATCACATTTGAAAATTTTAGTTGCATAGACATGATAATAGATAAAAATAATTTACTAGGGTATCTTTCACCATATTATTCCCATATTATAGTTAACCAATATTCAGAACATGATTCCCATAGTGATGTAGGTATGACTACATGATTCTTATAGTAGATCATGAATCACTACCTGATTTTTTTATTTGTGTGATTATTACCTACTCGATTACCATAGTAATATCATGAGATATAAATCCTTAATTAATATATCAGAGTTTTATATAGGACCAAAAACATCGTCTTCCTTACATATGAGTACAATATAAAATCCAATCATTCATCTTATCAAAAATAATCCATGGAAACAAAATGGGATTTGTAATTTGGGTTAGTGGTATCATATAAAAATAGGTAATTTGATTCCATAAACATGATCCATGAAAATAAATATTTACAACATAGAATAGAACGATTTATTTTTTATCATTAATTTATTAGAAAAAAATCCTTTAAAAGTGGATGTGGATGAAATATCTTAAATATACATTTCATAATATCTCCATAAATATCATTATACTAAATTCAATATAAAAACCCATTCTCTCATGATAATTAATAGAAAAATTCTTAAAATATTCTTATAAAAATTTATACTAATGAATTTTTGGAAAAAATAAATCATGTGTCAAAATGAAATTTTAATGGGATAATGTCACTGAGATGAAAATATATTCATGAATAGGAAAAAAATTTATTGAAAACTCACATAATTAAGAGTGTAATAGAATATTTATGGGTGATAATTTTTGTTGTTTCAAATAAGGAATGTTCAACATTCTTTGGAACTAAAAACATGGTCACATAATAAAGTGTCACTATAATAAAGGGGAATTGTTCTTAACATAAATGATTTAAAAAACAATAAAACATGAAGGGAGAATACATTTTTTTGAAAAATTATTTCCCTATAATAAAGGGAGTATATACACTATTAGAAA
Organism: Viscum album; assembly: GCA_963277665.1. NCBI lineage: Eukaryota > Viridiplantae > Streptophyta > Magnoliopsida > Santalales > Viscaceae > Viscum > Viscum album. Next base: position 1,106,224,497 of record OY728152.1, on the reverse strand, counting down.
ATAATATTTCAAAATATATCAATATTTAATGATTTTAGACAATGAGTAATTTTTATGACCCAAGAAACGATTTGATTCATGTGAACTACATAAAAATTTAGGACCATTCAAATAATAATGAATGTATAAGAGTGGAATTCATATTTATCATAAATTAAGATGAATAAAATTTAAATCTTCATTTCTTATATCAAATATATAGTTTATATAGTATTTAGATTAAATTAGGTATAATAAAAAATGTGTTGTATAGATAACTTTGTGATGAAAAAGATTATGAATTGAGAAAAATAGAATAAAAACAATTGAATGTGACATATTTTTATTGAAATTAATATAAATTAATTAAAATATAAATCCAAATATTATATTTTAAATATAGAGTATATAAACCTTACAAATGAAATTAGAAGTATAATTTAAATAATGTCTCAAAAAAATGGAATTTTAGTTTAAAACCTTTAACTTATCCCAGATGTGTTCTATTTGTGCACATATCTTCCTAGATAAAAAATATGTGTTTATTAGATAACATAATATAAAAATTATTGTTATATATTTAATTTAAAATGTATAATTTATTTCCATATTTTTATTATTTTTAATATATTTTCTCTCTATATTTGCAGGAAAATTGAATTAGTGTCTGTTTATTTTGGTAATCTATGTGATTGAAGATGATTTAATAATAATAAGTTAAAATAATAATATATCTATCCTAGAATAGAAAAAATTATTTTCATAATATCATATATAAATAATATTTTTATTTTCGTATATTTATCCATGATTGTGTTTTATAACACTTATTCAAGCAGGTGGTTAAACTAATCAAATAATGAACACACATTAACATTAATATGTAGTATAGTGAAGAATGATTTTGTTTTTATATAAATGAATTGAGAAAGAATTATATTTATATTATTTTCATTTATTTTTAATTTTTAATTTTTATTGGATTTTATTATTAAGAAAAATAAAATCAAGATGAAAAACTAAATCACCGTTTTTCTTATAGGTGATAGTCCTGATAAACGCATGATTGAAATCCCTTTATTTTTATTAACTGGATAAAAATGAATAAATAATAGTTTTAAAAATAACATAAACATATATTAGAATAATAAAGATACATAAATCATAAATTTATTACATTTATATTGTATTTGAAAGAGTAAGATTATGAAGAAAAACCTATCTTGGAGATAGTACTTAGGATGGAGACTTAATCATTCCTTAGAACACTCCATTGAATATCACAGAATGTGTTATCTTAGTTTAAACAGTGGATATATAATTTTTCATTCAATTATAGATGGATTAAAATATTAGATCTTCAATGTTGAAATTGATGTTTAAGTGCTACTTTGATGGGTTGATGTGAAATATTTCTAGTGAAATTAAAAGCACTTTTGGAAATATCTTTACATTTTCATATATTGATATATCCTTTTCTAAGTCACTGAGGTCCAAAATGTAAATCATTGTAGGGTAGACATGTATTAGTCTTTAATAATATCATAATTAAATTAATATGAATATTTTTAAATTATTTTAATCCTTTAGAGTCTCACAAACTCAATCGTCCCAATTTACTATAACTGTGTTTACCCATTTTTAACCCTTGAGATTGATATTACTGATTTAATTAAAATTTTATGTACAAAATATTTTGAATATCCGGATTTTATAATTTTTACTCCATTTTATCTAATATAATTTATATATTTAAGAAATGTGAATTCTAAAAAAAATTCTTAACCCCATAAAACTATTTTTAATTAACATTAGTATGCTCTTAAATTAATATATGTGATAAAATTTTCATGTGTACTAAATTTAAATATATAACTTAATTTATTATGAATAGAATTGAATTTATGAATATTATAATGAATTAATTTACCAAAATTCACATTGAAAATACTTTACTTATATACAAGACAAAAAATAGTTTTTATATTAATGTAACATTTTATTTTATTTAAAAAAATGATTTAAATATGTTTTTAGTGTCCGCTAAATTTTTGAAAATGAATAATTTTATTTATTAGTTTCAAATTTGATTAATTTTATAGTCTTTAAATATTCTAGGATATGCATAAATAGTCTTAATATCTAATTAATTTTAATTTTTGTAAATGTCATTATTTAATAAAAAAACCATTCTAGAAAATTATTTAAAATTAATAACAATTAAATATCTATATTGTGAATTGAAAAATTTAGTACACTTAATCTAATAATAATTATAAAAAATTTAAAATTTAAAATTTTCTATAAAATGAAAAATATATAGAAAACACCTTTCATTGAAATTAAAATTTTTAAATAGTAACTCATATTAATTATTTATGATGTAAAGATAATATATTTTAATGGTTTATAATCTTAGTGTTTATTATTGATTTATTAAAAAATTATTCAAATAGGTTTTGGTTCAATTTTTTTGGGAGTATCAAGTAACACATGTAACCAAACATAATATTTATTTTAAGGATAAGAAATTACATCGTTAAATTCTAACCCCATTAAAAAGAATTATGCTCTAGAATTTATTTTACGAGGATGAAATAAATGTAACGGTATTTTTCACCAAATGAATGCTCAGATTCCATTATAAAATCTACAAACATTTTTATCCTCTATAAAACATTAACTAAATGAGTGTTCTTGGTCCAAAACACCTCATATATTCTATCTATAATTTACACTAGTTATTAAATAAATGAGAAATCATGATTTAGATTCGTGACAATCAAGGTTAGTATATATGTATTCTCTAGTATTAAAATCCTCTACAGTGATAGATTGGATAGATTGTGTACTTGGTAGATGTCCATAGGGATTTCTATGCAATTAAATACTAATCTGAAATGATTATTAATCTTAAAGGGGAGAATATTCATAGGATTCATTATTATTTCCTCTCTTATACTGACTTTGTGATGATTTCATATCTCATTAAGTGGTTTAAACCTTTTTTATGATTTTCAGGATAGGTTCATGTCTAATAAACATCATCTCTCCATCATCATCATAGTATGTTGTAATCTATAGAAAATTTCTACATAGAGCTTCATATGATTTCATTATAATACTAGAATAGAAACTGTTATCCTATGAGAAAACTACCATGAGGTGATGTAGATCCAAACATCTCTGTTATTAAAACCAAAAATATCACATTATTTTATTTACATGTTGGATGATTTTTTCAAGATGGCCAATTATTAGGGGGTGAAAGAAATTAACAAACACATCATCATCTCCAATTTAATCTTTATGATTCTCCAGAACATCATGGTACACCTCATATCTTGATTAGGCATTGCTGAAAATGTCATTGTACAACTTCTCTAATGTATACCAGGGAATGATTTCAAATAGGTAATATTTTCAATATAATTAAATGTACTTATCTTTTTTTGGTGACAAAATAAAACTAAAATAGAATTATGTGTTTTATATATTTTTTGGTGTCCCATTATTATATCAACAGAGGTGTTTTCCCTCTAATTTAAAAGTATTGGTAATCGTTACAACATATCCCAAGAATTTTTTTTCATTCAGCCTTATATTTTTTTGAAAACCAAGCACAAAGTTGTGTATTTTAAGATATATCTCTTCAGGGAATCCCATCATAAGTTTTTCATTATGTCATTATACATCTTCTTGCAATATGTATGAATTGATATATCTGTTCTCGAATTATCAAGAAAATGATCCCTAGCCAGTTTTAGTTTTGATGGGAAACATTTGTAGGTCTAAAACCATCAATCTTCATCATTATCAAATTAAATCACAGGAATAATCACTACCTTTTTATATATTTTTTCATCATATTTCTAGGATTTTATGACATTATCATGAATGGATGGCCGAGGAATAATTTGGGAATGTTTATATTTATATTTTTCTATTATTATTTCAATATTAATATGTTGAATATAAATGAGTATTTATTGTTTTTCAATATTCAACATGAATAATATAAAACAATGATTCCACCTCATGGGAACAACCACCTTTTTTCCATATTGAGGTGACAATGTATTGAGAATCCTTATTAATTATTAAATTATGATCGTAGATATCGATTAATTTTATGATATTTTTTTGAATATTTACATTTATCTTTTATAAATAAAACAAATATCACACATCTATACATAGAGATGACGCCACTATATTTGGAATGGAAATAATACTATTTAACTTTCCAGATTTTGTGTAGGGTGGTTATTATCATGAGTATTCCATTTATGTGCTACATAAGAAATTATATTCATGATCTATATAAGATTACATCACAATAATTCCCTGAAACAATAACTAGATATACCAAAACAAATCAAGGATAAATGGTAGTGATTGTACTATAGTTGTATCCAATTTATTCATTGTTTCCATGAATAATTCATTACAATCCATTGTCTAGAAAAACCTCACTACCATCCATGTAAAAATGGTTAATAAATTAAAAAATCATAAGACGTTTCTCAAAAAACATTGAGACTATTTTATAATTTGATAGATCATCAATTCTCTAACAATGATGTTTTCAATAATCGTTTTTTAATTATATCTATCATTAATGTGTCAAATGATATACCTCTCTGGTGATGAAATAACCTATGAAGTATACCTATTATATTCAAAACTCAAACCATAGGAACATGGAAAATAATTTATCTCTTCATAATGTTCTTTCTATAATTATTAAATTATCTAATTATTATAACATTATCTTATAATACATGTGAATGTCACCAATAATGTCTTTATAGAATTTTTCATCTTAATATGTGAATTCTATATTAACAAAATATATAAATATAACAAGATTATTTTTACATCAAAATTGAATCACAATAAATTGTTATTGTCAACCAAAATGGATGAAAACGGTATTCGTAATATCTTCTCTTGTAACCATCAATTGATAATACCTATATCAATGATTAATTTTTGATAATTTTTTATCTCCTCATAGTTGATCAAAAATATCACTAATATGGGGTATGGAATATTTTTTCTTTATTTTGAATTTCTTATTTTCCAAATATAAAACACATAGGTGTATTAATCTGTCCATCTTCTTAACAATAACTACTGGTGAATTCTAGAATAAAGATCTTAATCTTAAAAATTTATTATCTTGATTATCTCAATGTAAATTCATAAATTTATACAACTCAATTAGGGATTATATATAAGTATCCTTTGATATTGGAATTGACAAAGGAATGATCTCAATTGAGAAATCAACCACATGAACTTTGAGATGACTAGGTAGTTCATCTGGATATTGATTAGTATATTTCAATACAATATTCATTTCATCAGTAACGACTTCCTCTTCATTCATTTGAATAAAAAATCCATCATTTTTAGGTATCACTACCTAGATTAATGAATTTTATTTCATTGGAATTTCATAAATAATGTGTAATCATTAACATTGGAAACTATATATTTTAATATTCTTTACCCATTATAATTTTATTAATAGGTTCTCTAACATGTTTAGTAAACATCATGATCAATTATGTTATTATAGTTTATAATGATATTTTCATTAAACCATGCATATAACTTGAGAGTGTCTAGACATATTTTTTATTTATGCATCTTTGTAAGCCACCATTTCTATATTGAGTTAATACATAACACAACCTCTTACATGTTATTTCCCTTATGTACAACTGAAACAGATCCAGAATCTACCAGCTAGTATCCAGACATTGAATTATTTCATATTAAAACCACACAAATTAAAATTTACTACAACATAATGATGCCATATAATAAATATAAATACCCCCTATATTTTGTCATTGATTATTATATAATTTACTTTATAATTATCTCAAAAAATGGAAACATTTACATTGATACCAACTCTAGAGATCCAAGATAAAAATAATAATTTATACACTGATATTATGATTTAATTGATCCATTTCCCTATAATTCATGCATCTTGAGGACAAATAGGTTTACTATCTTAGATATTAGATACGTAAACATATTATTTAATAGAACATGTTGATATTTATCCATAAATGTGCTCTAATAAACCATTTTATATACATATCATATGATATAATCATCATCATAATCTAGGTAATGGAATCAGAAGAAATGGGTGATATCAGATGCTCTATAATGAAGAATAACTTCACTATCACTGTCTTGGTATGCATATATTAATTGACTCTAAAATATTTTTGGGGAAATATCAATTATCGTAACCCTCTATATATCCTTTTTATGTACTATGATATGAGTTAGAATGATTTATACATCAACTTATTTTTTTTTGGAATCCATATTACCCTCACTTTATAACTATGTTGGGTAGATAAGTTTATGGAACCACAACAAAAAATATTAATTTTTTATAGTATTTCATCGTGTAAACAAATAAATCAATCATGGAAATGTGTAATGATTGGTACATTTTATTTTCCATTAATGAACATTTTATACTCATGGTATCAATTTTTTATTTTATATATTATTTTAAAATCATGGATCAACTCTATTTGTTGATTATAGAAGTATGATGTAATAATATTTTTAATAGTCTCCCTTGATTTTATCACAGACCAATATCCCTAAAAATTATATTCAGAATATCATATCATGAAGTTATACTATTGTATTAGATCCATAATCCCCTTATTCAAACCTAATAGAGTGCCTGATACAAATTACTAAAAGGTGTTTAGGGTGTCATAACCTTTCAACTATAATAACTCACATCTCATTAATATTTTTCGAAGACTCCCTTATCCATAAATCATGGACTTAGGTATCATTAACACACTCCTATAAATCAAAACAATATAATTAACGTTTACCACTCTTGATGTCATTTTGGTTAGTTTGACCCAATACTCTCATTAAAAATCATCAATAAATGGAACGCTCTAGACGAGGGCCAACCCAATATCTATGGGTTGATCCAAAATCATGTAATTGAAAAATAAATATATCACAATATTTATTTAATTTTACTTATACATTATAAATAAATATCCTTTATTTTATCCTTTTATATGTATATTAATATTATATATATTTTAAATAACAAACATTCAATTTCTTGGTAAAATAGGTTAACCACAATCACTTTTCATTACATATCATTGAAATTGCAATCAATTCATATTTATCATGGTCATCACAATGTTTTCACACTCACATATTTTACCATGTATAAATATAATCATTCATTATACTATTATTCATTTTTATCATGACATTATTTTTTAATATTATATCTTATCATATAATAATTACACATTCAAATAATTAACAATGAATGAAAAAAATTAATAAATCAGGAGATATAATCTAGTTGATGATCCATCAATTAGATAATATAATACCAAATAACTTAGCTGAATACCTTGAACTATGTCTCAACTAATATTATATTTCCAAAAACACTCCCATGCATTTTGCTCATCTATTTTCATGATAACCTTTGACTCATATTGTGTTAGTGTGACCTTATTGAATCTTTAAAATGTATACACACACACACCCACACACATGTGATGAGTCCTAGAGATCTGAAAATTATATTTTATTACTCATGTATAGAAACCTAGTCCATTATGAATATAATCAGGTATGGATGAAACATATATCATCAAAACAATAAATAATTATTACATTTTATTACTTTAGTTAAATAATTACATTATATAAATAACTGAAAAAACATCCACAAGCTAGACTTAGATCATGATCTGTCCACATGTAATCTAATTGAAAAAGAAAAAAGAAAAATGCTAAATTTTTACACAATGTAATTTTTAATTTATTAAACTCGTAGTAAAATTGATTTAATTCATAATTTATACGACCCATAGGACATAATTGTTTTTATAAAATCCCATAAATTAAATATAAAATATAAAATTTCAAAATCTTTATCATGTTTATTTAGTCTCAAAAGAGATCCTAAATTATTCAATCAGGCATATTATGGGACAATTGGTCTAGGATGGTTGGATCTGGACCATCTCGAATGGATGTTCGGTTGCAGTGGGTGGCATGTGAAAAATGGGGAACATTTGGGTTGGAGGGGATCCCCTTTAAGGAATCACAGATAAGAAACAAGAAAAATAATTTCATTAAAATATAATATACTCAGGGTGAATGACACACCCCTCCCCGCCGAAACAAACCCTTTTGGGGGAATTAAGATAACATGGTTGGAAATAACCATCCAAAGTATTCAATGTTTATTTATTTATTTAATGTTTTATATTATATTACCATGATTCAGACACACAAACACCCTCTCTTACTAAAAACCAAAATTTCATCAACATACAAAGCATATTGTCTAACATATCCTTTCCCAACCAAACAAAAAAACACACACACACTTATTATTTTATTTTAATGATTCCATAAAGCTATCAATTTTTCATCGACAATTACATGATCATTTGAACATCAAACATTATATTTTCAGGTCCATGATTATTTTATCAAATTATCATTCTAAATATTTTCAATTTTAATATAATTTCAAAAAAAAAATAATTTCAAAAACAATATTATCCCATGAAATTAATCCTAATTGATGAAAAAAAATTAATAAGGCATGGTTTTAATTTTTAACAACAATTAATCATAGTATACATGATTTAGTTTGGTGATCCATAATCAATTCAAATAATCTCTTGAATATTAACTGATGTGTGAAAAGGAATAAAATATGGTATTTTTTGTGGAGAGTTTAGATCTGAGAAATATTTGATATTCATTGTATATAAATACCCCAAATTTCTAATATTATAATCTCCATATATATTTCTCATGTATACAAAAGTCTACATTACTCATTATTTAAATATGAGTGCTAGGGTGAAAAATCCAAGACCTTGCATTGAATGTACGGTTTCCAAATGTTCACATCATTGATCTATGAAAAAACATTGATCCATTCAAGGAATATATCTTTATAGAAACTTAAATGAAGAGATTAATGGAGATAAACAAACACAAATTCTGGAAAATTCCATTGAACCCAATTCATCGATTAATACGTGCTTAAATAGTAAGGGATAACATTATAGAATTTCCCTTAAGAAAATGGATAATTTAACCCCCTAAATATAGCCAAAAAAATAATGGATAACCTCTTAAAAATTGTTTTAAATTATCATTACACCACTCATGGGTGAAATTAATAAATTTCATGTGCTGAACTATGATACTATAACATGGCTTGTTGCTCTGATAAATATTTAATGAAAATTCCTCTATGTGATGTTTGTTTTAAAAATAATACTTTCTAATTTTTTATTTAATAATTTAATAATCATTATAATACATTGAGAATTAAATTCTTTATTTATAACTATAGTAATATTATATAATTAATTTACTTTTGATCGCTCACTGAGACAGTCAATGGTCCCCACATATAGGGCCCTTTTTTTTGACCTCAACACTAAATCATATAAATTAGTGAAGCCTATGAATATTCATTGTGTGTGTCCCTATAGACCCATATCTCAATAGAAGTGAGTCAATTTCATAAACCATGATTGGTATCTAGAATTATATTTTGAATAATAAAGATACAATGAAAATTCAAATATATTAATTCATATTATAAACTCTTATTGGGAAATATAATCCATTTGCCTTATTATCTCATTCAATAATGTTTTATCACCTGTGTTAATTACATATATCCTTAATATCTCAATCATTGGGATTCTTGAAATGAATTCATTTAAAAACATTCATGCCAAGGAACATATTAGAAAACCTATTTCTATTAATAGGATATATACATTAATTCCATTAAACTCTTATGGAACAAATCCTTTCTAGAAATACTCATTAATGCCCCCTTATTCTTGATGAACCTAAAATATCCAAACCACCGTGAATATATATTGTGAAATTCTATTAAATACATCAATGTACATGAACAATGATATAAAATAATAATAATATCATTTTTTGAGGATGAACACACATGTTTGATTATTGGAAATTTAATGACACATAAAACCTAAGGAATTCATATTTGTGGGTCAGTTATCATAGCCTCCCCTCATATAGATTACCAACAGTGAAATTTAGGAGAACATTTTTCGATTTATTATGATATACATAACCCTAAGATCCTATCATTCAGGTCATTTTATTATGATATCCAACCATATAAAAAAATATTTATTATTAATTAATTCCACATTAAGGTTCTAATCATTATGAAGAAATGACTTGACATTTCGACATGACTGACAATTTATGTACATTGTCACAATAAATGACAAAAATAATTATTTTTAAAATATGATAAAAACATTATTAATATTAAAATTCATGAATATATATGTAAAAAAAGTACAAAATTGGTTGGTTATAGGGAACCTACTCTAACACTTATGAATCATTTATGTTTCTCCACATAATATAACAATTATATTTAATTTATTTATCCATGATACCCAGGTTATTATATCCACATGAACACAAAAACCATTTATTACATCATTAATTGTTTTTTACCACTTCCTCTTCATCACACAAAATAACATAGAATCCTTCCTTCAAGACTCAAGATATTATACATTTATAGTATGAATATTTTCCTTGATAATTAATTGTGGCATGGTCCTCTTCTTAGTGGTGAAACATGTTCTTCTTGAATATTCATAAGTAAAATCATATCTATATTAAACATTGATAATCATTAAAAACAAAATGATATTTATAATTTGAAGAATAACCCAAAATCATCAAAATTGAATACTGGATTGAATAATTGTTTTATCTGTTATGATAATATTTAAATCATTGAAAAATAGAACATGGATAATCTGAATTAAATATTCCTTTATAATATTTCATATTAGAAATATCATATTTTTTTAATTATAATGAGATTCACATATCACCATTAAATTATTTATCACTTTTATATATTTAGAATGTTACATTTATGTATCATACTATAACTAATCAGTTTTTAAAATTTCATCCATGTAAATCTTATGTATTTGAAAAATGAGATTTCATTTCATATTGTTATTCTATAAACATTTCGAATTTTTTTTATTTCTCATAAATGACCACATGCATAATCTTCATAGATCATTAAATTTATTATGGTTACTTCCTCATTTTCTAATTTTAATATAATTAATGACCCATACATAAGATATTTTTTACCCTTATGTATCATAGGTAGACTTCCACATTTTATTATTTTCAATGAACTGGTGATGATTAAGTATTAATTTTAACCTTTATGTGGCTTTTATGTTTTCTAAATTACCTCATTTAGAAATTTTTTTATTGTAATCCTATTACGTATTAGTATGAAACACTTATGTATCATAAGGATCTTCCATGGATATCTCAAGATTTCAATAGTCTTCCTTGGTTGAATATTATATAATGGTGATTTTACATTATATATAATGTCCTTTATTTAATCTCCAATAACTCTCAATCCAAAATACCAAAAACCCTCTCTATATGTATTCCAAATCATTTCAAACTCTTCAAATAACTTTATAATAACAACAAATCTACTTTAATCACCAAAAAATTAATTGAAAACATTTTTTATAAAAATAAATACTATTAAGAGTATTTACATTGTATTCTAATTAATCCACTACATTACTTATACTCTAGAATTCATCAATGTAAATTTCCATCGCATAAAATAGTCAATATTTTTGTAACTACAAAGATATAACAATACAACTATATTTCTTAATATCTTAATAGATATATGATGTATAATACTAAACATGCTTTATGGAACTCTTCACGTCTTGTGAACATATTAATCATAGTTAATGAAATAACCTTCAACATTTATTCTCTAATATTAGAATACAGTATACTAGAATAACATCATACTCCCAGAGGAAACATCCGTCAAAAAAGTCAACCAAAAATTATAATATTTCAATTGATTCATCAATAATACCAACTCAAGGTATTGGGTGAAATAATTCTTCTCATGTGGGAATAATTGGGGAGATACATATACAATTAGGTGAAAATGTTCCATAAGATAATAAATAAAATCCATACTTGAGGCATTGAAATACATATTGTAACATTTAACTAGATTGAAATTTATCATGATAAAAACTAATGTCTATATATAATTCAATTCATCAAATTATTTCTAACATTCATTGAACAATTTAAACATCCCTCCCCTTTTTTATGACAAAGTCCAGTTAGATGGAAACAATGAGATATATTGTAAATATCAAATAACAAAAAATTCCGTACCCATGAATCATATTATCTCAAATACATTAGTTGGATTATATCAAAATATAGTATCTTTGATCTTATAATTACAGATACCCATACAATAAATAAATATTTCATCCATATCCTTATAATTTTTCAAATGAATATGCATCGATGATCGATAGGTCAAGTTTCTTTGTATTATCATAAAAAAATATTATCATTAACATAGAATATTTATCAATATTCAAACCTATAAACATTTATCATAACTCCCATATATATTCTAAAATTTCAATGGATATCCTATGGAAAATACATAAGGAGAATGGTGTGAATATAAGATTATTATGGAAATAAAAATGGAATTAATGCATAACCTATGAGTTAAGTTTAATAACATGATACCATAAAGAGGATGATCATTAGAGTGGTTACATGCATTAAGGAAATGAAATCATAATATCATAAACCTGTGAAAATTTTATAAAATGTGATATCATAAATGTAAGTCATGTTCTACTCCAAACACAATCATCATATTGTTGAATATTTCTCATTGTACATTAGGTTCACACCCCAATGAATTACATAAAATATATTGAGATATAAAACATTACCCAATGAATTTAAGAGATATATAATTATGTTCAAACCCTTCAAATAAAGAAAAATCATACATTTCCATGCCACATGATGAAAATGAATAATACATAAATCATAAAACTTAACAAACCCGTGATAAGTAAGTGGGTTTAATAATTCTAATTCAATGAATTACTGAAGGATAAGTCATGTGGATTCCCAAGATAATAATTAATTAAATCATTCATCTGTTCATATTCAAAAAATAAATATAGTTATTGATTATTGACATACAATATATACATTTAATGAGAAAAATCTAGGAAGAGGAAGAATTAAATGTACCACTTTGTTAAAGTTTTATACAATATGTATAGGGTATTTTTAAATAATAAAAGACATTATGGATCTCTAGGAAACTGTAATTGAATCAATAGGTTTATCTATAAAATATTGAAGGTTTTTATATTAATTCCATGGTATGAAAGAACTTTATGTGGTTGGTTCTCTATGTGAGATATGAAATGTGACTGTTTCCTTAACCGGGTTAACATAAATGTGGTAATTTAAATGGATACTAAAATTGTATATATAAGGGTTAGATGTAATAGAAGGGGTACATCGTGACATTTTTTTAATAAAATAGGGAAAATGATATATAGATTTTAGCTAAAATGTCAGGAATTAGTTATGAATGATACTTTTTATTATTTTAAAACAACATATTTAAATAACACATCATTGAATAAGTTAATAAATATTTATTTTGGAAATAATTGATGGTGTATATTTTTGTGAATAAACATAATGTTTATTCTAGTTAAAAATGTAAAATTGGTTGAACGTGTATTTATGGACAAGTTGGGGAATCCAATATTTCAATAGATAATAATTATTCTTAACATAGCAACATTTTTTAAATGTCAAAGAACTCACTATTATGAAATATTGGAATCAATATTAATTAATAAATTCATATAGTTAAAAACAAAATAAATCAAATATGAAACATAAATATATTCATTATAAATCAATAAATCACATTGAGTTATAAAAAACCATTCTATTTTTGGGGAATCATTAATGATTTCCCATAGAAAGGAACATAATGAAAGAAAATTATGTTTCAATGTTAAAAAATAATATTGTATATTATAATTCATAGAGTCAGTATATACACCATAAAAAATGATTATTGGTTCATCACATAAAAGTATTCCACAATGAAAAATGATTGAGTATGAACCCTTAATATAAAAAATCAATCGAATAAAAATCGATTAAACGAAATGTATCTTCAAGTATAATCTAAAATAACATGAATAATGATTATTTATGCTATAAAATTTTTAATTTTTAGTATACAAACAATTTAATTTAAATTAGTAGAATAAATGAAAATATATATCAAAGAAGTATATTATGAGATGAACCCATTACCTTGTTTCATATTCATTTTGTGCATGAACCCAAAATCCGGAATAATCAAATTACATTTATTATATAAAATACTAGTATCAATATTATGATTTATTTAATTTAATGTTTACCAATTATTATTATATTTTATTTAATTATTATAATATGTGGTTCATATTTTAGAAACCGGGGGTTGTTCTTTTAATTTTTCATAACTCCATATGTATGATAACCCTTGTAGAAATAGTCGAAATGTTGTTTCAGAATTTTTAGTATATTAATAGTATTATGGATACAGTTTTTATATATTAAATATATTTTTATGTCCTTACCTGAATGGTGGTTATGATAAAATAAATCCACTACATCAATAGTCAGTTTTTTTCACATAAACGTGGTTAATGTTTCCATTTAACAATGATTTATAGGGGAAGATGGTAAATGATAGTTAGAAATTTTAGAATCATTTTTATGTTATAGATATCATATTTAAACATCCAATACATGACTAATATTATCTATGAATATTGGTGAGGAAAAATAAATGACATTGCTTTGCGGAGACAGTTGATTATGCAACGAACTAATTTCATGTAGAATCCATGATTTGAGTTATTTATGTATTTTTTGATTCATCATTCCTGTTTGAATTCATTGGGAATATTTCTTGAAAGAGTTCATTCGGGTAAAAGAGAATGAAATTTTTATTATGTATATATGAATAATTCGCGTTGTGAATAGGTTATTCATGACATGAAAATTTTCTAGTTACATTCCATGACTTCCTTCAGTGTGGGAATCAGTTTTCCTAGGTTGATGGATAATGAATTTATGTCATGCAACCCATTTATGATGTTAGTTTTTTTTCTAAAATAAAACATAGGTGTCATGAATATATATATATATCTGTGTGTGTTTGGGTGTGTCCCCTGACTTATTCACAATAAGAATGGGGAAATAATGGCATCTATCTGGTCATCCCTAGATAGCTTTTGTCAATACAATTATTTTATTATCTCATTTCTCCTAGCTTATCCCTATTAAATTCTATGAAACCATAGTTAATTTCTTGGAAAATACAATTTAATGACTCTAATTCTAGTGAATATTGAATAATTCATTTTTTCAAATCATTTTTTGGGATATTATTCATCTTTACTAACATGAATATCCATGGGTTTTCATATTCAGGACCACAGATCAGTGTACTAATACCAATATCTATGTAATTGGTATATTTTTTAAGAGATATTAATGGTTTTTATTTGTTATGGGGTGGAAAAAGAGATATTAGTGGAATCATCATAGAACCTTTAGGGTAAAAAACTAATGGTATGTGTTTTTATAATTCTTTTACTTTTATTGGAACTCGAAGGAATTTTGGTTAATAAATCAATTTTTCATCTATTTTAAATTTTTGATTCATTTTAAAAAAATTATAATTAATCTCTTAATATATTTTTTAGAAATTATATTGTGTGTGTCACCCACAATGCCTTAACAAATTTAGTAAAATATTTTTCTTAATTATATGATTCTTTTGATTGATATTTTGGAATAACATGTTTTTTGATCCATATGGAATAGAACCAATTGGCGTGGGTTGATTATTTCATTATAAAATTCCTTGGTAAAACATACATAGTTGTCATTGGAGAATGGAAAGGTAGAATGTGGATATTTTCACTAAATAATGTCTTAATGGAGGAAGTATCACAACTCTTGAGCTTATTTGTATCATTAAACATGAATTTTTGTCTGTATGTGATAGAATTTATTATTAAAATAACCATTATTTATAAATTTAAACTAATATTAAAAGAGAAATTTTTTTGAATAAAATACTTTTATGGAACATGTTCATCTAAAATATTTTTTATCCTGAATACATTTTACTACCTTGATATTATTCCTGCTTTTTTTATACCATTTGATATAAAATGTTTTAATTACTACTGAAATGTAGGACAATTACAAGGGTTTTCTATAGGTTATTAACACAAAACCGCAACATATTCACATTGGTGCAATATACAAATGTTGATTCTCTTAGAAGAGATTTGGTATATGTTTTTTACATTTCAAACGACACTCTTTGATGTCGCTATCATAGTTGCTGGAGTTGGAGAATTAATTTGGGTCATGCCATGGTCTAGAGTGATATGGGTTTTTATACAATGCTTTTTAAATTTCTTTCTAATATTGTTTCATTTTTAATCTAAATCCCAACCATATATCATTTTTTATTTATGGATTGATAATACTTATTACTATTGTCTATTTTAGAATGCCTAATTTATGTAGTTTTATTTAGTTTTTTATTAGTATCAGGACATGTGTATCATGAATTTTTCAATTTTTTATTGGTATATCACCACATATATGTTTTGTTTAAACCATTGCATTTATTTCTATTTTTTGGTGTCGGAGGAATGACACGTATTGTTAGTATCACTCCTTCACCCTCTCATTCCAATGATATGGGGTGGGGTTTTACAAATGGTTTTAGTATTATTAGGTCCTTGATTTTTTATTGTAGCAACGCGGTAAAAATGTTTGAACATGAAATTTTTAGATTAAAAATATGTATTAATCCTTTTCATTTCAAGCATCATGTTTCTCAGGTCACATGGGTACAAAAGTATTCTAATACACCTATATGTAAAAGTTGTATCTTATCATCATGGTTTTATGTTGGATAATTTCGTATATGATCCATTAGTTTTGATACATCCTTTTAATACTACATTTTCACAAGGTTATTTGATTTTGTTCTATGATATTTTGAATATGTTTTAAATATAAAATATAAACAAGAAATGTGGAACAATAAAAAGTACAAAATTTATGTTTTAATAAATAGTTGGTAGAAATAAAATACACTAGTAAGGAGAAAAAGAATCAAAAAATATGTATATGATGATATAATGGTTGAAATGAGACCAAAAGTAAACCATGATATGATTCAGATTATTGTGTATGAATTTCAAGATATTAAAAAAGGACATATGAATGAGGAACCATGTCAGGTAAATCACATAGCACTATTTATAATGTAGAATAAAAAAAATTTGTATTAATTTTATACCTACTTAAGAAGAATTTTTGCTAATAAGGATGACTATAATAATTAACTTCATGGGTACTCTAGATGACATTACGGTCAAACTAGTTATTTATGTACATAATGAACTAAATCTTCCTTGGTGGGAAATGTTATTCAAACTATATTAGATTAGGACCTCACTTGGATAGGATGATTGGAAGTGCTTATTAATAAATTGTTTCTAAAAAAATCTAGACTTATTATATGTAATGCATCCTTCAGTTTGAACATGTATGCATATCAATGACATGAATGTGATGTCAAATTCAATCACTATTTCAAATTTTATTAATGTTAGATGGATGAGAGGAAGTGAAATATTAAATCATTAATGTCAGTCTCTAACCTAAGGATTAATAAATGTTAGTAATGTTTTGAATTACTGACTATAATTAAATGGAGAATAAAGAACTGGTGGGAGGAATAGACCATGTAGGGAATCCTAGTACTGGGGAACCTTTATTATTATAAGTATCTATGGGAGCATTATTATGGGGATTAAAATCATGATAGATAGTTACTCCTAGGTTTTTATTGAAATATTCATTTAATATATAGGAGAAGTATATGATACAAAACTTCCAAACAAATAACTAGGTTTTTTTCAATGTGGTTTACTTTCACATATGATTACTAAATATATAAATCCTCATATGAATTTATAGCACTATGAACTGAATGGTAATATCAAGAATTATTTTCATAAAATTTTAAGAAAAGTGGGATAAGAAATAATGAATCAAACTCAGAATTCATATGCAGGGATATAGTAGTCATATTAGACTAGTTCTCACCCATAAACCTTGATACACCAGGATATCTCCTTGAATTGTTTACTTTTTCATGTAGTACCTCATATGAGGAGTAAAGGATATCCCACGGTATCTGAGAGATAATTTTTAGGAGAATCAAATGGTATCCCATGAGAGAAATTTTGTCCCTCCAAGCTGTGAGGTACCATTTTTCTAAATTTGAATCATTTGAAAACCTTATTCATACTCCATCAGCAGATTCATTACATTCTAATTATATGGATAAAAAATGGGTATTACATATGGAAATTATTCTTTATATTATTTGTTTCAAGACACCACTATTATAGTGGGAATACATAGGATACCAAGGCCCCATATGTTGTCTTTCCAATGATATTGTAGATTTATTCATAGAGTTTACATTCATCTAAATAGATGATATTGATATTATATTTGGTAAGGATTAGTTTGAGGGATTTGAAACCCACATAGACTACTATATCATGTAGACAATGTTTACATCACAAGATGGATCTCTTAAAGTATTCATGGGATACTGGGATATAAATGAAAGTAGATGTAGACCTCTTGTGATGGTGGAAATAACCATCTCGGGCATGCTAGTAGAAATTACCTTTTTACTAATGAAAATGGAAATTGGAATCATCATACAAGAGTGGATTGAAACCAGGACACCATTCTGAACAATTCCCTAGGTTACTACAATAAAGATAAATTAAATTTTATATGAACCTACTCTTTGGAATACCAAATATTTCACACCATCATATTGAATGGATTTAATAACGTTTTAATAGATAATTTTTTAACTAGATGAGTTAAAAAGTAATGGGTTCTTCATACATTATTCATCACCTTGTGGATAAATAGTTATATTTGTAATGAATGGAGACAATTGCCTTTTATAATGTGTATATTATGGTAATTTAACTCATCATTAAATGAAAAATTGATATCCACCTCCTATGATTGATTAAATTTTTGATAAATTATTGGTATCCTAATTTCTCACCAAGATTGACTTATGATCAAGACATTATCATATTAACGTTAGATGAGAGGATATTCTTAGGATAAAATTCTGAATTATTTATGGCTTTTATGAATATGTATTAATTCATTCTAGTATGACTAATGCACATACATTATTCAATTCCACGATGAAATGTATTTTCCATAGGTTCCATGAACCCTTTTTTGTCATATTTATTGATAGGGTTTTTGTTTAGTTTCAATGTAGGGATGACCGTTAGGATCACATAGAAATTGTACCCATTACAATATGGTATCATCATTTTTATAATAAAATTTTTATGTGAGCCTTTTTTGTACAAGAAGCATATTTAATTAATAAATAATTTATGAATAAGTTATATCCATTAACCCTTGCAAGATTGAAGTAATCATCTCTTAACATACACCAATGAAAAATTTTATGATCCACATCTTTGTAAATTTAATATGATATTATTTCCCCTTTTTCTAAGATTTCACAATACATGCCTTTCCCATGAAATCATTAACAAGAAGGGGTATTTATATTGTATGTAATGATTAATGTAAATATATATTTATAGATATTAAAACATATATCAAATCATCACTGATTTTAATAATTCCATAACTTGGTAAGTAATATAAGGAATATTGTGATTCTTCTTGATCAAGCCTTGGTTATGTTATCGTAGAGGGAGATCATATAGCGTCCTTGGTTAAAGGATGTTTTGAAAAGATGAAGAAAATTATCCTACAATTAACCTAGAATTAGCTATAGTTGTACATTCCTTATAAACGTAATGGTATATCATCTTTATAAAAAAGTTCACTATTTCAACACACTATAGGAGATGTAAATACATCTTCCCGTAGTGATAGATGAATCCCAGGCAATGATGAAAGATGAATTACCTCAATATATTTTATTTTTATTTCTAATATACACCTAGTAATGTTAATTATATGGTTGATGCAGTATGATTGAAATAATATAGTGAGGTGGTTAAAGAATATTGAAAATAATAAAGTTAATGACCCTAATTGCTGACATGCATTTGGATTCTATTTCATAAGAGTAACATGAAATTTTATTCAAAACCAATATTCTTCATTACATTTTTGACCTTATTAAATAATCTCATATAGAATATTATAATTTCATCTCCAATAGTTCAAACATAAATGGAGTGGAGGGTTATGACAATTGGAATAAGGATGAAAACTCATTTTCACATTTTCGAAATCATATTATTACCCATCATTCTATTCAGAAAAAACTTATATAGGCATATAACCATTCAAGATGGGATAGATATATAGGTGATGATAAAATTTACTAGTTTATGAAAACTCATTTCATGAGGTTTGGTATGAGCCACAATATTATAGATTATGTTATTAAATAGTGAACTTCTTAAAAGACAGAATAATAGAATCATAGAATAACGGATATAATTTAGTGTATTTTACTACATGTATGTATGTGAGAGTATATTTAAATGGAATTTTCCATAATTAAACCAAGGATGTTGTCAAATAATGATGTTGTTTGGGTGATTGTGGATCAAATCACTCCCCAATCACACATTCACCATATTAGAGAATATGAAATGGAAGAGTATTTGGAAAATTTTATGTCCAATAATTGGCCAAGTCAAATAATTTCTAGATTCAATTTTTTATCACATAGATCCTCAAATCAATTTATATTTATAGAGATATTTACAAAAGGCTCTCAAAATTCTACATACCACGATAAAAACATATAATCCATAGATGGATGGCTATTCATAATTCACTACTAAGACTTTTAAATATATTCTTTGAGATTATGTCATTTATATTGGATGAGAAATGGAGGATCAAATGTGTTTGGTCAAATTATCCTATAAGAATAATATTTAGATGACAATTCATATGGCTCTATTCTGGGATTTATATTCACATATTTGTCATTATTCATAATGTTGGATGGAAACATGGGAAAACTATAGATTAGATCGATACATGCCTATGAGATAGTTTATAAAATTCATATTTTCGTAAAATAGATAGAAAAAACAAAAAGTAGAACAAAGATAATGCAGAAAATTTTCAAAATACATTATCTTTGGATGCATGTGTTAATTTATTTTTATTTATAGGACACCAAAATTCTATAGTATGAACATTGTATTTAATTGCATGTATGACAAGAAACCCCAAGAACGTAATGAAATATAATATCCCAAGACATTATAATATATTAACAATTTCAAATATATTCAATGTGTGATATAGCATGAAATGAATGAAATATTTTGTTATCTTGTCTCTCACACAATAGTGATTTTATTTTCCACCTTACATCACACACAAGTCTGATCTTTACGAAAAAATCATATATTATAATAATATTATAATTTAATATGATAACACATAACCATATTTTTGAATTAAATTTTATGATTATTATTTTATATATTGTGAGAAAATATATTATATATCAAATAATAGTTTTTTAAATTAATCAAATATATTTTATTGTCATATCTTAATAGATACCCCAATATTAGGCCTAAACCCCCATATCATTTTAAAAGAACTTTTGTTTCCTTTTAATTTTAAACCAATTTTAAATCCCATATTTGTAACATTTATAAATTTTATATGTCAAAATAATCTTCTTTTATTAAATTGGATCATAAAAATTAAATTCGGATGAATTTTCTTTCTAAAATATTTCATTTTTTGATGAATAGTGAAAAATACTAAAAAACTATTTAGAGCTGCTTTTTAATGAAATTTAATTATAAGGGTAAGTTATATATAAAAATCATTCTAATGTTTAATTAGATAAATTTTATATCATTTAATCCATTTTAGGCCATTAAAAGAATTTGAAATTTGAAATTAGATATAAATACATAGGGAAAATTATAATATTTTTACTTTAATAACCCGCATTTTCTTCCAATATATGGGATTAAATTTTAATAATTTTCTCCCACTTATGTGATTATAATTTGGAAATTATGGATTCCATATTTTTAATTAGAATTATTTCTAATTTCTAATTAGTTTATCTACTTTTCTAACAACAAATATTAGTGAAGGTAATTAAAATTAATTATAGTGATTAAGATAAAAATAGATTAACAAGGGACTCAACAATAATATTAATCCCCAAAAGGACCTATAGACATTTCCAAAATTATTTTTTATGTCAATAATTCTACCCAATTCTAGAATTTCTAAAATTGGTTCCACTATTGGAGCCACTTTTCATAGGAATGAAATTTTTGGAATTCCATCTTGTAAAAATTTATAAGATTTCCACTCCTCCTCTACCAAAATGGGCACTCACCACTACCACTTATTGACAGCACTAAAGTCATTTTTGTCACCAAAAATCTGAAAACATATTCTCAAAAAATCCATTCTATCTTACTATAATCCTCAGATTGGGGATAAATTAATAAAAGGAGTCTGTTAGTGTAATCCAAATGGAGTTTTCCAAAGAAGTGGAAACATCCACCCCCATGCTAATTTGTTTTTTTTCTCATTCTACTTCCCAAAAAAATTATTCTATTATTATATAACATCATATGTTTCATATATATACTTATATGTTTTTATGCTTTAAGTTACACATTATCTTACACACACTTCCATCTAAAGAGAAATGAACCTACAATTTATGTTTACGGTGAACTACCAGCTCCTGGAATAATGATTTGTTATTTTTTCCTATACAACATATCATTGTGGGAATAATGATAGACACATTACTTTAATTGGATATATATGATATTTATAATGTATTTATTCTTATTTATATTTTATATAACCCCTACCCTTATTCTTTCAATTGTTTTTAAATATAATAACATTGTTTGTGGACATTTTAACTACTACCTCCTAAAAGCGATGAAATTCATTTAAAATATACATTTTGTGTATAATGGATGTGTTTGTTAAAAATATGTGCAATATATGACATGTATGTTCTAATGGAATTATAGTATTAATAAATATATTGTACTTTTAACTCTTTTAATATTAATAAATGAATGTAGTGTTCATTCAAACATTTGGCATACCGTCTCCAGGAACATTGCAATCTATTTTCTTATCTAAAAATATTATAGATTATTATAAATACATATATACTGAATATGTGTAATATATAAACACGGGTATAAATTCTCAAGATAATCAAATCATGATATATGTAATATTACCAACAAATAAAAATTCAAATCATAATCAATAATCATGTCAACTAGAAACCAAAACATTGAAATAATGAAAGATTGTTATCAAACAGATAATAATTTATTATAAGAATATCAAATATGATATCAAAAATATGTTTAGTTTTCTAGTATGATTAAGAAACATGTTTAATCAACTATATATGAGGTGAATGTCAACACACAAAATGATAGATAAGGTGAGGGTTTTCATCTCAATTTATATTCCATTAAGAAATCTTTTTTATACACCATTTGAATTATATATATGGTTTATATATGACACTTTGACATTTTAATTAATTAATCTACTTATTCTCATTATATAATATGTTTCATTTCATTTTATTCCTTGATGGGGATTATGATTCAAATTTTCCAAAGTGGTATGGGACAGGGTGGATTATTTTATGATTATTTTTTCTAAATAATGATTTTATTAATCATTAAATGAATCTCCTTTAATCTATATCAAAAACTTTTTTTATCCTCTACTTCGAAATAATTGATAAGTCCATATCTTCTACTATATATGGATTTTTCAAAAGGGACATTATTAAATTTATTTTTCATATAAGATGAATTATGTGGATATGTTTGATAGAGGTGGCACCATTTTATATATATCCCCTTGATGCATCGGTAGTCCAATGAGATGATTCAGTTATCCAAATTTGATGGGTTTTTACAAAATATTATTAACTATATTCAAAAAGTTATTGAACTAAAGGTATCATGTACCTAGGGAACACATCATCCAATAATTATGTATTTCCCTCAATTTGATAATGTTATTATTTATCCATCATATTCTTTCAGAAAAAAATATTTGGATTAATTA
The DNA here is from genome assembly GCA_963277665.1 of Viscum album. Classification (NCBI taxonomy): domain Eukaryota; kingdom Viridiplantae; phylum Streptophyta; class Magnoliopsida; order Santalales; family Viscaceae; genus Viscum; species Viscum album. The sequence continues at coordinate 1,106,200,263 of OY728152.1, read as the reverse complement.
TATCATTATTTTATTAATTAAATATAATGATTTTCAGTTTCATACCATTCAATATTGATTATTCCTTATCATGTTATCTGAATGGCTTGTTTTATTAGTTATTTTCTTTTCTATGTTAATTATTCTCATAAATTCAAATTTTATTCTTTTATCATTATTCTTACTAAGAATTTTTGGCAACCATTATTATGTTCCTTTTCCCTAGGCTATAAAGAAAACCCTTTGAATAAGCCTTCAAGGATGAAACATATTTCATTTTATAATGTATGAAGATTTAATTTCTATTTCCCAATGTAATATGGGTAACATATATGTAATATAGGTTTCCAGAAATTATAAAAGGTTTATTCATTCTGGATTTGATTCCTTATAATCATGACAATGTAATTATAGTATCCACCGGGTCTAGGATTGTGTGTTCAAGTCCCTACATTTGGTATTATATACATTTCAGTTGAACCATGGAACCTAGATTTAGAAAACAGAGATTAGAGAACATATCAATTTGGTAGAATTTGAGGTTATGTATAAAAAACCATCATAATTTTCCAGTTAGATATAGAATATGTATTATTTCCTATAAATACATCTTTTCTAGATACTATAGTGGATGTGGTTCTTGAACTGATGTACATAGGGGTAAGAACTCCAAAAATGAGTGTCTTCCATCACTCGAGTGTAACCTCGTACATAAAAACGGTCCTTAAAATACACCGAAAACTCCCATAGGATATGCTTAGGATAATTCCCATTTTCATTAAAACAATTTTAAAAGATTTCAATATGTGATGAAAATGAGAAATTTAGATTAATCATAAAGTTTTTATATTGAAAATATGGTTTAATGGTGTATGTTTCCTCTAAATGATGGTACTATCATCTAATTAGGACTATTGTTACTCAAAATGTGTATCCATGTTTTATTTAATTGTTGGAACAAGTAGGAGGCATGTCAACATTGATCATGATGGACATGGTATTCAAAATGATCAATAATGTGATCTGATGAATGGAGATAATGATATTGTGTTTTGGATTCATCAATTCTCCCAAAAAAATTATAAATAACATACACCTTAAACGACATCTGAACTCACTAAAGAAGATGAGGAGGAGGGTTTCTAAGACCTTTAGTGGTGGAGAGGATTGTGAAAAGAAAGCTCGATTTTTATCTAGCAATAATTTTGGTAGGAGACAACTATGAATGTGTCTCAACTGAATCGACAAATGAATTATTGTGTTAAATAAGGACATAAACAATAATTTCCAAGGAGATATTATTATTATGATGGGTGAAAATAAATCTCTTCTTATGGATTTATTTATTGTTCTCTAACATAAATGTATTTACCTTCAGAATTTCCCAAGTCAATTCCCCCTTCAAAAGGATAAACTCTAGACCATGTAAGAAATTATGTGGTAATAAATGGGTGAAGTATTTATGTATTTTGGTTGTATTGAATACCATAGCTAATCTACAATTTAATGATTAAATTTCATTTATTTCGATCATTTTAATTTTTTAAATTATATTATTATGGTTTAAAAAAACAAATTACATGTTGAGTGTCACGAACCGTCCCCCGGGGCCCGCATCGTGACTACCCCAAGCCTATCTTTCAAAGGCCAGGGGCTGGCAACTAGCACCAAAGGCTTAATTTCCTATGACTGGGAAGGCATTGCCTTTGTAAAACATAAACACAAACAAACAAAGTACAAATGAAAGAATAAACTATGTAAACGGTGTATAACAAGAGTATTCAAGTAAAGGGGGGACAAAATACAAGCCCAACAATAAAGTACAAATACAACTGAAAACATGTAAAACTAAAAAAAGGACAAACAACTAAAAGGAGAAAGTAGCTCCTGGATCATCCTCCAGGGTTCCAACCTGAAGGGTAGGTATAGATGGCTTCTGCAGCACTCCACATCTATCAGACCCCACCGTGTACCGTTATTTCGTAAGGTACTTCTCTGGGTACCATCCAGTCCTGGCACTCCTGGCCTCCGTCAGTGGTGTCTGTCGTCCGCATCCAACACCACAAGGTGTGGGCATAGCCCGTGCAAGGGTGAGTATAACGATACTGTGTAGGGACCCCGAGACCCTCAAGGACACAAAAAATACAACAAATATAAACCACAAAGTATGAAATCAACGGAGAACGATTACTTAGGTATATTTCCTTACATATACCTAAGTTATCAAGTAACCCATCTCAATCATGAGGAAAACACAAAGATCAATGACTCAGCTCAAACCAGGATTTTTTATTATCGAAACTACGCATGCTGGAGAACTCTTCCTCTGTCAAGTAAAGTGGTCTTGTCACGACCCTGAGGCGCATCTCACTAACCTTGGACTGCTAAGGTACTCCTCCTATCGAGTACCACGGGTATGCTTCCAACTACCAGGCGCTCCATCCGCTGTGGGTCTGCAGCCAAATACTGGGCGCTCCCCCTAATAGCCTACTAAGGTACTCCTCCTATTGAGTATTGTGGGTCTACTACCATCTACCAAGAACTCCATCTATCATGGGTCTGCCACCAAATATCGGGCGCTCTCTAATGGGCTAGTCGAGTCACTCCGAGTTGAATCGGTCAAGTATTCGTAATGTCTATAGCTACTATGTCTCTGCACTCTGTCTTCTCGTCACCAGAAGGATCCGCTCCACGAGCTAATGTTCGATACTCCAAGTGTCAAAAAGTATCATGTATAATAATCTCAAAGGACTGACACGTCATAGGGGTCTCAACGCAAGAGGCGGTGCATCAATCGGACGTCAAGTCTGTGAGTTATTAGCATTTTTATTCAGGGGGCTGGTTGGATTCGTGCACGAACCAACCTGATCATGAATAAAAAATACCTCGAACTACAGTGGGGTATACCAAGAAGGATGGCTATGCTCCAAAAATATTGGTGCCACTGACGGTTCGTCAAACAGACATATGGTTCCAATGAAATGGCCCAATAAGTTAATGGGTCAGTAAGGGGCCCAGATCCGGTCTGACCCGGTCTGGTTCAACCCGGTCAGACTCGTTAGGTCTGACCTGACCGATTGGGCAGGTAAGCCCGCTATGTTTTGACCTGATTCAATGGGCCTGACCCAGTGGACCGTCAGGGCGGTTCGACCCGATAGGTGCCACCTAGGCGGCTCGTTAACTCAGCCCGGGAGAACGGGCCGGTTCGGCCAGCGACACCGCGGGGGACACCGCAGGTCTGCTCGGGAGACCAGTGGATGGGAGGCCAACAGGCAGGCCACATGAGACATGGGCATGCCAGCTAGTCACCGACAGGCCGTAGGTGCACTAGGTAGGGCACCGGAGTGTCGGGCAGGCCGCCGGCTCGGGCGGGCAGGCTGCCGCCAAGGCCCGGGGGCATCGGGCAGGCTGCCTGCAGGGTGCGGCGATGTCGGGTAATGCGTCGGCGGGGTGTCATGTAGCACCCATGTGGAGCGTGGGGGAACCGGGAAACACGATGACGAGGATCATTGGGGCCGGGCTGCGAGCCTGTGGGGCGCGGGGGCACCGTGTGGCACGCCGGGCGGTGCCTCGGCGGGGTGTGGGATCACTGGGCAGCGCGCCGGCAAGGCGCTGTGTCGCCAGGCGGTGTATCGGCGGGGCGTCAGAGAGGCGCGGGGTGCCAGGAAGTGTTCCGTCAAGGCGCAGGGGTGTCGGGCAACACACCAGCGGGGCACTGATAAGGCCAGGCAGTGTACGGGGTATGTGGGAAGCGCATCGGGGCAGCGCACTAGGGCGTGGGAAGCGTGTCAGGGCACTATGGGGGAAACGCGGTTCATAGAGGTAGTGGGGAGCATAGACCTTAATCTCTGTCTTTGTCCCCATCTACTCTTTGTCAAGCCATCGTCACCGAAGAAGAACAAACAAGCGGAGGGTCGGACCGTGTTTGTGCAGCCCGAGCCCCCCTCATTACGGTGAGATAAATAGGCGATTCTCATACCATATCATTGTTCGATGAAGAATGAGGATTATATTAAAAGATAAAAATAACACAAAACTCCCTACCTTTGATCCGCCGGTAGTCTATCATTGAAGTCATGGAAGGATTGACGATAATCTGTGGAAAAAGGTTGGAGAAGAAGAGCATCATTGGTGCTCTTCCCAGGCATCAGTGCTTCCCTTTCTTGCCCTGGATGAAGAATGATGAAGATAGCGTTCATTATTCTTCGTTCCTAGTAGGAAACAATTCTTTATTGGAGGAATAATTCTACATGGGTGGGGATTCCCATCTCCTTTCATGCATTTCGCCGCTTGAAGTAGCCATCCCAAAACTTTCCCCCAAGCTTCCTTTATATAGTAGAGGGGGGGTTTGACTAAAATTACATTGGCACATAATTCAAATTTGGTAATTTAAAAGAGAGGGCCCCACCTAATTAAATTTATGATATTTTTCACATTTAATTAGGTGAATTGGCAAGAGGCTCTCCCTTGTTAAAGATGGAGATGTGGGAGGTTTTATCCTCCACCATTAATAGGTTTCGGGCGGTCCCCACGTCGTAACCTCTCATAGGAGGTTATGATTGGGTGGGCCCCACCACCATAACCTCACATGGGAGATTAGGGTGTGGTGGACCCCACATATTACTACCCATTAAATGTTTTAACCTCCCAAATAAAATAATGTCAAAACATTATTTTATAAAATTTAATTAAAAACCCCCCAAAATAAACATCCAAAATTGTCAGAACCCAACTGCAATGAAGGTATCAATAAGTAATTATCGAGGCTGCGAGTTCAACGGTACCCTCAGATTTCAATTTCGTGCACCTGTTCAGAAGTTATAAAAACCAACTCGTACATTTACTGAATGTACTCAAACAAAAATTCAAAAATTGATTCCGTCACAACGGGCCTCAGAATCAATCGCCGTAAAAAACTACAAAATCATAAAATTCCAATGTATTTAAAAAAAATCAAAGGAATTACAGGTATTTACATTCTCCCCACCTCAGGGCTTTACATCCCATTAAGCTACAACTTGAACTATGTAAAAAAAGGGGGTACTGAGCAAACATCTGAGCCTCCAGCTCCCATGTTCTCACTTGGAGGTTCACGTGCTCCCAGAAAATGTGCACCATAGGTATCGAACGTCCACTTATAACCCGCTCCTATCGATCCTCAATCTCTATTGGAACCTCCGTTAATGTCTCCCCTCCATGGATTTCCAGCTCTCCATGGTCGATGTTGTGGGATGGGTCGTGTACGCATCTTCTCAGCTAAGATACGTGGAAGACGTCGTGAATCAGGAGCAACTGAGGTGGAAGGTCTAAGCGGTAAGCCACCTCGCCTAGTTTTATAAGGACCTAGAAAGGTCCAATGAACCTCGTAGATAGCTTTCCCCCTTGGACAAATCTCTATAGACCTCTTCGAGGTGAGACACATAGGAAAACATGGCTGCCATCCTCGAATTCCATAGGACTCCGTCTCCTGTTAGCACACAACTAATTCCAGCTCTATGCAGTCTTCTTTAGCTCCTGGATGATCTGCAACTTCTCTGTGGTATCTCGTTCCATCTCATGTCCCACTAGTGCTAACTCCACTGGGTCTGTCCAGCATAGTGGCGATCTATAAGGCCGACCATACATGCATCAAAAGGTGCCATACCTATGGTGGAGTGATAGATTTTGTTGTAGGAAAACTCTAACAAAGGAATGTGATCCTCCCAGCTATGACTGAAGTCAAGGACACAAGCACAGAGCATGTCCTCAAGGGTCTGAATGGTCCTCTCAGTCTAACCATATGATTGAGGATGGAAGGCTATGCTTAGACATAGGTGTGTCCCAAAACCCTCCTTCAACCCCTTCCATAGCCGGGATGTGAAGAAAGTGTCACGGTCGGAGACAACAGAATAAGTTACTCCATGTAACCGCACAATCTCATGCACATAGAGGCGTCCCCAGCTCTTTACTGAGAACTACTCTCTGATCGGTAAGAAGTGGGCCAACATGGTGAGTCAGTCGATAATCACCCAAATCGATTCATGACCATTGGATGTACGAGGAAGACCCATCACGAAGTTAATAGATATCTCATGCCACTTCCACTCTGGTTCCACTATGTGTTGAACCAAGCCTGTTAGTAACTGGTGCTCTACCTTCACTTGCTGAAAAGTGAGGCATCAGGAGACAAACTCCGCTACCCCCTTCTTCATACCTGGCCACCAATGCTGCCGTCGAAGGTCCTGGTACTTGTACCATGGTACGTCCTCTAAAGAAGCTGACGTTCTCCCCACCTTTATAAAATCCATCAGGTGAATTCCCTATAGATATCTAAGAACGTAGCGTCTCGTAGTCAGCGTCCTCATGATGTGCCTCCCTGACTCACAGAAGAAGTGGGGAGTGACTGTAGATAGGCTGCTCTATCTCTATCTACAAAGTATATTTGTAAGTTAGCCAGTTGCTATGTATCCTCTCCTAACAGTTGTATACCAGTCCTCCTGCTGAGTGCATCCGAAACAATGTTCCCCTTCCTAGGATTATGAACTATCTCAAAACACTATACTATAGGAACTCAATCCATCACTGTTGTCTCATGTTTAGGTCCATAAGAGATAAGATATACTAGAGACACTTGTGATCAGAGTACATGGTAAAACATCACCCATCAGATAGTGCCGCCACATATTCTAGGAGAATACCACTGTTGCCTACTCCATTTCATGGGTAGCGTAGTTCTGGTCATGTTGTCTCACCTGCCGAGAACCTCATGCAATCACTGCTTGCTCCTGCATCAGGACACACCCGAGTCCGGTCCCTGATTCATCATTGTAGATTACGTACCCTATGCCTTCCTCTAGAAGCCTCAAGATGGGTGCACTAGTCTTCCTCTACCTTAGCTCCTAAATGATTTACTGGAATCTCTCCGAAAACACATAGGGCTGCCCCTTTTTAATCATGGTAGATAGTGGTACTGCAACTCTGGAGAAGTTTGGGATGAACCTCCGATAGTATCCATCCAAGACTAGGAAACTCTTTACCTCAGTCACACTCTTGGGTGGCTTCCATGCATGTACAGCCTCGGTCATCACTGGGTCCACAACAAATCTCGTATATGAGATGACATGTCCCAAAAATTGAACCTCTCGAATCCAAAACTGGCACTTCGAGAGCATACCATAAAGACGGTGCTCTCGGAGTGTGTCCAATACTACCTGCAAATTGTTTGCATGCTCCTTCTCAGTAGTCGAGTAGATCAGTATGATTTCAATGAAGACTATGAAAAAATGACCGAGGTAAGGCTGGAAGATCCTATCCATGAGACTCATAAACATAGCTGGAGCATTAGTTACTCAGACGGTCATAAACATGACCTCGTAGTGGTTGTACCGACATCTGAAGTCCATCTTCTGGACATCCTCATCTTGAACTCTGAGCTGGTGATAGACCGATCTAAGGTCTATCTTCAAGAACCATCATGCTCCATTGGGTTGACCCAAAGGTCATCAATCCTCGGGAGTGGGTACATGTTATTCACGGTCACCTGGTTCTGGTGACGATAGTTGACACAGAGCCTCAAGCTCCCATCTGCCTTCCTGGAAAACCGAATCGGGGCTGCCCAGGGTGAAGCATTGGGCCGGATGAATCCCTTTCCCTAAAATTCCTCTAGCTATAAACGCAGCTCGCGAAGCTCAGTGGGAGCCATCCGATATGCTGGAGTAGATATTGGTGTCATAATGGGGTACATGTCAATGTAGAAGTCCACCACTCTGCAAGGGGGTAGTCCTGAAACATCGTTAGGGAAACATCTGCATACTGGTCCACCACTATATGATAAGTCTGACTCTCCACATCAACTGCTCTGAGGGAAAGGCAAGCCAACTGGTGAGTGATCAGCTGCACCCGCCTCCGAGTATGTCTTTCCTGTGCTGCAAAGGTTCTCTTCCCACCGGTGAATGTGAACGTAGTCCCATCCATGCACACACACATCACTTTACCCCTAATACAGTCGATCTGAGCATGGACTGTTGATAACCAGTACATACCCAAGATGACATCGAAAGGCCTCGACACCGCTACTAGGAGACCCCAGCAGAAGCTCTCACCTCCTAGAGTAAGCTCACACTACCAGTACCAGTGCTTAATCATCATGTCTTCTCTTGTAGGAGTCTCTATTTATAAGGATCGATCCAATGGATCCTTCGGAATCTCCGAGATCTGAACGAGGGAAGTGGAAATGAATGAGTGACCGACACGCTTGACAATAAGAACTGCAGCTAAGTTGGAATATACATAGATCATACATTGAATCATCTTCGAAGCACCATGATCATAAGCCTCAGCTGCCTAAAGTTGTGGTCTTCCCTATCCACCCACATCATGTGGTCGTGGTGGACCTCCTGGAGGTGGTGGCAGAAGCACCTCGTAATGTTGTCCACTGCCAGCTGCATGACCAGCTATTATGCCAGGTCTGCCTACGCCCTATGGACCGCCTCGATCATACCACTTCCTCTTCCTGGGAGGTCCCTCAACTTTTTACTGATCATCAGATCGGTGGGTCAGACAGTCACGAGCAATGTGACCAAGCCTACCACAAGAGTAACATTGTCTACTCCTGATATGGGTAGCTCTATCTCCACTCTAGGTGCCCTGCACAATAGATCCTATGTCGTGCTATAGTCCACCTATAGGTCTGGTCCACTTGGAACTCTGCATCATCTGTCTACTTCCAGCTGATGAAGACTCCACGACATGTCGGCTAGTCGTGGGTCTCGATGTTGGAGACTGCTCAGCAAAAAAACTCTCCACTAGGAGGTCTCGCTCCAATAGCCCCATTTGCGTCGGGATGTTGTGGGAGACAAATGAAGCTCTAATATCTCGCCTAATTCCCTGATTAAAGGTTCAGGCCCTGAAAAATGGGTCTCGTACCGTATCAGTGGAATAGCGCGAGAGGTTTGTGAATCTTGCTGAGTATTGGGCTACACTCACGCTGCCCTACTACAGATGAAGTAGCTCCTGTATCTGCACCGCTCAAAAGGTGGCTGGTACAAACTCTTCCTGGAACAGGCTCTTGAAGTCTTCCCATAGAAGTGTCGCCCCATCATGCATCTGGAGCATCAGGCTCCAATATTTACCTACTACTTCTTTAAGGAAGCTGGCAGAAAGGATCACCATTAATTCAGCTGGTGTCCCTAATAGTCTAAAGACACTCACCACAACCTCCAACCAAACCACATCCACCTATGGGTCCATCTCTCCCGTGATCCTTGGTGGCATCTAGTCTTTGAAATCGTACAATGCACTCAAGTGGTGTGTACTCACTCTACTGGAGCTGGTGTCATCAGTGGCCAAACTGGGAGTTGTATCACTGGTGCCTCAACTGGAAGACGGCCCTATACTGAGAGCTCATCGCTCAGTGGGCAGTCAGTACGTATCACTCTCTGGGATCTAGATGGTCTTCCTCGGGGAGGCATCCTGAAAGAAATTGATGCGACATAGTCAAAGACAATACCTGGTGAGATGATATGGTTTGATTTGACTTAAAGAAAAATTCTCAAAACACACAAACAATCAGTGTTTTTGTGCACTATGTCGGAATTCAGAAGCCAGGGTCCTGTTGTATGGATACATCGGCCGCCCGCACCAAAACTGCAATCCCTGAAGTGAAAGCCACACTTAATACCCTTAACACTATTGCTTCATAGAAAATAAATATCAGATTCTTAAGTTCTGTGGTAGAACCGACGTCCTCTGATACAAATTTTTCACGACCCATACCCCGGGGCCTTCATCGTGACTACCCCAAGCCCTCCTTTCATAGGCTAGGGGATGTCGACTAGCAACAAAGGCGTAATTCCCTAAAATTGGGAAGGCATTGCCTTTATAAAACGTAATAACACACAACCAGAGTATAAAAAGAAGAAAACACTATGTAAAAGCTGTATATCAATAGTACTGAAATTAAAAGGGGGCCTGAATACAAGACAAATTGTAAAGTACAGATACAACGGAAAACAAGTACAAATGAAAAAGGGACAAACAACTGAAAGGTGAAAGCAGCTCAAGGATAATTCTCCGAGGTTCCTACCTAATGTGTATGTATAGATGGCCTCCTCACCACTACACGCCCATTAGACTCCATCGTGTACCATTTCCTTGTATGGTCCTCCTCTGAGTACCATCTAGTCCTGGTGCTCTCTGCCCCCGTCAGTGTTGTCCATCGTCTGCATCCAACACAACGAGGTGTGAGCAGATCCCGTGCAGGGGAGAGTATAACGATACCTAGTAGGGTCCCAGAGACCCTCATGGTCTCACAAAATCCATCATGTATAAACCAAAAAGTATGAAATCAATGGATAAACATTACTTAGGTATATGACCATACATATATCTAAGTTATCAATTAACCCATCTCAATCATGATGAAAACAAAATGGTCAATGTCTCAGCTCAAACCAGGATTTTTCATTATTGAAACCACGGCTGTTGGAGAACTCCTCCTCTTTCGAGTATAGTGGGCATGTGGTGACACCGAGGCTCATCTCACTAACCTTGGACTGCTGAGGTACTCCTCCTGTTAAGTACTGCGGGTCTGCTGCCAACTACCAGGCACTCCGTCTGCAGTGGGTCTGCCGCCAAATACTGGGCGCTCCCCCTAATAACCTACAAAAGTACTTCTCCTCTCGAGATCCGTGTGTCTACTTACAACTACCAGGTTCTCTATCCTCCACGGGTCTGCCTCCAAATACCAGGTGCTCCCCACTAGGCTAGTCAAGTCACTCCAAGTTGAATCGGTTAAGTCACTCTCAGGTCTACAGCTACTAGGTCTTCACACGCTGTCTGCTAATCACCGAAAGGATCCAATCCATGGACTACTGGTAGATAATACATATTTCATGAAGTATCAAATAGATGTATCCTAATGTAAAACCACATCATAGGGGTCTCAACGCAATAGACGACACGTCAATCAGATGCCTGGTCTGTGAGTTATTAGCATTTTAGTCCTGGTGGCCCGATTGGATTCATGCACGAACCAACCTGATCATGAATCAACTGTATCCCAACATCTAGTGGGGAATACTCAAAGGCACATATAAGCTCCAAGAATACCGGTGCCGCAGAAGGTTCTTCAAATTGACATCTAGTGCCATGGAAATAGCCCAAGAAGGTAATGGGTCAGTAATGGGCCCGGGTCCGGTCCGACCTGATCGGACCGACACGACCCAAACTTGTATGGGCCGACCCGACCCATTGGGTGGTTCAGCCTGATATGTCTTGACACGGTTTTCTAGGCCTGGCCTAGTGGACTTCGAAGGCAGTTCAGCCCGATAGTTGCCACGTAGGCATCTCGTGAACTCAGCCCAGGAGACCGGTCTAGTTTTGGCAGCAACTCCGCGGGGGACGTTGTGGGTCAGCTCTAGAGGCCATTGGATGGGAGGCCAGCAGGAAGGCCGCACGTTTCGCGAGCAGGCTAGCTGGTCACCAGCAGGTCGCAGGGGCACCGGGAAGGGCGCGGGGGTGCCGGGAAGGCCTCTGGCAGGGGCCGGGCAGGCTGCTGGCAGTGTGCGGGGGTGCCGGGAAGGCCGTAGGTGGAGCGCATGGGCACTAGGAAGGCTGCAGGCGGGTCACGAGGGTGTCGGGCAGGCTGCCAGCGGGGAGTGGGGGAATGGGACGTCGCACCGGTGTGGCGCGGGGACACCGGGAAGTTTGCCGGATGGACACACGGGCGTCGGGCAGCGTGCCGGTGGGGGTGCGGGGCATGGGGCGCGGGGCGCGGGGCGCCGTGCAGCTCGCCGGCTTGGTGTGATGGCACCGGGGAGCACACAGGTTGGGCCCCGGGGCACCGGGCAGCGCCCCGACGGGGTGCAGGGTTGTCGGGCAGCGCCCAACCGAGGCACCAGCGGAGCCGAGTAGCGTGCGAGGCACGTGGGCAGCCCGCCGGTGCAGCGCACGAGGGCTCAGGATGCGTTTTGGGGCACCGCGGGGGCGGCGCGGTTCGCAGAAGCCGCGGGTAGAGAGACCCTTGTTCACCATCTTCATCACTATCTCTTCTTTGCCAGGCCTTCATCACCAAATAAAAACAAACAAGCGGAGGGTCATACCGTGTTCATGCGGCCCGATCCCTCGTTATTACGGTGATAGAAATTATCGATTCTCATACCATATCTATGTTCGACAGAGAATGAGGTTTATATTCAAAGATAAAAATAACACAAAACTCCCAACCATTGATCCGCCGTTAGTCGATCTTTGACTTTATGGAAGGATGGACAGAGATCTGTGGAAGAAGGTCAGATAAGAAGAGTGTCACCGGCATTATTCGCAGGCGATAGTGCTTCCCTTTCATTCCCCAGTTGAAGAATGATGAAGGCGATGTTTGTCGTTCTTCGTTCCTCGTTGGTGATAGTTCTTCATTGGAGGAATAATTCTCCAAGGGATCTGCGTCGTGTCTCTTTGCAAGTGTTTCGTCGCTTGAAGAAGAAATCACAAATCCTTCCCCCAAGAATCCTTTATATAGGAGAGGGAGGGTTTGTCTAAAATTGCATTGGAACACAATTCAAACTTGGTGATTTAAAAGAGAGGAACCCACCTAATTAAATTTGTGAGAGGTGTTACATTTAATTAGGTGGATTGGCAAGAGGCTCTCCCTCATTAAAGAGGTAGAGGTGGGAGGTTTGATCCTCCACCATTAATAGGGTTCAGGTGGTCCCCACGTCATAACCTCTCGAGGGAGGTTATGTGCGAGTGTGGCCCACCACCATAACATCCCATGGGAGGTTTGGGTGTGGTGGTCCCCACCTCCAACCTCCCCTTGGAGGTTTTAACCACCCAAATTAAATAATATTAAAACATTATTTTATTCAAGTTAATTAAAACTATAACACCCCAAGCTTCCATGGTACGTTTCCATTTGAATAATGCAATGGGGTGCATTGTACGCAACTTCAAGATTCTAACACACCACAACCAATCAAATTAGCCGTTATGAATAGTAATACCTACTTTTTGAAATTTTACAAATTCTATCTCTCAAAATGGACTTCATTTTTGGATTCAGAATATCGAAATTAGCCTGGGGTGAAATTTTGGTACTTTTCGGATAATATTCATATTTTGAGGAATAGTGAAAATTACTAAATTTTAATTAAAAACAACTTTTTTAATCAAAATAATTAATATTGATAAATTATGAATTTGAGTGGTTTTAAAGTATATTTAGAATATATTTTTACCATTTAATTCAATTTTTGTCATTGGACATAATTTCACAATTAAACCAGACATTAACAAGTGCCAATCTTTTGATAGTTATTATCTCCTAAGAACAAGCTTTTTGTTTTAACAACGCAAATTAATTTTAATTTAATTTCTGCCACTTCTGTGTAATGATTTTGGAAAATTGGATTCCATATTTGGAATCAGGATGTTCAAATTATGTAAATAGGTAACATTTATTTTTAGACATTTTGAATAATTACTTCGGTAAATATTTTATTTACCATGGTTAAAGGGTAAATCCGGTAAATAAGGGTTAAAAAATAATATTATAATAATAATAAAATACCCTAAAACGTGTCCTAACCTTATTGGATGATACATGTCAGACCATGGGCATATTTGGGTCGATTTTGGGACCCCATGGAGCCACATGTAAGTGATAGGGACACTATATTTTAATTAAGTTAAAATTAATACAAAAATGACACAAGCATATATATTTTAGCAAAACAATTGTTACATAGGGTTATATATGTTTCATTTTCTACTAAAAATATTATGTAGAAAGCTAAAAAGTGTTCCTACATAATTCAATTTTATTTATAATTTTTATACATTGTATAATATAATTTATTTATGAAACAATGGTGATGCAGTAATTACTAAATTAATGATAAATTAGAATAATTGATATTATAAATACCCAAATAAATGTAATTTGAGATTTTTTATAAATACCAATAATTTTCTAGGATAATATGACATGTTATTATTGAGTTAATTTACATTTTTTGAAGTAATAATTCTGTTATTATTTTTACAAAAATCAATTATTAAATAGTGTCAAAATTGACATAAAAGAGTTTTTAAAAAAAATATTATATTGTTAATTGATATTAAATTCTTAATAAACAACAGATCGCCAAGAGACTTATATCATTATAGTTTTATCATAAATGTACTACTTGGGGGTCTCTTGGATGTATATAGTACGTTTATTAACCACATAATATAAAAATACAAAGAGACATTGTAAAAGTGAAACTAATTAACTCAATGTTAATTATTAAAGATAAGGTTAATATAGTTACCCAAACCTATATAAATCTTATTGGTTGAGTGTTTTTCGACCTATCCCCAACTTAACCTTTAATTAATCCACTTTAAAGCCATTATAAACCGAATATTAATTTATTATAAAATAATATTTCTAGCTTTTCCAAAGGTGTCCCTCACCCCTCTTATAAAAGGGAACTCCCCCTTCTCATTAATTCACACCATCAAACCCTTTTGGATCATAAAAAAGATTCCCAAATACTCTACCAACATCCATAACTTCATCCTAGAGGCCTTACTTTAGTCATAAAGCCAACCTAATGAGCCTTTTTGATCAAATCAAAAGAAAGAACCTGAAGAAGAGGTAATGATTTCACCACCCTTTTTCAAGTTCCTTTCTTCTTCCACTTATTCTTTCTTTGTTATTTCTATTATAAAATAATAACTCCAGTATCTTCTATATACTGTCATGTTATTATAAACATGGTACAACCATATTCAGTATTCTATCAATCCTTTTTATGTCATGTCACCATACGTGCGTACATACGACTTACTGTCTCCACGTCGTCGTGTAATTGTCATTCAATAAATTATTACTTGTATTGGTATAATAATTATGTGTAATTCATGTAAATAATAAATATAAAAATGATAATTATTCTGTATATATGATATACCATCCAACTATATATTATTTTAACATCAAAAGAATGATATTGTCGCTCGTCCGTACGTACGGACTACCGTTTCCACGAACGCGATGAGATTCATTCTCCATCATATCCATTCATGTATAATTTCATTTGATGATTAAAAATAATGTTTAAGGACTTGATATAATTCCGGATATGAATAATATAAAGCCCATTAATAACAAATATGGATCACATAAGAAATAATATAAAGTAAAATGAACCCGTTAACACCCGAAATGACGATAATTCTAAGATATTATTAACAAATCAATGCCAAAAGATCATATATTATATCATATTAATGGATATGACTATTTTATAATTCAATAACAATTATTTCACCATTATACAGGAGGTTAACCTACCGTTTACCAATGAAACAGTACAAAGTAAGGGTTATTTCACAATCTCTTCATTATCCGAGGTTGTTTATACGTAATAATCTTCTGGGATCTCTTTATCATCCACATCAATGTTTCTTAAAAAAACATTTCAAAAAATTTATGATATTTTACATAATATGGGTTAAAGTCATTTATACCCTTGTTTGACTTTTTATAAGAGTTTTTTAAAGGAATCTTTTCGTCATTTTCCAAATAAGGTGCTTTTTAACCTTTACGACAGAATTAAGGTAAGAATGTTTTTTAACTTATACGGCGGGTACGGCTATTTTCCACCGTTATAATATTTTCAAATATTCCCTTACAAGATTATAAGAATATATTCAAATAAAATGTTTTATTTTATAAATCTATGACTCTTAAATGATTTCCAAATAAAAAGAGATATTTCTCTAAAAAGAGTATTGATTTCATCTATGTCAACATCCTTTGATGGATTTTATGCTTATAAGAAGTTGATTTATTATGATACAAAACTTATATATTGTATTGAAGGTTTTGTGATATGTTTGACTATGGATTTGTTATTTTTATACCATTCATTGTTTATGGATGAAGTATTTACATTTCGTATGCTAGTTTTAATACGAATGTTTATGTTATGTTTAAACCTATTCATATAGGAATGCATTGGACTTAATATGTGACGGGTGGAGCCCACTATAGATCCTCAAAGCATCGGTAGGTTTAATGAGACAAACTAGTGTCCTGGCACAAGGCCTTGGAAAAATCTTATTTGTATTCTTGGCACGAGGCCTTGGATATGTGGTTATGATAGTCTACCATTATGCATTCTATCATTATCAAAGTGGTTATTGATATTGCATGTGATTGTTCGACTAGTAGAATATCCATGTGAATATGTAAATGGCATTATTTCATTTTATCTTTTCCATATTATCCTGAAGTTCAAGTTTAAAAGGATTTTGTTTTAGTTATAAATTGCTTTATGTGTTTATGCTTAACTATGAAAGCCTATGCTATATTGTTATCCTTACTGAGCATCTGAGCTCACCCCTTTCAATGTTTTATTTTTCCCAGGATGTGAAGAATTAATTTATGAATGACCTGTAGGGATAGTATGAGGGGATATGAAAACAAGATGATGTTATAGTTTTTTTACCTTATGATGTAATGTAAGGATTTTGAATATATCTAGTGTTTCCAAGACTACTAAACTAATCGGCCTTTCGAGACTTGATCCTTTGTGATCATGCCAATGTCATGTAATAATGCACTGACTCTAGGTATCTAGGGTCGGGGCGTTACAGTTGGTATCCGAGGAAGTTTAGTACAAACCATGGGAGACAGATTTAGATAAACTATGTTCAGAGCACATAGACCTAAGATGAACATTGAGGATTAGTATAGAAGAACATCCTAGAATTTTGGTATAGTAGAGATTTTGTGAGTTTTCCAAAAAATATATCCCTGTCTAAATACGAGCAGGTAGAGGCGGCTCTGGAAAAGATGTACCTAGTGGAAAAACCTAAAAACACCGCATTGAGCTAGACTCTAATGGGAACTGGTGCACGACAATGGGCCTTACTGCACTCTTGGTTACGACACTGCTGGGGGATATGCTTAGGATAATTTACATTTTCTTTACTAACTGATTTGAAGTATTTAATATATAAGATGAGAGTAAATGACCTATGTTAATCATAATGTGTTTTATATTGAGAATATGGTGACATGTTAATCTCTAAATGATTTTATGACTACTGTTACTCACACAATGTTTTATGGTTTTAGTCAATGGCTGGATTCCCAGGAAGTCATAGTGACTTTGAGAATGATGTACAAGGTGGGAACAGTGGTGGAAAGGAACAACAAAATGGAATGTTGATAGGCGTAAAATATTTCATCTTTATTCCAAATCAATTTTCCAAAAATATGATCAACAATATATATATTAACAAATTCATGGACTCAACAAAGAAGAGAAAGGTGATGAATGATAAGAGCTCCAGCATTGTAGACCATGGAGAATGGAATCCTCAATTTTTATCATGTAGGAAATGTGGAAAGAGACACCTAGGAAAGGGTCTCAATGGGACAAAGAAATGATTTACATGCGGGAAGGAAGGACATAAAGTGATTAATTTCCGAAGAAAAATGAAGAGTACTATGGAAGAAGATAAAAATGGGCCCAAGAGTCCATTTATAGTCATTTTCCGTAAATTTATGTGACTTGGACATTACCCGAGTGAATGCCCTATTATATAGGATATTTTCTTGGTCAAAGAAGATGTTATCTGGAAATAAATGGTTGGAGAAATGTTTAAAAATTATTAGTGCTCCATGTTGATGGGTTTACTTTGGAATTATTTTCTCTTGTATTTGTAACCCCGCAGTTTTCCATGTGAGAATGATATTTAAGGAAGAATTATCTCTTCTCTTGTGGATATAGGTATAAATAACCATTTGGTTTTATATGATCATTGGTGTTTGAGATAATTATAAGTTATTATAATTTGGGATGAAAATGCAAGGTATGATATAACATTTGTGGTGTAATTATGTTATGGTATTTTGAGGAATTTATCTCATTTTGGTAATGTTATAAAATATAGTTTTTGAAAAAGGACAACACGTAGACCGTGTGACAACCCGTCGCTTCGGACAAAGCCGGGGGAATCGAACCCACAACCAAAGTGTGATTGGGATTTATCACCTACCACTAGACTACGTGAATCCCCTGGATAGTGTGACTAATTATTTTTAGTCAAATGATTTTATTTATTAATAATAAGTTGATTTGTGTTCTTGTATCTTACTAAATTTATACCCATGGTATAAGAAAAATGATATGGTGATTAAGTGATAGATGTTATTTTGGAAGTTGTTCGCTTTGTTGTGAACACTATATGCCCAAGGAAAATATAATAGTATGGGATTTAATTTGAGGAGTAATGGTGGATTTTTATCTATGTTTTTATTATGGATTTATAGTGATTTGGGTTGTTTATGGAAATGATTAGGTTAATTACTTTTAAGTATGTGACATTAAGAGTAATTAATGTCATTTGGAGATACAATTTAACGTGGAAGACTAAATTATTATAAGTTTTTAGTTTCAATATTAGTTTGAATTATATTGAAGTATCTTAAGGACAATTTATTATTGAATGGTATTTATTTAACTTTGGGGTATTGATGGTTTAATTTTAGAAATTAAGATTAGTTTTTCTTTATTCTGTAATGGAATATCCGTTGGGGGGAGGGGGTCATCAGATATTATACTAACCATTGTGGTTTGATTAATCTCTAAATACAAGGTAAATATATAGTTTATCCTACATGGATAATGTATTTCTATAGAAGTTTATTCTATCTCTTTTATTGTGACAAAGTCTTCTTGAATACTCATTGTTCAAAAAAATGAGTTTGTGGTAAAAATTTATTAAATAATGAAACTGTACATAAAAAGTAAGTATATCTCTTTATGTTCTTAGTCAATATAATTAATGAATTCCTCGTCCTTATGTAATGTAACTTAAAACAAAAAAAGTTGTCCGTTTACTTTTCCTACTGGGAGACTAAGAACCGTTTGTCCCAACAGAAGTTTGTGATTTTCTTATTATTATCTTTCTCTTGGTCATGGTTTCTATCCCTCTCCATCAGAACTGAACACTTAGTTTATCGTCCATATCCATGTTTTCTTACATGGAATCCTAGTATGGGTTATCTTGGGTGACCCTTATACCTCTCTTCCTTTCTTTTAAAGTGATAGTTTTATTGACTCTTTTTCCGATGTGGGACTTTCCATTATATTCTCAAGCCCAATTTTAAAAAAATGGTGAGGAAGCAATTTATTGAAGGCGGGGAGAATGTAACACCCCATGCTTCCATTGTACGTTTCCCTTTGAATAATGCAATGGCGTGCATTGTTCGCAACTTCGAGATTCTAACACACCACAACCAATCAAACTAGCCGTTATGAATAGTAATACCTACATTTTAAAATTTTATAAATTCTATATTCTAAATGGAATTCATTTTTGGATTAGTAATATCGAAATTATCCTAGGGTGATATTTTGGTACTTTTCGGATAACTTTCATATTTTGATGAATAGTGAAAATTACTAAATTTTAATTAAAAACAATTTTTTTAATCAAAATAATTAATATTGATAGATTATGAATTTGAGTGGTTTTAAAGTATATTCAGAATATATTTTTACCATTTAATTCAATGTTGGTCATTTTACATAATTTCACAATTAAAGCAGACATAAACAAGTGCCAATCTTTTGATAGTTATTATCTCTCTAAAACACGCTATTTTTTTTAACAATGGGAATTAATTTTAAATTAATTTCTGCCACTTCTATGTTTTGAATTTGGAAAATTGGATTCTATATTTGGATTCAGAATTTTCAAATTATGTAAATAGGTAACTTTTATTTTTAGACATTTTGAATAATTATTTCGGTAAATATTTTATTTACCAAGGTTAAAGGGTAAATCCGGTAAATAAGGGTTAAAAATAATATTATAATAATAAAAAATTAACCTAAAACGTTTCCTAACCTTATTGGTTGATACATGTCCGACCATGGGCATATTTGGGTCGATTTTGGGACCCCATGGAGCCACTTGTAAGTGATAGGGACACTTTATTTTAATTAAGTTAAAATGAATACAAAAATGACACAAGCATATATCTTTTAGAAAAACAATTGTTACATAGGGTTATATATGTTGGATTTTCGACTATAAATATTAATTAGAAAGATAAAAGGATTTCTACATAATTAAAGTTTATTTATAATTATTAGACATTGTATAATGTAATTTATTTATGACACAATGGTGATGCAGTAATTACTAAATTAATGAAAAATTAGAATAATTGATATTATAAATAACCAAATAAATGTAATTTGAGACTTTTTATAAATACCAATAATTTTCTAGGATAATATGAAATGATAGTATTGATTTAATTAACATTTTTATAAGGAATCATTCTGTTATGATTTTTATAAAAAATCAATTATTGAATAGTGTCAAAATTTACATAAAAGAGTTTTTAAAACAAATATTATATTATTAATTAATCTTAAATTCCAAAAAATCTACGGTTCGGCCAAGAGACTTATATCATGATAGGTGTATCATTAATGGACCACTAGGGGGTCTGTTGGATGTATATAGTATGTTTATTAACTATATAATATAAAAATACAAAGAGACATTGTAAAAGTGAAACTAATTAACTAAGAGTTAATACTTAAAGATAAGGTTTATATGGTAACCCAAACCTGTATAAATCATATTGGTAGATAGATTATAGACCTATACCCACCTCAACCTTTAAATAATCCACTTTTGGGCCATTAGAAACCGAATATGTATTTATTATAAAATAATATTTATAGTTTTTCCAAAGGTGCCCCTCACCCCTCTTATAAAAGGGCACTCCTCCTTCTCATTAATTCACACCTTCAAAGCATTTTGGTTCGTCCATACCCTGCCCAAAAACTCTCTAAACTTCCCGAACTTCATCCTAGATGCCTTACTTTAGTCATAAAGCCAACCTAAAGAGCCCTTTTTATCAAATCAAAAGGAAGAACCTAAATAACAGGTAATGATTTCACCCCCATTTTTCAAGATCCTTTCTTCTTCCACTTCTTCTTTCTTTGTTATTTTCTGTTCTAAAATAATATCTCCAGTATCTTCTATATACTGTGATGTTATTATAAATATGGTACAACCATATTCAGTATTCTATCAATCCATTGAATGGAATGTCACTATACGTGTGTACGTACGACTTACCGTCTCCACGTCGTGGTGTAATTGTAATTCAATAAGTTATTATTTGGATGGGTATAATAATGATGTGTAATTCATGTAAATAATAAATATAACATGATTATTATTCTGTATATATGATATAACATCAAATTATATATTATTTTAACATCAAAATAATGAGATTTTCGCTCGTGCGTACGTATGGACTACCGTCTCCTCGAACACGATGAGATTCATTCTCCATCGTATCCATTCAAGTATAATTCTCATATGATGATTAAAAATAATGTTTATGGAATGGATATAATTCTAGATATGAATAATATACATCCCATTAATAAAAAATATGGCTCACATACCAAATTATATAAAGTAAAATTTACCCGTTAACACCCAAAATTTCGATAATTCTAAGATATTATTAACAAATAAATGTTAAAAGATCATATATGATATCATATTAATGAATATTATTATTTAATAATTCAATAACAATTATTTCACCATTATACAGGATGTTAACCTACCGTCGACCAAGGAAAAAGTACAAAGTAAGGGTTATTTCACAATCTCTTCATTATCCGAGATTGTTTATACGTAATAATCTACTGGGATCTCTTTATCATCCACATCCATATTTCTTAAAAATGTTTTTCAAAACATTATTAATATTTTACAGAATATGCGTTAAAGTCATTTATACCCTTTTTTGACTTTTTATAAGAGTATTATAACGGAATCTTTCCGTCATTTTCCAAATAAGGTGCTTTATAACCTTTTCGACAGAATTAAGGTAAGAATGTTTTTTAACTTATATGGAGGGTACGACTATTTTACGCCGTTATAAAATCGTCAAAGCTTTCCTTACAATCTTATAAGAATATTTTCAAAGAAAATTTTTTATTTTATAAATATATGACTCTTAATTTATTTCATAATAAAAAGAGATATTTCTCTAAAAAGAGTTTTGATTTCATCTATGTCAACATCCTTTGATGGATTTTACGCTTATTTGAAGTTGATTTATTATGATACAAAACTTCTATATTGTATTGAAGGTTTTGTGATATGATTGACTGTGGATGTGTTATTTTTATACCATTCATAGTTTATGGATGAAATAATTACATTTAGTATTCTAGTTTTAATACTAATTTTTATGTTAAGTTTAAACCTTTTCATATGGGAATGAATTGGACGTAATATGTGACAGGTGGAGCCCGATATAGCTCCTCGATGCATCGGTTGGTCTCATGAGACAAACTAGTGTCTTGGAACAAGGCTTTTGCAAAATCTTATTTGTAGTCATTGCACGATGTCTTGGCTATGTGGTTATGATAGTCTAGCATTCTGCATTCCATCATTATGAAAGTGGTTATTGATATTTCATGTGATTGTTAGACTAGTAGAATATCCATGTGAATAAGTAAATGGAATTATTTCATTTTATCATTGCCATATTATCCGGATGTTCAATTTTAAAAGGATTTTGTTTTAGTTATAAATTGCTTTAAGTGTTTATGCTTAACTATGAAAGCTTATGCTATATTGTTATCCTTACTGAGTATCTGAGCTCACCCCTTTCAATGTTTTATTTTTCCCAGGATGTGAAGAAGTAATTTATGAATGACCTGCAGGGATAGTATGAGGGGATATGTAGACAAGATGTTGTTGTATTTTTTTACCTTATGATGTAAAGTAATGCTTATGAATATATCTAGTGTTTCCAAGACTACTAAATTAATCGGTCTTTTGAGACATGATCCTTTGTGATGATTCCAATGTCATGTAATAATGCACTGACTCTGGGTATCTACAGTTGGGGCGTTACAAAAACCCCCCAAAAACTAATTTCCAAACTCATCAGAATGAAACTACGGTGAAGGTATCACTAAGAAATTACTGATGTTGTGAGTTCAATGGTTCCCTCAAATTTCAATTCCGAGCACCAGTTCAAATGTTATAAAAACCCGCTCGTACGTTTACAGAACATAACTGAACAAAACTTCAGAAATTGATTCCGAGCACACCGGGCCTCAGAATCATGCGTCATCAGAAACTGTAGACTCATAAAATTCCCATGTATTTAAAAACAAAATTTCACGGTAATTCCGGGTCATTAAACTGAGTGACAACCCATCAAGTCCAGAAATACAACATGACATGACACCATGATCTATGAATGATACATGTTTCCTGTCTACCATTAGCCTACGTGTTGTCCAGGTTAATGTGTAATTATTTTTATTTAAAAAAATTGAAGAATAATTATTATCGATTATCTAGAAGTGATATATTTTAGGATTATAGATTACTTTATTAAAAATATTTTCTCTATAGATTATTTAGAGTCAAATATTTTGAATTTTCACTTTTTATGGGCCTAAATAGCATTTAAAATAAATTCCAGTACATTAAAAACCATAATTAATTTTTGGATGAATGAGAAATTGATCAAAGAACAACCCAAGGATGAAGTTTTTTTTATAAAAATATATCGAGAAAATATATTTCCTTATAATCTGATTAAATAAAAATAATTACCAAAAATTATAAATATTTACATAAACTATTTTTTTTCTATTACAATTTTTTAACTAATAGTCCTTTTAATTAGCAATGATTTATGTCTTTGATGCCCTCACTATTCCATTGACCATTCATTTATTTACGATTGATGACCTCAATAGTGACCTATAAATATTTAATATTTTTATCTACCTATGTATCTACATTTTCCATTAATTTTATCATACTTAGAGACCTTGTTATATGTTATTCCATTTTACTTCTGTACATCCCATTACATCATTTCAATAGGATGATTTTTCAACCAATCTCCCAAAGAGGAATTTCATAAAAGAAATTTCCAAATACAAAACCATTGAATACCAAGATATAGTTCAAATATAGGGAATGAAATTTAATTATGGTGGGTATAATGTATATCCCTCAAATTATTAAGTAAAAACATCATATTCAATATTGTGTATGATATGAAACATCAAGAACGTTAGTCAATATAATAAATCAAGAATTTATAATATATTAACTATTTCAAAAAAAAATCATCAATGATATATTTGTTCAATGAAAAAAATATTTAGTTAACTTTTTTCACACAAAAACGATTTTATTCAGTAGATTACGTTACATTCTAGACGGATTTTTAAATAGAAATAATAAATAACTAAAATATTATTATTTAATACAACAATGCAAAACCTAGATATTATTTTTTTGGATGTGAATAATATTATCTACCATATGAGAATATATATATATATTATATCTAATAATTTTTTTTGAAATTCATTCAATATATTTTACAGTCATAAGATAATATAAATCCTAGTTTTATTAACAAAAACCAATGTTTTTTATAAAGCGACTTATTCCGCCTTTAAAAAACAATTTTAAATCAAATTTTTGTAAATTATATGAATTTTTTCTTTTATATTAAAACTAAAATTTCAATTTAGAGCCAAAAAATATGGTTAGAGTTAATTTTTTATATTTTCTGAAATATTTCATTTTTTGATAAATAGTAAATAATACTGAATTTTAATTCAAAACATCATTTCTATGTACTTTTTAATAAGGATAAATTATTTTTATAGTTTGTATTAATTTTAAATTAGACTGATTTTATATCAATTAATCCAAATTTTTTAATTTTAATCTATTTCACATGAAATATCAGATAAAAGCATTCAATGCTTTTGAAAATCATTACCTTTAAACATTTCATTATAGTCCCATCGACGTGATTAATTTTCGATTATTTACTACCACATCTAGGAATGGAATTTGAAAAAATGTATTAAATATTTGGAATCATAATAATTTATAATTTATAATACATTCAACATTTTTTTTGTCAAAAAATATTACTGAATGTAATTAAAATTATTTACAGGGACTAGGAAGAAATTATACTAACAAGGGACAAAATATTAAATGTAAGAGACAAAAATGACATATAAACCGGTACAAAATCACTTTACTATTAATATTCCTAAAATATCATCCACTATGTATAATTTGGTCCATAATTGTAGCTGTGATTATTATAAGATATTTTGATGCAATTCCCTCGATAAATATTTAAAAGAATGCCACTCCTCTACTATAAATAGGAAACCCACCATAACGCATATTAACAGCTCTAAAAGTATTTTTCTCACCCATAATCTAATCAAATAATCTCTCAATATCCCTCCCCTTATCCTAAAATCACATCCATTAGAATAAATCTATCCATGGATTCCCTTTTGTGCAAACCAAAAAGAGTTACCCAATAGAGAGGTATTGTCCTTCCTTAAGCTCATCTATTTTATTTATATTAACTATCGTATAAAATATTCTAATTAAAGGATTATATAAAAAATCAGTATCCTTGATTTGTTTTTATGTTTTTAGGTTAATAATTTTATTTTCATGTACACAGACATCAAACTAAAGGGTAACAAACTTACCATTTTTGTTTTTGACAAACTAACACCTCACGAAATGATGAATATTTATTTTTATTTATCACCTCTCAGGGTAAAAATAATGTTTGAAAAACTAATTATATATGATATATATGATATTTATAATTTATTTATGATTCATTATATTTTATATATCACATGCCCTTATTTTTCCATTTTGATAAAATACGATAACAATGTTTGTGGACATGTGGACTTCCACCTCGTCAAAATGGTGTGATTCATTCACATTGTAAATGGTATGTATAATAGATGGATTTAATAAAAATATGGGAAATATATGACTTATATATTATAATATAATAAAAAAACACATAAATATCATTTACTTTTCATTCATTTAATATGGAAAAGAAATTACTGTATCATTTATACGTACACATGACCCACTATCTTCATGAATGATGCATTTCATTAATTATCTCCAAATATTATGGACTATTATGTAAAAATTTATACTTAATATATATAATATATATATCCTCTATTAAATTATTTAGATGATGAAATAATGATCTTTGAAATAGGATCTATAAATAACTTGTAAAGAGACACTCAAAAAACAAGGTAATTAACTCCTAAAATAGTGAAATTAATGAATAATTGTTATAAAAAACTGTAATAAGATATTATAATATGATCATATATGATATCCTAAATAAGAGTATGTTTATATTGTGAGTTATTAGTACTTTTAAACCAATATATTGTAAGTTAACTCCACACACATAAAAATATGGATATGGTAAGGATTTGTTTCTCAATTTATGTTTCATTTAGACTTACTTATTGTTATTCGCCAATTCACTATTATATATTGTTTGTATACATACCATTTTAATGTTATATCATGGATATATTTATTCTAATTAAAATATTAGATTCATTTAATATTATTCCTTCATTCATAGTATTTTTTAAAAGTATCATATTGGTATAGGACACATTGGAATTCTGAAAGAATATTTTACTCAAGGATAGTTTTAATGATCATTAAATGGTATTTTGATTCATTAATGCTAGAATCATTTTTTATACTTATCCTCAATTGGGGAATTAATGATAAATTTATATATTCTACTCTATAAATATATTTGATAAGGCACATTGTTGTATCTATTATTCAATATATGAATAATTCATTAGACTGGTATGACACAGGTGGGGTTTAGTAATATATATACCCTTAATGTGTTAGTAATATCATTAGATAACAAGGTTGGCCAAATTAGATGGGGTTTTAACCAAAATTAAAATCCTTCTTATGAAATTTCCTGAATGTAAATGTATCGTGTACCTAGGATAGATATTATCCAATAATTAGTTATTTCAATAAATTAGACTCAGTTGTTATTTATACATGATATATTTTCATTAAAATTTATATAAATGAATTATATTCTCAGTTTATTGATTAAATGGAATTTTTTTTTATTACGTTATCATATTAACTGAGCCATGTCTAGATATTTTAATGGAATGCATTGTTAGTTATCTATGTTTCAAAGTTAATTATTCTCATTAAATCATATTTTTATCTGCATTACATACACTTATTGATTAAATGAGATCACTCTTATTATGATTCTTCTCCCAAGGTTCTGGAGAATAATCCTTTGAATTAGATTTCATTGATGTAGTTTATTTCATATTATTATATATAATTTTTTATTTTATTTTCCCAATGTAATCTGATTATAATATATGTAATCTAGTTTTCCAAAACTAGTAAACTAATCCGCCATATGGGATCTGATTCATTTTAACAATACCAATGTAATTGTATAAGACACAACTATAGGATTCTGGTGTTGGGTCGCTATAGTAAAAGTGTCATCGAGACATTGTCTTCGACACTTGGGGAGATAAGGGAAGTTAGCCCCATGGTATGTGGGAACATTTGTGTTTATTGAATATATTGGCCCTATTTTTATTTGGCCTTCCTTTTTTAATAGATTTTGTATTTCCACAAATGGTTTCCATGTTTCAAAACTAATGAATTATCACCTAGATCCTCATAATGTGACCATTTAGGACCGTTTATCTCTCAATATTGATGAGAAATTCATTGATGAACTAGTAATGATTTTTTATAAACCATAAAATTATATGAAAGGAAGATTACATTCCATGGTGTGGGTTCAATAGTAGCATGGTTATGTTCAAGAGGAAACATTGGAAAATAATAATTTTCATGAGGGGAAATTTCTGGATTTAATCAAGATGAATATTTATTACTAGATTTCTGAGGAAGGAAATACCATTGGTAGGGAGAATATACCACACATGGTTTGAGGTACATAATTATGTTATTCTTTTTAATTATTTTATTATTTCGTGTGGATAGATTTTTGGATGATTTTATAGTGTAAAATTGAATTAAATTTGGAATCGGAATATATGAATAATTCATTCGGTGAAAAATATATTCATGATATGATGATCCCCAAGGTAGATTTTGTATGTTACTTTAAATGATGAATGTGATTCACTGGGTCAATGGATATACCATCTAGGATGTGAAACTGATTCAGGGAATGAGTACATTTTTTCAGAAAATAAATATATGACGATGTGAATATCATGATTAGTGAACCCCTTGGTAATTAATAATGTGATAATGGTATTCATGAAATTAATAATTTTGGTCCAAGAAGTTTTTATTCTTGTATTTTTTTTGTAATTTCTCATTTTTTCCTTGCTTCAGCCCAAGAAATTCCATGGCCATCCTAGGAGGTTTTTAGCGATCTTTGACATTTATACTATAATTATAGAAACTATTAAAGTGTTCCTTGGTTAAAATAAATTGGTAAGAACTCCTTATCCCTTATCAAAAAAACCTTCCAGATTTGTTATTAATTTTAATCCATTATTAGTGTTTTAATACCAAAAAAAATTGGAATTGGATGTGTTTTTATGAGATATTATTAGGTTTTTAGGGAGTTATAAGGAATAGGATAAATAAACTGAATTTTCCTAGATTAATTGTTCCAAAAAAACAAAACATATTTGGGATTACCTCTTTCAACTATTATTTAATTTCTAAGTCTATATTGTTTTATAAATATATTATCCTTAGTTTTTAGTGGATTTACCCTGATAAAAACGTGTTCATGATTCTATTACTGGATTGATTTGAAAATGTGATTTTTTTTTCACCCATAATGGTATGTTAAATTGGTAAAAATATTTTTTTAATTAGATGATGGTTAGACACTTTTTGGGCATAATAGGAGGTGGTTTCCCTTTAAAAAGTACTGGTTAGTGTGGTTTTATGACTTGATTGTACACGGCATTGTTGAAATATACATAGAGGTTAGTGCTAAGAAGAAAGTCACAATAATTAAATTTACACAATTTGACAACTTAGTTGTGGGAGAAATACCACTCTAGCGAATTGGGGATTCATTAGGAATCAATGGATGTCTGTGTGTGAACAAGAATGATTTATTCAACTGCTGTTGATGAACAAATAATTATTTTTAAATAAAAACTCTTTTAATAAAACTAATTTAAAAAAAAATATTTCATATAAAATGTTTCATATTTTTAAAACTATTTAATACCTTAATATTATTCTTTCTTTTTTTATTCCCTGTGAGCTAACTTGTTTTTATATTTAGTGTCAGGTGGAAATAATCATTGTTTTTTCATACATGGTAAAATTTTTATTATTCACATTAGTGAATATGAAGATGTTGTTTTTTGTTATATATTAATGGAATGATATATTACATTTCTTGTGGAGATCCTTTATAATAGTATCAAAGATATTGATGTTGGAGTATATAGGTGGTTCATATTTTAGACTAGAGTAGTGCCACCATAGTACCTTGATCATTATCATTTATTGTGATTTATCTTCCATATATAAAAATTCTATTATTACTTTTATGTTCATAACATTTTCATTGTTTATTGAAGGAACTGTCACAATTAATACAATTGGATCTTGGATCATGCATCGTTTATATAGATTTATTTGGTTATATTTGTTTATATATTAATATATGATTGTTTCTTCAATGTGTCAGTTAAAGGATAAATTGTACCCCTATTTTTATTGTGTTTAAACATTGTAATATATTTCTATCCATTGGTGTATGGGGAGGTTACCTGAAGTTACTATCACTTGTATATCCTCTCATTCTAACAAGTCGGGTTGTGATGTTACATGAATATTTTTTTCTTAGGATATGGAGAGGTATAAATAATTGATATTCCATTAATATAATAACATATAGGTATATATATGAAACAATTTTTATTATATTTTAATTTATATAATAGATTTTAAATAGAAATATTAAATTGAAAAAGTTATTAGGACGTTAATACTTACTTTGGAGACTTGGTCTTCTCTTAAATACTTCCCTGGTGGTAGTGGAAATAATCTAAATTCTAAATACATAGGTGTTCATGATGAGAAAAAGACTTATTAGGGAGTTATTTTAGTAATATTTTCAAAAAAAAAATTAATGGGAGGTATACCCTTGGAGTGGTGTAAGTGATCACATTTTATATGTGAAAAAAGGGAACTGTTGTAAATATCTTTTACTCTTCATTGATATCATTAGACAATTTTGTGATCAATGACCCCAAAATATGAAAATAATAGATTTAGTATTTCTCTTGGGTTGATAAATCCATAAAAAATATTTTCCATACTTATTTTAAACTTGTTTCAAGTCATTTACCATTGATTTTTTACATTATTACATTTTTTACCTTGGTAATTAGTTTTTAACTGTGTAATTAATATTTTAGTTATTAAATATAATGTATCCAATATTACAAATTTTTAAGTTCTAACCCTAATATTATTCCTTATTTAATCTAATATAATTTATTAATATGATAAACTATACTTTTAAATTAATATATATAATATATAATAATGTGTTTCTAGAAAATGGACGTTTAACCATTATGTGTTCTTAGTAATATTTAGTATTGAAAAAAAATTAAATTGGTGTTAATGTAATTATATATAGGTTTAAAAATAAAATTATATTGAAATTTTTATTAATATAAAGTTTATTTATTAAATAAAAATAGAATGATATTAATAAAAAAATTCATTAAAAAGTCATTTTCATAGTAATCATTGTAATTATCATCACTCTAAATAATTTGGTCATCATTCATATCAATGAAATTGAAATTTTTAAATAATATTTATATTTTTAAATATAATAGTAATTTAGTAGTTAATATTAAATTTCAAAATGTGTTGATGTCTAATTTTTAAAATAAGAGTGTAAAAATAGTTTTATGTGTGAAAAATTACTTGATTTTCAATAATAAAAACATGTGTTTTATTTAATCAATGTATAATTTTAAAAAATAATAATAATACTGATTTGATATATATTATGTATATCAAATGGTTTTAATGAGCTTTTATATCATTCTTGCCATTCAAAAGAGATAGTTTTTATAAAAATAAATATTTTTTTTCACACTAAAATCGATTATTTCATAAAATATCAAAAATTAATTCAAGGATAATTTTTTTAATGAATTGAAAAATTATTATTTTTTAAATATTGAAAATATAATATTTATATATATACCATGTAAAAGAAAATATAAAATATATGTAAAACAACATTTTTTGAAAATAATGTTTTTAACTATTATTTTTCGTTAAAATGATTCCTTTTTTTTATTATTTAAATGATTTTAGTATATTAATTAATATTTAATAAAATTTAAAAATCAATGTTTTAATATATTTGGTCAAAATACAATACTTAATAAAATATTTCTTTGAAAATAAATATCACATTTACACTAAATAATTTTTGAAAAATACGATCAATTAATTCTTTATATTATAAAATCTAATTTTAAATGATCCATTGATATTGTAATATTTAGTAAAATTATATATATGAAATATTACATGTTTTAAAAAATAATATTTGTATGTTACATTTATATATATATATATAATATTATTATCAAATTTTTATTTCACAGTGTGTTATATTATTTTATCTTTTCCACTTACCAAAACCCCACTTTAGAATACTTATAGAATATGAGAACAGAAACAATAACATAACATATTTTAAATGGCCATATCTGGAATGGTGTTATTCTCTCCCAATATAATTATACTTTCAAAACATATTCCATTCACAATTCTCATTTCCATTGTTTTTATATTTCATTAGAAAATATGGTATCTTTTTTTTGTGGTATTCTTTATCTTTATAGGTTATGTTATAATAATAATGATTCATAAAGGTATCACTATACTATGAGTGATTATATTACTACTATATTAATATTTTCAATTTCTTTTACATTTAAATTTTTTTTAATGGATGTAACCATCCATTATGTGTAATAATCCATCGTTTGTGATTCAAACTTTCATATACATTCATTCTAATATTCAATTATAATGAAATAAAGAATTTTTATAATATTTCATATCTTTTGTGGCCTAATTTTGAAAAATGAATAATTAATATGAATGAATTGAAAAAAATTCTATTTATTTAAATGCATAATTAATAATATTAATAATAATGTATCTTTAATCCTAGGAAATTATATTCTCTCCCCTATAAATAAATTACATCCTCCCAATTGAAATTAATTCTCCCCAATTAATTTATCTATGGGTATCTATAATGTGAATCTTAATTTAATTTATCTAGTTTATGAAACATTAAAACATAGAAATCAAAATTTTTCAATAGAATACAGTTCTCTATGATATTTATTTCTCTCTAACCATTGGATCAAAGAATATATCCTTATTTGGTAATAAGACTCACATTTTATAATTTTCTTATAATGTTTTTTATACCATACCTTATAAGACAATTATAAGTTGATATAATATTTGATATCCTTCATCCAAATAATTTTTCCCTCCAAATAGATAGAAGCAATATATTTCAAAAATAAATATTAATTTATTACGAAAGGATAATAATATTTTTATAATATAGATTCTTATAAAATTATATGTGGGATATCATAATCACACCACTATGAGTTATTATTAAAAATAAAATATGTTTAAATATATGTGGTTATTGGGTTTATTTAGAGTACATTATAGGTAGAAAGTAATTGTTTTAAGAGGATAGAAATATAACACATCTAATTATTTTGTGGATGATTGATGCTACTCACTCCAAGTCATTTATGGAACTCACTTCAAAATTTATATTTTCATAGGATTTATCTTCTTCCATTGGACATAGAAGGTGTTGATTTTTATCAACCTTATTAGAATTTATATAATGTAATTGACTTTAATAATTACCATTTTTTCAAATTAAAGTAATTGAACAATTAGTGGTTCTTTTGGATGTATGATTTCTAATCCAATCATGATAATTATACTCTTCATATTCTAATAAAACTTTGATATTATATGTCCCCCTCTTCAAAAAGTAAAGAATTTTGCAGTCCCCTTTACTAAATTTTTATTGTGTGTTTTCACAAATTTTTTTATATGGAGTATATTAAGTGTTATTGCCTTACTAATCTTCATCATCTCAACTTTAATAAGACTTTATGCTTTTTTTACATTATTGTGCTCATGATTTAAACTATGGTATTATTTTTTATAATGTTTTTACTATCCAATTTATCATAATTGAAATATTTCTTAGTCTATATTCCATTTTAATGTGTAGATAATTTAGGTAATATACACATTATCCCTTATGACCATGGTTCCTTCTAGTTCTAGTCATTACAAAAAAGGATTGACATGAGTGATTAAAATTTAAACATAATTTAGTGATTATATTAATCAATAACATAAAAGGGATTCAAATTTAAAATATATTCCCTTTTATATCATCAGATTATCTGATAATTAATTTATTTAAACAAATATAAATCATAGTTTAACATTTGTTAGTTTATAGTTGGTTTTCATATGCTTATAAAACAAGTCCTTTATTGTCACCAAGAAGTAAACCATTTGTTTATATTCATAAAGAGTATTTTATAAATTATGAAATATTTACCTAGAGTTCCATGATAGATTTCTAGTTTGGCCTAATTTTCATCAACCATTTTATGGTTGAGTTAGTAACCAAAACTCTTTCTTCAGTTTTATTACACATATGTAAAACTATTAAAAACCCTATATACACCTCCAAAATTATAACATGGATGCAATTAAATATTTAACCACAAAATATATTCTATACAAATATTATAGGATGTTCCAATATATATATTCTTATCGTATAGAGTAATCGCAATAGTTTTCCCAAATATTCTGTCATCCTCAAATATAAAAATTATTATTCCTTCCTTTGATACCAAATATGGTGGCCCATGCCTTAAACACATATTATTTCATTATTATAACAATTATTTTCAAGTCAAAACACACTAATGAATGAGAGGCCTATTATATTTAGATAAGTAGACACAATAATACATCATATTAAACATAAAAAAATAATATTTAATTATTAATTCATATAGTTAATATAAATCCCATCGATATTCTAATAGTAAATAGTTTTTCCCTGGTAAAATACAAAATGAAAATTGTGTGCTAGAAATCTAGGTCAGGTAATATTCATGGAAAAAATTCATAACATGATAATCAAGAGGAATAACATAATTTAATAGAGGAGATGATATTAAGAATGAATACATCAAATAAATAAATTATGTCATAAATTAATAAATGTGGGGTAATAACAAAAACATGATAACTTAAAAAAATTAAGTTTTACACTCAAGACAATCATAATAATGTGAATAAAATATCATGGTAGATTAGAATCAATGCATTCGACCTAACATAAAATTTCATTAGATATCAAACATTACCCAATTATTTTATTGAATATAAAAGTTTGGTCGAACTGATCACATAAATGAAAATCATTCATATGTGTGATACATAAGAAAAATAAACCACATTTAGATCCTAAGTATTACCAAACCCATAGGAAAGATGCTGCTAAATAATTCTAATTCAATGAGTAAAAAGGTAAATCAGAAAGTATCCCATGTGGAGAAGGAATTAAATAATTTGGATGTTCATAATTTTAAATTGCACATAGGTCCTGATCAATGAATTCCAGTATATATATTTCTTGACAAGGATACAGTAGATGAAGGAAAAAAACGTACTACATGGGTGAAATTTATGTAATATGTATGAGGTAATTTTTATGAAGGAATAAAATTGTTATTTTCCTTAAAAACATTATTGAAACAATATTATAATATAAAAAATAAGGATTGATTCATGAATATATTAACTTTTCCAAAATAAATTATGGGGGTGAAAGTTGACATGAGATAAGAAATTAGAATGTTCCTAGGGATCTAAAAAAGGAATAACCATAAAATGGAATGGGATATTATACACTGAATAAATATTATATAAATATATTCAAAAAATTAAAAAGGTGAACGCAGATAATACTACATAATTTGGGTGTGTGGAAATATAGTGAAATTATAATTGACATATCATGAAGGAGGAATGCATGATCTGATTATATATTTAAAAACACCGATGATGAAATTCGAAATCTTAAAATATGAAAATAAATATTTATATTGAATATAATATATGGTAAATATTTTTTTCATGTGAGATTATACAGAAATAGTTTTATAATTAAAAAAAGAACATTGATGTAAAGGGTAAAATTGGATAAGGAGGGAAATATATCATTCAAGTTGATGGGAATTATTCTTAACATAGTTTTCTTTTTTAAAATAAAATAGAATAATATAGTAAGTAATATTTTAATAAAAAATAATATACATATATATATATGTGGTATTCAACATTAAATAATTTATGAAATACAAAGAAAAACATTATACCTCTATAAAGTATATTGAACTATGAAAAACACCTTATTGTTTTTGGAATAGAAAAAAAGTATCCCAATGAAAGGAAATTAATTTATGGAAGTGAAATTTAAAATTTCAATTATAAATTATGACATTTTTATTCATATTTATAGAAGATAAAAAATTTAAAATATGATATTTGTATATCATAAATTCATGCCTTAAAGAAGTGTATTTGAGATAAAACCTGTTTCGATTATGTAACATTCAAAAAAACACCATGAAATAAATTGAGCATGAAGTTGAAGATAAAAAATAATAAATAATGATTTTAATGACAATAAATATCATTTTGGTATTATATATCCCATTTAAGAGAAATTATATTCCTAAAAGAAAATATGTCTCAATAAAGGAAATTTCTAGATGAAACCCTTGCCCTTGTAAACATTTAATATGGAAACAAACCTATCATGCAGACTAATAAAATTATTATTATTTTGATAATTT
This sequence comes from Viscum album, assembly GCA_963277665.1. Lineage (NCBI taxonomy): Eukaryota > Viridiplantae > Streptophyta > Magnoliopsida > Santalales > Viscaceae > Viscum > Viscum album. Next base: position 1,106,164,345 of record OY728152.1, on the reverse strand, counting down.
CTTTGGAAAAATATTTTTTTTATTGAATTTAATTTTGATCATTGATTATCATATTAAATCATTTTATTATATATTTTTCTTACATTCATCAGTTATGGGATGTTTTTTGATCAATTATTCATCACTCCTTATGCGTGTTTACCAATGTAAAAAGCATTTTAAATTCATTTCATAATTCATAGAATATTAATAGTTTAATTTATATATTTTTAATTTAATCTATTATGGGTGGTGATGAAAAAAGAAACACATTATTCGTGGAGGCGATAAGTCACATGTATACACGATTAATGTTTTTGTCTCTCAATGGATGAGGACTAAAGGTAAAAAATATTTTTAAAATTCTGACTAATATATGTATTATATATATCCTAATTATTCATTCATTAAATCCTTTTCCTCATCCATGATTGTTAGTGATGAAAATTGACGAGGTCCCCATGTGGAGGGGGTAGCCCAGCCAACCAACTATGGATGTTTTTGTTTTTCTTAGTATATATTGATGAATAATTTTTTTTCATTTAATTAATATTATAATATTATAGTATAATAAGTATTTCATTAGATTCTACATATATAATATATATATATATGACATATTATGAATAGAATGTAATAAATATGGTAAAACATAAATTGGAGGCATAGACTTATCTTAGAGATTTCATTATATGTGAAGGCCTTGAGCTATCTTATATTGAACCAAGGATTATGTATGATAATATTAATTCTAATATAGTTAATTTATTAATATTTAAAATGTAAATTATGATGGTAAATACAAACATTTAGCGGTGGATTTCATCCACAATTTTAAGTGAATGAAAGGGAATATTTGGGAATACCCTATACACTACCGTGATATTTTCACACTATTAAATTAAAAATTACATATAAAATTATAAATAATGAATTCTTATGTGACATTAAATTGATAAAAATTTATCCAAGACATTCCACACATGTTTCAAGTATTTTAAATTAGCTCTTCACATTTTAACATTTTGATTTTGACTATGGTAACTAGTTTTTAACCAAGTAATCTATATAATTTTTTAAAAATATAATGGGATGCATATTAATTTTTTTTGATTTTTTTAAACAAAATATAATATAAATTTAATTTAATTCAATTTTTAGATATCAAAAAATTCCAAATTCTATTAAAATATTTAGTTTATCAAAAATGACGTCGAAGAAAAATTACATTTAATCATTATGTGTTGTTAATTTAATTTAATATTTATTTCCAATTTGATGAGAGTTAATATAATTTTATATAGTTTTAAATGTAATATTATATTTATAATTTAATTTACATTATTTTTATTGATTAAATAAAAATTCCATGATATTAATAAATCAGTTCATTTAAGAAAACATTTTCATCATTATCACTTTAATAGACTTTAATATAAATAATATTATCTTTAAAACTAAAATCAAAATTAAAAATGTTAAACAATATTGAAATATTATAATGAAATGGGAAACATGTTTTTTTGATTAATTTATTATGGCGATAAAGTATAATTTTTATTATATGTACATAAAAATATTTTCTATTGAGAAATATTACGTGAGAATTCAAAATATTAATAAATAGTGTTATAAATTTTGAATAATATATTAAAATGAAATATATTACCTATAAAATATATATTGTCTTTTCTGAATGGTTTTCCTAACCACATAATTCAATATTTTTTTTCTAAAAGTTATAGTCTTAAGAAAAATGGTATATTTTTTATTCACACGAAAATAGATTATTTCTAAAAAAACTAAATAATTCATAATAATAAAATCTTCAAATAATTAATTTTCTAGTATTTATTCATTTATTTAAATAAATTATTAAATTTTATTATTTAACTAATAAATGAAAAATATGAAATATAAATAAAAATACATTTATTAAAACTAATATTAGTAAAATTATATGTTCTTAATATTATTTAATATATATTTATAATTCAAGTGATATTAATATATTAATATTTATTTAATAATATTTTAATTTTTTTTTTAATTAATTTGGAAAAAATATGTATGTATAAATAAAAATGTTCTTTTAAAATTAATATTATTTTTATACTAATTATAATTTTTAAAAATACAATTATTATGATATGTAAATTTTAAAATTGAATTTTTACTACTCTATTAATATTGAAATATTTTCATATATTTTATATATTCTTCATATAAAATGTTAATAATAATATTTATACATAAAACTTAAATATATACATAGTATTTTAATAACATATTTATATTTTATTGTGATTTATAATATATTAAATTTACTACATGAAAAAAAACACCTTTAGTATACCTATTGGCTATGTGACTAATGAATATATCTGAAAGAAACATAATTTCAATGACCTTATGTGAATAAATAGTATTCCTTATATATATATATAGACATATAAATTTATTCCATTCAAACTTCTCATTCCCAATATATTTATTTTAGGTATGAAAACATGATTTGTCCTTTCATGGTACTATTTTTTAATAATAATGGAGAATCGTAAATGTGATGATGGTCCTTGGGAGTTTTTAGTTTTAAAGACATTATTCTTCTCACTTTCTTGTCCCCTTTTAATTTTTGTTGTCTAAATTGATGTAATGATCCAATATGTGTAATAATCCAATGTATGTGATACATAGATTTATATAAATTCTTTTTAATGGTCAATTATAATAGACAAAAGTGTCATTATATTACATCATATCTTTTATATATTACGAACTAATCATGTATTAGTCCATTTCAAATAATAGGGAGACGTTGTTTATAATTATATACATAATTAATAATATATATTTTTATGATGATGATAATAATTATTATAATAAAAATAATAATACTGGATACTAATACCTAGGGTGTTACAATCAAGATCCACTAATATTCATCTTTTATTGTCTAACTGTCCCTATTATTTTATTTCCTAAATATAAAACAGACATTTTAACAACATTACAAACATGTGGTGTTATTTTAAATTCCTCAACAAAATATCAATTTTATATCTATACTATTCCATTTACATGGAATGTCCCAATATATAATCAAAATAACTATAAAAATTATTTCACGGTATATATGAATGAAATTTATCGTGAGTTCTATGAAAACCTCATGAGAATTAGTGAGTAAAAATTACATCACATTATAATCATAGTGCCAATATCAACACTTGAATGTAGTCTTTAGAATACAATCACCTTTTACTCTAACAACCCAAGCAATAATTACATATAAATTACATTACATATGATGGAGAACTAACACGTGGCAAAAATAGATGCCCAAAGAATGTATTATTTTTGTGTCTTTGGAAACATGGAATATAATCATCTAACTTAGTGAACGATCTTCAACATCTCACATACAGATCATCCACATTCATTTCCCAACCTAAAACCATTCTTTATATCATGGAGAATATAAAGCAAAAAAAAATAGTAAGATCAAGTGATCAAGAAGGTAACCCACTGAGAACATAAAAAACCATAATACTAAGAATATAAAAACATGAACATAAAGAATAAATTTCAAAAAAAACGAGTCATGAAATAAATCATGGAACTGCGTAAGGAATAGATCATAAAAAACATTTACCATGATAATATATAATTTCTATGATACATCATATTTTCGATAAAAATTAATCACATAATATGAATTCTATTGTAGCCAAGGAATAGTTTCAAAGACTAACATAGTGAAAAAATTCCATTACTAAATGGGGTTTACTTTCTATTCCATCCTTGTATTTCTGAACCAGATTTACTTATCATTGGATCCTTATATTACTAAACGTGATTTACATTCTGTTCTAGTCATTTCTATATCAAGAGATATAAATATTTACCGAATACTTTGAATGGATATATAGTTCCCACCCATATCATAATGAAATCAATCTTACATTTATCTAAAAAACACAAATCATTCATAATAGCATAACCCATTAAATGAAATGGGTTTCTTAAACATCATTAAATCAGAACATAATCCATTTAAAATATAATTCCATCATTAACAACATTAAATCATAGTTATAATATGAATATAAATATAACCCTATTCAAAGAGGATCATCTTAGATGACAAATAATTTTTATAAAACACTTCAACTAAATTCTTGAGGTTAATATCCTTTCTTCTTCAGAAACATTTTCTTCTCAAAAAATGTGACACAATTTTAAATGAAAATAATTTCGTTTAAAATAATCATTAATTCATGTATATGAATTGTCATTGAAATATTGTTTCCTGAAACTCTAAAATTCAATTAATGTAATATATTTTTAAAAAACATTCTCTACGTACATTTTCCAAAAAAGTCAAAAAATACCTCGTAAGGTAACCATTTGAAATATTCCCTATATACAATATAGTAATACTCAAGAAATGGGTAAATTTTACTTTAGACATAAATAGAATATTAGTAAACATTTTATGAAGATATTTCAAGAAAAAATGGATATGGATGATAAATATACCCAAGTAAAGTATTACATATAAACGATCTCAGAAAATAATGAGATTGCAAAATTAAACCTGAACATAGGTCAGATATCATTAATATGTTTCTAAAACTCTTCTTTAGTGGTTTTAAACACATTATAATCTTTTATTAGAACCATAAAAATATTTATTATATCAAATATGATTAACTTATGGCCTTATATTACCCATTTATTTATCAATTCCATGTTAAAGCAATGTTTTGGGTAATAATCTTATTATTCATCATACGTGTTTGACTTGTTATTATTGATCTTATGACATATATTGTGATTTACTTACTTCTATAATGTAAACATGAATTATATATCATAAATATTTAGTGTATATATTTGTAATATAGATAATTGAAATGGAACACACCATTCTTGGAGACTGTAGGCCATACATACTCGGGAACTCTGCTACAATTTCTTTATTAAATTGAATGGATGAAAGTAAATGATATATATATATATATCCAGAATAATTATTATTTCATATATTTCTTTAATTTTATTATAAATATTTTATAAACTTTCTCAATTGTTAATGTGGAAAATGAATCTCATCGCACATTGGTGATTGTAGGTCATACATACGCTTGTCGAAATTATTCACATACTGGTTAAATGGAATGGAATTGGATGTTATGTTAATTATACGTAATAATGATCATGTTTTATTCATTATATACATTCATTATAATCATAACTTTTCAAATACAAGTAAGGTGGTGGGGAAAAATAGAGTACACTACAGCGTAGAGACGGTAAGCCATACGTACGCACGCGTTGTGATTTCATTGTTGATAGGATGGGTCTAAGGTATAATATAGTTGTTACATAATAACAATAATCTCTCCGTATATAATTACTAATGTATTTATTAAATTATAACGAAACCACTCATGAGGTGTAACTAGAAGAAGAAAGTAGTTTGAACGAATCAGTAGATGATATTGCCTCTTCTTTGATGAGCCTCCTCTAAATCTCCAAATAGTGCCCTAGAGATAGAACTTAAAGAAGACCAGCAACCATATAAAGATTATTTGGATATTTAGGAGAGAAACTGGCTGGTTATATATGATCATTAAGTATTAATAATTGGTGGATAAATGAGGGTGGAGGTTTCCTTTTATAATTGTGCTGGAGGATAGTTTTCAAATTTCTGAAACTATTTTTTAATAATAATTTGAAAATCAACCCAACTACATCGAAAATAATATTTACTAGATTAAAATATATTATATAATTTAAATCGTATCATCCAATATAATTAATACATGTTTTGAGGTCAATTTAAACATTATCATTTTATTCGACAATTTTTTATTCTAATTATTTTAATTAAGATAACAAATATTTCAATATTAAAATGGTGAAATCTTTACCTATTTGATTTAAATTATACCATAAGTTAATAATTTAGAGCATTTTCAACCACATAATAAATATTATATTATATAAAATTGTTTATTTATTTTTAAATAATTTTATAAAACATAATCTTAACAAAATACAATTGTGTCAATTATGAAAAAATATCAAGATAAAGTATTTTCCTTGAATCAAATATTACATTATATCACTATATGGGTCAAGTTCATCAATGAAATTCATTTGAAAAAAATTATCCAAAATTATATTTATTTTAATATTTTTAATAAATTTCATTTGATATCGCATTTATTAAAATAATCACTACATCAATATTTAGTAATTTTATAATATAATTATGTATATAATAAAAATATAAAATAAAACACTATGATAAAAATATATTTACGGTATTTCAAAAAAAAATTAGTATAATTTATCTTTTTTATATTCCAATATAAAAAATGTTATACTTATTAAAGTATGAATCTGACAGCTTTAACATCACCTTAAATAAAATAAAGTAAATGTTAAAATCAAATATATTAAGTTCCAAATGCTCACTTTCTCAGAAAATGGATGAATATGGTCAATTTATACAATACCAACATGATTGGGTCACGTTTTTAGGATTTTTATGGATTTTTTTATTTTAATAGAAAGTGTTTTATGGATCACTAATTTATTAATTAATTTTAACATCATCGATGTATACGAAATTAAGGTAATAATTATTTTCCTAAAAATATAATATAAATTTCTATGATGTAGATAATTATTTATTATTTTGACAGACTATTTATTTTCTAATATATTACACAGTTATAATTATATTAAAATTATTATACTTATAAGAAATGCGAGTTTGATATTTTTTCCCTTCCATTGGATTCAATAATATATTTTCCATTTTCATTGTCATGTGTCTCTTAAATTAATATTTTTAAAATCTATGATGTTAAGGTAGAATATAATTCATCCAATAGAATTTTGGTAGGTTTTATGATCATTTTATTCTCCTTATCATATTGTTTTTTATACTAATTTTCCTAATTTTCATTAAACTGTGTTAAATAAAACTTACCATAGATACTATTCATAATTTCCAGAAAAATAAAAGTAACCTATTAACATAATTTGGACCAATTTATTCCGAAATATTGAATCCATTTTTCATAATTCAATACACATAATTTGAAAAAATTAATTTAAAATTAATTCTCGTTGTCAAAAACCAAAAAAATTGTTTTTAAGAAGTAAGATCTAATCCAAATATTTTTTATTGTTTTTATATAATTTAAATGTGAAAAAACTTCCAATGATTTTGTTATTAAATGATATAAAAATAATACATTTACACTTCAAAGGAAATTAAAAATATAATGTAACTATATAAATAACTTAGATGAAAAGATAATTTGGAATAAAAATGTTGTTTTTTCACTATTGATTAAAATATGAATTATATCAAAAAAATGACAAAAATTAAACAAATGTAAATGGTGATTTACCTATTTGAATAAATATGAATATATAGTGTAATATAATATATAAAAGTGTTAAATACTAGATTTATAATAGTTCCTCCATAAAAAGGTGGAAAATCTGCATTAAACAAATACTTTTCTTATCCAAAAAATTGAATATGTTCCTATATAATGTCTTGAACATACATTATATTAATGGTAACATTATATAAAATTCAAAATGTGGTGAATAATATTAATAATATCCGGTTTATATCCAATAAAATAAAAATATTTTAATAATATATCATTGTTTAGTGAAACTCGGTATGGCATAAAACACGAGCTATCAAGGAAGGTTGCTCTTACATGTTTCATAAGTGAAGTATATTGTTATGTATACATCAAGATAATATAGAGTTTTGAATATACGAAGATAATATTGGTGTATCATACAACACAAGACATCAAAAAATCACTCTCATAAAATCTCATGGTTCTACATTATACACCCCTAAAATGATTTTCAACCTCAAAAATCATCGAGGATAAAAAATGATTACTTTGTAAAATGTTCTTTCATAGAAACAAACATCGTAAAATGCAATGCATAAACATCAATTTTAAAAGGATATATAGAAACATACTGGTTACCCAATGTAACTCATCATTTTTATTCCACATATGAGAACTGATGTGGGAAATGAAAACATGGATATAGAAGAAAAATCCATCCATAATGTTTTTGGTGGGTAGTGATAGAGAATAAGGATTGAAGAATGTTATGTACCAGAAATCCATAAATATGCACTGAACTAGGGGACCATCTAATTCATCATATAAGATGGTCTAGGATATAATTTTTGGGTTTCAAGATGTTTTTTCCAATTTTGAATAACATTTGAAGAATATTTTACTTCGTTTTGGTAAAATTTAACCGTTGTTTATCCCTTGAACAATTTACACTTCATCTATTATTTAATGAAATGAATTACAATATTTCTTTATTGAAGTGTTAGCAGATCATGTGATAGAATTATAGGTCATTTCATATTTCTCAATAAAAAGGATAAAACTTGTAATCAAATATTCGTAAGACCACCTTTAGTGAGATAATTAATTGATATAACAATCATCAACTACAATATAACATATACCATCAATATATGGATAACATTAAAATCATTCCAAAAATAGACAATATAGAACTTTAGAAATAAGTGAACTAAATTAATCTAACATTTATCTCCAATATCTCATAAGGTAGTTAATTTTTGTCACATTCAAAACATGTTAATAGCTTAATAATGTATTCTCTCAAAACATGATAATAAAATGACGAACAATTGAACCATACAAAATATATTAATTCTGTTAAAATTAAATTTTTCCACACTGTAAAAAAATTCTATATACTCAATCCCTGATATCACTTTGTCCATATATCAATCATGAGTTCATTAATACTATGAAACATATAATTATCTCTTTATCCTCTTATTATGTGCTCATCACGTGCTTTCCAAAAATATCTGAATAACTTTTCATGGTTACTGGTTCCATTAAACATTTACCTTGAAATATATAATAAAAACAATATTCTAACAACCCATTGTTGTTTTGTTATTCCATATTACCATAAAATCACTTATACAACATTATTCTTAATAAACATGCAATCATTTCACTATCTTTATAAACCCGTGACTGAGTTTCATCATATTATTCCATAACTCTTCTCTCTTCTCATATATCAATTTTATTCTCTTCATCATCATCAATATAAATATTACCCATTCGACCATGTAGATTATCTTCCTGATATTTAACCTTAGGGAATGGATTTTTATAATGCCTATATATTCCACATTTAAAAAATTTAAAATATTTAATCGTTGTTGATGTCTTATCAATGCCATTATCCTTTTACATTTTGTTAACTAAACTTTTTTCCTTTTCGATTGCGAGATTTTTGTGCTTATTTTCCACCCTCAAAGAATCTTCCAATTAATTTGAATGAATCTCCTTGATGTCTTTTCCCAAATGATATACATGAGGAAAATTGATCTCTAATTATTCTTTGATCACAAATAAACAAAAGCTTTCTCTTATTAGCATGGGAAGGAAACTCATCAATGTTGAGATTATTGATAATATAATGATATTTCCCATTAGGAACAGTCACAATGAATCACATTAGAACTACAATTTCATTTGTTTTCTCATGAATAATATCATTCCATTGTCCATGATATTCTTCATTAATAGGATTCCTCATATTTCCACCCATTTTATAAAACCCAAACGATAGTGTGATAGAAGAAATTCATTTTATGAAATCAACAGAGTCAACGAAGAGTACCTTAACTATCTAAATTCATAGGTTTAATCACAGGTTATTCATGACTGTTACTATAAATTAAGGACTGTAACGTATAAATAGACATAACATTTAGGACATCCCTATACATACATTATAAATGTCTATATGGTCTCATTAATGTTTTCACATCCATGTTTATAAATGTTAACTAAACCTTCAATTTGATACCAATTATAGTGGTCTGATATTATTTCCAATGGACTAGAATTGATATATATCATTACACTCTACGGGAGGCCACACATCCATGGAGGGGCACACAACCATCCCTAGTGGCAGCCATTTCCTCATGAATCCCTTGGGAGGGGAACCACGATTCGTCCAATGTTCCCACATGATAGTTCCCAAAGATTAGAATCATTCAAACCTTATCTTCTCTGATACCAAACCTAATAAAACAGTATTGACGTACATGTACATTACATTACTTTTTTGAAATACTTAATAAATTACACAATTTGGTGCCCAAATATGGAACTAGTTTAGTTTTTGTGGTAACATGCAACAAAATATTCTAAAATGGTGAAAGATATTCAAAATTTCCAATAATGATCATCCCAATTTGTTTTCCTACCCAAAATAATTCATTATATCCATGGGAAAATAAAACATAAAAATGAGGAGGTTAACTGCTCATTACAGGTAAACATTTATAACCAAATGAACAACATAAATATAAGAATGTAAAAACATAAATATAAGTATTTAATATCAAAATCATGAGTTATGAAATAAATCATGGCAGAACATAAGGCATAGATCATAAAGGAATTTAACAATGATAAAATAGAATTGAATAAAACATAGAATTATTGAAAACAATTAAGCACATATTTTTATTTCCAATGCATCCAAGGAAATTTTTCCAAGACAATCATAGTTGAAAAATTCCACTACATAACCAAGTTTACTTGTTCTTCCAAACATGTATTACTGAACCATATTTCTATTTTATACCATCATAGTATTACTAAATTGGATTTACTTACCCTTACATACATTTATATCTCCTGATATATAAATCATTAGTCAATAAATTTGAGAAATATATAGGTCTCACCCATCTCATAATTAAATCATTCTTACTTATGCCACAAAAACCCACATCATTAAGCATCACATAAACCATGAAATAAAATGGATTTCTTAAAAATCATTCTATCATAACATGATCAATATAAAAAAATTGCATCATTAAAAAATGATGATCATAGTATTAATAGGTATAAAAAACCTTATTTATGTAGAATCATATTACATGGAAATTAATTTTGATAAAATTCTTGAGCGTAATTATTAAGGAAAATATCACTTCTTCTTCAAAAATGTTTGCTTCTCCCAAAACTCCATGAAAATATAAAAGAAATAAATTAGTTGAAAAAAATATTGAAATATTATAGAGGAAAAATTATGTAAATACGGTTTCATGAAACCATAAAAATCCATTTAACCCATATAAGTTACTGAAACATTATCATTGAACTTTTGCTGGATAGGCCAAATAGTACCAAGTATAGTAAACCAAAGAAATATTTCTCCTATACCATATAGTAAATGTCAAGATGGGTAAAAATTACATTATACATACATATAATAATATTAATTTATTTTTTTTAAAAAATATTTAGAAAACATGTTCATGGATGATAAATATACCCTAGTAAATTCTTATGTATAAACAATCGCAGTAAATAATGAGATTGCCAAATTATTTCTTTCCGTAGGTTCAATTTCTTCTATATGTGTCTAAAAATCGTGTATAGTGGGTATAAAAATTTTATTAACTTTTATAAAAACCATAATAATATTAATTATATCATGTATGATCCACATATGACATTATATTAACCGTTTATTTATGAATTCCATGTTAAATCCATGTTTTGTGTAATAATCATTTTATTTGTCGTACATGTTTTGCCTAGTTATTCTTGATCTTATTAATTATATCATGATTTACATACCTATAGAATGTAAAAAAAGATATATATATATATATATATCATAAATATTATATGTAGATATATATATATATATATATAATATAATGAAAAATAAAATCGAGTACACCATTCATGGAGATTGTAGATTGTACGTACATGTGAACATTGTTTCTGTTTCCCTGGTGAATTGAATGGAAAAAATTAAATGAAATATATATACATTCATAAATATAGTAGAATTATTATTTTATATATTTCATGATTATTTAATATATATAATGTATAATCATTCTTGAATGATTAGCATGGAGAATGAATCTCATCGCAATGTGGAGATGGTAGGCCATACATACGCACGAGTGATGATATCATTAAGTTAATGGTTAAATACCCTGGAAATGGATGGTATATTAATTATACATAATAATAATATTTTATATTCATTATTTACATTCATTATTATCACCATTATACTCATCCTAGTAAGATTGTGGTGAAAAACATAATAAACCACGACGTAGAGATGGTACATTGTACGTACACACAAATGTAGATTTCACTTTTCATAAGATGGGTATATAGTTGTTTAATAATCACAATAACCTATTAGTATATATGTATTACTGGATTTATTAACTTATAATGAAACTACTCATGAGGTGGAAGTATAAGAATAATGGAATTTTAATTAATCGGTAAATAATATTACGTCTTACTCGACGTGCCTCCTCTAAATCCCCTCATAGAGAATTAGATATGGTTTTTGAAAAAGAGAAGAAACTATATAATATTTCTATGGATATATAGAAGATAAATGGAATGTTTATAGACAAACATGAAGGCTTAATTAGTTTTTGATAAATGATGGAGGATGTGGCCTTTTATAATTTGGGTGAGGGATAGTTTTGGAATTTCTGAAACTATTAATTTATAATAACTTGAAAATAAATCCAAATATCTCCAAAAAATATATATTAAAATATAAGATACTAGAAGATTTTAAATCAACACAACCAATAAAATTTAATCAACTTATTATGTCAATATAATCATTATCATTTTAATTTACAATTAGTTGTTCTCTTTAATTTTAATTAAGAAACAAATGATTCAATATTAAATGTGTTCAATATATAATTATTTATTTTCAATTATAACATAATTTAATAATTTAGAACATTTTATATCATATCATAGTTATTTTAAATTTTTTAAATTGGTTTTTTTTAATATATTTTTATAAAATATTATTTTAACAAAATACAATTGTGTCAATTTTGAAACAATTCATTTCATGGATTTTTATAAATATCAAGATAATGATTTATCATCAAAAAATATTTTATTATATCTATAATGGGTCAAGGTCATCTATTAAATTATGTGGGCAAATTAATTGGCCCAATTATATTTTTTTAATACTTTTTAATAACAATTATTTGATATATTCATTATTAAAAAAATCATTATATCAATATTGTTTCGTTATAAAATATACTTATTTGTAGAATATAGATTTTAAGAAAAATTAATTTATGAACATATATTTACTAGTTTTTTTATTAATATATTTAGTAGAATTTTTTTTTGTAAAATCCTACATTAAAATTTTTTAATTATTAAAATATAAATTTGTAAAATTTAACATCACTTTAAAGAAAATAAAATAATTCTCATATTATATTTTATAAAGCTACACATGGTCACTTTATCAGAAAAAGGATTCTTATAATCAATATATACTCAACCAATATTTTTTTCATGTTATTTTTCATATTTATGTTAGTTAATATTTTAATAAAAATGGTTTTATGGATTTCAAATCAATTAATAAATTTTCACATCATCATAATATATGACTTTACGGTAATTTTTAATTTTATAAAAATTATTAATAAATTTCCATGATGAATATATTTATTTTATCATTCCATGGACTGTTTATGTTTGAAGATATCATAGGTTTAATCATATATTAAAATTATTATACATATAAGAAATGAGAGTTAGAAATTTTTTCACTTTCATTGGCTTTATTAATATTGAGGGCATCTTCATTTTCAAGTGGTCCGTGAAATACTATGTTTCAAACATATGATGTTAAGGGTAGAATTTTATTCATATAATAAGAATTTGGTAGGTTTTAGGATCATTTTATTATCTATATCATATAGTTTGTTACACTAATTTACCTCATTTACATTTAACATCGTTAAATAAAAACTACCGTAGTTACTATTCATAATATCCTAAATTTTAGAAGTAACATTTTGACATAATTTGGACCCACAAATTCAAAATATTGAATCCAATTTTCAAAATTCCAAACCCTTAATTGGTAAAAATTTATTTAAAAATAATTCCCATTGTCAAAAACAAAAATGTGGGTTTAAAAGAAACAAAAACATATCAAAAGATTTTCATGTATTCATGTCCAATTTAACTGTGAAATTAATTAAAATGACCAAAATTGGATTAAATGATTAAGAATATTCCAATAAAACTTTAAAAATAATTAGAATGGTATTATAACTAAATAAATGAATTAGATGAATATGTCATTTTTAATTAATATGATGTATTTTTAACTATTCATTAAAATATGAATTTTATCAGAAAAGTAACAAAAATTAGAAAAAAAATACCTTTTGATGTCCCAGTTCCGAATAAAATGTTTTTTAAATAGAATATATAAATGTGTTAAAAATTATATTTAAAATGTGTGCACCATAAATGGATAAAAAACTATATTTTTTTGGAAAAAAATACTTCTTTTACCTGATAAATTATTTTTGTAATTATATAATGTCTACAAAATATATACGATTAATCTAAATGTTAAATAAATTAAAAAATGTGGATAAAAATATTCATAAAATATTGTTGATATCTCATTAAATTATAATATTTTAACAATATATTGTTGTTTAGTGAAACTCTGTATGGCGTACAACGCAAGCTATCGAGGAAGTTCGCTCTTCCAAGTAACATGTAAAAATAATAGTATTGCATATACTCCAAACTAATATTTAGTTTTTAATGTTCTATCTAATATTGGGTTAATGTACAACACAAGACATCAGAGAATTTATGTCATAAAATATTGGGATGTTACATTATACCCCCATTAAAATGATTTTTCCCTCAAAATTTTTAGGGGTTATAAATGTTTTACGACATAAAAGTTTCTTTCATAGTAACCCACAATGTAATATGTAATAAAAAAACATCACATTAAAAATTAATTTTAGAAACATAATAGTTTCCCAATATAACTCATCACTGGGTTTCCATATAGAAGAACATTTGTTGGGAGTGGAGACATGGTTATAGAAAAAAAATTAAACCATAATGTTCTGGATCGATAATGACATAGAATAATGTTGTATAATTTTAACTTCAATAAAGCGATAAATAGTCAATTATTTAATGGACCACATGATTCATCATATATGAAGGTACTAGGATAACATTTTTTTCAAGATCTTTTTTCAAAAGATGAAGAACATGAGAAGAAATACATACATTATTTATGATGTAACCCAAACTTTTGGATTGTAACCCTTAAATTATGCTTTTCATATTTATAAAGTTTAAGTGTGATTAATGGGAGAGTTGATAGAACACTGAAAGTAGTTTTGAGGTAAAATGTAAGTCACAGGGGTGGTGTACAGTTTTCCTAACCGTGATTCCAATCCATTCATAATTGGTCCTTTTGAGGAAGTGGATCCATAAATGTTGGAGCACGGTTAGGGAGATCGTGAGAAGAAACCATGTGAGGGTCATCCTAGGAAATAGATAATTCACGATTAACACACAGTTTGTCTAACCATGTCAACTAACTGTGAATATGGTTTAAGTGACATCCCAAAAAAGTGGATCTAGCAAATGTTTTCTTCTAAGTTGATCGTTTTATCACCTAAGCTTCCATAACTATGGATTACTCTTTCGTGAAGGTATAATATCCTCTCCCAAGTGTTTTTGAGTCAATACTAGAGGTTTCCTTGGTGAGTCGAATCCGAATACTTAATGTTTGTGATCATTCTTCTTTGTTCATGATTGGTTCATAGATATACTTATATATATTTCTCCTCCTTTCCTGGTTTCATAGATATATTCTTGTTATGGGTAGATCTAGGTGTGTGGATTCCATATATGATGATACTAGATTATATCATTCATGGATAAGAGATCTAAGGTGGGTTCTTGAAGAATCGACCCAGTTTTCTTGTGTGTTCATCGTTTGTTGGGGTTTCGTTCAAAACATTCGAGGTAGGAACATTCTTTATCCACTCCACATAGTAGAAATTATTGTATTTCTTGGAAATTTTATGTGTTTTGTTGAATTGATTGTTATTTGGTTGTTAAAAATATAATGGAAACATTCTGGAGTGATGGTCGTGATATCTGGAAAATTGGAGATTTTGAGTGAGTTCCCTGGTTCTTGATTTCAAAATGTATATTTTTGAAATGGGATTTTCATAGATTATTGGAACATTATTGGGATTAGATGTTATCAGAAAAAGGGAAAATTTTATTTAAATGAAATGTTTCTTTGAAATTGGATGTGATTTGGTTTTTAATACAAGTTTATATTCATTAAAAGATTTATTGTGGAAATTGAAGTATTTGGCATAAATGTTGGGGGTGTGAGTTCTTGATTGATGAGTCATTTGTAAGGGACTAGTACCATTGGGGTAAAAGGGAGGTGACCCTGGATTGTGGGTGTGTGTTATTGGGACACAAGGGTATTGGATGAGAGACTGCTCATGAGTATTGAACTGTAAACGAAGCATGCTTATGTGGGTTTCAAATAATAAGAATAATGGGTTTTAAATCACTGATTATTTATTTTTCATAAATAATTACTTTCAATAAATTTGTTTCATTCGGTTCTGTATTCACTTATTTGCAAATGGTTATTGGATCATGTCTATACAAGGTTATAAACTATTTTGGTAAATCGTTTTATATAAAAGTGGACAAATTTTCTATCATAGTAGAATGAGTAGGGAAGTCATTGAGGAAACCCAACTCAGTTTTAAACTCACCCCTACTTTGGAAATTTGCTTCTTTTGTAGATGCTATTTTCTGGGACACGGGAAAAGGCAATGTTCCCAACATATTTAGAAAAACACCATAATATTTAGCTTGTTCAGTGATCATGGATCTTGGAGCTTGTGGAGAATTGATTCTTGTTGTATCTTAAGAATCATTAGAAGCTTATCCACTGTTTACTTTGATAATGGGTTGTTCTTCCATTTTTTTCACACTTTGATGTGGATTTAAGATACATGATGTTTTTGAGTTTCCTTTAATTTAATCATGAATAATATAGTGAATTGTTTGGATATGGTTGGTGGGTTCAATGGTTTATTTCATAAATGGGAATATCATCCCCCACTTGTATTGAAACCCTTCATCATTTACGTCCAACATTTGGCATCATTTTAATGTCACATAGGGCCATGTAATGAGTTGTTGTTCTCTAAATACTATGAGAATGAGTGGGTTATTACAAATGGTATCAGTCTGGACCTTCCGTTGTGGTACACATGTTATAATCATGTTTGGTCCTTGAATAAAAAGTGGTCATTAGTTATCTTTGGATCAGAGTTGAAATTATTTCTTGTCTGTCCTTTTGTGTGAAATCTTAGATAGGGTTTCAATTGTAATAACATGAAATTTATAGCATTAAATGATGTAGTGTAACATCCCAAGCTTCTACGGTACGCTTCTCTTTGAATAATGTGATAGCATGTGTTGTATACACATCGAGTTCTAACACACCACAACAAATCAAACTAGCCATTATGAATAGTAATACATACTTTTTGAAATTATATATAGTTTATATTTCAAAATGGACTTCATTTTTGGATTTGGAATATCGAAATCATCCTAAGATGAATTTTTGGTATTTTTTTTTGAACTTCCAATTTTTATGAATAGTGAAAAATACTTAAAAACAACTTTTTTAATCAAAATAATTTATAGTGATAAATTATATTATTGATTGGTTTCAAAGTATAATTATAATATATTTTTAACATTTTATTCAATGGTTTTCATTAGAATTAATTTCACTTTGAAATTGGACCTAAACAATTGTCAATCTTTTGATATATATTGTTTCTTAAAAACATGCTATTTGTTGTGACAGCGAGAATTAATTAAAAACTTAATTAATGAAACTTATATGTTTGGAATTTTGTAAAATAGACATCATTTTTGAATTTGGAATATCAATTATATCTTAGAGTGAAATTTTGGCATTGTTCTGAAAAACTTCAATTTTTAATGAATAGTGAAACTACTAAGTGGTAGTTAAAAAAACTGAATTTTTCATAAAACATAATTTTACCGCTTCTGTGAATGAAATTTCGAAAATCTGAGAGACACGGTTAATATCAAGAATTAAAATGTGCTTCAATGAGATGAAAATAATTTTTGGTGAATAGTATCTTTTTACTTTTATTTACCACGGTTAAAAGAAAATAGGGTAATTAAGGGTAAAAATGATATTAATATTACCCTAACACATGTACTAATTCAATTGGACAAGTTTATCTCGACCAAAAACAACCTTAGGACTAAAATATTATCATTTAGGTCCACTTTGATTAGATTAGGACATTTATTATTGTTTAATTCAAAGAAGAGTTAAAAGAGTTAAAATCAATGTTTATTTACTAAAACATTTTTAATTTAGGGTTATACAAAAGATAAATTAGATTTTAAATATTCATTAGAAAGATAAAAAGATTTCCTACATAATGATATTTTATTTATAATTTTTAGACATTAAATAATTTAATTTATTTATTACAAAATAATGATGCAGTAATTACCATAATAGTGAAAAATTAAAATAATTGATATTATAAATACCCAAATAAATATAATTTCAGACCTTTTATGACTTAAACTAATTTTATAGGATAATATGACATTTTTGGAGTTTTTTAATTAACTTTTTTCGAAGTAATAATTCGGTTATGATTTTTACAAAAATCAATTATTGAATAGTGTCGAAATTGACATAAATGAATTTTTAAAACAAATATTATATTATAAATTGATATTAAATTACTAAAATATAAGGTTAGGCCAAGAGACTTATATCATGATAGGTGTATCATTAATGGACCACTTTGAGGTCTCTTGGATTTATATAGTAAGTTTATTAACTATATAATATAAACATACAAAGTGATATGGTAAATGTCAAACTAATTAACTAAGAGTTAAAACTAAAAGATAAGGTTAATATAATGACCCAAACCTGTCTAAATTCTATTGGATGAATTTATTTCGACATATACCCACCTTAAACTTTAAATAATAAACTTTGAAGCCATTAGAAACCAAATATGAATTTATTATAAATTAATATTTCTACCTTTTCCAAAGGTTCCCCTCACCCCTCTTATAAAAGGGAACTCTTCCTTCTCATTTCTTCACACCTTCAACGCCTTTTGGTTCGGACAAAACCTATCCAAATACACTCTAGACTTACCTCACAACAACATATATGCCTTAGTTTGATCATAAAGCCATCCTATGGAGCTTTTTTGATCAAATCAAAAGGAAGAACCCGAAGAAGAGGTAATGTTTTCACCACCCCTTTTCAAGTTCATTTCTTCTTCCACTTCTTCTTTCTTCGTTATTACCATTATAAAATAATAACTATAGTATCTTATATATACTGTGATGTTATTATAAATATGGTACAAATATATTCAGTATTCTATCCACCCTTTTAATAACATGTCCCATACGTGTGTATGTACGGCTTACCGTCTCAACGTCGGGGTGTAATTGTTATTAAATATATTATTATTTGGATGGGTATAATAATGATGTATAATTAATGTAAACAATAAATATAACATGATAATAATTCTATATATATAATATACCATCCACTTATATATTATTTTAATATAAAAAAAATGATATTGTCGCTCGTGCGTACGTACGGACTACCATCTCCATGAACGCGATGAGATTGATTTCCATCATATCCATTCAATTATAATTATCATTTGATTATTTAAAAATAATGTTTAAGAACTTTATATAATTCTGGATATGAATAAGATACAACCTATCCATTACAAACATGGCTTACATAACAAAACATATAAAAGAAAACAAGTAAGTTAACACCTGAAACGACGATAATTCTAAGATATTATTAACAAACCAATGTTAAAAGATCATATATGATATCATATTAATGTATATGATTCATGAATAATTTAATAAAAGTTGTTTCAACATTATATAGGTGGTTAACCTACCCCCAACCATGGAAATGTACAAGGTAAGGGGGTTCTTATCTCACTCTTAATTTTGTGAGAATTCCATTGTTCACCACTTATTTATTGCATGTGGTGTATGTGTACTACCCATGATTGTATTAAGTGTGTATTATAATTTAATTTATGGGTATTTAAATCATCATTGTATGATCCTTCTTTCATGGGTGTATGTTTCATAAGTTACCTAATCGATAAGGGAATTTGAAATTTCAATTTCCATTTATTCGTCTTTACGCAAACTTCGTTGATTATTTTACTCCGAGATTATGTGTGGAATAACTATTAATTTTCTTATGTCATAATTTCCACTCCCCTTTTTCTGGATATACTTTTGATACACATAATCACTCCATTGATAATTTCTCAAGTCATCGATATGAATTTGATAAGATTAATTTTAACTCATTCTCCATTTGTTGAGTTAAACATCAAATTCATTGGTGTTGTTTTTTAAAGATTATGTGTGAATATACTTTGATTGTTTTACACTGAATATCCAATCATATTTAGTGTATTTATATTTTTCACACATAACTATGTTGTTGATTTATCCTTAACCTAAGGATACGTCCTTTGTGAGAGATTTCCTCTCAATTTAAATTCCACTGAGACTTCTTTGTTTTTATACACCAAATCACTTTTATGTGGTGTATATAATGTACATTGACATAGTATATCATGAATCCCTTTATTCTAATTATATTACAAAGTTTTGATTACCTCAATTATTTGTATTCAAGTGTCTCTCTTTTGGTTAAACTCTCTAACAAAAATACTTTTTTAAATGTTTTAAAGACTTATTCATCTAAATCTTTCTCATTAAAGTCCATGTTTTAAAAATGGTTTTAAAGATTAATTTATATGGACATTAATGTTTTAAAATTAAAACTCCTTTTAAAAAGATTCAAAAGTGGTATGGGACACTTTTATTCAAAAATCTATTTTTAAATGGCTTCTTGACAAATAGTGTGACTTTTAAATGATTTCAAGAAAAAGGGGGATATTTCTCTCAAATAGTTTTGATGATTATTTTCATCTATATAAACATCCTTCATTATTCTTGATTGAGGTTAATGTGATACAATACAATCTTCCATATTGTATCGAATGAGTTATGTTTGACTGTGGATGTGCTATTTTTATACCATTCATGATTTGTGGTTAAAGTATTGACATTTTGTATGCTCGTTTTAATACGAATGTTTATGTTATGTTTAAAACTGTTCATGTGAGGAATTCATTGGACTTAATATGTGATGGGTGGAGCCCGCTATAGCTCCTCGATGCATCGGTAGGTCTCATGAGACAAAATAGTGTCTTGGCACAAGGCCTTGGCAAAATCGTATTTGTAGTCTTGGCACAAGGCCTTGGCTATGTGGTTATGATAGTCTGGAATTATGCATTCCATCATTATGAAAGTGGTTATTGATATTGCATGTGATCATTCGACTAGTATAATATCCATGTGAGTAAGTAAATGGAATTATTTTATTTTATCTTTTCCATTTTATGCTGAAGTTCAAGTTTAAAAGGCTTTTGTTTTAGTTATAAACTTCATTAAGTGTTTATGCTTATCTATGAAAGCTTCTGCTATAA
Source organism: Viscum album (assembly GCA_963277665.1). Taxonomy (NCBI): domain Eukaryota; kingdom Viridiplantae; phylum Streptophyta; class Magnoliopsida; order Santalales; family Viscaceae; genus Viscum; species Viscum album. Next base: position 1,106,142,726 of record OY728152.1, on the reverse strand, counting down.
TGTTATCCTTACTGAGCATCTGAGCTCACCCCTTTCAATTTTTTATTTTTCCCAGGATTATGAAGAAGTAATTTATGAATGACCTTCAGGGATAGTATGAGGGGATATGAAGACAAGATGTTTTTTTAATGATGTAATGTAAAATTTTATGAATGTATCTAGTGTTTACAAGGATTCTAAAATAATCGGTCTTTCGAGACTTGATCATTGTTGTGATCATGCCAATGTTATTTAATAATGCACCAACTCTGGGTAACTAGAGTCGGGACGTTACAATTGGTATCAGAGGAAGTTTCGTACAACCCTTGGAAGCTAGATTTAGATAAACTCTGATTAGAGCATGTAGAACTAAGATGAACATTGAGTATTAGTATAGAAGAACTTTATAGAATTTTGGTATTGTAGAGATTTTGTGAGTTTTCCAAGCAATACATCCATGTCTGGATACGAACAGGTAGAGGCGGCTCTGGCACAAATGTACCTAGGGGTAAAACCTGAAAACACTGCTCTGAGCTAGACTCGAACAGGAACTGGTGCACGACAACGGGCCTTGCAGCACTATTGGTTACGACACTCACGGGGGATATGCTTAGGATAATTTAAATTTTCATTACAATCCAATTTGAGGTATTATATATATAAGATGAGAGTAAATGACCTCAGTTAATCCTAATGTGTTTCAAATTAAGAATATGGTGACATGTTAATCTCTAAATGATTTTATGACTACTGTTACTCACACAATTCTTTTTGGTTTCAGTGAATGGCTGGATTCCAAGGAAGTCATAGTGATTGTGAGAATGATGTAAAAGGTGGGAACGGTGGTGGGAATGAGAAACAAAATGGAATGTTGATAGGCGTAAAAGATATCGTCTTTATGCCAAATCAATTTTCCAAAAATATGATCAAAAATATATATATTAACCAATTCCTGGACTCAACAATGAAAAGAAAGGTGATGAATGATAAGAGCTCCAGCAGTGGAGACCATGGAGAAAGGAATCCTAAATTTCTATCATGCAGGAAATGTGGAAGGAGACACCCAGGAAAGTGTCTCAATGGGAAAAGGAAATGCTTTACGTGCAGGAAGGAAGAACATAACGTGAAGAATTGCCAATGAAAAATGATGAGTAATATGGAAGAAGATAAAAATGGTGCCAAGTATCAATTTACAGTCATTTGCCGTAAATGTAGGGGACATGACCATTACCCGATTGAATGCCCTATTCTATAGTATATTTTTGTGGTCAAAGAAGAAGCTATGTGGAAATAAATGGTTGGAGAAATGTTTGAAAAGTGTCAGTGCTCCTTGTTTATGGGTTTACTTTGGAATAATTTTCTCTTGTATTTGTAACCATGCAGTTTTCCATGTGAGAATATATTTGAGGATTAATTATCTTTTCTCTTGTGGGTATAGTTATGAATAACCATTTTGTTTTATATGATCATTGGGCTTGAGGCAATTATAAGTTATTATAATTTGGGATGAAAATGCAAGGTATGACATAACATTTGTGGTTAAATTATGTTATGGTTATTTTGAGGAATTTATCTCATTTTGATAATGTTATTAAATATAGTTTTTGAAAAGGGACAACACGCAGACCGTGTGACAACCCGTCGCGTCGGACAAAGCTGTGGGAATCGAACCCACAACCAAAGTGCGATTGGGATTTATCACCTACCACTGGACTACCTGAATTCCCTAGTTAGTGTGACTATTATTTTTTAGTTAAGTTATTTTATTGATCATTAATAATTTTATTTGGGGTCTTATGTATTATCAAATGAATACCATTAGTATAGGAAAATGATTTGGTAATTAATTGATAAATGTTATTTTCGAAGTTTTTCACTTTGTTTTATGGAATATAGAATAGTATGGGATTTCATTTGAGGAGTAATGGTGGATTTTTATCTATGTTTTTATTGTGGATTTATAGTTATTTGGGTTGTTTATGGAAATGATAAGGTTAATTACTTTAAAGTATGAAACTTTAAGAGTAATTAATGTCATTTGGAGATACAATTTAACATGGAAGACAACATTCTTATAATTTTTTAGTTTCAATATTAGTTTGGATTATATTGAAGGATTTTAAGGATAATTGATTATTGAATGGTATTTATTTAACTTTTGGGTATTGATGGTTTAATTTTAGAAATTAAGATTAGAGTTTTTTTATCTAATGGAATATCCATTTGGGGGTCATCATATATTATACTAACCATTTTGGTTTTGATTAATCTCTAAGGACAAGTTAAATATATAGTTTATCCTATGTGGATCATGTATTTTTATAGAATTTTATTATAGCTCTTCCATTGTAACCAAGTCTTCTTGAATACTCATTGGTAAAAAAAATGAGTTAGTGGTCAAAATTTATTAAAGAATGAAACTCTACTTAAAAAGTAATTATATCTCTTTATGTTCTTAGTCAATATCATAAATGAATTCCTCGTCCTTATGTAATGTAACTTAAAACAAAAAAAATTTGTCTGTTTACTTTTCCTACTGGGAGACTAATGACTGTTTGTCCCAACACAAGTTTGTGATTTTCTCATTGTTAACTTTCTCCTGATCATGTTTTCTATCCCTCTCCATCAGAACTCAACACTTAGTTTATCGTCCATATCCATGTTTTCCTACATGGAATCCTAGTATTGGTTATCTTGGGTGACCTTTGTACTTCTCTTTCTTTCTTTTAAAGTGATAGTTTTTTTGACTCTTTTTCCGATGTGGGACTTTCCATTATATTCTCAAGCACAATTTTAAAAATTTCGAGGACGCAATTTATTGAAGTAGGGGAGAATGTAGCACCCCAAGCTTCTACGGTACGCTTCTTTTTGAATAATGCGACAGCATGTGTTGTACGCAATATCGAGTTCTAACACACCACAACCAATCAAACTAGACGTTATGAATAGTAATACCTAATTTTTGAAATTATATATATTTTATATTTCAAAATGGACTTCATTTTGGGTTTTGGAATATCGAAATTATCCTAAGATGAATTTTTGGTATTTTTCTGAGAACTTCCAATTTTTATGAATAGTGAAAAATACTTGAAACCAAATTTTTTAAACAAAATAATTTATAGTGATAAATTATATTATTGAGTGGTTTCCAATTATAATTAGAATATGTTTTTATCATTTTATCCAATCGTGTTCCTTATAATTAATTTCACTTTGAAATTGGACCTAAATAATTGTCAATATTTTGATATATATTGTTTCTTAAAAAACACGCTATTTTTTGTGACAGCGGGAATTAATTATAAAATTAATTAATGAAACTCATATTTTTTGAATTTTGTAAAATAGAAATCATTTTTGAATTTGTAATATCAATTATATCTTCGGGTGAAATTTTTGAATTGTTCTGAAAAACATCAATTTTTAATGAATAGTGAAATTACTAAGTGGTAGTTAAAAAACTGAATTTTTCATAAAACTTAATTTTACTGCTTCTGTGAATGGAATTTAGAAAATATGAGAGACACGTTTAATATCATGAAGTAAAATTTGGTTCACTGAGATGAAAATAATTTTTGGTGAATAGTAACTTTTTACTTTTATTTACCACGGTTAAAAATAAATAGGGTAATTAAGGGTAAAAATGATATTAATGTTACCCTAACACTTGTACTAATTCTATTGGACATGTTTATCTCGACCAAAAACAACCTTAGGAATAAAATATTATCATTTTTTCCACTTGGATTAGATTAGGACATTTATTATTATTTAATTCAATTAAGAGTTAAAAGAGTTAAAATCAATGTTTATTTACTAAAACATTTTTAATATAGGGTTATACATATGATAAATTCGATTGTAAATATTCATTAGAAATCTCAAAAGATTTCATATATAATGATATTTTATTTATAATTTTTAGACATTAAATATTTTAATTAATTTATTACACAATGATGATGCATTAATTACCATAATAGTGAAACATTAAAATAATTGATATTATAAATACCCAAATAAATATTATTTCAGACTTTCTATGAATTACAATAATTTTATAAGATAATATTACATGTTAGGATTTATTTAATTAACTTTTTTCGAAGTAATAATTCTGTTATGTGTTTAAAAAAACAATTATTGAATAGTGTCAAAATTGACATAAAGGAATTTTTAAAACAAATATTATATTATTAATTGTTATTAAATTCCTAAAAATATAATGTTCGTCCAAGAGACTTACATCATGATATGTGTATCATTAATGGACAACTTAGGGGTCTCTTGGATGTATATAGTAAGTTTATTAACTATATAATATAAAAATACAAAGTGATATGGTAAATGTCAAACTAATTAACTAAGAGTTAAAACTAAATGATAAGGTTAATATAATGACCCAAACCTGTCTAAATTATATTGGTTGAATGGATATCAAACTATCCCCACCTTAACCTTTAAATAATCTACTTTGGAGCCATTAGAAACCGAATATGAATTTATTATAAATTAATATTTCATGCTTTTCCAAAGGTTCCCCTCACGCCTCTTATAAAAGGGAACTCCTCCTTCTCATTTCTTCACACCATCAAGGCCTTTTGGATCGGACAACACCAGCCCAAATACTCTCTAAACTTCCCTCAAAACAACCTAGAGGCATTATTTTGATCAGAAATCCAATCTAAGGATCCCTTTGGATCAAATAAAAAGGAAGAACTTGAAGAAGAGGTATTGCTTTCACCACCCCTTTTCAAGTTCCTTTCTTCTTCCACTTCTTCTTTATTTGTTATTACAATTATAAAATAATAACCCCAGTGTCTTATATATACTGTTATGTTATTATAAATATGTTACAAGAATATTTAGTATTCTATCCACCCTTTTAATAACATGTCACCATACGTGCGTACGTACGACTTACCGTCTCCACGTCGTGGTGTAATTGTTATTCAATATATTATTATTTAGATGGGTATAATAATGATGAATAATTCATGTAAAAATTAAATATAACATGATAATAATTCTATATATATAATATAACATCCATGTATATATTATTTTAATATCAAAAGAATGATATTGTCTCTTGTGCGTACGTACGGACTACCGTCTCCACGAACGCGATGAGATTCATTCTCCGTCATATCCATTAAAGTATAATTATCATTTGATGATTTATAAATAATGTTTAAGAACTTGATATAATTCTGGATATGAATAAGATACAACCTATCCATGAGAAACATGGCTTATGTAACAAAACATATAAAGGAAAACGAGTATGTTAACACCCGAAACGACGATAATTCTAAGATATGATTAACAATGCAATGTTAAAAGATCATATATGATATCATATTAATGTATTTGAGTCATGAATAATTTAATAATAATTATTTTAACATTATACAGGAGTTTAACCTACCCCCAACCAAAGAAATGTACAAGGTAAGGGGTTTCTTATCTCACTCTTAATTTCGTGAGAATTCCATTGTCACAACTTATTTATTGCATGTGGTGTATGTGCACTACCCATGATTGTATTCATTGTTTATTATAATTTAATTTATGGGTATTTACATCATCATGGTATGATCCTTCTATCATGGGTGTATGTTTCATAAGTTACCTAATCGATAAGGGAATTTGAAATTTCAATTTCCATTTATTCGTCTTTATGAAAACTTCATTGATTATTTTACTCCGAGATTATGTGTGGAATAACTATTCATTTACTTATGTTATAATTTACACTCCCCTTTTTTTGGATATAATTTTGATACACATAATCACTCCATTGATAATTTCTCAAGTCATCGATATTAATTTGATAAGAGTAATTTTAACTCATTCTCCATTTGTTGAGTGAAACATCCAATTCATTGGTGTTGTTTTTACAAGATTATGTGTGAATATCCTTTGATTGTTTTACACTGAATATCCAATCATATTTAGTGTATTTATATTTTTCACACATAACTATGTCGTTGATTTATCCTTAACCTAAGGATATGACCTTTACGAGAGATTTCATCTCAATTTAAATTACATTGAGACTTCTTTGTTGTTATACATCAAATCACTTTTATGTGGTGTATATAATGTACATTGACATAGAATATCATGAATCCATTTATTCTCATTATATTACAAAGTTTTGATTACCTCAATTATTTGTATCCAAGTGTCTCTCTTTTTGTTAGAATCTCTAACTAAATTACTTTTTTTAATTGTTTTAAAGACTTATTCATCTAAATCTTTCTCATTAATGTCCAAGTTTTAAAAATGGTTTTAAGGATTTATTTATATGGACATTAAAGTTTTAAAATTAAAACTTCTCTTAAAAAGTTTCAAAAGTGGTATGGGACACTTTGATTCAAAAATCTATTTTTAAATGGCTTCTTGACAAATAGTGTGACTTTTATATGATTTCAAGAAAAAGGGGGATATTTCTCTCAAATAGTTTTGATGATTATTTTCATCTATGTCAACATCCTTCATTATTCTTGATTGAGGTTAATGTGATACAATACAATCTTCCATATTGCATCGAATGAGTTATGTTTGACTGTGGATGTGCTATTTTTATACTATTCATGGTTTGTGGTTAAAGTATTGACATTTCGTATGCTAGTTTTAATACGAATGTTTATGTTATGTTTAAACCTGTTAATATGAGGAATTCATTGGACTTAATAAGTGATGGGTGGAGCCCGCTATAGCTCCTCTATGCATCGTTAGTTCTCATTAGACAAAATAGTGCCTTGGCACAAGGTCTTGGAAAAATCTTATTTGTAGTCTTGGCACGAGGCCTTGCCTATGTGGTTATGATAGTCTGGAATTATGCATTCCATCATTATGAAAGTGGTTATTGATATTGCATGTGATCATTCGACTAGTAGAATATCCATGTGAGTAAGTAAATGGAATTATTTTATTTTATCTTTGCATTTTATGCTGAAGTTCATGTTTAAAAGGCTTTTGTTTTAGTTATAAACTACCTTAGGTGTTTATGCCTATCTATGAGGGCTTCTGTTATAATGTTATCCTTACTGAGCATCTGAGCTCACCCCTTTCAATGTTCTATTTTTTCCAAGATTATGAAGAAGTAATTTATGAATGACCTGCATGGATGGTATGAGGGGATATGAAGACAAGATGTTTTTTTATGATATAATGTAAAATTTTATTAATGTATCTAGTGTTTCCAAGGCTACTAAACTAATTGGTATTTCGAAACTTGATCTTTCTTGTGATAATTCCAATGTTATGTAATAATGCACCGACTCTGGGTCACTGGAGTTGGGGCGTTACATGTAGCTAACCCTTTTATGATGAAATTCATGTTACCAGGGAATTGGGTACATAAGTTTTTGAAGACACTTCCAGTATTTATAAATCACATTGTCATGGTTTTTTCAAATGAGACAACCATGAAATGCATTATTGAGGAATAAATTCCCACTAGGATATAATATTTCATTTGAGTAATGAATTATTCAATTGTTACTGGTGTTAAATTTTATAAAATACATAATTTTTTTTCAATTGAATGATTTTGAAACGAGAATATTTGGTATTTGGAAATGTGTTTAATTTTCCAAAAGAATGTTAAATGTTTTAAAAAATAGATGAACAATGAAAAGAGTTGTTTTTAAAAAAATTGTTATGGGGAAGTTATATAATTTTATATTCTATGTCCTCAGTTGTGAAAAAAAGTGAGATTGATTGAGTTTTTTTTGGTTTAGAAAACTGAACCTTGAAGGTGTTGTCAAAACTGAGGTAATGAAGCGGTAGAGAATGGGGTGGCACCTGAACCATTAGTGAACCAAGAGCTGGTTTGTAGTATTGTAAAATATTTTAATGGTGTGGATACAAGGAACTCGAGGAATGATCCCAAGGCTTGTTGATCATACCATCCAGTTCATGAAGAATAATTCAAAGAACATCTAGTGTGATGTTGAACCAGAGAAGATGGAGGTGTGGATCAATAAGATGAACCGTATCATTGACTTCATCGGAAAAACAATATTTCTAATAGTCAAGCTAGAAACATACATGCTGGAGGATCTTGTATGCTTGAGGTGGGATATAGCGGTGCATGCTAAATTGGATGAAGTCCTTACATGGGATGATTTTGAGGAATTCTCCCAAAAACAATTCTATCCTCAAACGTTTAAGATCTATAAAATGATAGAAAACAATACCTTAAAATAAGAGAGTCTATTTGTCACAGAGTATGTTTATATTTTCATGAATTTAGTCTATTTTGATCCAGATGTTGTGGTAAGTGCATTTTTGAAGGAACACATCTTCGAATCGGGGATACGACAGGAGAATCGATCGAAGATTGCAGTACTTTGTATCAAGGATTATACAGAGATAGTGAACAGAGTGATTGTTAATGAATGTGATATATTGGGTTCTATGAGATGAGGTATGATGATACCCACATGGAGTGGGTGGAACTCAAATGCTGGGAGAATGTGGAAAAGGGACACCTATTTCCAAGGGGGAAGTGGAAATCAGACGGCTGGATCCGTGAACCTTCCCCACAACCCCTGATCAAAATAGGGTTTTTTCAATGTGGTTCACTCGACTACATAATTTGAGAGTGTAAAACACAATATAGAGCATGTCCTCATTGAAACATGATATGTCATCTTCTGTGCTATTATCGCAGTGCTCCGTGTTCAGGTACTCAAGACTCTTCTCTAGCATCACAATCATCAAATGCTTTGACATGACGAGGACAAAAAAGCAGTCCTGTCATCAGATCAGAGCAAGCCATGACGATTCTAGAAATACCCTGACTCCTCAACTAGGGAAATATCTGCAAGGCAACCCAGAGAAAAGTTCAGTGATGAAGAAATTGTATGGAGTTGAGTTGAATATTATGAATGTGCGGTTGAGACTATCTACGGTGAGAGGTACAATTCTTTTGAATTCTACCATTGAAAAATTTATCTTGGATACAGTTGTATCACATTCTTTAATTTCTTTTCGTAATATAGAATTCCTATATTTAATGATGGAATTGATGTAATCTATTTTAAGACATAAAACTCATGTCGATAAATGATAATGTCAACCCTTTGTGTGTCTATCCAGTTTAATAAATGTTGATGAGGATGAGCTGAAATGGTAATTTTTGATGTTGGACCTATATTTCTTTGATGAAATCGTAGTAATGGATTGATTGATAATGTTTAAGGCTGACAACGATTGTTATAGGAGGGCAGTCAGTTTCACAACTGAGGATGACAACAACATCTCTTCAGAGGAGGGAGGATGGTAGAGAAAGGTGAAAATAGATTTTTAGTACCAAAGGGGAAAACAATCTCTTATCAGTTGGCAGTTTCCACTTTGGAATCAAGGGAATAGATTGAGGAAATTAATTTTCTAGTAGTTGGAGATCAATTTCCAGACATATTTACAGAGAAATTATTACAGTTACGGCCTATAAGGGAAGTAGAGTTTACGATTGATCTTCTTACATTGAGTAGTACTATTTACCTTCAATATTATAGGATAGTACCAATAGATTTAATGTAATTTAATGTGCAGTTAGATGAGCCGGAAATAAAGGGTTTCATTCAACCAAGTATATCTCCGTAGGTAGCACCGGTCATTTTTGTGAATACAGTAGTTGGAACTCTTAAGATGTCTGTTGATTATCGAAAGAATAACCATGTTAAGATAGATAAATGATATCCACTTCCATTAATTGATGATATTTTCAATCAATTAAGGGGTGATTAGTGGTTCTTAATCATTTAATTTTGATCTGGAAATCACCAATTGTGAGTTTGGAAGGAGGATATTCCATAGAAAACTTTCAAAAGAACATATGGCCACTATGAATATGTATTCATGACTTTCGGTGTAATGAAAGAACCATTGATCTTCATGGAATTGAGTAATTAGATATTTCAGTGATATCTTCATTCTTTTGTTGTTGTGTTTGTGGATAACACGATGGTGTATTCATAGACAAGGTATGACCGTGAGAAACACTATGAAATTGTTTTGATAAATCATATGAGATCTCCATTTGTATTCCAAATTATCAAAGTGTTATTTTTTTATACAGTAGTTATGTTTTGATGGCCATTTAATTTCTGAAAATGACTTTTCTATTGATCCAAAAAAGATATAAGTTGTTATATCATGGAAACTTTCAAACAATGTTTTTGAGATATAATGTTTTCCTGGTCAAGCTGGTTACTACCGATTCCTTATGCATGATTTCTCATTACTATATTTTTATTGATAGCTCTGAAAAAGAAAAATGATCCATTTCAATAGAAAAAGGAGTGTCATAATTCATACTAGGAACTAAAATTTCATCTTACATCGACATCTATCATGACCTTTCCTGAATTAGAAAAAGGGTATGTGGAGTATTGTTATACTTTGAGATCAGGGTTGGGTTGTGTTCTAATTAAAGAAGACTATGTGGTTTCTTATGCTTCAAGGATGTTGAGGGTGCATGAGAAGAATTACCCAAAACATGAATTGGAGTTAGCAGCAGATTTCTATACCTTGAAAACATGGAGACACTATCTCATTGCTGAGAAATTCATTATGATTACATACCAAAAAAACTTGAATCACATTTTCGCGCTGCGATATTTGAATATGAGGAAAATGAGATGGATGGAGTACCTCCAGATGATTGACATTGACATGATGTATACCCCAGGGAAAGGGAAATCTGTAGAAATTGAATATAGTGGAAACTCATATGCTCCGATGGAGAAGAATCTTTAGATGAATGGTATTTTATGTCAGTCCTAGCTAACATGCATGATGAATGTGAAATCTAAGGGGATGTTGCAGTTTTCTACTCAGCAATGCTTGATCCAGATTTGGTTAATATATTCAAAGAGGTAGAAAAATCAACTGAATAATGTCTTGTTATGAGTTAAATAATCAATGGTGGGGAGACCATTGAGGAATGGAGACATGATGGGAGTTCAGTTTTGTGCATTAGAGAACATATGGCTATACCTAATGCTTGTAAGGATCAACTGCCTCATTCATAACACCATTCAAGATGGGATGTACATACAAATACACATAAGATGTAAAAGGCTTTAAAGGTGAAATTTTGGTGGAGCATCATGAAAAGGAAAGTGGCCGAGTTCGTATCACGGTGCAAGACATGTTGTAAATGTTAAGGTTGAGAATCAGATACGAGTAAGAATTTTGCAGTATTTACCTATCCTAGTGTGGAAATAAGAGCATATTGAAATGAATTTTGTTACAGGTCTTCCATTAATGGTTCGAAAACACAATTATATATGGGTGATTGGTGATCATCTTACCATGTCAGCCCATTTCATTCTAATTCATGAAACTCTTATTGTTAAGAATCTGTCTAAAATCTATATCCATAAATTGGTAATGAGTCATGTATTACAACTTTAAATCATCTCAAATAGAGATCCATGGTTCACATCTTGTTCTTGGACATCCTTACATAAATCCCTTTGGAATCAGTTGACTATGATCACGATGTGTCATCATTTGACAGACGTCGAGTCTGAGAGAAAAAATACAAACATTGGAAGACATGTTGTGGACCTAAGAAATGGATTTTGATGGCTCATTGGAGGAGGATGAAATCTTGGTGGAGTCCTCATTCAGTAACATATATCATTCCTCGATACATATGGTCTGGTTTTGGGAATTGTATGGTCGTTCTTATTGTTCTCCATTATATTAGGTGGAAACAGGTGAAACATCACTAGTTGGGCCGATTATAGTCCATGAAACAATAGTGAAGATCTTGTTGATTAGAAAGAGGATAAATATGGCTCAATGTTTTCAGCAATCTAATGTATATCACAATATAAGACCATTGTCATTCATTTTGGGTGATCATGTCTTCTTGAGGATATCTCCCATGCTTGGACAACATCATTTCAGGAAGTTGAGAAAGTTATCTCTTCGATAAATTTTCCCTTTCAAGATAAGAGAATTGGGAGAGAGGTGGAATATCCATTAGAATTACCACAATGGTGCAGTTTGATACATAATGGGTTTCATGTATCTTAGATGAACATTAATCAATGTGATCTGACTAAGTGATAAAATGTGATCATGTTGACATAGAACCGGATGCTTTGTTGATACCTATCATGGTACAGATTGTGGATAAGAGATATAAAGTCTTGCATGGGAAGAGAATTGGTCTAGTGGGAGTTATATGGATTCATTGTCAGATTCAGGAAGTGAATTGGGAATGTGGGAAGGAAATTGAAGAGCATTGGTCAGAACTCTTTTAGGATAGTGAATGTTTTCTGCTTTTTTAGGAAGGAAAGACCAATGGTGGGGAGAATGTAGTACCCCAAATTTCTAGTATGTAACCCTTGATTATGTTCACGGTAATAATGGTTAAGGGTGATGAATTGGATTTTTGGGAGAACATTGGAATTAGTATTGGGGTAAAAAGGAAGTCTCGTTGGTGGCACACTATTTGTCTAACCATGCGTCCAAACCATGTGTAATTGGTCCCCTTGATGAAGTGGCACCATCAGGGTTGGATCACGATTAGGGAGTGTAACACCCCCAAATGATAAAGGGTTAAAATGACTAAATGATATGACTCATGTTAACAAGGTGCACCTTCCTTTTCAGGAGCCTGTCTGATTAGAACTCCACAGTTAAGCTTGCTTGGCCTGGAGTAGTGATCCGGATGGGTGACCTCCTGGGAAGTTTCTCAGGGTGTGTGTGAGTGAGGATAAAACACACTAGAAATGACATGTTTTGGCCTGTGGGGACTATCATTAGTCAGATAACCCGTTCAGGCTTGTGGGTGGACCCTAGGGTGGGCCCCACGTGTCTGCGGGGCAACTGGGGGTACCTGGTGGGAAAGGACCGGACGACCATGTTGAGGCGGGGTGGCTGTGCTTTCACCGGGACCCGGTTGTCACATTTGGTATCAGAGGAGGAACCCAGCCTTAAGTGCGGTGCACTGCCTGGGTTGAGATGTAGGGCCCACAACGAGGGCATTGTGCTCTAAAGGGGGGTGATTGTAACACCCCCAAATGATAAAGGGTTAAAATGACTAAATGATATGACTCATGTTAATAAGGTGCACCTTCCTTTTCGGGAGCCTGTCTGATTAGAACTCCACAGTTAAGTGTGCTTGGCCTGGAGTAGTGATCCGGATGGGTGACCTCCTGGGAAGTTTTTCAGGGTGTGTGTGAGTGAGAACAAAACACACTGGAAATGACATGTGTTGGCCTTTGGGGACTATCATTAGTTAAATAACCCATTCAGGCATGTGGGTGGACCCTAGGGTGGGCCCCACGTGTCTGCCGGGCAACTGGGGGTACCTGGTGGGCAAGGACCCGATGACCATGTTGAGGCGGGGTGGTTGTGCTATCACCGGGACCCAGTTATCACAGGGATACCACGGAAGGATAACATGTTAGGGTCTTCATTGGTAGTTTCTAACGTATGGTTAGCACATAATTCTTTTAAACATGAGAAGAATCTATGCGGATGGTTTAAGTGTGATCTATAAAAACTAGATCTCACAAATTTTTGGCTAACTTCCTTGTGTTTTCTCATAAGAGGTCATAATTCTGTATTCCTCTTCCTTGATGTTAAAAGCGCCTCTCTAATGTTTTTTAGAGTCAATATGAAGGATCTACATGGTGAATCTACAAAGAATTCTTGAGGTATGTTAAAATTATTCTTCGTTAATGATTGGATTCTTAGATCTACTCAGATCTACATCTCATCTTCTCTTGGTTTCATAGATCAATGCACTTTATTTGTATATATAGGTGTCTAGGTTCCAAATTTGATGATATTTTTTCTTGATCATTCTAGTAGAAGATATCTATGGCTGGTTCGTGGATATTAAACCTGGATTTTATGTGTGTTCTTAATTTTTTGGGGTTTTCATCAAATCTGTCGGGGTATGATGCTTCCCCCCCTCCAATTAGTAGAATTGATTGTATTGATTTCAAATTGAATGTGTGGGTTTAATGTATTGTGATTTTATTAAATAAAACTTGATGGAGACCTTCTTGTGTGGTTGTTGTGAAATCTATAAAATTGGGTATTTTGAATGAGTTCCATGGTTCTTGGATTTAAAATGTGGATTTTAGAAACGGGATTTTCCAGGTATATTGGAACATGATAGGGATTAGATTTTTTCAATAAAATGGAAAATTTTATTGAAATTAATTTTTGCTTTGAGATTGGTTGAGCTTTGGTTTTCAATATAATTTGTTTTATATAGGAATGGATTATTGTGAAAATGGAAGTATTTTCCATAAATGGTGTTGGTGTGACTTTATGCTTAAAGGAAATTGGTTTCCTTTGTTTTTTTTATTTGGTTCCAAACATTTTTTCGAACATTTTTTTATATGGTTATAATCTGTTTTGGTAAATTGTTTTATATAAAAAATTTTATATAAATGTGTCTAAAATTTCAATCATAGTGGAAAAAGATCATAACTCATTGGGGAAAACCTACTGCGTTTTATACTCACCCCTTCATTGGATCATTGGTTCTTTTTCAGATGCTATTTTTCGGGACATGGGAAAAGGTAAAGTTTCCCATGTTTTTAGCACTACCTCATGATAATTGGGTTGATCGTTGATCATGGAGTATGGATCTTGTGGAGCATGAAGTATTGTGGTCTCTTGACTGTATTTAGTAGTTTTTCCTCTATTTACATTGATACTAGATTGGTCTTCTGTTGTTGTACAGAATGATGTGGCTTTAAGATACATGAAGTTTTTGAGTTTTCTTTCATTTGATGATGCATCATATAGAGAATGTTTTGGTTATGGTTTATTGGTTCAATGGTTTATTTCATAAAGGGTTAAATCGTCCCTTACTTGTATTGAATCCATTCATCATTTGTTGTCATCTTTTAGCATCTTGGAGATGTCCCTTAAGGCCACGTAAGGAATCAGTGTGCTCTTTGGAAAATGAGATTGGGTGGGACATTACAATTTTTCTACAATATCACCATTGTTTTTTCTTTGAAGAATTTCAACTTCATCTTTAATTTAATGAAATGAAGTCGAAATTTTCACTCTAGAGGTGTTAGCAGATCATGTGATTGAATGATAGGTCATTCCATCTGTCTGAAAAAAAGGTTACCACAAGTATTAAAAATGCATAAGGCTGCTTATAGGGAGATAATACATTAATCAAACACACTTCAAATGGGATATAATTTATTCTATCTATAAATGTTTAACATTACAATCCTTCCAATAATAGAAAAAATATTTATTTTGATAGGGTTGAACAAAATTGACATAAAATTTATCACTAATACCTCATAAGGTAGTTCTTTGTGGTCACACTCCGAACATGATAATAATGTTGTCATTTATTATCATAAAATATGAAAATAAAATTAATTACATTAAAATATTAGTGAAAAACAGAATTCATTCATAATTAGCTCCTTCCGCACAGCAAAAAAAACTATATAGACTCAAAACATGATATCACTATGTCTATATAGTTGTAAAGAGATCATTAATACTATCATAAATATCATTATCTCTTTGTCCCATCATTATAGGCATATCACGTGCTTTCCAAAAATAACTGAATTACTATTCATGGATACCATTACCACTCAACATATACTTCAAAACACTTAAGGAGAAAATATAGTGCAACAACCCATAGATGTTTCATTTTTCCATAGTACCATAAAATTACTTATACAACATTATTATTGATAAACATGAGCTCATTCCACTATCTTCTGAAAAATTTGACCAAACTTCTAGATTTTATTCCTTAACAGTGATTTCATCTCATATATCATTCATTGTCTCTTCATCATCATAAACATAAATACTACCCATAAGAATATGCTAATTCTCTTCATGAAAGTTTCACCTAGGGTATCTATTTTCCTAATTCCCATTAATTCAACATTTAAAACATTTTAAAATTGTTTTTGTCTAAGAAATTCCATTATCCTTGTCCATTTTGTAAACTGAACTTTTTTCCATTGCAATTACTGGAATTGTGTCCTTCTTTTCCACACCTAAAGAATCTTCCAGTACAATTCAGTAATTCTACATGATGCCTCTTCCCCCATGATATAAATGAAGAAAATTTGACATTCATTCCACTATGATCACCATGAAACTCCATCATTCTCTTATTAGCTAGGCCAGAATATCACAAAACGTGAGATTATTGATCATATTATAAGATTAGTAATTAGAAATAATAATGATTTTTCTTCATTAGACTCCCATTTCATTTTCAAACTCAAGAATAATATCATTAAATTTTCTATAATATTCTTCATTAACATTATTCATCCGGTTTCTAGCCATTTTCTAAAACCCCAAAAGAATAGTGTGATGGGAAAATCATACTAGGAAAACAACATAATCAAGGGGGTGTAATTTAATTATCAACAATATTATGATTAATCACAAGTTATTCATGATGGTTAATATAATTATAGGACTCTATCCTATTTTTAGAATTAAAATTATGGATCCCCAAACATAAATAAGAAATATTTGTAGGGATCTCACTAATGTTTGTGCATCCTAGCATCCAAATGTTAAATATACCATCACTCTGATACAAACTATAATAGTCTAGAATTATTTCTAGTATACTGGAATTGATACCTATCATATAACTATATCGGTGGCTATAACCCTTGGATGGGACACAATAACATACCTAGTGGAAACCATTTACAAATGAATCCCTGAGGCGGAGAACCATGTTGCGTCCAACATTCAGGCATGAGAGTATCCAATGATCGGATTCATTACTATCTCCTTTTCTCTGATACCAACTCTAATGACCCAACCCTTATGTACACGTACATTACATTACTTTTGTGTAATACTTAATACATGAAATAAAAAGACACCCAAAGACCATAACAGTTTAGTTTATTGGGAAACCTGGAACATAATCTATTTAACATGGTGTAAAATCATCAACATCTCCCCCAAATATCTTCCACATTTTCCCTACCTAAAACCATTAATTATATCCTGTGGAAATGAAAACAAAAAAGGGTGAGATAAAAATCTCAATAAGGGTATACATTGAAAAAATAAAACAAACCATAAATATAATAATGTAAAAACATTAACATAAGGATTAAATTTCAAAATAATGAGTCATGTCATAAATCTTCACAGAACATAAATAATGGATCATAAAGGAACATTACCCATGTTAAAATATTTTAGAATAAAACATTAAATTGTGGAATAAAATTAATAACATAATATGATTTCCATAGCATCCATGTTAATGTTTATAATACCATCATTGTGGAGAAATTCCATTACTAAATTGGGTTTACTTGTCGTTCTATCCATGAATTATTGATATGGATTTAGTTGTCGTTCCATTCCTCAATTACTGAACTGGATTTACTATTCATTTGTTTCATATCTATCTCATGAGATATAAAACATTACCTAGTCCATTGGAGGGATATATATTACCAACCCATATCCTAATGAATTCATTATTACGTGTTCCACAAAAACATAAATCATTAATCATAGTGTTACCCCTGTAACAAAATGCGTTTCTTAAAAATAATTTCATCATATCATAATTAACATAAAATATCATTTAATAATTAACAAAATAGTATCATAGTAATTATAGGGATAGAAGAAAATCCCTATTTAATGAGTGGAATCTTATATGGAAAATAATTTTAATAAAACACTTGAACTTAATTCTTCAGGAAAATTTCCTTTCTTCTTAAAAAATGTATACTTTTTACAAAATTATACATAACAATAATTTTTTTTTGAAATAATGTAGTATCTTCTTCATGGAAATATGGTTTCATTAAATCGTAAAAATACATTTATTCCATAAAAGATATAAAAACAATCTCCTCACACTTTTGTAGGAAAGGTCAAAAAGTACCTCGTATGGTAAACAAAAGA
This sequence comes from Viscum album, assembly GCA_963277665.1. Lineage (NCBI taxonomy): Eukaryota > Viridiplantae > Streptophyta > Magnoliopsida > Santalales > Viscaceae > Viscum > Viscum album. The sequence goes on along the minus strand of OY728152.1, from coordinate 1,106,124,789 downwards.
AATAATCCTTCATACCATGTAGTAAAAGTACGAAATGGGTAAAGATGACTTTATAAATACATATAAAATAGTATAAATTTTGTGAAAACATTTTTAGAAAATTTGGAAATTGATGATAACTATATTCTTGTAAATACTCACATATAATAAATCTAGAAAATTAAAGAGATTGCAAAATTATCCCTTACCATAGGTCTGATTTAATATTTATGTGCCAAAAACACTTGTATAATGGGTGTAAACATATTGTTAACTTGTATCATAATATGAATATTATTTATAATCTCATATATGATTCACTTATGACTTTATATTACCCTTTAATTTTACAATTCCATGATAAAACAATGTTTTGGGTAATAATTGTACTATTTGTCGTACGCGTTTTCAGTTGTTATTGTTGATCATATTACATAGATCGTGATTTATATTTGTTCCATAATATAAATAATTATTTATATATCTAAAATATTATATATATATATATATATAATTGATAAATGAAATGGAATACCCCATTTATGGAGACTATAGGTCGTACGAACACATGAACGCGGATTTTGTTTCCTTATTGAATTGAATAGAAGAAAGAAAATGATATATATATATATATAAATACATTCAGAAGCCTTATTATGTCATACATTTCATTCATATTTATTATTTATACTTTATAATCATTCTTAAATGGTTAATGGGGAAAATGAATCTCATCACGCTGTGGAGACAGTAGGTCATACGTACGCACAAGTGAAGATATCATTCACTTAATGGTTAAGTGGTACAAAAATAAACTCTATATTAATTATGAAGAATAATTATCATTATATATTAATTATTTTCATTCATTATACTAATAATTATAAAAATCCATGTAAGGTGGTGGTGAAAATTGGATAACACCACGTCGTGGAGATGGTAAGATGTACCTATGAACGCATGATGATTTCATTTTTCATAGAATTTGTATAATGTATAATATGGTTTTTTCATAATAATAAAAAACTATTAGTATATAATTAATACTTGAGTTATTAAATTATAATCAAACATCTCATTAGGTGGAAGTAGTAGAAGAAAGAAGTTTGAATGAATTGGTAAATGATATTACCTCTTCGTCGATGTGCCTCCTCTTAATATCCTCTTAGAGTACTAGAGTTTGTCATTGAAGAGTACCTAGACCTCTAAAATGTTTCTAGGGAATTTTATAAGATAATTTGGTAGGGTATAAGAGAACATGAATGCTTAATGAGTTGTGGTGAAATGAGGGTTAAGGGGTTGTTTTATAATTTGGGTGAGGGACATTTTTTGAATTTCTGAAACTATTTATTAATAATAATTTGAAAAATAACAAAAATAACTCCAAAATGATATATATAAGAATCTACGATATGATAATATTTAAATATCATCTACCAAGATAAAATATACATGATTTGATGTCAATTTTATGATTATCATTTTAAATAAAAATTAATTATTTTATTTAAATTTTAATTATGATAACAAATGTTTCAATATTAAAATGGTGAAATATTTACTTATTTGATTCCAATTATACCATAAATTAATAATTTTGAACATTTTAAATTATATAATTATTATTCTTCATTTTTAAAATTGTTTTATGATTTTCAAATAATTTTATAAAATAGTATTTTAAAAATATACAATTGTGTCAATTTTGACACTATTCATTTCATAAAATTTTAGAAATACCAATATAATTTTTTATCCTCAAAAAAATAATATATAATATCCATAATGGGTGAACGTAGTAAATAAAATTCATTGGTAAAAATAATTATTCCATATTATATTAATTTTATTAGTTTTATTACCATTTAATTGATATCTTCATTATTAAAATAATTCCAACAACAATATTGTTTAATTATTTAATTTAATTTCTTTTTGAATAAAAATTTGAAATAAAATACTATTATAAACATATATTTATTATATTTGACATGAATAACTGTATTATAATTTACCTTCTAGAAATCCATCATTAAAAATGTTATACTTATTAATGTATGAATAAGAGAACATTAACATCACATTAAATACAATATAATAAATGTCATAATCAATTCTATAAAGCTCAATATGGTAAAATTATCAGCAATTGGATGATTATTGTTTATATATACTTTACCAATATTTTTTGTTCATGTGTTTAGGTCTTTTATGCTTATTAGTATATATATAAAAAAGTTTATATGGATTTTTCATTAATTAATAAATTTTTACATCATCATAGTATAAGAATCTAATGTGATTATTAATTTCATAAAAATCAAAAATAAATTACCATGATTTAGTTAATTCCATTATATTTACATGTACAATTTATCGTCGAAGATATCACTTGGTTATCTCCATATTAAAATTATTACTCTTATTAGAAATGAGAGTTTGACATATTATCACTTTCATTGGTTTTATTAATATCTCGGTCATTTTCATTATCAACTGGCCCTTAAATGTTTATGTTACGAACCTAAGATGTTGAGGGTTGAATATTATTCATACAATTGGATTTTGGTAGGTTTTAGTGTCATTTTATTCTTCTAAACATATTGTTTGATACAATAATTTACTTGATTTACATTTAATAGTGTTATATAAAAAATTTCATAGTTACTATACATAGTATAAAAAAAGTAATCTATTAACATATTTGGGACCCCCTAATTCCCAATATGGAATCCATTTTTCTTAATTCAATACACATAATTTTTGTAATTAATTTAATATTATTACTCACTGTCTTAATCCAAAAAACGTGTTTTTATGAAGTAAATACTTATAAATCATTGTCATTTGTTTTTCCAATTTAAATGTGAAATTACATATAATGACCATAATTGGATTAAATGATAAAAACATAATCCAATTACACATTAACACTAATTAATAAGAAAATATAACTACATAAATAAATTATATGAAATGATAGTTTTGAATTAAAAAGCATCATTTTTCTCTATTCATTAAAATGTGAATTTTATCAGAAAAATACAAAAAATTCAACCAAATTATATTTATGTTCTGCTTCAAAATAACAAGTTCATTTTGTAAAATACAGTATAAAAAATTGTTAAATATTATATTTAAAATGGGTGTGCCATAAATAGGATTCAATATTTCATTTAAAAAAAATACATATTTCATCCGAAAACTTGATTTTGTTCTTATATCATTTCAAGAAAATAAATAAAATAAATTTTTAAGTTTTATAAAATTCAAAATCTTGATAATAATATTAGGAATTTCTAGTTTACATCCCAATAAAAAAAAACATTTCAATAATATATCATTTTTAGTGAATCTCGTTATGGCGTAGAACACAAGATATGGATGAAGGTCGCTCTTCTATAAAACACAACCGAAGAATAGTATTTCTTATAATGATAGCTAATACAATTTTGGGAATTGTTAAATCTAATATTGGTGTAGTGTAAAATAGAATTAATGAAGGAATATACCTCATTAATTCTCAGGGTGTTACAGTTACCCTTAACTAGCAATATCAAAATTTTAGATTAATTTTCTATAACCACCTAAATCCACTAATATAATTAAAGATAGCATCATTTCACTAAAAGGGGAATTTATTCCCAATGAATAACTAGTTAAACAATTGTTATTAAATAAATTTAAAAACAATACCATTGGATTTGAATGAAAATAGAATCAATGATTGTCATAGTGAACTACTAAAAAATTGGCCTTTAATAGTGCTAAAAATGGAAATTATCAATGAAAAAAAAGTAATGACTGTCAAATATGGATTAAATGATCTTGAATTACAATAATGTGTTGATAATAGGGTAGTAATATAGTGTGATATTAAATTTACCATAGACTATATCCAAAGAAACAGTATAAAAATTAGGTTCAGAAATTGATTCAATATAAAATAAAATATACAATAACGTTAAAAGAAAAAAAACACTCTATTATATAAATTTCAATAATTTGATCATTCTATTAGATGATTATGTAAAAATTATCAAAGGAATTCTAAAAAATTATTGTTCTTTTTTTATTGGCCCGTCAGCCCAACTCATGCTATTGGTGAACAGACCACCCCATTTCAAGAAAAAGAATAACCTGTTTAAGAAAAAGATTATCATGTTATAAATATTATAATGAAATAAATTAAAAATAATGTTTCATTTTTAAACTAAAAATTGAGTCACTCTAGGATTTTCATTTATCAGATTTAATTTCTGTTGATTCTTACACGTTAGACCATTTTTATTTCTCCTACATGAATTTTGTTTATAAAAAATATATAATGATGTATAAGAAAATAATGAAGTTGGAAATAATTAAATAATATCAAATAAAATAATGAGAAAAAATATAATCTCATTTTATTAATTTTGGAGATGAGATATGCATTTTATTCAAAAATATAACTTATATATTGAAAAAATTCACCTTGAGTCATACCAACCACATAATGTTTTAGATTTATGTGTGGTTAATTTCTATATGTTAATAATTTCTTGTGGAATTTTTATCTAAAAAATAAAAACAATATTAATGTGTATTCTCATTTTTGAGTATGCCACATTGGTTTTTTTCTAAAATGCAATTCTAAACTGGAAACATGCTCTTTGATTCATAGAAATCACATCATGTGTTGATTTCATTTGAGACTAGGTACAACACATCACAAATCACTTTTGGAGAATTTTCCTATATTATCATGATAATATGAGATTATTTTCCTAGGATTCAGTGAGTGTCACATTTTGAACTAAATTATAAATTTTAAAATCATAACTAAGACCTTGAGTCATATTGGAAACATTGTGTATTAGATAATGTTGTGTGTAATTCCTACACTTCAAAAATGACATTGATATTTTTTCTAACGTATCAAAATAATCATATTGAATTTTCTCAGTTTTCAGTGTGTTAGATTCATTTTTAATAAAATTAATGTCAATTTTAAATAAAAAATCCCACTTGGAGTCATATCTATCACAAAATGTGTCAAAATTGGGTATGTAAAATTATTACACATCAAAATAGACTTATGGATCATTCTACTAATGTATTATAATAATCTGAACGCGTTTTCTTAGATTTGACTATGTATATTGACTTTTTTACTAAAATATCATTTTAAAATAATATCATGCACTTGGATTCATAAAGATCACATTGTATATTCATTTGGCATGATACTGGTTTCTACATATCAGAAATGACATATGAAAATATTTCTTAAATTATCGAGGAAATATCAGTGTGTTTTTTTTATTTTTAGTACGTGATGCATATTTTACAATTAAGTGATAATATTAAATTGATAATGGACAAATTGAGTTACACCGAGAACATTGTGCATTATATTGGGGTGTGGATGATTAATACATAAAAAATGTTACTTATGGATTTTTTTTCCAAATTCCCAAAAAAATATTAATCTGTTTTTCTGTTTTGAGTATGTCACATTTTTAACAAAAATAAACCTCACTTTTATATAAAAATAAACATTTTCTGTGATACTAGGCTCACCATCTCTCATATTGAGGTGAAAATGATTCGTCAAAATTAAAAATTACTTCAATATCATTTTACTAAATTATAAAAGCAATATGAATGTGTTTTCATGGTTTTGAGTATGTCAGTTATGTTTTTTACAAAACGTAATGTCAATTTAAAATAAAAGTCACAATTAAAGACATATCAGTCAAACCAAGCACAAGATTGGGGTATGTCGGATTCCTAGACATCTAAAATTACTTATAGACCAATTTAGTAAAGCATCCAAAAAAGACAAAAAAATTTCTTAGTTTTTAGTTTCGTACAATATTGTTTTTAAAAAATTAATGTCAAATTGAAATGAAAAGATACATTTAGAGTCACAATGGTCACCCTGTGAAACAGATTGATGTGCAGGTAATTTTGACACATCACAAATGATAAATGGATCATTATTCAAATATATAAATAAAAAATTAATTTTTTCACTTCAATTTCATCATGCCACTTGAATTTTTTAATGATATGTCATTCAAAACAGGTAACACACACATGGAGTCATACCAATCACATTCCATGTCAGATTGATATGTTACTGATTTCAATATGGAAAAAGGAATAATAAATCCCATTATTAAATTATATTGTCAATCCAGTCTATTTTATCTTGGTTTTTAGTTAGTGACACACTTGTTTAATTGAAATGTCAATTTTAATCGAATAACATATAATTTGAGTTATACAGGGCACAACATGAGACAGATTGATGTGGATAAGAATACTACATATCAAAAATGACTTATGGTTCATTTTCATTAAGCATCAAAATAATATGAATGCATTTTATCAATTTTGTGAATGTCATTGTTATTTTTTAATAGAATTAAAGTAAATTTTAAAAAACAAGTCAATTATGGAGTCATCTAGGAAATCCATGTATAAGATTGATGTTTTAAAAATTACATACATCATAAATTACATAAAGATCATTTTAAAAAATTACGAAAGTAAACTTAATGCATTTTTTCAATTTTGAGTATGTCCCTTGTAATTTTTATTAAAATTAACTTCAACTTTAAATAAATGGACATAGTTGGATTCGTATAGGTAATATTATGAAATAGATTAAGGTGATAGTAATGTCTACATGTCATACATGGATTATGGATATTTTTCATAATGAATCCAAAATATATGAATGTTTTTTATCTATTTTTATTATATCAGTTTTTTATTTTTAATAAAATGTCATTATAAACTAGAAACAAATAATTTAAGGAATAACGAACACAATATTTGGAAGTTATATGTGAGAATAATTATTAAATGTGAAAAAATTATTTGGAATACTTTTCATAAATTATAATGAGAATTATGTGGTCTTATTGGGTTTCATTCAGTGACACTTTTGAAATAAAAATGTAATTTTAAACACATAATGGGAACATTGTGGAATATTTTTAACATTGTGCATCAGATTGAGGTGAGAATAATTCAAACATGTCATAAATTAAATATGGATCCTTATCATAAATTATTAAAACATTATGAATGTGTATTATAGGTTTTGAGTATATCAGTTTTATTTTTTAATTAAATTTTTAGGAAGAATTTATAAAAAAGGAACACTTTGAGTCATACATGTACCATGCATTAGATTGAGGTGACATAGATTTTTACACATCAAAAATGACTTACAGATCATTTTCATAATGTATCAAAACAATATGAATGTTTTTCTTGGTTTTGAGTATGTTATGTGTCAATTTAAAAAAAAATGCATATTATAAACTAAAAACATATATACCATGTCATACAAAACACATTGGGTATCATATTGGGGTATGGATAATTGATTTTTTGATATGTGTTTTTTTATTCATAAAAAAGACATAAAATAAAGATTATTTTCTCTATAATGTTGATTCTTGTAGGTTGTTGAATGAATAATATGACTTCCCAAAAATACTTGTGAAAGAAATGAAATAATTATCAAGTAAAAAAAATAAGGAAATTAAAATAAAATTATTAGTTAAAATGTAAAAAATTTATTAAATTTGTAATATGAATTATATTTTTCATGATTTACATATAGATTCTTCAATAATTTCTTTCCCTTCATAATATTAGTTGCATCCTCCAACTCCAATCATTCATTGGCATGAGAGACATCAAAAATAACAACCAAACTCAAGGAAAAGGGACAACCTATAGAAGAAAAAAATATCTTACGTTTTTAATACTAAAATTAAATAAATTTAAAATATATATGATACAATACATTTCTAAAACAACAATTTTAAATTGAAAACACAACATTTTGAGATATATCTACTTCACTATGTATCATATTGATGTCTGTATGATTTCCACATGTCGAAAATGATTGAGGGATCATTTTCATAGTGTATCAAAACAATATGAATGTGTTTGCCTGATTTTGATTATGTAACTTATATTTTATACTATAATATTAATTTTAATCCTTGTAATATTCCCTAATATAAAAGGAAATTTGTTCATGTAATATATCATTAAACAATAAAAAATTAATTCATGATCATATAAAACGAAATGTCACGGAATGTTTTCAATATTACAGGACCCTAAATAAAAATACATTGGGCCATATAATATGAAATTATCCTTCCTTTAGTGTTCCTTACCACATATTATTAAACTATATGATATAATATCCTACGTAGATAATGATTTCTTAGATGATATTTCATTATTAATGTCCCTAAACTATATTCATCTTTAAAAATTATTATGTTCCGACAATAAATTCTCATCATTAAAATATTTTTTCCATCATCATTGCATAAAATTATAAAACTCATTTATCAAAGTCAAATGGCATTTCTAGTCGCATTATTCAAAATAATGTTTCAAAATAATATCATTTTTTATTCACCCACTATGGATATATATGAGATATTTTAGAAGATATATCCAAAAAACATGGTATATTAACATACTTTACAATAACATAACATTAAAGTATTACAAAAAACTCCCATAAAAAATATTTATCCTTTTGGGTTGGTGTAAATTTATTATATAAACTATTTTTTAAATATCTTCTAAAAAACTAGAATAATACATTATATATTCATGGATTATACTTGGCATTATTGTGTCCCTTTATTTATTCCTAGAACCATTTACCATTAGTATATTCCTACATGTGTTAATTTATAGAACTAAAATAAATTTTTTAAATTGTGTTTTTAAGAAATATATTGAAATCTCTCTACACCTTTTTCTATAATAGAGAACAAAAACATCATGATAAATGATTTACCATATTTAATGTAAAACACTATTGTGTGACCCATTATGTATTTTACAAATACACTAAAATCCATTATACAATTTTTTTCCATTTTTTACATTATTAAACATCATTATAGATTTTTATTGCATCCAAATGACACTAAAATCTAGTTCATCCATTGCGTCTTCAAGATTGCGATATAGATTAGTATATCCTATTCAATATTATTTGTGTTGCCAAAATATAACATAACATTATCATTATTTTTTCATCCATATAAGAACATCCACATTCTCATGTATTTTTTATTGAGAATGAAAATGAGTTTTTTATCAATGATCTTCTGAACATGGATAATTGTATATAATGAATGTGAATCTTCATATTAGAATGAAAAAAGTGGACACATTATTTTTCGATGATATTTTTATCACGTATAAAAATGTATAGTAAGGATATGTTAAACCCCTCTACTCATGTAATTATTTTGAAATTATATGTGATATAATGGTGGGATGATTTAATTTCATATCATGTGCATTCAAAAAAATCCATTTTATTCAATCCATTTCAACAGTTTTAACTTGATTTTTTACATATATGTATTTCACAAGAAAATTTTACAAATATAGAATAATGTGATCCTTGAAAATAAGAATACTTTTTTTGTTATACCCAATTCCAACATATCATTTTAAAAATGAAGAGATTAATAAAACTATAATCACCCCCAAAATAAGGTTAAAATAAATGATGATATGAAATTAGTAATGACATATAAATAACCTATTACATAATATTATGGTTAATTCAACAAAACCTTTTATATTATTTTCTTACTAAACTCTTAATTTTTTAATATGACTAACTAGATTATTATTATCATAATTATAATTATATATTTTTCATTCCTATTTAATCAATATCATCATAAGACTCTCATTCCATATTATAAAGAACCAAAAAATTATAGATAGCCTTGAAGACATCACCAAAAATATTTTGTTAAGGATTAGTAAAATAACTAGCCATTATTATCTAAATAATAATAATTATTGAGAAATAATAAAATATTACTACCAAACATCAATTAAATGATCTAATAACGTTTCTTTACATATTACAGGATGAATGAAATTCAACTATGTTTTCAAATTTTATTAGGGTCTCACAATAAACCCTATTGTTTTTGAGATAATAAAAAGAATCAATTCACAACCACAATGAATTTACACATGGATTACAACTGATGATTTATTCATTTACCTATAATTTACGATGTGATCCTCCAATCATATGAAAGAATGGAAATGGTCTACATAGGTATCACCCCAACACACCACTCATCCACATTACCATGGATGTTTTATTCCAGAATAGAACAATTAATATCCTAATATATAATGAATCATGTTCTCACAAACTATATAAAAATTGAATGGCCACATTGATTTTTATCTCTATATAAATGATGATTAAATATCCTAAATTATTCCACCACCCACCAATATGGAACCACTATGCTTTTAATTTCTTCTGTCCTTTACCAACTCCCATAATGTAACCCTAGAGGGGGAATTAGTCAAATTTTGTTATAGAAATGATAATAAAATTAACTAAAATAATAGATAAAATGATGATATAATTAACTAAATAAGTATTAAAATGTCACATCCTCGTGATGCATCAATATATTCTGAATATATGCTTCATACTTATTTTTCTATAAAAAAATTGATTTCCTCCATTATATTTACAACTAATAAATATATAGAAAATATAATATTTGTTTTTTCATACTAATTCTTCACACCCCAAATAAGTTTATATGGTCATATCCCATACAAGATCACAAACATAGAAGGTAATCACCTATATTTGATGTCAAAAGACAATATAATACAATTTATTCTTACCATTCAAATTTAAACAAATTTACTTCTATTTTGAGTATGAATTATGTTTTAAATAGTGGTAGTAATGAGAAAATAAACTGAAAAATAAATTATGAAATAATGTTAATGAAAATATAATCAAATTATTTAATTACCTATTTTAGGATACTACTCTTTTCATGTTTGATGATATCTATCATATTTTTTAAATCATAATATCCTTAATAACTACAATAATGTTTCTTTAAAAACTACTAAAATGTAGGCCAATATAAGGAAAAAATATTGAAATATACTTTCATATTTAAATATCACTATATATACATTAATTTTATTCCATATGAAATAATCCAAAAGCTTTTTATATTCATTCACTGACATCATTTCATGATTTAGACTATATTTAGTGACCACCATATCAAAAAAAATCCTTTTCAAAACACATACTAAAATATATAATCCGATGTATATCTATAAAATTTTAATTGATTTGTATTAAAAATTCACAATATAGATCATTTATATTTTATATGAGGGATTTAAATCTATTGGATCCAAAAAAACAAATATTGGAGTATCCATATTAAGTGTGATCAGTATCTAATGCTTTATAATAAAAAGAATAAATACATAATGAAAAAATAAAAAATATATACATATATTTTGTGATTGCAGTGTAGATTTATACCCTTATGTAGTAGGAATCAAAAAGAGTTTATTGTCTCATATTTTTTTCCCAAACCCATTATATAGCTCATCATTATTCTAATCAATTAGTTTACTCTCCAATTAAGTATCTTTGTGAGAAATGATTTAGGGATTAATGAATCAAAATTGTACTTCACATGGTTTTCCCTTTATATAGTAGTTAGATAAACACCAATAGAAAATATTAATTGTTATTAAAATTAATCAACATATAAGATATTTATTTGGTTAGATGCACTATGAAAAAGTATTGTATTTATGTATTCACTACTGAGACAAATATAAATTCAAACAAAAAATCTCACATATAATATTGTGACAAATTTTCTCTATAATGATGGATCCAAATATTCAATAATAATTTTGAATTAATAAATATTTTCATATTTAAATGTGGTCTCTTCATGAAGTCATAATGATAACAAATTATTTAGTGCTATTGGTGAGGAGAAGGTACCCCCATTAGGTCCTTTTTATTTCCTAGCTGATTCTTTATGTTTTCTTGATATGACCATCTACTTCACCATCGTTTTATAGATATAAAAAAATTTCTAACATCAAACCACTTTTCATAAAATTTTATAGGTTTTTCATAAGGAAATTTTTTTTAAAGACATACATAAATTATAATTACATGATTATACAACCATGATATCACTCTTCTGATTACAACATTGACTGTTGCAGTATTCAGATCATCTAATGAAACATGCAGCTCAATAGTCATCTCTTGATCTACCTTAATCCCCACACTCTTGTGTAATTTTAGGATTTATTTAATATGTCATCTCCCAACCATGATATTATTTATAATACCCTTCACAAAATGGTTGTGTGTGGGATTTGAAAAATATAAATCACATACCACTTTACCCTTTATTGTTTTAGTTATATAAAGTTGTCAGAATTGGTTTGATTTCTATTTAGGTGAAAGTGTGATGAAAAAATTGATTTTCTCTAGTTTGTTATTTTCATGAGAGAAATTATTATCCTCAAATATAGTGGTTTATTTGGTTTTTTAGATGTGGATAATTGTTCCACAGTTTGTTCACATTGATCATTTATCATATATTGTTCTACCAAAAAAATCTGACAATAATATCATTACAAAAATAAATTTTTTTCTTAATTTTTTTAGTATTATATGTATCTTCTAGTGGTTATTTATTCTTGAAATATTTTCAAGATGAAACACCAAAACATACTCCTTTAATGCTTCCTTATTTTTATAGATTCTGCAAAGCTATTGAAAGTAATTTTCTTTCTGGTAACTGTTGGATGGAGATTGACTTTCCCCTCAACATCCCTTAATGATATTTTAAAGACCAGTCTAGAAGCCTCTACGGTATTTTATAGTGGCCATTAAGACATATTGGTTATGAAAATAATCTAAAATAAATGATATATACCAGTAATAATGAAAAGTAAATAAATGTTTAATTATAAAAATTACCAATAAAATAAATAATTGTTATCTTAACATTACCTAAATATCTTCCCAAATGGTTTCATTGATTATAAAATGGACAAGGAACTATGACTCTATATAAATCCTTATTCATCCTCATTATGACCCCAAGATAAATAATCAAATTAAAATTCATGGGATCAATAGGTTGGTCTTTTTGATTCCATCCAATATTAAATTTTATTCCCTTACATAATTCATTAATATTTTTAGTCAAAAAAATATTCCTACGTCATTATTTTTTTTTCAACATCACATTTTTCATCCCATAAAAATCAACAGTATTAACCTCAATAGACTTTTCTTCCTTAGGACTGCTAAAAACATAATGTGAAGAAGTCATTTTCTACACTAGTAGTCAAAAAATTATATATATATATTTTAATATAGTAAATAACACACAATATTTTGAACAAGATCATAGAATATTAATAAACACCTTAAAATTATCATAGAGCTGTCTTTTTTAAAATATTTAATGGTAATTGGATCCTCTATAGAGAATCCAAATCCCCTATTTTCTGTCCCATTTAACGTAGATGAAAGTATCAACAACTAGCCCATTTGGAACTGATTTTGATCTCCAAATGAATGGTTTATCATCTATCTAATTTTCAACTTACCCCATAGAGGTTTATGTCACAAGTAGAATAATTTAACAATTCATTGTTTCTAGATATAATACATAAAATAATTCCACTACATGTCATTCCACTGTGAATGGATCATTATTTTCACCCTATGTGTGTAAATTCACATTCAGGATGCACATTTCATCAACATTCACTACACTCCTATTGAAATATAATTTTCAATGGATAATCTAGACATGAAATTTTGTATATTCTAACTCAAATGTCTGGTCTATTATTGCCATATATGACATATTTTCATAAAATTTTTTCTATCCATGGAACAAGATATGTACATCTATTTCTCCATATGTATAACTCCCCCATTTTATATCGTACAACATTCACCATTTTATTTTATATAGAACAAATAAAAATTTATTAAAAAGCTATTTTAAGATAAAGAATATTAATTTAGTCCCCTATCTATCCATCGAAGTCATTCAACAATAGAATTTTTATTTTATGATATCTCCAATTTAATATGATATCTAAACCATCCTCTAAATTGTTAATTATGTCAATTTTTATAAATACATCATAACATTATGGATTGAAATATCTATGAAAATATTTTTTGGATTCAACATCTTGATAAACATCTTCAATATAATGTAAATTGTAATAGTTCTCTTTACCCCACTCTGTGATGGGAGTTGTAATAGAATACGTTTCGAAAATCCTATCACCCATAAGGTGTCTATTGTGACAAGACATTAGGTTAATGATGTAATCAAAATCTTCTAGGTAATCAGTACATAATTCAACAACTTATTCAACAATAAATCATCAACTATACAACCTTCTATAAGACTTTGATTCTTGAAAACTATTTTCAAAATATTCATATATTATTCAATGGGATGAATCCATATATAATAGTAATGAACACATATTTGATCCTATAGAACCATGTGAACCATCATGTGGACCACTATATCAAATAATTATGGGGTGGTGAATGATTATAATTCCTAGAGAATTATTGAAAACACATAATTCTTGGCTAGAAACTTCACCCAGTATATAACCTTAATGCATATGCCACTGTAAAAAAAGAAGGCTTGTTTAATGTATTTTGTACAATTTTTGGTTCAATATAACATAAAACAAGTAGAATTAAATATTTCTTCAAAAAATGTAATTTTATTAAATTTAATTTCAAAAACATTATATTATTCATTGACAAAAAATTGTTGATATTTGATGAATATGCTTCTAGAACATTCCAATAATTAAAAATATTAAAAATAGTAATTTTTCATGTATATATTGAGTGTTACATATTAGAGGAGGAAAAGTCCTCCATTTACCATTCACCAGTACCACCGCTTGACTTATCCCTATGTCAATTATGGCTAACCTATCTTTGATTCCATATTTTTTTCTTGAACATTTAGTAACCTGCCAATAACTCTTTCGAATAAATTTTTTCTACATGCATAACATCAATAATATTTCATAGAGAAAAAGAATTACAATACCATAATTCAAATGAAATTGAACTCTTTTTTTATTCTTAATTTAGGACGGTTTATAAAAAACAGTTTACTAAAAACAATGTCGATATCTTCTAATTTGTTGAATAGTTGATCACCAATTTATAGAGATTGTGTTGTTCCATTTTCGGTATTCCCATAAAATGTTGTTGTACAGTGTTGGAATTTATTTCATCAAGGAAAATATTATGATGTTTTAAAATAATAAATTTCATTGAATAATTCAACCAGACCATGTGTGTGTATTCTTCACAAATCAGACACCCCAAATTCATTTAATGTTATTTCCTAAAAAAAATTCATAAAAATTAATATCACTTAAAATCCCATATTACATACAACACATTGTTAATAATTAAAATCTATGAGTAAAATAAATTGTAACACATGTATCCCATATCTATTTTACAACTTTTGTCAATGGATCCTAATAGACATCAATATCATTATCGAGTCCTTTTGGTATAGATATATGTAAAGACAACATAATGTATTTTTGCTTCATATATAACCCTGGAAGAATGTTTTAATTAAATAAAATTATGGGAAAGGATCTATGAGCACTAATAAAAAACCAATATGATTTAATTACCTAGTATAAAATTTAAGACAAAAGTTTCATGGATTATTTCTAAATTCATGATACTCATAATCAATTTTCTTCTATAGAGGTGATTCAGCTGGATGAGACAGATTCTCAAATTTAATTCTTTTATCAACGTGACTTTTCAATTTCCTCACTGTTTTGTAATATCATTATATTCTTCTAAACCATGTAATTAGAGGAAATTACAATATAACAATCCATGGAATTGATTTATCTTCCATGTATCGGTATAGTCCACACATTGGTCATTTTATGAGTGTTTCATAGTCCACTATGAATATATAGTCATTTGGACAATAGTTTTTTAGAACATTATCATTGAACATATTATTCTTCATACCCCCTAAAAATATCGAGTAATATCCCCCATTTATCACATTTCATTTCATGATAATTATTATAATATGATGCCGTATTTTCAAAATATTTAAACACGCTTTTAATATATATTTTTTGCTTTGGTCGTTCGGGGCCAAGGCATCAAATTTTCAAAAATAGCTGAGAAGTTCATTATTTTCTTGTACAATAAAATTTAGGAGACCTAGTCGTTCTTTAACGATTGTGTCTCTTTATCCACTACAATATTTAAAATTATATAACTTCAATATAGATGGAAATGTTATGTACTCTCAATAACCTAAATACAATGGTCTCTTAAAAACATGATTTAATGTCTCATTTTTTTTGATATTAATGAATATCATATTCAATTTCCATTTTCATTTCATTAATTCAATCTCCAAAATCATTTACACTGGTATTCACCTTAAATGATTCATAAACCACAACAGCATCTCAATAAAAGTGAACATTCAATTTTTCCAAATGTTTATTCCAAATTTTTTAGATATGATCAATTCTAGGATAGATAAAATTTTCTTCCAACTAATTAAGACAAATTTTACATCAATAACAACAACATAAACATGAATAAAGGATTTTAGAATGGTTTGATGCATGATGTATTGAAAACCCGATGAACACTATAACTCCATATTCAAACTCTTTTTTAAAATGATTATAATGTATCCATTTCTAACTCATATCCATCCCATTAGGTTCATAAAATAATCATTTATATAAAAAATAAATAAATACACATAATATATTCATATAAAATTGTTTATTTTATAGAATATTCAAAAAAGATAAACCCAAAAATATCATTGGTACCCTGTTTGGGATGAATGATGCTTATAGAAGTTTAAACAACATAGGTGCATATTCAAAATTGATGGGGGTGAGTCTCAAGAAACAAAAGGAAATAATAAATGTTTTAGAGATGAATCTGATGAGGATGAACATTTTCTCATTAAATATAAATGTTCCTGGGATGGGAGATAGTGATGCACCAGACACCATTTCTTATATTTTTTTCCAAAATTTGTTTAAATAGTTTGAAATACAATGATTTTATATATTATATGATCATATAAGACATGTTAACTTTTCCCATTTTATTTTATACCCATGTGCCAATTATTATTTTGTTGAGATACAAGATCAACATAGAACGAATATACAAGAACCACTATCCCTTGAATAGAAAAATTATTACACCAAGACTTCAATTTTGACTCATAGTGGGTATATAGTCCGGATTTCATCATCTAGATTATTTTAGAGACTATAGTGAGTCTCATAGTTGGTATGAAATGATCAAAACATCTGGTTAATGGGAATGATTTGTGATTTCTGTCTTTTTTGAAACATAACATCTATCCTTACTATATTTCATTTCATTTATTTTAATTGGTTTTGATTGACAAATTAACAAAGCCTTAATTATTTTCCAAATCATATGTATAATTACATGAATATTGATACATTTCCAAATTAATTCCAATTATCTTAGAGAATCTATATTTTCGTTCTATTAAGGGATCAATATGAATTCACAATTGTATAGATCATGGAAATTAGAATAACGTTTTTTCTACATAACAAATAGAAATTCAACATGGGATTGGTGAGAATGATAATACAACATCATATCGTCACATATCATTAAACCAAAACAAATTTGTACAAATTTTATATACACATTTATAAAGGAAACCATTTGAAACATTATTTTCAAGCAATAAATAATTTTTTAAAATTAACATGTTTATTTTAATTTACACAATAAACAAATAATAAACATATAATTCAAATAACACACATGATGTGGTTTCTATATCAAGACAGCCAATCTCATAAAAAATAAATATTCAGTCCTCATATAGACACATTTTCACTAAAAATTATCTATTTCTCCCATCTACACACCATCTTTCTGCTTTGTCACAATTCCAAAACAATCAAAGTCATCCCATGATGTTCAAAACCCCCACAACAATGTGAACAACAAACTTTGTGTAACATCATGGTTTATAACTCTCTATGCAAAAATAAAATCTATTATTGTACTCTCACCCATGATGTTACACAAAGATTCATGTTTACATTGTTTTGGGGTTCCTATATATCGTGGGATGACTTTGGTTGTTTAAGAATTGTGACAGAGCAGAATGATAATGTGTAGATGGGTGAAACTGATCATTTTTAGTGAAAATTTGTCCATATGAGCACTGAATATTTATTTTTAATGATATTGGGTGTCGTCATATGGAAACTAAATCATGTGTGTTATTTTCATTGTATATTTATTATTATTTTATTGTGTAAATTGAACTAAACATGTTTAATTTTAAAAAATTATTTATTGCTTGAAAATAATGTTCGAAATAGTTCCCTTTCATTAGTTACATTCTTTTATTTATATATCTTCATTTTTATAAATTTTTTAATATTCAAATCATTTTATGATCCATAACAGAATATAGCTACAATATTATTGGGTTATGTTACCTCAATATATTTTGATAATGAAACAAGAATATTAAATTTCGTAGACCATTTTTAATGAATGTAAATTACTATTTGGTGCATATTTATATTCTGATATCTTTAATACATTTATTAAATATCGAGTTATTTTTAATCTATGTGATTAAATTGTTTGAATATAATTATTTATGTATTCCCTTTAATAAAAAGTATTTTATTACAAATAAATTCATTTCCTTTCAGTATAACTATAACGTCTCGACCTGAGTGCCACATGTCGATGTCGTGAGCCAGTTCTCTACATGACCATATGAATGCCTCCCCATATTCCAATTTCTTCCAAGTAATAGTGAATATATGATATATAAGATAGGGAGAATATACCATCATTACTAAAGTAACAAAGCCATTAAAATGAATGAAAAAATACTCAATAATAATAATGATAACCAGAATAACGTAAATATCAAATTATGATAATTATATGATAAATAATATCAAAAACGAAATAGTAGATATGTATTTAAAAATATTAAATCTCTTAATATGAATAACATAAAATAAAGACTACCTAAAAACTCCCAGATGGGTATTGAAACCATGTCTGGTTTTCTCATCCATGACCTATCCTAAATCATCCACCAAAAAAAAGCGATATTTCCCTTATCATGTATTGTAAACATAAAGTTTATTTGGTTACTGATCTGGTTCCCTAATTAGGGTGTGATTGACACTTATTAGGCCACAACCAATGGTGTCTAAAAAATATACATTCTATAAAAGTGTGTGATGTTATATAATGAATTATCTACAATAAATAAATAGCTTTCACATTTAATTATTCTTTAATCAACCAATTTAATAACTCGAGTTCATGATGACACATGAACCATAAATACATACTTCAACCAGTGATGGAGTCTGAATGATATCATATCCCAGGGATTAATTTATCAAATCAAATCAATTTCACATTCATGAAATCGGGGCCTATAGCGGCAATTTAGAACCACATGGGTATTTAGATCATTAGTCCCTATTTCATTACTCGTTTATCAAGTAAAATAAATAAATATATTAGTGTCTTAGAGTGATATTATGGAACCCCATGGGTATTTAGTGTAGTAGTCCCGATTCTACAAATCATTTCAATAATATCGGCACACCCCATGGGTAGATAAAACATTCACTATTTCCATTTATCCAAAAATAAAAATTCAAAATTCAAATGATCAAATATACTGGAACACCCCATAGTCATTATCACAAAATTTATCCACTCCAATTTCAATTGCCCCATGATAAATCAATTAAATTATCACATATAAATTAAATTATTCAATTTAATTTATATTTAAATCTACCAATTTGTAGATTAAAATTTCACAATTATATACATGCAATTTCAATCAATACATTGATAATTGATAAATCAACCATCTACCTCCTGATCATTGATGAGTGATCCCCCAGCCATATCCCTTAATTGATGGAGAATAGTAATATCATCCACAGTACCAGATATCTAGGAACCAAATCTAGGATCAAGATAAACTACCAATCAAACAATGGTCAAATGGTTCCCCCGCATCATCATATGAAAGTGGACTGGATGAAAATCAATAAAAAAAAGTCATAACATTAATCAAACACCGATATATGATGATCAAATTTGAATAAATCACTCTTAAACTACCAATACTCACCCCAAGATCCAGATATGGATGGATACAAACAAGAATGAATCCAAAATGAACCACAATGAATAATTTATTTTTCATATCAGGGTATTACATAGTGTTTAATTCAATTAAACATCATGTAATTGTTTTTAATGATTGAAATTGAATAACCTATCACCTAGGGTGGTTTTATCTTTATTAAAAAATCACATTGTGTGTTATAGTAATACACGGTGTCTAAATTTTCAACAGAAAACGTTTTAAAAAAATAATATTCATAAAGGATTCAGTTACCTCTAAATCCGTTCATACCAAAACCAAACCATCCCAAGCCCTAAAACAATAGAGAAATCGAAAAAGACAATGTGACATGAAAATGAATGAGGTTTTACAGTCTCCAAACAACATAATATCTCATTCTCAGGTTTTACACCCGTATATCTCTAATATTCTGAAGTATAATAGATAGGTCACTGAACACTCAAATCGGCTTCCCTATCCCATATTTCAACCTTAACAAGAACATGTTTCCACAATACTCAACCTATTAGCACAAACTTTACCTCCAAAACATTCTAACTAAGATCCAAACACCTATCAGATTCTCCACAAAGTATGAATTTATTTTAGTCTTCACATCACCAACATCAATCACATGAGAAGTTTCGAGGTGATACCTACAAATATATGTCAAAGTAAAAACATCATGAATAATACTATAGCTCTTTGGATGATTCAATCGGTATTCCACTGGTATTATTCAATCCACAATCTCTGAAAATAAAACAATCATGATTGTAAACTTTCCCTAATGTTGAATCGTATGGTTTTCTAATATAGGTGAATCCTGATGGAACTCACAATCTTCCACTTTAAAATCCTATGGTTGATGACGTATAATATCATACTACTTCTACCTAGTCCAAGAAATATTCATATAATATGGAATCATATGTACTTTTTTTGATGCCACCAATATGATACTTAGACCCAAGAACCTTGTATCTCCTACATCCATATAGTATAGTGATGATTTTCATGGCCTACCCGAAACAGACTCATATGGTTCAATTTGAGTAGTTTCTTGATGATTGTTTTTATTGGTGAAATCAATGAGTGCTATGTACATATACCTATACTCAACAAATGCATTAATTCCTGCTCATGGAAAATTATATTGGTGTCATATAGTATGTTCTATTTTTCATTAGTTTGTGGGTGTAAATATGTACATACTACGATCTATGTACCCAGTGCCTTGTACAAGCCTTACTAAAAGTGCAATGTGAAACATGATCCATCATATGAAAATATACTCTTTTTCATCTCATGAATAGGGAATTCCGTCCAAACATACAACTCTCCCAACTAGCCTATTGAGAAAGTCACATATAAATAATTAAATGTGATTCATTCATCAATTAATCCAAAACTACCCAAATAGAATCATTCTTTTGATGAGTCCATGGAATACCCATAGAATATTACATTTTAATTTAGTCTTACATTCAATATGGATTGGGAAAATGATGTATCAATATAATAGGTCATATCTCCCCAGCCATCACCTATCAAGATGTGTATCATCAAGCCACAAACCATAAAATCTCATTTTTCATGCATGGACACCAATAATATCGACGATAGTAACAGTACATTTTGTTCCTTCCTGGATGCACCACCCACTTTGTGGCATGAAAATCAATCATCAACTCCTCTCACTTACATGTTCGCATAAAAAATCTTCCCTATACATATATGATCACAACCTAATATATAGTCTAATTTTAAGGGTACTCCCCACCTTCACAGATTTCCATCAAGGACAATCTCTTCAAGACCTCTTGCTGCCTCTCACTAACCTAGAAAAAAACTGTATACATTACTGATACTTATATGAGGGTCCTCATAACATGGATATCATAAACTACAACATGTAACTTAGGAAACAACGTCATCATTTTTCACACATAACTAGACTCATGAACTACCTATGTCAACAATTTTTTACTCAAACCTTCATCAACGCTATTTCCATACTAGTGAATATATGTTAACTCAAAATTAAATTAATATATATAATGAACCCATCTCAACTAATAGAGATTAATATTTCAATTATAAAATTTATACTCTATGTGCTTATGATCAGTATACATAGTTAACATTTCCCCCAACAAATAATGATGGTAACACTTCAAATCATGTATCGCATAAACTCACTTGAGGTCGTGTATGTAGGGTAATTTCTTACATGTGTACTCAATTATTATGAATCATGGAACATAACTCAACCCCTTTCTATATCACTACTCTATGACCTATCTGAGATATATCACAAAACACCATATTCTCCACACCCAGCGTCAGTAGGTTCAAAATTGGTGCAGTTTACAAATGCTTCATTATTTCATGGAAAGCATTCTCACTTACTCTATGAAATTAAAATTTTAGTCACTTATTTGTCATGATGGAATGTGGTTATTACGTGAAAGAAATTTCATAGGTGAACCTTCAATAACAACCAAAAAATCCATGAAATATGTGAATATCAAACACAATCATGGGCTAAAACCATGAAACCACTGCATGCAAGTTTAATTGGTCAACAAACACACCTTCCTATGAGATGATTTGAGCCATGAAATATATGTAATCAATATATATTTGAAACTAATATATATTGGAATATAGATGATTCCTTATCATTATAGTCAGGGATATGTTATGTTGCTGCTCATGATCAACATGATTCGTAGAGTACATCAAGATGTCATCCACAAAACAACCCAAAACTGATCCTGGTATAGGTGTAATATTTGTTTCATGAGTCCATAAACACTTCCAGAGAAATAATTAAAACAAAAAACAACATAAAAATCTCATAATGTATATACCTTATTTTAGAAGAAGTCTGTGGTATACCAAATGGTTGAACCCTCAACTGATAATACCTAGATCTCAAGTTAGTATTTGAGATGACCTGATATCCTATAAACTCATCAAAGAGGTCATCAATATGTGGAAGATGATATCGTTTCTTCACAATCACCTGGTTCAACTTCTAGTATTCGACACAAAAGATTAATTCTCCATCCGACATATTTGTAATGAAAAATACATAACCCCATGGTTATGTCTTTTGATGGATAAATCACATATCCACCAACTCTTACAAATATGCCTTATTATCATGAAACATTGTGGTTCCATTCTATATGGTGTACTGTAAACACGATTAGGTTCAGGAATGAGCTCAATCATAAACTCCAAAATCATATTAGGTGTAAGCCCTAAGAAATCATCTAGAATCACGTCCTGAACCTGTATACATTGGGTGGAAAGACATTATGATTTTCACCCCCATCATACATCATTGGACTTGAAACCTATGTGGTTTTCTCCCCAAAGTTGCTGATAAACTGGCACTCAATGGCCTGCCTGGATATCCCACTATCCAAGATTTACATAATCATCACCATCAAGATAAATTATGTTCACTCTTTTGTGGTGAAAATAAAATTGTTCTTTATATTCCACGAACCAATACATTTCAATCATTTGATGTCATGAATGTAATGATCCCAAAGAAAATGACACACCAAAAAATTGAGAGAACACCCCTTTCCCAAATAGATGTCACTCGATCGTACCCACAATGGTGCATCAATCATCATTACACTCAAAAAATGAATGGAAAGACTCAACCCATCCACAATTTGTGTAGATATAAAGGTATCACTAGAACAGGGATCAAATAAGGAACTAGAATGTGTATATGCTTCCAGAATAGTACCTTTGATTATTGAGGGTCTATCCTCCCTACCTACATGTTCATGATTCACTTCATGAAATAGCCATGTCCCTATACCCAATGATGTAGTCAGAGTCTGATGATCTACACCACTATATTGATTTGGGAGCACTTTCATATAAGTACTATGTCGACTCCCTCAACCATCAAGGCCATTAGAACTATCCATGCTAGACTGATATGGGGTAGAATATCCTTTTCCATCAATATCATTTTGTAAAATACTCTGTAACTACTGATAAGTTGAGGGTTTTTGAAATACCTTTTTACATGACCCATCTTACATCATGCTCGTAACTCCACTGGTGGATGGTGACACTAGCTATGAATATGTCCCGACAAACCACCCATGTGCTAGTATATACAGTTACTACTCTGAATAACTAGTCTATCTTCTAGGAAATAATTTTTTCTATCTCCCTCATTTAAATTTTCTAATAGATGCTTTCTACTATTAGAAGATGTACATATACTACCTTTTTTCACTAAAATCCTCGTTCAGGTTCCCCATTGATATGAGAGCTTAATTCACCACTTCTTGAATGTTTTTCCGAAGAATGATTTTAACCTAGGTCATATTCTCAAATTTATTTTGATCATAAAAATGTTTCTCTATTTTATTCTAATACCCTACTAATAAAAGAGAATAACACTAAAAATATATAAATTGTACTACATATTCAATCACAGTCTTTCTTCTCTGGGTCATCCTCATAAAGTATGATACCCTCACCTGTCTAAATGTGTCAAGTTGAAAGTGCTCCATGAACATCTCCAAAAATTCCATCCCCACCATATTCACTAGTTTTCCATCCCATGTATAGATGTCCCACAAACACTTCACCATACCACATGACATAAAAGAAACCGATTTTAATGTCATCTCAATAGGTGTCTCTAGGTTTTCAAGGATCATCTGTATGGACTCAATAGAGAATTCATCTACATTAGGTCCACCATATCCATTAAAATTTAGAGGGTGATGAAACTATAAATGCCATGTCAAGTTACACATACTTTTCACAACATTCCCCAAGTCTCATTACATAAACTACATTAACAAAAAACATTTATCTTAGAACTTCTCTTCATCCTTCATACCCAAATGTAAAAGATCCTATGGTTACAGTACTGGAGGAACATTTATATCCATGTTCTACGGTCATCCCATCAACACACATCATCATGGAGGAGTATTTCTACAATGAAAAACAAACGTATGAGGACACATAACACATAATTTACTCATTTACATATGATGGATTCACATGTATACATAACAATTAAACACCAATAACACACCACACAGTCAAAACTGAGGCCCTACCACTACCCCGAGCCATCCATATCATGGGTCATGGATCACATAATGTAAAAAAATTCAAATTTATATTTTCTATTTAGAATCCCATTTAACCATATCATTTTCTATATTCAGTGTCATTTTAGAATTTCCAATTCCATATTAGGAACCACCTTCATACAAAATACAGATGTAAAGAAATAAAGTTCATTAAGACAAGTTACACTAAACCTCTTTTTCCATAAAAACCTAAAAATGATTTGTATCACAATTGTTCATTAGTTCTAAGAATGATGCATGAATAATCAAACTTTATGCAATAAAAAACCGAAAAATAAAATATCAAAAAAAAAACAACACATAAAAAGTGAATAACTCAAGTTTATATTATATCCAACTATAAAAACATGACTAAATAAAAACAATCTTTCCCTGAGAACATATTTTTTCCACGTACATTGATTAGCTAATCTCATGTATGATGTCATGGACAAATCCCTACTAAACCTAAAATCATATATAACATTCCAAAATTTTAATAAAAAATTAAATAAATTAAAATATAAGAAAACACCTAGGATGAAAAATTTTAACATCCTCACATGGGTTCTGGATGTTGATGCCTTGATCTAGTTTACTATGTGGCCTCATTCTTGTCTCCCGGTATATTAGAGGCTATCGACTAGTAGTGAGAGTCAAATATAAAACAAGGTGACAAAATACGATCATTATCAATGTATAAAAATTGATTAAATAAATAAACAATAACCCAATGGCTGTAAACATAACTAGAATAATATAAGTATCACATGATGATAAAAAAATTTAATACCATATCAAAACAAAAAATTATATTTTCATTGTATATATATGTCATGTGACAATAAGAAAACAGAAAATAATGAAACAAAGAATATCCTAATAGTTTCCTGAAACCAATTACATTTCCCTTATCCATTATTTATCCCAACTCATCCATCTAACATAGGGATCATGCCATTATCCTATCATGAAAACATGAATTTTATTTAGGTACCGATCAGGCATACCGAGTATGGTGTGATTACAACTCATTAGGACACCACCAATGATATCTAAAACAATATAATGTCTATAACGGTGTATTCAGTAGTATAAATAATAATGTGTAATAAATTATATAGTTATAACATTTTATTATTGTTTATTTAACCACATAAATCACATGGGTTCATGATGAAAATTGAACCATCAATACCCACATCATCTTATTCCAGAGTTTGAATCATATTGCAACTCATGGTTTTCATTTATCATTTTAATTCAATTTCACTTTCCTGAAATGGGGGCCTAGAGCAATAGTTAGGAACCCAAGGGGTAATTTGGAGCAGCAGTCCATTTCCCGCAACTCAGTGATCGTGTATTAAAACATAAATATATTGGGGTCCTAGACAGGAATACTAGAACACCATGGGTTTTGAGATAATTATCCCCTCTCCCACAACTCATTTCAATCATATTGGAACACCCCACGGGTGGATAGTAAATTCGTTCTTTCCATTTGTCAAACTAGAAAAAATCACAATTAAAAAACATTGAATATATCAACACACCCCATTATTGGCTACCCATTTCACAATTCCATTAGAAACCCATTTAAAAATTCCCTGTCATATCAATTTCATATCCCTAGGATTCTCCAATTACATTATGAAAATCGTAACATATACTCAATATCAACACAATTACCAATTCCAATTTCAATTTCCACAAGGTCACCCATTTAATTATCATTTGGAAATTCGATTAATCTATTCAATATAGAATGTAATTTCACATGCGGTAGTTAAATTTCACAATTACATACATTTAATTTCATTCATGTATTTGGGTATTGTTAAATAGAGAACCAGTCTCGTGATTTTTAATGAACTATCTCCCATCCATAACCCTCAATTGATGTAGAAAAGTTAGTTCAAGAGTGGAATATGAGTTCCAGGACCAAATCCAATGTTCAAGACCAACCACCATACCAACATCCATCAAACTGTTCCGAAACATCATCAATATAAGGAGAAATGGATGAAAAATAAATAAAAAATGATTACCTGGAATCAAAAGAAATCTACAATGTTCAGAGATGAAGAAATCATTCCAAAACTACGGAATGTCTACATTGGGATGAGAGTGTAATGAATTATCTTTCCATGAAGGAATATATTTTTTTTCAACATGAATTCCTTAAAAACCCAATATTGATGAAAAATCAAGTCAATGAGGTCTTGGGTGCACCAGTGGATAATTCGGATCCCGGAGCCCTAAAATGGGGAGAAAATACTAGGACGCATGTTTTGGGGAATCTGTTCTGCCCACCCTAAATGGTTTTTCTAAACTGTATGGTTGTAGAAAATGGGCACATATAGTCCATTCAATTTTACTAAACCCATTTGAACCTAGGATCAGGGTCATGTATGGAACTGTAGGTTTCTAATAGTGGGGTTTTGAATGGATTGTGCGCAATTTGTAAAATTGTACGACTTAACTAGGAATGGAAAATACATACTTGCAGGCATTCCAATGGTTTTCATAGGTTTTCTAAAACCATGATCCATAACCATGAACCCCTATAAGTTTAGTTTAAATTACCAAAATTCCCATATTTTCTTCTATGAACCTTTTTCTACTTTCCCATTTTTTCATCTAGTGGATGTTTTGGGGTTTTTACATTTATGAGCTCAAGAACCTCTCAACTATTGAATCGATGTATCTCCCACATCCAGGGTTCGATTCATGATCCATTAGAGAAGTTGGATTCCATATGGTGATATCTTAAATCTTATCTTTTCCCAATTAAGTTTTTCTTCAAATCCATCATGTTATTTAGGTGTAAGCTCGATTTCAATATTTTATGATATTGGATCGATTCAAAGAACTCCTCCATCCTACTTCGATTCTAAGACCTGTATCGAGAAAGGTGTGATCTAAGGCTTTATACTATGTGGTCTTGTCCTTTTCCCCATGATTTTGGATGCTTCATAGTTATGTCACTGTGTGGGAAAGTGGATTTCTAAAATCACCCCCTTTAAATGAGTTCTTCATGTCAAATTGATCATCGCACCAATATAAACTCATTTTTACCCTTTCTAGGTTTTTTAGAGGTTATTTATCTTATTTATAGATTAATAATTGGTGTTTCATGTGAAATTAACCAATGTGGACAATTGAATCAAATACCTACTAAGCCTATTTTTATTTTAAGTTATCTATTAAATTGAATTTACCTAACATGTGAATGCTTAAATTAGACCATGGGTACCTCTTAGCTGTTTGGATAACATTTAATGGGATTTTCCCAACAGGGTAATCACCCTTTTTACAATGTCACTGTTTATATGACATTGAACCTAATAAATTGAGTTGTAGTTATTAAATGGAATAAATGTTATTCATTATATAGGATGGGATACACATGATGGTTTACCATCCATAAATGAAATAATATGTTTTCATGAAATATAATAAATAGAATGACATCTTCATGATGTGTTATTTGCTTTAATAAATGAAATAGATTATTTGTAAAGATTTGTAAAGTAAGGTAAGACAACCGCATCAATTACGCTTATATAAGTGATTATTGAGAATAGTAATTCCATGTATGTAATGAATGCCAGCTAACAAGATGTCCCGACCAGTACCCTGAGGCACGTTCCATGACTACCCCAAGCCCGCCTTCTATAGGCTAGGGGCTGGCGACTAGAACCAAAGGCATAATTCCCTAATTCTGGTAAAGCATTTCCTCTATAACCTTTAAACACACAAAGAAGATATGAACACAAGTAAACTATATAACCAACAAGTGAGTAAAGTATGTAAAAAGGGTCCAGAATACAATCCCACTAGAATGTATAGAAACTGAATGTACAAGTACAACTCAGGAAAAAGGAAAATAGCTATTGGGTCATCCTCCAAGGTTCCTACCTGATGGGTAGGTATAGATTGCCTCCTCAGCACTCCACATCTGTCCAACTCCTCCGTGTACTGACACGTTGTATGGTCCACCTTCGGGTACCGTCTAGTCCCGGTACTCTCAACCTCTATCAACACTGTTTGTCATCTGCATCCAAGACAATGAGGTGTGGGCCCAGCCCGTGCATGGGTGAGTATAAAGATACACATTAGGGACCCCGAGACCCTCATGGTCTCACAGAAATCCAACAAGGATAAATCACAATGTATGAAATCAACAAAAAACCTTACATAGGTATATGCCCATACAAATTCCTAATTTATCAAGTGATCCATCTTAATCATTAGGAGAACACCGAAAAACTGACTCATCTTAATTAGGATTTTATTCTAGGGGTAGTAACATCTCGAACCCTTGGCTCATGGACAACTCATCCTATATTGAGTATAGTGGGATCCGCCCCAACCAGGTGCTTCACACCAACAATAGACATCTGAGGTACTCCTCCTATCGATTGGTGTGGGTCTTTTACATCACACAGAGGCACTCTCCACTGTGGTTCTTCTGCCACAACCAGGCGCTCCACCTCATTGCCTGCAGAATTAATCCTCTGTTCGAGTACCATGGGTCTGCAACTACAACCATGCGCTCCTCCATCGTCGGTCTCCCACCACAACCAGGAGTTCCCCACTGGGCTAGTCGAGTCACTCTGAGTCAATCGGTCAGCAGTCATCATGTCTCAGCTAGCTACAAGGATCCCACAAAAATCCTTTCTCGTCTATAGAATATCCACTCCACAAGCTACTGTCTGATGCAACAACTTCCACGAAGTCCAATGAATATGTATCCCAAATGTCCACCACATCATAGGGGTCTCAACACAACTGACGGCGCGTCAATCAGACACCCAGTCTGTGAGTTATTAGGTATTTAGTCTTGGGGCATGGTTGGATTCGTGCATGATCCAACCTGACCGTATCTCAAATATACCCTAAACTATAGTTGGGTATACTCAAAAGGACCTTGACACTCCAAGATTACCATCACTACTGACAGTCATCAAACGGACCTCTGGTGACAATGATATGGCCAAAAGAATGTAAAGGGTCGTAGTAGGCCCAGGTCTGGTCTGAACCAGTTGGATTGACACGACCCGACCCGGTCTGGGCCGACCCAGTTCATGTCAACCTAGCCTAACCCATTGGTTCTAGCCTGGACTATCAGGTGGGCCAACCCATTTGGTTTGGCTCGGCCCACTGTGCCTCGTCCAACTGGCCACGAGGGCGCGGACCGGGCACATGTGGGCATGAGGGCGCTTCCTCCTAGAGGTCTCCACGTAGGAATATCTATCTAGGGTGTGGGGAAGGTTTGGTCGGGGTGCTGCGAGGGAATTGGAAATTCTTCCGGGTGTCGCGCGGCCGGGGTGCCGGGGCCTGGCCGTTGATGGCAGCGCAACCGACGAGGTGGGCGCGACTAGCGAGGCGGGGTGGCCGGTGAGGGTGGCGCAGTCAGCAAGGGAGGTACGGTAGGCCTAGGGGGCCCTGTAGGGGAGGTCGGCATGGCCAACGTGGGTGGTCCAGCCGAAAAGGGCAGCGAGGCCGGTGTGTGGCGCAGCCGGGGTGCGGCGCGGCCGGGGAACGACATTGGACGTGCTGGTCTGTCCGGTGGGCGGTGCGGCTGGGGTAGCACCGAAGCCGTCAGGCGGAGTGGTTCCGCCCGGGGTGGCAGAGCATGGCATGGGTGGAGCGGGTCATGGAGGCCATGGGCAGCATGACCGTTTCCTTTGTCACCTTCGTCGACTTTGACGTTTCATTCCTCTGTTTCGATGTACACCACAAAGGAGATCCGTAAAGGTGTCAGACCACATTTTTTTGGTCTTCTCCATCTGCAATTATGGTGATAGAAATTGGCTAACAGGAACCAAGAACAACAACCCTCCTTCAAAAGGAGAACATCCTTGTTCCTCATTTTGAAAGAATGGAAGAACATGGGAATAAATCATACTTAGATAAAATCCCTACCATGATCGTTTTCGGTTGACTTTGGCACGAGATGGCAGACGTCAATTCATTGTAGATGAACACGTCCAACATCGGAGTATGTTTCGAGGTAGAATGTCGAAGTCAAGGTTGTTCTTCATCATTGTTCTTTGTCGGTGGAGCGTTTTTCATGGAAGAAAATGATCTTCATTGGATTGCGTAATCCTCCAAGTGTTGAGTGTTGTGTCACTTTACCAGTGCTTTGTTTCTTGAAGAATCCACCCCAAATTATCCTCCCAAGCTCCATATATATATGAGAGGGTGGTGGTAGGTAAC
The DNA here is from genome assembly GCA_963277665.1 of Viscum album. Taxonomy (NCBI): domain Eukaryota; kingdom Viridiplantae; phylum Streptophyta; class Magnoliopsida; order Santalales; family Viscaceae; genus Viscum; species Viscum album. The sequence goes on along the minus strand of OY728152.1, from coordinate 1,106,093,297 downwards.
GATTGTTGAAATTTATGACTGTACATTTCATAGGAACCTTCCTAAATTCCAATGACGGAGTTAGTTAATTTAAAAAGGGGAAGAAAATTAATTTATTTTGGCACAATGATATGGTGAATTGGCAAGATTAATGGTAAGTTTATTGGCCCAATTAAGGTTTAGGAGGTCAAGAGGCTCTAACTCATTAATTGTTGGAGTTGGGAGTTTCTCCCAATTAAAGCAGGGTTTCCTCCTGGGTGGTCCCCACCACCATAACCTCTCATGGGAGGTTATGGTTCTAGTGGTCCCCACCACCTTAACCTCTCATGATAGGTTTAGGTATGGTGGTCCCCACTTCCAACTTCCACCTGGATGTTTTGTTTCAGTGGACCCTACCCAAAATATCCACATGGAAGATCAAAATAAAGTAAAATGAAGTTTATTTTATATTATTATTTCCACGAAATACCCAAAAACTAAATTTCTCCCTCATCCATCAGCTGCCATTGTGAATGTATCCTTAAGCGAATAGCGGTACTGTGAGTTCAACGGTTCCCTCAATTTTCAATTTCGACCAATGGTTCAAAAGTTATAATATGCCACTCGCATGTTTACTGAACTTAACCGATTTTTTTTTGTTAAATTATTATCAGTCACCCTCAACCCATTTCGGTCAAGGTTAGGCTTTTACAATGTGAAACAAGTCTAAGAAAACCCTACCATAATCTTGGATTTGAAATCAGAGTTAACATTTAAATGATATGAATTTTATAATAAAATAATTTTTACGTAATTATTTTATTTGAGGCCAAAAACTATCTTTCTCTGGTGGATTGTTCCATCCAATGTCAGTATATGCATAAAAAATCATACCCTCATGATTTTAGTGATGGTATCGGCTTTTTAATCTGAGTTACCATTTGTGAGTTTTACGAATTTAAAAAATAAATTAATTTATTTAATTATTTTATTTACGATTATTCCATTTTGTGGTTTTCTCACAGGAGGCCCGCACCGACTAAACATAAGTCTCTCCTAGGGTAATACCGCCATCTTGAGTGCAACGGTGCCCTTAGATTTTTAATCCAAGCTATAATTTATGATTTATTCCACTTTTTATGAAAAATAGCTTATGTGCATTAAAATAAGCTTTAGAAAAGTTCAAAGGATCATTCATGGAACTCCGAGCCTCGGAATCACGTTCTTTCAGATTTTTCGGACTCGTAAAATTCTTATATATTTTAAAAAATAAAATCAAAATTCCAGGTCTTTACATTCTCCCCCCATCATGGCTCTATGTCTCGGTAAGCCACAACTCAAACTAAGGGAACATGTGGGGATACTGAGAACACATCTTAGCCTCCCACTTCCATGTACTCTCCTGGAGGTTCTCGTGCTTCCAACGAACGTTCTGTAGAGGTTTTGGCCATCCAAAATGGACCCACTCATGTCGATCCTTAATCTATACTGGGTTCTCTATAAAAGTCACCCAATCATTGTTGTCCATCTCCTTGTGGTCGATGACGTGAGAAGGGTCCTGCACGTATCTCCTCAGCTGGGATACGTGGAAAACATCTTTCACCTGGTGCAACTGAGGTGGAAGAGCTAAGTGGTAAGCCTCCTCACCAAATCTTCTGAGGACCTGAAATGGATCGATGAATCTCAGAGATAACTTTTCGCCTCGAACAAATATCCAGAGACCTCATCGGGGTGAGAACTATATGATGATGTGTCCGCCATCCTCGAAATCCAAAGGTCTCCATCTCTGGTCGGCATACGACTTCTTCCTGTTCAATGCAGCCTTCATCTGGTCCTGGATGATTCACACATTTTCTGTGGTAGCTCGTACCATCTTTGGTCCCACGAGGGCTGACTCCCTTGGGTCAATCCAGAAAAATGGTGATTTTCATGGTCTCCTGTCTAACGCCTCCAAAGGTACCATCCCAATGGTGGAGTGATAGCTATTGTTGAATAAAATCTCCACCAGTGACAAGTGATCCTCTTAGTTGTGATAAAAGATGAGGACACAATCACACATCATGTCATCGATGGTCTGAATGGTCTACTCAGTCTATCTATCTATCATAGGATGGATGGTGGTCCTCAAACAAAGCTGTGTTCTGAACGCCTATATCAACCCCTTCCATAGCCGGGAAGTAAAACATGCATCATAATTGGAAACGATCATCGAGGGTAATCCATGTAACCTCACAATCTCCTTCAAATAGAGGCATCATGAGCTCTCTACTGAACCATGTTCGTTGATCGGTAGGATGTTGGCCGACCTGGTGAGTCAGTCGACGTTCACCCAAATCAAGACATGACCCCTGGATGTATGTGAAATTACTATCACGAAGTCCATGGATATACCATCCCACTTACACCCTGGGACCTCTTAATTCAGAACCAAGCATGTCGCTACCTGATGCTCCGCCTTCACATGCTGATAAGTGAGGCATCGAGAGACAAACACTACAATAACATTCTTCATTCCCATCCACCAATGCTGTCGTTGGACGTCCTGCTACATATTCTCCCCTACTAGACGTACCGCAAGAGTGGATGTGTGTAAATCATATAATACATCCTCCTAAAGTGACACATGTACCATGGTACATCCTCTGAAGAGAATGATGTGCTCCCAAACATCAGAAAATCCATCAGGTGTCTATCTTGTAGATATATGAGCATGTTGAGCCTCGTAGTCAGTGTCTCCATGCTGTGCCTCCTTGACTCGCTGAAGGAGTGGTGGAGTGACTATAAGATACCATAGAAAATATTCTCCTTCTTGGTCCACAAAGGATATCAGCATAGAGGCTTGCTACTCTGTCACCTCACTCAGCAGATGCAGGCCAGACCTCCTGCTGAGTGCGTCTGCTACCATGTTCCCCTTCCCAGAAGTATATACTATATCAAAGTCAACATATTTTTCCACGATGGTGATTTTGGACAACTCACAAGTGATTGGACTCACGCTTTTATGCATGATTTTATCCAATGCTTCTTGGGTTTCCATTTCTGCTGACCACGGAAACACTTTAGTCCAACGTTGTAGATAAACCACAACCTCTCTGCCTAATACGGACAATCTAAGTGTGAACTATGGATGTAATGTCCAAACTAAAACTAATTTCGTAAGTCTTCGATGCTTCCACAAAGAGATTCCAACTGAAACTCTCACCTTAAGGGTTAGAACACACTATCGGTGTATGTGTGATTATCGAGTCTCCTCCCAAAGGTATCTCCGAAGGTGAGGGTCAAGTCAATGGTTTAACTAGAAAATCTAGGTCCTGGAAAATATTAATTAAATGAAGGAATAATTTTTACCTATATCTAATGATACGACAGCAATTAGTAGACATTTACCATACCACGAATCATTCCTAGAACCCTTGGGTCGCATTCCGTAACAACATGAAACTACTCTCTTCCCTTATCATCCTTCTCCCTAAGCCTGGCAGTGTCCACAAAAGGGGGGTGTTTGTAACATGTCAAAAACTAAACCAACTCATGGTGCTATCCTATATCTGCTTCCACGTCTACTGCCCTACAAGCTCATATTTCTCTAACACTTCTTCTTCCAGAAACATTTCACATGCCCTAGTCTCTGAGACTGATTCCAGTTTCCTACTTTCCCACTACAAACGTTATCTAGCTGTATCCACTCAGCTAGAGAACATTTAACTAGAAATGATTTCTCTAGCACCCTAAAATATTTAGGAATGCATAGGGTAATAGTACTATCCTTGATGTCCTTTAAACACACCTCTCTTTGAAGTTTGAGCCATGAAGCACTGATAGTATCGTATTCATCGAGTAGCCGGAATGATCGGTACACCTCGATTAATACTCAGCTACCGACATGTCATCCTGCCAAAGCTATATAAGCTCTAGTGAAATCTCATACACATCCTCAAGACAATCCTCAGCCACATGTGAGTCAGCTAGCCTCAATTCATGAGGGGTATCTGATGCTGAATCACGCATAAGGCACTAAGCATATAAGTTACATTTACCATTACCGCTGGTTGTAACTCCTGACCAACTGGTAGGGATATAGCTAACACACTACCAGAAGGTACTATCTCGGGTAATGCTCCACATATCAAAGCCTCATCACTATTCGGACCATCCTTATGGTCTCTCACTTTAAAATTCTAGTAGCTAAGATCATCATATGTTCTAATGGTGTCTCAACTAGGTTGAAAACTCTACCAACCGCCTCCAGCAAGCCCTCAATTGTGTGGGAAACTGTCTCGGCTCGAAACCTTGAAGGCCTCTGCTGCTAGAACTCATGCAACGCGCTCAGTCGGCATGCACGGTCCGCTAGTATGGCTGGTGGAATCTGCTTCCCAATGTGTGGTGGTGCTTCTGGAACACCCCCAAATGGTGCCAACATAGTAAGAGGGCCCCACACCAGAGCCTTGTCGCTTAGTGGGCTATCAGTGCATACAAATCTCAAATATCTAGCTAGTAGTCTATGTGGAGGCATCCTAAAAGAAATAGATAAGACATGGTCAAAAGAGTATACCTTGTGTGCTGACCAGGTTGAGCTGACATAAAGAAAATATTTGAAATCACACACACAATCAGTGTTTCTATGCACAAAGTCAGAAGTTAGAGGTAAGGATCCTAGTGTATGGATATGTCGGTCACCACACCAATACAAGGCTCCCTGAACCGAAAACCACACTCACTACTCTTTACAATATTTCTTCATTGAAAAGAATGATCAGAGTCCTATGTTCTTTGGTAGAAACGACTCCTATGATACAAATTTGTCCCGACCTATCCCCCGTGGCCTATGTCGTGACTACCCAAATCCCCCGTTCAATCGGTCAGAGGATGTAGACTAGCACCAATGGAGTAATTCCCTAAAACTGGGAAGGAATTGCCTTTATAACTGGTAAACAGACGCAGTAGATATAAACACGAGTAAATTATATAACAAAAAAGGGAGTACAGTAAGTAAAAAAGAGGCCAGAATATAAGCCCAACTGGAAAGTACACGAAACTGAAAGTACATGTACAACTGAGGAAAAAGGAGATATAGCTATTAGATCATCCTTCGAGGTTCCTACCTGAAGGGTAGGTACAGATCTCCTCCTCAGCACTCCACACCATAAATCTCCTCCATGTACCGACACGTAGTATGGTCCACCTCTGGGTACCATCTAGTCCTGGTACACTCAACCTCGGTCAACGTAGTCCATCGTCTGCATCCAACACAATGAGGTGTGGCCATACCCCGTGCAGGGGGGAGTATAACGATACTAATTAGGGACTCTGAGACCCTCAAGGTCTCACAAAAATCCAACAAGGATAAACCAAAATGTATGAAATCAACAGTTAACATTAAATTGGTATATTCCCATATATATACCTATGTTATCAAGTGATCCATCTCAATCAAGAGAAAAACACAGAAAAACTAACTCAGCTCAACTAGGATTTTATTTAAGGGGTAGTAACATTTAGAACCATCAGTTGCTGGAGAACTTCTCCTATATTGAGTATAGTGGGATTGCTGCCACAACCAAGTGCTTCCTAATAACCTTGGACTCCTGAGGTACTACTTATGTCAAGTGTTGTGGGTCTGCTGCGTCACACAGAGGCTCTCCCCACCATGGGGCTGCAACCACAACCAGGCGCTCCCCCACATAGCCTACAGAGGTACTCATCATATCGAGTACTATGGGTCTGCCGCCACAACCAAGAATTCCTCCTATATTGGTCTGTCTCTAAATACAGGTGCTCCCCACTGGGCTAGTCGAGTCACTCCAAGTCAATCGGTCTCTATTCTTTATTTTTCACCTAGATAATAGGTTCCAACACAAATAATTTCTCGTCTCTAGAATATATACTCCACAAGCTACTGGTCGATGCTCCAACTACCACGAAGTGCCACGAAGATGTATCCCAAAGGTCCACCACGTCATAGGTGTCTCAATTCAACTGACGGTACATCAATCATACACCCGGTCTTTGAGTTATTATCCCTTTATTCCTGAGGGCCCAGTTGGATTCATGCACGGTCCAACCTGAAATTATCTAAACTATACCCCAAACTATAGTGGGGTATACTCAAAAAGACCATCATGCTCTAATATTACCAGTTCCACTGACGGTTTGTCAAACGGATGTCTGGTGCCAAGGATATGGAAAAAAGAAAGTAAAGGGTGGTAGTGGGACCGACCCGACCCAACCCAGTCTGGAACGACCTTGTTCAAGTCGACCAGACCTAACCCATTGGGACTTTCCTGACCTGTTTTGCGGGCCATCCCATTAGGTTTGGCCCGGCCCACTGGGCCCAACCCAGAGGGCCGTATGGGTGATGACCGGTCCTGAGGGAGTAGAAACGGTGTGGGTCGGCGCAAGGGCAGTTCACCCGAGAGGGAACTGCGTGGGAATCTCGGTATAGGGGACGGGGTCGGTTCGGTCGGTGTGCCACGATGTTGCGGCCAGAGGCAGCGCGGACGAGGTGAGGGGGTGCAGCCTGTGAGGTGTAATGACCGGGTAGGGCGGCGCGACCGGCAATGGTGGCAAGGTTGGTGAAGACGGAATGACCAGCGAGGGCGGAACGGCAGGGGAGGGCAGTGTGACCGGCGAGGGTGGCCCATCTGGTGTACGGCGCGACTGGGGAGCATCATGGCTAGCGGGTGGCATGGCTGGGGCATAACAGAATCCGGCGTGTGGCACTATTTGTCTTGGGGCTATGGAACGTCACGGGTGTGGCGCGACCACATAGGCCACAAGTAGCACGACCAGTCCCTTCATCGCCTTCATTGCCTTTGATTTCACTTTCCTCCATTTCAAAGAACACCACAAAGGAGATCGACATAGTGGTTGGACCATGTTGGTTTTGTTCGTACCCTCTGCATTTATGGTGATAGTAATTAGCTCACAAGAATAATGAACAACAACCCTCCTACAAAAGGAAAACATCATCGTTCCTCATTTTGAAAGAAAGGAAGAACATGTTAATAAATCATACTTAGATAAAATCCATACCTTGATCGTTGTTCGTTGACATTGGCGCAAGAAGGCGGATGTCGATTCGTTGAAGACCAACACATCCTACATTAGAGGAAGTTCCAAGGAAGATAGTCGAAGTCGAAGTTGTTCTTCATTGGCATTCTTCGTTGGCAGAGCATTATTCGGGGAAGAACACGTTCTTTTTTGGAGAGCGTTAACCTCCAAGTGTTGGGAGTCGCGTCACTTTACCTGTGCATCGTTGCTTGGTGAATCCATCCCAAATCCTCCCCCACGCTCCACATATATATGAGTGGTGGGAGGTGGGTAATTATCATTGGAATTTATGATGGTTAAGTTAGTATTAACCTTCCTAAATTCCAATGACGCTGTTACTAAATTTAAAATGGGGCAAGCCAATTATTTTATGTTGGCGCAACGATGCAGTTCTTTGGTATGATTAGTGGAATGTGCGTTGGCACAATTAAGGTGGAGGAAGTCAAGAGGCTCTCCCTCATTAATTTTGTGAGTTGAGGGTTTTTGCGAAATTAAAGGGGGGTGGGGGTTCTTCCCAGGTGGTCCCCACCACCATAGCCTTTAATTGGAGGTTTTGGTTCTAGTGGTCTCTAAAACATTAACCTATCATGGGAGGTTATGGTCTGGTGGTCCCCACTTTCAACTTCCACCGGGATGTTTAGTTCGGGTTGACCCCACCTGAAATATCCACATGGAAGCTCAAAATAAATTAAAATGAAGTTTATTTTATTTCATTATTTCCATGAAAAACCCAAAAACTAACTTTCTCCCTCGTCCATCTTCTATCGAGATGTAATTATCCTTAAGAGAATACTGATGCTGCGAGTTTAACAGTTCCCTCAGTTTATAATTATGAGCACCTTTTCAAAATTTATAAAACGCTGCTCGCGTGTTTACTGAACGTAGCTGAAAAAAAAATTCAGAAAATTATTATCAGTCACCCTCGACTAGCGCCGGTCGAGGTTAGGCTCTGCCTAGGTGAAACACACCACCACAAACCCAATGGTACTCTCTAATTTTCAATCCATGTTACCATTTATAAGTTATAAATTTTACAACAAAATAATTGTCACTTAATTATATTATTTGCGAAAAAAACATTCTCTGGAGGCCCGCATTGGCCAATGTTTGTATCTTCTTATATAAACCATACCCTCATGAGTTTAGTGGGGGTATCTGATTTTTAATCCATGTTAACGTTTGTGTGTTATAAGCATTTGAAAAATAAAATAATTTATTTAATTATAATATTTACTATTATGCCATTTTTTGGTTTTCACATAAGAGGCTGGCACTTACTAGTCTTAAGTCACCCCTAGGGTAAACCTGCCATTCTGAGCTCAACAGTGCCCTCAGATTTTTTATCCAAGTAAATTTTTAAGATTTTTTCCACTATTTTAGGAAAACAGCATATTAGCATTAACTTAAGCATAAAAAAACTTCAACGGATCATCCCAGGCACTTCGGGCCTCGGAATCACACGGCTTCAGATTCCGTGTAATCGTAAAATTCCCATATATTTAAAAAAATACATGGAAATTCCATGTCATTAAATGAGATGTCTGAGAAGTGTTTTCATTATTTGTTATATTTTGAAAATGAATAAACCTTGATATTGGTTTTTTTACAATTTTAAGGGATCTATTAAGAATGACAGTTTCCCAATTTCTTGAATCGGGTGTTGAGAATGATGCCTCACTCCATTGACAGTAGTTGTACAGTGGGCTTAACATGTCACTTCCTATGTTAGAGTGTTGAAATGATGTTACAATCACCATCATGACTGAAAATAATGAAATCATCCAATCATTTTTAGATATAAGTTATGTACCATATTCATTGAGATTATAGGCTTGTTATACTAGTTATGGTTGTCTGAGTTATGACCATGTGTATCCAGCAATTAGTATTCTAGTTATATGGACACTAGCATCCTCACAGTCACGGTACATATACGATGATGCAATATATATATATATATATATAGATTTCCCTCAGACACATATTCTTGCCATTTTCCGAAGTATGTGGACCTACCAGGTGTCTTATAGGAACTTGAGCAGGATGGTTATTTACTAATGTATTGATTTCCTATTATATTTATACCTATTAACAATATAGTTATGAGCACTACTTGTATTATTCATTGACATCGTTGGTGGTTTCCAATTGATATTTTTATCTCAGATTCTACTCGGGATGGCTTTAGTACCTCAGAATATTATCTAATTTTAGTTATTGATAAGGGAATGAAATATTCTATATGTTGTTGATAGTCTTAATTATAGATGGATCTAAGGAGAAGATGATTATTCTTATTCTCGATATTCTAGTGGGAATCCTTTTTTCCACTTTTTTTATATCATGATTGCGTCTTCCTATTGCCTATTCCATTTATGAATATAATCATGCCATGCATCAATGTATGTGGAACTTCCTACCGGATTTTTATTATTACTCTATTTATATGTTATTTATTTTTCCAATGATTATTAGTATATTCAGTATGATTATATTATCTTCTACCGATGTTGAATGTTTTTTATTATCTTTATTTTCCAACTCTTATATAATGTTATAGTGTCCTCACTGAACAACCTTTACACCCCCTCTGCTACTCGGCAATGTCTAGAATTCGGTGAGACTTGCTTGAGGCCTTATGACCCACCGTCTCTTGGAATGATTTATGTGGACCCCATGTCAGGAAATTACGATGTGGTATGAATGTTTTCATTTCATTTTTCGTACTATTTGTGTATTAGACAAGAAACATGGAGCTAAAGGAGTTTGGAATTTACCTTACGCATGGATATATGAATCCCATATATAGGGGAAACCCAAATTACATGGGTTGAGAAGTTTCTTTTATTGAGTATTTTATTTATAACTGATATTACTTCACCAATCGTTGTTTCACTTGAGTTATAATTTTTTGATATTATTATTTTTTTAATAATGATTTATTCTCTCTGGTCCAATGAAATGTAGGAATTGAATTAGTATCTTAATCATTGTACGAACAATATGATTAATATGCCATGAATTTGTTATTTTCATGTATATTTTCACCATTAATTTTCAAGTTTCATATATATAATTCCTTGAATATGTATAAATTTTTTCCGACACATATTGCAGGAATTGAAAAATAATATTATTACATAAGGTGCCTTCTTTATCCTATCAGTGTTTTCCTAAATAGGTTAGACCAAATAAAATAATAATCCCATCATAGAACATTGATAAATGAACCATTTGTCACATGAGGATGAACATGATATGGTGTGGGTAAAGTGGAAGACATATTTTGGTTCATAAGGAGTATTTGATGATATGCATTAGAAATGGAATTCCATTTAATTCAACCATTTATAGTGATTTAATATTTCAAAAAGAAAAAATCTAATATTATTAGGACTTATTAATTAAACTTCCATATCCTATTATTTTGAAATAGTGTCTTAGACCCGAATTCAACTCAGTCATTGGTATTGGGGTATCTAATTGTTTATGATTGCCTATTATAACATCTTCTATCATCTAGATTTTGATTTTGAGTTTTATGAGTGGGGTGATAATTTTTGTTGGAAGGCATAATTCATGTACTAGTTTTCAATCCACTATATTTTCATTTTATTAAATATCTTATAAGGTGTTTGTTTTTAATTTTATCATTATTCATCCAAGAAATCCTCTAATCACATGCCTAGAAGGTGGTGATGGCCATGTACATGAGGTGATGGGTTGTGAGCCTATAGTGATTCCCCTTGTAGTGCCACTTGTGGAACCTTACCCTATTCTAGATATGGGAACTCAATCCCAGTTTCCAAGGGAATTTATTAATATATTTTAGTCTATGAAAGGATTGGTTCAACCTACCCTGGTTGTGGGAATGTTTAATTGAGAGTTCTAGAAACATCATCCTCTCACATTTCTGGGGATGGCAGACCAACCACCAGTGATTCATGGATTGAATCCATTCTTTCTACATTCAAGCATCTAGAGATGCCTTAATAGAAGAGGGTCAATCTAGATGTGTATATACTGCATGTTTCGGCCAAGAGGTGGTTGGATGTTATCAACTAGGTGGATCATTGTCATTATATGGAATGAGAATATTTCGATATTATCTTCAACAATAATATAATTCCAAGACTTTGAGGTCTAAGAGAGTTAGAGACTTCATGATCCTATAGATAGGGTGAATTTAAAATATAAAAAACTTCATAAGTTAATAAGATGTAGTAGTTTTATCAAACTATAGTGTGTGAAGTCCTTATGACCATAAGTATACGTGATGATGGGTTGGTATATTTCATTTTAAAATAGTTCAATGTGTTCTGGTGGACTACAATTTCTAAGATCGTCTAATAGACCCATATTACAAAACAAAACTTGAGAGATGTTGATTGTGTGAGTAAGGGTGGTTCAGCACCTAGAGATACCAGTGGTACTTATTCATTGATAACACATGTTTTGAGGTTACTCGCAGAGGTAGAAGATGTTGGGGTCCTTGTGAAGATAGAATTGTGAACTGTCCCATATGTGGGAATCTAGGAAAGATGAAGCCTAAGTTATTGTGTGATCCAGTAGAGTGCAAAAGTTGTGTAATAATTGTGAATATCTAGTTCTTCTATAGAACATTACCTTCACTACCATGAATGAGGGGATCTTCTTCTACTCCACTATTTGAAGTGGGTAAAATATGATCATGATTGGAATGTAGCTGGAATAACACCATCCTATCAGGTGGAGGTGGTAGTCAATGAAGAGGTGGTCATGATTATGAATCTTACCTCCACCAGAGTATTCTTTCTCAAGGTAGTCATGTAGTGACTCAGTGTCACGGTAAAGGACAATTTCATACAATCCATCCTATTTTAAGAGGACGGGAACACCAAATCATCTATTTTATGGGGTGCTATTATAGTAGACTCCACTATAGTGCCTACATAATTTGATAGAAGCGCATCTTACTCATTTATATATGAGGTAATAAATAAGATTTTGGGCATCTAGTTTAAGAAATTATATGTTTTTATGATGTTACATACCTCCTTATGTATCTGATCAAAGGTAGTTCATCAAGGTATGGATTTCTACCTTGAGATAGGTGGGTAACTCTTCGTATGTATTTTTTTTGCATTACTAACATGAATGGTTTTGACATAATCATTTGGATTGACTTTTCAGTTCCCTATCAAGTCCATACTAACTACTATCATTCGACGGTGAGATTTAAATCACCAGAATGTTTTTAGCTTGTAAATAAGGGTTTATAGAATGTGAAAGTGACATGTTCAACACCCTACCGGTAAGTATTGGTCTTGGAGTAGTTCTGATGCAAGATGAGTTAGTCATCACATTCGAGTCTCATAAGTTGAGGCCTAATAGATAGAATTAGCTAACACACAACCTTGATCTCATTGTTATGGTGCATTACATATGTTTTTGGAGACACTATCTACTTTGACATAGTTTTGTTGTATTCACTAATCACAAAAACCTAAAGTACAACATTAAACAGTGGGATCTGAATCTCAAAAAATTTATATGGGTGGAGTAAAAACATGCATTTTAATTGAGCTTTCTTGCATTCCCGGAAATGGAAATTATGTAGCTGAATCTCTAAGCAAGAATAAATAGACTTAGGCATTTTTAGAATCAAGTGGTGTATGTAATCTTTTTTCCTTATTCTCAAGGATTATTATTGTGGTTCCGGATGATCATGGCCATACCATCCTCTCAGCATTATTAGTGACATATACTCTTCCAAAATTTTCATTAATGAGGTAGTTAACTGATCATGAAGGAATTTATATAAGGGAAATACTCTCATGTGATGAAACATTTTTAGTTTGGATGGTGGATGGGGATGATACTCTACTATTCCATTGGTGTGTATGGGTCACATAAAAAAATAGAAGTGATGATGTGGGAATTCCACACCTCATCATGTTAGGTTTACAATGGTGTTAAATAATTGTATTGAGATCTATCGTTCTAGAATTGGCGTCATGATATGATATAGGAGATAACTGGATTTATCCCTCGGTGTACTACCTGTTAGAAGATAAAGGTGGAACATTAGCAACCAGTTCATATTTTACATCATTTTTCCATTCCCAGCTACAGATGGGATGGTGTTTTGATAGATCTTAGGACTAGATGACCCAGATTACCTCATGGAAATGTTTCAAAATGGGCTTTCATTTATCATTTGATGATGGACACACACTTCATACATGTATGAGAGAAATTATAGGTATATGATCTTTGAAGGATTCACGTTAGGGAGGTTGTACGTCTTTATGGAGCTCCACATTATATCATTTCAATTAGAGAGTATCCTTTTACATCTTGGATATGGATGGGATTAGATAATGCCTTGTGAATATAGGTTCTTCTAAGCATAACCTATCATCCATAATGTAATGGATAGAAAGAGAACCTTATTCTAGTGATTTTGGATATGCTCAATGCATGTGTATTTGAATATGGAGGTTCCTAGTAAAAACACATTACCCTCTTTGACTTCTCTTATAACAATAGATTTATGTAAACCTTCAATATGGATCCATATGAAGCCTCATATAGAATGAAATTTCAATTGCCTTAGGGTTGAATAGAGGTGGGGGAGGATATTATGCTTGTACCACATCATGTGTAGTGGACTAGTGAGAATATTCAATTATTTAGGAAGTGAATGATGGCATCTCAATCTAGGTATAAGTTATAAGCCAAAAGTCAACATACACTTCATGAGGTTGATATTAGAGACCATCTGGTCTTCCGATTCTCACCCAGGATGGGCAATAGATGCAATCAAAGAAAGGTTAAGATGTCACCTATGATTTTTGGACCCTTAGAGGTTTTGAATTAGATTATGCCAGTGGATTCCAGGTTTTCACATCTATAATGCCACTGGTCTATGGTAGATGTATTTCATGTATCACAATTTTAGTGATAGTATCCAGACTCATCACACATTTATCATCCTGATAAGGTTGAATAGGTTATGGATTATTCCTTAGATGAGTATCTAGTTTGTATTATTGATCAGATCAGGAAGACACTCAATGGAATATGAATTCTATTGGTGTGGGAGTTGTAGGTGCACAACCAAGTATATGATGAGACATAGGAATTGGAAACTGAGGTTTGAGCTTAGTGGTCAGAACTATTCTTTGATGATACCTCTTTTCCCTAATAATTCTAACTTGGGTATCAGATGATTTGAAGAGGTGAGGTTGTAATGATCCATCATTTCACAAAGGCATGGAACATCTAGTTTTTAATTTGAATTCATTAGAAGACTCTAATATTGACGACTAATAATGTAAAGGAGGTCTCTCAGTGTTTTGGTAATACTCAAGTCATAGGTCCTAGAAATGGTGAGAATGCAGTGGGACATGAAGTTTGGGGAAACACTTCCTCCCATGGTTAGAGAACTACATGATTATTACAAAGGGATATTGCACAATTTTCACATGGTTAGAGAAACTGCGTACCTTAACCATGCATGGTAAATCCTTAAGTTGTGGCTTCTGCACATTTGGTATATGGTATTGAAAAATCTACTCCTTGACTGTGCACCCCAATATTTTTAGGTGAAATGACCAATATTACCCATATTTTACTCAATTAACCTATTTATACATTCCCATTTTTTCCTCTAGTAGATTATTTGGGTTTTCTCCTTCTATGATATGATGAATCCTTCATCCTAGGTATCCAATTATCTCCTACAACTGAAGTCTGATTGCTGATCCGTCAATGGTTCTAGATTCCTTTCATGTTTATATTCTAATCCATCACTCTATTTAGCTATAATCTTTTTGGACATATTTATAGGGCATTTGAATATTTCATAGATCCCATCCAACATAATTTGAATCTCATATCGATATCGAGTTAGGATTATCATATAACCTTGAGGTAGGTGATATTATCATTTTCCCCATGAGTTTTTATTTTTAATATCTATTTAATTTTGAAACATTTTGGATTTTTATATCACCCCATTTTAATTGCCTTATTATGGAAAAATTTATCAACACACCTAGATACACTCTCTTTGACCATTTTTTAGTAGTTTAGAGGTTGTTTAACTCATTTATAGCCCCCCCTTGGATGTTCTAACAGAAATTTCCCCTGATGGATAATTGAATCAAATGATTAGAAATCATATTTGGAATTACACTTGAAATTTTAATTGAATTTCCCTTCAATGTGAATTCTTGAATTGAACAAAGGGTACCTCATAGGTGCTTGGGCCACATATAATGTGAAATTACCTAGTAAGAAAATTTCATTTTTACCATGTCACAATATATATTTCGTTAAACCATATAAATTTTGATTTAATTAATAATTTAATTCAATGGTCTTGATTATATATGTTTGCATATATAATATGGGTGCCCTTCCATAAATGAAATAAAATCATTTAAATGAAATGGATTCAGTGAAATGAAATATTCATGATGGTTTCTTTCATTTAATAAATGAAATGGAATCAATTTAAATATTTTTCAATGGTAGAAAAACTACACCTTATGTTATTCTTATATAAAGTCTCCTTGTGAATGGTAATCCATTATGTGTAATGGAAAATATCTAAAGAGGTGCATGAGAAGTTTTTTCCTCATGTAATTTATTTTAAACATAACTACACCTTGAAAATGTTGTGGTGCTATGTTATGGGATTTATTCAGCATGAAGGTATCATGCTCCCTTAAATTGGGTGTTTCTAATGACATATCACTTTATTGACACTAGTTGGATGTTGGAAATTACCTAAATCATTGTTGGATTGTGTTTTAAAATTATGGAACACTCATCATCTCATGGTATGATAATAACAACTCCCACTTATTATGAGATATAGACCATGTAACCTGTTTCTTGATCTTAAGAGGATGTTGGAAAAAAAACCCTCATGGTATAATTGATGCATTTTTGTATTGATTGTGTTTTTTGAAAAAGTGGGTTTCCTTGGTTAGTTGTGGTGTTATAGAAATAATTATGGTAACTTATATTGGAAAAGAAACATGAAAAATGAATAGATTATTTGGAGGTAGTAAAAAATCACTAATACAAGGTGGCACTATTTTCTAGTATTTGCCACATTTTTGGGCCACAAAATATGTAAAGGGAGAAATTATTTTTTCAAAAAGGATGTTCCTTGAAAGTTTGAATGTGATTTGGAACCTTTAATTTACAAAATTTTTTGAGGTGAGAATTTTGAAAAATTGAAAATGCATGTTGTTTTTGAAAGATTTTTAAATGTACGTGAAAGATGTGGTTTCACGAAAGAAGCATGTGCACCCTGTACGATGTAAAATTGGATTTTTCATGTGCATTGGACATCTAGAGTGACATGTCAAATCGTCCAAATAGGAGTAAGAGAATATTATAAAAAACAGTTGATCCCCCTAATTTGAAGTAGATCATGTCATATTGGAACAAGGATATTTGAATCACATGTGAATTTTTGGAAAAGGGAGTTTCACAAAAGTATTTGTGTTGCGCAAAAGAAAAGAAAGTGGCGTGTAATATATGTGTTGTGTGTAAGATAGAAGTTTCACATAAGGGGTGTTTAGTGAAAAAAGTGGAATCATGTGCGTAAAGAACACAATTTGCGTGCAATTAGTAGTAAGGGTTTCATGATGGATATAAAGTTACCCAGAAAATATATGGTAAAGTTGTATTTATTATTGGATATAAGTGGAAGATAATTAGACAATATACATATAGTGGAGGATACATTCATCAGATACAATAATGGGACGTACATGCATATAAACTATTAGTGGATATTCTAATTAATTAGTGATGAAACATTAGTTTAAAGATTTGTGAGCTTTCAAATTGTGATTGTTAGTAATCTAGGAGGGATAATGTGTCCATTCAAAAAATTGTAAAAAATAATTTTATTTTATTGGATTTGTTACATCGAAACATTTTCATCATATTCTCCATAGATGTAGATTAGTGAGGGTGATCCAAATAAAAATTATTGTGTCTTGTGTATGATTTAATTTCTATTCATACATTTCTAAGAAAAAATGAGTGAAAAGTGTTTTTTCTAACAAAGAAACAAGAACATAATGGTCAATTGTTTTAATCATTCAAACCCTGAAACACCTACTCCCCCCATGGTATTTGACCTACTGAACCTAATATAGGAACATTAGTCTTGGTATGGGTGCGCAAGTAACACCCTGGTCTAGCTAGAACATCTTATTCGATGTGTATGGTGACTTCCATCTGCAAATCCTTGGTCAATATAGGTGGATGAAATATATAACTATATTGTATATATATATGTATAATTATATATATATTCTTTTCAGACACTTATTCAATCCATGATCTGAAGAAGTTATCCCTTCCATGAGTCATATAAGAACATGAATTTTGTGGTTATTTATTTTATTGTTGTTTTAATATTTGTTTTATAACTATACATTGTTTATTTATGGTCGCTACTTGGATTATGTGTTGACACTGTTTTTAGTGGACTATGATGATAGTTATATCACTCACTACTTGGGATTCCTTTGATACATTAGAATATTATATGTTTGTAGGTATGGATAAATGAAATTTCACTTCTAGAGGTTATTTATATTCATACTTATAGATGGAGATTAAGAGAAATGTACCTAGATTACACTCATGATTATTTTAGAGCATCAATTTCTTCTTCTTTTTTATTTTTTTATATCATGATTTCATTTCAATGTCCCGTGTCCCATTTTTTATATTAGCACTACATGCATCCATGTATATAAAAATACCTAGAGGCAATTGATTATTATTCTATATTATCGTTATTTATTCTTTCATTTGTTATTTTTTTATTATTTATGTTCATATTATCTACTTTTGATAATGTATTTTTTTATTGTATTTTATATTACACTATAATATGAGGGAATATTATTGCAACCATAACACCTTTACATAATCACTGCTAATCATAAGTATATTGAGTAAAGTTTTTATTTCATGAGCCCACATGACTCATCGACTCTGCGCACGATTTATATGGACCCCATGTTAGCCTGTTATAAAGTGAAGGAAGCATTAATGAAGGAAGGAAACCACAAAGATACACATAATACATTTTGATTTTATTCTTGGGGAATTACATGTTGTTTGATTCCATTACATGTGATATAATTATTTTAATGGATTATGAAGAAAACTCCATAACCAAATGTGATTTTATCCAGATTAAAATATTACAAAATGTGTAGTTGTATTACAAAACATGTAAATTTTATGATAACTGATTTTCAAATTAAAAAACAATACATAATGTGTAACACCCCAAGATTTCATAGTGTGTTATTTCTTCAAGATAATCCAATAACTTGCACTACACGCAACACTGAGTTCAAGCACACGATGACTTACCAAACAAGGCGTTCAAAAGAAGTTATGAATAATATTAACTAAATTTTAAACATTATATAATCCTTATTATTTTAGGATCCATATTATGAGTTTCTTAGAAATAATGTAAGAACAAATTCCTTTTTTCAGATAAAAGAAGTATTTTTCAAAAATTCACTTTTACCCACTTTAATAGTGATCCCTTTTTAAATACAATATTTTAAACTTTTATATATTCAATTTGACTAAAAAAAATTATTATTTAGAATTGGAACATAAAAAAATTTACAATGTAACTCCCCAAGCATCCATGGTACGCTTCTCTTTGAAAAATACAGTAGCGTGTGTTGTACGCAACTTCGAGTTCTAACACACACTACAACCAATCAAACTAGCCGTAATGAATAGTAATACCTAATTTTTAAAATTTTATAAATTTTATCTCTCAAAATTGACTTCTTTTTTGGATTAGAAATATCGAATTTAGCCTAGGGTGATATTTTGGTACTTTTCGGAGAACTTTTATATTTTGATGAATAGTGAAAATTACGAAATTTTAATTAAAAACAACTTTTTTAATCAAAATATTTAGTAGTGATAAATTATGAATTTGAGTGGTTTTAAAGTATATTTATAATATATTTTTACCATTTAATACAATTTTGGTCATTCGACAAAATTTCACAATTAAACCGGACATAAACAAGTGTCAATCTTTCTATTGTTATTATCTCTTAAAAACACGCTTTTTGTTTTAACAACGGGAATTAATTTTAAATTAATTTCTGCCAATTCTATATTTTGAATTTTGAAAAATGGATTCCATATTTGAAATCAGGATGTTAAAATTGTGTAAATAGGTAACTTTTATTTTTAGTCATCTTGAATAATTACTTCGGTAAATATTTTATTTACCATGGTTAAATGGTAAATCCAGAAAATAAGGGTTACAAATTTATATTGTAATAGTAAAAAGTTACCTTAAAACGTGTCCTAAACTTATTGGTTGATACATGTCCGACCATGGGCATTATTGGGTCGATTTTGGGACCCCATGAAGCCACTTGTAAGTGATAGGGACACTTTATTTTAATTAAGTTAAAATAAATACAAAAATGACAGAAGCATATATCTTTTAGTAAAACAATTTTTACATAGGGTTATATATGTTGTATTTTCGACTATAAATATTAATTAAAAATTTAAAACGATTTCTTACATAATGGTATTTTATTTATAATTTTTAGACATTAAATAATCTAATTTATTTATGACACAATGGTGATGTAGTAATTACCATAATAGTGAAAATTTAGAATAATTGATATTATAAATACCCAAATAAATTTAATTTGAGACATTATATAAATTCCAATAATTTTATAAGTTAATATTAAATGTTTTTATTTAATAAATTAAATTTTTTCGAAGTAATCATTCTGTTATGATTTTTTTAAAAATTAATTATTGAATAGTGTCAAAATTGACATAAAAGAGTTTTTAAAACAAATATTATATTATTAATTGATATTAAATTTTTAAAAATATAAGGTTCGCCCAAGAGACTTATATCATGATATTTGTATCATTAATGGACCACTGGGTGGTCTCTTGGATATATATAGTATGTTTACTGACCATATAATATAAAAATACAAAGAGACATTGTAAAAGTGAAACTAATTAACTAAGAGTTAATACTTAAAGATAAGGTTAATATAGTGACCCAAACCTATCTAAATACTATTGGATGAGTGATTTTCGACACATCACCATATTAACCTTTAAATAATCCACTTTTTAGTCATTATAAATCTAATATTAATTTATTATAAAAAAATATTTCTTGCTTTTCCAAAGGTGCCCCTCACCCCTCTTATAAAAGGGAACTCCCCCTTCTCACAAATTCACACATTCAAAGCCTTTTGGATCGACCAAACCTACCCAAATAATCTTTAAACTTCCCTCACATCATCCTAGAGGCCTTTATTTAGTCATAAAGCCATCCTATGGAGCCCTTTTGATCAAATCAAAATGAAAAACTCGAAGAAGAGGTAATGATTTCACCACCTTTTTTCAAGTTTCTTTCTTCTTCCACTTATTATTTCTTTGTCATTAACATTCTAAAATAATAACTCAATTATATTATATAAACATTGATGTCATTATAAAAATGGTACAAACGTATTTCAGTATTCTATCCATCCTTTTAATGACATGTCACCATATGTGCATACGTACGACTAACCGTCCCCACGTCGTTGTGTAATTGTTATTCAAAACATTATTATTTGGATGGGTATAATAATGATGTGTAATTCATGTAAATAATAATTATAAAATGATAATTATTCTGTATATATTATATACCATCCAATTATATATTATTTTAATATAAAAATAATGATATTTCCGCTCGTGCGTACGTACGAACTACCGTCTCCACGAACGCGATGAGATTCATTCTCTATCATATCCATTCAAGTATAATTATCATTTGATGATTTAAAAATAATTTTTAATCACATGATATCATTATGGATATGAATAAGATAAAACCTATCCATGATAACCATGGCTTACGTAACAAAACATATAAAATAAAATGAGTAAGTTAACACCCAAAACAACGATAATACTAAGATATTATTAATAAAGAAAAGTTAAAAGATCATATATGATATCATATTAATGTATATGATTCTTTTATAATTTTATAACAATTATTCCACCATTATACAGGAGGTTAACCTATACCCAACCAAGTAAAAGTACAAGGTAATGGTTTATTTCACAATCTCTTCATTATCCAAGGTTTTTTATACGTAATAATCTACTGGGATTTCTTTATCATCCACATCCATGTTTCTTCGAAATGTATTTCTAAACATTATTACTATTTACAAAGAATATGGGCCAAAGTCATTTATACCCCTATTTTACTTTTTATAATAGGTTTATAAAGGAATTGTTCCATTGTTTTCTAAACATGTTGCTTTTAACCTTTTCGACAAAATTAAGGTAAGACTGTTTTTTTTAACTTATACGGCGGGTGCTGCTATTCTCCGTCGTTATAAAATCATTGAAGCATCCCTTACAAGCTTATATAAATATTTTCAAATTAAATGTTTTATTTTATAATTATGTGACTTTTAATGATTTCAAAATGAATATTTTAAGAATTTGTGAAAGGTAATCTTTATCAAGATCATAATTTTAAATGTTTTAATGATTTATCTTTCTAAATCTTTTTAATTAATGTCCATGTTTTCAAAATGATTTTAAGGATTTATTTATATGGACCTGAATTTTCTGAAATGATATTTCTTTTCAAAAGTTTCAAAGTGGTATGGGAATCTTTGATTCAAAAATCTCTTTTCAATTACTTCCTTTATAAATGTGTGACTTTTCATTGATTTTGAGAAAAGAGATATTTCTCTCATATAGTTTTGATTTCATCTATGTCAAAATCCTTTGAAGTATTTTAAGCTTATTTGAAGTTGATTTATTATGATGCAAATCTTTTGTATTGTATTGAGGTTTTGTGATATGTTTTAATGTGGATGTGTTATTTTTATACCATTCATGGTTTATGGAGAATGTATTGACATTTAGTATGCTAGTTTTAATACAAATGTTTTTTTATGTTTAAACCTTTTCATATGGGAATGTATTGGACTTATTAAGTGACGGGTGGAGCCCTCTATAGCTCCTTGATGCATCTATAGGTCTCATTAGACAAACTAGTGTCTTGGAACAAGGCCATGACAAAATCTTATTTGTATTCTTGTCACGAGGCCTTGGATATGTGGTTATGATAGTCTGGGATTATGCATTCCATCATTACGAAAGTGGTTATTGATATTTCATGTGATTATTCGATTAGTATAATATCCATGTGAATAAGTAAATGGAATTATTTCATTTTATTTTTGCAATACTATGTTGATGATTAAGTTTAAAAGGCTTTTGTTTTAGTTATACATTGCCTTAAATGTATATGCTTATTTATGAAAGTTTCTAGTGTATTGCTTACCCATACAGAGTGTTTGAGCTCACCCCTTTCTATGTTTTATTTTTCCCAGGATTCCAAGAACTATATTGTGATTGATATGTAGGGTAATGAAAATAGAATAATGGCATTCATAAAAGATTATTTATGTTGTTTTGTATGTTATGAAGTGTAATGTAACATTCATGTATGTAATCTATTTTCCAAGACCGCTAAACTGATCGGTTCTTTGGGACTTGATTATTTGTAATCATGCCAATGTATTAAAATATTGCACCGACTCTGGGTCACTGGGGTCGGGGCATTACAGTTGGTATCAGAGGAAGCTTAGAAAGAACCTTGGAAACTAGATTTAGATAAACTCTGATTAGAGCACATAACCCTAAGATAGAATTTGAGGATTAATATAGAAGAACTTCCTAGAATTTTGTTATTGTAGAGATTTTGTGAGTTTTCTTAGCAATACAACCCTGTCTAGATAGGAGAAGGTAGAGGCGGCTCTGGCACAGATGTACCTAGGGGTAAAACCCGAAAACACCGCTTTGAGCTAGACTCGAACGAGAACTGTTGCACGATAACAGTCCTTGCTGCACTCTTGGTTACGAAACTCCCAGGGGATATGATTAGGATAATTCTCATTTTATTCACAAACCATTATGAAGGGCTCATGAGTATATACTTACTCAAAGAAAACATTTTTTATGATTATGGATTATATCCATAAACTGTTCAATTTGCGTTAGGAATTATTTATTGAAATTCATAAACTAACCTAGTTTATGCTATTGTATAGAAATGGCGCCCAGTAGAAGGAATGTGAACTCCAGTAATACGTACGATCCAAAGAGTAAGAATGATCGTATCTTTCATGGTATTAAGACATCATTTAGAATGTAAATAGTCTCCCACGTATTATCATCATATAAAGAAATAGTATCATGTGTGGATAAGATAACTAAAGAGGTTACTGAGTCCTATGGATTTGAAGGGAAGCAAGAGAAGAAAAATATGGAAGAGAGAAAGATGGATAAAGGGAAGAGGGAAAAGAATAATTTCCCCATATGTGATAACTGTGGGAAGAAACACCCTAGAACTTTCCTGAAAGGAATGGGAGTTTGTTATAAGTGTGGAGGAAAAGGGCACAATATACGTGACTGCAAGGGTAAGAAAATGGTTTCAAATGTACAATGCTTCATTTTCAAGGAGTTTGGACATGACACGAACCTATTTCCCAGACATCAGACTATGCTGAAAATGATGTTATTGGATAATAATCACGTAATGATACTACCACATATGAAGAGGAATGATTAGAGTTCTTATTATGATTATGTCATTTGAGTTTTGTATCAATAATATACTTGTTATAATAATTATGGAGTATATAAGGATTGTACTGCAGTACTATTTCATTAAAGACCTGAGATTGTGTGGAATAAAGAAAAGTGACCCAATAGCAGGATAAATTATTGGAAAATATATGGTTGAGAGATTGATAAACCATAATATAGTTCTGATACCGAGGTAGTGATTTTAGAATAATATATGATTGATTTGGATAAATTATATTGGATATTCTTGACTACCTTGAAACTAATTAATGATTTTTATATTCCATCATTGTTGGGGTTTACAAAATTTTTGGATTGAAGGAGTATATACATTATTATTTAAGGAATAAGGGATCATGAATGTAATCAATAAGGTTTTATGGTAATTCAGGATGTTGCAGTGATTTAAAAGAATACATGATGAAGGTGTTCACATGTTATTACGCAGCAAAAAAGTTCTTCATTTTTGGACTAAAGCGTTTTGGATAGTTCTAGTTTGGATTATTTTTGGATTTCCATAAAAGGACAACCCGAAGGTTGGGCGGCAACCCGTCGCGTCCGGCAAGGCCGCGAGACTTGAACCCACAACCGAAGGGCGACAATGGTGTATCACCTAACACTGGCCCACGTAATATCCAGTATTAAATAATGAAGTTTTTTTAAAAATGAACGGTAGATGAATTATAAATTTGTGTTTTTTAACCCTATATGAATAGGATAAATATAATATTTTTTTACGTTCTATTATCTTTTAGAGTGAAAGATGAGTTTGTGGTAGAAATTAGTTAAAGTATGGAACTCTACTTATCAAGAATATATTTTTCTTCTTCTCTTATTCTATAAAGATATTAATTCTTATAAATTATTTAAGGATTCATAAAACCAAAAATGTGTTATCCTAATACCATATGTTTTCTGGAACTGATTGTATTACAAATCATCATAGATTGATGAATTTAAGGACTTCAATTTTACAATTGTTTGTGTTTGATGACCTTAATAACTACCTATAAATATTTACATTTTGACTCTAATTATATGTCTCTAATTTCCACCAATGTTCTCCTAATCTAGATCATAATTTGGTGGTGACCCTTTCAATTATCTTTTCCTCATATTAAGATTAATTTTAGTAACCCAATTTTCGATGTGGGTTTTCCTACAAAGATATTTTCTTTTTTTAACCTTTTATTTTTGATTAACAATTTCAAATTTAGAGGACACAATTTATTGAAGGAGGGGAGAATGTAACACCCCAATATTTCATAGTGTGTTATTTCTTCAAAATAATTCAATTACTTGCACTACACGCAACACCGAGTTCAAGCGCACCATGACTTACTAAACAAGCCGTTCAAAAGAGGTTATGAATAGTATTAACTAAATTTTAAACTTTATATAATCCTTATAATTTTAGAATCCATATTATGAGTTTCATTGACATAATGTTGGAACAAAATCATTTTTTCAGATAAAACAAGTATTTTAAAAAAATGCACTTGTACCAACTTTAATAGTGAACCGTTTTTAAATCAAATATTTTAAACTTTTATATATTCAATTTGACTAAATAAATTTATTATTTAAAAAAGGGACATAAAAAAGTTACAATGTAACACCCCAAGAATCCACGGTATGCTTCTCTTTGAAAAATACAGTAGTGTGTGTTGTAGGCAACTTCGAGTTCTAACACACACTACAACCAATCAAACTAGCCATAATGAATAGTAATACATACTTTTAAAAAATTTATAAATTTTATATCTCAAAATGGACTTCATTTTTGGTTTTGAAATATATAATTTAGCCTAGGGTGAAATTTTGGTGCTTTTCGGATAACTTTTATATTTGGATTAACAGTGAAAATTACTAAATTTAAATTAAAAACAACTTTTTTAAAAAAAAAATTAGTAGTGATAAATTATGAATTTGAGTGGTTTTAAAGAATATTTAGAATATATTTTTACCATTTAATACAATGTAGGTCATTGGATAAAACTTCACAATTAAACCGGACATAAACTAGTGTCAATCATTTGATAGTTATTGCCTCTTAAAAACACGCTTTTTGTTTTAATAACGAGATATATTTTTAAATTAATTTATGCCACTTTTGTCTTTTGAATTTAGAAAAATGGATTCCATATTTCGAATCAGGATGTTAACATAATCTCTAAACTTCCCTCACTTCATCCTATAGGCCTTCCTTTAGTCATAAAGCCATCCTAAGGAGCCCTTTTTATCAAATCAAAAGGAAAACCCCGAAGAAGAGGTAATGATTTCACAACCCATTTTCAAGTTCCTTTATTCTTCCACTTCTTCATTATTTGTTATTATAATTATAAAATAATAACTCCAGTATATTATATATACATTGATGTTATTATAAACATGGTACAAACATATTTCAATATTTTATCCATCCTTTTAATGACATGTCACCATATGTGCGTACGTACGGCTTACCGTCTCCACGTCATGGTGTAATTGTTATTCAAAACATTATTATTTGGATGGGTATAATAATGATGTGTAATTCATGTAAATAATAAATATAAAAAATTAATTATTCTGTATATATGATATACCATCCAATTATATATTATTTTAATATCAAAATAATGATATTGCCGCTCGTGCGTACGTACGGACTACCGTCTCCACGAACAAGATGAGATTCATTATCTATCATATCCATTCAAGTATAATTATCATTTGATGATTTAAAAATAATTTTTAAGAACATGATATCATTCTGGATATGAATAATATACAACCTATCCATGACAACCACGGCTTACGTAACAAAACATATAAAAGAAAATGAGTAAGTTAACACCTGAAACGATGATAATACTAAGATATTATGAACAAAGCAACGTTAAAAGATAATATATGATATCATATTAATGTATATGATTCTTGTATAATTTAAAAACAATTATTCCACCATTATACATGAGGTTAACCTATACCCAACCAAGGAAAAGTACAATGTAATGGTTTATTTCACAATCTCTTCATTATCCGAGGTTGTTTATACATAATAATCTACTGGGATTTCTTTATCATCCACATCCATGGTTCTTCAAAATATATTTCAAAAAAAAATTCTATTTACAAAGAATATGGGTTAAAGTCATTTATACCCTTGTTTGACTTTTTATAAGAGGTTTATAAAGGAATATTTTCGTCGTTTTCCAAACAAGGTGCTTTTAACCTTTTCGACAAAATTAAGGTAAGAATGTTTTTTTAACTTATACGGCAGGTGCAGCTATTCTCTGCTGTTATAAAATTGTTGAAGCTTACCTTACAAGATTATAAGAATATTTTCAAAGTAAATGTTTTATTTTATTATTATGTGACTTTAAATTATTTCAAAAAGAATATTTTATGAATTTGTGAAAGGTATTCTTTATTAAGATCATAATTTTAAATGTTTTAAAGATTTATCATTCTAAATCAATGTCCATGTTTTCAAAATGAGTTTAAGGATTTATTTATATGGACATGAATGTGTTGAAATGATATTTATTTTCAAAAGTTTCAAAGTGATATGGGACACTTTGATTCAAAAATCTCTTTTAAATTACTTCCTTTATAAATGTGTGCCTTTTCAATGATTTCAAGAAAAGAGATATTTCTCTCAAATAGTTTTGATTTCATCTATGTTAACATCCTTTGATGGTTTTTAAGAAAATTTGAATTTGATTTATTATGATACAAAACTTTTTTATTGTATTGAAGGTTTTGTGATATGTTTTACTGTGGATATGTTATTTTTATACCATTCATGGTTAATGGAGAATGTATTGACAATTCGTATGCTAGTTTTAATACGAATGTTTATATAATGTTTAAACCTTTTCATATGGGAATGCATTGGACATAGTAAGTGACGGGTGGAACCCGTTATAGATCCTCGATGCATCGGTAGGTCTCATGAGACAAACTAGTGTCTTGGCACAAGGCCTTGACAAAATCTTATTTGTAGTCTTGGCACGAGGCCTTGGCTAGGTGGTTATGATAGTCTGGCATTATGAATTCAATCATTATGAAAGTGGTTATTGATATTGCATGTGATTACTCGATTAGTAGAATATCCATGTGAATACGTAAATGGAATTATTTCATTTGATTTTTTCCATACTATGTTGAAGTTTATGTTTAAAAGGATTTTGTTTTAGTTATACATTGCCTTAAATGTTTATTCTTATTTATAAAAGTTTCTGTTGTATTGCTTACCCTTAGGGAACGTTTGAGCTCACCCCTTTATATGTTTTATTTTTCCCAAGATTCCAAGAACTATATTGTGATTGATATGCAGGGATAAGACAAGGGAATAATGGCATTCATAAAGGATTATTTATGTTGTTTTTTTATGTTATGAAGTGTAATGTAACATTCATGTATGTAATCTATTTTCCAAGACTGCTAAACTGATTGGTCCTTTGGGACTTGATTCTTTGTAATCATGCCAATGTATTAAAATAACGCACCGACTCTGGGTCACTGGGGTCAGGGCGTTACATAATGGATCTAAAAACCTCCAAATTCTTCCAACCCAAAATGAATCCCTCTCAAGCCCTAGAAAAAAATATAAAACTAAAAAGGGAACATATATTTTAAATGAATGAGATATTAAAATTACCTAAATGAATTGTAATACAATGAAAAATACCTAATCTTCATTTACTGATTGCATCTTTGATGAGATAATGAATGGGTTGATTATGTAGGAAGGAATGATTTGTCATGATAACTTGTTAAGTATCATCAACATGATCTATTTTGGAAAAAAAGTTTAAGAAATTTAAAGACATAATAACTCAATCCCACTATCAATAAGAAAATGATAAATTAAAATATTCAGCATCCAAGATTCAATTCAGTAACATAGAATTCCCATGACCAAGAATCCATATGAGTAGGTAAGAATGAAATGAAAATATAAACATGTGGTTAAAAAAGGAATATCATAGACCTCACCTCTGACAATCTATCATAGAGAAAACCCTTTCACATCATATACACATTATATATTGATTTACATCTCATAACAGGCACAAAAAATAAAATTATTGATCAATGTGGGCATGATGAGCAATAAATCAATTTAGATGTTCCACACTAGCTATTAAACAAAATTTAAAATGTGTTCCATGTTATTTTCCATTCCTTTAATATTAAAAAATATTAATGATTTAGAAATGTTTAGAAACACACAAGTTTTATATTTAAAACATTTCTTTTAGAAAAGTATATCTTCCTTTAAAACCCACAATTTTTCTTAAGAATTTAATTTTCAATAAAAATCTACATGAAATGACTCATAAGAAAATTTTGAAACTCATTCCATGAAAAAAAAATTATTTCAATATAATTCAATCCATATCCATTGAAAACAATTTATGTCATTAATAAAGTCCAATGAAAATCATTTCTAACTACATTATAAACATTAAAAATTGGAATAATTAAAAAAAATAATTTTACCAACTCTCATAAATTCCATGCATTTTAAAATGATGGATTATAAGACAAAAACATAACTACGGGAATCAAAATGGAAGGATGAGACACCTAAAATTGAATGAAGAAAGAGTGAATTTGCATTGGAAGACACTTGAAAATTGACAGAGGAGACACATAAATTGATGTATATGGATGTGGAATCCCTATTAGTTCTAGTAGAAAAATTTTAATTAACATAATCATTTTAATGTCAGTTATTCAAGGCTAACATTAAAAGTATTACATGATGAATTTTAGTGTTTTTTTATTTAGTAAATGGCTTTAAAAAAATTATTTTAACACTGGTTACCTACAAATAGACATAATATTACTCAGAAAAGACTTTTAACATTGTTTAATTAGTAATTGATGTTAAAAGCATACTTTCAACATCAGTTAAAGAAATACTGGTGTGAAATGTCCTCATAAATGGCTTTTAAAATTGCTTTTTACAGGAATTGATGATAAATGTAACCTTTGATATCAATTTTTCATAAAAGTAATGATAAAATGTTAACCATATTTAAGTTAATTTATCATTAATTGTTTTGACTGATTTTAGAGCTACAACAAAATTACATATCAAATATTATGGCTATCAGATGATGAAATTCTCTAAGAGAAGTCTTAGAGAAGTCCAAATTTACATGTCCATGATTTTTGATCTATAACACAATATGGGCCCCAAAAATAGTAAAATAAATTGTCAAGAAATGAACTAATAAATTATAAACATCTTTAGATTCATTTTTAATGAAAAATTGATGCAAAAGGTGAATTTTATCATTAGTTCATGAAAAACAAATAGATTTTATTAGTTTTCTATGTATACTTTTAGCATTGATTTTTCATAAACAGACATTAAAATTAGAATTTTAACATCAATTACTAAATTGATAATGTTAAAATTTATTAAAAGATGCATTAGGATGGTTTTATAAAAACATATTCCAAAAAAAGTATATATTAAATGTATTAACTTCGGTTACAAAATTTCATGATGAAAAATATAAAATTTCAAATATATGAGATCATTATTTCAATTTTTTCACAATGCAGACTTCATTTTTTAAAATCCAACCAGAATTTTTAATAAATAATTATGAAAATATTTTTGTAAAATATATATTATTCAAAATTTTCTTCCATTCAAAATTTTTACCCTCTTCAGTACAGAAAAATTTGCAATGCACCTTATATTGATGGTTTAAATAAGCTATCTATTCTAACCATTTAATTTTATTATTATTATATTCCATCATTGCTAAACATATTTAAATTTTTTTTCTTATAAAAATTAATTCTCATTGTGGTCAATTTATAAATATAAAATATCTACAAACAATGGTGAAAAATTCCATATCAATCATTATTTTCATTACGACTTGAGATCTTCACTAGAAAAAAGATAAATTACAGTAAAAAACATAGCGACTCAGAGAAAACTGTAAAAATAATTGACATTAGTTCAAATATTTATGTTTATTTGCTGTTGTCATTTGGTTTAGGTAATTTTGAGTTCATGCTTCTCATTATTTCATTGAAATTGTTTGTATATATAAAATCATAGAGACGTTCATCTTCTTATAGATAAAACTTTTGGTCCATAACATAATTTTAGCTCCATGAGTAGTAAAATTAATGTTTGGTAAATGGAAAAAAATATAGAGGGATTTTAAGTTTTTATATTGAAAAACCAATATCAAATGTTACATTTACATTCAGTTTCTGAAAA